>JAMXBD010000270.1:0-1264985 GCA_024138025.1 Combretum micranthum | reverse complement strand
AATTTTAATTTTATGAGTGAGTTAGTAAAATTTTGTATATATATATATATAATGTTGATAGTGAATTTAATTTTGATGAATTATATGTTATATGATTGTGTTGGATTAATTAGATATGTTAGATTAATTATATGTTTATTTTATAAAATATTAATATGTCTTAGGATGAGTTTTGAATGTTTAGAATGAATAAATGCATGTTGAAATGTGTTTAGAGTAGCAAAATAGAGAACAAAACAAAGTCAATAAGCCTTCTTGATTAGCTTAAGCCAAAGTCATTAATTAACCTTAAAACAAAACCATTAAAGTCTCATTAAAGCTCTTTTAATCTCCAAATGCCACCTGCCCTCTTCTTTATGCCTTAAAGCCTAAAAGATAAACATAACCTTACCTTATCAAAAAGAAAAAAAAAAATTCGTCCAAAATCTGCCCTCATTCACAAACACTCCCAAATTTGCCCTAACACCCTCTTCTTCTTCTCAAAAAGCCTCCCAAGGTGATCCTAGGTTGGAGAAGTAAATTTCTACATCAACCATCACCAAAAGGTTGCTTTAGAACCCTTAAATCGAGCATAGAAGTCCAAGTGGTAAGTGTGTTCTCTATTTTTCATTTTTATGCTTGTATTGTTCTTGATGATATTTTGTTTATGAATTCGTGACCCATGTTGTATGGATATTATAGAAGTGTAATAGGACTAGATTGGTTAGTTTTACTTGTTTGAAAGTGAGTTTTGAAGTATTGGAAGTGTTGAAGTGTTTGAGTTGTTTAAAATGATATTTGAAGTGTTTGATATGTTGAAAGTAAAGTATATTCATGTTTGAAGTTGTATATGTGTTTAAAGATGATGTTTGAAGTTGATAAAAATGTTTTCAAAAGTCGTTTTTCAAAAGAGCATGGGCTGTCAAAAAGACATTTTTGTGACAAGCCATGTCACAAAGCATGTCAAAGGCTTTTTCTTTGAAATTTTAAGTGACATTTTGGAGACATGGCCTGTCCCCAAGTCGTGTCGTTGACTGTGGTGAAATTTCCAGGTCGACATTTTGGAGACATGGCCTGTCCCCAAGTCGTGTCGTTGACTGTGGTGAAATTGCCAGGTCGACATTTTGGAGACACGACTTGTCTTTTGGTCGTGTCAATTGAAAAGTTAAATTTTCAGATTTGACATGTTTTCGTATATCAGCCGTAACTTTTTCATCCGATCTCCGATTGAGATGATTCAAGTTGCGTTGGAAAGATAAGAAAGAGATCTACAACTTTCATGTTTTAAATTTTTACAAATTCGAAACGTATCAGTGCTTAAATTTTACATCTTTCCAACTGATACATTTTCTAAATAAAGTTAAAAACTTGTTTTTGATTGATTTATAGGTATTTGCTTTACCAAATGGATATATTTGATCTAAAATGAGATAGATATATGATAATTGATGTACTATGATGATTAAAATATAATTTAACATGATTTAAATATATTTATAGATTTAACAAATTAATGAATTTTCATGAGAGTTAAGCTAAAACTAGTTATGTTATATATGATTTCCTTTACTTATTTTAAAAATCTTGTGATGATTTATTTGAATTTCTTTGGATGATAATGTATGAGATTGGTTGATATTGAGCTTGAACTAAGTGTAAAATTGTAATAATTCTGTTGAACAGTATTTGATTCTCGCTCGGCCTTCCGTACTAACTCCCGAGCTAATACAGGTACGCAGTAACCTGCTTGTCTCTGTTAGGATAGGCATTTATAAAACTTAAATATATAATAAGAAAACTTAAAATGTGATTGTTGCTTGTGCTTTATGCCGTTAAAATCCAATTCCTACGCCAGGTCATGTATGAACCTAACGGCGACCCCTCATAGTTTGATGAGTTTGGGATGGAAGTTGGTATCTGGTTCGGGGAGCGGCACCTTGCTCGGTTTGAGCACGGTAGATCTAGGCGCTTAGGCCACTCCTGTCATTTGAGATGACTTTCATTAAGTGGTACGGCGGGTAGTCGACGGGGGGTATAGATCGGTGAAAATTTATTTGAACTCGGTAGGAAGTACCATAGTTTAGTTCAAACGTTTATGAGAACGGGTGAACTATATTTTATGATATGGACTGAGTATAAATAGAGCTAAGTAACGGCTATTAACCCTGGAGGAAGCTACTTTTCTCTTTGACTTAACGATATCTAGGTCGGTATGAGTACCCGAACTACTTATATCAACCCCTGAGCGTCCGAGTGTTACTCAGGTCCCCTCGCGATCCCTGTTGTCCGGAGTTTGAATACTCCCGTGTTGATTGATTAATTAAAGATTAAAGAATAATTGAATGGATGTTGCATATTGCATTTAGACTAAGCTTGTGTGCTTCATCTCGCTTTTGTATTCGTTGCTGTGTACTGGGCCTCTGGCTCATTCTTTTAACAATTTCAGGTGATGACCTGGACGAGTCCTATGCGAGCATGGGTTATGGCTCCGATTTTGAGGACTTCTTGGAGCAATATGAGGACTAGAGTTTGACCAGGACTGGACGGAACCATTCTTTTTGTAATAGACTAGATAGTTAGTTAGAATGGATGTTTGTAAAGCTTTGTTAAGCTTATATTTTGTTATTTTGATTAAGGCTTGTAAGAAGCCTGTGGATGTAATATATGTATGTATATATCTAGCTTGATCTGCCTTTGTTTGAAGTTGTGTACATATATGTTAATATGTTTTGAAAAGCTACTAAGTAATTATTAATTAAAATGATTTATTCCTTAAGATTAGGTGAACAATTCATCAAACAATCCTTTTAAGACAACCTTGCATGTAATTCTGCAGATTATATGCGGTTGGGGAACTGCTATTGCTTATTTCAACTAGGGGTAATAGCGGGTCCTTACAGTTGGTATCAGAGCTTAGTTTGATTAATTGTTTGCCTAATTAAAATGATTTGTTTGCGACTTGACTTAGACACAAATAGGTAGAATAGGATGAGCATAGTTGCTAAGTTTCTTGAATGCTTGTGTTTGTTTGTTTTCTTGAATGTTTTATGCTTATTGCTTGTCTTATTGCTTGACGGATTGTTTTTATGATGTGTGATTGTGAATGCTAATTAATAAGTTGAATGTGTGACTTGAATGCATATACCTGTATGTGTGTTGAATGTATTGTGTATGGCTATTAAGATGGACAGGTTAAGAAGATCTACTAGACAGCAATCAGATAGGGAAAGCATGCCACCGCCACAGTCTTCATCTACATCTGCTCCTACATCATCTTCTACCCCAAGTAATGAGACCACTCCATCTCCAGCATCGGCTTCTGCTTCTCAGATTCCTTTACCGACTCCGATTCCGCCACCACCACCTATGCCGCCTATTCCTCCTATGCCACAGATGCCTACAGGTGATCCGAATTCCATGTATGGCATGATGAGAGATATGATGGCGATGATGCAACAATATCAGGTGATGATGACCCAGCAGACACAATACTTCATGCAGCAAGGTAATCAACCTGGAGTGAGACTTAATGAAGCACCACCTGTGATTGATCAAGCTAATCAGATTAAGTTACATGACTTCAGTAAGATGGTTCCAGAGTTTGATGGAACGAGCACTGATTCGACAGTGGCTGAGAACTGGATAGAAGAATTAGAGAAGACATTTGCCGCCAGTAGTACTCCTGAAGATAAGAAAGTGAGCTTAGCAGTTTACATGATGAAGAGAGAGGCTTATAACTGGTGGAGGCTAGCTAGTGGAAATTTGCAACAACCCATCTCTTGGATTACATTCAAGGATACCTTCTTCACTAAGTACTTCCCGAATTCAGTACGAGAGAGGATGATTTCTGATTGGTTGAATTTGAGACAAGGAAGCAAGACCATAGATGAGTACCATGGAGAGTTTTGCAGGTTGCTACGCTTTGCTGGAGGAGATTATCGTGATGAAGGATGAAGGTTCAAAGTTTCAGAACGGTTTGAATGAAGAGATTCAGAATGAAGTGAAGAAGTTCGAATTGCACACTCTATCAGATTTAGTTGCCAAAGCTTTGTTGATGGAACAGATAAATAATGATAGTCGAGTTAGGAGAGCCCGAAGAGCTGCTTTCATGGGGAAGAGACCTGCTCCAGCCACATCTTATGGTGGTTATCAAGGTGTTAGCAAAGGAGGCTATTATCAAAACCGAGGAAAGAGACCTTACCTGGGAAAACAAGGAGGTCAGAAATTAACATCTAAGGCTTCTACACCAGTGTTTGAGAAGAAATGCCCTAGATGCTATGGTCCTCATGAAGAGATAACTTGTAAGTGGACTCCCGGAGCGTGCTTCTCATGTGGTCAAGTTGGGCATAAATACACAGAGTGTCAGAATCCCAAGCTACCACCAGTGTTTTGTGCTTATTGTAAGCAAAGAGGGCATCATATTTCCAATTGCAAAGATCGACCTGATGTTAAAAAGGGAATGAATGTGGAAAAAGGGAAGACAAATGCTAGAGTTTTCACCCTACAGCAAGTTGAAGATACGCCTGCAGTAGACACCTTGGCAGGTATTCTGAATGTGTGTGATAGGAATGCTTATGTGTTGATTGATACAGGGGCGACTCATGCATGTATTTCTGAGAATTTCATGAATGATTGTAATCTTGCTTCTGAAGTGTTGAGTGATCGTGTTATGTGTGTAACTACTCCGTTAGTAATTGAAAATAGGCATCCATGTGTGTGTAAGAATGTGAATGTGATGATTTCTGATGTGAGCATGCCTATTGATATGATGGTGTTACCTTTATCTGATTTTGATGTAATATTGGGAATGAATTGGCTAAATCATTATAAGGTCACTATCGACTGTAGTAGAGCGGAGTTGAGTTTTGATTTGGATGAAGGAAGGTTTTCATATATGTTAGAGAGGTTAAGACCTAAGAGTATGAAGTTCATGGAGTTGTGGGAGAAACCGGTTATAGCAGCTATGAGTATGGAGGAAGTAGATATCAACATGGTGCCAGTTGTGAATGGGTTTGTGGATGTATTTCCTGAGAAGTTACCTGGATTACCACCTGATAGAGAGATAGAGTTTGGAATTGAAGTGTTACCAGGAACGGTACCTATCTCTAAAGCTCCATACAGAATGGCTCCAGCCGAGTTGAAAGAGTTGAAGTTGCAATTGCAAGAATTGCAAGACTTGGGTTTTATTAGACCAAGCATATCCCCGTGGGGTGCTCCAGTGCTTTTTGTCAAGAAGAAGGATGAGAGTTTGCGTATGTGTATTGACTACAGAGAATTGAACCGGGTTACTATCAAGAATAAGTATCCTTTGCCACGGATTGACGATCTGTTTGATCAATTGAAGGGAGCAACTGTGTTTTCTAAGATCGACTTGAGATCAGGATACTATCAGCTTAAGATTAAATCTCAAGACATTCAGAAGACAGCTTTCAGAACCAGATATGGACACTTCGAATTTTTAGTGATGCCTTTCGGGTTAACCAATGCACCAGCTGCATTTATGGACTTGATGAATAGAGTCTTCAAGGATTATTTGGATTCATTTGTCATAGTCTTCATTGACGATATCTTGATCTATTCCCGAAGCAAAGAAGAGCATCAAGAGCATTTGAGACTAGTATTACAAAGACTTCAAGAGAAGAAACTATATGCCAAGTTTAACAAGTGTCAGTTTTGGTTAGAGGAGATATCTTTTCTTGGACATATTATTTCAAAAGAAGGAGTCTCAGTTGATCCAACGAAGATTGAGGCGATTCTCAAGTGGACAAGGCCTACAACGGTGAGTGAAATCAGAAGCTTTCTTGGATTAGCTGGATATTATCGAAGATTTGTGGAAGGATTCTCAAAGATTGTATCTCCATTAACCCGATTGACCCGAAAGAATGTTAGGTTTGAATGGGATGATAGATGTGAGAAGAGCTTTGAAGAGTTGAAGGAGAGATTGATATCGGCTCCTATCTTGGCGCTACCAGTCCATGGAAAGGAATTCATAGTCTTCAGTGATGCATCTATTCAAGGACTCGGTTGTGTGCTTATGCAAGACGGGAGAGTTATAGCTTATGCTTCCAGACAGTTGAAACCACATGAAAAGAATTATCCAGTACACGATTTAGAGTTAGCAGCTGTTATACTTGCACTGAAATTGTGGAGACATTATTTGTTTGGAGAGAAGTGTAAGATCTATACGGACCACAAGAGTTTAAAGTACATCTTCACACAGAAAGAACTCAATATGAGACAGAGAAGATGGCTTGAACTACTTAAGGATTATGACGTGGAGATCCTCTACCATCCCGGGAAAGCTAATGTAGTAGCGGATGCGCTTAGTAGAAAGAAACATGAAGACATTGCTACTTTGCTTTCTAGCCAAAAGGAGATCCAGATAGAGTTCATGAAGCTAGATCTTGAAGTCACTGTGGAGAAAGTAGATGTGATGTTAGCTCAACTGTCTTTGCAACCAACAATTCTGGATAGAATTAAACAAGCTCAAGAGGAAGACGATGAAACCAAAGGAATAAAGGATTCTATAAGGATTGGGAAAAGGAAAGAATTAAGGATTTATATGGATGGTGTTGTGAGATATGGGAATCGACTATTTGTGCCATGTGGGTTAAGAGAAGAAGTCATGAAGGAAGCCCATTCCTCTCCATATTCGATTCACCCCGGAAGTACAAAAATGTATAAGGATCTAAAAAGAAATTATTGGTGGGAAGGTTTAAAGAGGGATGTAGCTCAATATGTCTCTAAGTGTATGGTTTGTCAACAAGTAAAGATTGAACATCAACGGCCCGGAGGAGAACTTCAACCTTTGTCAGTGCCTGAATGGAAATGGGAAGACATTACCATGGATTTTGTATCGGCTTTGCCCAAAACCATAACCAAGTATGAAGTTGTTTGGGTTATCGTGGATAGATTGACAAAGTCGGCTCATTTCATACCATTAAGAGTTGGAGAATCATTGGAGAAGATAGCACATACCTATATCAAAGAGATAGTGAGATTGCATGGTATTCCAAAGACGATCACTTCAGATAGGGATTCACGCTTTGTCAGCAGATTTTGGAAGAGTCTACATACTGCTTTGGGTACACAGCTTCAGTTTAGCACGGCATTTCATCCTCAGACAGACGGGCAATCTGAAAGAACGATCCAGATCTTGGAAGATATGTTAAGAGCATGTGCCTTAGACTTTGGCAATAGATGGGATACATATTTGCCACTCATAGAGTTTTCTTACAACAATAGCTTCCAAGCAACGATTCAGATGGCGCCTTATGAAGCACTGTATGGTAGGAAGTGCAGATCCCCAATACATTGGGATGAAGTTGGTGAAAGAACAGTTTTGGGTCCTGAGTTAGTACAGCAAGCGGTTGACAAGATCCGAGTGATTAAGCAGAGAATGAAGACGGCTCAAGATCGGTATAAGAGCTATGCTGACATGAGGAGAAGACCATTGGAATTCGAAGTTGGTGACCATGTATTCCTTAAGATCTCACCAACAAAAGGAGTGATTAGATTTGGGGTTAAAGGAAAGTTGAATCCAAGATATATAGGTCCATATGAAGTTTTGGAAAGAATCGGGCCATTAGCTTACCGACTAGCTTTACCCCCGAATTTGTCCGAAGTTCATGATGTGTTTCATGTGTCACAGCTCAGAAAGTGTGTATCGGATCCTGAAGCTATTGTTTCTACTCATCAACCCGAGATTCAACCCGACTTAAGCACCGTTGAGAGACCTATCAAGATTTTAGACAAGATTGATAAAGTGTTGAGAAGGAAAGTGATACCCTTTGTCAAGGTCTTGTGGACGGGTCAAAGCGAAAGAGAGGCGACTTGGGAACCCGAAGATGAGATGAGACAGAAGTATCCCGAGTTGTTTGAGCAATGATTAAGGTATGATAAGTTTCGAGGACGAAACTTTTTGAAGGAGGGGAAATGAAATAGCCGTGAATTCCTAATTTTAATTTTATGAGTGAGTTAGTAAAATTTTGTATATATATATATATATATGTTGATAGTGAATTTAATTTTGATGAATTATATGTTATATGATTGTGTTGGATTAATTAGATATGTTAGATTAATTATATGTTTATTTTATAAAATATTAATATGTCTTAGGATGAGTTTTGAATGTTTAGAATGAATAAATGCATGTTGAAATGTGTTTAGAGTAGCAGAAAATAGAGAACAAAACAAAGTCAATAAGCCTTCTTGATTAGCTTAAGCCAAAGTCATTAATTAACCTTAAAACAAAACCATTAAAGTCTCATTAAAGCTCTTTTAATCTCCAAATGCCACCTGCCCTCTCTCTTTATGCCTTAAAGCCTAAAAGATAAACATAACCTTACCTTATCAAAAAGAAAAAAAAAATTCGTCCAAAATCTGCCCTCATTCACAAACACTCCCAAATTTGCCCTAACACCCTCTTCTTCTTCTCAAAAAGCCTCCCAAGGTGATCCTAGGTTGGAGAAGTAAATTTCTACATCAACCATCACCAAAAGGTTGCTTTAGAACCCTTAAATCGAGCATAGAAGTCCAAGTGGTAAGTGTGTTCTCTATTTTTCATTTTTATGCTTGTATGTGTTCTTGATGATATTTTGTTTATGAATTCGTGACCCATGTTGTATGGATATTATATGAAGTGTAATAGGACTAGATTGGTTAGTTTTACTTGTTTGAAAGTGAGTTTTGAAGTATTGGAAGTGTTGAAGTGTTTGAGTTGTTTAAAATGATATTTGAAGTGTTTGATATGTTGAAAGTAAAGTATATTCATGTTTGAAGTTGTATATGTGTTTAAAGATGATGTTTGAAGTTGATAAAAATGTTTTCAAAAGTCGTTTTTCAAAAGAGCATGGGCTGTCAAAAAGACATTTTTGTGACAAGCCATGTCACAAAGCATGTCAAAGGCTTTTTCTTTGAAATTTTAAGTGACATTTTGGAGACATGGCCTGTCCCCAAGTCGTGTCGTTGACTGTGGTGAAATTTCCAGGTCGACATTTTGGAGACATGGCCTGTCCCCAAGTCGTGTCGTTGACTGTGGTGAAATTGCCAGGTCGACATTTTGGAGACACGACTTGTCTTTTGGTCGTGTCAATTGAAAAGTTAAATTTTCAGATTTGACATGTTTTCGTATATCAGCCGTAACTTTTTCATCCGATCTCCGATTGAGATGATTCAAGTTGCGTTGGAAAGATAAGAAAGAGATCTACAACTTTCATGTTTTAAATTTTTACAAATTCGAAACGTATCAGTGCTTAAATTTTACATCTTTCCAACTGATACATTTTCTAAATAAAGTTAAAAACTTGTTTTTGATTGATTTATAGGTATTTGCTTTACCAAATGGATATATTTGATCTAAAATGAGATAGATATATGATAATTGATGTACTATGATGATTAAATGATATAATTTAACATGATTTAAATATATTTATAGATTTAACAAATTAATGAATTTTCATGAGAGTTAAGCTAAAACTAGTTATGTTATATATATGATTTCCTTTACTTATTTTAAAAATCTTGTGATGATTTATTTGAATTTCTTTGGATGATAATGTATGAGATTGGTTGATATTGAGCTTGAACTAAGTGTAAAATTGTAATAATTCTGTTGAACAGTATTTGATTCTCGCTCGGCCTTCCGTACTAACTCCCGAGCTAATACAGGTACGCAGTAACCTGCTTGTCTCTGTTAGGATAGGCATTTATAAAACTTAAATATATAATAAGAAAACTTAAAATGTGATTGTTGCTTGTGCTTTATGCCGTTAAAATCCAATTCCTACGCCAGGTCATGTATGAACCTAACGGCGACCCCTCATAGTTTGATGAGTTTGGGATGGAAGTTGGTATCTGGTTCGGGGAGCGGCACCTTGCTCGGTTTGAGCACGGTAGATCTAGGCGCTTAGGCCACTCCTGTCATTTGAGATGACTTTCATTAAGTGGTACGGCGGGTAGTCGACGGGGGGTATAGATCGGTGAAAATTTATTTGAACTCGGTAGGAAGTACCATAGTTTAGTTCAAACGTTTATGAGAACGGGTGAACTATATTTTATGATATGGACTGAGTATAAATAGAGCTAAGTAACGGCTATTAACCCTGGAGGAAGCTACTTTTCTCTTTGACTTAACGATATCTAGGTCGGTATGAGTACCCGAACTACTTATATCAACCCCCTGAGCGTCCGAGTGTTACTCAGGTCCCCTCGCGATCCCTGTTGTCCGGAGTTTGAATACTCCCGTGTTGATTGATTAATTAAAGATTAAAGAATAATTGAATGGATGTTGCATATTGCATTTAGACTAAGCTTGTGTGCTTCATCTCGCTTTTGTATTCGTTGCTGTGTACTGGGCCTCTGGCTCATTCTTTTAACAATTTCAGGTGATGACCTGGACGAGTCCTATGCGAGCATGGGTTATGGCTCCGATTTTGAGGACTTCTTGGAATATGAGGACTAGAGTTTGACCAGGACTGGACGGAACCATTCTTTTTGTAATAGACTAGATAGTTAGTTAGAATGGATGTTTGTAAAGCTTTGTTAAGCTTATATTTTGTTATTTTGATTAAGGCTTGTAAGAAGCCTGTGGATGTAATATATGTATGTATATATCTAGCTTGATCTGCCTTTGTTTGAAGTTGTGTACATATATGTTAATATGTTTTGAAAAGCTACTAAGTAATTATTAATTAAAATGATTTATTCCTTAAGATTAGGTGAACAATTCATCAAACAATCCTTTTAAGACAACCTTGCATGTAATTCTGCAGATTATATGCGGTTGGGGAACTGCTATTGCTTATTTCAACTAGGGGTAATAGCGGGTCCTTACAGTTGGTATCAGAGCTTAGTTTGATTAATTGTTTGCCTAATTAAAATGATTTGTTTGCGACTTGACTTAGACACAAATAGGTAGAATAGGATGAGCATAGTTGCTAAGTTTCTTGAATGCTTGTGTTTGTTTGTTTTCTTGAATGTTTTATGCTTATTGCTTGTCTTATTGCTTGACGGATTGTTTGTTATGATGTGTGATTGTGAATGCTAATTAATAAGTTGAATGTGTGACTTGAATGCATATACCTGTATGTGTGTTGAATGTATTGTGTATGGCTATTAAGATGGACAGGTTAAGAAGATCTACTAGACAGCAATCAGATAGGGAAAGCATGCCACCGCCACAGTCTTCATCTACATCTGCTCCTACATCATCTTCTACCCCAAGTAATGAGACCACTCCATCTCCAGCATCGGCTTCTGCTTCTCAGATTCCTTTACCGACTCCGATTCCGCCACCACCACCTATGCCGCCTATTCCTCCTATGCCACAGATGCCTACAGGTGATCCGAATTCCATGTATGGCATGATGAGAGATATGATGGCGATGATGCAACAATATCAGGTGATGATGACCCAGCAGACACAATACTTCATGCAGCAAGGTAATCAACCTGGAGTGAGACTTAATGAAGCACCACCTGTGATTGATCAAGCTAATCAGATTAAGTTACATGACTTCAGTAAGATGGTTCCAGAGTTTGATGGAACGAGCACTGATTCGACAGTGGCTGAGAACTGGATAGAAGAATTAGAGAAGACATTTGCCGCCAGTAGTACTCCTGAAGATAAGAAAGTGAGCTTAGCAGTTTACATGATGAAGAGAGAGGCTTATAACTGGTGGAGACTAGCTAGTGGAAATTTGCAACAACCCATCTCTTGGATTACATTCAAGGATACCTTCTTCACTAAGTACTTCCCGAATTCAGTACGAGAGAGGATGATTTCTGATTGGTTGAATTTGAGACAAGGAAGCAAGACCATAGATGAGTACCATGGAGAGTTTTGCAGGTTGCTACGCTTTGCTGGAGGAGATTATCGTGATGAGAGGATGAAGGTTCAAAGTTTCAGAACGGTTTGAATGAAGAGATTCAGAATGAAGTGAAGAAGTTCGAATTGCACACTCTATCAGATTTAGTTGCCAAAGCTTTGTTGATGGAACAGATAAATAATGATAGTCGAGTTAGGAGAGCCCGAAGAGCTGCTTTCATGGGGAAGAGACCTGCTCCAGCCACATCTTATGGTGGTTATCAAGGTGTTAGCAAAGGAGGCTATTATCAAAACCGAGGAAAGAGACCTTACCTGGGAAAACAAGGAGGTCAGAAATTAACATCTAAGGCTTCTACACCAGTGTTTGAGAAGAAATGCCCTAGATGCTATGGTCCTCATGAAGAGATAACTTGTAAGTGGACTCCCGGAGCGTGCTTCTCATGTGGTCAAGTTGGGCATAAATACACAGAGTGTCAGAATCCCAAGCTACCACCAGTGTTTTGTGCTTATTGTAAGCAAAGAGGGCATCATATTTCCAATTGCAAAGATCGACCTGATGTTAAAAAGGGAATGAATGTGGAAAAAGGGAAGACAAATGCTAGAGTTTTCACCCTACAGCAAGTTGAAGATACGCCTGCAGTAGACACCTTGGCAGGTATTCTGAATGTGTGTGATAGGAATGCTTATGTGTTGATTGATACAGGGGCGACTCATGCATGTATTTCTGAGAATTTCATGAATGATTGTAATCTTGCTTCTGAAGTGTTGAGTGATCGTGTTATGTGTGTAACTACTCCGTTAGTAATTGAAAATAGGCATCCATGTGTGTGTAAGAATGTGAATGTGATGATTTCTGATGTGAGCATGCCTATTGATATGATGGTGTTACCTTTATCTGATTTTGATGTAATATTGGGAATGAATTGGCTAAATCATTATAAGGTCACTATCGACTGTAGTAGAGCGGAGTTGAGTTTTGATTTGGATGAAGGAAGGTTTTCATATATGTTAGAGAGGTTAAGACCTAAGAGTATGAAGTTCATGGAGTTGTGGGAGAAACCGGTTATAGCAGCTATGAGTATGGAGGAAGTAGATATCAACATGGTGCCAGTTGTGAATGGGTTTGTGGATGTATTTCCTGAGAAGTTACCTGGATTACCACCTGATAGAGAGATAGAGTTTGGAATTGAAGTGTTACCAGGAACGGTACCTATCTCTAAAGCTCCATACAGAATGGCTCCAGCCGAGTTGAAAGAGTTGAAGTTGCAATTGCAAGAATTGCAAGACTTGGGTTTTATTAGACCAAGCATATCCCCGTGGGGTGCTCCAGTGCTTTTTGTCAAGAAGAAGGATGAGAGTTTGCGTATGTGTATTGACTACAGAGAATTGAACCGGGTTACTATCAAGAATAAGTATCCTTTGCCACGGATTGACGATCTGTTTGATCAATTGAAGGGAGCAACTGTGTTTTCTAAGATCGACTTGAGATCAGGATACTATCAGCTTAAGATTAAATCTCAAGACATTCAGAAGACAGCTTTCAGAACCAGATATGGACACTTCGAATTTTTAGTGATGCCTTTCGGGTTAACCAATGCACCAGCTGCATTTATGGACTTGATGAATAGAGTCTTCAAGGATTATTTGGATTCATTTGTCATAGTCTTCATTGACGATATCTTGATCTATTCCCGAAGCAAAGAAGAGCATCAAGAGCATTTGAGACTAGTATTACAAAGACTTCAAGAGAAGAAACTATATGCCAAGTTTAACAAGTGTCAGTTTTGGTTAGAGGAGATATCTTTTCTTGGACATATTATTTCAAAAGAAGGAGTCTCAGTTGATCCAACGAAGATTGAGGCGATTCTCAAGTGGACAAGGCCTACAACGGTGAGTGAAATCAGAAGCTTTCTTGGATTAGCTGGATATTATCGAAGATTTGTGGAAGGATTCTCAAAGATTGTATCTCCATTAACCCGATTGACCCGAAAGAATGTTAGGTTTGAATGGGATGATAGATGTGAGAAGAGCTTTGAAGAGTTGAAGGAGAGATTGATATCGCTCCTATCTTGGCGCTACCCAGTCCAAGGAAAGGAATTCATAGTCTTCAGTGATGCATCTATTCAAGGACTCGGTTGTGTGCTTATGCAAGACGGGAGAGTTATAGCTTATGCTTCCAGACAGTTGAAACCACATGAAAAGAATTATCCAGTACACGATTTAGAGTTAGCAGCTGTTATACTTGCACTGAAATTGTGGAGACATTATTTGTTTGGAGAGAAGTGTAAGATCTATACGGACCACAAGAGTTTAAAGTACATCTTCACACAGAAAGAACTCAATATGAGACAGAGAAGATGGCTTGAACTACTTAAGGATTATGACGTGGAGATCCTCTACCATCCCGGGAAAGCTAATGTAGTAGCGGATGCGCTTAGTAGAAAGAAACATGAAGACATTGCTACTTTGCTTTCTAGCCAAAAGGAGATCCAGATAGAGTTCATGAAGCTAGATCTTGAAGTCACTGTGGAGAAAGTAGATGTGATGTTAGCTCAACTGTCTTTGCAACCAACAATTCTGGATAGAATTAAACAAGCTCAAGAGGAAGACGATGAAACCAAAGGAATAAAGGATTCTATAAGGATTGGGAAAAGGAAAGAATTAAGGATTTATATGGATGGTGTTGTGAGATATGGGAATCGACTATTTGTGCCATGTGGGTTAAGAGAAGAAGTCATGAAGGAAGCCCATTCCTCTCCATATTCGATTCACCCCGGAAGTACAAAAATGTATAAGGATCTAAAAAGAAATTATTGGTGGGAAGGTTTAAAGAGGGATGTAGCTCAATATGTCTCTAAGTGTATGGTTTGTCAACAAGTAAAGATTGAACATCAACGGCCCGGAGGAGAACTTCAACCTTTGTCAGTGCCTGAATGGAAATGGGAAGACATTACCATGGATTTTGTATCGGCTTTGCCCAAAACCATAACCAAGTATGAAGTTGTTTGGGTTATCGTGGATAGATTGACAAAGTCGGCTCATTTCATACCATTAAGAGTTGGAGAATCATTGGAGAAGATAGCACATACCTATATCAAAGAGATAGTGAGATTGCATGGTATTCCAAAGACGATCACTTCAGATAGGGATTCACGCTTTGTCAGCAGATTTTGGAAGAGTCTACATACTGCTTTGGGTACACAGCTTCAGTTTAGCACGGCATTTCATCCTCAGACAGACGGGCAATCTGAAAGAACGATCCAGATCTTGGAAGATATGTTAAGAGCATGTGCCTTAGACTTTGGCAATAGATGGGATACATATTTGCCACTCATAGAGTTTTCTTACAACAATAGCTTCCAAGCAACGATTCAGATGGCGCCTTATGAAGCACTGTATGGTAGGAAGTGCAGATCCCCAATACATTGGGATGTTGGTGAAAGAACAGTTTTGGGTCCTGAGTTAGTACAGCAAGCGGTTGACAAGATCCGAGTGATTAAGCAGAGAATGAAGACGGCTCAAGATCGGTATAAGAGCTATGCTGACATGAGGAGAAGACCATTGGAATTCGAAGTTGGTGACCATGTATTCCTTAAGATCTCACCAACAAAAGGAGTGATTAGATTTGGGGTTAAAGGAAAGTTGAATCCAAGATATATAGGTCCATATGAAGTTTTGGAAAGAATCGGGCCATTAGCTTACCGACTAGCTTTACCCCCGAATTTGTCCGAAGTTCATGATGTGTTTCATGTGTCACAGCTCAGAAAGTGTGTATCGGATCCTGAAGCTATTGTTTCTACTCATCAACCCGAGATTCAACCCGACTTAAGCACCGTTGAGAGACCTATCAAGATTTTAGACAAGATTGATAAAGTGTTGAGAAGGAAAGTGATACCCTTTGTCAAGGTCTTGTGGACGGGTCAAAGCGAAAGAGAGGCGACTTGGGAACCCGAAGATGAGATGAGACAGAAGTATCCCGAGTTGTTTGAGCAATGATTAAGGTATGATAAGTTTCGAGGACGAAACTTTTTGAAGGAGGGGAGAATGAAATAGCCGTGAATTCCTAATTTTAATTTTATGAGTGAGTTAGTAAAATTTTGTATATATATATATATGTTGATAGTGAATTTAATTTTGATGAATTATATGTTATATGATTGTGTTGGATTAATTAGATATGTTAGATTAATTATATGTTTATTTTATAAAATATTAATATGTCTTAGGATGAGTTTTGAATGTTTAGAATGAATAAATGCATGTTGAAATGTGTTTAGAGTAGCAGAAAATAGAGAACAAAACAAAGTCAATAAGCCTTCTTGATTAGCTTAAGCCAAAGTCATTAATTAACCTTAAAACAAAACCATTAAAGTCTCATTAAAGCTCTTTTAATCTCCAAATGCCACCTGCCCTCTCTCTTTATGCCTTAAAGCCTAAAAGATAAACATAACCTTACCTTATCAAAAAGAAAAAAAAAATTCGTCCAAAATCTGCCCTCATTCACAAACACTCCCAAATTTGCCCTAACACCCTCTTCTTCTTCTCAAAAAGCCTCCCAAGGTGATCCTAGGTTGGAGAAGTAAATTTCTACATCAACCATCACCAAAAGGTTGCTTTAGAACCCTTAAATCGAGCATAGAAGTCCAAGTGGTAAGTGTGTTCTCTATTTTTCATTTTTATGCTTGTATGTGTTCTTGATGATATTTTGTTTATGAATTCGTGACCCATGTTGTATGGATATTATATGAAGTGTAATAGGACTAGATTGGTTAGTTTTACTTGTTTGAAAGTGAGTTTTGAAGTATTGGAAGTGTTGAAGTGTTTGAGTTGTTTAAAATGATATTTGAAGTGTTTGATATGTTGAAAGTAAAGTATATTCATGTTTGAAGTTGTATATGTGTTTAAAGATGATGTTTGAAGTTGATAAAAATGTTTTCAAAAGTCGTTTTTCAAAAGAGCATGGGCTGTCAAAAAGACATTTTTGTGACAAGCCATGTCACAAAGCATGTCAAAGGCTTTTTCTTTGAAATTTTAAGTGACATTTTGGAGACATGGCCTGTCCCCAAGTCGTGTCGTTGACTGTGGTGAAATTTCCAGGTCGACATTTTGGAGACATGGCCTGTCCCCAAGTCGTGTCGTTGACTGTGGTGAAATTGCCAGGTCGACATTTTGGAGACACGACTTGTCTTTTGGTCGTGTCAATTGAAAAGTTAAATTTTCAGATTTGACATGTTTTCGTATATCAGCCGTAACTTTTTCATCCGATCTCCGATTGAGATGATTCAAGTTGCGTTGGAAAGATAAGAAAGAGATCTACAACTTTCATGTTTTAAATTTTTACAAATTCGAAACGTATCAGTGCTTAAATTTTACATCTTTCCAACTGATACATTTTCTAAATAAAGTTAAAAACTTGTTTTTGATTGATTTATAGGTATTTGCTTTACCAAATGGATATATTTGATCTAAAATGAGATAGATATATGATAATTGATGTACTATGATGATTAAATGATATAATTTAACATGATTTAAATATATTTATAGATTTAACAAATTAATGAATTTTCATGAGAGTTAAGCTAAAACTAGTTATGTTATATATATGATTTCCTTTACTTATTTTAAAAATCTTGTGATGATTTATTTGAATTTCTTTGGATGATAATGTATGAGATTGGTTGATATTGAGCTTGAACTAAGTGTAAAATTGTAATAATTCTGTTGAACAGTATTTGATTCTCGCTCGGCCTTCCGTACTAACTCCCGAGCTAATACAGGTACGCAGTAACCTGCTTGTCTCTGTTAGGATAGGCATTTATAAAACTTAAATATATAATAAGAAAACTTAAAATGTGATTGTTGCTTGTGCTTTATGCCGTTAAAATCCAATTCCTACGCCAGGTCATGTATGAACCTAACGGCGACCCCTCATAGTTTGATGAGTTTGGGATGGAAGTTGGTATCTGGTTCGGGGAGCGGCACCTTGCTCGGTTTGAGCACGGTAGATCTAGGCGCTTAGGCCACTCCTGTCATTGAGATGACTTTCATTAAGTGGTACGGCGGGTAGTCGACGGGGGGTATAGATCGGTGAAAATTTATTTGAACTCGGTAGGAAGTACCATAGTTTAGTTCAAACGTTTATGAGAACGGGTGAACTATATTTTATGATATGGACTGAGTATAAATAGAGCTAAGTAACGGCTATTAACCCTGGAGGAAGCTACTTTTCTCTTTGACTTAACGATATCTAGGTCGGTATGAGTACCCGAACTACTTATATCAACCCCCTGAGCGTCCGAGTGTTACTCAGGTCCCCTCGCGATCCCTGTTGTCCGGAGTTTGAATACTCCCGTGTTGATTGATTAATTAAAGATTAAAGAATAATTGAATGGATGTTGCATATTGCATTTAGACTAAGCTTGTGTGCTTCATCTCGCTTTTGTATTCGTTGCTGTGTACTGGGCCTCTGGCTCATTCTTTTAACAATTTCAGGTGATGACCTGGACGAGTCCTATGCGAGCATGGGTTATGGCTCCGATTTTGAGGACTTCTTGGAGCAATATGAGGACTAGAGTTTGACCAGGACTGGACGGAACCATTCTTTTTGTAATAGACTAGATAGTTAGTTAGAATGGATGTTTGTAAAGCTTTGTTAAGCCTTATATTTTGTTATTTTGATTAAGGCTTGTAAGAAGCCTGTGGATGTAATATATGTATGTATATATCTAGCTTGATCTGCCTTTATTTGAAGTTGTGTACATATATGTTAATATGTTTTGAAAAGCTACTAAGTAATTATTAATTAAAATGATTTATTCCTTAAGATTAGGTGAACAATTCATCAAACAATCCTTTTAAGACAACCTTGCATGTAATTCTGCAGATTATATGCGGTTGGGGAACTGCTATTGCTTATTTCAACTAGGGGTAATAGCGGGTCCTTAAACTTTAATCAAGAAATTATGCATGCACTTCATTTGTTGAGTTACATTTCATTCACTACTATACAATTGGTGGGACAAGTGTATAATAGTGGTGGTAGACATAACCGGTATATCATGTAAGTGGCGAGTAGGAGCCAGTAAGAACTACGTAAATTGGTGGCTAGTAGGAGCCTGTTAAACTACAAGTTTTTGATGGCGTATGGGAGCCGGTAAGATCTATAAAAGTATTTTAAAAGTTGTGGCTGTAATTGGCCTGAATACCCAACCCCAAATGAAGGGCGTAATTCATTCAACATATGATTCCCAGAAAGTCATATGTCTTGTATGCTCACGTGGTTGTTGCATTCCATATGTTTGAATAATAAACTTGGTTGATAATTTACTTTGAGTATGAATTTTGGGTTTACTCACTAAGCCTGTAAGCTTACACCCCTATAGGTATTTGTATTCTCAGGAACACCTATTTTTGTGCCCGGAGCCTCCCCATATCCGTGTAAGTTTTCCATTGAAGCTTTTGGAGGAAATCTACATGAAGACTTAGATTAGAATTCCTTTAAAATCTTTAATATAGTATTTGGATGTTGTAAACACTATCACGATCTTTGGGATTAGCAGGGGTATGCCCCTAAGAAATCATGTAATAGATCTTTGGTTATTAATGATATAATATATTTTATTTCTGGATTCTTGTATGTTCATCTTTACTTGTTTAAACTATGCTTCCCAAAAGCATCTCCTATTACCGTGCTAGATGCCTTACATGTAATACTTAGGCTTTCACATGACTAAGGTAGTCATTCTTAAGTCTTGATATTATATGTGGCGGACTGCCACGTTTAGGGTACCCTTCGGGGCGTAACATAATGATCTAAATAGGATAGTAAGGAGATGAGTAACTAAGGAAAATTAATCTAGCTAAATTAACATATATATCTATTTTATTTTCTTACCTTGTTGAGCTTAGGTTCCAACTTGAATCTATGGTAAACCAAGACTATTTAGCTTGGTCTTTGATGTTGTTTAGGTTAGTTAAAGTGGGGTTCTGATTGTGGTTGATGAGGATTGATGTTTAGATGATGCTATAGTATAAAAACAAGGGATACACTTTATTTTTGAAGTGTTTAAATAAGTTTGAACAAGTGAACAAGAATGATGGATATATGAAATTCGTGGTAGTTGTTTGGGGAAAATTTTTGGATTGTGTTTGAGGAGATTTTGAGTTGGTTTTGTAGCCAACTTAAGCCTATATATGTATACTAATATTAGGCTAAGGTTTAGGTACATGAGAGGGTGTTTTGGACTTGAAAAATACAAATTTTTGTTGTTGTTTCTCGGCTGGAATTTTAGTGCCAATTTAAGGACGATTTTTGGATGAATTTGTATGAAATTTGTGGCTGATTCCAAGGGGCATTAATTGTATTTGTTTGGTAGTTAATTAAGGTCATTTATGAGTGTAATTTGGAGGCTCAAGTTGCAAGAAATCGGATTAAAATTCGTGTGAAAACAGAGGCAAGAATCTAAGTGTTTTGCTGCAGTTTTTGTTTGTTGTTTTCTACCTTGGTTTGCATGGATTTTTCATCAGATTTCTCTTGTTGTTTTCTAGCCAATAATTGGTGTTTGAAGTGGACATTTGAAGGTTTATGATTGGTTCTCTTTTGGTAAAAAAAAAAAAAAAATCAAGTCAACTAAGTCTATAATTTGTCCGAAACAGAGCTCAAATGGTGTGAAGGATGCTGCAGTTTTTGTTTGAATCCTCCTACTACAGCTTTGTTTTAATCGGGTATTTCACTACCATATGGAACTGTTTTTGGTTGCATTTTTTAGCTGAAATTCATAGCATTAAATGTTGATTACATGTGGATTGTTTTGGTTGGATTTCATGTTATTTTCAAGTTGAACTTTGAAGTTCAAAATGGATCAAAGTTGAATCTTTGTGCGTGAACTCTGCAGCTGGAATTTCCAATTGCTGCTGCTGTATGTAGAGAAATTCTTCCTCTGTTCAAACGTGAAGGCTCCTCCATTCCAGCTGAGAGTTGATGATTTGCTGGACATGAATTGGGCAATGGCTGGACTTAATTAATATTGCACCTGAAAGTATTTAATTGATGCTCGTCCCTATTCCATGAAGATTTCAATTCCAACGTGAAGACATTTTCTCTAATTTGCTTCCAACGGCTATGTTCACGTGGAATTCTGCAGCTAACTTCTCCTTTTCAACTCGATTTGCAATTCCAGCATGAAATTCAAGTTCTGTTCCAGTTTTCTTTTTTTTTTTTTTTTTACTAAAATGTTTTATCAAATACTAGTTTATAATATTTTAACAAATATTAGTTTATAACATATGTTTATACTGGTTAAATAAGAGTTTTATCGAAATAGAATTTGCTTAAGTTACTACAAAACTCTAAGTTGTTTATACATACAAATTTTTTGTTCCGAGTTTGCACAATTAAGTATTTTTAGTATTTTAACTTACACGATTAATTTTTTTAAGTTCAATAAATCAAATTAGGAACTAAGCCTCAATGAATTCAGGATTCTTAACATGTATAACAGTGGGTTTGAAAATTTTTATTTTAGATCTAGACTTGTAATTTTTTATCGATATTAGTATCTATTATGTATTTATAATCTTAGTAATTCATCTTTAAATTATTGTTTTGTACCAATAAGCTCTATTAATAGACTGTATCTTCTCGGGTTCGAAATTTAGGGCTACTTTTATTTATATCTTGTATTATTACTTCAAGATATGAATGCTCGTTTTTGGTATTTACTAAGGTCAAGAAAATTTTTATTTGGATTTTTAAACTATGAATAAGCTTATTATAACTCATAGGTCTATTCTAAGATTTTTGTTGAATCATATATTTGGTATTAGTTTTACATTTCCTAATTTGTTCATTTTTCTAGTTATGAAAATTATTAAAGGTTACATTGGCAATTCCAGATTTTAATTTCTAAAATCTCGAAATTTTTTAATTAGAATTTTAATGTAAGTTAAATATTTATTTAAGATCTAGATTCTTAGATATTGATTTATTTTACAAATTATGTTTTATTGTATAAAGCTATTTATACTAATTTGTTAATAACAACATATTTTTGTTTAATGCTACTTAATATTGTTAATAGATCGAAAAGAGTTTGAACACTATTATTTCATTATTTAACAAGTGTAGGATTTATTTTCTAAGTATTGAGCTTAAGGAAAAATGATTCAAGATTTATATTAACGATTGGTTCATCGTTGTTTATAAATTATTTAAGATCATAACTTACAGTTTGTATATTTGAAATTTTTATTGGTAACGATTTTAATCTTTCTAATTATAATCAATTTCATTCACACTTTAACATTTTTAAATCGAGAAAAATTTGGAGTGATTTTTACTATTTGTTCCAAATATTCTATATAATTCTATATTACATTTTTAGTATTTGTTAAAATTAGGTTACGTAAAATTAAGGGGATTAGAGTTTTTCTCTCCCTCCTTTCTTTCTCTTTTCTTTCTCTCTTTTCTCTCTTCAATCTCTCCAATTCATCTACCTAATTCTCAATTTCAAAGGGGATAAGAGAGAAATCAAGTAGAAGATGAAGATAGGAGAAGAGAAATCAAGTTAGAAGAAGAAGAAGAAGACCAAATTGCATTTTTTTACTTTAAAAACTAAGTTTTCTAGTTCAATTCATATTGTTTTATTTGTTGTTTGCTTATCTAATTGATGAATTGATGTTAAAATGAGTTGGGATTGTTGTTTATATATGTGTTTGTTGGATTAATATTGTTGGGAGTTGAGTTTGAGGAAGAAGATGATGAATAGTAGTTTGCGATGGTTTGATTATTGTTTGAAGTTGTTGGAGGAAGAAAGAAGTATTAGGAGTTGTTATTAGAGTTTATTTGATGTTAGAATTGATATAGGAGATGTATAAGTTGATGAAAAAGTGTAAAAATGGATTTTAAAAACAAAACAAATTCGTAACATGTATTAGGGGATCAATAACAGGCGAGTAAAAGGGAGTGAAATGAACTGATTATGTGTTTCTCAAATATCAAGGGCGATCAAAGGGGCGTGATATGCTCTGGTCATGATTTTTTTTTTAAATCACGGCGACTGCTTGGGCGTGATCCTTCCCCTGCAGCTTACATGTTTTTATAATTTGATCATAACTTTTTCATACGATATCAGATTGAGGTGATTCAAGTTGCGTTGGAAAGAATAAAAAGAGATATACAACTTTCATGTTTTGAGTTTTTGCAAATTCTAAAAGTATGTATACTTAAATGTCACTTCTTTCCAACTGATACATTTTCCAAGCAAAGTTAAAAACTTGTTTTGATTTGTTTTATGTTTGTTTGCTTTAGCAAATGGATCTTTTTGGACTAAAATAAGATAGATATATGATAATTGATGTGTTATAATGATTGATTAAAATAATTAAGCATGATTTAGATAGATTTACAAATTTAACAAATAATTGGATTAAATATAGAAGTTAGATATAAAATGAACTTAATTAATAAATCTAAGTTCAACTTGACTAAATAAGCTTGAATTAGATAAAAGGAATTAGATTACTTAGGTTTAATCAACTTGAACTAGTTTTAGATTAAATGATTAATTTTAATCAATTTGGCTTAGATTAAGTTAAAATGAGTATAATATATAATTGGCTTAGATGAATGTGTTAGGATGATCTTTGAATAACATGAGCAATAAGTTGTTTCAAATGTTTATTTGTTTTGAATATGAATGCTTTTATGTATGAGTTCTTTATATATGTTACGTTTTGTGATAAGAAACTATAATTAAAGTGAAAAGAATTGCTTTGACAAACAAAGGAGAACTGCCCATATTTTGGTGGGAAGATATTCGCAGCCATAGTGGGGTTCCACATTAGTGTCTAATCAAATAGGGTTAATAAAAGTTTGAGAAATTGGATGATTAGTTTAGTTTAGTTTCTTATGCGAGTTCTTTCCTTAATAAAAAGTGGATATCTAACATATCTTCTTAGGCGATTTCTGATCTATCTTCCGAGATAGCTTCTACCTTTGTTTGTATTTCACATTTAAGGTACGCAGTAACTTGCGTAATGATTGATAGGATATACATCCTAAATGGATTAAGAACTTAAAGACGGCTTAATAATTGATGAGTGTTGGTTGTGCTTTAAGTCATTGAATTTGGATCTGGGGAGCGACAACCTTGTCATGATGCAATGCATGGTAGTTAGGCACTTAGCCCAGTATTTTGTCATGATGCCATGACTCAAATCCATGATGCAATGGTGGTTTATCTTAAGGGCTAAGTGGGTAGCTAATGGGTTAACTATGTCGGTATATTCTCTACTTAGGCTCGAGATGAAATAATATGTTTTAGTTCACGGGTATAGGACCATTGAACTAATTGATGTTATAAACTGAGATAAGTGGAGTGTATAAAGGAGTATGAACCCTAGATGACACTATTAATATTCTTTATCGATTAAATATAGGAGAATAGATACCCGGTCTATCTATATCAACCCCCTGAGTAGCTGCTGTTACTCAGGACCTCCAGATTCCCATTGGCTTGCTCCGGAGTGTGAGTGCTCCATTGTTGATTTGTTTACTTTAATGGAAAGATAATAACTTATGGATTGATGCATTGCATTTAGTTAAGCTCGCATACCACTTGTGTGTGATTGTGTTACTGTGTACTGAGCTCCGGCTCATTCCTGTTTATGTTTATCTTTTTATAGGTTGTCGATGAAGTTGTTATTGTTGATGATGAAGGGAGTAATGAGATGATGATGAAGATGATGATGTGGAGGTGTTGGTGTTGTTGTTTATTATTATTGTTGTTGTTGTTGATGTGATGATGTTTGTCTCAGGGCATCGGGCAAATTTGAAGATTTGGGAGATGAGTTAAATGTAATAAGACTGAGATATATTTGTATTTTGTTTCTTCTTTGTTTTGTTTTATAGAGACTGGATTTATTTATATTTGTATTTTCTTTTAAGGCTTGTTAATGCCCAAATATTATTAAATAATTACTACCTCTAAGAGTAAATCATAAAGTGTTTTTATAAAGTTAGTTTCTTAGAAAACTGGTTTGCTTGTAGGGAGTAGAAGTTTATAAGTCGTTTTATAAAATTTGATTTTCCACTGCCAAATCTAGTTATTTGAAAATCTAATTAAACGATTTCTTTAATTAAATTGGTTTAGCAATGTTCAACATAAACAACTTCTTTAAAGACAACCTTATGTATAATTCGTGAGAGTTATACGTAATTGGGACTTAGTATGCTTAATTTGAGAATTAAGCATACCGAGTCTTTATAGATGTAGAAGATGAACTTACTAGTGAAGAAAAGTAGTAAACAACGCTTTAGGCACACGAAACACCACTTGCTTGATTGAGTCTAAAAAGGGAGCTGATAACCCTAAACCAAACTAGGCTACAACAAGAACCAAATTGACAGTACAAGAGAGCCAAAGTCTAAGCTCATCTAACATCGTTAAGAGCATTGATATCAGTGGCCATGGTTTAAGGAGTAATTCTCAACTTGCTTCTCTGAGTTAAGGGAAGGGAGCATCACATGGTAGGAGAAATTCAAAAGGAACCGCCCTTATAATTGAGTTAAGTTTATGATCAAAAAGGAAAAGGGACTGTGTGTGCAGTGTAAGCGACTCTATTATCCTTTACATCAATGTCCCAATAAGACCATAAGAGTAGCCATCTTTGAAAATGTTTCCTATGGTGGAGAAGAGGAGGAGGAAGAGAATGGTGAACAAGTTGAAGGGGGCAAAATAGAGGGCATGTGACCTAAGTACTATATATGGAGCTTTCTCTTTTGGTTATAAGGGACATCAGTTGTTGGTCATGATTTGATAGTGGGGCAAGTCATAACTTTACTGCTGAAGGGAAGGCAGCAAAGTTAGGATTGGTTGTTGAAGAAACACCTGAGTTTGGAGTTTGGCTTGGTGATGGGTATGGAATGAAATCAAAGGGGGTGTGTCATGATATGCCTACATATTTGAAACATTGTTGTAGATTTTTTTTTTTTTGTTTAACTTAGGTGGAGTAGATATCATATTAGGAGTATCTTAGCTTGAAACCTTAGAGGAAATCAAGGTTGATTAGGCTAAAATGTACATGACATTTGGGTTAAATGGAAGAGAAGTCTAAATGCAAGGGATCCATCATTTTCATGAGCCACATTTACACTACATTCCATCCACAAATTGGTAGAAATTGAGTATTATGGATTGCTATGGTAGATAAATGGTAGTGAGGATGGAAAAAATGGAGAACTCCCTGAATTGCAAAAATTGCTTGATGAGTTCGTTGATGTGCTTGACTCTTAACCTCACTTACCACCTCATAGATCCATTAACCACAAAATCCCTATCAAAGGGGGACTTGGTGCAATTAACATGTACCCTTACCGATATGCACATGCCTAAAAGGATGAAATTGAAAAATTAGTAAAGGAAGTGCTGTGGCTGAGATTATACAACCAAGTTCAAGCCCATTTTCAAGTTTGGTGATTTTAGTCAAGAAGGATGACTCTTGGTGATTTTATGTAGATTATTAGGCTTTGAATCATGCCACTATACCTTACAAATATCCCATTCCATTCATTAAAGAGCTGTTAGATGAACTCCATGGAGTTTTTGTCTTCTCTAAGATCGACCTACAGGCTCATTATCATCAAATTCGAGTAAACATTGAGGATGTACCGAAGATGACATTCTAAAGCCACTAAGGGAACTATGAATTCATTGTTATGCCATTTGGATTGAAGAACACTCCAGTGACATTCCAAGCCACCATGAATGATGTGTTTCAGCCTTACTTGTGGAGGTTTATTTTAGTATTTTTTATGACATTTTAGTGTTAAGTAAAACCTTGGAAACCCATTCAATCCATGTACATAAGGTGCTGGAGTTGTTGCATCAACATGACTTATGTGCCAATAAGAAAAAATGCTACTTCAATCAGCCATCCATATAGTACTTAAGGCATGCAATTTCTATGAAGAGGTTAGAGATGGGCCCAAAGAAGATGAAGAGCATATTAAACTGACCAAGATCCCATAATGTGTCGAGAGTGCATGATTTTTTAGGTTTAACTGTGTATTATCAAAGGTTCATTCAAGATTATGGGAAAATTGCCACTAATAGATATGCTAAAAAAAGGATGGATTTGTATGAGGAGAAGTGGCTGAAGAGGCTT
Organism: Combretum micranthum; assembly: GCA_024138025.1. Taxonomy (NCBI): domain Eukaryota; kingdom Viridiplantae; phylum Streptophyta; class Magnoliopsida; order Myrtales; family Combretaceae; genus Combretum; species Combretum micranthum. The sequence goes on along the minus strand of JAMXBD010000270.1, from coordinate 1,238,005 downwards.
TTAAGGCATTACAAACATAAATCACAACAGCTTCTGTGCTTGCCATGCCTAATTTCTCTAAGGAGTTCATGGTAGAATGTGATGCATTTGGATGTGGAGTATGTGCTATTTTGAGGTAGGGCAGCCTATTGCATACTTTAACAAGGCCTTAACAAAAGGCACTTTAGCCAAATCAACTTATGGGAAAGAACTCATGGCATTTGTCTTAGCAATTCAACACTGGAGACCATATTTGTGAGGGAAGCGGTTCAAAGTCCTTGACAATCGAAGCTTGAAACACATACTTCAGCAAAGAATTACAACCTTTGATAAACAAAATTAGCTCGAAAAATTGTTGGGATATGACTTTGAGGTAAGGTACAAACCTGGAAAATATAATGGGGCTACTAATGCCTTGTTAAGAAAGGTGAAAGGTGTTGAGTTGGAGGTTGTTACATGGTCGAAATGGCTTGATTTTCCCTAAATTGAAGAGGAAATCAGTAAATATGCACAAATGAAGTCACTTCTAGTGAGATTAAAAGATAAACTAGCTAGAGTACATGTGTTTGACTTGCACCAAGGTTAGGTATGGTACAATCACAAGTTGGTTATCCCTTCCTCTTTTAAATACGTACTAACCCTATTAAAAGTATTTCATGCTTCACCGATGGGTGGTCACTCCAAGGTTATAAAACTTGTAGAGGGTTAGTTAAAAACCTTTATTGGATTGAAATGAAGCGGGATGTGTATCGTTTTGTTGTTGAATGTTTTTTTTTTTTTAAGCAAAATACCTGTAGGGCTATTACAACCACTCCATTACCGTCAACCATATAGGAAGATATATCAATAGACTTCATCGTTGGTTTGCCATGATCAAAGGGGTTCGAGGTGATTTTTGCGGTGGTTGATCGGTTGTCTAAGTACAAACATTCCTTGCCATTACACCACCCATATTCAACTAAGAAAGTGCTAAAGCTAGTTGTACAAGAAGTGGTTAGACTTTATGGAGTTCCTAAAACCATAGGATCAGGACCCATTGTTTATAAGTATCTTTTGGCAAGAAATATTCCACTTGCAAGGGACTCAACTCGTGATGAGCTTAGCACATCATCCAGAAACCAATAGGCAAACCAAAGTGGTGAATCATAGTATAGAGACCTACTTAAGAAGTTTTTCTTCTAAAGAATCGAAGGAGTGCACAAATTGGATCCATTGGGTAGAGTATTGGCATAATACAACCTATTATAGCTTGAGTCAACAACCCCTTTTGAAGTAGTGTATGGCTACTTCCTAAGCTAACACACTACATATAAGGGAAACATTATAGAGGCTATGGATGAGGAGTTAAGGGTCTGAGATGAAATTTTATGCCAATTACATATCATTTGCAATGCACAAAAGCATATGTGACCTGCCAAGCAAACAAGAAAAGACATGATGCTAATTTTTAGATAGGTGATTAGTTTTGTGCATTTGTGACCTCATTAACAAGAGATTATTGTTTAGCATGTTTGCTCAAAGCTAGATGCTTGCTTTTATAGGCCATTTGAGGTAGAAAAGCGGGTTGGAGTAGTTACATATCCATTAAGTTACCATAAAGAAGTTGAGTACATCCAGTTATTTCATGTCTTCCACTCAAGAAAGCTGTGGGAAGAGAAGAGGTAACGTCAAACCTACCATCCAACTTAGTTGATGATGGAAGAGAGGTGTTGTAACCTAAAGAAGTGGTGATAAAGAGGGTATGTGTAGTTGTGGGAAGAGAAGAGGTAACTTCAAACCTACCACAACGTAGTTGATGATGGAGGAGAGGTGTTGCAGCCTAAAGAAGTGGTGGCAAAGATGGTATGTGTATTTGATAGAGTGGAGTACCTTAATACTTAGTCATCTAATAGCACACACTAGTAGAAATGCTACTTAGGTGAACAAGGAAGAGTTTTAGGGTACAATATCCTACATTTAACCTTGGGGACAACGTTAATTCAAGTGGGGAAATGATGTTAGAGATAAGGCTAGATCAATTGCAACATTTGGCCCTAATAAACTTGAGCCCGATACTTACAAAGTTTATTATAGAAAAAAAGGAAAAATATAAAACAAGGAAGTGATATGATGGTAATGGTTATTATGTAAGAGAGAGTGTAAATAAAAGTAATATTTTGTTATATGGGAAACACATGCATGGAAACAAAAAGATAGAAAAAAAGAAAAAAAAAAGTACATGGAAGGGGCAAGAGGAGAGTTATTTTTTATGTTTTTTCTTTGGTATTTTTTTTTATCTTAACTGGAGAATATTGATACTTACTTTTCATGAGTATCACATTTATTACATGTGACACATTTGTGTGTAAAATGGCAACACTATATTAGTATTTTAGTAATTTTTATATAATTAATATGTTATATCTTTTTTTTTTAACAAATAATGATAGACATGAGTTTCATCACTAGCTTTAATCGTCCTAGACTTTATGGCTATTTGCTATGAGTTATGTAGCATGTCAATATTGACAAAGATGTATGTTTAATTATTATCTTTTTCCACCAAAGTAACTAGTAATTTTTTACTTTTTGGAGGAAAATTTTCAACTCTCTCTCTCTCTCTCTATATATATATATATATATATTAAAATAAAAGGGGGATATGCAATAGTTAATGACTAAAGTTCTATTCATTCCAGGCACATATACCTAAAGCAAGTTAATAGTGAAGGAAGATTGTTCAACTTTAGTCACTCTTTAGATGGTGAGTGTTTATTCAAAAAGTTAATTTAAGATATTTAGTTTAGTATTATAGCATGTTTTGTTTACGTTAACATGTTAAATGGATTCTTTTAGATGTACTTGGGTAGATACTAGATATCTAGAAAAGAAATAATGGTTTGTGAGTAAGTGACACCTCCTAAAGAGTAAGAGGAGAACTGTATTGAATTAAAGTTGACAAAGAAACAAATCCTAAAGTTTATGGTCATCTTATTGTCTTTCTTTTTCTTATTTTTTTTTTTGCTCAAGTTTTCATTAATTACATATATAGTTTCATATTCATCATTAAAAGTTAGGTTGTGTGTATTCAATTTGTCCTATCAACATTTGTTAAAATGTATATTTAGTTAGTCATATTTTATTTCACATATATATGTGTGTAGATAGATATGTTTACATTAGTGAACATTTACTATCTTATATTAGTTAATCATATAAATAAGTTGGTTTGATACTTATTTTATGCTTTTGATTAATCAATGTTACCGTATTAATAATTATTTTTATCTTTAATAAATGTTTGCATAATTTGATTTCAATAAATAATTATATTTTAAATTTGATCATATCATTCTATATAATTTATGCACATGCTTGCCTGGGGATGTAATCAACGTGGGTTTGGAACGGGTCATATAAGATGTGAACCCAACCGTGCTCCCTATAAGATCGCTCCAAACTCAACCGATGATCCTATAAGATTTTTTATCAATATCCAAACCCAGTCCTATAAGGTTATAGTCCTTACCTAACCTGCCCTACGACTAGATTGCAAAGTGGATAAAAAAGTTAATGTAATATTAACTCCACATTACATATTCTATATCAATACCTTCAAAATAGTATAATAACAAGACAGTATAATCAAAAGCTATTGTATATGTGTGACACATGTTTTTTCTTTTTGCAATTTTTCATTTTTCTATATACTTTTTATTTAATTTTGGTGTAGATAAGATGCGATTATTTTGCATTTATATTCCTATATCGAAATATGATTTAGTGTAATGCAATGTAAACAATATTCTAAATAAGAAAAATTTTATTCAAACTTTATAATAACAAAATTTATGAAGCTAACATTCTATCTTCTCAAGCTGCAGGTGGTATTTTATTTTAATTTTTCTAGTTGAAAAAAAGGACATTAATGTCAAAATATATAAAAACAATAGAAAATATGTGCTTAAAAATACTTTTAGTTAATAAAATACACACTTATATTATATTAAGTAATAAACTATGTCAATTGAAAAATAATGAAATTATTCGTTTGACATTTTATTTAATATTTAATTGTTACTACCAATAATAAGTTGGTAACAACAATATTACTTACCCTCTATCATCATATATAAGTTAAAAAAACTCACTTAGCTATAATAACTTGGTAATATGCGAATTATGACAAATATTAATGTTTGTTAAGTTTTTTTTTTTTAATTTTAAAATTTAAAATTGTATTTTTTAAAAGTAATTTTAGCAGGTCTGGTTGACCCTATAGAGTTATAACTATGACTAGAGCGCAACTTGCGACCCTATAAGGTCACAAAATTTTTTTCAAAATCCGTCCCATTACCCTATAAGGTTTTTACTGGTCGGGTACCCTATAATGACCCATCTGATTGTATCCTTACTTAACTTAATGAATCCATGCTCGTGCTCGTGCTCTGCCCTCTTCCACCAATTTCAATTTCTCCACTTTCACCCTCAATTCTCTCCCTCCCTCTACTCAATTCTCTCTTTTCTCTCATGTGGTGTAATCGACAGCCGATGCATTTCCTACACCATCTTTTTTTTTTTGGTTAATTATGGGTTTATTTAGATAGTCTATTTTTCATCTGTATCTGTATCTATATCGAAACAATGTGTAAATATGTCATATTTGTATCTACATTTTATCTATATTTAATTTATTTGACCTTTTAATGAGAACTACTAACTATTTTTTATCCATATCTATTTCTTGATAAACAATTTGTTAGAAAAAATATATGAAAAATTGTCTATATCTGTAATCTGCTAACAAACAAACAAACCCTATATTTCTTAACTTTTTGGCTAATAATTTTTAATTATTTTTTTAGGTATATGACTAGTTTGCGATTCCAATACATGCATATGGAAAATCAACATTACGGTATAAAATGTCATTGTATATATAAAATAAATGTATAATATAATTTTAAAATAAAAAATTATATGTTTAATTTTAAAATGATATTCTAATTTTACGATTTATAAAAAAATTCTTATTATATATTTTGTATATAAAAAATTAATAATTTAACATTATCATTTTTTGTGATTTAAAATTAACATTTAATATAATTTAACATTGTCTTATTGAAATTATTTTACGTTTTTAAAAATAAATGTAAGTTTTAATTCTATAAATTATAATAATATAATCTTTATTTGAGATGAAACTTGCCTTATTGCTCGTCTGCTTGACAGGGCGGATCAAGCAGATAAAGAGGCAAAACCCATCTCTTCATTTGATGAATTAAGTTAAATGAGGAATGAGGCAATACTTGCTTGTATTGACTTTTGAAGGGCCAACTTTGCCTCTTGTTGCCTAAGGATTACAAAGATTTAGAAGCAAAATTGTTGAGGTGGGCATCTTGCTTTAGTAGGCTAAAAGAAGCAAATTTTTGAACTACTAAATGAAAATTTTTGCCTCTTTTAGCAACATTTTTACTAGTGGGCAGATAAAGAGAAAAGAGAATGTAATCAATGCCAAAATTCTGACGATGCAAATTTTGTTCAAAAAGAAAAAGAAAGTAAAAAGACCTTAATACGCACATTGAATATAACTATTGCCCTAGATTTTGGATAAATACGACTATTAAGAAAATTCTATTGTCTGGGGCATTTTATTATAAACAGAGTTATGCAAATTTGTGATTTGCATTAGGTCTTATGATTATTTCACTAGTCAGATAATGACTTGAAACGGTTCCGCCAGTGAGATTATAATAGTTTCTTGAGTATTGATATTACAATCTGTAATATATATATATATATATATATATATAATTACATTATCCTTTTTGGGTAAAAGCTGGAAGCAATCAGAGCGATGCTTCCTAAATGTATTGGAATCTACTTGAAAATGTACAATACAGAATCCGTCGATAGAATTTAGAGTGACATAAACTATAAAAATTAGGCATGTGAGGAGCTAATACTTAATACCAGTTATAAAAAGTCGCTCCTATTGGTATTAAGTGTGGCAGTTCTTTTAAATTATCACAATTCCGCTTGGGTGGTGGGATTTTCATTTATATTTTATCTATATCTATATATTATTTGTATTTTATTTATTTTTGAGTAAAAATATTTATTTTTATTTAATTTATTTCTTGATAAATATCTATTTGAAAATAATAAAAATAAGATATCAAAACAACAGATACAGATAAAACAAACATATCATAGACAAGGAGCTTTTACAGTCCTGTCGACGGGATCATCCAATCAACCATCTAACCATTAAAATAAATATAGTAATTAGAACATTAACTATTTTAATAGTTTGACTACGATTGAATATTGTGTAAATTGCTGATAGCCAACGGAAACAATCCTATCAAAATTAATGATGAAACCATAAAATTTTTCATCATAAACAGTAGATACTCTTTAGATAAAAAGGCTGTAAGATGATAATTAATAATAGCAGTTTTTGATAATCATAGAGTATATTTGGACTTTATGACATGGCCTTTAAATTTTAGTCCAGAGTTGTCGTTTAGGGGCTACTGGCTTCTGCATTGAGATTATGCTATTTGATATTTCATAGGACCTAGCAATGTTGCAATTATGTAAGAAGCATAGGTTTACTAGTTCTTAGGACCAGTTGCCTTGCTTTGAGATTATTGGAAGTGATCTCCTATAAATTATATGCAAGCACATTTCATATTTCAAATTAACATATTTATTACTGGCTATATATAAAAAAGTTATTCTCTGACCACTTGTCTATCAAATTTAAGAAAGTGATATACGCAGTCCGTTAAATCTTATAATTATAAGTTAACACATTTATTATTAACTAAATGTCTGCATTTTAATCATTTCTTATTGTCAATAATATCCATATTTAATTGATTATGTAGTTTAAATTTGAATGCAAACTATTTTGTTTATATAATTGCAGATCGATCAGGATGTTCAAAGACAAATTATCAAGCACATCTCTATGGCATCTAAGCTTTATCAAACCCAAAGAAATAAGAAAGGGTTCGAATCATACCATGAAAAAAGATTCAATTATTGTGATACGTCATACGTGATTTTCTAGTCTTCTTTAATGGAGTCATTTTCATGTCCATGTGTAAATTGCCTAAATCACAACTTACATTCCCGGGAAGTAGGCTATGACCACTTGATGTGTGATGGCATTAATGTTGACCATACCAATTGGTACTTTCGTGAAGAGTCGCCAACAAATCATGCTTCTTCCTTCAAGTGTGTCACATCCCCTGATGCAATCTGACCAGCTTGGAACTAACAACCTATTTGATGAAATGCATAGAGCCTATAATCAAATGGAAAGTTAAATGCAAAATAATTTATTAAAGCAATCTCTAAATACGGCTTTTAAGGAGGTGCAACGGATTCATACTCTTGTTCAAGATGATAAAGGAGAGAGATTCAGATTATAAGAACCACTATAGGACTATAGTTGTTGCATTTTTGTCCATCCACATAAATTGCTTAAATGGATTAAATGAGAAAACGGTTGATTAGATCCTTAATGCAATCAAGATCATATTGCCCAATGGGAAACCTTACCAAATAATACCTACGGCACCTAAAAATAAATAAATAAATAAACTCATAGAATTAGGCTTTGGATATAAAAAAAATTTAACTCATGACTAAGTAGACAATTTGATGTGAAGTTAATAACTACAAACCTTCAAGAATTCAACCGGATATTAAAATTAGCAATTTCAAAATTCATAGAGTATAAAATTAATACAAATAATACTGTTGACCTTTAAAATTTTAATAAGATATTACATATTTTATTTTTAAAATTCAAGTAATTAATTAAAAATATCAACTAAAGTTCAGATACGATATCGTGCCTTTCTTATAGCTATGCTATTTTTAACATAGAAATAAATTAGCTGGGTTTTAAATTTACATCAAATGAGAGTAATTTTTTGGCAACATGAAATCCCTATTCCAAACTTATTAATTTTTGTTCCGAGTCAACTGTATAGGAGAGAAAATTGTCGCTGTACTACAATCATACATATACCTGCCGTAAAAGAATTGGCATCACTGGCTCTAGCTTACTACTTTTCCATCAAACCGCCGCTCAGTGCCGTAGTAGCGATAAAATTACTAAAGATCCAAAATGACAGCTTGACTAATAATGTGGACTTTATTAGCCGCAACACAAATTATACAATACAGTCACGTTAGATTTTTCAAACTTAAAATCCTTACGTTATTTAGAAGGATTTGGGGTAATTTAATAGAAAACTAAACACGTGCTTTCATCCTGATAGCTCGTTTACTAGGAGTAATACATGGGTAGTAAGTAGTGACTTTTATTTCGTCTATATTTTATAGTTAATAAATTGTAATTAACAATAGAGACATAAATAGTATTTTTAATCAATTAATAAATTAAAAGAAACATTAAGACATATATTCTCGATAATAAAGATTTAAATAAAGTAAATATTTCGATTGATACTATTCTTATTCAAGTGAACGGGTGGATAAAATCTTATATAAGTTCCCCTTGTCGCACACATCTTGCTCTAGGTGTTGGTTACTCTATTTCATGTTTGTCTCAAACACTCAACTACCGGCTGAAAATACAAACAAAAACTCTCTCCCTCTTATTCTCTATCTAGACGAAGAAGATGGCTGAGCAAGAGAAGGGGTCTGAGTTTCATGGCAGCCTCAACATCCAACGCCGAAATTCAATTGAAGACTTCGATCCTCCAAAGAGACCAAAGAGAAACAAATATGCCCTTGCTTGTGCAATCCTTGCTTCCATGACTTCCATCTTACTTGGTTATGGTATGTAACTAAGTAATCAAGTTTCTTTCTTACTCATATTAGTTGTGGCTCCACTTTCAATTATTCACAACATGGTGGAAAGTTTTAGTAAATTTTTTGGTTGTTTTGAGTAATTTATTGTCCATAATTTTTTTGTCTACTTTAGAGTTTAATACGGAAAAAATATTAATATATTAATCGCTTTATTTTTGTAAATAGTATTATAATTTAGTTATATCGTTTCTAGATTTTGGAGGAAAAGGTACTTAGATTCGAATCTCTATAAACAACGAAAAGGCAAAAGTAACCCATTTCTTTAGGATAAATCAAAATCAATAATTTCAGACATTGGAATTATGAGTAATTAACCGTGTGATTACGTATAAAACCGTGTGCATGTTTTCCGCAGATATTGGAGTCATGAGTGGTGCTGCAAATTTTATCCAAAAGGACTTCCACATCAGCGACGTGCAAGTTGAAATCATGTCTGGAATCATCAACATCTACGCCCTCATCGGCTCCCCTCTCGCTGGAAGAACTTCCGACTGGCTCGGTCGCCGCTACACCATCGTGATAGCCGGCGTTATATTCTTCGTTGGTGCCGTTTTAATGGGATTCGCCACCAATTACGCCTTCCTCATGGTTGGCCGTTTCGTGGCTGGTATAGGCGTCGGATACGCCCTCATGATTGCTCCTGTCTACACCGCCGAAGTGGCTCCGGCGTCGGCGCGTGGTTTCCTCACCTCATTCCCGGAGGTACGTCCGTTTGTGATTGCCTCTTAATATTTCACTTTCTAAAATGCGTATCAGTAAATGCCAAGATACGGCCGACAGGCCAAGCACGTGCTTTGACGGCTGGTGGAGTGGTCATTAGTCAAGGCATTAATTTCCAGTTTTTCTTTCGTATCGGTTTATTTTAAGGTCACGTAGAGTGGACCTCCCTTATCTTGTATGATTGAGGTTCTCATTTTATAATAGAACTTCTGTATCCTAATTTATTGTTTATATCCATGTCTTGCTTAGGTACACTGATCGTGTATGAATAAAATCGAAAAGTGATAAGCCACCAGTTAATAATTTATTTTACTATATTAATACCCCAGGGTGACAATAAATGATGGAAGATGATTATTGAAAATAAGATATATATATATATATATATTAATTGTCTGTTATATAAATATGTAATCACTAATTTATCCAAATTAATTATCATGAAGAAAAATAAAAGTAAATTTTTATTTATTCTTGGTAATGTACTATTTGATTAAATCTTTCTTTAGTTTTATTCAATAATTAGGGTGAAAAACATGTCTATAATTTTTAACAAAAAAAATTAAAATATACAAATTTAAAATTATCATCACTTTATCATATAAAGGAGATGCAATATAAGAATTTATACATTTATTGTATCTCTATCATGCGATATAGCATTATGTCTTAGTAAACTTTGGAAAATAGCTATAATGTCTGGCCAATATGCGAAAGTTGAGTAATTACACGTACATCGCATGTTTGCTATAAAAAAAAATCCTATATAGCATGTTGTTCACGTGATACATAAAAGAACCTTATATCAACATATGATATAACAATGATAATTATATAATTATTTTCCTCCAAGTTGTAATTATGTAAGTTAGACATGAAATAATCTTTAATAATTAAATATGCAATTCAAATTATTTTAGCATTCCCCCTTTCTTTTTTTTTTTTTTCCCCTTTTTGTAAAGGTCACTAGATAAAAGGTCAAGGGATAAATAAGTAATAATATACATCATATACCTAATCCGTCCGTATAGGGAAAGAGATACCGTTGATAAATAAAAGATATTTTGACGCAATAAATAACTTACCACCTGGACAAAATAAATAGGACTGTATTGAAAATAACACAAAAAAGGAGGATACGTGTGGAAAAATGAAGAACTTTCTAAATGTAGAATGATCTTTTTCTTTATTAATATAGTAGCATTGAAAACAACATTATTTGTAAAGTTCAGTCAGATCCCATTCATGCAATATTTAGTAAATAGGCTCATAATGTAGATTGTTTACCAAGAAATTAACTTATATTTCAACAAATATGTAATATATTTAAATTATTATTTTACCTGGTTTGAAAATCCTCCTATGCATTGACAATGACATGCTAATGTATACTATGTGTTGTACTTAATGGATCTTTTCTCCATATAATCATATAAGAAAAATTACTAACTCCAATACATTTATGATAATTATTTTAAACACATATTGAACATCAAAAGTAGTTCTTGATGATTTTTTTTTCACAAAGCTAACCCTCTTTTTTTTTTTTTTTACCCCTCTAAATCTTTAACATAACAGGTATTCATAAATACAGGAGTTTTACTTGGCTACGTCTCAAACTTTGCCTTCTCTAAGCTTCCACTCCACTTAGGTTGGCGCTTCATGCTGGGTGTCAGCGGCATTCCATCAATCATTTTAGCCATTGGTGTCTTAGCCATGCCCGAGTCACCTCGTTGGCTCGTTATGCAAGGCCGTTTAGGCGAGGCCAAGAAAATCCTTACAAAAACCTCAGATTCCCCTGAAGAAGCTGACTTACGCTTAGCTGACATTAAAGAAGCCGCCAATATACCTCTAGACTGCCAAGATGACATTGTCTCAGTCCCTAAACGAGATTCACAAGGTCAAGACGTTTGGCGCGAGCTCATCCTCCATCCAACTCCAGTCGTTCGTCACATTTTGATTTGTGGAATCGGTATCCACTTCTTTCAACAAGCATCAGGCATAGATGCTGTCGTTTTATACTCCCCAAGAATATTCGAAAAGGCAGGCCTCACATCATCTGATCAAAAGTTACTCGCAACCGTTGCTGTTGGATTCGTCAAAGCATCTTTTATTCTAATCTCAACATTTTTACTTGATCGAGTCGGACGACGTGTGTTGCTCTCTCAAGCGTAGGTGGCATGATTTCTTCATTATTGATCCTTGCATCGACTTTAACTCTTATTGACCATTCAAGTGGGAAAATCATGTGGGCTATAGTTATAAGTATCGCTATGGTGTTGTCGTTCGTAGGTTCATTTTCAATGGGACTAGGCCCCATCGCATGGGTTTACAGTTCTGAGATCTATCCCTTGAGACTACGTGCTCAGGGAGCAAGTATTGGGGTGGCTGTTAATAGGCTGATCAGTGGACTTATTAGCATGACTTTTATTTCGCTATACAAAGCAATCACGATTGGTGGGGCTTTCTTCTTATTTGCAACAATAGCATTTATTTCTTGGGTATTTTTCTATACTATGATGCCGGAAACACGAGGTCGCACCCTGGAGGAGACTCAAAAGCTTTTTGGTCATTATCATAGATGGAAGTCAGTTGCAAGACAAATGGAGAGGGAGAAAAAATGGAAGAACAATTGTAACAACGATGCTGATGATACAATCAGTGGAAGTGGTGATAGTAGGCAAAAATAAAAATTAGTAGAAGAAATGATTATTTGATGAGATTATGAAGTATAAATGATGGATGTGGTGACTACGATGATGACCTATGATTTTATGTAAGGTCGTTATTGTTATCTAAATTAAATATGTAACTTAAACTAGCCTCTACTTTTATGGGGTACAATCTTTTAAGATCATATTATGTATGTATGTCCGTGATGGAAGGCATTAGTATGAAGAGAATTGATAGAGAAAGTGCAGATTTATACAATTATGTGATATTTTCCTTTTATTCAGTAAATTGATATCATGAAGTTTTACGAAATATACAGTTCCACAAACTACAAGTTCAAAACTTTAGTAAATCGATGTCATGATTTTTGAAGAAATATACAGCTTTAGAAAATTCAAGTTCGATTTGTTCATAACATTGATGTCAGAACATTTACCATTTGGGCTATGAATAGTAATCTTATATTGGCATGCACCCAATTTAATTCTTTTCTTCTATTTGAACTCATTGGCGAAAAAAAAAAAAAAAAGAAAATTCAATATGAAAGGATATCATCTTAAAATTGAAGAGGAACCTGAAAGCCTTTCTAAATTTTGTCCACATAATTTGGATACATTTTTCTTCTTGATAAGTCGATGATTTCTTTAAGAGCTTTCTTTATCAGAAGTTTGATACACAAAAGAAAAGCCGGAACCATGCACGATTTACATTTTTGACACGGACCTCACTTCTTAGGTTTCAAACCTGCTTTGTTCCACCTTTTTCCGCATGATAAAGAACTTAGAAAAATCATGTGGTTGAAAAACTTGCAAGGACAAAGTTGGGGTCAATTTTTGCAAGAGTATCTTGAACTTTTCCTTGGACTTATATGACGAGGATGTTTCCGTATGCTTTTTCGTTTTATCCCTACAATAACAAGGACATGTGCAGTGAGCTGATGACCAGTTTGATTTTGATGTACCCTCTACAGTGTTTAATAATGGAACTATGGTCCCAAATGCCTAGCAGTGGTCACTATAGCTACACGAGCGACATAAGTAATCATTGATTGGGATTCGTGCGAGCGGTATAATTTTAAATCATATTTTTGAGCAATTTTTGGAACAGTTCATTTATTCCAAATCGACGATCACATGCTAACCCCAAGGACTCAGATTGGTTTTATTTTAACGTTTTTCCCCTTGCCATAGTATGGTATAGGCATAACGAAAATGGGTCTACCTAATTAACTGATGTTGAAAGAAAATTAATTGGAATGTGTTTTGAAGTTAGGTTTTCTGATGATTTTTTCTTTGAAAGATCGATAAAAATGAAAGGGAAAAGATGTAGTTAAATAAAAATGAATAATAATCTTTTTCATATTTAATTTTGGAGGGGAATTTTTTTTTAACATCTTTTAAAGTTCATGTTAAAACATGCAAAATTTTCTAGTTTTTACTATGATTCTATTGATTATCAAAATTCTTATCATATTAACTTTTATAGCCATTTTAACAACAAGAAATAAAAAGTAGTTAGATGATTTTGTATGGATTATAGAAATTCACAAATTCTATTCCTAAACTTGTACTGAGTCACTTGGAAATAGAGATAATGGGTTCTTCATGGATTTTCGCAAGATTTAGCAAAATTAATTAGGAGAGGAAAGAAATAAATATGATGCCGCTAGCTGCTTGGATACTTGAGCCCTCAATGTCAGAAAGACTTCAATAAGATATGCTTGTGTAGTATATACGGGATGAGTAAGTAATAATAATCAATTTTTAACATATATGATAGTTATTTTAGACACTATTTATTGTGTTTTTTATATAACAAAATATAATTAGTAATTATCTACCATATATATGACACATATCACATATTCAATATTTTTGTTAGAGGAATAAACTCCAATAAGGTATTGTTGCTTTTTGTTGTCACTTTTCAAGAGAGGGGGATTTACTGTCCTCAGGAAAATGTTTCATTCCTATCCCTACCATTGAGCACCAGCCATATGTGATAAAATTGCTTTATTTTGGAATTTCATCATTTCATAACATGTGGTAAATATTGATTGACAAGAATACATATCCTCCATCTTGTAGTGATCGATTAATTACAAGTATTAATTATATCACCGGGCTATGCTATTCCACTCGGTAAATAAGTTGTGGTCAGCTAGATAGATAAATTGAGATTCTCTTATCATCATCATCATCCATTATAACTCTGTTTTATGCATTTGTCATTCTTTTCAATATTTTTTTTTTTTTTTTGGCTATTTATCTTCCATTCAACACCAGGTTTTAAAATGTTCATAAAATCTTAACCCATACATTAATGTTTTACTGCTAAAAATCAAGAGGAAAAAAAATTAGAACTAAGATATGATAGAAAAGGTGAAAAATACATGATACAACTAATCAATTAACGAACTAATTATCTTGATTGTTCAGTGTAAGGAAAATGTTTCTGTTTTCCAAAATAAATAAATAAAGGTGGGCATAGAATCGCTTGTTTCACATAGTTTCTCTTTAAATTGCTTTGGGTCTTTTCAATATATATGACTTGGCATCTATCAAATATATTTGTTAGTAGATGCAAAATCTTCCAAGTGACCATCATTTTGATGTTGGCCAATCATGGGTGCAATTGTTCATTGAATGTGTATGATTTTGTGAAGGTGCATGATTCTTTCAAATGATACAATTGTTCCATGTCATGGCTATTCTCAAAAGGTTTGTCGTCCATTATAAATAAAGTATTCCTTCGTTTTTTTTTTCTTTTTTCTTTTGAACGAAGTAAAATATCCTACAAAATTTTCAATAATTACTTCTTTTATATACAAAGCAATCCATTTAGATCATGAATTATGGAAATCTATTATTTATTTATTTATTTTTTGTGATGTTATAAACGGAATTAGGACAAAATGTCGATTACAAACCAAGATTCATACATAATTAGCCATACTTGGCCATAGAAGAATAATCTTAAAAGAAGGAGTCTGCATACGGACAAAGGCACTAGTGTCCCAATGCAACAAAGGCACAATAAATTAGGAAAAACAAAACCCATCCAAGATCCTTCCCCTAATGAATGTATCTAGGATTCTACTTGATTAGCCACAAAATATGACTCCCTATGGCATAAAGCAACTGCAAATGACTAAAGGCTTGAAAACTTTGCCTGCAAGTATGTAATAAATCCACATCTTAAAAAAATAATTTAATAAATAACTATCTTGCAGTTAGATTAAACACTTCTTTTCGAAAGACGAATTCATTACAAGAGATAAGTTTATTATAATTGAAACCCATCTCTTGAAAACATGACAGAGGACTTGACAGTTTTACCTACAAGCATGTAGCAAACGCACATCTTTAATTTTTGCCTTAAGACTTGCAAAACTTTGAAGCAATTGAATAGTAGCCATAGAATTAATATTAAGCTCTACTTTAGTTAAAGGCATTTGATATGCCATTTCTATGCTAAATAAATTGCCCATAATTCCACTTGTAATACTCAAATCCATCCAACCTTCCTTGTAAAACCAAAGATCCAGGCATTCCTAGAATCTGTTATTATAAAAATCATAGTGGAAAAACCATCGTTAGATATAGAGGCATTGACATTAATTTTTACCCGAGCCTACTCATGAGGAAGCCAAATACAATGACATATAGGTTTGTGAATATAAAGCTTGCCAATTTTTGGAGGAAAAAATGGGGGGAAAAAAACAAAATTCACTAGCCAAACTTCTTATTTTCTCATGGAGTGGAATTGGGTGTAAGGAATTGTTGTGAAGCAGATTGTTCCTATCAATCCAAATACCTAAAAGGTAAAGGCAAAAAGCACAACCTTCGAAAATGTAACATTAAAAAAATTTGTACCTGTGAATCATACGTTAACTCTAATCCACTGGTAAATGTTTATATGAGATTACAATGTGAGCACTTCTTCCATGCCCAAAGGTTCCCATGAAGCTCTTAAGAAAGGATAGTCTCTTAGGGCTTGCATGGTGTCTTCTGCAGTAAACTAGACTAGTAGATAAATCAAGGTTTTAACTTGCTGTCCAATAAAAAAAATAAAAAAAAAAAAAAAAAAGACAACTTGCTTACATATCTAGTAATTAGGAGCATCCAACAATAGTGTGAACATTCCCCGAAATAGTACTAATCAAAATGTAAGTACTAGGTTATGCAATTTCTAACAACCTCCAAAAATGGGATCGATTTGAATTTGACAATAGATAGTGTACCCCAAAATGGATTGATGAATAATGCAATGCAAGGCCTGCAATACACTTAATAAAAATTAAAACTTTTTGTGAATGTAGGCCTCAAAGAAACAAGAGCAAAAATAATTGGAATGATCAAATAAAATCATGGACAATATGGAAATTGTCTTCTGATTACAAACAAAAACAAAGACTATCATCTTGTAAATAAAATATCATCCAATATATTTTTCCATAAATGGGAATGTAGTCTAGGATCCAATAGAAACACAATATTTGGAAGAACTAGAAAGGGTGGAAGAAGACGACAAATAAGGACATGACAAGACGAGCAAAATATAAGGAGGAAATCAGAAACAAGTGTCATAAAGTATAAAGAGAAGTAAGAAAGAGGTGTTATAATGAATAAGGGAAAAGGACACAAGGATTTACTTTTCAACCACAAGCATTTACTTCATCATAACAAGTGTCATGAAAATGCTATGCAAAAGAATCAATTATTGCACTACTGTTATGCAGAAACATTTAAGTATTATATGGGTGTATGTAATTACTTTACACTTATTTTCTTTACAGTTTTACCCTTCAAAAAGAATCCTAAGTAGGGGTACGCCTAGTCCTTAGGATTTATATAAATACTCCTTTAGCATTAGAAGCCATGAGCAATTAGAAGACAGAAAACTTTAGGCAAGGTTTAGTCTTATAGTCTTATATTCACTTCCTTTGTAATCTTTTCCACACCTATAGTCTTATATTCACTTTCTTTGTAATTTTTTCCATCCTCTTGTAATTATCCCCCTATTTGTAAAATTCAAGGTACTAATACAAGTATCAATTTGAGGTAAACTTCTGCTCTTTCTTTCACTTTCTCTTTATTTCCTTACATTTTTTTAGGAACTTAGTGAAAAAGGAGAAAGTAAACAAAGTATTAAACATCTAGGAGGCGGAAATTTTAGAAATTATTTCGAAACATTGTTTCGATAGATGTAAAGACTATCCTAGTGAGTGATCACTCTAGTTCCTTTTACATCTAGCTATTAAAGGAGCATTAGGCATACGCCTTGCCAAAAGAACAGGCAAAAGTTTTGGCCATGTTATAGCCATGGATAGACATGTTGTTGGCCATGAAAAGTATGAGTAGGTGTGAGGCTCTTAGAAATGGAGTGTGCCAATCTCCATTAATAGTCACGTTATGGCGGTCTTCCATATGGTCTTTCACATTGAAGGACCTCCTTTACTAGTTCCTTAATTTTTTTTTCTATTTGATTTAATTCTTCATTGTTTAGCCTCTTAAAATCTCTATTTTATTATTAAAAAAAGGTCTTATAAATTTATTTAAGTTTTTAATAAGTAGCCTTGGATAATTTAAGTCTCCTAAAAATTATCAAAGTTCCTTCCTGTAATTTATTGTTGGAAAATATAAAACCTTCTTAGCTATATGCTCTTGTAGTTGTAGAAATGATATTCTCTTTTTATATATTCCATTGTTGAATACATGTTTGTTTTTATAGGCTATACAAAAGTGCTAATAAAGGAAAGAAATAACTATTTTACATGTTATGCCTAAAATTATGGTAATACATTAAATGATCCTAATTTCTCAATTTTAGCAAAATAAAAATAGTCAAGTCAAAAGCAAATTAAGGACAGTCAAGTCAACATCCCCCCTTAAGTTGGTGCATTGATATTTTTCATGCCCAACTTATCTAGTGAGCTATGGAACGCTTTGCTAGAAACATTTTTTGTGAGAATGTCCGCTAGTTGGTCTTCTGATTTTACAAAAGGAAATTGAACTATCTTTGCCTCAAGTTTTTCTTTGATAAAATGTCGATCTACTTCAACATGTTTTGTCCTATCATGTTGAACTGGGTTATGTGCAATCTCTATGTCAGCTTTGTTATCACAAAACAGTCTCATACTTGACTCAGATGAATAGCTAATTTCTTTTAACTAAAGCAGATCGCAAAGTCCCTTTAACATACCACGAAACTTAGCCTTTGCACTGGATAATGCAACTACTTTTTGTTTCTTATTTCTCCATGAGACTAAGTTGCCTCCAACAAAGGTAAAGTATCCACACGTGGACTTTCTATTAGAATTGCTTCCTGCCCAATCTGCATCTGTATAGCCATCAATTTTTGAATGATTAAACTTTTTAAACATAAGCCCTTTTCATGGAGATGCTTTTAAATACCACAAATTCGAGTTACAACTTCCATATGTTCTTTACTCGGATTATGCATAAATTGACTTACTAGGCTCATGCATAAGCAATATTTGAGCTTGTAGCACATCCATGCAAACTTCTTCCTCGAGGTCCACATGAAGGAATGCATTTTTGACATCAAATTGATGAAACAACCCATCCAAATTGGTGGTAATTGATAGTAAAACTCAGATTGTAGTTAATTTCGCCATTAGCGAAAAATGTTTCTTGGTAATCAATGCCATATGATTGTGTAATTCTTTTGCGACGAGTCTTGCCTTGTATCGATTTATGGTTCCATCTGCCTTATATTTAATAGAGAACACCCATTTACATCTTATCGTTATCTTACCCTTCGGTAGTGTTGTGAGCTCCCATGTATTACTCTTTTGTAGTGCTGCCATTTCTTCGGTTATTGCGTGGGTCCATCTAAGGTCATTTAAAGCCTCTTGAATTGTATTTAGGATGTGCTTAGATGATAGCTTATGCATAAATGCCTTGAGTGGCTGTGATATTTTCTTAGTGCTAACATAATTGACAATTGGATATTTAGTTTCTTCCTTGCTGGGGAATATCAATTTAATGGCTTTCCTTTATTGTACATGTGAGGCAATTTATATATGACAAGAGTATCTACATCATTATTAGAAGAAGGATTAAGGAACTGTACTTCTGGATTATTATCATGACCTGCTACCCCAGGCTCCACCACAGTAGAGGGGGCATCCCTAGGCCCTTAGGCCACCCTGGACAGGTATTGTGATGCCAGGTACACTAACTCTCCCAGCGCATCCTCAGGTACAATCAGGACACTAGAGGCACTATGTAACGACTCGAAACTCTACTTACCGAGATATTATCTGTTTTGATCATACGCCGTACGGTTTTGTCCTTTTGGTGCCAACACTTCCCAAGAGGTCACCAATCCTAGGATTACTCTACCTGGAGCACACTTAACTTTGGAGTTCTAACAAACTCCAAGCCATTACACTGAAAAGGTACCTCTGTGATTAGAGTTCCACCATCTATATTTGAGGTGAATTACATACTCCACCTCTTATAGAACTAACGTCCCCGTCAGTTTCGTTACACAAGTCTGCCACCCAAGCAGGGATCGTGATGCCAGTACACTGGCCCTCCCAATGCACCCTCAGGCACAACCAGGACACTAGAGGTACTATGTAACGACTCAGAACTCTACCCACCGAGGTATTGTTCACTTTAGTCATACACCACATGATTTTGTTCTTTTGATGCCAGCGCTTCCCAGGAAATCACCCAACCTGGGATTGCTCTGCTTAAAGCATGCTTAACTTTGGAGTTCTAACAAATTCTAAACCATTACACCGAAAAAAGTGCCTCTGTGATTAGAGTTCCACCATCTATATTTGAGGGGTATTACAATTATTCTTAGGGGTTTAGTTAGTTGATACTGAAATAAGAGGGGATTAGGGTTGTTCTTATCATTGTTGAGTCTGTACCTCTTCATTTCCTCCTTCTTGCCCATCGTTTACGTTATTTCCTGTCTTCTCATCTTGCTCTACTAGACACATATTTTCAACTCTAGTCATTTCTTCATTTGTGTCTTGAAAAAATGGACATTTCTCCCAACAAACATAGTTCATATTATTCTCTTCAATCTACTCCCCATGAAGAGAATTATGTGAATTTGGTTCTCAAAAGATATATTCAATTTCTAGAAATGCAACTTCCATAGTCATATGAATTTGCCTTGTTGCAGGATCATAGTCCTTTTTTATGTTGTGCATAGCCCAAAAATATGCAATGAACTACGCATGGATCAAAGTTTTGTCCTTTGATTCTTGTGAAGATGGATATAAGGCACACATCCAAATATTCTTGGTGGAAGTATAAGGATGAACGGTAAAGGTACATAATGAGCAAAAGATTGTAATGGAGTTTTAAAGTTTAACGCTCTAGAGGGCATTCGTATCATCAAGTAAACTACAGTTGTAAATGCATCTGTCCGATACCTTTGAGGTGATTAGCTGCTATTAAAGAGACCTGGCCATTTCTAGAATGTGTTCTTTCTCTCTGCAATGTTGTTCTGCTGTGGAGTTTGAGAGCATGTTGTTTTGTGTTACAATCCATTCATTTGAAAATATTCCTGCAACTCTTTGTTGTCATATTCTCCTCTATTATTAGAACGAAGGACTTGAAGTTTAGCCGAAAATTGGGTCTTAATCATAGTATGCAAAGAGTAAAAATTCCAATAACCTCATTTTTATTTTTCATCAAGTACAGCCAAGTTATACGCATCAATCATCAACAAAAATAACAAACCGTATAATTCCTAAAGAATTTGAAATAAGAGCTGCTCCCCAAACATCGGAGTGAATCAACATAAATTGTGTATCACACCTTTTTAATTTTATTGGGTAGGAAACTTGATGACTTTTATTTAGAATGCAAGTTTTACATTTTAACTTTGTGTCATCTAAATTGGAGAACAATCTCGGAAATAAATGTCTTAGGTAGAAAAATGATTGATGTCTAACCAAAGATGCCACAACCAAATTTCTTTCTCTTTTTCACACATTTGACTAACGTTGTTGGCTTAACCAACACTGAGATCATCCATGTAGTATAGCCCCCCTCGTTTAGTCCATGACCAATAATCTTCTTGGTGAGAATAGTCTAGAACAAGCAAAATTTAGGATAGGTTAATACACAACAATTCAACTGTCAGTAAGTTGTCCGATAGATAACAATCTATTTGAAAGTATTGGAACAAGTAAGGTATCTAATAAAGAGAGTGAGGATGAAAGTGTATTTTTCTAGCCAGTAATAGGGTATTTCACACCATTTGCATTAGTGGTATATGTCCATATTGGTTGAGTTGCTTTAGAAAAATCTTGTAGGTCGAATGTCATGTGATCACTTGCTCCCAAATCAATGATCCAATTACTATTACCTGATTGTTTTGTGCAAAAGAACAATTTGCTGCAGGTGATGTTTGATTCAATACCTTTGATATTCTGGATGTAAATCTATAAGTGTTGATGAATCTATTTGGGACCTTTGTGTTGAAGGGGTCTTATCTCCCATTTTCAAATTTTTTAGAAATCTATCTCTCCTTCTCTACCTCTGTGTTTGTTTTTTTCTTTAGATCTTTTTGTTAATCATAAAAAAAAAAGGTAAGCAGGTCCTAATATCCAATACTCTGATATGATGTAGAAATGGTATTCTCTTTTTATATTTCATTGTTGAATACATGTCTGTTTTTATAGGCTATACAAAAGTACTACAAAAGAAAGAAATAACTATTTTACATGATTATGCCTAAAATTATGGTAATACATTAAATGATTCTAATTCTTCAATTTTAGCAAAATAAAGACAGTCAAGTCAAAAGCAAATTAATGACAGTCAAGTCAATAGTAGTTTTATCTTATCATTTCCTATTTCTTATTTCTACTCCTAAAAATTCTATGTTCCTTCTAAAAAATTATGCCTTTTTTGTACTAACAACTATTCCTTCCTTAATAGATTCTACCAAAATTATTTTAAATGTCCTTCATGTTCTTCCTCTATCTTGCTATGTACTAAAATGTCATCCATATAAATACATAAAATGTTTAAGGTGTTCAAATGCTAAATCCATTTTTCTCTGAAAAAGAGCCAGTGCATTTTTATGTCCAAAAGGCATTTTTCCATTGGAAATAACTAAGGGACATGTAAACACAGTCTATGGCACGCTATCTTTATGCATCCTAACTTGTCGAAAACCTTATTTACAATCAAATTTGCTGAAATTTTACTTCCTTCTATTGTATGCAGGAGATCTATGTTATCAGAAATATTATAGCTATCCTCTCTAGTATTTTCATTTAACCTTCTATAATCTACAATATAATCATCATATTTTTTCCTCTAACTATTTCACTATGTTTTCTTATAATAAATGTTAGACTTCTATGTACACTATTTGACTTTTTTGTGACTCATAATCTTAATTATTTCCTATATGCATTTTAAATTCTTTCCATTCTAAATTATCACATTCTAGCTTTACTTTTTATTTGTAAATCTAGATTAATAGTATCTAATTTACATTTACCTTATTCCTTTCCCAAATTTAATGGGATTTCTCAAAAAAATTTCTTCTCTAACCTGCTAACTATCTATCTATTTCGATTTCTAGTTTCTAACAAATTATAACATTTTTCTAAATTAAGAATCTTACTTTCAATTATTTCAAATCCTTCTAATTCTACTAACTCTATATTGTCTACTATTTCCTATTTTTCTTCTAGGTCTAGTTTTTTAAATGTTTCTTTTTACATTCTCCTGGTATATCTACATTTAATTTTGTTTGAATTAACATCTATATTTACATTATCTAAAATAGTAAATCTTGACCTATTTAATAGTAATCCTTGATGGTCAACCATCAAAAATTGTATTCTTAAAATACATGGATGCCTATTATCATTGACATCTCTAATATGTATTTTATTACTCTGATATGGTATTATCCAATCATCTCCTATTTTAAATCTAATTTTATGTTTATCTATTATGTCACAATTATAGAGTGGTTTCCTCCTATGTCCCTACTAACTGTACATGTTGGTGAAATTATCTAATATTCCTTTGGTATTAATCTTCTATCTATTGAATTATTAGTAAAACTTGTATCAATTAAAGCCTCAGTTTCTATAGTAAATTTTTTATATATATTGGTCAAGCCAAAGAGAAATATATTGAAAAGCAAACAGCAGTCATACACTTAAAGCAAGAGAACAAGCTATCTCCAATTATCTAACAAACTTCTAGATTGGAGACTGTTAGCGGAGAAAATACAAAAGAATAGTTTCTCTAACATTTACAAAAATATTATCAGGAGTAAAAGCTTGCTAGAAAAACTAAATAGTTTTGGGCCTGCCAGATATAAATAGAAGCATTAAATGCTATTCTTCGCATCTTACATACATGCCTTTGTCCTTAGCTTTATTATTGAACCAGCTAACTTCTCTTTGCTAAGGGAGAGATCTTCCAATAATTCCTGCAGCAATTAAGATTTGTTCCAAACAGGTTGGACAGCAGAACACTCAAAAACAGATGCTCAACATTTTCTATAGCACGTTACAGAGCTGACAGCATTTGTATTAATCATATTCAATATAGAGCTTGTCCTATTAAGGAAGTCTCTTCTTCATTGCTAGCCAAGAAATAAAAGAGTGCCTAGGGATATTCTTAGGAAACCATACAAGCTTGTACCAAGACAATTTGTTATGCTGTCCAAAAATACCTTTATAAGCACTAGAGATGGTGAACTGACCATTAGACTGAAGATTCCAGCTAATAGTATCTTTTCTTCTATGTTAATACTAAAAGAACTTGTGACAAAATCTCAGGCTTCAGCAGTATGGATATTAATAGGATTTAGTAGTGTCCATTGATCATTCTTTCAAACATCACAAGTCTTAGCATTATAAGGCACATTTGTATCTTTGATGCTTACATCAGGAAAATGATCATGTAGAGATATGCCATTAGGTCAAGGGTCATACCAGAAGGAGAATTCAACACCATCTCCAAGATTATAGTATAAAAATTCTTTAACTATTCTTCTTAGTTTCAAAATATTAAACCAACTCCAATTGCAGTCTGTAGTTTTAGTGATCCCCCAAAAACTCAATCTGTTGAGCTTCTACTGAGAAACCCACTTAGCCCAAAGAGAGGATTCATTTGAGATTAAATCCCAAATATGCTTACAAATAGCAGCTTGGCTCCATACACTAAGAGATTTGATTCCAAGACCTCTTGTACTCTTACCTCTATAAAGATCTTTCCAAGCAACTAAAGATTTCTTGTTGTTAATGGTTCCTGACCAGAGAAACGATCTACAGACGGCTTCAACTTCCCTAATAACAGATTTAGGAAGGATAATAATAGAGCACCGATAGGTTGTGATGCTTAAAAGAATAGCATTAATTAATTGAAGACGGCCTACATAGGATAAGTGTCTTGAAGTCCAACTTTGAACCATGCTAGTAATCCTCTGAACTAAAATTCTACAATCCTCTTTTTTTAAGTATAGAAGAGAAAGAGGAATGCCCAGATATTTAATAGGTAAATTTCCTTCAAAGAAATTGAGGATACCAAGAATCCGACTTCTAGTAACATCTTTAACCCTTTTAAAGAAAACTGTGCTTTTTTATTGGATTAGTTTGAAAACCTAAGACAGCATGAAAATGACTAAGAATATTTTTTATTATAGCAACAGAATCAACATCTCCATCACAAAAAACAAGGAGATCATTAGTAAAACTCAGGTGAGTAAGGTTCAGCTTCTTACACCATTTATGAAACCTAAAGACAAACTTAGTAGCTTGATTATTTAAATATCTAGTGAAATAATCCATACAAAGAACAAATAAAAGGGGAGCGATGGGTCTCCTTGTCTCAAACCCCTTTTTCCAGGAAAGAACCCTTTAGCTTGACCATTAATAGCAATTGAGAACACAGAAGAACAGACACAAGACATAATCTAGATGATAAACTTGTCAGGGAATCCAAAACCAATTAAGACCTCATGAAGAAAATCCCAAGA
Source organism: Combretum micranthum (assembly GCA_024138025.1). Lineage (NCBI taxonomy): Eukaryota > Viridiplantae > Streptophyta > Magnoliopsida > Myrtales > Combretaceae > Combretum > Combretum micranthum. Next base: position 1,212,784 of record JAMXBD010000270.1, on the reverse strand, counting down.
AAGAGTATCATAAGCTTTTTGCAAGTCTACTTTGATGGTACAAGAATTGTCTCTATTCAGATGATACCTTTTGATTATCTCATGGGTAAGTAAAACATTATCAACAATTTTTCTAGAAGGAATAAAAACATATTGATTCGGACTAACTAACTTATCCAAGAGCTTACTAAGTCTAGTAGCTAGCACTTTAGTTATACATTTATAAAACACGTTGCACCAAGCTATAGGCCTATAATCATAAATGACTTTAGGGACAACAATTTTAAGGAATCAGAGTGATAAAGGTAGAGTTTTCTTGCCTTAGAATTTTGCTCGAGGAGAAAAACTCTTGAATAGCATTAACAAAATCATCTTGAACTATATGCCAGCACTTCTAATAAAAGAAACTGTTGAATCCATCAGGGCATGGACTCTTATCATCACCAATACTGAACAAAGCTTCTTTAATTTCATGAGAGGTGACAGGAGCAGTAAGCATATTTTTATCAATCTATGAAAGAACAGAACTATCCAGAATAGAAAAATTAGTATTGCTAGTTCTAGAGAAATCAGACCTAAGGAAATTTTGATAATGATTAATAATAGCATTTTTTATGTCTTCCTGGCTATCAATGTAACTACCATCTTCCATATACAGTTTTGAATTCATATTTTCGAGACTTCCATTGTTTAATCATCTTGTGGAAATAAGCGGTGTTCTGATCACCAAGTTTGATCTAGTTCGCTCTAGATTTCTGCTTGACAATGTTCTCTTTCCAACTAAGTAATCTTCTAAGCTGAGAATAAAGCGTTCTTTCTTGTAAATGAAGGCCATAATCATACGGATTAAGCAAGACATCTGTTTGAATCTGATCCAGATAAGATGTAGTATTAATAACTTGTAAAGAAATATCATTAAAAACTCACTTATTTAGATCTCTAAGATTTTTCCTGAGAATTTTCAGTTTAGAATAAAATATGTGCATAGATCAGTCATTTATCTGAGTGTTCTAAGCCGAGTTAACAACATAAAAGAAATCAAGGTGATCAACCCAAACATTAAAGAACTTAAAAGGAACTTTCCTTTGAATAATAGAGATATTAAAATTAATAAGAAGAGGAGTGTGGTCAAAAATACTAGAGCTTAGAGTTTCATAGTATGCATCTCCCCAAGTATCTATCTAAATGTCTTTTATGAAAACCCAATCTAATTTTCTTCATATTTTATTAGGGCCAATCTGGTTATCACACCAAGTATAAAGATTCCCAAAGTTCTTGAGCTCAAAGATCTTCATAGAACTAATCAAATTTCTAAAAGCATCAGCAGCAAAAGTATTAACAAGGTTGCCATCAAGTCTGTAAACATCATAAGTGAGGGAATTAAAATCTCCTTATAGGACCCAAGGAAGATTAATGTTTTGATTAATAACTAGAAGAGACTCCCATAACTGCTCCCTTTCAACAGCATCATACAAAGCATTAACAACCGTCCATAGAAAAACTTTATTCTCCAAAGTAACTTTACAGTGTATGAACTGCTTATGAATAGTAAGAATTTCCAGATTAACTCTGGATTCATAAAAAATAATCCAGACTCTACCTAACTCATCACAACTATAATTATGAACATAATTGCAACCAACTAACTTTAAATTGCTCCAAATTCCTTTATTTATATACCTAACTCTAGTTTCAACAATACCAAAAGCAAAAATTTTATGTTTACGAATCAGAGCTTTAACCTGCGATTGCTTAGAGGGTTCATTGAATCCCCTAACATTCTAACTGCATAACATCATCCTTTATCAGTTGGTAAAGGAGCTTTCCTTGCCCTTCTCCCATCACCATTAGCATCAACTCTTCCTCTAAGAGCATCTTTAGAAGATGAATCAACATTCTTAATTCTAGTAGTTTGCGCTAGTTGAGAAGTTACCTTGGAAGGATGCATTCTTTTTGAAGAAAAATGGGTTACATTCTTACTCGGCCCTGCTTCAAGCACTGATTTCTCCTTCATTTGGCACTCCACAACTTTAGGAATAGCATCTACATTTTCAGTAGTAGGCGATGTTTGATTGCAATTCTGCTAAGAGCTCTCTTGATTGGTGGCAGGCATTTGCCATACCTGAATATTTTTGGAAGCTGCTTTGCAAAATTTCTTCTCATGTCCCATCTGCTTACAATTACTACACATGATAAGTCTCCACTCATAAGAGACAGTTTGATGAAATTGATGCGCTGTTCATCTTTGAGGATAACAAAATCAAGAAAAGATCCACCAATGTCCATTTCTACAAGAATTCTAACAAAAGCCAATTTTGATCTCTGAACAGTGCATTGGTCATAGTAGAGGGGTTTTCTACAAATACTCCCTATCCTACTAAGGATTTCAGTACTCCAAAATTCCCAAGCCTTGCAATTGAATCCATATTGGAATAGATTGAATCCCTTCAATATTCATTTACATTCTGGGATGCCAATGTTTAAGGATCAATGGTCTTTTATCAAAGGTATAAGGACCTTCATTCAGGACCATATCCCTTCCCTCTTTATCCTTAAAATTAAAAAGGAAAACAGATCTATCTACAGGTAATACCTCTAGTAAACTGAATTTTTTCCATTGGTTCAAAGTAAATGCAACCAATCTTTCAAGGCGAGGTTGGAGCCCATAAACATAGCCAATTAAAGCATTTTGCCACTTTTGTTCCTCAATCATTAATTCCAAAGAATTGAATTTAGCAATCTTCGTTCCATTTGAAACAGAGGGAGGAATACACTGGAGATCACCACCAGCACCACGAGAATAATTTGAAGCAAATAGCAAAGCCCATGATTTCTTAGTATCATGAACTTTTTTGGCATCTTCAGAATCACCAACGAGATCAGAATTTATAATATCAAGAGGCACAATTTGTATTGAAATTCTAGGTTTCTCCTTTAAAACTTGTAGATCTTGAATTTCTGATTGGAATTTCTTCATCAGAGAGAGAAAATTCAATTTAATATCGCAATCAAAACAATCAAAGACCTCGATTTGATTAGATTTGTATTAAGATGAAGAAGAAACGGTGTTTACGACGATCGATTTTTTCCCTTTCCTTTTCCCAGCCATGGGAGACGGCGTACATTAGCTTAGAGAAGCTATCTTGCGCCAAGAGAGAAAAGTTCCTTTAGCAATAAGAACTTTTACAGTAATTAATTTGGTATTTTAATTCTATAATGATAAGAACTTTTACAGTAACTAGATTCCATTATCTTCATAATTTTTCTTAATATTTATCATTTCTATAGGTCCTTCTAATGAACTATAATCCGGTCCATCTTCATTTCCTATTTTTAATTTTCCTTTTCCTTCTATTGTTTTTAGCCTATTGTTTGAATTTTCTACTTTGTCTTCTAAAACTAGGATTCTTCTTTCTAAGACTTCTTTTATGTCAGAGCAACTTCCTTTATTATAATTCTTTTTATATTTATCAAAACTATAATTTTTTCCTTTTTTTTCTCTAAGAAAAATTTACAATATTCGTCATTACAATTTTTGCACAAATATTTAAGTCTAGCTTTTGGTAATCTTAGCATTCTATACATGGTGATCAATAAATCCTTCAACTTGTTCCCATTTATGGTTCCAATCTATTTCCTTTGTATCAACCAAATCTAAATTACTTATAAAACTATTTAACATATTGTCTAACATGTCTAATTCCGTATCAAGAAAAGATCCTAACCTTTCCTTATATGGATTATGCACTTCTCAAAATTTCTCTACTAAGACCCATATCATCTTCTTCATCACTGTCTAATAACTGTTCTCCTTGGGGGTCTAATATACTATGCTATATATAGATTATGTATCACTAAGATCTTCATCTACATTAATTGAATCTTCATCTACACATTATACTAAAATTGATTTTTTGATCGTATTGGTTCCTTCCACTTGGAAAACTTTTGGATAATTTACTTCTTTATTATATGTAAGACGTTTTAATTTAATCCTATCATATTTTCTAACATGTTTTTATGGATTTAAATATGGTTTTCTAGTCCTACTCTTTTGATGCAGACGACATAGCATACACATATTTGAAGAAAAAGGAGTTGTTCAAAAAGGAGATGAGAAAGTAGTACTAAGCTGTCTTGCCTTACTCCTCCGACCTTCAAAGATATGCCATTGACTTTGAATTATACACCACTCGCTTTGGAGCTAACCTACATTGCTACAATTTAATCCTTAGGTTGTTAGCTTTTATTTATTTTTTATCTTTTATGGTTTTCCATGTAATAGTATAAATAATCCTTTAAACTTGTCTTTTTGGAAGAAGTTATCATATACTTTGAAACCTTAAATTGAGAGAGTTTTCTCTTTGAGATTGCATCCTTTGCAGTTATCGTATGATGTAGATTACCCAACGAGTGCTTTAGTTTGTGTTTACATTAACTCACTGTGTCAGGCTGATATCAAAGTGGGAAAGTTCCTATAAAGATGTCAGGAGACGATAGCTTAGAAGGCGGTCACATTCTAGAGGTTGTTTGTGATGTGGAAGCCTTATGACCGAGTCGTAGGCTCAAAGGACAATATTGATACTATAGATAAGAGAATATGATGTTTAGACTAGCGTCTTGAAGATTTGATTGAACATTTTGATGCAGACCCGATATGAGTAGAGACAGGGATGTTTGTGGGAAACAACCAAGGGCAAGAGATGCTTATGGTGACCTGATTGACTTATAGCTATAAATCGAAGAGTATATAAATTTTGATGAAGAATTCGATGAGGAAGATGCGATTTTGTATGAAGAAAGGCAACTATGGAGGGGCTACTATGGGTATGATCAAGGTGATAATGGTGATTTCCACCTAAAGATAGATATCCCTAACTTTAATGGTAATCTTAATATTGAAGAATTCTTAGATTGGCTGGTTGAAGTAGATAGATTTTCTTATTACGTGGAGATTCCTAAGGAGCATAGGGTTAGGTTGGTAGCATGTCAGTTGAAAGGTAGTGAATTGGCCTGGTAGGAGAGACTTCAAACAGGAGGTACCATGAGGGCAAACAACTGATAAAAACCTAGTATAAGATGAAGTAGTTACTGCAACAGGATTTCCTACCTCTCGATTATGAGCAAATCCTCTTTCAACGATATCAGCGGTGCTGCCAAATGTAGAAGACCATGCATGAATATACCGCAAAATTTACACGATTGGCAAAAAGGAATGACTTGAGGGAGAGTGAAGGCTAACAGATGGCTAGATACCTGAATGTGTTAAAACTGTACATTCAAGATAAAATTAGAGTCCATGTGTCTTTGAAATTTGAATGAGGCTAAAAACATGGCTCTTAGAGCAGAATTGATGTTGCAAAAGAAGAGCAGTCGATTAAATTTTGGTAGTAGAAGATTCGAGGCTGAAAATTTGAATAGACCTGTAGTTAAGAAAAGTAAAACTACCCTAGAGATATAAAGAGGAGTTAATGATAAGAAGGAAGATAAAGCAGTGGGCAAGAAGCCAGTTGAGATGAAGGACACACTAAAACAAAACAATCCCTATGCAAGCTAATATTAGGGAAGCGTTGTTGTTGTAACTAGTCAAGCCATCAGTCTAACGAGTGCCCCAGCAGAAGAGGAATTAACATAGTTGAGAGATATGAAGAGATTGTAATTCACTGTGAACCTGATGGGGGTGATGAATATTTTAAGGATGAAGATGAGGAGGTTGAGTAGGCATATGTTATTAAAAAGCTGGTGTTGGCACCTAAGTAGGAGGAGAATACCCAATGACACTAGTTGTTTCATACCAGGTGCACAATAGATGGGAAGGTATGTAATTTAATAGCTGATAATGGAAGCTGTGACAAAATTATTGGTAGAGAGTTTATGAAGCAGTTGCAGCTACCAATGAAGAAACACTCTAACCCATACACGATAAGATGGATTAAAACAGCTAAGAAGATTGACATGAAGAAGAGTTGTGGAGTACCATTCTCAATAAGCAAGTATAAATATAATGTTTATTGTGATATAGGGGATATGGACGCGTGTCATCTGTTGTTTGGGAGGCCTTGGCAGTATGATGTCAATGCTCAACATGTGAGAAAGGAGAATGTGTACAAATTAGAGAAGGAAGGTGTGAAGTATACTCTAATACCCTTAAAGATAACAAATCATCCCAAGATTGTCAAGGTAGAAGGATGCTCTTTTCTAAGTATCACTCATTCAGGAAAAGAGATGGAGGAGGCCATAAGAGAGTCTAGAGTTGTACACGTGCTCATAATGAAATAAGTCATGACAATAGAAGGAGAGAGTAGTGATGGTATACCAAGGGTAGTGAAAGAAGTGTTGGAGGAGTTTAGGGATGTGAATGACGAAGAGGAAGCTTCTACAGTTATAGATAAAAACTGTGATATTAAAGTTCTAGAAGAGAAGGATAAGGAGAGGGAAGTTGTGGAGTTAGAAGAGAAAGGTGTAGCAAGTGATGTGGAATATTGCATAGAAACAATAGATGATAAATCATAGGTACAAGAATTAATGCACAAGATTGCTGTTAAGATACTTTGGGAATTATCAATCCAAAAGACATTTGCAAATGATTCAAGGAGATTGAGGGTGGATGGACTTCAAAGTTCCAATATAGTCTATATATTTTACTTTGTACTTAATATTCACTTTTATAGGTTCATATTTGATCCTGGAGGATATTTATTCATGATGCAAGGTTTATCTTCGTCATCAGATGGTGAAAAAAAAAAAAACTCTATATCCAGATTCAACCCTAACTCAATGATAAGTTTTTTCTTAGGTGGAGAATGATGCGGATGACATAACAGAATGATGCGGATAACATTATTTGTAATAAAATAGGGAACATAAAAATATCAGATTCGCGAATTTCGAGTGTCTTCGGACTCAAACGGGATAGTTCTCGAAAAGCGTGTCCCGAACCTCGAAATATTAAAAATATTCCGTTTATACCAATAGACACGTAAAAATATAGGATTCAAAAATATCAGTTTTGGAATTTTTTCGGTAGCTAAAATTACAGTATCGCATTATTACGTGTATTTTTATTACTACCGGTACTTTAATTGTCTAGTCTACTATTCATAGTACTTTTCTACTATTCATTACCATTTCAACTATCTCTACTTTTTTTTTACCACCTATTTCTTACACCTATATATCTATTTTCTTACTTTTTTTCATTTCCAATACAACTTATTCCATCAACCTTTATACATTACTTCTTTATTACACAAACAAATAAAATAAAACAATTCCTCCCCCCCCCCCCCCCCCCCCCCCCCCAAGAGGACCAAAAGGCCGCCTCCCCCTCTCCATCAATCTCTATTCTATTTCTTTTTCAATTTATTTTATTACATCTAAAAATCACTCCAAAAATTCTATAAATACCCCCTTCCTCTTCCATTCTTTTACACAATTCATTTCAACCAAAACTCTCTCAAAATCTCTCCACAAATTCTCTCTTCAAGACTTTCCTACCAAAACATCAAACCAATTCCTCACAAAAATCATTCCTCATACATAAAACCATCTACCACATATCACCACTCACATAATACCTATTTCATCTACCATCTTCATACCTCTTACATACTTTAGGTAAATATTCTTTCCATCTATATTCATACATGTCATGTAACTTAACATGACTATGGTGTTTGAAACTCATATGAGTAGTAAAAGTAACAACATGTTCATGTTTTGTTTTACATAAGCTTTCTATTTTATTATTTGTTATTATTATTATATTTGTTTCTAATCTAACCTATATGTAGTATTATGTATATATATTATTTAGAGCATGTAAGCTCATTTGTTATTTATTTACTTTCAAGTTATGCAATTTATTTATTTCATGTTAATTAAGACTATCTTTCTAGTCTTAGACTTCCATATCAAGTCAAAACAATCTTTTATTTATTTTCTTTAATCTTTTGGGACTAGTCCGTTCTTAGTCTCGGGATACCTTGATAAAGCTAAGGCTCCAATACTTGACTGGGATTCCTTGATGAAGCTAAGGTTCCCAATGCTTGATATTTATTTTCTTGCTTATTATTTGTTTCTAAGTATTTTCTTATGTTCTTATTATTTTATATGCTCACAATATTTGCATCTACATAATGTTAATGTCTCAACTAATTTGAACATAGAGATTTATTATGTTAAAGGAACTTAAAACTAAATTTTCTATTATGAAACTTGTCACAAAATAATGAGTTATTATCAACAACAACACATGAAATGAGTTTTTCTCAAAACATTTTCTTAAATAACAAAGATGGTTTTACTAAGGAAACACAAGAAATAAATATTTTCTTTGAAAATTATGTTAACCTAAGCTTTAGTAAATAATTAATATTAAAAGTTTTTACAAGAAGCTTAAGATTTAATCTCTTTTAACTTTATAACAAAACTAAGGAAACAAACTAGTTTTTAAAGATAAGATGAATTTAATCCATAAAGTTAAAACCCATTTAGGAAAAACAATGATTTTCAAATTCCTAAAAGAGAAACTAATTTCAAAGAATATAAATAAGATTAGAAACAAATGATTTTATTAATAAAAATAATCCTTTTCAAAAGAAATGAAAAAACAAGTTTTAGAAAGCAAAAGCTTATATCTTAGAAATGAACATAAGAAGACGACCCATTTTCTAAAATTATCCTAAATACAAAATTATGAAAAAGGGTTTTTCACCAACTTAATATACTTTCGATAAAATTGATCTTTAACACTAGAGTGAAATTTATGAAAAACTAAGGTTAAAAGAAGATTTAATTGTCCATGGAAAAATAATGAAGAAAATAAAATAAGAATATGCTCATTTATAACAACCTAGGAAAATATAAAGTTTCTTTAAATACTTAAAAAGAAAAAAGAAATTTTTGAAGTTAAAGTTTAAATGAATTGTTTTATGAAATAAATTGTTGAGACACTACCATTAGGATTTTTGCATACAAAGTGAGCTTTATATATTCAAAAGTGTTTATTGAATATATATTTATATACTTATATTGTTACAAAAGGATTTCTTTAAAAAGGAGTTGAGCTAGAAAATGGATTTTTGTAAAAGTTTAGAAATTCGTTTTAAATCTGTACCTGATGTTTTTGGAACCCAAATGATCTTTTATGACAAAGTAACCTTAGAAATGGATAGATCTTTTCGAATAGGTAGAAAACGGTATATTATATGCGAGATTCCGAGTTAAAATGAGCAAGTTATGGCCATTTCAAGTTGGAATTTCCTCTTATATAATTTTACCGCGATTTAAAGAAAAGATTAGAATCTCCAAGAATAGAAATTTCATGAAAGACTTATCCCGGGTATTTCTTTTGTCTAGGTGACGAAAGATACAAGATTACCCTACCCGAGGATTACTACGATTAAGAAGATTACAAAATGGACGAGTGAGTTATTTCTCCTAAATTCGTTACCTGTTTGTGCTTGTAAAGTAGTGGCATTAGTATACTAAGAAAAGATAAAATGGATATATTTGGGGAATTCGGGATTATGTATATGTGATTCTATATTTATATGTGAAATAAGAATTAAGAATATCGCAACTTCGAACTGTTTGCTTAAATAATTTTGTTTACTTACTTGTATGCCTGTTTATTGTTTGTTAAATTGATTGATCGCCCCTAATAATCCTTAATAAGGTTTGGCTTAAGAAAACTAAAACGCTCACGCATAGCATCCATCGAGTCACATCTTTTCGGAAGGCTACTACTCCTACGCGTAGAGTTAGATTGGCTGTGATCGTGCGGTGCCATGGGCCATGTTCCTTCCTGGAGAATCCAAATTGCTCGGGGAAAGCGACTCTAGGTTCGGAGCCGAGCCAACCGAATGCTATGGGTGAGGACCTGGGAACTAGCAGTAGAAAGTCGAGAACCTTCAACCCCGATTCCTTAACTTTTGATACGGAGGGATAAATCCGTTCTATATATGGTTTCCGGATAACTATATATATTTGCTTAATCATGTGATTGTTGCATTGCTTGCATAGCATATGAGTGAAAATTTAAATAAACTTGTTGAATATATGGTGCAAATGAAAAGGAATATCTCACTAAGCTAGTTGTAGCTTATACCCTATAGATTTTGATGAAAAAGGTATACCCGTGGCTTAAATTGAGGAACATGACATTGAGGAAGTCATGGAAGGATGGTTAAGCTTCTGTGAAGGAAATAGAATCATAAGATAAGTAAATTTTGTAAGGTTCTTTGTATATAATGACTTATATGATTAGTGATGTATATTTATTTGAAGATAATAGATGGACATGCCCCTAAGAATTGCAATGCAATATGTTTATGTTTTATATTCTCTTTGCCTTGTTACTTATTTATTATCAATATAAATTGCGTTACTCCGATGCGTCCCCTTGGTTGTGATGTACGTCTTGTACATGATATTGAAGCCTTTGTGTGACTAAGGTAGTCATTCCTAGGCTTTAGTATTGTGTACGGCGGACTGCCACGTTTAGAGTACCCTTTGGGGCGTGACATAATAGACACATTTGAACAAAAAGTAGTCGTCTAAGAAGGAGATGAGGAAGCAGTAGTACTAAGCCGTCTTGCCTTACACCATCGACCTTAGAAGATACACCGCCAACTTTAATTTTTACACTGCTAGCCTTGGAGTTAGCCTACATTACTATAATTTCATCTTTAGGCCGCCAGTTTTTTGTTTATTGCTTGTCTTTTAGGGTTTTCCTTGTAATAATATAAATAGTCCTTTAGACTTATCTTTTTGGAAGAACTTATCATATACTTTGAAACCTTAAATTGAGAGAATTTTCTCTTTGAGATTGTATCCTTTGTAATTGTTGTAGGATTAAAATCACTCGGTGAGTGTTCTAGTTTGTGTTTACGTTAACTCACTACATCATCCCTATAAGAAAATATTTTTTCTTTGGTTTGTATTTTAGTTTCCTTCTAACCTTCCTTTGTGGTTCACTATAATCCTGTAGAGTACTGATATTGTCCTCTTAATTGCCAGTAATTGTATATTTATGCATTTGTCTACCATAACCTTTGTTAAATGTTTAATCCTTACTCCTAGATTATTTCATTCTAATACTAATGATAGTTCTATATTTTCCTTCAATTTTTTAAAGATTTTCTATCTTAATGGTTATGGTAATTTTAAAAATAGCTTTTTTTATATAAATTATTGGCTCAAAATAACATCTTACTCTAGTACAATGAAAATAAATTTCTTGAATATTTTTTTAACATAAAACCAAATCCCTTATTTGTATTTCTTCTGAGCTCCTCATAGTTTTAGCCTGTAAATCAATTCCTCCTATGTTAGGTGCCTATGAGATTACTAAAGCTGTAATTTTATTTGTAAAATTATATATCTTAGTGTTAAATTATGTAATAATGTTTTGATGATGATAACAAAAAGAAATTAAAGTGATTAATTTGTTTATTCATGGAGTATAGGTTGTTAATAAAATCAAAGTTGTAAAATGAAATTTATACGTGTGATATGACATAATTTAGTTCAGAACCTTTAAAAGTATAAACTAGATAAAGATCAAAAGGTCATGAGCTTTTTTAGAAGTAATGAGAAAAAGTTTAGCAAAAAGCCATGTTAGAAGCTATTCTAGAATGTTTAGTAAAGAACACAATACACTAGACAAAAGCTACTTGAAAACCTATAATGAGAGAAAAATAAATTCAACAAAAGTTGTCTAAACCTTCAAGGTTAACACACAATATGTTCTCAAAAACTATTTCAAAACCTTAAGGTCTGACATGAATTTTATCATATTCGCATAAAGTTTTTTTAAATTGAATTTTTATGATTTTTCAAGACCTAACTCCACTTGTCAAGTATATTTGGGAAATATACTTTATGTACTTTACTGAAGTTGGATTTAAGATCATGGGGATTACATCACATTAAGTTTTTCTCAAGGATTTACTTAAAATCAAATATTTTCTTGAAATCTTTTTGCTATCGGTACATGATTTTAACAAATTTGCAGAATGTCTCAATATTTTCTTTGGGAATACAGTTGAAGAAGATAAGGATAACTTGCTCCAAGTGAAGACATAGTCCAAGATAAAAATAAGTTGTTACAAGAAAATAAGCCTTCACAATTTGAGGGATGTCACAACAAACTCCATCTAACTAACTTTTAGATGAAGATCACGACATTTACAAGGCTATCTTATCAAGTTTATCTAGATTTTTTGGATTTAAATTACAACAAAATATCAAGGAGAAAATCTCGGCAACAATAAGATAAACTTAAGGAGAAGATCTTATCAAGAACAAGATAAATCTAAAGGAGAAGACCTCGGTTAAAGCTTATCTGGAATTTTGAATTCAAATCAACAAATATAAGAGAAGTGTGCGACAACATATATCAACATTATCCATATTCAAATTAGAAGAAATATCTTACACATTTTGGTAATCCAGCCTTTGATTTCAAAATTGATTCAACATCGATATATATATAAAGAAAATGGGAAAGAACCCCAAGTAGAACTTACAACTACAATAGCAGGCTCTCTCTCTTTCTCTCTAACGCAAAAAGCAAAATCTTATTTCTCTTGTAATACTTTCGTTTTTAATTGAAGAGGAACTTTATATTTATTCCTTATTGATTGTTTCTCTTCATTGAGAGGTGGTTGAGAGTTGTAAATCGTTGTAGTTAAGTAATTAGCTTAGTATAAAAGCTAGAGAGATTCAGTAGTGAGACTTTGCCAAGTTATTGGCTCGATTGTACTCTCAATTTCTTTTTATATAGTGAAACACAATTGGTAAAGACAACCGGTTTCTAGTATGGAGTTAGAAGAGTGGACTGACGCACAAGGTAGGACCACTATATATCGCTACCTGATTCTCTATCCTTACTTTTTAATTCCTGCATTTTTAATTCTATTTTAATTGTTAATCTTGTTCTCAAGTTTTTAACTAAAATGGGATTTTAATTTTAAGGGCTCAAAATTTCAATTTTTTATTATAATCAATTCAACCCCCTGTTTCTAGAAATTTCCTCTCATAACTATCCCAGATTGCTCTAGCTATTTCTCCTAAAAATCTTTTTAAATACATGTACATTTGATCTATATCTGCTTTTAATGGTGAATCTCTCCAAGCTCTTGCTACTATTTGTGACCAACTATGTAATATTGAACCCCAAATCTGAGGATCATGTGTACTTAAATTTAATATCTTACCATAATTTGTTAAATTTTTTCTATCTATAGTTTCTAATGGTCTCCTTCCACCCTTGGTTATCCTATCTAAGGTTCTTCCTATATAATATGTATAAGGCGGTATTCCTTCATTTATTTAGTTCCTTCTCCTAGGTAATTAATGGACTCAAATTCTTCTTCTTCAAAATTTATAGAATGATGCTTTCCTACTTCATCAAAGTCTATGAATTTCTGCCACACTTTGTGCAACCACTGCTCCTTTTGTTCAGATGCCCCAATACCTCAAGTGCTGGGTCAGCTATTAGGTGGAGATTCACCCTAATAAAAAAGATTCGATGGACTTCACTCTCGTAAAACCATGAACTATAATTATCCCTTCCCTTTAGAGGAAGGGGAGGTCTCTTTTGGTTTTAAGTGAATACTCCTTTAACAGTTTCATAAAGGAAAACCCACGAACTGACTTAGACATCAGAGTGACCATACTAAGAACCCCCTCTAGTGTATGTCTGACTGTTTTTTTGTGTTTATAAGGAGCTAAAATCTACTTGTAGAATTAACTCGTGCAACGTTAGTGAAACAGAATCTTTATATAGCATAGTTAATATATTGGACCCCTAAGGAGAATAATCGTTAGATAGTGATGAGGAAGATGACATGGATCTTAGTAAGAAATTCTAGAATTACATAATCCATATAAGGAAAGGCCAAGATGTTACCACGATAAGGAATTAGACATGTTAGATGATATGTTAAAAGGTTTAGGAAGTAATTTAGATTTTGTAGATATAGAAGAAACAGGCTATAACCATAAATGGGAACAAGGCAGAGGATCTAATGATCACCCATGTATAGAATGTAAATGTTATATAGGAGCTAGCTTAGATATTTGGTAAAAAAATGTAATGAAGAATATTTTAAAATTTTCCTAGAGAAAAAATGAAAAATTATAATTTTGATAAATATAAAAAGAATCATAATAAAGGAAGTTGCTCTGACATAGAAGGAGCCTTAGAAAGATGAATCCTAGTTTTAGAAGACAAAGTAGAAAATTCAAACAATAGGCTAAAATAATAGAAGGAAAAGGAAAATTAAAAATAGGAAATGAAGATGGACAAGATTATAGTTCATTACAAGGACCTATAGAAATGATAAATATTAAGAAAAATTATGAGGATAAGGAAGAGATATCAAAATTAGTTAGTGTAAAAGTTCTTATTGTTATAGAATTAAAATATCATACTATAGAAATTGAGGCTTTCAGTGATATGGTTGTACAAATAATTCAATAAATAGAAGGTTAATACCAAAGGAATATTGGAAGTTTACGAAGACATAGGAGGGAGACCACCCTATAATTGTGACATAATAGATAAACGTAAAATTAGATTTAGAATAGGAGATGACTGAATAATACCATATCATAGTAGTGAAAAGCATATTATAGATTTTAGTGATAATTGGCATTTATGTATTTTAGGATTATAATTTTTCATGATAGATCATCAAGGATTATTGTTAGACAAGTCATGACTAACTATTTTGAATGATGTAAATATAGACGTTAATTTAGAAAAAATTAAATGTAGATATAATATACCAAAGGAATGTAAAAAGAGACCTTTAGAAAAACTAGAATACCTAGAAGAAAAAAATAGGAAACAAAAGACAATATAGAGTTGGCAGAATTAGAAGGATTTGAAATAAATGAAAATAAGATTCTTAATTCAGAAAAATGTTATGATTTATTAGAAATAGAAAATCATGAAATAGATAGGATAGTTAGTAAGTTAGAGAAAGAAAATTTTTGGAGAAAATCTCATCAAATTTTGGGAAAGGAATGAGGGAGAATGTAAATTAGATATTATCAATCCTAATTTATAAATAAAAGGTAAAGCCATAGAATGTGATAATTTAGATAGGAAAGAATTTGAAATGCATATAGGATAATTATTAAGATTAGGAGTCATAGAAAAGTCGTGTACATAGAAGTCCAACATTTATTATAAGAAAACATAGGGAAATAGTTAAAGGAAAAAGTAGGCTGATTAGATTATAGTATGTTAAATGAAAATACTAGAGAGGATAGCTATAATATTCCTGATAAGACAAATATCATGAATAGAATAGTAGGAAATAAAATTTTCAGTGAATTTGATTGTAAATCAGGTTTTTTGCAAGTTAGAATGTATAAGATAGTGTTCTATGGACTGCATTGACATGTCCCTTAAGCCATTTCCAATAGAAAGCAATGCCCTTTGGACTTAAAATTGCATCAGCAGTTTTTCAAAGAAAAATGGATTTAACATTTGTACATCTTAAAGACTTCACATGCATTTATATAAATGACATTTTAGTACATAGTAGAACTGAGGAAGAACATGAAGGACATTTAAAATTAGTCTTGGTAGAATTCATTAAGTAAGGAATGGTTGTTAGTATAAAAAATGCACAAGTTTTTAGAAGGAATTTAGAATTTTTAGGAGTAGAAACAAGAAATGGTAAGATAAAACTACAAGAACCTATACTTAAGAAGGTTTTAGATTTTCTAGCAATAAATAATATGAAGGAACCTCTACAGTTTTTAGGACGCTTAAATTATGGAAGTTCATTTATTAGAAACTTAAATAAATTTGTAGTAAGATCTTTTTATAATGAAACAAGAGATTTTAAGAGGCTAAACAATGAAGAATTAAAACAAAGGTATATAATATAGGTTGAGGGAGCTGCATTTTATAAGAAGGCTAATGAGTATGATTCCAAAAATAGTGAGGAAATATGTAGATATGCCAATGGAAAATTTAAAGAAAAAGGAGGTCTAAGTAGTAGCATAGATCAGGAAATATTATTTGTAATATATACTCTTAATAGTTTTATACTATTTTTTATAAATAAAAAGGAAATTTTAGTTTGGACTGATTGTGAAGTAATAGTAAAATTTTACAATAAAAGGAATAACAAGTCTAATGTGGCTTAAGTTTACAGATACTTTGGTAAATTCAGAATATAAGATAGAATTTGAACATATAAAAAATAAAGATAATAGGCTAGCAAATAATTTATCAAGATTTATTTACGATAGCTAACATGTTTATATTTTTCTAGATGGAAGGACAAAACCCAAGCCAAGGGTTTTATTTTCAAGGACAGTAAGCTTTTATAGGATTAAATATTGTAGGATAAAGGCTGCAAGGGAGCCTGTATTTTCTAAATCTCCAAAACACAAAGGTTTCACACAAGATTTCACACACTTTGCATGAGGATCTACATCACATGTACCTAGGTCGATGGTTTCTAAAATAGCATAACATTTTTGAAAAAGGAATATCCAATGGCAACATTTGGGGAAATTTCTTTTCTAATCTATCTAGAAGGTACACTTGAAAAATTCAAAGCTCCATGATGAGTAATGATCAAGGACCAAAAGCAAATGGCTTTGATTAATGCTATTTAGAATGTTATGTCAATTGATAAAAGTAAGTATTTAGTTTGCTTAGCTTTAGCAAGATATTTCAACCAATAAGAGCATTCTCCTGAACCAAAAAGTTTTGTTGTAATGGAGTTTATGAACAATGAGGAGACATACTAAGACAAATTGAAAATTTCTCCCAACCAAAATCAAAAGTATTTTATAATTTGGATGAAGCAATTAAATGGGTTAAGTAATATTATGAAAGGAAAGACTTTCCCATATATCCACAACTTATACAGGATAAGGTGACCAATAAATATACGAAAAATAGAACTTTTAATTTCAAATCTTCATTATATTAGAAGGAATCATGATTCATTACAAAACACATAAGAAAGGACCAAGTCATCTTTATTTTTTCATAGACAAGACTAAATTAGTAAACTTCCACTTAAAGCTAGCAATCTTATTAACATGGATGATAAAAGGAATTTTTCATTGCATTATATGAATTTATTGCATCTAGCAATCACACATTCGCTTATTTGAATCTAAAGGAAAAAGCAGGTTGCATTACATGTAATGAGGAGCCCATTCCATCAACAAACACTGTGACTAGGAAATATGGACATTATTATTGAATATTGGATTCGTGCACTTTGCATTGAATTAGGATTATTTGAACCATTTAATATAGGAAATTATCTTTTTAGTCTTCAAACACTTTTATATTATGGATTAGTTAAGGAAATAGTAGGAAATTATGTACATAATAAAATGAGTTCTTTAGGTAAACTAATACAAGAAGCAATAAAAATGGTATTTGAAAAGGCATATCCCAGTCTCTAATGCTAGATCTTAAAATTTCATTTGACAATAGATACTATACCTCCTAAATGAATTGATGAAAAATGGAATGCAAGGCCTGCAACATACACAATATAACAAATTAATACCTTTTGCGACAAATATTATTGTGAACCCTAGCTTTAATGATACAAGAGCAAAAATAATTGGTATGATCAAATAAAATCATGAACAATATGGAAATTATCTTCTTATTACTAAAAAAAAGAAGATTATCATCTTGTAAATAAAAATATCATCTAATACATTTTTGAAGAAATAGGGGTGTACTTTAGGATCCAATAAAAACTCAATATTTGGAAGAATTAGAAAGGATGGAAGACAATGGCAAACAAGGGTATGGATAAGATAAGTAAAAGATAAGGAGGAAATCAAAAATAGGTGTCATAACAGATAAGGAAAAAGGACACAATGATTTACTTTCCACAAACATTTACTTCATCGCTACAAATGCAAAAGAATCAATTGTTGTACTATTATTAGACATAGGTATTTAAGTATTATACAAATGTATGTAATTATTGTATGACTTCTTTTCTTTATAGTTTTACCCTTTGAAAAGAATCTTAATTAAGGGTATGCCCAGTTTTTAATATTTCTATAAATACTCCTTTAACATATCGATAAAAGACATGAGCAATTAAGAGGAAGAAAACCTTAGGCAAATTTTAGTCTTGTAGTCTTACATTCACTTCCTTTGTAATCTTTTCCACACTTATAGTCTTCTATTCACTTCCTTTGTAATTTTTTCTTCCTTTGTAATTTTTTCTACACTCTTGTAATCACTCCCCTATTTTTAATATTCAAGTTACTAATAAAAGTATCTATTTGAGGTAAACTTCTGCTCTTTCTTTTGCTCTCTCTTTATTTCCTTACATAATTTTAGGAACTTAGAGAAAAGGGAGAAAGTGAACAAAGTACTAAACATCTAAGAGGCAGAATTTTTCAAATTATTTTGAAACGTTGCTTTGACTCATTTAGAAATTATATCTCGCTATTAATGAAGCCTTTAGTGTATGCCTTGTCAAAAGAATCGATGGAAATTTTGGCCATGTTATAGCCATGGATAAGCATGTTGTTGGTAGTGAAAAGCATGCATAGGTTTGAGGCTCTTAGAAAAAGGCACGTGTCAATCTCCATTAATTGCCTTGTTATGACCTGCTTATAAATGAGTCACCTTAATTTTAATAGCATCTTGAGATATTGTTGAAATACAATTGCCTTTTGGATTTTGAAAGACAATTCTTCATATGAGAAGCATCAATACCATATTTAAGTTTGAAGCAACAAAAGTAGTAATATGTACACATTTGAAGGTTTATTAAGTTGTCTGGCAGCATCGTCTCTTTAAAAAAGCGGGTTGTTTACCCCTGAAAATAGTGATTGATTTATTCGTAAAAATAAGTTGGTGGATGAAGATTACATGGAAATTTGCTATCCTAAAAATACTTTCTTCATCCTATCCCAGGAATAATAATTGCTACGTATATGTAAAATGATAGTAACTGTTTCCTCTATTCTATTGATGTTTTTATTTTTAAATTTATTAACACGTGTCAAGTTTCTATTAGCCGAGAGAGGAGGAGACAACATCCATGGGATTACAAATATTTTTCCATGGTCCTTTATCAAGGATAAGTATTTGATGATAAGGGCCTCATCCATAGAATAAGAGCCAATTGGATTATTAACTTTTTTTTTTCTTTTAACTATACTAATGTTGTGGTACAAAACTTGATCTATCATTATCAAGTCATTGCAATATCATTTATAAATAATAATATCGGTTAAATTTTTTTATTATATTTATAATTAACTGAGATCCAAATTATCCAGTTTTGCCATCCACTTTTTTATTATTATTTTTCTCTTTTTCACTATTCTCAATCCAATAATCCCACAATCCTTACTCAATACATGATCTAAAATAGTTCCATATGAATTTGTAAACTACGAAATGTACACCTAAGATAAAATATAGAATTGAACTTCGTTTTTTTTTTTTTAATACATCATATCCAACTCAATAATTTGAGTACATTGAGGCTGTACTAAAAAATGCAATAACGTTCAAAAGTTCTTGTTAGTAACTTTCTAGCAGTCTACTCAACCTTCTCCATTGTTGTTCCATTCTGCTCATACTAGTTATTTCAATATTGCCACAAAGAAGACATACATCAATTTAGGGTTAAAGGAAAAAAAAAAGTTACAAAAATGCTACTAAATGGAAAATGATTATAATAGTACGTTGATTCTATCGTTTAAAAAGATGAGTTCAAGTTGTATTTAATAGAGGTGGGAAAAAAACCGACCAATCCGTGAAATGCACTGAATCAAACTGAACTAAATTTTTTTTTTTTCTGAATTGATTTGGTTAGGAAGATGATGTTCAGTTCATGATTCGATTCAAAGTTGCGAACCGAACTAAAATATGATACTAATTTAAAAAAAAAAAAAAAAAAAGCTCACTCTCTTCGCCATATTGAATGAGGGAGGAACGGAATTCCAATTCAAAAAGAATATCATAGGATACTAATGGCTATTACAATATTCATTTGGTATAAAAAATAAAATAAGTAATTATTAAAATAAAAGGTAAAATATATAATGCTCCCGTATTTTTTATAGAGGACAGATAATTGTATAGGTGATAATTTTTAAGATAGGAGTATTTATAACAAAATTGAAAAATAAACCATTGAATGACAATTTATGGGGATGGGGACATGAATTATTATTCATCATTCTACGTAATAGCAATTCGTTATCAATTGACACTTCCTCTATTAACACCGTAATAGTAGTTTACCTTGAATAAAGAGGTAATGAATAACTATTTATGTAAATATAAAGAAACGACAATCAATTCATTAATAGAGTGAAATAGCTATGAATTTCTTAATTTATATTCTAATGTGTTATTGAAATGAGATATATATATATATGTTGTGTGTGTGTGTGTGTGTGTGTGTGCATGGATAATATAATTAGTATATGTGTTAGATATGTGTTATTTTGCATGTATGTAGTATAATGAAATTAATATTATTGTATTATAGTATTAATGTGTGTATAGTGTAATGAATAAGTGTGTCTTTTGTAAATTAATATGTATGTGTTATGTTTAGAATTTAATAAAATGACTTGTGAATTGTTTAAGATGATGGCAGAATTTTTACAAAATTAAAGTCTACTTTTTAAGCTTAAATCAAACTCAAATGCCTTTCAAATTAAACCAAATTAACCTTAGGTCAAATATACCCTAAAGTCAAACTTTGGATTAGTATTGACTTCATTTTGGACAAATTTGGGACCTTTTGGCAGCCTTAATCCTCTCATACGAATTTTTCTTTTCTTTTCTTTTCTTTTCTTTTCTTTCTTTCTCCCTTTCATTTCAAAACCCTAAGCCAAAATCAATTACAAGCTTTTAGATTCAAACATCACTCGAAGCCAAGACTTAATCATGTAAGTTAAATGCAAGCTTAATCTTTTGATTTTATGTTCTATCTTGTATTTGGTTGCAAAGCTTAGGTTAAAATGAAGTTTATGTACTAATTGGTGTTAGATTGATTTTGTGCATTGATGGTAGTTTAAATCGGATTACATGGCTAGAGGAGTTGTAGTGTATATCTCATATGAATGTTGACATATGAGGATGAGTGTATTAGGAAGATTGAAGGATTGAGTAGTTGAAGTGTGGAATTAAAGTGTGATTGATGTTTTGATGATTAGAAATAGAATTTATGTTGATTGGATAGTGTATAAAACATATAACAAGCTTTGGAAAGTTTAGACTAAGTTTGGAGAATTTTAAGTGAATAAATTTTAAGTGCTTAAACTAAGTGTGAAATTTAATATTGTCTTAATCACTGATAGATCTTCGCTTGGCTAACCCCATTAGTTCCCGAGCTATCTCAGGTACACAGTAACTTGCTTATTTCTTTGCTAGGGTAGGCATCAAACCAAATTACTTTAAATTAAGAAAATCTTATTAATTGATGAGTATTGATTTTTCCTTGTTTGCCGTTGAATCTAGTTCGGAGAGCGGCACCCTGCTCAGATTAGGGGCAGGGTACTTTCTCGTTAATGGATAGAATTATTTAGGAGATATGAGTATCCGAGCTACTCATATCAACCCCCTGAGCGTCGTGATGCGTTACTCAGAAACCCCTAGCATTACGGGCTACGCCGGAAGGTGGGGTTACCTAGTTTGTAAGAATAGTAGGGACCACTCAGGGAGGCGGACGTAATACTATATCCCTGTTATCCGGAGTTTGAATACTCCTGTGTTGTTTTACTAACTAAAGATTGAACAATAAACAATTGATTGTTGCATAATGCATTTAGTCTAAGAATGTGTGACTCACTTTGCATTTGTATTCGTTACTTGTGTACTGGGCCTTTGGCTCATATTTTATCCATTTCAGGTGTTGACTCCGATGAGTTCTATGCGAGTATGGGGTACGGAACCGACTTTAAAGATTTTCTTGATGATTTGGAGGATTAGAGTTAACCATGGACTCAATGGAACCCTATAATTGTAATAGACTAGATGTGATTTCTTTTGTTGGTAATGTAACTAAAGTTTTAGTTTGGGTTGTGTTTTGAAAATTTTGTTAAGGCTTGTAAGAAGCCTTTGGATGTAATATATATATATATAATATATATGTACTTAGTTATGTAGGACTTAAGTTGCTTCTATTGCAAAATATGTTGGTAATGAAGTAGTGTAATTTTGTTTAAGGTGAAGAAAAATTATGATTTCTATTATATTATCTATATGGAATTAGATAAACAATTCCTCAAACAATTCTTTCAGACAACCTTACATATAATCTTATAGGTTATATGTGGTTGGTGAACTGTTATCGCCTATTTCAAATATAGGGGTGATAGCGGGTCCTTACATAGAGATAATACATCTTTTAAATGCATCATCCCATATAATAGAATAGCAAAGTTATAATAGGTATTTGTTTATTAAACCACACGATAGTAAATGTACCAGTAATTTATAATTAAATTTGAACTCACCGGGTAAAAGTCAATGGTAAGTATTGGGACTCGGTGGTAATAGCGGTGGCGTCAATGGGATGCTGAACCCATTAAGATCTACTTTATACATGATGTGGTAGGGTTATGGGATGTCGGGAATAGCCAGTGCTCCAAATCTTTGCATGAGTACATAAACTGTCACGGCCAAAAGTGGGCGTAGTAGAATTGGCTTAAAGATATCCTATCATGTGTGTACCCGCAATACAAAAGTTGTCTTACTAGTCAGAGTTTGCAACACTCTAATTAATTATATACTCATTGAGTTATACATATATATTTATGAAAACAACTAAAGATATCAATACTCCCACAGACCACAAGATCACGGAGAGATGGATACCCTATCAAACAATAAGTGAACCTAGGTTTAAAGGAAATACTAGCTAAGTTTAAAAGAGAAAACTCCAATTTCAAATTACATCTCTCAGACTAGGTTTGGCATTGTAAGTTCCTAATCTGCTACTTAACTCAAGAAAGATAATTTTTAGCACATTCTGCAACCATATCCTAGCCTATTCCTAACTTTCAAATATTCTAGTTTAGCCATTCATTGTTTTTTCTCTTTTTTACTATTCCCAACCCAATAATCATGTAATCCTTATTCAATAGATGATCTACAATAGTTTCATATGAATTTTTAAACTACAACATGCACACCTAAGTTGTACTAAAAAATGCAATAAGATTCAAAAGTTCCTATTAAGAACTTTCTAGCAGTCTACTCAGCTTTTCCTTTCCCATTGCTACTCTATTCTATTCATACTAGTTATTTCTATATTGCCACAATGCTACTAGATAAAAAATATCATAAAAGTATGTTGTTTTTGTCTCATAAAAGATGAGTTTAAGTTGTTTTGAATAGGGATGGGAAAAAAGAACCGATTGAATCATAAACTGTAACAAACTAAACTAAACCAAAAATTCGTTTTGTTTTCCTTAATCGGTTTGGTTCGAGAGATGATCTTCAATTCGCAGTTCAGTTTAGAGTTGCGAACCAAACTAAACCAAACTGTGATACTCACTTAAAAAAAAAAAAAAAGGACTGCATGCAAAAAATAAAAAGAAGGGCAAACCGTTAGTGTAAAGAAATGACAATCAATCCATTGATAGAGTTCATACATCTTTTAAATGCATCATCCCATATAATAGAATAGCAAAGTTATGATAGATATTTTTTTATTAAACCAAATGATAGTAAATGTTTTAGTAATTTATAATTAAATTTGAACCCACCGGGTGAAAGTCAATGATAGGTAGGAGGAACTAGTAGGGGTGGCAGTGGTGTCGACTGGATGCTGAACTCAGTAGAATCTGCTTTGTACATAATGTGGTGGGGTTGTGGGATGTCGTAAATAGGCGATGCTCCAAATGTTTGCATGAGTATATAAACACATGAGCATGACCTGAGTAAGCCAAATTTTTTTTAATTATTTTGGAAGTCAAGTCACAAGTGCCAAAATGATTAATATTGTTGATGGGCTATTTTATGAAAGAATATTTCAAATTACAGGCCATGTTTGAATTACAATGTTATTAAATTACCAAAAAAAAAAATCAAAATCTACGCATGAATGACATTGATGTAAAAATTAAAAAAAATTCAAAGTATAATGAATGAATAATGTAATAGGGCTTTAAAAATATAATATAAAAATAAATATTATTTATTTATTTGGGCTTAACTTGTAGGCTAGGTGACAGGCCCTAACGAGTCCGACTCAATTATATTAGGATGGCTTGGGAAGATTTAGCTTGGTGGGGTCGTTAGCCCGGTCCGCCACATCCAACCTTTCTCAGGTAAGCTCATGCACATAGGAGATGACTACTGGCCTTAGCTCATGAGGAGCTCATTCAGGATAAGTATGAATTGAGCTTACTCCATCTCATCCGTCAATCACCAAGGTGATCTGACGGTCGTCATCCACGCCAAGTACCTATAAATACTCAGTCATTCCTCCTCATTTGCAACGCTTAGAGAGAGAAGAAAAATAACAGTCTGTAAAGAAGGTTTTATTTAGAAAGATCAAACAAGGCAATTTAAGTGATTTCTACTCCAACTACTCAAGAACTGTAAAGTTGACGCGCGAGACCTACTCAAGCTCCCTTATTTATCGCTTGTGCATTTGAGACACTGAGACTGCCTATTCCTCCTCCCTTATCATTCTCTCTAAGCCATCCCATTATCAAGTGTCATTTCCTCAGCAGCATTCTAAGGTAACATGCCAGGTACGAGATCCACGTGACGCGTGAGTAACCGCTACTAGCAAGGACCCCTGCATCTACATTTTGGCAACTCACTGAGGATTGAGGATTTTGATAGAGTCGTGATGGCACCTCCAAGAAGAAAGCTAAGTAACATTGACAACAACATGAATCAAGACATCAGCAACCCTAACCCCAACACTATTTATCCATACATGCCAGCATTGGAAGATGCCAACACTAATGTCAACGCTAATTTTGCTACCGACATGCAAGGTATCATTGTTGACAATGCATAAGTCATACGTGCTATACAAAAAAGCAATGTAGAGATGACGCGAACCATTCAAGAGAACACCCGGGCTCTAAAACAGTTCTTGAATGCACTCACGCGTCTCATACAAGGGATAGCTGCTAATGCTGATGCACTCCAAGGTGCAGCCTTACCAGGACCCACCCCAGTTGCGTAGTAAGGCGCCCTCTCCTTATCTCAGCCTGCTACTACTCCTCCCATTAAGGAAATATGCCTCAAGGGATGAATGTGCAAACCCCATCACCACAAGTTGTAGTTGAGCAGTAATCAGCCTCTAAAGCAGATAATATAAGATCTTAACTTGGCGATTCATCGTCCTCACATATGCACTCTCGTGCCAGCCTGAGTGAGACCGCTCCCTCACTTAATTTTAAACTTCCTCAAGCACCGACTCCTCCAATTGCACCAATGGCATCAGTTGCACCGACTGCATTGACTCCACCTGTTGCACTAGCTATGCCAACTGCCCCAACTGCACCAGTTGTACCATCAGTATCTGTGCCAAAGGAACCCTTTATCACCAATGAAGACTTTGACATTTATTTGAAGGAGATTCAAGCTAAGTCTTCTGCAAGGGTGCTAGACTTGAAGCTTTCGTACCACCATAAAATTGCTATAAAACCTTACCCAAAGGACTATGTTAGTCCTAAATTCATGTTGTTCAATAGCAAGAAGGGTAGTACTGAAGAACACCTACTCAAATTCATCGAAACATTGGAAGTCTATGGGTTTGATGATGAATTGAAGTTAAAAGAATTCTCTAAGTCTTTGACCGAGAAGGCATACACTTGGTATGTCAATCTAGCCTCAGGGTTAATTGATTCATGGGGGACCATATGCAAACTGTTCTTAGAGAAGTTCTTCTCTACTCAAGAGTGGGTCACCATCATGATATGGGAAAAAACGATAAAATCCAAAGGAAGATCTTATGGACTACATCGAGCGTTTCAAGGAACGCTCATTGGATATTCAAGACATCTATGATGAGAAAGAACTAGTCAAGATCTACATTCAATGGATGTTCACTGAATACGCTGTCCACCTCGAGAATCTCAATCTGTGTTCTTTTGCTGCTCTTGTTGAGAATGCGCGAAGGACCAACAACTCCGTATCCAAACAACGCAGAGAAGGTAGGAGGTTTGGAAAGAGAGCTACAAATGTTAGCTCAGTCCAGGGAGAAGGTTATAAGGATACTAAGAAGCCAAGGAACGATAAGTCAAGGATCGCTCAACCAGCACTCTCGTTCCCTTGTCCCATAGGAAAGGTTCATGCTGTACTTGACCAATGGTTGAGAGATGGAAACATTAAGCTCCTAAGGGTTGAGCGCCTTCCCAATGCAATTGAAAAGAGTGATCCTAAGTTTTGTAGATTTCACAAGACCGTAGGTCATCCTAATAATGAATGTTGGACACTCAAGAAGATATTCAACGAGCAAGTCAACAATGGAGAACTCGTCATTGAAGGTAATGATGTACGCAACAACTCACTCCCTACACACAATGCTCAACAGGGTGCAGCAAATGTTGTTAACCATGATCTAAGGACTGAAGAGGAAGAAGTGCCACAGACCAAGGCATGAAAAGGAAAGGAAATGCCAGTAAATGATGATCAAGTTGCAAATTCTACAGTGGTTGCTGCCTTATTGAAAACTACCAACTTCAAGAATTTTTTTTGACTTGTTAGGATTTGATGAAGAGGCACGGCTTGTAGCAGCAACCGCACTCACCCAAATTTCTGAAAGACAATATGGGGAGTATAGTGTTGCACTACCTGTACGTAGAATGGCACATGTACATGAGAATTGGTGGTTGTCGAATCCAACAAAAATAAATAACCTACTCTAAGATTTGTAAACAGTGGTGAGCAGGATCGTCTCTACAGGGACTGGTAAAAATTCCTAAGTTTCTATCGTGGGTTGAGAAGAGAAAAAGAAAATAAAATTGGGGGGTTTTGAAATCAAGCAAATAAAATAAACCTATTTCTATTTAAAGAGATTTATATATTCAAAGATTATCTAGCCTAGGTTTCATTACAATCAATTCTCATGATTGATCATAGACTCAAATATTATTATTCCTACTTTGAATAGGTTAGTTATAAATTCCAATAAGCATTGAAATTCAATTTCTCCTTAGATATTAAATAACCAAGATAAGATCTTTAATTATTCCTAATCAAATAGATAACACTAAATACGCTCTTAAGGTTTAATCCATCAATTGCATTAAGAAAAGAGAAACCTAACCTAATCAACAATCTCATAGCATGGATCATTTAAATTAGATTATATTCATCACAACAGCAAATAACCATCTATTTATGACTATCGTGTTGTTTCATCACCTATATTAGATTACTCATACAATTACGGATATGAGTTCTAATTGATTGATTATTGTTCAATCATCCTAAAACCGGATCCAAAGTTTAAGAGATAATCAAGCAATAATAACAATAGAATCAGATGAAATACAAATAGATGAGAGAATAATAGAAATCAAACCCAATTAGGTCTCACAATCCATCTTGAATTGAGTTGCAATAATCCCTTGGCTAGATTAAGAGATTAGTTGTTCATGATTCAAGAAAAGCAATCTTTAGGGTTCTTGAAAGTATAAAGAATGAATAATGAATAAATCCCCCTTTCTCTCTCCTCCTTCTTTATATATATGAGATAAACATCAGATATAAAGAGTGTTTTTCGCATGAAAGATGGCTGGAGGCATGTCGCAACAAGGCTGGCAGCTATTATTCGCGAAACAAATGGTGCAGTCTTGATGGCCGGCTCCATGGCCGGCTCCATGGCCGGCGGCCATGGCTCTTCTGGCTGATTTTTTCATTTCACAGAGGCTCCATGGCTGGCGGCCATCTTCTCATGGCTGGCGGCCATCAGGCTTCTGGTCATTTTCTCCATGCTTTATTCATCTAAATCTTTCCTTTAGCTTTATAAACCTGAAACACAACATTAACTTGATTAAGTATCAATTCCTCATGATTTCTATAAGATTAATAACAAGTTTATCAAGTTTTATCCATTATAGATTGAGTAAATTATATCTCAACAAGAATGCAATTCTATTTACAAAAGCAGACATGTGTGTGAGGAATCCCATCCATAGCCGCCCATTATACGTTGAAAGCACGCTCAATGAACATCACATCAAAAGGACGTTCATAGACAATGGTGCCTCTATAAACATCATGCTAATGTCTACATTCAAGGCTACAAATATAGACATGAGATGGCTCATGAAGGTACCCATTATTGTTAATAGTTTCATTGACTCGACCACAAACACAATAGGATACGTCAATGTTGATTTCAAGGTTTGACCAATCCAAAGCTCGACGCGATTCCACATTATTGATGCGCCTATATCCTACCACTTGCTTATTGGAAGGAAGTGGTTGCATGATCATATTATACCCTTGACACTGCATTAGTGTATGAAGGGTCAATAGAAAGGGAAAGATGTATTGATTCTCGCCACAAAGAATCCTTTTGAGTACAACGAGTCATATCTTGTTGAAGCTAGCTTTTTTTATGAATATGCTAAGGAAGGAGAGACGACTATTATGAAACCCTCTGGCATACCACTACCTACCTAGGAGAAGACTCAGCAGAAACAAAACAAAAAGAGGAGATGTGGCTCCCGTGAAGGAAGGAAGAAGCAAAAGCAAGTTACTGAGGTTGAAAGTTTTATTAGACCGACGGGAAAAGGGTATATTACTTATGATGGTCTATGAGATTTGAATTAGCTTTCATGTCATCTTCAGAACCCATGATGATACAAGAAACCTAACCCGCCACGCCTACCCCTACTACCTCAAGTAAAGGAGGTTGAACAGTTAGACCTAGCATGACCAAGAGAAGCCCCACGACCTATCTTCATTAGAAAAAGCTTTTTGCCAGATATCAAGGTCAATTTAATAGAATTATTGAAGAATTATAGAGATGTGTTTGCATGGACATATGACGAAATGTCTGGATTAGACCCCACGCTAGTGGTGCACAGATTGAACATCGCACCTAGGGCTAAACTTGTTAAGAAAATGCCACGTGTCTTTCATCCATAAGTTGAAATCCAAATAAAAGAGGAGATTGAAAAGCCACTTCGAGCTGGCTTCATCAAGCCAATCGAATACCCTGCATGGCTGGCTAATATAGTGCCAGTAAGGAAGAAGAATGGACAGATCTATGTTTGTGTCAACTTCTGTAATCTCAATAAGCCATGCTCAAAGGATGATTTCCTACTTCCCAACATAGATACACTGGTAGACGCTATAGCTGGCCACGAAATGTTTTCATTCATGAATAGCTTTAGTGGGTACAATCAAATCAAGATGGTTGCTGGAGACGCTGAACGTACTGCTTTTAAAACACCAATAGGAAACTTTTATGATACCATCATGCCTTTTGGGCTTAAGAATGTAGGCGCCACTTATCAAAGGGCAATGACTACACTCTTTCATGACATGATGCACGATTTCATAGAAGATTATGTTGATGACATAGTGATCAAGTCCAGGAAGGTACTTGATCATTTGATTCACCTCTATAAGGTATTTGAAAGATGCCAACTATACAAGCTATGTATGAACCCACTGAAGTGCATGTTCGGAGTCTCATTCGGAAAATTCCTTGGATTCATTGTTCATAGACAAAGGGATTGATGTTGATCCATCTAAGGTCCATGCCTTCACCAACCAATCCAAAGGAATTGAAGACATTCATGGGGAAAGTTTTTTATATCAGGCGATTCATACCTGTGCTGGTAGAAATTTCATATCCCCTGTAACACCTCATGAAGAAGGGAACTTCATTTCAGTGGGGACAGCCTCAGGAGCAAGCAATGCAAAAGATTAAGGGAATACTTACTTACCCCAGATAATGACCATGCTAGTAAAAAGCCTACCAATGATCCTCTATCTAACATCCACGGATAGATCCATCGGTGCCTTATTGGCTCAAGAACTTGATGGTATTGAGCGTCCAATATACTACCAGAGTTACTCCCTTTAGGGAAGCGAGATCAGTTACCCAGCATGAGAGAAATACTATCTCATGCTAGTATTCTCAACACAAAAGCTCTGCCACTACTTTTTGGCACATAAAGTTAACCTTATCACTAACTCCGATCCTATCAAATATTTGCTGTTGCGGCTGGCTTTATTAAGAATGATTGCTAAATGGCTACTTTTGTTGTCAAAATTTGACATCACTATCATACTACCTAAGGCTATTATTTCCCACTACAGATGGAACTCATGTCATGAGTCAAATCCTAGCAAAATTCCATGAAGACTTGATGATGGTGGAACCAGACAGAGAATGGCAAGTAATTTGATGGCTCCTTTAGTAGTACTAGACGGGGAGCTGAAGTAGTTTTGACATATACAATAGGTCTAGAGATACCTTTGGCATTCAAGTTAGACTTTCATTGCACTAAGAACAAGGTTGAGTATGTAGCACTTCGCCTCAGGCTCATTTATGCTCAAAATGCTAGAGCATCACATCTATACATCTGCGGTGACTCAAATCTAATAATAAAGCAAGCAAATGGCAAGTTTTCCCTCAAAGAGTCGACACTTGCGCCTTATAGGGCTGCAGTGCAAGCTCTTGTTGTGAAATTTAATTTCTTAAGATATGAGTACACCAAACGGTCGAGTAATCGTTATGCAGATGCACTAGCAACACTGGCTTCTAAGATTCCCATGCAGACTAAAGAAGACAACCTGAATATATAGGTTATCAAGAAATCTATCCCCTGTACAACTTTAAACTTAGTGGACAAAGAAGAGGAAGCGCAAGACAATTGGCATATGCCCATCAAAACACAGTTAGCGCAACCCAATGCAACTTCTGTGTCAACTTTGAAGAATTTTACTCACATCAATGATGTCCTCTACTTCAAAGGGCCATATGGATCTTAGCACGATGCATCTATTCAGAGCAAGCTCGTCTTAAGTTGGATAAATACCATACACTCTGGTGTGGAGAGAAAGGAGCACCCTTGTACTACCGCATCTAGCGCACTGGGTATTATTATCTAACCATATCCAAAGATGCTTCTCGGTTACAGATGATCTGCCTAAAATGTTCTAAGCTACCACATCAGGGTACATGCAACTTTATGGCAAGCGTTGGTGACTAGCGACGACCATATATTGACTATCGGAAAAATAACACCCTACCCACAAATAGCACGGATGCACGGCTAGTCAAGCACAAGGCAAGAAAATATATCATACATGAAGATGAGTTGTTCAGGGTATCATTCATGGGAAAACCTCTTAGATGTATCGCTCCTTCTGAAAAATACACTATATTGGCCGAAACTCACTCTAGGGACGGTGGCAAGCATCAAGGAGGAAGGAAGTTATATTATCATTTGTTGGATCTAGGATATTATTGGCCTACCATGGAGACCGACGCCTTCAACTTTGCAAAGAAGTGTGTTGCCTGTCAAAAAAATGGCCATACAATCCATGCTCCTACTCTTACACTTCACAACTTAACTACTCCATGGCCATTCCACACTTGGGCATTTGATTTGATTGGTCCAATCCATCTGCCACCAAAGGGATGTATTTGGATTTTAGCAGGGACAGAGTACTTTACCAAATGGGTAGAGGCAATCCCATTAAAGAAAGCTACTGGACCAACGGTAGCGACTTTCATGAAAGAACATATCATCTGTCGCTTTGGAATCCCAAAGCACATTCTCTTGGATAATAGGACACCTTTTGTCAACTCACATGTCCGGTAACTGTTGGCCTCCTATAATATTGATCATGTGAAGTCCACACCCTACTATCCCAAGAGAAATGGACAGGCAGAAGCCACCAACAAGCACTCTTGAAAGTATTCAGTCGTATGGTGCATGATAATTATAAAGAATGGCATGACAAACTTCCCCTAGCATTATGGACCTACAGGACATCCAAATGCAATCCCACACAAGCAACACTGTTCTCCCTCGTATATGGATCGGAGGTAGTGATTCCTATGGAGATCTTGATTCCCTCTACACGATTAGCTATCAACGCAAATCTAGAACCAAATACTTTACATATGTTGGACTTAGAAGCATTAGAAGAAAGGCAAGACACTACCAAGCGCAACTTCACTAATTATCAACAACGGCTCAGTATTGCACATGATCGCTTGGTTAAGAAGTGCTCATTTCAACAAGGTGACATTGTACTTCGCACAGCAGAGCATGTGCGGCGAGGTATTTTGGCACCTAAGTTCACGCTAAAGTGGGAAGGCCTCTTTGTCATTCATGAAGTTCATGATAGCGACTACTGCAAGCTTCTGAATCCAACCAATGACAAAATTACAACACCCATTAACTTCCAGTATATTAAGAAGTTTCATATGTAAATGCAATATATGTACTTTCATTACTATCATTTGAATGAAATTATGACTTACATTATCAATGCCTTTTATTGCTGCAAAGTTAGAGATTTGTCTCCTTAGTGCATAAAGATATTTAACACATAAAGCATTAATTATATATGTTGATACTACTTAGTAAGAGTATAGTCTCCTAAGTGCGCGACGACACGACTATGACATGTTGACTAGTAGGAGCATTATCTCCTAGGCGCATGATAAGACAAGTTCATACTTGATTCGATAAAAATGAATACTTTAAACACATGTGATTGATGGTTAAGTATTGGAAAATACCCACTTAACCAACTAAATTTTGTCACTAAGGTGGCAAGCCTATGAAACATGATACTATCGCTGCTCAAAGTGCGATCGATCTACTATTTCTAAGTTGTAATAATGTTGTTGCTTGCAAGCTAGAGTAATACTCTTATGCGCAACATAAGAATCATATAGTCTTTATAATGAATTGCTACTGCTAAGTGAAAGCAATGCTTCCTAAATGCATGCACACACTACTAGTAGGCTTAAGTCAAATTTTGACATTCACCTATATATATGTACATATATAAAGAAATGAGCAGTAATTGCAACAAATTCAAAATTTTTCATTCAAGTAAATAGGAGTGTTAACAAAATCGTTCAAAATGGAAACAGAGTAACAAGCAGATCTAAACTAAGGCTTACAATCCAAGCCTACTACTAACTCCAAATCATCATCTCTTAAAGAACTCTCCATTTTATTCTTCGCTGTCGCAATCTCTGCTCGAATCTCTTGCAGCTTCATCATCAACTTATCATACTCTCCCTTAGTATCCCTGTAATTCAACAACCTTTTGGCCTTGTCAGCAACAGGCCATAAGCTATCAATGTTGAATTGCAACATACGATCCCCCTCAACACATTTGACGAGTTGCTTCGACTCTATCGTTGATAAAGAGCTCCAACGTCTCTCCATCAATAACATGGCTTCAACAATTATTTTCACCATTGCAATAGCTACCTCGATTCCCAACATAGGAGAACTAACCCAAAATTCCCTATCCATGGTATTTACACTCTCCAAAGGTGCTATCAAATGAAATGGTATGGTAAAGCCATGAAAGGAAATCATCTCTCTAATGCAACATAGTCCTCTAAAGTTGTCGTTATATCTTGACAAGATACGCCAGCAACTAAGGGAGGAAGGAGCTCAATAAGTGCATTGACAACAGGTGCAATCGTGATCCCATCATCAACAGTACGCTCATCATCCTCAAATTGAGCTCTTCGGTCTTGTCGGCATCACTTCCATTGTCATCATAAGGGTTTGGAGATGGTTCATAATCAATTTTGTCCAGGCCATCGTCCTCATCATCTGGTACCATCACGGGTGTAATAGCACCACTATAGCGATGCGAACTCAGAAAAGAGCTTGTGTCAACTTGAAAAGGACACATAAAGAAAACATTAGACAATAAAAGAAGAGTAACAATAACAGGTTGTACACAAGAAGACTTATTACCTCTTCGATGAGTACATGCTTTGCTGCCCTAGAATCTACTATATGAGGTAGTAGATGATCAATCTTTGATTTTGTAGGAGGTGCATCGTCAGAAGGCTCCAGCTGGTCCGATGCAGGCTCTTCAGTTATTTAGACACTAGCATTTAACCTATGGTATATGTTCTTTGGTAGCCTAAGGTAGAACTCATGACAATATATGAGTGGCGTTGGCACTGTATCATCAACGGATGCGAAGTCGTAGTCACGGAAGATGGGTATGCAATTTGACCAGTGTGTCAGCCAACCAACAGAAGCAACTTCATGATGCTCCACAGAAGGAAAGAATAGCTATCGCACCATAGGATGGATGCACTTAAAGTCACTTGGTGAGATGGATTGGCAGCATGAATCGAAGCTTTGCGTGATGTTGAGAAGACGCGGCACTCCTTAATCAAAGCTAAACTGGCGCGCCACTCTATGAGGGGAGTATACCATCACCGTTTGCTCCAAGAATCGCCCATGCAAATCTCCTTTGTCAAGCAAAGATGGCAGGCCCCATGGGATGCACCAAAGTATGAACATAGCTTGACTTTTATCTAGCTTATAACGATTATCAACTAAGATAACCTCGCCTTCAAAACCTGGAGGATAAAGCCCATCACCGTCTTGATAACCTTCAAGAGGCTCTATAAAGAGTCGAAACGTAAACTCCTTCTCAACATCGATGAGCTAAAGAAGTGGTCGATTGATCTCTACACCAATCTATGCCCATGCTTGAGAAACAATAAGATTTGAATCCTTGTTGATGACTGGTTGTGCAAGGTGATTCCGAAATCGCTCACAGAAGAATAGCTGTAAGAAAAGTAAGTTCATATGTGACACGTTCACATATCTACCCTTGGAACAGACAGAAGCTTGGTGGTACAAGTCAAGACGTCGATATTTCTTTCCAGAATTAAAAAATTCTTCTTCTTATCTTTTGTAATTTTTTCAATTTGATTTATGATTGTTTTTGTTCTATCAGACAGATCCCTCAGGAAGAAAGGAGCTAGTGCAAAGCAATGACCCTGTGCAATGCGTACGACCAAAGCAAAAAGCCGAACGCTTACGCCTTCTTTCGGCCCACTAGGGAACACAAACAGTGACAACCAAAATGCAATGAAGCCTGCAAGTTCATACCTATACATCAAAGAACCAAAAGAGAAACGTATTAGTTAGAGAAGTCAAGTATAGAGCAATAATATGAACACACTTACTCTTTTCCACGAGTTAGTCCCGCTACTTGAGGCATGTTCTTTCTCTACTCTTCAAAGAAGTGTGTTATTTAGGCAGGGAAACGCAATTTTCTTCTTATCATCACAAGTAAGCTTTAGAGTCGCTAGTAAAGATGCTTCGAGATGGCGCTCTTCACGTGAAGTCACAGCTACAGCAACATTACTTAGCCCAGAACATTCTAAGTTCAAAAGGATGACCACGTCTTCAAGAGTTGGTGATATTTCCCCCCATATAGTGATAAATGTATGGGTCTGGGTCCTCCAACAAGAGATGATGGCACACCATACTTCCATCTTGTTTGTGTTGAAGGGCCATAAGCGAGCAGAGGTAATGATGGCGCCATAGACTTTGGCTTGCTTCAAAAGCTTCACGTATTCTAGCTGGTCAGTGGTATAGTCTACCCAATCGCTCCATCCAGGTGGCGGCTCCTTGAGAAATACGAAGTGTGTACTAGAAAGTGGTAGCTCCTTTCGCTCATTCTTGAAACATAGCACTAAGTCCCTTAATGGTGTTCATGGAATCGGTGCAAGGCTTGGGCTCGATTAATCAGAAGGCACCATCAATAGGGGGAGTTGCACACAACTTGGGGCAAGAAGCTTTATCCTAGAACATGTCTTCAAAAATAGTGCCGTCCACCTACTAACGTCGCGGAAGTTGAATTTGCGGCAAATTGCCATCTTGACGCACTAACAAGTCCCGCTACTTGATAACTTCGACATTTGGTACTTGCTTGCCTTTAGATTCATTCTATTTGAGAGCTCTGGCCTTTTGGGCATGATCACATTTCATTTTCTTTCACTGGGTTTTTTTTGCACTTCGAGTTTCATTGATTCTAATAACTTAAGGATAGAAAGTCCTATCAACCTGGATTAAGATGATGCCTACAAAGGAAAAGATAAGATCAGAATGGGTGGGACAAGAAATAAAAAAAAAAGATATATTGACAGAAATCATGTTTATATAATAAGTATATATATACAGAAAGGAAGATCGAGTTCGTCAGGAAGAAACTCTTATATCACAGAATTCGCTCCAAGTTGAAATGTATGCAAAGACTATGCTAGTTATTGAGATGGTAATCCGCAAAGTACAGACAACAAAGATAAAGAAAAAGTGGGCACAAGGATCATTAGATTATGATATTTAAAAAAAAAAAAAAAGAATGTAAGAACGGTGCTAGATGGAACTCACTATTAGAATACATACGAGATACTGAGCCCCGTGGAGGTTAAGAGTGAAAGTCACCGCTTGCTATCACCAAGAAACAGGTTTACTGAGTATTGGATTCACAGTGTTGATGATCAGGCCATCAAGGTTATTGATATTGTGGATACTTTCAAGCTTCAGGAACAACCCTCCTTTGATAAGAAGCAAATTGTTATATACCACTATGCAAAAGCTGAATACCCAACCAGACATCACACCATGACAAAAACCATATAGATCCTCTTATATTGAGGACGATTTAAAGATGGATCCTAGAAAAGAGAAGTTACTTACT
Source organism: Combretum micranthum (assembly GCA_024138025.1). Lineage (NCBI taxonomy): Eukaryota > Viridiplantae > Streptophyta > Magnoliopsida > Myrtales > Combretaceae > Combretum > Combretum micranthum. Next base: position 1,176,096 of record JAMXBD010000270.1, on the reverse strand, counting down.
AATATGCCTTACGACTACAACAACAATTGCAAATGATGCAAGATATCCCTCTTTTTATAAGAAAAATTGAAGGAATTTGAGTCGTCTCATTCCTACATTAGCGATTACAAATTCAACACTGATGGTTACAAATTCAATACTAGCGGTTACAATTCAATACTGGCAGTTACAAATTTAATACTGGCGGTTACAAATTCAATACTGGAATTTAAGTCGTTTCATTCCTACATTGGCACTTACAAGTGATAATGAATTTTTTTTTTTTAATGTAGAGTAGATACATTATCATATGATTGTTACAGTTGATACCAAAGGTTGTATACTAAATCTACATAGATAAAGGTATGAAGTTTCTGGATGGATTTCAAGAGATATTGTTAATATTTATTGGTCTAGGATTAATATGTTGTGGTTCTCATGGGGGAGTGGAAAAGCATTTATTATTTATGTGATTGCACTACATCATTCATATTAAAATATGGATTAAATGTGCCAAAAAAAAAAAAAAAAGAGAGAGGAAGAATCTATCCAGCAAGTTTGATTAATACTGTCATTGCAAATTTATGATGCATATATCTGACTGGACACTTGCGGAAGGAATCATCAAATCATTTACACATGTGGAAGAAATGAAGGACCAAATATAATATCAGATGATTTCATGGACAAGATCATTTAGATAAATATAAAGCAACGCGTGCAACTGGACTAGTGCTGCGAGCTTGCACACTATAGTATAATTAAATGTACAATGGCGTTAGTTACAACGTTAAAGCTTGACTTTTACTCAATAATTCATCAGCCCTATAAAAGCAATTGGCAGCATTATGCGCCAAGTATTGATCAAGCTATGCATTGATGCAAGCAATGCTAAAAATACTTGAACTTTGTTCAAGAATTTTGGTCAGGGGGCAAAATATAATAGGGTTTTAAAAATATAAATTTAAATATTATTTTTTTATTTGGGTTTGACTCGTGGGCTAAGTGACAGAGCCTGACTAGTCTAGCTCAATTTTATTAGGATGGCCTGGGGAGATTTGGCTTGGTGGGCTTGGAATAGGGATCGTTGGCTCGGTCCTCCGCATCCAACCTTTTTCAGGTAGGTTCATGCACATAGGAGATGACTACTGGCCTTGACCCATGAGGAGCTCATTGAGGATAAATATGAATTGAACTTACTTCATCTCATCCGTCAATCACTAAGGTGATCTAATAGTCGTCATCCACGCCAAGTGTCTATAAATACTCAGTCATTCCTCCTCATTTGCAATACTTAGAAAGAGAAGGCAAACAATGGTTTGTAAAGGAGGTTCTATTCAGAAAGATCAAGCAAGGCAATTTAAGTGATTTCTACTCTAACTACTCAAGAACTGTAAGGTTGACGCAAGAGGTCTACTCAATCTCTCTTATCTGTCACTTGTGCATTTGAGACATTAAGACTGCCTGTTCCTCCTCCATTGTCGTTCTCTTCAACTATCTCATCATCAAGTGTCATTTCCTCAGCACCATTCTAAGGTCACGTGCTAGGTGCGAGATCTACGTGACGCGTGCGTGATCGCTACTAGCAAGGACCCTTGCATCTACAAATAATAAGCGATTCAAACCATATATGGAACTGTTTTTTTTTTTTTTTAGACTCAAAAAATTTGAAAACCGAACCATATTATTAGGGTCAATTTTACAAATAGAAAAGAACCATATTTTTCGGTTCAACTCCCGCCTACTTCTAGTATTGAACCCATCTCCTACAAAGACAATTTTAACAAATGAGTCATCTTGGAGTTAGATTAAATTCATCTGAAAAGGTGAGTTTATAAAAATAGAAAAATTCATTACAATTTAAACTCATTACTTTAAAAAAAAAATTAACTTGTCATTTTTTGGATTATTCTTTATTGGTAGTATTTTTTGTAATTTTTTATTAAAAATTATTTTTTTCCTTATCCCAACAATTCACGTGTTAAAACACAATCTAATCTATATTAAATACTGATGGATATTCTATTGATGGGATTTTTTTTTTCTATTTAAGGTCCTACAAAAAATAATTACTTAAATAAGATTTAATCAAAATTAATTACCAGATTACAATTATAACATCACAAGTTTAAAACAGAGTATAAAAGGCTCTAAATTGCATCAACAAGATGGGGTATTTACATGGACAATAAGAGACCATACTAAGAGGGAGAGGGAGAGGGAGAGGGAGAGGGAGAGGATGAAACAGTGAGAGATAAAGAGTAGACATATTGAGAAATAAGAAAAATTTGTTGCTTGGCTATATCACAATTTTCAAGGGCAATATATGTGAATGTCAAATTATTGCATTTTCTTCGCATGATAACTCGATTGTGCTCAAACTTCAAATTGTGATTGATACCCGCGATTTTTTTTTTTATAATTACATATAACCGCATTTCGTAGCTATGATTTAGCAATAGATTTTTGTAATTTTTTTAACAATCCATATTTTGATAATTTCTTTTATTGCTACGTTAAGCATGTCTTACACTCGATATTGATGGCTATTGATACATTAGTTGTTAGGGTTAATAATCTTTTATATTTTCCTAAATTTATCTAATTTGTTATTTATAGATGAGGTGATGATAACACATGACCATTTAGACCAAGTTAGAAAGTTTTTTTTTTAAATAAAAAAATTGGTTTAGTGTATTTTAGAAAATTACCACGTGTGGTCAATGCAATTTACCTTTCTATTATTTATTTAATTTTTTTTAAACTTAGTCTATGCACGATCCTTGGTTTGGGAGAGCAATTGGAATAGAACTAATCATGTGTGGTCAACGCAATTTAATTTTAATTAATTTATTTATTTATTCTAAACTTTGTCTCTGCATGATCTTATTTTTGGGAGAACAAGTACAAATAGAAGTAAAAATGGTCAAGAGCTTTGAAAGATAATATAGGTAGATTTTTTAGGGAAGTGGATTTCTTGTAATTTTAGGTTAATATGGAAGCTGGTTTTCTAAAAACATTCACAATCCTTCAATTCATCAAAAAACCTATTTGTCTTGTCCCTTTCTCTAATGATATCTGTTTTCAACTAAAATTTTTTATGCTGTAAAACTTAACATTTCAAAAAATAAAATCCCAGATATATTAAGAACTCTTTATTATGATACACAATTTTTCTTGGGTCCACCGTGAATATGCGAGTTGGGCCTAAAAATTGTAATTGCGACATTCACCCCCTATGCTCGCGTATGAGATAGTCGTGAGGCCCAGTCGTTCTTCCATTTTGCTGGTGATAGTTTTGCTCCAATTTTTCGATGGACAGACAGGGCATATCCTTTTCTTGGAAGATCATGAGTAAGAAAACTATCACTACTCAATCCTCCATTGTTTCGTTTATATTCTCTGCATCTTTTTCTTGTAATATTATGTTCAGTTTGGATTGTCTAATTCTCATTTTCATTTGTATCTGTATCAAAATTTTCTATAAAAATGTGTTTAATTTATAGCTGTATTTTATTTATATATTATTTTATATTTGGCCTATTTGATATTTTCATGAGAATTACCGTATGTTTTTCATCTATATAGATTTTTGACAAATAATTTGTTAGAAAACCAACTGCAGATTGCCAATAGAAGCTTTAATTTGTGTAGTTTAATAGCTTATGGTCAATTTAATCTTACCTGCAAGGAGTAATTATTATTATACTTTTTTTTTTCTCATTGATTAAAATGAGAGAACTTCTAGGGTCCAATAAATAGCAGCATCATATTCATGGCCCATCATCCAATCATTTGAATATGAGTTAGAAAAATAATACTTAAATGATCCAATCACTGTTATATATAAATATAACATTTTTATTATTATGGGACAAGATTTATTCCATAAAATAATAAACTGAATCATAACATTTTCCTTACAATCAAAATAATTACAACTGGATCATAAAATTTTCCATATATATATATATATATATACAACACACATATTTATATATTACGAATAACCTATTTCTTGAGATCTAAATCATACTAAAAACAATTCTTTCTATGCTTCCAAGTTTTCATGTCGTTTGATGCGTATACGCTCGGATTTGTTGTCACAGCATGTGTCAATCATTTGTATTTAAACAGGAATACTTGCTGATTGAAATAATTTAGTTGTTTAACATCACTCAGGACCTCTCGAGTTTAGAATGAGGTATGACATCGATCTGTTGTGCTTGCCAAATAAATACATTTTCATGTTTTGTGTTTATAGGCCTTTCCCTAAGAATTTCGCAATAAATCTGATCCTTTTGTAACACCATTTGTAAACCTAATTAAATATAACTGTGTGGACCCAAAAATAATGTCTCCAAGTCCATTATTATTTGCACACAATCCTATTGAAATAGCCAAGAAATTCCTAATTTTATTTTATGAATGAATTGTTGAATTATGCATGATAAATATATGTTGATGGTTAATTTAAATTTTGATGAACTATGTGATATGTGAATGTGTAGAATTATTTAAATATGTTAGATTAATTATTTATTGAGTTTGTAAAATATTAATATGCCTTAAAGTGTGTTATTTGTGCTTAGAAATAAATGGAATGTATGCATATGAAAGCCCCTAAGTAGCAGAAAATTTGAGTAAAAAAATAGAGCCAATAAAACCCCTTTTTAATGCCTTAAAACAAAGCCATTTAATTAAGTAAAACAAGTTAAATTAATTAACCCAAAACAAAGTCATTAAGCCTTTAATGCCCTCATGCCCTTAAAGTCAAATAGGATAAGTTTAAACTTTTTAACTTCAAAAATTCGGCCAAAAATTTCAGACCAAGCCAAAAACCCTCCATTTGCCCTAAACTCATTCCTCTCTTCATCAAAAGAGCTCCCAAGGTGACCCCTAAGTTGAAGTTTGATTTTCTACAATTCTCACCATCAAAAGCTTGATCTAGAGTCCTTAAACCGAGCATAGAAGTCCAAGTGGTAAGTGTGTTCTCAATTTTTCATTTTCATGCTTATATGTGTTCTTGATGATATTTTGTTTATGAATTCGTGACTCATGTGGTATGGATATTATATGAAGTGTAATAGGACTAGATTGGTTAGTTTTATGTGCTTAGGATGAGTTTTGAAGTGTTGGAAGTGTTGGTGAATGCATGTGGTTGGATGACCTAATATTGAAGAAGATGATGAATAGTGATTTGGAGTTGATGAAGTTTTGGAGGTGTTTGGTGTTGTTTGAATGATGGGATGATCATATAACAAGTTTTGGAAACTTTAGAATGAGTTTAAAGAATTTTAAGAAGTGTAAAATGCATTTTGAAAACAGGGGATTTCGTCATTTTTTTCGCTCCAGTGTACACAGCCTGTGTACATGGTCGTGTAGGCCTTGAAATTCTTAAAGTTGCTCTCGGGTCATTTTTTTTACCCAACACGGCCTCCATACACGGGCCGTGTACCCGGTCGTGTAGACTTCCCCTGTTTCGCAGCTCTTTGTATTTTAGCCGTAACTTTTTCATCCGATCTCCGATTGAGGTGATTTAAGTTGCGTTGGAAAGCTAAGGAAAAGATCTAAAACTTTCATGTTTTAAGATTTTACAAATTACAAAAGTATCAGTTCTTAAATTTCAATTCTTTCCAGCTGATACGCTTTCCAACAAAGTTTAAAACTTATTGTTGTTTACTAAAAGTTGTTCAAAGCTTGATAAATGGTCATTTAAGTATTTGTTGGGTATTGTATGATAATATATGATATCTAAATGCTATGTGAGGATGTTATAATAATTTATTTGAATTTCTTTGGATGATTATACTTGAACTAAGTGTGAGTTGTAATTACTTCTTTTACAGTGATTGATTCCCTTTCGATTATCCCTATTAACTCCCGAGCTAATACAGGTACGCAGTAACCTGCTTGTCTCTGTTAGGATAGGCATTTATAAAACTTAAATATATAATAAGAAAACTTAAAATGTGATTGTTGCTTGTGTTTTATGCCGTTAAAATCCAATTCCTACGCCAGGTCATGTATGAACCTAACGGCGACCCCTCATAGTTTGATGAGTTTGGGATGGAAGTTGGTATCTGGTTCGGGGAGCGGCACCTTGCTCAGTTTGAGCACGATAGATCTAGGCGCTTAGGCCACTCCTGTCATTTGAGATGACTTTCATTAAGTGGTACGGCGGGTAGTCGACGGGGGGTATAGATCGGTGAAAATTTATTTAAACTTGGTAGGAAGTACCATAGTTTAGTTCAAACGTTTATGAGAACGGGTGAACTATATTTTATGATATGGACTGAGTATAAATAAAGCTAAGTAACGGCTATTAACCCTGGAGGAAGCTACTTTTCTCTTTGACTTAACGATATCTAGGACGGTATGAGTACCCGAACTACTTATATCAACCCCCTGAGCGTCCGAGTGTTACTCAGGTCCCCTCGCGATCCCTGTTGTCCGGAGTTTGAATACTCCCGTGTTGATTGATTAATTAAAGATTAAAGAATAATTGAATGGATGTTGCATATTGCATTTAGAATAAGCTTGTGTGCTTCATCTCGCTTTTGTATTCGTTGCTGTGTACTGGGCCTCTGGCTCATTCTTTTAACAATTTCAGGTGATGACCTGGACGAGTCCTATGCGAGCATGGGTTATGGCTCCGATTTTGAGGACTTCTTGGAGGAATATGAGGACTAGAGTTTGACCAGGACTGGATGGAACCATTCTTTTTGTAATAGACTAGATAGTTAGTTAGAATGGATGTTTGTAAAGCTTTGTTAAGCTTTATATTTTGTTATTTTGTTTAAGGCTTGTAAGAAGCCTGTGGATGTAATATATGTATGTATATATCTAGCTTGATCTGCCTTTGTTTGAAGTTGTGTATATATATGTTAATATGTTTTGAAAAGCTACTAAGTAATTATTTCTCAAAATGATTTATTCCTTAAGATTAGGTGAACAATTCATCAAACAATCCTTTTAAGACAACCTTGCATATAATTCTGCAGATTATATGCGGTTGGGGAACTGCTATTGCTTATTTCAACTAGGGGTAATAGCGGGTCCTTACAGTTGGTATCAGAGCATAGTTTGATTAATTGTTTGCCTAATTAAAATGATTTGTTTGCGACTTGACTTAGACACAAATAGGTAGAATAGGATGAGCATAGTTGCTAAGTTGCTTGAATGCTTGTGTTTGTTTGTTTTCTTGAATGTTTTGTGCTTATTGCTTGCCTTATTGCTTGACGGATTGTTTGTTATGATGTGTGATTGTGAATGCTAATTAATAGGTTGAATGTGTGACTTGAATGCATATACCTGTATGTGTGTTGAATGTATTGTGTATGGCTATGAAGATGGACAGGTTAAGAAGATCTACTAGACAGCAATCAGATAGGGAAAGCATGCCACCGCCACAGTCTTCATCTACATCTGCTCCTACATCATCTTCTACCCCAAGTAATGAGACCACTCCATCTCCAGCATCGGCTTCTGCTTCTCAGATTCCTTTACCGACTCCGATTCCGCCACCACCACCTATGCCGCCTATTCCTCCTATGCCACAGATGCCTACAGGTGATCCGAATTCCATGTATGGTATGATAAGAGACATGATGGCATGATGATGCAACAATATCAAATGATGATGTACCAGCAGACACAGTACTTTGTACAGCAAGGTAATCAACCTGGGGTAAGACCGAATGAAGCACCACCTGTGAATGAACAAGCCAACCAGATCAAACTACATGACTTTAGTAAGATGGTTCCAGAGTTTGATGGTACTAGCACTGATCCGACAGTGGCTGAGAATTGGATAGAAGAATTGGAGAAGACCTTTGCAGCTAGCAGTACTCCTGAGGATAAGAAAGTGGACTTAGCAGTTTATATGATGAAGAAAGAAGCTTACAATTGGTGGAGACTAGCTAGTGGAAATTTGCAACAACCCATCTCTTGGATTACATTCAAGGATACCTTCTTCACTAAGTACTTCCCGAATTCAGTACGAGAGAGGATGATTTCTGATTGGTTGAACTTGAGACAAGGAAGCAAGACCATAGATGAGTACCATGGAGAGTTTTGCAGGTTGCTACGCTTTGCTGGAGGAGATTATCGTGATGAGAGGATGAAGGTTCAGAAGTTTCAGAACGGTTTGAATGAAGAGATTCAGAATGAAGTGAAGAAGTTCGAATTGCACACTCTATCAGATTTAGTTGCCAAAGCTTTGTTGATGGAACAGATAAATAATGATAGTCGAGTTAGGAGAGCCCGAAGAGCTGCTTTCATGGGGAAGAGACCTGCTCCAGCCACATCTTATGGCGGTTATCAAGGTGTTAGCAAAGGAGGCTATTATCAAAACCGAGGAAAGAGACCTTACCTGGGAAAACAAGGAGGTCAGAAGTCAACATCTAAGGCTTCTACACCAGTGTTTGAGAAGAAATGCCCTAGATGCTATGGTCCTCATGAAGAGACAACTTGTAAGTGGACTCCCGGAGCGTGCTTCTCATGTGGTCAAGTTGGGCATAAATACACAGAGTGTCAGAATCCCAAGCTACCACCAGTGTTTTGTGCTTATTGTAAGCAAAGAGGGCATCATATTTCCAATTGCAAAGATCGACCTGATGTTAAAAAGGGAATGAATGTAGAAAAAGGGAAGACAAATGCTAGAGTTTTCACCCTACAGCAAGTTGAAGATACGCCTGCAGTAGACACCTTGGCAGGTATTCTGAATGTGTGTGATAGGAATGCTTATGTGTTGATTGATACAGGGGCGACTCATGCATGTATTTCTGAGAATTTCATGAACGATTGTAATCTTGCTTCTGAAGTGTTGAGTGATCGTGTTATGTGTGTAACTACTCCGTTAGTGATTGAAAATAGGCATCCATGTGTGTGTAAGAATGTGAATGTGATGATTTCTGATGTGAGCATGCCTATTGATATGATAGTGTTACCTTTATCTGATTTTGATGTAATATTGGGAATGAATTGGCTAAATCATTATAAGGTCACTATCGATTGTAGTAGAGCGGAGTTGAGTTTTGATTTGGATGAAGGAAGGTTTTCATATATGTTAGAGAGGTTAAGACCTAAGAGTATGAAGTTCATGGAGTTGTGGGAGAAACCGGTTATAGCAGCTATGAGTATGGAGGAAGTAGATATCAACATGGTGCCAGTTGTGAATGGGTTTGTGGATGTATTTCCTGAGAAGTTACCTGGATTACCACCTGATAGAGATATAGAGTTTGGAATCGAAATATTGCCTGGAACAGTACCTATCTCTAAAGCTCCATATAGAATGGCTCCAGCAGAGTTGAAGGAGTTGAAGATACAGTTACAAGAGTTGCAAGACTTGGGTTTTATTAGACCAAGCATATCCCCGTGGGGTGCTCCAGTGCTTTTTGTCAAGAAGAAGGATGAGAGTTTGCGTATGTGTATTGACTACAGAGAATTGAACCGGGTTACTATCAAGAATAAGTATCCTTTGCCACGGATTGACGATCTGTTTGATCAATTGAAGGGAGCAACTGTGTTTTCTAAGATCGACTTGAGATCAGGATACTATCAGCTTAAGATTAAATCTCAAGACATTCAGAAGACAGCTTTCAGAACCAGATATGGACACTTCGAATTTTTAGTGATGCCTTTCGGGTTAACCAATGCACCGGCTGCATTTATGGACTTGATGAATAGAGTCTTCAAGGATTATTTGGATTCATTTGTCATAGTCTTATTGACGATATCTTGATCTATTCCCGAAGCAAAGAAGAGCATCAAGAGCATTTGAGACTTGTGTTACAAAGGCTTCGAGAGAAGAAACTATATGCCAAGTTTAACAAGTGTCAGTTTTGGTTAGAGGAGATATCTTTTCTTGGACATATTATTTCAAAAGAAGGAGTCTCAGTTGATCCAACGAAGATTGAGGCGATTCTCAAGTGGACAAGGCCTACAACGGTGAGTGAAATCAGAAGCTTTCTTGGATTAGCTGGATATTATCGAAGATTTGTGGAAGGATTCTCAAAGATTGCATCTCCATTAACCCGATTGACCCGAAAGAATGTTAGGTTTGAATGGGATGATAGATGTGAGAAGAGCTTTGAAGAGTTGAAGGAGAGATTGATATCGGCTCCTATCTTGGCGCTACCAGTCCATGGAAAGGAATTCATAGTCTTCAGTGATGCATCTATTCAAGGACTCGGTTGTGTGCTTATGCAAGACGGGAGAGTTATAGCTTATGCTTCCAGACAGTTGAAACCACATGAAAAGAATTATCCAGTACACGATTTAGAGTTAGCAGCTGTTATACTTGCACTGAAATTGTGGAGACATTATTTGTTTGGAGAGAAGTGTAAGATCTATACGGACCACAAGAGTTTAAAGTACATCTTCACACAGAAAGAACTCAATATGAGACAGAGAAGATGGCTTGAACTACTTAAGGATTATGACGTGGAGATCCTCTACCATCCCGGGAAAGCTAATGTAGTAGCGGATGCGCTTAGTAGAAAGAAACATGAAGACATTGCTACTTTGCTTTCTAGCCAAAAGGAGATCCAGATAGAGTTCATGAAGCTAGATCTTGAAGTCACTATGGAGCAAGTAGATGTGATGTTAGCTCAACTGTCTTTGCAACCAACAATTCTGGATAGAATTAAACAAGCTCAAGAGGAAGACGATGAAACCAAAGGATAAAGGATTCTATAAGGATTGGGAAAAGGAAAGAATTAAGGATTGATATGGATGGTGTTGTGAGATATGGGAATCGACTATTTGTGCCATGTGGGTTAAGAGAAGAAGTCATGAAGGAAGCCCATTCCTCTCCATATTCGATTCACCCCGGAAGTACAAAAATGTATAAGGATCTAAAAAGAAATTATTGGTGGGAAGGTTTAAAGAGGGATGTAGCTCAATATGTCTCTAAGTGTATGGTTTGTCAACAAGTAAAGATTGAACATCAACGGCCCGGAGGAGAACTTCAACCTTTGTCAGTGCCTGAATGGAAATGGGAAGACATTACCATGGATTTTGTATCGGCTTTACCCAAAACCATAACCAAGTATGAAGTTGTTTGGGTTATCGTGGATAGATTGACAAAGTCGGCTCATTTCATACCATTAAGAGTTGGAGAATCATTGGAGAAGATAGCACATACCTATATCAAAGAGATAGTGAGATTGCATGGTATTCCAAAGACGATCACTTCAGATAGGGATTCACGCTTTGTCAGCAGATTTTGGAAGAGTCTACATACTGCTTTGGGTACACAGCTTCAGTTTAGCACGGCATTTCATCCTCAGACAGACGGGCAATCTGAAAGAACGATCCAGATCTTGGAAGATATGTTAAGAGCATGTGCCTTAGACTTTGGCAATAGATGGGATACATATTTGCCACTCATAGAGTTTTCTTACAACAATAGCTTCCAAGCAACGATTCAGATGGCGCCTTATGAAGCACTGTATGGTAGGAAGTGCAGATCCCCAATACATTGGGATGAAGTTGGTGAAAGAACAGTTTTGGGTCCTGAGTTAGTACAGCAAGCGGTTGACAAGATCCGAGTGATTAAGCAGAGAATGAAGACGGCTCAAGATCGGTATAAGAGCTATGCTGACATGAGGAGAAGACCATTGGAATTCGAAGTTGGTGACCATGTATTCCTTAAGATCTCACCAACAAAAGGAGTGATTAGATTTGGGGTTAAAGGAAAGTTGAATCCAAGATATATAGGTCCATATGAAGTTTTGGAAAGAATCGGGCCATTAGCTTATCGACTAGCTTTACCCCCGAATTTGTCCGAAGTTCATGATGTGTTTCATGTGTCACAGCTCAGAAAGTGTGTATCGGATCCTGAAGCTATCGTCTCTACTCATCAACCCGAGATTCAACCCGACCTAAGCACAATTGAGAAACCTATTAAGATCTTGGACAAGATTGACAAGGTATTGAGAAAGAAAGTAATTCCTTTTGTCAAAGTTTTGTGGTCGGGTCAAAGCGAAAGAGAGGCGACTTGGGAACCCGAAGATGAGATGAGACAGAAGTATCCCGAGTTGTTTGAGCAATGATTAAGGTATGATAAGTTTCGAGGACGAAACTTTTTGAAGGAGGGGAGAATGAAATAGCCAAGAAATTCCTAATTTTATTTTATGAATGAATTGTTGAATTATGCATGATAAATATATGTTGATGGTTAATTTAAATTTTGATGAACTATGTGATATGTGAATGTGTAGAATTATTTAAATATGTTAGATTAATTATTTATTGAGTTTGTAAAATATTAATATGCCTTAAAGTGTGTTATTTGTGCTTAGAAATAAATGGAATGTATGCATATGAAAGCCCCTAAGTAGCAGAAAATTTGAGTAAAAAAAATAGAGCCAATAAAACCCCTTTTTAATGCCTTAAAACAAAGCCATTTAATTAAGTAAAACAAGTTAAATTAATTAACCCAAAACAAAGTCATTAAGCCTTTAATGCCCTCATGCCCTTAAAGTCAAAATAGGATAAGTTTAAACTTTTTAACTTCAAAAATTCGGCCAAAAATTTCAGACCAAGCCAAAAACCCTCCATTTGCCCTAAACTCATTCCTCTCTTCATCAAAAGAGCTCCCAAGGTGACCCCTAAGTTGAAGTTTGATTTTCTACAATTCTCACCATCAAAAGCTTGATCTAGAGTCCTTAAACCGAGCATAGAAGTCCAAGTGGTAAGTGTGTTCTCAATTTTTCATTTTCATGCTTATATGTGTTCTTGATGATATTTTGTTTATGAATTCGTGACTCATGTGGTATGGATATTATATGAAGTGTAATAGGACTAGATTGGTTAGTTTTATGTGCTTAGGATGAGTTTTGAAGTGTTGGAAGTGTTGGTGAATGCATGTGGTTGGATGACCTAATATTGAAGAAGATGATGAATAGTGATTTGGAGTTGATGAAGTTTTGGAGGTGTTTGGTGTTGTTTGAATGATGGGATGATCATATAACAAGTTTTGGAAACTTTAGAATGAGTTTAAAGAATTTTAAGAAGTGTAAAATGCATTTTGAAAACAGGGGATTTCGTCATTTTTTTCGCTCCAGTGTACACAGCCTGTGTACATGGTCGTGTAGGCCTTGAAATTCTTAAAGTTGCTCTCGGGTCATTTTTTTTACCCAACACGGCCTCCATACACGGGCCGTGTACCCGGTCGTGTAGACTTCCCCTGTTTCGCAGCTCTTTGTATTTTAGCCGTAACTTTTTCATCCGATCTCCGATTGAGGTGATTTAAGTTGCGTTGGAAAGCTAAGGAAAAGATCTAAAACTTTCATGTTTTAAGATTTTACAAATTACAAAAGTATCAGTTCTTAAATTTCAATTCTTTCCAGCTGATACGCTTTCCAACAAAGTTTAAAACTTATTGTTGTTTACTAAAAGTTGTTCAAAGCTTGATAAATGGTCATTTAAGTATTTGTTGGGTATTGTATGATAATATATGATATCTAAATGCTATGTGAGGATGTTATAATAATTTATTTGAATTTCTTTGGATGATTATACTTGAACTAAGTGTGAGTTGTAATTACTTCTTTTACAGTGATTGATTCCCTTTCGATTATCCCTATTAACTCCCGAGCTAATACAGGTACGCAGTAACCTGCTTGTCTCTGTTAGGATAGGCATTTATAAAACTTAAATATATAATAAGAAAACTTAAAATGTGATTGTTGCTTGTGTTTTATGCCGTTAAAATCCAATTCCTACGCCAGGTCATGTATGAACCTAACGGCGACCCCTCATAGTTTGATGAGTTTGGGATGGAAGTTGGTATCTGGTTCGGGGAGCGGCACCTTGCTCAGTTTGAGCACGATAGATCTAGGCGCTTAGGCCACTCCTGTCATTTGAGATGACTTTCATTAAGTGGTACGGCGGGTAGTCGACGGGGGGTATAGATCGGTGAAAATTTATTTAAACTTGGTAGGAAGTACCATAGTTTAGTTCAAACGTTTATGAGAACGGGTGAACTATATTTTATGATATGGACTGAGTATAAATAAAGCTAAGTAACGGCTATTAACCCTGGAGGAAGCTACTTTTCTCTTTGACTTAACGATATCTAGGACGGTATGAGTACCCGAACTACTTATATCAACCCCTGAGCGTCCGAGTGTTACTCAGGTCCCCTCGCGATCCCTGTTGTCCGGAGTTTGAATACTCCCGTGTTGATTGATTAATTAAAGATTAAAGAATAATTGAATGGATGTTGCATATTGCATTTAGAATAAGCTTGTGTGCTTCATCTCGCTTTTGTATTCGTTGCTGTGTACTGGGCCTCTGGCTCATTCTTTTAACAATTTCAGGTGATGACCTGGACGAGTCCTATGCGAGCATGGGTTATGGCTCCGATTTTGAGGACTTCTTGGAGGAATATGAGGACTAGAGTTTGACCAGGACTGGATGGAACCATTCTTTTTGTAATAGACTAGATAGTTAGTTAGAATGGATGTTTGTAAAGCTTTGTTAAGCTTTATATTTTGTTATTTTGTTTAAGGCTTGTAAGAAGCCTGTGGATGTAATATATGTATGTATATATCTAGCTTGATCTGCCTTTGTTTGAAGTTGTGTATATATATGTTAATATGTTTTGAAAAGCTACTAAGTAATTATTTCTCAAAATGATTTATTCCTTAAGATTAGGTGAACAATTCATCAAACAATCCTTTTAAGACAACCTTGCATATAATTCTGCAGATTATATGCGGTTGGGGAACTGCTATTGCTTATTTCAACTAGGGGTAATAGCGGGTCCTTACACCTATTGAGTAATTTAGTTAATTAATTTTGAATAAACAAATTTGGATTTTATTTTTTCGAAACGATATACTCACCTTATTTTTTAACCTTCTAGCGAATCGGGGAATTTGGCACTTCTAAATTTTCCTTCTCTCATTTTTACTCAATTTACATAGTAATATTTGAGATTGTCTAAATTCTTTAAAAAAATCTTGTGATATTATTAGAACATTGTCTTATTTTTTTGTAATCTCAATCATTAATCACATGTAAAATATATAAGAAATTAAATTGAGGTAAATTTAAACAAAGTAAATTTAGGGAATTTAGTTACCAAATTAGGGTGTAATGATTCGTCTTAGATCTGTAATGCCATGCATTAGTAGTTTTTCACTTGAGTCCTTGATTTTTATTGATGTGCTCAGAAAACTAAGCGGAAGTGGCGGCGGCGGCGGCCATTGTCATTCATTTCAAGTAAACCCATAATATCAGCTTTACATCGAACGATAAAGGAATGAATAGTTATTCATCTCAAGTGAATAGACTGCTATAGTACTAGATCACACCTATGTGTTTCTCTTTAGAGATGCAACAACAAAAAAATCATGATGTCAAAAGTGTTAGCGGATACATTGTATCAAGTTTACACAATGTCACAATAATGCTCCTCTATGGACTTTAAATGTCCATTTTCAGTTTTATTATACATAGCTATGTAAAAGGCCTTGCGCTTCATAGACTACATGATAAATTTCATTCAAAGAAACCTATGCAAAATAGCTAACATAAGATGTTGAAATAAACACATGTAATTGTGATTCATTAGACCCTTGAGCATTGGCCTCTAACTAATTCCAACACAATGATATAATAAGCATATATTTTATTGGGTTACATGCCTCTCTTGCAAGATTAAAGAGCAATGTGAATCGTATCAACAACTTTTTGGTCTAACCGTTGTGGATAGTAAGATGTAACTTTGTCTTAATCCATCCTTTCTAATTTTGTTTTGACTTGTTTGTATTTTTGACTTTCCCTTGATTTTTAACATTATCTTGAGCAAACTAATATTTTTTTTTCTATGTGTGAAAATATACTAAGAATACTCAAGAAGGGGATGAATTGAGTATTTGTCTAAAATTCGAAATAATTATTTTGAACACAGTAGATTAAAGATAAAAGGGTTTGCAGCTCATAAATGAACAATAAAAAGAATGTATAAAAAAAGGAGGATAGAAAAAAAAATCAAGCCACAAGACTTAACATAGAGTTGGCCCTTTTGCTTACTCTCCACGATCCACCAATTGCCTCTTTGAGTATCCATCATCACTACATTAATATCAAAGAGTTAGCTCGAAACGAGCAATATTATATCTATAGGAAATAAAATATTTCCTTTCTCTCTGTAAATACTTTTATATAAATAGCAATAAATATGAACTAAGCACTAGAGTAAATTTTCTCTCTCTTAATAATTTGCAGATATTATATACAAGAGAACAAAAAAAAAATTGTTTGATTGCAGTAATGAGTTCGTAAAAGAGTTTTTCAGTTCGTTTCTCTATGTTAGTCTTCTGGACTATGTAATAAATAACCTTCGAAATTCAAAAGTCTGTTAATCACAATGCCTATAACCTACCAAGCATTAAATAGAAAAGAACCATATTTTTCGGTTCGACTCCCGCCTACTTCTAGTATTGAACCCATCTCCTATAAAGACAATTTTAACAAATGAGTCGTCTTGGAGTTGGATTAAATTCATCTCGAAAGGTGAGTTTATAAAAATAGAAAAATTCATTACAATTTAAACTCATCTCTAAAACAGAAAAAATTAACTTGTCATTTTTTGGATTATTTTATATTGGTGTATTTTTTTTAATTTTTTATTAAATTTTTTTTCTTATCCCAACAATTCACGCATTAAAACACAATCTAATCTATATTAAATATTGATGGATATTCTATTGATGGGATTCTTTTTCTATCTAAGGTCCTACAAAAAATAATTACTTAAAAAAGATTAATCAAAAATTAATTTACCAAATTGTAATTATACATCACAAGTTTTAAAACGGAGTATAAAAGGCTCTAAATTGCATTAGGAAATGGGGTATTTACATGGACAATAAGAGACCATACTGAGAGGGAGAGGATGAAACAGTGAGAGATAAAGAGTAGACATCTTGAGAAATAAGAAAAATTTGGTGCTTGGCTATATCACAATTTTCAAAGGCAATATATGTGAATGTCAAATTATTGCATTTTCTTCACATGATACCTCGATGTTGCTCAAACTTCAAATTGTGATTTATACCCATATTTTTTTTTTTATAATTACATATAACCGCATTTCGTGGCTATGATTTAGCAATAGCTTTTTGTGTAATATTTTTTAACAATCCATATTTTGATATTTTTTTATTGCTACCTTAAACGTGTCTTACACCCGAGATTGATGGCTATTGATCATTAGTTGTTAGGGTTATAATCTGTTATATTTTCCTAAATTTAATTCATTTGTTATTTATAGATGAGGTGATGATAACACATGACCATTTAGACCAAGTTAGAAAGTTATTTTTTTAATAAAAATTTGTTTTAGTGTATTTTACAAAATTAACCACGTGTGGTCAATGCAATTTACCTTTCTATTATTTATTTAATTTTTTTAAACTTAGTCTATGCGCGATCCTTAGGATGGGAGAGCAATTGGAAATAGAACTAATCATGTGTGGTCAACGCAATTTAATTTTAACATTATTTATTTATTTATTAATTTATTCTAAACTTTGTCTATGCATGATCTTATTTTGGGAGAACAAGTAGAAATAGAAGTAAAAATGATCAGAGCTTTGAAAGATAACATAGGTAGATTCTTTAGGGAAGTGGATTTCTTGTAATTTTTAGGTTAATATGGAAGCTGGGTTTTCTAAAAACATTCACAATCCTTCAATTCATCAAAAACCTATATTTGTCTTGTCCCTTTCTCTAATGATATCTGTTTTCAACTAAAATTTATTTATGCTGTAAAACTTAACATTTCAAACAATAAAATCCCAGATATATTAAGAACTCTTTATTATGATACACAATTTTTCTTGGGTCCACCCGTGAATATGCGAGTTGGGCCTAAAAATTGTAATTGCGACATTCACCCCCTATGCTCGCGTATGAGATAGTCGTGTGGGCCCAGTCGTTCTTCCATTTTGTTTGGTGATAGTTTTGTTCCAATTTTTCGATGGACAGACAGGGCTTATCCTTTTCTTGGAAGATCATGAATAGAAAACTATCACTACTCAATCCTCCGTTGTTTCGTTTATATTCTCTGATCTTTTTCTTGTAATATTATGTTATGTTGATTGTCTAATTCTTATTTTCATTTGTATCTGTATATAAAAATTTTCTATAAAAATGTGTTTAATTTATAGTTATATTTAGATATATATTTTTTATATTGAACCTATTTGATATTTTCATGAGAATTATTATATGTTTTCATTTATATATATTTTTTTACAGATAATTATTAGAAAAAGTTTGAAAAAAAAGCCAACTGCCGATTGCCAATAGAAGCTTTAATTTGGGTAGTTGATTAGCTTATGGTCAATTTAATCTTACCTGCAAGGAGTAATTTTATTATGCTTTTTTTTTCCTCATTGATTAAAACGAGAGAACTTCTAGGGTCCAATAAATAGCAGCATCATATTCATGTCTCATCATCCAATCATTTGAAATGAGTTAGAAAATAATACTTAAATGATCCAATCACTGTTATATATAAATATACATTTTATATATTATGGGACAAGATTTATTCATAAAATAATAAACTGAATCATAACATTTTCCTTACAATCAAAACAATTACAACTGGATCATAAAAATTTTCCATATATATATATATATATATACACCACACATATTTATATATTACGAATAACCTATTTCTTGAGATCTAAATCATACTAAAAACAATTCTGCTATGCTTCCAAGTTTTCATGTCGTTTGATGCGTAAACGCTCGGATTTGTTGTCACAGCATGTGTCAAATCATTTGTATTTAAACAGGAATACTTGCTGATTGAAATAATTTATTGTTTTAACATCACTCAAGGACCTCTCGAGTCTAGAATGAGGTATGACATCGATCTGTTTTGCTTGCCAAATAAATACATTTTCATGTTTTGTGTTTATAGGCCTTTCCCTAAGAATTTCGCATAAATCTGATCCCTTTGTTAACACCAATTGTAAACCTAATTAAATATAACTGTGGGACCAAAAATAATGTCTCCAAGTCCATTATTATTTGCACATAATCCTATTGAGTAATTTAGTTATTAATTTTGAATAAACAAATTTGGATTTTATTTTTTCGAAACGATATACTCACCTTATTTTTTAACCTTCTAGCGAATCGGGGAATTTGGCACTTCTAAATTTTCCTTCTCTCATTTTTTACTCAATTTACATAGTAATATTTGAGATTGTCTAAATTCTTAAAAATATCTTGTGATATTATTATAAATTGTCTTATTTTTTGTAATCTCAATCATTAATCACATGGAAAAAATATAAGAAATTAAATTGAGGTAAATTTAAACAAAGTAAATTTAGGGGATTTAGTTACCAAATTAGGTGTAATGATTCGTCTTAGATCTGTAATGCCATGCATTAGTAGTTTTTCACTTGAGTCCTTGATTTTATTGATGTGCTCAAGAAAACTAAGCGAAAGTGGCGGCGGCGGCGGCCATTGTCATTCATTTCAAGTAAACACCATAATATCAGCTTTACATCGAACGATAAAGGAATGAATATTATTCATCTCAAGTGAATAGACTGCTATAGTACTAGATCACACCTATGTGTTTCTCTTTAGAGATGCAACAACAAAAAAAATCATGATGTCAAAAGTGTTAGCGGATATATTGTATCAAGTTTACACAATGTCACAGTAGTAATGTCCTCTATGGACTTTAAAATGTCCATTTTCAGTTTTATTATACATAGCTATGTAAAAGGCCTTTGCGCTTCATAGACTACATGATAAATTTCATTCAAAGAAACCTATGCAAAATAGCTAACATAAGATGTTGAAATAACACATGTAATTGTGATTCTTAGACCCTTGAGCATTGCCTCTAATAATTCCAACACAATGATATAATAAGCATATATTTTATTGGGTTACATGCCTCTCTTGCAAGATTAAAGTGCAATGTGAATTGTATCAACAACTTTTTGGTCTAACCGTTGTGGATAGTAAGATGTAACTTTGTTCTTATCCCATCCTTTCTAATTTTAGTTTTGACTTGTTTGTATTTTTGGACTTTCTCTTGATTTTTAACATTATCTTGAGCAAACTATCATATCTTTTTTCTATGTGTGAAAATATACTAAGAATACTCAAGAAGGGGATGAATTGAGTATTTGTCTAAAATTTCGAAATAATTAATTTTGAACACAGTAGATTAAGATAAAGGGTTTGCCAGCGCATAAATGAACAATAAAAAGAATGTATAAAAAAAGGAGGGATAGAAAAAAAAAATCAAGCCACAAGACTTAACGTAGAGTTTGGCCCTTTGCTTACTCTCCACGATCCACCAATTGCCTCTTTCGAGGTCTCCATCATCACTACATTAATATCAAAGAGTTAGCTCGAACGAGCAATATTACATCTATAGGAAATAAAATATTTCCTTTCTCTCTGTAAATGCTTTTATATAAATAGCAATAAATATGAACTAAGCACTAGAGTAAATTTTCTCTCTCTTATAATTTGTAGATATTATATACAAGAGAACAAAAAAAATTGTTTGATTGCAGTAATGAGTTCGTAAAAGAGTTTTTCAGTTCGTTTCTCTATGTTAGTCTTCTGGACTATGTAATAAATAACCTTCGAAATTCAAAAGTCTGTTAATCACAATGCCTATAACCTGCCAAGCATTAAATGCACTCCAACGGCTCATTTCTTACCACATCAACCTCATTTTTAAGTCGTCGCACCTCAAAATAGTTGTCGTGCCTCACTTGTCGCACCCAGATTTTGCCATCGACAATTTCTTATATGCAAGCTTTGTCAAGCTTCAAAATTTGAATTGTCAAGCCTTAAACTCCAACACGTCAAACTTGACCCTCCACAGCATTGTTTGTTTCTTTAGCTTTGTTAAGCCTCAAATTTTTGGCACGTCAAGCCCTAAACTCTTGATATAATCGAAGCCTAAATTTTACCCTTGACATGTATTCCTATTCTACTAAAAATCTGCAGAAAAACTCCATAAACATACACAAAACACACATTTATATTTGGCTAATTAAATGTAGTTTGCAGCAAATAGATAGTGATTGTGTATTAAATTGTCTCATCAAAATTCACATTGAATTCTCAAGTTCAACAATCTCCCCTTTTTTTATGAGAACAATTCATGCACAATTAACTCATATTCACTATAGCATACTCCCTCTCAATTAAGCATCAAGTTTTTAATTTTTTTTTTAATTTTCTAGTTTTCAAAATAGATTTTTGATTGCTTAATTTTGAGAAAATACAAACACTTAATATGTCAAATTCTTCCACTATCAAAATAAACTCCATGCATGTTTCTAATTGTGCATCAACTTCTCTCCCCTTTGTACTCATCAAAAACAATATGATAACAATTTAATATATACTGACAAGAAGATATGCACAAATTTACAACATTCAACTCAAAACAAATGCCTCGATGGAGGATTTCACATTTGTCTACACCCATGTAGGACTTCACACACATACCTATACTCAAATAGGACTTCACCATACTTGCCTATGCTCACATAGGACTTCACCACTTGCCTAAACCCACGCAGAACTTCATACCTCTTGCCTATACTCGGATAGGACTTCATCACACTTGCTTATGCTTACATAGAACTTCACTGCTTGCCTACATCCATGTCGGACTTCACCACTTGCCTACATCCATGTAGGACTTCACCACATTTTCCTATACACAAATAAGACTTCACAACAAATGCCTATACACTAATAGGCCTTCACCAAAAATGCTTATAAGCCGATAGAACTTCAATACAAATGCTTAAACACATGAGACTTCACACCACAATACCTACACATAGTAGGACTTCACCATATTTGCCTCATCACATGGGGACTTCACCAAAAATAACAAGCTCATGTATCCGCAATCATATCAAAGCGTTATTTCATAAATATGCTACAATCAAAACAAATTATCAGAGAAACATATCCAATACAAGCATAGATCAGATTTTTAGGCACTTATCATTTAACAGCTTATTTAACCTAAAATTATGTTCTATGTCAACTTAATTCAATAATACTTAGCGCTTCTTGCTTGATCATTCTTAATTCTCTTCTTAAAGTGCAAAAACAATCTTTGCTCAAGGGTTTAGTAAAAGTATCAACGATCTGATTGTTTGTATCAATAAACTCTAAGCTAATATCTTGTTTAGACATGATCTCTAATGAAATGATGTCTAAATTTCGATATACTTGGTCCTTAAGTATTATATCAAATTTTAGTCAAATTTATAGCACTTGTATTATCATAAAGAATTGAAACATTTTCAAAAATTAAACCATAATCAAGCAAAGTTTGTTTCATCCATAAAATTTGTGCATAACAAGTGCTAACTGCTATATTCAACTTCATTCATTGGGAGTGGAACAGAGTTTTGCTTTTTAGAGTGCCAAGATATTAAAGAATTTCCAAGAAAATGACATGTGTCGCTTGTGCTTTTCTTATCTAATTTGTATCCGGCAAGTTAGAATCAGAGTATCCGGATTGAAAAAATAA
Source organism: Combretum micranthum (assembly GCA_024138025.1). NCBI lineage: Eukaryota > Viridiplantae > Streptophyta > Magnoliopsida > Myrtales > Combretaceae > Combretum > Combretum micranthum. The sequence continues at coordinate 1,153,538 of JAMXBD010000270.1, read as the reverse complement.
ATTTTGGATACCATAAGTCAATTTCAATCTTGTTAGTAAGATACTTGAAAATTCGTTTTACTACATTTAGGGGCAATTCTTTTGGGCAATATTTAAATCGTGCACATACACATATAGAGAACATGATATCAAACTACCTAGAAGCTGTCAAATATAATAAACTACCTACCATGCCTCTATACGACTTTTTACAAACATTTTTACTTTTCATCTTTATCAAGCTTAATACTTGTACTCATAGGTATTGGTTTTGATTTGCAATTATCCACTTTGAATCTTTTCAACAAATCTTTTGTCTATTTAGCTTGATTGATAAAAGGTTCCATTTTTAGATTGTTTGATATAGAGACCAATAAAATAATTGAGTTCTCATCATACTTATTTCAAATTCATTTTTCATGGACTCAACAAAATCTTTTATAAGACTCATATTTGTAGCTCCAAACATAAAGTCATCAATATAGATTTGCACAATTACTATATCAGACTTGTGATTTTTAATAAATAAAGTTGTATCAACTTTTCCTCTTGAAAATCCGTTGTTTAACAGAAAGGTACCGAGTCTTTCATACCAAGCTCTAGGAGCTTGCTTTAGTCATAAAGAGCTTTATTTAACTTAAAAACATGATTGAGGAATTCATTATTTTCAAAACTAGGTAGTTGCTCCACATAGACTTCTTCCTTTATAAAACCATTTAAGAAAGCACTTTTGATATCCATTTAAAAGAAAGCACTTTTGATATCCATTTGAAAAAAAGTGAAATTCTTAAAAGCTACAAATGCCAAAACATTCGAATAGATTCTAGTCGAGCAATCAGAGCAAAGATATCATCAAAATCAATTCCTTCTTCTTGATTGTAGCTTTAGCAACCAATCTAGCCTTACTTCTTGTTATTAAACTAGATTCATCAAGTTTGTTTCTAAACACCCATTTAGTTCCCATGATAGTTATGTTTTCAATTCTAGGAACCAAATTCCATACATCATTCCTTGTGAACTAGTTTAATTTATCTTGCATTGCATTAATCTAAAATTCATCTTTTATAGCTTCATCAACATTTTTCGACTCAAATTGAGATAAAAAAGCCAGACTACTTAAACCCTTGAAGAAGATCTTGTTGAACACAATTAAAAGGTTCTCCAATTGTTAAATCTTTAGGATATGATTTTGCATACTTCCATTCTTTAGGCAAATCAACATTATTAGATTCATGCATATCAACATCCAATCTTTGTTCATTAACTTCTTTGTTATCTTCAAGAGCAATATTATTCAAATGAACACATACATCATTAACATCATCAAGTAAACATACATTAGGCAAAGAATCATCAAATATGACATGAATAGATTTTTCAACAACTAAAGATCCTATGTTAAAAGCTCTATAAACTTTAAATTATTGAAGAATATCCTAAGAAAATTCCTTCATCGCTTTTAGAGTTGAATTTAGCCAATTGCTCTTTGCCACTATTTAAGATGTAATATTTTGTGTCACAAGGATGAAAATATGATATGTTAGATCTTTTACCTTTCCAAATTCATAGGGAGTTTTCTTTAAAATTGGCCTTATAAAAACTTTGTTTGAAATCTAACATGTTGTATTAATACTTCAGCCAAAAAATATTTTTGCAAATTATTTTCACATAACATGGTTCTAGCATTTCAATTATTGTTCTATTTTCTTTTCAGCTACACCATTTTGTTGTGGAGTTCTAGGGGCTGAAAAAGTTTGTTCAATGCCAAAAGTATTACAAAAATTTTCATTTCATGATTTTCAAATTCTCCCCTATGGTCACTTCGACTATGTGACAATGTTAAGACATTTTTCATTTTGGATTTTATTGCAATATCTAAAAAAGACATGATTGGTTTCATCTTTAGATACAAGAAAGAAAGTTCACATGTATCTAGTAAAATCATCAACAATAACCAAAGTGTATTTCTTTTCTCTTAAACTTAAGGTTTAGTTATGACCAAATAAATCCATATGCAATAGTTCTAATGACCTAGATGTGGAGATAACATCCTTAGACTTAAAAGAAGTCTAAGTTTGCTTTCCTTTTTGACATGTATGACAAATCTTATCCTCTTGACATTTTAACTTTGGCAAACCTTTGACAAGATCCTTTTTAATAAGTTTTGAAATGATGTCCATGTTAGCATATCTTATTTTCAATGTCATAGCCAACTATTGTCGTTTTCAGAATATAGACAGGTTTCATTTGAAGATTTAAAATCATCTAAATTGATTTTGTAAATATTTCCTTGTCTATATCCTTTAAAACATGCTTGGTTATTGTAAATTCTTTCAATAGAACACTTCAGCATAAAAATGTTACTTTAAACCCCTTATTGTACAATTGGCTAATACTTGACTGAATTGCACGAAACTACGCTCTTATAATTTTTAACTTTTAAAACATAGGAGCAATATTAATTGGCCAGTAAAACTGGGTGCAAATGTAGTAAATAAACTGGTAAGACCAAGTCAATCCACAAGGAGCTAATAATTAATTACTAAAATATTGAATTTTACCCTAAGCTTAGCTATCCAATTTTAGATTTTTAATTAATATATGATGATTTAACTAAGGTATAAACTAATTGATGATTTTGAACAACTAAAACCTCATATTCTAGCAACAACAACGAGGGATACTGGTTTAGGAGATGCAACAACAATCAAGAACAATGCATTTCTATTCTCATTTGAATTGAAGCATGCCTTAAGTTGATATTAAAACTTATTATTTAAGATTTAATCAAACTCACTAGAATTCGCCCACCTCCCAGAGTAGAAAAATCCAAATCATAGCATAAACTATCCCATCAAGGCAATTTATCTACAATCCTTAGGTACATAGCAATTTTCTCTCACCACAAATGCTATCCTAGTTGAATTTACAAATAAGTACCGCCAAGTGACCTAAATATGTAACCTTAACTACATTAAGAAAAGTGAGTTCATGAATTTCATCAAAAACATGTATATCCCTATGACAAATCCTTTTAAAAAATCCAAGATTTACTTATACAGATTATCGAATCCTTCCCAAGTATCTCTACTTCTATCCATCTAACTCATGTTGGCCATTCATAAATCAAACAGACTACAAGTAATATTAATTAAATTCCTAAATAATCAAGATCAACATCAAAATAAAGTCAAAATATTCAAATTATCAAATCCATTCATGCAAGTTCATATATCAATAAAGAATAGCACAATCAAGCATACATAAAAAAATCATGGATAAGAAAACACCTCAAAAACAATTCTTTTCATTAAATCTTGTTTTCAAATCCATCAACCCAAAATTGGGGTAATTGTTTGATTGTATCTAAACCCTAAATCATCTCTAAAGTTGCTAAAACATTAGGTTTTAGTGCCCTAGGATTGAAATACAAAAACACATTCTTAATCTCTCTTTTTCTAATGATTTCTCAAAGCTTTGGAATTATTCAAATCAGATATGGTCGTGGCTTCTATAAAATGAAGAATTGTAATTGATAAAGACATCACATACACCAGCAGTTACATGGTCTATGCCGACGGCTTTGATATAGATTTGGCCAACATTCAATGTAAATTGTTGACACTCTAAAATCTATACTGGCAGTGTTGATGCCAGTGCTTAAAATTTCGATTCTATACACATTGTGCACTGCCTCTACGCCGGCGACATAGGATACTGTCCAATTTTTCGATGGACAGACAGGGCTTATCCTTTTCTTGGAAGATCATGAATAAGAAAACTATCACTACTCAATCCTCCGTTGTTTCGTTTATATTCTCTGCATCTTTTTCTTGTAATATTATGTTAAGTTTGGATTGTCTAATTCTCATTTTCATTTGTATCTGTATAAAAATTTTCTATAAAAATGTGTTTAATTTATAGTTATATTTTATTTATATATTATTTTATATTTGACCTATTTGATATTTTCATGAGAATTATTATATGTTTTTCATTTATATATATTTTTTTACAGATAATTTATTAGAAAAAGTTTGAAAAAAAAGCCAACTGCCGATTGCCAATAGAAGCTTTAATTTGGGTAGTTGATTAGCTTATGGTCAATTTAATCTTACCTGCAAGGAGTAATTATTATTATGCTTTTTTTTTCCTCATTGATTAAAACGAGAGAACTTCTAAGGTCCAATAAATAGCAGCATCATATTCATGTCTCATCATCATTTGAAATGAGTTAGAAAAATAATACTTAAATGATCCAATCACTGTTATATATAAATATAACATTTTTATATATTATGGGACAAGATTTATTCCATAAAATAATAAACTGAATCATAACATTTTCCTTACAATCAAAACAATTACAACTGGATCATAAAATTTTCCATATATATATATATATATATATACACACACATATTTATATATTACGAATAACCTATTTCTTGAGATCTAAATCATACTAAAAACAATTCTTGCTATGCTTCCAAGTTTTCATGTCGTTTGATGCGTAAACGCTCGGATTTGTTGTCACAGCATGTGTCAAATCATTTGTATTTAAACAGGAATACTTGCTGATTGAAATAATTTATTTGTTTAACATCACTCAAGGACCTCTCGAGTCTAGAATGAGGTATGACATCGATCTGTTTTGCTTGCCAAATAAATACATTTTCATGTTTTGTGTTTATAGGCCTTTCCCTAAGAATTTCGCAATAAATCTGATCCCTTTTGTAACACCAATTGTAAACCTAATTAAATATAACTGTGTGGACCCAAAAATAATGTCTCCAAGTCCATTATTATTTGCACATAATCCTATTGAGTAATTTAGTTAATTAATTTTGAATAAACAAATTTGGATTTTATTTTTTCGAAACGATATACTCACCTTATTTTTTAACCTTCTAGCGAATCGGGGAATTTGGCACTTCTAAATTTTCCTTCTCTCATTTTTACTCAATTTACATAGTAATATTTGAGATTGTCTAAATTCTTAAAAATATCTTGTGATATTATTATAACATTGTCTTATTTTTTGTAATCTCAATCATTAATCACATGGAAAAATATATAAGAAATTAAATTGAGGTAAATTTAAACAAAGTAAATTTAGGGGATTTAGTTACCAAATTAGGGTGTAATGATTCGTCTTAGATCTGTAATGCCATGCATTAGTAGTTTTTCACTTGAGTCCTTGATTTTTATTGATGTGCTCAAGAAAACTAAGCGAAGTGGCGGCGGCGGCGGCCATTGTCATTCATTTCAAGTAAACACCATAATATCAGCTTTACATCGAACGATAAAGGAATGAATAGTTATTCATCTCAAGTGAATAGACTGCTATAGTACTAGATCACACCTATGTGTTTCTCTTTAGAGATGCAACAACAAAAAAATCATGATGTCAAAAGTGTTAGCGGATATTGTATCAAGTTTACACAATGTCACAGTAATGCTCCTCTATGGACTTTAAAATGTCCATTTTCAGTTTTATTATACATAGCTATGTAAAAGGCCTTTGCGCTTCATAGACTACATGATAAATTTCATTCAAAAGAAACCTATGCAAAATAGCTAACATAAGATGTTGAAATAACACATGGTAATTGTGATTCATTAGACCCTTGAGCATTGCCTCTAACTAATTCCAACACAATGATATAATAAGCATATATTTTATTGGGTTACATGCCTCTCTTGCAAGATTAAAGAGCAATGTGAATTGTATCAACAACTTTTTGGTCTAACCGTTGTGGATAGTAAGATGTAACTTTGTTCTTATCCCATCCTTTCTAATTTTAGTTTTGACTTGTTTGTATTTTTGGACTTTCTCTTGATTTTTAACATTATCTTGAGCAAACTATCATATCTTTTTTCTATGTGTGAAAATATACTAAGAATACTCAAGAAGGGGATGAATTGAGTATTTGTCTAAAATTTCGAAATAATTAATTTTGAACACAGTAGATTAAAGATAAAAGGGTTTGCAGCGCATAAATGAACAATAAAAAGAATGTATAAAAAAAGGAGGGATAGAAAAAAAAAATCAAGCCACAAGACTTAACGTAGAGTTTGGCCCTTTGCTTACTCTCCACGATCCACCAATTGCCTCTTTCGAGGTCTCCATCATCACTACATTAATATCAAAGAGTTAGCTCGAAGCAATATTACATCTATAGGAAATAAAATATTTCCTTTCTCTCTGTAAATGCTTTTATATAAATAGCAATAAATATGAACTAAGCACTAGAGTAATTTTCTCTCTCTTAATAATTTGTAGATATTATATACAAGAGAACAAAAAAAATTGTTTGATTGCAGTAATGAGTTCGTAAAAGAGTTTTTCAGTTCGTTTCTCTATGTTAGTCTTCTGGACTATGTAATAAATAACCTTCGAAATTCAAAAGTCTGTTAATCACAATGCCTATAACCTGCCAAGCATTAAATGCACTCCAACGGCTCATTTCTTACCACATCAACCTCATTTTTAAGTCGTCGCACCTCAAAATAGTTGTCGTGCCTCACTTGTCGCACCCAGATTTTGCCATCGACAATTTCTTATATGCAAGCTTTGTCAAGCTTCAAAATTTGAATTGTCAAGCCTTAAACTCCAACACGTCAAACTTGACCCTCCACAGCATTGTTTGTTTCTTTAGCTTGTTAAGCCTCAAATTTTTGGCACGTCAAGCCCTAAACTCTTGATATATCGAAGCCTAAATTTTACCCTTGACATGTTCCTATTCTACTAAAAATCTGCAGAAAAACTCCATAAACATACACAAAACACACATTTATATTTGGCTAATTAAATGTAGTTTGCAGCAAATAGATAGTGATTGTGTATTAAATTGTCTCATCAAAATTCACATTGAATTCTCAAGTTCAACAATCTCCCCTTTTTTTATGAGAACAATTCATGCACAATTAACTCATATTCACTATAGCATACTCCCTCTCAATTAAGCATCAAGTTTTTAATTTTTTTTTTAATTTTCTAGTTTTCAAAATAGATTTTTGATTGCTTAATTTTGAGAAAATACAAACTACACTTAATATGTCAAATTCTTCCACTATCAAAATAAACTCCATGCATGTTTCTAATTGTGCATCAACTTCTCTCCCCCTTTGTACTCATCAAAAACAATATGATAACAGATTTAATATATACTGACAAGAAGATATGCACAAATTTACAACATTCAACTCAAAACAAATGCCTCGATGGAGGATTTCACATTTGTCTACACCCATGTAGGACTTCACACACATACCTATACTCAAATAGGACTTCACCATACTTGCCTATGCTCACATAGGACTTCACCACTTGCCTAAACCCACGCAGAACTTCATACCTCTTGCCTATACTCGGATAGGACTTCATCACACTTGCTTATGCTTACATAGAACTTCACTGCTTGCCTACATCCATGTCGGACTTCACCACTTGCCTACATCCATGTAGGACTTCACCACATTTTCCTATACACAAATAAGACTTCACAACAAATGCCTATACACTAATAGGCCTTCACCAAAAATGCTTATAAGCCGATAGAACTTCAATACAAATGCTTAAACACATGAGGACTTCACACCACAATACCTACACATAGTAGGACTTCACCATATTTGCCTCATCACATGGGGACTTCACCAAAAATAACAAGCTCATGTATCCGCAATCATATCAAAGCGTTATCTTCATAAATATGCTACAATCAAAACAAATTATCAGAGAAACATATCCAATACAAGCATAGATCAGATTTTTAGGCACTTATCATATTTAACAGCTTATTTAACCTAAAATTATGTTCTATGTCAACTTAATTCAATAATACTTAGCGCTCATCTTGCTTGATCATTCTTAATTCTCTTCTTAAAGTGCAAAAACAATCTTTGCTCAAGGGTTTAGTAAAAGTATCAACGATCTGATTGTTTGTATCAATAAACTCTAAGCTAATATCTTGTTTAGACATGATCTCTAATGAAATGATGTCTAATTTCGATATACTTGGTCCTTAAGTATTATATCAAATTTTAGTCAAATTTATAGCACTTGTATTATCATAAAGAATTGAAACATTTTCAAAAATTAAACCATAATCAAGCAAAGTTTGTTTCATCCATAAAATTTGTGCATAACAAGTGCTAACTGCTATATATTCAACTTCATTCATTGGGAGTGGAACAGAGTTTTGCTTTTTAGAGTGCCAAGATATTAAAGAATTTCCAAGAAAATGACATGTGTCGCTTGTGCTTTTCTTATCTAATTTGTATCCGGCAAGGTTAGAATCAGAGTATCCGGATTGAAAAAAATAAATTTTGGATACCATAAGTCAATTTCAATCTTGTTAGTAAGATACTTGAAAATTCGTTTTACTACATTTAGGGGCAATTCTTTTGGGCAATATTTAAATCGTGCACATACACATATAGAGAACATGATATCAAACCTAGAAGCTGTCAAATATAATAAACTACCTACCATGCCTCTATACGACTTTTTACAAACATTTTTACTTTTTCATCTTTATCAAGCTTAATACTTGTACTCATAGGTATTGGTTTTGATTTGCAATTATCCACTTTGAATCTTTTCAACAAATCTTTTGTCTATTTAGCTTGATTGATAAAAGGTTCCATTTTTAGATTGTTTGATATAGAGACCAATAAAATAATTGAGTTCTCTCATCATACTTATTTCAAATTCATTTTTCATGGACTCAACAAAATCTTTTATAAGACTCATATTTGTAGCTCCAAACATAAAGTCATCAATATAGATTTGCACAATTACTATATCAGACTTGATTTTTAATAAATAAAGTTGTATCAACTTTTCCTCTTGAAAATCCGTTGTTTAACAGAAAGGTACCGAGTCTTTCATACCAAGCTCTAGGAGCTTGCTTTAGTCCATAAAGAGCTTTATTTAACTTAAAAACATGATTGAGGAATTCATTATTTTCAAAACTAGGTAGTTGCTCCACATAGACTTCTTCCTTTATAAAACCATTTAAGAAAGCACTTTTGATATCCATTTAAAAGAAAGCACTTTTGATATCCATTTGAAAAAAAGTGAAATTCTTAAAAGCTACAAATGCCAAAAACATTCGAATAGATTCTAGTCGAGCAATCAGAGCAAAGATATCATCAAAATCAATTCCTTCTTCTTGATTGTAGCTTTTAGCAACCAATCTAGCCTTACTTCTTGTTATTAAACTAGATTCATCAAGTTTGTTTCTAAACACCCATTTAGTTCCCATGATAGTTATGTTTTCAATTCTAGGAACCAAATTCCATACATCATTCCTTGTGAACTAGTTTAATTTATCTTGCATTGCATTAATCTAAAATTCATCTTTTATAGCTTCATCAACATTTTTCGACTCAAATTGAGATAAAAAAGCCAGACTACTTAAACCCTTGAAGAAGATCTTGTTTGAACACAATTAAAAGGTTCTCCAATTGTTAAATCTTTAGGATATGATTTTGCATACTTCCATTCTTTAGGCAAATCAACATTATTAGATTCATGCATATCAACATCCAATCTTTGTTCATTAACTTCTTTGTTACTGTCTTCAAGAGCAATATTATTCAAATGAACACATACATCATTAACATCATCAAGTAAACATACATTAGGCAAAGAATCATCAAATATGACATGAATAGATTTTTCAACAACTAAAGATCCTATGTTAAAAGCTCTATAAACTTTAAATATTGAAGAATATCCTAAGAAAATTCCTTCATCGCTTTTAGAGTTGAATTTAGCCAATTGCTCTTTGCCACTATTTAAGATGTAATATTTTGTGTCACAAGGATGAAAATATGATATGTTAGATCTTTTACCTTTCCAAATTCATAGGGAGTTTTCTTTAAAATTGGCCTTATAAAAACTTTGTTTGAAATCTAACATGTTGTATTAATAGCTTCAGCCAAAAATATTTTTGCAAATTATTTTCACATAACATGGTTCTAGCCATTTCAATTATTGTTCTATTTTCTTTTCAGCTACACCATTTTGTTGTGGAGTTCTAGGGGCTGAAAAAGTTTGTTCAATGCCAAAAGTATTACAAAAAATTTTCATTTCATGATTTTCAAATTCTCCCCTATGGTCACTTCGACTAATGACAATGTTAAGACATTTTTCATTTTGGATTTTATTGCAATATCTAAAAAAGACATGATTGGTTTCATCTTTAGATACAAGAAAGAAAGTTCACATGTATCTAGTAAAATCATCAACAATAACCAAAGTGTATTTCTTTTCTCTTAAACTTAAGGTTTAGTTATGACCAAATAAATCCATATGCAATAGTTCTAATGACCTAGATGTGGAGATAACATCCTTAGACTTAAAAGAAGTCTAAGTTTGCTTTCCTTTTTGACATGTATGACAAATCTTATCCTCTTGACATTTTAACTTTGGCAAACCTTTGACAAGATCCTTTTTAATAAGTTTTGAAATGATGTCCATGTTAGCATATCTTAATTTTCAATGTCATAGCCAACTATTGTCGTTTTCAGAATATAGACAGGTTTCATTTGAAGATTTAAAATCATCTAAATTGATTTTGTAAATATTTCCTTGTCTATATCCTTTAAAACATGCTTGGTTATTGTAAATTCTTTCAATAGAACACTTCTCAGCATAAAAATGTTACTTTAAACCCCTTATTGTACAATTGGCTAATACTTGACTGAATTGCACGAAACTACGCTCTTATTTTTTAACTTTTAAAAATAGGAGCAATATTAATTGGCCAGTAAAAACTGGGTGCAAATGTAGTAAATAAACTGGTAAGACCAAGTCAATCCACAAGGAGCTAATAATTAATTACTAAAATATTGAATTTTACCCTAAGCTTAGCTATCCAATTTTAGATTTTTAATTAATATATGATGATTTAACTAAGGTATAAACTAATTGATGATTTTGAACAACTAAAACCTCATATTCTAGCAACAACAACGAGGGATACTGGTTTAGGAGATGCAACAACAATCAAGAACAATGCATTTCTATTCTCATTTGAATTGAAGCATGCCTTAAGTTGATATTAAAACTTATTATTTAAGATTTAATCAACTCACTAGAATTCGCCCACCTCCAGAGTAGAAAATCCAAATATAGCATAAACTATCCCATCAAGGCAATTTATCTACAATCCTTAGGTACATAGCAATTTTCTCTCACCACAAATGCTATCCTAGTTGAATTTACAAACTAAGTACCGCCAAGTGACCTAAATATGTAACCTTAACTACATTAAGAAAAGTGAGTTCATGAATTTCATCAAAAACATGTATATCCCTATGACAAATCCTTTTAAAAAATCCAAGATTTACTTATACAGATTATCGAATCCTTCCCAAGTATCTCTACTTCTATCCATCTAACTCATGTTGGCCATTCATAAATCAAACAGACTACAAGTAATATTAATTAAATTCCTAAATAATCAAGATCAACATCAAAATAAAGTCAAAATATTCAATTATCAATCCATTCATGCAAGTTCATATATCAATAAAGAATAGCACAATCAAGCATACATATAAAAAATCATGGATAAGAAAACACCTCAAAAACAATTCTTTTCATTAAATCTTGTTTTCAAATCCATCAACCCAAAATTGGGGTAATTGTTTGATTGTATCTAAACCCTAAATCATCTCTAAAGTTGCTAAAACATTAGGGTTTTAGTGCCCTAGGATTGAAATACAAAAACACATTCTTAATCTCTCTTTTTCTAATGATTTCTCAAAGCTTTGGAATTATTCAAATCAGATATGGTCGTGGCTTCTATAAAATGAAGAATTGTAATTGATAAAGACATCACATACACCAGCTTACATGGTCTATGCGACGGCTTTGATATAGATTTGGCCAACATTCAATGTAAATTGTTGACACTCTAAAATCTATACTGGCAGTGTGATGCCAGTGCTTAAAATTTCGATTCTATACACATTGTGCACTGCCTCTACGCCGGCGACATAGGATACTGTCCAATTTTTCGATGGACAGACAGGGCTTATCCTTTTCTTGGAAGATCATGAATAAGAAAACTATCACTACTCAATCCTCCGTTGTTTCGTTTATATTCTCTGCATCTTTTTCTTGTAATATTATGTTAGTTTGGATTGTCTAATTCTCATTTTCATTTGTATCTGTATAAAAATTTTCTATAAAAATGTGTTTAATTTATAGTTATATTTTATTTATATATTATTTTATATTTGACCTATTTGATATTTTCATGAGAATTATTATATGTTTTTCATTTATATATTTTTTACAGATAATTTATTAGAAAAAGTTTTGAAAAAAAAGCCAACTGCCGATTGCCAATAGAAGCTTTAATTTGGTAGTTGATTAGCTTATGGTCAATTTAATCTTACCTGCAAGGAGTAATTATTATTATGCTTTTTTTTTCCTCATTGATTAAAACGAGAGAACTTCTAAGGTCCAATAAATAGCAGCATCATATTCATGTCTCATCATCCAATCATTTGAAATGAGTTAGAAAAATAATACTTAAATGATCCAATCACTGTTATATATAAATATAACATTTTTATATATTATGGGACAAGATTTATTCCATAAAATAATAAACTGAATCATAACATTTTCCTTACAATCAAAACAATTACAACTGGATCATAAAATTTTCCATATATATTATATATATATATCACACACATATTTATATATTACGAATAACCTATTTCTTGAGATCTAAATCATACTAAAAACAATTTTGCTATGCTTCCAAGTTTTCATGTCGTTTGATGCGTAAACGCTCGGATTTGTTGTCACAGCATGTGTCAAATCATTTGTATTTAAACAGGAATACTTGCTGATTGAAATAATTTATTTGTTTAACATCACTCAAGGACCTCTCGAGTCTAGAATGAGGTATGACATCGATCTGTTTTGCTTGCCAAATAAATACATTTTCATGTTTTGTGTTTATAGGCCTTTCCCTAAGAATTTCGCAATAAATCTGATCCCTTTTGTAACACCATTGTAAACCTAATTAAATATAACTGTGTGGACCCAAAAATAATGTCTCCAAGTCCATTATTATTTGCACATAATCCTATTGAGTAATTTAGTTAATTAATTTTGAATAAACAAATTTGGATTTTATTTTTTCGAAACGATATACTCACCTTATTTTTTAACCTTCTAGCGAATCGGGGAATTTGGCACTTCTAAATTTTCCTTCTCTCATTTTTACTCAATTTACATAGTAATATTTGAGATTGTCTAAATTCTTTAAAAATATCTTGTGATATTATTAAACATTGTCTTATTTTTTGTAATCTCAATCATTAATCACATGGAAAAAATATATAAGAAATTAAATTGAGGTAAATTTAAACAAAGTAAATTTAGGGGATTTAGTTACCAAATTAGGGTGTAATGATTCGTCTTAGATCTGTAATGCCATGCATTAGTAGTTTTTCACTTGAGTCCTTGATTTTTATTGATGTGCTCAAGAAAACTAAGCGAAAGTGGCGGCGGCGGCGGCCATTGTCATTCATTTCAAGTAAACACCATAATATCAGCTTTACATCGAACGATAAAGGAATGAATAGTTATTCATCTCAAGTGAATAGACTGCTATAGTACTAGATCACACCTATGTGTTTCTCTTTAGAGATGCAACAACAAAAAAATCATGATGTCAAAAGTGTTAGCGGATATATTGTATCAAGTTTACACAATGTCACAGTAATGCTCCTCTATGGACTTTAAAATGTCCATTTTCAGTTTTATTATACATAGCTATGTAAAAGGCCTTTGCGCTTCATAGACTACATGATAAATTTCATTCAAAAGAAACCTATGCAAAATAGCTAACATAAGATGTTGAAATAACACATGGTAATTGTGATTCATTAGACCCTTGAGCATTGCCTCTAACTAATTCCAACACAATGATATAATAAGCATATATTTTATTGGGTTACATGCCTCTCTTGCAAGATTAAAGAGCAATGTGAATTGTATCAACAACTTTTTGGTCTAACCGTTGTGGATAGTAAGATGTAACTTTGTTCTTATCCCATCCTTTCTAATTTTAGTTTTGACTTGTTTGTATTTTTGGACTTTCTCTTGATTTTTAACATTATCTTGAGCAAACTATCATATCTTTTTTCTATGTGTGAAAATATACTAAGAATACTCAAGAAGGGGATGAATTGAGTATTTGTCTAAAATTTCGAAATAATTAATTTTGAACACAGTAGATTAAAGATAAAAGGGTTTGCAGCGCATAAATGAACAATAAAAAGAATGTATAAAAAAAGGAGGGATAGAAAAAAAAATCAAGCCACAAGACTTAACGTAGAGTTTGGCCCTTTGCTTACTCTCCACGATCCACCAATTGCCTCTTTCGAGGTCTCCATCATCACTACATTAATATCAAAGAGTTAGCTCGAAACGAGCAATATTACATCTATAGGAAATAAAATATTTCCTTTCTCTCTGTAAATGCTTTTATATAAATAGCAATAAATATGAACTAAGCACTAGAGTAAATTTTCTCTCTCTTAATAATTTGTAGATATTATATACAAGAGAACAAAAAAAATTGTTTGATTGCAGTAATGAGTTCGTAAAAGAGTTTTTCAGTTCGTTTCTCTATGTTAGTCTTCTGGACTATGTAATAAATAACCTTCGAAATTCAAAAGTCTGTTAATCACAATGCCTATAACCTGCCAAGCATTAAATGCACTCCAACGGCTCATTTCTTACCACATCAACCTCATTTTTAAGTCGTCGCACCTCAAAATAGTTGTCGTGCCTCACTTGTCGCACCCAGATTTTGCCATCGACAATTTCTTATATGCAAGCTTTGTCAAGCTTCAAAATTTGAATTGTCAAGCCTTAAACTCCAACACGTCAAACTTGACCCTCCACAGCATTGTTTGTTTCTTTAGCTTTGTTAAGCCTCAAATTTTTGGCACGTCAAGCCCTAAACTCTTGATATATCGAAGCCTAAATTTTACCCTTGACATGTTCCTATTCTACTAAAAATCTGCAGAAAAACTCCATAAACATACACAAAACACACATTTATATTTGGCTAATTAAATGTAGTTTGCAGCAAATAGATAGTGATTGTGTATTAAATTGTCTCATCAAAATTCACATTGAATTCTCAAGTTCAACAATCTCCCCTTTTTTTTATGAGAACAATTCATGCACAATTAACTCATATTCACTATAGCATACTCCCTCTCAATTAAGCATCAAGTTTTTAATTTTTTTTTTAATTTTCTAGTTTTCAAAATAGATTTTTGATTGCTTAATTTTGAGAAAATACAAACTACACTTAATATGTCAAATTCTTCCACTATCAAAATAAACTCCATGCATGTTTCTAATTGTGCATCAACTTCTCCCCCTTTGTACTCATCAAAAACAATATGATAACAGATTTAATATATACTGACAAGAAGATATGCACAAATTTACAACATTCAACTCAAAACAAATGCCTCGATGGAGGATTTCACATTTGTCTACCCATGTAGGACTTCACACACATACCTATACTCAAATAGGACTTCACCATACTTGCCTATGCTCACATAGGACTTCACCACTTGCCTAAACCCACGCAAACTTCATACCTCTTGCCTATACTCGGATAGGACTTCATCACACTTGCTTATGCTTACATAGAACTTCACTGCTTGCCTACATCCATGTCGGACTTCACCACTTGCCTACATCCATGTAGGACTTCACCACATTTTCCTATACACAAATAAGACTTCACAACAAATGCCTATACACTAATAGGCCTTCACCAAAAATGCTTATAAGCCGATAGAACTTCATACAAATGCTTAAACACATGAGGACTTCACACCACAATACCTACACATAGTAGGACTTCACCATATTTGCCTCATCACATGGGACTTCACCAAAAATAACAAGCTCATGTATCCGCAATCATATCAAAGCGTTATCTTCATAAATATGCTACAATCAAAACAAATTATCAGAGAAACATATCCAATACAAGCATAGATCAGATTTTTAGGCACTTATCATATTTAACAGCTTATTTAACCTAAAATTATGTTCTATGTCAACTTAATTCAATAATACTTAGCGCTCATCTTGCTTGATCATTCTTAATTCTCTTCTTAAAGTGCAAAAACAATCTTTGCTCAAGGGTTTAGTAAAGTATCAACGATCTGATTGTTTGTATCAATAAACTCTAAGCTAATATCTTGTTTAGACATGATCTCTAATGAAATGATGTCTAATTTCGATATACTTGGTCCTTAAGTATTATATCAAATTTTAGTCAAATTTATAGCACTTGTATTATCATAAAGAATTGAAACATTTTCAAAAATTAAACCATAATCAAGCAAAGTTTGTTTCATCCATAAAATTTGTGCATAACAAGTGCTAACTGCTATATATTCAACTTCATTCATTGGGAGTGGAACAGAGTTTTGCTTTTTAGAGTGCCAAGATATTAAAGAATTTCCAAGAAAATGACATGTGTCGCTTGTGCTTTTCTTATCTAATTTGTATCCGGCAAGTTAGAATCAGAGTATCCGGATTGAAAAAATAAATTTTGGATACCATAAGTCAATTTCAATCTTGTTAGTAAGATACTTGAAAATTCGTTTTACTACATTTAGGGGCAATTCTTTTGGGCAATATTTAAATCGTGCACATACACATATAGAGAACATGATATCAAACCTAGAAGCTGTCAAATATAATAAACTACCTACCATGCCTCTATACGACTTTTTACAAACATTTTTACTTTTCATCTTTATCAAGCTTAATACTTGTACTCATAGGTATTGGTTTTGATTTGCAATTATCCACTTTGAATCTTTTCAACAAATCTTTTGTCTATTTAGCTTGATTGATAAAAGGTTCCATTTTTAGATTGTTTGATATAGAGACCAATAAAATAATTGAGTTCTCTCATCATACTTATTTCAAATTCATTTTTCATGGACTCAACAAAATCTTTTATAAGACTCATATTTGTAGCTCCAAACATAAAGTCATCAATATAGATTTGCACAATTACTATATCAGACTTGTGATTTTTAATAAATAAAGTTGTATCAACTTTTCCTCTTGAAAATCCGTTGTTTAACAGAAAGGTACCGAGTCTTTCATACCAAGCTCTAGGAGCTTGCTTTAGTCCATAAAGAGCTTTATTTAACTTAAAAACATGATTGAGGAATTCATTATTTTCAAAACTAGGTAGTTGCTCCACATAGACTTCTTCCTTTATAAAACCATTTAAGAAAGCACTTTTGATATCCATTTAAAAGAAAGCACTTTTGATATCCATTTGAAAAAAAGTGAAATTCTTAAAAGCTACAAATGCCAAAACATTCGAATAGATTCTAGTCGAGCAATCAGAGCAAAGATATCATCAAAATCAATTCCTTCTTCTTGATTGTAGCTTTAGCAACCAATCTAGCCTTACTTCTTGTTATTAAACTAGATTCATCAAGTTTGTTTCTAAACACCCATTTAGTTCCCATGATAGTTATGTTTTCAATTCTAGGAACCAAATTCCATACATCATTCCTTGTGAACTAGTTTAATTTATCTTGCATTGCATTAATCTAAAATTCATCTTTTATAGCTTCATCAACATTTTTCGACTCAAATTGAGATAAAAAAGCCAGACTACTTAAACCCTTGAAGAAGATCTTGTTTGAACACAATTAAAAGGTTCTCCAATTGTTAAATCTTTAGGATATGATTTTGCATACTTCCATTCTTTAGGCAAATCAACATTATTAGATTCATGCATATCAACATCCAATCTTTGTTCATTAACTTCTTTGTTACTGTCTTCAAGAGCAATATTATTCAAATGAACACATACATCATTAACATCATCAAGTAAACATACATTAGGCAAAGAATCATCAAATATGACATGAATAGATTTTTCAACAACTAAAGATCCTATGTTAAAAGCTCTATAAACTTTAAATATTGAAGAATATCCTAAGAAAATTCCTTCATCGCTTTTAGAGTTGAATTTAGCCAATTGCTCTTTGCCACTATTTAAGATGTAATATTTTGTGTCACAAGGATGAAAATATGATATGTTAGATCTTTTACCTTTCCAAATTCATAGGGAGTTTTCTTTAAAATTGGCCTTATAAAAACTTTGTTTGAAATCTAACATGTTGTATTAATAGCTTCAGCCAAAAAATATTTTTGCAAATTATTTTCACATAACATGGTTCTAGCCATTTCAATTATTGTTCTATTTTCTTTTCAGCTACACCATTTTGTTGTGGAGTTCTAGGGGCTGAAAAAGTTTGTTCAATGCCAAAAGTATTACAAAAAATTTTCATTTCATGATTTTCAAATTCTCCCCTATGGTCACTTCGACTAATGACAATGTTAAGACATTTTTCATTTTGGATTTTATTGCAATATCTAAAAAAGACATGATTGGTTTCATCTTTAGATACAAGAAAGAAAGTTCACATGTATCTAGTAAAATCATCAACAATAACCAAAGTGTATTTCTTTTCTCTTAAACTTAAGGTTTAGTTATGACCAAATAAATCCATATGCAATAGTTCTAATGACCTAGATGTGGAGATAACATCCTTAGACTTAAAAGAAGTCTAAGTTTGCTTTCCTTTTTGACATGTATGACAAATCTTATCCTCTTGACATTTTAACTTTGGCAAACCTTTGACAAGATCCTTTTTAATAAGTTTTGAAATGATGTCCATGTTAGCATATCTTATTTTCAATGTCATAGCCAACTATTGTCGTTTTCAGAATATAGACAGGTTTCATTTGAAGATTTAAAATCATCTAAATTGATTTTGTAAATATTTCCTTGTCTATATCCTTTAAAACATGCTTGGTTATTGTAAATTCTTTCAATAGAACACTTCTCAGCATAAAAATGTTACTTTAAACCCCTTATTGTACAATTGGCTAATACTTGACTGAATTGCACGAAACTACGCTCTTATAATTTTTAACTTTTAAAAATAGGAGCAATATTAATTGGCCAGTAAAAACTGGGTGCAAATGTAGTAAATAAACTGGTAAGACCAAGTCAATCCACAAGGAGCTAATAATTAATTACTAAAATATTGAATTTTACCCTAAGCTAGCTATCCAATTTTAGATTTTTAATTAATATATGATGATTTAACTAAGGTATAAACTAATTGATGATTTTGAACAACTAAAACCTCATATTCTAGCAACAACAACGAGGGATACTGGTTTAGGAGATGCAACAACAATCAAGAACAATGCATTTCTATTCTCATTTGAATTGAAGCATGCCTTAAGTTGATATTAAAACTTATTATTTAAGATTTAATCAAACTCACTAGAATTCGCCCACCTCCCAGAGTAGAAAAATCCAAATCATAGCATAAACTATCCCATCAAGGCAATTTATCTACAATCCTTAGGTACATAGCAATTTTCTCTCACCACAAATGCTATCCTAGTTGAATTTACAAACTAAGTACCGCCAAGTGACCTAAATATGTAACCTTAACTACATTAAGAAAAGTGAGTTCATGAATTTCATCAAAAACATGTATATCCCTATGACAAATCCTTTTAAAAAATCCAAGATTTACTTATACAGATTATCGAATCCTTCCAAGTATCTCTACTTCTATCCATCTAACTCATGTTGGCCATTCATAAATCAAACAGACTACAAGTAATATTAATTAAATTCCTAAATAATCAAGATCAACATCAAAATAAAGTCAAAATATTCAAATTATCAAATCCATTCATGCAAGTTCATATATCAATAAAGAATAGCACAATCAAGCATACATATAAAAAATCATGGATAAGAAAAACCTCAAAAACAATTCTTTTCATTAAATCTTGTTTTCAAATCCATCAACCCAAAATTGGGGTAATTGTTTGATTGTATCTAAACCCTAAATCATCTCTAAAGTTGCTAAAACATTAGGGTTTTAGTGCCCTAGGATTGAAATACAAAAACACATTCTTAATCTCTCTTTTTCTAATGATTTCTCAAAGCTTTGGAATTATTCAAATCAGATATGGTCGTGGCTTCTATAAAATGAAGAATTGTAATTGATAAAGACATCACATACACCAGCAGTTACATGGTCTATGCCGACGGCTTTGATATAGATTTGGCCAACATTCAATGTAAATTGTTGACACTCTAAAATATACTGGCAGTGTTGATGCCAGTGCTTAAATTTCGATTCTATACACATTGTGCACTGCCTCTACGCCGGCGACATAGGATGAAGATTTATCGATGTAAGATGAAAGCTGATGAAGTCTTCTTTGAATGCTAGCAGTGTTGGCTTTAGCTTTAAAGAAATGCATTATGTGGATAACCAACACGCCTCAACATCGACGACTTTGAATTTGTTTTTGCCGATATAATGAAATTGCAGAAGCCGATGGAACTTGTCTTATATGCTGGCATCATTCATGCCAGCCTTAATATTTTGCTTTTGGATCACGACAAACGCTGTAAGCCCCTAGATTTTTCGATGTTATTAGCAAACCCTAAGAACCGGAAGTTGAAACGAAACCTTAAAATTAACCTAGTTCTATGATTAGTCTAGTGAATCTAGATCCGGCAATCCCGTGTTCTTAAACCCTAGAAAACGAAATTGAGATAATTGTGGAAAACGGTTCGTAATAACATAGGGAAGCCTAAAAATATCAGATTGAATTTTTCTAGTGTCCTTCGGATCCGATCGGGATCAGTTTTCGAAAAACCGTGCCCCGGAGCACCGGATAAAAAATATTCCGACAACACCAATAGTCGTAAAAATATAAGGTTTTCAAAAATATCAGTTTTAGAATTTTTCGGTATCTAAAAATAACAGATATAGGCCTTTTACGCGTATTTTCTTTACTACCGGTATTTTAATTGTCTAGTCTACTATTCATAGTACTTTTCTACTATTCATTACTATTCACCTATCTCTACTTTTTCTTACACTTATTCTTACACTCTACCATACCTATACCTTACAAATTTACCTTCCCCATACAACTTTAATCACATCACACTTTACACATTACTTCTTTTTATTACAAAACAACAAAATTAATCAATTTTTCTCTTCCCCTAAGCTCTTGCCGTCCACTCTCTCTCTCCTCTTCCTCTCAAATTGTTTTCTTTTCCAATTTATTTTATTACATCTAATTTCCACTCCAAAAATCTATAAATACCCCCTTCCTCTTCCATTCTTTCACACAACAAAAATTCATACTAAAACTCTCCAAAATCACTCCACAAAATTCCTCTCCCAACATCTCTCTCAAGTCTCTCTTTTCTTTAGAAAATCCATTCCCACATAATACTACAACCCATTCTTTTCTTCTTCAACCAACACATAAACTTTAGGTAAAACTTTCTTATTACTCATCATGTTCATATAACTTAACATGAGTTTAGTGTATGTTTCTTAGGCTCATTGAGTTAAAGAAGCAACAATTTATTCATGTTTTGTTTTTGTTCATGTTCTTATTTTCTTTATGTTACTATTATGTTGATATTGTTATTATTTGTATTATCTATCTATATTATATGTATATGTTTATTTAGAGCATATAAGCTCACTTGTTATTTATTTACTTTCAAGTATTGCAATTTATTTAATTTCAAGTTGTTCTTAAGACTAGTCTTTCTAGTCTTAGACTTGTCCATATCAAGTCAAAACAATTTTATTTCCTTGCTTTTCTTTTCTTTTAAGGACTAGTCTATTCTTAGTCCCGGGATTCCTTGATGAAGCTAAGGTTCCCAATACTTGACTTTACCTTTATGCTCTTATTTATTTTTAATTTTATATTTTTCATGGTTACATATTCTCATTCATGCATGAATATGTTGTTATTGTCTCAATCATAATAAAATGAGCTTTCTTAAAATAAGAATGAGAACTCTTTTTAAAAATAAATTTTGTCACATAAGAAGTTATTTTCCTTAAAGGTTTGAAATTTATTTTAAGCAAATATTCTTCTAAAGTTAGATAAGCTAGCTCAAGTTTTAGTAATAATATGTGGTTTTCACCAAGAAATACATAAAGTAAAGTTATTATAAAATCTCTTTTCAAAGAAATAAGAAAGTTTCTTTAGACCTAAACAAAATTTCAATTCAATTGTCAAAGTTTTCCAACACTAAAGTCTAAGATAAGTTTTTCCAAAATTTACTTATATGATGATTTCTTTTAAAAGTGGATATAACTATGAAATAGTTAGAAAAACTATATGTTTCCAAACTACTAGAAATAAATTTATGAAAATCTTGAAAGATTAAAATTACTTTTGAAGATTAATAACTAAGAAATGGAGTTAAAAGGAAGAAATACTCCTTTATAATAATTTAGGAAATTTTCAAAGTAAAACTAACTCCTTTTCAAGTCTTAAGCTTATCTCACTTTCAAGACATGTGTCTTACAAAACCATTGTTGAGACAACACCAAATTCATGCATATAGTTTGAGTTTATACATATATATACATAAATTCAAGGGATTTTTCAACCATACAATATATCTATATTTTTGTACAAAAGCCCTTGAGTGAAGTAATGTTTGAAAACTCTAGTTTTGAAGTTTAGAAAATTCGTATCAAATCTGTAGCGCTATTCCGAGACCAAATAACTTCTTTTGATGAAATAACCTTAGAAATAGATAGATCTTTTCGAGTAGGTAGAAATCGGTATATAATATGCGGAATTCCGAGTTAAAATGAGCAAGTTATGGCCATTTTAAAGTTGGAATTTCCATTCCATACGATTTTTACAAATTCTTTAAGATAGAAGTATAGATCTTGAATAGACCTTGGATGAAATACTCATGTTGGGTATTTCTTTTGTTTAGGTGTCGAGGATCACGATCTTGTCTTCCCCGAGGATTACTTCGACTCCTAGAGCGCTATGGACGAGTGAGTTTCCTTTACGCTTACGTATTCGCGCATGTGCTTGTAGAATAGAGCACTAGATGTTAGGAAAAAGATAAAATTGATATGCATGTGGGATATTATGGGAATTATGTATGTGATTCGTTGTGTGCGATCAATGAACGATAAGTATATCGAAACCCGATTTGTGATTGATATAAATGTTTCCATGTATGTATTGTTATGTGTGCAAATATTGTTTGATCGCTTTAAATGATTTAATGTCATATTGAAATCCTCATATAATAAATTGCTCATGCATATCACTTAGTATATCATTTCGAAGTTTTGCTACTACTCCTCAGCGTGGGACCGGAATGGTAAGCTGCCTAGCTACATCTTGAGGGTTAGGACGTACGGGGAATACGGCCTCAAGGTGTAGCCGAGCCGGATCGATCGCTTTGGGCATGGAAGGCCCGGGGACTAGTAGTACGGTTCGTTGGAACCCCAAGACGCGCGCAAACTTTGAGGAGGTTGTTCGGGACCCAGTTCAAAGCATTCCCTAACCACCGATGGAGGGGTAAATCCATCAAACATACGAAACCGGATAGTCGTATGTAATGTTTGATCATATGGTTGTTGCATTCATATGCTTGATTAATAAACTTGTTTGATTGTTGTTATGAGTACTATTGCGTAAGGAATATCTCACTAAGCTAGTCATGCTTATACTCCTATAGACTTTTGATATTGCAGGATTATCTTTTGCACCCGAACCTCCTTGATTTCCCGGGTAGAATCCTTATTTTGAGAAGCTTTTGGAGGCAATCTATTTTGAAGTTATAGAGTAGATTTCTTCTAAAATCTTCTAGCTTAGTTATGTATATTTAGAACCATGTTATTATGAGTTATCGGGGGAATGCCCCTTAGAAGCTGTAAGACTTTTATTTCAATGAAATATATTGAGTGTTATTTTGCATGTTCCGCTGCCAATGTCTTAAAATGCATTACTCCACCGGTCTCCCTTTGTTGTGAATGTACGCCTTGTACCGATATGGAAGCTTTCGAGTGACTGAGGTAGTCATTCTTAAGTTTTAATATTGCGTACGGCGGGCTGTCACGTTTAGGGTACCGCTGGGAGCGTGACAAACGCCGTCTTAACATCGGAGGTGTATGTCTTTATTTGGCCGGCATTGAATGTTATGTTTCTTAAATTTGCACAACTTCTCCTTATTTGTTTATATTTTGTTTGTTAAGTCTTTTATTACCTAAAAAATCAAAATGAGAACAATTAAGTACCAATTCCTTGTTATTTCTATCAAAATTTATAATAATTAAGAAAATTTGATTCATGAAAAGTAAGTAAAATATGAATTTATCAATACTCAACAAATTATGTTATAAATTTTCTACAAGCAAAACATTTTTAATACATAAATCCTAATTAATGAGAATGTTACCTTCTCTTGGAACAGTTAACTTCCTATTGTCTCAAAAGGTAACACTCCCATGATCTTTCAAGTCTAGTGATGTAAATTTGGATATGTCTCCTATCATATGTCTAGAGCAGCATTATCCAAGTACCATTTGTTGTTGCCACTTAAGGATTCTTGTAAAGTAAATTATTACTTCTTTGGTATCCATTTTAGTTTGGGTCCTTTTTAGTTAGGGGGTATAAAAACTTCTCTTTTTGGAACCTAAACAAATTTGCTTCGATGATTCAAATTCATATATTTTCTTATTGCATAGTTATGTGCAATGCAACCTGTTTAGCCACAATAATTATATGTCTCATAAGTAGATTTAACAAATTTAGTTTTGTGGGACTTACAATTATTTTGACCATTATAGTCAATTCCAAATTTATTTGAATCACACTTTTGGCTTCTAAGAAGTGTGTTCATTTTTTTTTTTCCAGTTGTGAATTTGGCTATAGTAGCCCTTGAATTATCTAAGCTAGTTTTTAAGATTTTATTTTCATTTTTCAAAACTTCTAGCTCCTTTATGATTTCATATCTACAACTATTAGCACATGCAACACTATCATTCTTTAATGTCTTAACTTCGATGTCCAGAAAATCATTTTCAATTTTTAATTTTTCATTCATTTCCTTTAACTCATAATTTTTGCTTTTCAAATTTTTGCATGTAATATCCATCTTTTTGTTTTCTATTTTCAATTGTTTATTTCATTGTTTAGCTTTTCATTTTCAGATCTAACCTCTTCATGCTCAGTTTGAAAATTATCTAATTGATCTCCAATTTCAGTCATTAAAGATTTCAACATGCTATTCCTTTTTTCAGCTTTCAATAATTTATAACAAACTTTCTCATACATAACATGTAGTTCATCATACGAAGGAGAACAAGAAGATAATACCTCATTGTCCAAGGCCATGAAGTGTACATTCTCATCATCTAAATCTAATGAGTCATCATTGCTCCAAGTCGCAATGTATGCTTTCTTCTTCTCCTCTTTTGATCTCTTTTTATGTAGAGGACAATAGTGCTAGATGTGTCCTGGTTTTTTACAGTTATAGCATGTGATCACATTCTATCTCTTGTGCTTGGACGAGTTGCTATCATCCTCCATCCTCTTTGATTTTGTCTTCATAAATTTTTTGAACTTATTAGCCATCAAGACAAGGTCTTCTTATTCATCTTCTTCTTCATAGCTTGATTCTTCTCTTATGGCCTTCAGGGCAATTGCCTTCTTATTGCCTTCCTTACCTTGTTTCTTGATGAGCTCATAGGTTTTGAGCGAACCAAGAAGCTCATCTTTACTTATGGCACTGAGATCTCTGGCTTCCTCTATTGCTGTCCTCTTTACTTCACAATCCCTTGAAAGTGACCTGAGAAGTTCAGAGTTAATTTCCAAATTAGTGAAGTTTTTCCTAAGCACACTTAAAGGATCTATAATATTAATAAATATGTTGTGCACTTCATCAATAGTTTCATTTGAGAGCCTTTTAAAATTTTCGAACTCTCCACATAGGAAACTTTATTTTAGTGTCTCTAACTCTGGATGTTCATTCATGTCTTTTCAAGCTCATCCCAAATTTCTTTCATGGAAGAACATGTAGAAATTCTTTTAAAATCACTTTCATTAAACCGCCATGTAATATATCATAGCAATTTTGTTTAAATCAAGCCTTTTCCAATCACCTTTATAAAATCAGCTTTTGATTTTCCATCAATTTTAAAAAGCTCATTTTCAATAACATTCCATATCAATTTGTTTTGGCTTTTAAAAATATTTTTATCCTAGACTTCCAGTAAGGATAATTACCCCTATTAAAAAGTGGAGGTCTGTTTATAGCTTGCCCTCAAGAAATCCTAGTGTCTTAGTTGTCAGGACCTTTACTCTATTTCAAGTTAAGCATGGAAATAATAGAGACAGGCTCTGATACCAATTGAAAATACACTAGGAATACTCAAGAGGGAAGGGGGGGGGGGGGGGGGGGGTGTGTAAAATGAGGATTTGCCTAAAATTTCGAAATAATTAATTTTGAACGCAACAAATTAAAAATAAAAGGGTTTGTAGCGGATCAATAAAAAATAAAAAGAATGTATAAAAAAGGAAAGAAGAAAAAATCAAGCCACAAATTTAACGTTGAGTTCGGCCTTTGCCTACTCAACAATCCACCAGTTGCCTCTTTCGAGGTTTTACCACTACTATATTGATATCAAGGAGTTAGCTCAAAAGAGCAATATTACCAATAGAAAATAAAATATTTCATCTCTCTAAGTGCTTTTATATGAATAGCAACAAAATATAAACTAAGCACTAACGTAAATTTTCTTTCTTTTAATAATTTGCAAATACCGTATACAAGAAAACAAAAAAAAAATTTGTTTGATCACAGTAATGAGTTCGTAAAAGAGTTTTTCAGTTTGTTCCTCTATGTTGGTCTTCTAGACATCATATATAAATACCTTATAAATTCAAAAGTCCATTAGTCATAGCGCCTATAACCTGCCAAGTATTAAATGCACTCCAACGGCTCTTTTCTTACCACATCAACCTTATTTTTATGTCGTTGCACCTAATACAGTTGTGCGCCTCACTTATCGCGCCTAGCCTTTACCATCTATAGTTTCTTATATACACACTTTGCCAAGCTTCGAAATTTGAATTATCGAGCCCTCAACTCTAGCACATTGACAGCACTGCTTGCTTCTTTAGTTTTGTCGAGCCTCAACTTTTTAGGCCGTTAAGCCCTAAACTCTTGATATGACGAGGCCTAAATTTAACCCTCTGCATGACCCTATTTCGCCCTAGACATGCTCTTGTTTTGCCCTCGACATGCTTTTGCCCTTGACATGCTCTGTTTTGCTAAAAATCTGCAGAAAAAAACTCTACAAACATGCACAAAACACACACACGCACATATATTATATATATTTATTTATTTGATTAATTAAGTGTAGTTTACAACAAATAAATAGTTGATTGTGCATTAAATTGTCTCATTAAAATGCACATTGAACTCTCAAGTTTAATAATGTGCCTCATGTTAAGATGTCCCACTTTTCAAGAATGCTTTTCTTGAACCAATTGGTGCCATCATCATTTCACCACCTTCTTATGCCATTAAAAACCTTCTCAAAGATCATATCCTCATAACTTGATTATTGCATTAAAATTTTATTGCTTGAAAAATCTCATAGAGCATGCCTTTTCTCTACAACTCCATTAGACTTTTGGTGTCATAGTGTCAAAGATGTTTGAATGCCTATACCCTTATAATGGAATTTACTTTGGGTGTATCTATTAATCATACCACATCACCAATGGGGTTAGTTTTGTACCTTTTGGTTGTCCAACTAGATATGTGACTCTACACTAGAAAATTATGGATTGTCTATAGCATTGCTACTCACATATGAAAAAAAAAAAAAAAAAAACCATACCATAATGGCATAGCATGTATATACCCCATTTATTGACAATCTATACCTCCATTAAGAGGCTTAAGGAAAACAATGATATCCTTACTTAGTGATATTGGCCTCTAAATCAACAACATTAACATTTACCTTACTTTTTTGTATTTCATTACTGCAGCATTATAGGAAATAAAATGAACAATCATAAACAAAACATTGTAACTAAATTACCAACAGGATAAAAGTAATCATTGAAAGACCTAACCACACATTTGAAGCTTCTTTTCTAAAATCTAGGAACTTATTACCCAAGCTCTTTGATGCTTGGAAGTTAGATAGATACTTTAAAACATTTCCTTGACAATATGTCCATCCTTATGCTACTCGATGTCTAGTGTTACCTTTTTGCATATAAGTAATTATTAGATGCATGATTTTAGTGGGAACACCTTATAAATTAACAATAGCCTTGTTTTTCTATCTTTCATTCCTCAATGACCAAAATCGTTAATGTCATGTTTGGTACATGGAAATAAACCTAAAATGGAATTGCAAATTTGGATTCCATTCCATTTCCCAAGTTTAGATGCACTTTTAGAAGCTAAAATCTCGATTCCTACTTCATAAAGGAATTCAATTATGCTTTCTCAAAGGCAAAATCACAATTCCATTTTGGCTTTATTAATTACATACAATTTCATTACCTTTTATACTATCACATATTTATAATTTGCATTTATTTTTAGGAAAATTTCAACAAATACACTTTATAGTCATTCCATTCCATTCCATTTTATGTATACTTCCAGACATAAGAATAGATTTATCATTACGGAACGCATTCAATTTCAATTATTTCCATTCCAAATCATTTCCACGTATAAAACAAGACATAAGCTCTTTCCTAAAATAAGCGGAGTTCCTATGTGCATCAATTGAGTTTGTATGTATTCATATTAATACCAACATTCATTATACCTTATATAAAAGAACGAAAACTTATTGTAGGGCAATATGTGACGGTCATTATAGATGCAACGTGAAAATATTCAAATCTGTTGTTTAACAAATCCATTCATCTCATCATTAACATAATCCACACTTCATCTTCAAGAAAGTGTACCCATCAATTCATAGCATTCAAATGAGTATAGGTTGGATCATCAAAAATACATCTCTATGAGTACTAGTACTTAATC
Organism: Combretum micranthum; assembly: GCA_024138025.1. Lineage (NCBI taxonomy): Eukaryota > Viridiplantae > Streptophyta > Magnoliopsida > Myrtales > Combretaceae > Combretum > Combretum micranthum. The sequence continues at coordinate 1,124,520 of JAMXBD010000270.1, read as the reverse complement.
TTCCACTATTATCTACCCCATAAATATCATGGATATCAATAGCACACAGAATAATGAATTTCATGTCTATAAACCTAACATGGACCTCAACATTTCATAAATTGTATCATATATGATTGAATTTGCTCGATGGATTTAAAGTGAAATTATCACACACAAAAGCTAGTTACGTTGTCGAAATAACTAATATTTTGGTGATGGGCTTTATATGTTTTATGAATTTGTCATATAGATTATATGATTTAATCATATTCTGGATTTGGTTTTGACATCCACATTCCCCACTAGATGTAGCAGCAAATGAATTGAAACAACACTTGGAAAAAATTATTCTTGATAGTTCCGCGATATATAAACTATGCATTTTAAACCTTTAGATGTGTAGAATAGTAGCATACTCTATTAATCTAACCGTATAAAATACATGATACATAATAGACGGCATGATTTTATCTTCTTCAATGGACATTCTCTAGCCAGAGATGCGACTTTCTTTCCTAGATTCGATCTCTTTTAAGCAACAAAAAGTGGCATTGCCGTATTATTCCTGCTATTAATTTTTGCATGCGAACTACTTTTAGGATTCTATGATGCAAATTAATATGTATATATATTTCCCGAGTGGGCATATACATCGGACATAGATTATGGATTAATTAAGATGGTATAAACAGAACATTTAGACCATGACATCAATAAAATGAAAAAAGCCTTGAGAGCTCAAAGATCTTTAACACTTCAATATATGAAAGGGTCATCAGAAACAGTAGTCACAAAACCTAACACACATCCAAATCGATACTAAACTAAAAGTTACACGACGACCATAAAACAAACCATTGAAGAGATGGTTTGTTTTAATGAGTCCTAGAAAAGGGAATATCACTAATCAACAATTTTTACTATTAAATTTTTTTTTTCAAACTTTTGTTTGTCATTAACGATATGAGAAGGGTCCTTTTGGCTGAAGCTGCTTGCACATGGCAAGATAGGTCAAGTAAAGAACACGGTCCTTTGCTCCAGTCCTGTGGTTCTTGGTGTGCTTGCAGAAGTACTTGAGTTGCTCAAGAGTGCAGCATCCAAGCATTTGCCCTAGCAGCAAAAACAGCCAGTTTATGGATTTCTTCTTGTCTGATATTACCGGCTTCGCACAATTTCGGTTCTTGCATCTCCTGTAAAACATCACCATTGCACCAATCATCTATATCTATATTTATATTATATATACAATTGGTCCGACTTCACAGCATATAACACAAAACTTGTTGAATAAATCAATTAAGAATATACAATTTCATATTACAAGCAAGATGTGATTTCTCCAATTGTATAAACAAATATTTTCGATTATATACTTAACATTTTAAGGGTAATCTATGTAATTATATATAGATATATATATATATATATATTTATAGCAACACACACATCTTCATGATCTAAAAATTAATAATACAAAAGGGTAGACATTTTGTCAATCGATTCCCATGGAAAACTTGATTCGTCTAATTATTAAGCAAATAATAGTTATCGAACCTCAGAACATATAACTTTCTAATAAATAAAATAAGAATAAGCTGTTAGTTATCACAAGAATACTCATTTTCAATTATTAATCAACTTTTATGGAAACTTCATGTGATTATGTGTGCGTATATATCAACATTTTAATAATATAAAAAACTAATGGTACAAAATGATAGATATATAAAATCAACTACCATGGAAAACTTGATTCTCTATATTATTAAGCAAATATCATTTATCGAACTCGACAACATATAAGATAGAACTTTTTAATAAATAAAATAGGAATCAGCAGGTACATATTACAAGCAAGTTGTAGTTTCTCTAGTAGTATACATACACATGTTTTATTATGAATAAATCAAATCTTTAAGGAAAAAGGCAGATATTTTGTAAGTCGTTTATCATGGAAAAACTTGATTTAAACTGAACAAAAACAAAAAGAGGAAGAAAAAAGAAAAAGAAAATGCATTAACTTGGTTTAACCCTAGTACATACCGGCAATCAGGGAGCACCGGATTCATCCACACATCGGGTGCACGATCACGCATCTCACTGTTCCTACTCAAGATGAAATTCGCAACTTCATAGAATTTTTCCCTAAGATCAAACTCGATCTCGAAAATCTCATCGCATTTCTTGCACTGAACCACTCCCCTTATTCTTGATGTCCCTGGCCTCTAGGGTTTCGAGATCATACGGTTGCCCTCCTATCGGTTGCCCACGGATACGGTGCAGGGATGGTCTCGCTCTTCCCTGCACGCCGAGCCACATCCTGTGGGAGCGCCCTCTTCCTCCCTCTCCCCTGGCGCACAGGCTGCACGATTGGCGGGACCGGCATAGGGGGTTCGATTGTAGAATGATGCCCTAAATGGCGGGTGATTTCAGCCATGAAACCGGTTGTGGAGAAGGATAAATGAACAACTCCGGGTACTGCGGCAATGGTGCCGGCCGGCGTGGTGGAGAGTGAGGGTTTAGACCGAGACCAAGACTGAGGAGGTCTTCCTCGGGATTGGATCTCATCTCGGGTTTGATATTTGTTTTAGCACTCATGTTAAAGAACTAGCGATTCTCTCTCTCTTTCTTTGTTTCAAAGAAAAGGATTAGGGTTCAGCATTTAAGGGAAAACAAAGAGAAAGAAAAAGAGAATAGTCGGAAAGAGAATAGACAAGAGAGATTTAAGGGTACGATCAATTCAAATTTTTAGAGGGAATATTACAGAGAAAGATAAGGGTGTGGGATTTGTTTTAGGGTTTTTGTTTCTGCTTTGAAATTTGAAAAGACTGAGGAAGATGAGGATGAATCTAATTAAAGATATCTAATCAAATTCTGATATTTAGTTAGGGTCGGATTTAGGGTTTTGTGGGTTCATCGGAAGCTTTAAGTTCCCGCGTGATTGCATTGATTTGAAGAAGTGGGAAAGAGGGCGAGGAAGATTAGGATGGATGGATGGATGTATGGAGGCGTGTACACAGTCAACAAAGACAAACATGTGTCAGGATGACCAATAAAAAATGGAACAACATGCTATAACCATTAATTTCTTCTCTCTTTTTTTTTTTTTTTTTTTAATAATTTGGAGAGGGTTATGTGTTATTGGCAAAGTGGATTAATATGGTATGAGTGGACATACTATTATCATGGTGCAGTTATCAAAGTTTATGGTAAGAATATTTTCTTAATCATTCCATTAAAAAATGGAACTATTTGCTATTAGTAATACAATTTCTTTTAATAATTTATATGGTGGATTTGAGCATTTATTGCAAGAAAGAGTTCTATTAAATTTAATGATTTTGATAGATTTTACATTAGGGTTTGTATTGATAGGGAAAATATATGTATCACTATGAGTGAACATACTACTACCATGTAGTAGTTATCAATGTTTAGATTTGGGAAAAAGAGAAACAAGAATATTTCATTAGCCATACCAATGAAAAATTGAATTACATGCTATAATCATAACATGTATATATATATATATATATATTTTAAATTTTAATGGTGGATTCAATCATTTATCTCAAGAGAGGGTTGTTAATTATACCAATGAAAAGATAGTTTATATGCTAGAATTGTTACATTGTTTTTCAAAAAATTAAAATGACGGATATAGTCATTTATCTCAACAGAGAGTTATATTTAATTTAATGATTTTTGGTAAAGCGTTGTAACTATATTAATAGAGTGGACGTATATCAATATATGCAAAAAAAAAAAAAAAAAAAAAAAAAAAAAACTACTATCATGTCATAGTTATCTGCATTTTGATTTTGGAGGAAAACATCAAAATAGTAGGAATATTTTCAAATACCAATGAAAAATGGAAGTATGATTAATACTTTTCCCCTCATCATATAAATGGTGCATTTAATTATTTATCTCAAGAGAGGGTTCTATCAAATTTAATGATTTTGGTAGATTTTATATTAGGATATGCATTGATTGAGTGGATGTGTATCAATATAGGTAAACGTAATACTATCTTAAAAAAAAAAAAAACGTAATACTATCTTGCAAGTTTCTTAGCCATATTTGTTTGCTTGAACTGTTGAAAAATTTTATGGAAACAAAACATAACTGATATGTTTATATATTGAGAGGAATAATTCCAAGTCTCTTTTACTACGTTTATTTATTTAATTTATTTATTTATTGATCTCCAAGTTTAGGCCGAAGGGGGACTAAAAATTTAAAATCACAGTGCCTTGGTTTCAATTTAGCATAATTTCAATATAGAAAATTTTATGTTCCTGCTATTAATTTTGATAGAACCAATTTGTCATCATTGAATGGTTTGCACCATACCTAACTATGATTGAATTATTAAAATAGTTAATATTCTATTTATTATATTTATTTTAACGGTTAGATTAATGGCGGGATGGTCCCATCGATGGGATATGGTATTGATATATATTTAGATATATCAATATATGGAATTAATATTTGTATGTGCCCCAAATAAAATTATAAATACATATGATTTCCATAGAGAGTAACGATAGCACGACTTTTTTTTTTTTTTTTTTGGCCGAAACAATAGCACAAGTTAAAATGATAAGTTCGCATGCTAAGATTGATAAGATTGTAATATTCCTAACAAAGATCACAATCTCAACTAAATTTGAACTTCTGGTTTTATGTTAATCGTAAATAGTTTTGTTTTTTCTTCAAAACTCATCTAGTTGTGTTTTGTGGAAAAAAAAAAAAAATGAAGTACATTCCTTAATAGAAAAAATAACTTAAATTAATGACCTAACATGTCAGGAGAGATCACATTGTAACATCCAAAACAATCCATAAAGAAAGATCGCTATCATGACTTAATTTACACTTCTACACATGTATAATTGGCGAATTATGACAACCGCTCCTTCGGAAATAAGCCGCAAGAAAGTTTCCTCTGTTTTTCCCCACCTCTTGTATGATATAATTGCAAAACAGCTTTTTTCTTTCAAAGAAAAATAAATTTATCTTACTAGATAATAAGTGTAATTGAGCTTCCCACTTCTAGTTGTATTGTACTATTTATCTTGCTAGATAAACAGTTTTTTTTTTAATTTAATGTTATATTTGGTATTAAATCCATACTTATTTTACAATTAATTATCTTAAATTTGAAAATGCTAAGACATTAAAGAGCAAATCTCTAATTTAATAATAGAACTTTAGTAAATATTGCAATTACCTATCTAAAATTTTGTAGAAGGTGAATCTAGTTGCAACGGTCACATGCATGTAGTGTATATCTTACAATATAAGTGACCTTGGAAGAGCAAAATGAAATGACGTGTAAGATGACTAAAGGTGAGAAGTAAAGAGGAGGAGCAAAATGTGTTAAAGAGCTTGAGCACACAAGTGATATGGTGAAATTAGAAAGCATCAACCTTATAATTCTTAAAGAATAGGTAGTGTATTATTTTAAACTTTGTTTGATCTTTTATAAGAGCAATCCTGTAGCATAGTAGATTTTATCTCTATTTCTATATCTTCCAAATGACCAGAAAAACTCTAGATACCTATAGAGTTTAGTTAATGGTACCATCTATCAAATCACATTGAAAACCAACAGCTAATATAAGCCATCCTTTTGTTGACGGATCAATTTGGAATTCCATAACCTTCTAACCAATGCTTAATAACTTCTTCCGCTCCACTGAATGTTATAAATGTAGTTCCAACTATCAATTACCTAACAAGTCACCATTAATGGCCCAGACACCTAACTGCCATATCATCCCAATTACCGTACTAGCATACATAACGCAATCCAAGGGTATCACTTGCCAAATCAAGATCACTAAGTACAAGTAGTATGCAATTATTAAGTCGAATTTATGTATTTGTCTAGTTATTACTTATTACCCCAGCTCAAAACACGTAATCACTACAAATCTAATGCTAAAGTGCTTCAAACAATAGTACGTCAATTATGAATATCCAATTTGATAACTATTTAAACAATTTCTAAGGTTGTAATGCATAGCCATTACAAAGTAACTAGAGGTCTATTTAGACTGTTTGATTTTTATTTATATCGTAATTGTATCAGATCCGTGTTGGTAATTTGTTTGTATCATAGTTGTGTCGTATCTGTTTAATCTGTTTATGAATAAAATTGTCACTTTTTAATCTGTATTTCTTTAGTTGATAAACATCTATTTAAAAATAACAAAAATATGATGCTAAAATAACTAAAATATGATCAAACAAATAGAGCCAAGGTTATAATAAGCTTTGAATACATATTATTATGTTCATTTAATTGTTAATGAATTGTTATTAGGCTAATCATTTGATGGAATGAACAATGGAATAAACCATGACTAGAAAAATAAAAATACCATAATACTTATGCTTTATACATAATTAAAATAATGGTGGATTTAGATCCTCTAAAATTTCATCATGATGTACACATTATATAATCAATATAATATGTTTATATTTATATTTACTATTAATATATATTCGATGGTGTACCATAAAATATTATGATTATAATTGTATAACATATATGATATTGATTATAACATACATTATTAATACATAAAACATTATTATATTAATGTATAATATTTATGACATATATAACGTATTTACAATATATTATAATATGTGTATAATAAAATATATATGTTATTATGAATATAATAATATATTTAGTGGTTGTAACAAGTATTATGTTAATACATATATATTAATACATTTTATTAATGTATAACACACACACATATATATATTTCATGCTTAAGAAGGGACCTTACTCGGGACAACATGCCATGAATACTTATTTATGCAATATAAGTGTGGACAAAGTTTCTAATATCTAAAACACAATTTGCATTTAAAGCCTTACTTGCAGTTGGTTTATAGAACTTAAAAGACTTAGAATATAAATTGCCTTACATCTTGTTTAGAGGGTTACAATGGATAATAGCAGTTTTGGTACAACTACTCAGATTTTCCATAATTAAAACATGGTATCAACAATAACTACTCTCCCTTGCAACATTTAGCTAACCTTATCAAGATGATCTATCCTGCAAGGATGTAAAGGTAACTAGGGGTACCATCAAGGTGGAGTACACTATAGGGGAATGAGTAGAACCATAACTCGGTAAGATGGAGGGTACAAGTTTCTCATTACCACTCACATACATTAATAAGCAAGTTACCATTCCCATGCTATGCATGAATAACCATTGTAACATAAACATCACATGTGGCCACCAATAACTAACGTGAAGTCTAGAGCACACACTCCCCTTTGGCTTTGGGTTAAGAAATTCATAATTTCTCAGTGTCGAAATTATCTAAGGGAAATACTCTTATACCATAAGCCTTAGAGTACCTTAACTATAACCTTAGCCAAGATACCTTGATTGCAATTTTGAATTTGCTTATTTAAATGGTTTCCTTACCTTATGGATACCTTAATTGCAATATGGAGTTGACATAGGATACCTTAGATGTAGTCTTGAGCTTGTGTTTATTAAGACATGCAATATCCCACAACGATGGTATGAAGATGGCTTCGTTGTTTTGTAATTTTCCTATCTCTTTTAGTTTGTTTCAATAAAGCTGAAAACTAGAGGATATTAAATATATGGAATAGACAATATGTATAATTATTGACTTAATTTTAGTTTCCTATCATCCCATCATTATATAATGACGACAATAGGTGACACAAATTCCATGCGATGCAATCTCCATATAATGCATGTTAGGGTTTATTAGTAATCCAATAATTATTAGTAGATTCAAAGTTAAATAACTAGCATGCAATTCAATTAACATAAAAATGCAGAAAGACAATTTTCATATAAGAGCGCAACAATTAAGAAATTCAATCATAAACATTAAGTATGGTATTTGTTATTTTTTTTCCTAAATTAATAGTAACTTTGGTGAATATAGAAAAAGCATTTACGGTTCTTCAAAGACTACACTGTGTATGCAATGTGACTATTGTGTGATCTTCTAATCATTATTAAAAGTTCCTTGTTATGAGTAAATCATTCTTATTGATGGGGCTAGTTTTGTCACTAGATTTTTTTCTCCTACAAACACAGAAAAATGGTCAATAGTGCACTTGGGGCTGTCCGACACAACCACTCCCCTTAAGTTAGTTTGCAGGTCTTTTAGAGAGTATTAATAAGATAAAGAAAAAAAATTCTCCCTTTCTTTCCCTTGTGAAAGGAAGACTATTTATAGTACATGGTCATACCAGAGTAGGGTCCACTGAATCTTTTCTATTAGGAGGAATCTCTATCTAGTAACTAACGTAGCACCTAAGATGAAGAATTTATCCAGTGCCCGAGGTGAAGAAGTTGTAACTACATGGAGTATGGCCAAACTAGCGAAATTTCCCCTCCTCCCTCACCCCCTCCCCCCCCCCCCCCCCCCCACCAGGTTAAGATAAAGGTAAAGTGGAAATCTTTTGGAGTAAATTTTGAGGTCAAGGCAAACATGAGCTCGAGGAGAGCACAAGCCCGGGATCCCTTGCCAAGGCGGGACCCAAGGTATCACTAGTCACGAGCTCTTCATGGGTCGGCTAAGTTAGTGATCTTTTAGACCATTCTTGGGCTCTTTGGTCCATGTGAGAATGATAATGAGTTGGTTAGGTTATGACCTATATTCTGCTATCAACAGTGATTCCCCTTACTTCATTTTTGAGGAAGCAAGAAGAGTAAGCGATCTAAGCTCAGCTCATGAGGCCAACCTATCAAGTTAACGTTCTCAACTCTCTTCTCCATTTGAGTTGCATCCCTAAAGCCTGTGATAGAATGATATGCTTTGGAGGTAGTTCAAATCTATGCCAAGTCATCCTAAGCTCGTCATTATGGAGCTTGATCCATCTTGGGCGAGCAATCACCATAGGCTTAAGGTTGAATGGTTTGCTAGGGAAGTTGTTTGGATTCAAAAGGATGTGACTATTGTAATAATGGCTTCTAACATTTTATGACACTAATGTCATGGCAACATCTTGATCGTTGAGATTTGTTTGCACATTTCAAGGAGTTAGAGTCGTCACCCTCTCATAAATACTTGAGTTATAAGGGAGGTTTCACATTCATAACCATACTTAAATTCCACTTACGTAAAAACAATTTCACTTCATTTCTCAAATTTTCAATGTTCATTTTTCTTAAATCGTTCAAAGCTTGTTCTTCTAAGTGAATGAGCTAGAGAATCACTCCATTGTGTACTAGAAGCTTTTTCTTCCAAGTGCTAGTTCCTTAGCTCCTCTAGCTCTGTAATCCTAGCTTACAAAAGGGAATTAGAATACTCATGTTCAATGTTTTTGTGTACAAATTGCCTACATAAGTTCTCAAGTTCCAGAATACACCCTGAGTCTACAAACTTACCATTTCCAATAGCAGGTGGTTCTTGACATGGCAACTTAGGAGCTTCGTTGTTCATTGGAGCAACTATCGATTGAGTAGGAGCTAAATCAAACTAATTCTTACTCTGTTAAGGTCCTAACTTGTCAGTATTAGAGGTTACTATTTGCAATATAGATTGTGTGTTTCTATCTAATTAATATCTTGGTGTTTATGGGAGAACAAAGTGGAAGAGACAATTTGAGGGTAGAAGTTCCAACACACGGCACCAAGTGTTGAGGGTACTAATTTTGTTGGTAAATTTTTGCCACTACAAACACAAAAAAAAGGTCAATGGTCCACCGAAGGGTTGTCCAGTATAGTCACTCTAATGCTTAAGTTGGTCTATGGGTCTTTCAGAGAGTATTAATAAGATAAAAAAATCATTGTCGCTTTCTTTTCCTTATGAAGGGAAGGGTTATTTATAATTCATATTCATACCAAAATAAGGTCCACCAAATCTTTTCTGCTAAGATGAATCTCCATCTGGTAGCTAACCTAGCATTTTAAGTGAAGAAATTATCCAATGCCCAAATTGAGAGAGCGACTGCATGGAGTATGGTTAAACTGGCAATGTACCCCCCTCAACCCTAGGCTCGGGATGGGGATAAAGTGGAAACCTTATGGAGTCGAGTTCGAGGTCAAGCTCATGGGCTTCCCTTCAACTCAAGGTGAACGCAAGCTCGAGATCCCTTGCCAAGATGGTACTTATGGTGTCATTGGTCGCAGACTTTTCTTAAGCCTGCTAAGTTGGTGATCTTTTGGACCCTTATTAGGCTCTTTGGTCCATGTAAGGATGGTAACGGGTCAAGTGGATTGTGACCTATATTCTACTACCAACAATTCTCATTAGATAATATACGATTCATGAAAAAGTTGATAAAGTAAATATTTAATAATCTTACTATCATTGTATATTGGCATATTGGTATATTTCCTTAAGGTTCAAGAAATGATACTTCTTTAAGTATTTAACTTCAACTTATATAGCCATGTATTATTTATTTATTTTATTTTCATAAAATAAATTCAATTGAGCAAGGGACAACTTGGTGCTCAAGAAACTCAACACTCGAAAGCTTATGTCGAGTTGGATTACCAATTTGCCATGGTAGGAGATAATTCACTAGTAAGCCAATATTCATCTTCTTTCTCCTATAAACTTCAAATTCATATGTAAACTTGTTCCTAAAGTCCATTCTTACATATAACAAAATTCGTAAGTCATCAATAACAAGTTATAATCACTATTTAACACCAAACATTGATATAATCTACATATTAAATAAGTGTTTATTACACCAGAAGGTCATAACGTTTAAGGGTAAGTTCATTTTAGATCACAACATTTCGAAAAATTCAAAAGAGGTCATAACGTTTAGAGAAGTACCTTATGATATTTAATTAAATATTTCTTTTCTATTGATGCATGTCATTGGAGCTTTAAAAGAGGGGGTTTTTTTTTTAGTTTTAATTTAATACTTCTTTTGTTGACACGTGCTAGTGGTGACTTCAATTGATCCACTTCTCTAAACATTATGACCTTTTTTTTAGCTACTAAAAAATGTTGTGACCTAAACTAAACTTACTCAATCAACATTATAACCTCTTTTGAACTTTTTAAAATGTTTTCACCTAAAATAAACTTATCGGCAAATGTTGTGACCTTTTGGTGTAATTTATCCTATTAAACAATAAGAGTAGTAAATCATCGAAAATTCCTACTCACCAAGGTGTATCTTGTAATACTTCAATTAGTTAGACTACTAGCACATGAAAGTGAAGTTTTCTCCTAAAACTTGTAAAAAGACTTCCTCTGTACTTAAGTTTAAACTAAAAGTTTAAGTAAATATCATAAAAATTTAATAGTTATATGCCTTCATCGATCTCTTTAATGTTCATATGCGTAAAAATATAAAACCTAATAGAACCTTATCAATTTTACCTTGTCATGTAGAGTAAAAGTTCATGATCACAATGTAACTTCCAAATCTAAAATGGTTAAGATACGTGAGGTTATAGATTTTAGAAGTGGAGGGAGCTTATCGAGTTTGACAATGAAAAGGTTTTATGTGATAATGTTTTCCATAAATGGAAAGGACTATAGGTGGTGAACAAAATGTTTTAATGATTTACAACTGAGTTGATTTGTATGGGCGGTAAAAGGAAATAAAATTTTCATTTCTTAGGCCTGATTGGTGTACTAGCAATGCTTTCTTATAATGACACATTACATAGTATTTTTAAGCGAAAATTTATATGCTTGCTATATTTAAAAATCATGAAGACCATTATATACTTAAAATTCCTATTTTAACACTTTATTTTCTAATTTTTAATGTATAATATGGTTTGTTATAATTTTAGGCATTTAAGGGTTAAATAATTAGTGTTTTAGTACTTTAGGGCCTTATAACCTATTAAGTTAATCTCTAATTACCTAATTATATATTATGGATGTTATGAAAATTAGAGGTTTTACATATATGTATGATATATGAGACATATAGATATATTTATATTACATATACATTATAGTATACATGTATTATAAAATATAACAGATATATTAACAAAAATACATATATATATATATATATATATGTTAAAATATATTTTATTATATATTTGTATATATTGTGTTTGTAACAAACATTATGTTTATAATAATAGATAAATACATTATATTAATATATAACAAATATATATGTATAATATGTATGTTATATTTATACATATTAATGTATAACATATATATGTGTAATATATATCGTATATAACATGTTTATATTATATATACATGTATTATAGTATATATCTAACATATATGTTATCAATAATACATATACATGTTAAAATATGTATATATTATATTACATATATTTAGTAGTTGTAACAAACATTATGTTAATACATATAAATAAGTACATTCACATAGCATATATCATTAATATATATAAATACATAATATTAATGTACAACATTTATATGCAATATATGACAAATTTATATTACATATTCAATATAATGAATATATATAACTTATGTTTAGTGGTTATAACAAATACTAAAGAACTCTTCAACGATTGATTATACATGCAATATAGAAAGATATAAGACACATCCTATAGCTAAAGGCTTCACACAAAAAAGAAGGCATTGATTATAAAGAGAAGAATCTTGGTTTCTTCGAAATAATCTTGATGACATTTGCAACACATTTTGATATTGAGTTACCATAGATAGATTTGAGGATTCTTAATAGTAACATTGTTGATACAGTCTATACGATACAACCAAAAAACTTAAAATTAGGAGACTCGAAGACGATGTGCAAATCAAAGAAATCAATCTATAGACTCAAGCAGGTATCTCACTAATGGTATCACAAGTTTCATCAAAGCATTGTCTCATTCGGTTTCAAGACAATTGTTGTAGATAATTACATATACCATAAATTTAGTAGAGTAAGCTTATTTTCCTAGTATTGTATGTTGATGATATACAACTTGTCACAAATGATATAGGCTTACTGTATGAAATTAAGAAATTTATATCAAAGGATTTTAAGATGAAAGATCTTGGTGAAGCTTCTTTTATATTAGGAATCTAAATACATTAGAACTATTCCCGAGGTGTCATTGGATTGTCACAAAAGGGCTATATTGAGAAAGTGCTCAAGGGGTTTCTCACATAGAACTAAAACTAGGAAATACCCCTAAAGCTAAGGGAGATTGGATCCAATTTCTGCCAATGCCCCAATAATGAACTTGAAAGTAAGGAAATAGACAATGTCCCTTATGCTTCAACTATGGGGAATCTTATGTGTGTTTAGGTATGTATGCTAAATATTACAGACATTGTTGGGATGCTGGGGAGAATCAGGGAGGTATTTGAGCAATCCAAGAATGGATTATTGGAAAACAACCAAGAGAGTTATGTGATATTTCTAGAGAACAAAGAATTACACACTCACATATAGGAGGTTAGATTAGTTAAGATCATCAGTTATTCTTATTCTAGTTTTGCTCAACTCCATGACAACAAGAAATCCATATTAGGATATATTTATCTACTTGTAGAGTAGCTGTCTCTTAGATAAGTGCTAAATAGATGTTCATGGCTTCCTCCACTGTGCTAGTAGAATTTATAACATTTTATGAGACATCCAATCATAGAATATGGTTACACGATTTTGTTGTTGGGTTATGCATTGTGAATACTATTGAAAGACTGCTAAGGATATAATAAATCTGCAATGTTTTATTCCAACAACAATAGGGGCTCAACATTATCTAAACACATTAACTTCAAATTTCTAAGTATGAAAGAAAGAGTTTTGAATGGTCAGGTGTCTATAGAGAACATAGGGACAAATTTGATAATTGAGGATCCACTTACTGAAGTCTTACCACCTAAGGTCTTTCACAAACATGTTGCTCATATGACTGTTATGTAATTTTCGGATATATAGTTTCAGTGAGAGTTTGTATTTTGGAGAGTGCTCATAGACTTGTTAAGTTGTCTACAGACTTTTACACGGTCAAGGTTAGATATTAGTTATGAGGTCACTTTCAAGGGATAAAGGCATTAAAGGCACCTACACATTCAATTTTAGCGATTTAGTGCTTATAGTTTCAATTTAGTGTCTTTATTAATGGAAAAGTTAACACAGTTATACTTTTTTGCATTTCAGTACAAGTTGTTTAGTTTTAATTATATTTTAGTGTCTATTCACTAATTAATTTATTAAAATTAATATTTTACTTTTCTTAATGATAATATTATTTATAATTTAAAAGAAAGTTATGTATTAATTCATTGAAAATTAATTTTTTATTTTTAACCGAATTATTATTTTTAGAAAAAAAAATAAAATTATTTATATATGATAAGTTATGTATTACTACCATGTTTTTCAATTTCCAACAACTATATATAATAAAAAAAATTAAACATCTCAAGTCATTTCATTCTCATATATATCCCAAGTCTTTACAACTACAATTGTGGAATTAATTATCATAAAATATTTTTTAAAAAATTAAAAATGGTTGTTTAAAATTTTTTAATTTTATTTATTCCATTTTGAATTTTTTTAGATATGAAATTTAAAATGTTGCAAACTATGGAGAAAGCTTGAATGGGAAAATTACTAAATTATTAGAAAATTAGAGGATAATAAAGAAGAAAAGAGAAAAGAATACAATTGAAGGCAAATAGAAGGAAAAGGAAAAAAAAAAAAAAGAAAACAAAGAAGGACACGAGAATGAAAAAGAGCATTAAATAGGCAACGAATAATGAAAAAGAACGAATAAAGGATAGGCACCATCAGGGAAATGAAAAGGAGCAATAAGGTCACCAAGATTTGAACTTGTAACCTAATGGTAAAATCAAGCTCCCTTAACCATTGAATCATCAAGCATGATGTGCATTTATGTTTATTTAAATATAATATATTACATATTGTTCTCATGTATACACGACCCCCAAGAAGCTGGTTTGTTTGGGGGAGCTGGTGTTGTGTGTTAGGGACAACCTTTGGCCCCCATAAGTCCACCTTTGATTAATGGATTGAATTGTTTAAGGATGCATTTATTTATGATAGCAAATTTTGCATACTTATATTATTTATATACAATTATAAGATCATACATATATAGCCCAAGTGGGAGATTGTTGGATTTATTTTTCAAATAAAATACATGGAATTACATGTGTTAATAAAATTATTATGTAAGTCCAAATAAAGTGATCCGCTGCAAATGTATATATAAAAATAAAAGCGAATTCTACCAGCAAGCGTATAGGGTCAGATCAAGTAATATAGTGATAAATAGATTATCGATCCCACGAGGATTACTTAACTACTAAACAGGTATTATGTTCTACTATTATTTAGGCAATCAATTTAGAGAAATTACTAATTGACTACTGATAATCCTAGATTGTCACTTAAGAGCAGAGAAAGAGTGTTTGATGAAAATATATTGATTGAGTGTGGAAAAAACATAATTTACCCTAGTTTTACTAATCAAATTGCTATCATTTTATAATAACTATTAGCTATGTAGATATTCATATGAAATTATCAAAGACTTTAATCCTTTTCCAAGTTTTAAAATCTTAAAACCACAAAGTAATCCATTAACTTTCGTTGCACAAATTAACAGTGGAATCTAATTCACAATCATGAATCTTCTAATTCTATGATTGACTAATGCCCTAAATCAATTTCTCCTAATCTTTAGTGAGAAAATAATCACAAATCATAAGAATTATTACAAAGGAATTTATATTAAACACTAAAATCGAAGAATTAGATTGCATAAAAATAAAAAAGTTCAGAGATCACCAATCCAATTAACAAAAGTATGAAAACCCTTAATTGCAACAACTTCACAAAAGTCTTATCTTCAATTTTCCAAGATAATTACAAGGCTTCACAATCAATAACTTTGAATCCGGAACAACTCTCTCAAAATTTTAATCTAGGATTCAATATCTAATTGAGATCTTATGTATCTGATACGGAAAAGTTTTGGTTTCCCTTTTGATAGAACCATGCAAGGAGTTTTATAAGCAAAAGATGAAGAATTCCATCAGACACAATGTAGGCCGACAGTTACACAATATACGTCAATGTTGTATAGGTGGTGTACGATTTACGCTAGTTGAAAGGCTGACAATGTTGACCTCGGCTCTAATGTTTTTGAATTTGTAGATAAGTAATGTTGGTCCAAGGTCAGCAGCCTTGATTCTTCTAGTGCTGGTATACATTCAAAAAATGAAGGCTGTTGAAGTTTGTCTTGTACGCTGGCAGTATTGAAGCCAGTGCTTAAATTTTTTATTCTGTACACGTGCGAGGTTAGCTCAAGGAAGAAAGGTAGAAACTCGAGTAGCCGGCGTATGTTGAAAAATTAATGGCTGATGAAGGCTGGTAGTGTTTGTTTCTTCATTGAAGGCTGCCTTTGTTGGTGATGAAGGTCGGCGGCCTACATGCTTTCATGGTCTGCCATTGCTCTTTTCCTTTCCAAGTTTACTCAAAACTCCTTCAAATTTTATATATTTGTAATTCTAAGTCCTCAATGACCTGAAATAACAAATTAAACACACTTATTTACAATTTTCTTATGATTTTTATAAAATCAATAATAATTTAGCATGAATTATTTAATAAAAAATGAGTAAAATATGACTTTATCATAAATTAATGAACTTTAATGCATCATATAAAGTATGAATACTATGTGTAGAAACTAAACATATTGTTTCCTATTTTATAATGGACATGTTTCCTTTTTTATAATAGACAAGTTTCCTATTTTATGATAAGAAAAACATGAAATATTAAATATGAAGTTATATATATATATATATATATATATAGTGTGTGAGAGAGAGAGAGAGAGTAGTCAATTCACTAATCTATTAGAAATTATCTACATAAATACCAATCATATAAAATTAATTAATGAAATACTTATACAAAAATTAAGGGTGCAATGGAGTCAGGTTTCGAGCAAATCATATAAACCCAAAACCCGACTTGCTACTCTATAAGTTCTATCAAACCTAACCCTATAATCCTATAGGGTTTTCATACTATATCCAAACTCGCCCTATAGGGTTTGATTTAGAACCTAGAACTCGACCCTATAACCCTATTTTTTTCAACCTATTTTTTAATTTTAAAAATAAATATAAGAAAAGTTGGTACTTCTAACATACGTTTTATATATATTCAAAAGTAAAAAGATACATGTGGAATAGATAGAATATGTGATAGACCACATTCATGATTCAATATTTAAGCACATAAATATATTATTTTTTCACCATTTCTCATCTAAGAGACTTAAATTATAGCATGGTTAAATTAAATCTTCTCTTAGAGATAAAATATAAGACATCAAATAAAATTAAAGCAAACATGACTTGAACAAATTTTAATAAAAGTTCTAAATCCTTAAATAGTCTAGTAAATATATATATATATATATATATAAGCATTTGTAGGAGGTAAAAAAGATAGTAGCTTCTCCATGTTTCATTTTCGCTCCTTGTCCCTTTAGTTATGTTCTTATTCATTTATTTATTTTTTAAATTATGATACTGGGTTGTCAAGTATCTATCAGATTTGTTATATGATTCAAACCCAATAATTAGGGATGTAAGCAGGTAGGTTTTTATAGGGTCCCCGACCTATCCAACCCGATAAATACCCTATAGGATATTACCCTATAGGGTTTGGGCTGGGTTTTTGGGACAAGCATTAAACCCGTTGGGAAACCCGAACCAGTTTAAATATATAAATATATATATTATGTTTAGCCTTAGTCTGTGAAATTAACCAACTGTAATCTATTAATTGTAAAGCTATTTTTTTCTTTTTTATTAAATCATTTAGAAAAAGTAAAAAACCCTAAGACAGTAGACTAATACTCTATGGTCTCCACTTCCAGTCTTGGTCTTGGCTCACTCTCTTCAAATTCAAGCCTCTCACTTACATTGTCACAATGTTTCATTCAATGATTTTTTTTCCATGAAAATGATTGGGATTTTATAAAGAAGATTGCATGAGTAATGCTAAGAGTTTTTTTCTTGGCCTATAAAATGGGAACAAATTGGAAAAATATTAAAAAAAAAACATTTATAATGACGTTTTTAAATATTCTATTGTGTAATGATTCTAATTTTATAACGGGTTTCGGGTTCGGGTTCGGGTTTGGGTACCCTATAGGGATTGTTTAGTGGGTTTTGGGTTCATAGACAAAAACCCTATGGGGTTTGAGACGAGTTTTAGGAATCCTGTTGGGTATTGGGTTCGGGTTCTAGTATACCCATCCCGAACCCATCCCGGTTGCATTCTTACCAATAACCTTATAGGGTTTTTACTTTACATCAAAACCCAATCCTAAAACCCTATAGGGTTTTTAATGAGTCGAGCAGGTCAAGAACCCTATTATGACTCATCCGATTACATCCCTGATAAAAATCGCATGTATAAGATATGATGTTACTTTTTTCAAAATATTACATGTTTACAGACAATTTTTGTGATGTTTGTTAAATAGCCCCATTTCAAAGAATATATATATATATATTTGAATTGTTTAATATAATTATGCTATGTGAAATGTGAATGAGTGTAATAATAAATTATTATTTGTGTTGAGTATGTGTTATTGAGTTTAGGTAGAGTTAAAATTGGTTAAAACAAGCTTGGAATATCCCCAAAACATGGCAGATTTTTTAGCCATAAAAACAAGCCAACAACATTAATTCTTGGGCCAAAACAAGCCCAACCCTTGGAAAATGAAGCCTCAACTTTAGCCGTCCCAAAAGTCAAGATTATGATAAGTTTAAGTCCCATTTTCTTGCTAAACACACTTCCAAAAATCAGACTAAAATTCCATACGAAATTTCCTATCTTTTCCCAAAACTTTCTTCCTTTGTCTCCTTAAGCAATATCACCTAAACTCTTAGCAAGATAAGCTCTTAGGTTCAAGTGTTTCTCAACAAGCCAAAGCTTCCTAAGATAAGTTTATACTTGTTTGAAAACTCATTTGCTTGTTTAAGTTTCTTTAAACATGTGAGTTTTGTGTTACAATGAATATACATGTTAAATGAGTTCTTGAGGAGTTGCATGTGCTATTTGTATATGAGATAGGATTTTGGTGATATATGAGTTGTTGGTATGTGCTAAATAGGTAACAAGAATGTTGAAGTAAATGAAGTTGAGAATGAGTAGGGTTAGGATTGTTTAAAGTAGAATGAATTGGCTAAATGAGGATTGAATGATGATTTGTGATTGAGATGGTGGATATGAGTGTTTGATGAGGTTGAAGTGAAGATTGTGTATGTTAAAAGAAGTCAGAATATATATAGGTTAAGGTTAGTGTTGAAAATGTGTTGGAAGGAAGTTTGGAAATGAAAACTTGCATAAAAAGTTGTATTTTCAAAACAGGGAAGTTTGCAATTTTTCGAAATTCTATGTTGCATTGTACACCGCCTCAACGCCGCCGGTGTATATGTCAACACTGCCAGTGTACATAGCAACACTGTCGGTATTGAGGGTATCCACAGGCATGGATCGACCCTATAGAACTCTCGAAAATTTTGATAAATTTAAGTTGTAGTCTACATCGGCTCAACGTCGCCGACGTAGATCACAACACTGTCGGTGTTTATATTAAAGCTATCAGCATTAGCAAGCGTAGAATTTTTGGTGCATACTACATTGCCTCAACGCCACCGGCATTAAAGGCCGGCGTGTCCCCTATAATTTTCCATTTTCAAAACTTCTTCAAACCATTCCTTTAGTTTGTTAAATTTTCTTTTGATGATTTTGTGAGCTTGTATGATCTTGTTAGATGTATAAATGATATGTTATGACCTTGCCTTGGATTCATTTGAATTCTCGTGAGTGTTAAGCCTAGAATTAGTTATGTTCTAAGTATGATTCAAAGTGTTTATATTGATTTGAGTTGAATTTCCTTGTAACAATTATAGATACTCCTTTGAGTTCCTCTATTAATCTTCATTTGAGTGCTTCTATTGGTTCTCTTCATAGCAAAAGTACGCAGTAACATGCTTGATTCTTTGCTTAGGATAGGTATACTTTAAGCTCACTTTAATTTAAGAAAACTTAAGAATTGTTTGTATGATTATCTATTATGGCGTTGAGTCCGATTCGAGGAGCGGCACCTTGCTCAGATTGGGGGCATGGTAGTTTAGGCGCTTAGGCTACCTTGCCATGATGCAATAACTTTCATAAGTGGTTTAACGGGTAATCGATAGGGTATTTGGTATCGGTATAACATTTACTTATTCTTAAAAAAGATGTAATATGATTTAATTCAATGTTTATGGGAACACTTGAATTAGGTGGTATTATGGATTGAGTTAAGTAAAGTTTAGAAATGACTAAGCACCCTAAATGAGATTACTTATCCGTTATTAGATAGACTTATTTAGAATATATAAGTATCCGAGCTACTTATATCAACTCCCTGAGCATCAAGATCGTTACTCAGGTTCCCCTTAAATACCCCTGTTGTCCGGAGTTTGAATACTCCAGTATTGTTTCGCTAACTAAAGATTATCTAATAACTTAAAGATTGTGGCATTTGCATGTAGCCTAAGCTCGTGTGCCATTAAGCATGTGTTTTTGTTACTTGCATACTAGGCCTTTGGCTCATATTTTATCAATTGCAGGTAATGATGATAGCAATGAGTTTTATGCAAGTATGGGCTATGGTAAGGACTTTGAGGACTTCCTAAATGATTTAGAGGATTATATGTTAACCATGGACCTTGATGGATTTCATTTGTAATAGACTAGCTTAATGTAGCTTTAGATATATGTAATAGATGTTATGGTTTTGTCTATCTTTTATGTCTTTTGTATAAGGCTTGTTATTAGCCTTTGTTTGTAATACCTATACTTAACTATGTATGTTTTAATTTGTATCTTTTATGAAATGTGAGGATGATGATGTTATGTTTTTCTTAAAAGTTTTAAAAGTCAATAGTTATCAAATTTGTTTTTTTGAAGATTTAGACAAACAATTATTCAAACACTTCTTATAGGACGACTTTACATATAATATTGCAGATTATATGTGGTTGGGGATCTAGATTCATCTATTTTAAATGTGGAGATGAGTTCGGGTCTTTACAGATGGTATTAGAGCCGAGTTTGAACATTTGTTTGCCTAAATGTTATAACTTAATTGAGACTTGACCTAAACAAAAATAGGTAGCATAGAAAAGAGTTAAGCTTGCTTGAATAGTTGTATTTACTTATTTTATTTGTTTGTTTGTTATACTTGTTGCTTGCTTATTTGCTTGTCTAATTGTTTGTTAATGCCTATAATGTGAATGTGAATTTAATAAACTTTAAGCGTGTTTAATTCCATATGTGTGTGTCATAAATGTATTATATGCATATGTTCAAGATGGATAGGTCACGGAGATCTACTCAACAACAAGCTGATAGAGAGAACATGCCTCCGCTACCTTAGTCTTCATTTACATCGGCTCCTACCTCCTCTACTACACCAAGTACCGAAACTACTACATCCCCTGTAATGGCATCATCTTCACAAGTTCCCCCACCAACTCAATTTCCACTGCCTCTTCCCATGCCACCTTTTCCTCAAATGCCATAAGTCCCTATAAATGATCCAACATCTACATATGGTATGTTAAGAGATATGGTGGCTATGATGCAACAGTATCAAATGATGGTATTTCAACAACAACAACACTTTATGCAACAACATAATCAATAAGGAGCAAGACAAAATGAAAATCTACCTATCAATGATCAAGCTAATTAAATCAAGCTATATGATTTTAGTAAGTTGGTTCCCAACTTTGATGGAACAAGCATAGATCTAACTACAACAGAGAGTTGGATTGAAGAACTAGAGAAAACCTTTGCGGCTTGTGATACTCCTGAAGAGAAGAAGATAGATTTGGATGTGTATATGATGAAGAAAGAAGCTTACAATTGTAGAGACTAACCACTGGGAATTTGCATCAACCTGTATCTTGGACAACATTTAAGGATACATTTTTTTCAAAATACTTTCCAAACTCAATTAGGGAGAGGATGATTGCAGATTGGTTAAATTTAACGCAAGGAAGTAAAACCATTGATGAGTATTATGCTGAGTTCTGCAGATTGTTACGTTTTGCTAGAGGAGACTACAAAGATGAAAGAATGAAGGTCCATAAATTCCAAAATAGTTTAAATGAAGAAATTCAAGGGGAAGTGAAGAAGTTTGAGTTGCATACTCTAGCTGATACAATGGCAAAGGCTTTATTAGTTGAGCAAATTCAAACTAATAGTAGAATAAGAGAAGAGCCAAGAGAACAGCATTTCTAGGAAAAAGACCTGCACCTGCTTCTTCTTATAATGGTCTTCAAGGTTTAAGCAAAAGTGTGAGTTATCAAGGTAAAGGGAAGAAGCCATTCCTAGGAAAGAGAGAAGATCGAAAATCAACATTTAAAGCTTCAATTCCAATATTCGAGAAGAAATGCTATAAATGCTTCAAACCTCATGAGTTATCAGAGTGTAAATGGACTCTTGGTGCATGCTTTTCTTGTGGACAGGTTGGACATCAAGCTTCTGAATGTAAAAGCCCAAGATTACCACCAGTCTTTTGTGCTTACTATAAGCAACGGGGTCACCATATTGCAAACTGTAAGGATCGCCCTAATGACAAGAGTAGAGTTAAAGTAGAGAAAGGGAAAACAAATGCTAAGTTGTTTACACTACAGCAGATTGAGGAGACACCCTCAGTTGATACTATTGCAGGTACTTTGAGTGTTTCAAATCGAAATGCCTATGTGTTGATAGATACTGGAGCCACTTATACATGCATATCTGAAAATTTTATGAATGAGTGTGAATTTGCTTATGAAATATTAACTAACCGTGTTATGTGCGTGAATACTCCTTTGGTTGTTGAGACTAGACAACCTTGCATATGTAGGAATGTGAATGTTTTAATTTCTGATGTGAGCATGCCCCTTTTGTCTGACTTTGATTTGATCTTGAGAATGAATTGGCTAAATCTATATAAGGTTACAATCGATTATAGTAAAGCTGAGTTGAGTTTTGATCTAAAGGAAGGGAGATTCACCTATATGTTGGAAAGGCAAAGGCCTAAGAGTATGGAAATCAATGGAGTTGTGGGAAGAATCTGTAGTAGCATCTATAAGTATAGAAGAGGTAAATATTAACATAGTACCTGTGGTAAAGGAGTTTATTGATGTGTTTCTCGAGAAATTGCTTGACTTGCCTCCTAATAGGGAGATTGAATTCAGGATTAAAGTGTTATCAGGAACTGTTCCTATCTCTAAGGCTCCGTACAGGATGGCACTTGCTGAACTGAAGGAATTAAAACAACAATTGCAAGAGTTACAAGAACTTGGGGTGCTCCTGTATTGTTCGTGAAGAAGAAAGATAGGAGTCTACGGATGTGTATCGATTATAGGGAATTAAATCAAGTTATAATCAAGAACAAATATCCTTTACCTAGAATCGATGATTTATTTGATCAATTGAAAGGAGCTACTGTGTTTTCAATAATTGACTTGAGATCAGGATATTATCAGCTCAAAATCAAGTCCCAAGACATACCGAAGACTGCATTTCGCACTAGATATGGCCATTTTGAATTTCTTGTTATGCCATTTGGATTGACAAATGCTCTAGTAGCATTTATGGATTTAATGAATAGGATCTTCAGGGATTATTTGGATTTATTTGTTATTGTGTTTATTGATGATATTCTGCTTTATTCCCAAAGTAAAGAAGAGCATGAAAAGCACTTGAAGCTTGCTTTATAAAGACTTAGAGAGAAGAAATTATATGCTAAATTTAGCAAGTGTAGCTTTTGGCTTGAGGAGATATCTTTCCTAGGTCATATCATATCAAAGGAAGGTGTATCTGTTGATCTTGAGAAAATTGAAGCCGTATTGAAATGGCCAAGACCAACAAGTGTGACTGAAATAAGAAGTTTCCTTAGTTTAGCCGAGTATTATCAAAGATTTGTGGAAAGATTTTCAAAAATAGCATTTCCATTGACATAGTTGACACAAAAGCATGATAAATTTGTTTGGGATGATAAATGCGAAAGAAGCTTTAGAGAATTGAAAGAGAGATTAACATCAGCTCTAATTCTAGCCTTATCAGTTAGTGGAAATGAATTTATGGTTTTTAGTGATGCTTCTATTCAAGGATTGGGTTATGTGCTTATGCAAGATGGACGAGTAATCGCATATGCTTCCAGCCAACTTAAACCACATGAGAAAAATTATCTGGTTCATGATTTGGAGTTAGCAGCTGTGATTCTAGCATTGAAATTGTGGAGACATTACCTCTTTGGTGAAAAGTATAAGATATATACTGATCACAAGAGTCTCAATTATATTTTCACTCAGAAAGAGCTTAATATGAGACAGAGAAGATGGCTTGAATTAATTAAAGACTACGATGTGGAAATCCTGTACCATCCTAGCAAAGCAAATGTTGTAGCTAATGCCCTTAGTAGAAAGAAGCAAGTAGATGTTGCAATTTTGGTTACGAACTAGAGAGAGATTCAAGAAGAGTTTAGAAGAATGGAATTTGAAGTAACAATGGAGAAAGTGGATGTCATGCTAGCTCAATTATCCTTACAACCTACAATTTTGAAGCGAATTAAGCAAGCTCAAAAAGAAGATGTCGAAAGTGAGAAGATAATGTCTGCCATAAAAGATGGAAGAAAGAAAGAATTAAGACTTGATGAGAAAAGTGTTATTAGACTTAGGAATAGAATTTTTGTACCAAAAATACATGGGTTGAGAGATGAAATTTAAAAAAAAAGCCCACTCCTCATCATATTCTATCCACCCCGGGAGCACCAAAATGTATAAAGACTTGAAGAGGAATTATTGGTAGGAAGGACTAAAGAAAGATGTTACGAGCTATGTATTGAGGTGTCTAACTTGCCAAAAAATTAAAATTGAACATCAAAGAACCGGGTAGAGAGCTTCAACCTTTGTCGATTCTTGAGTGGAAATGGGAAGAAATTAACATGGATTTCAAATCTGCATTACCAAGGATTGTTGCTAAACATGAAGTCATTTGGGTAATTGTTGATAGATTGACAAAATCGGCTCACTTTATACCCTTAAGAGTTGGTGATTCTCTAGAGAAAATGGCACACACACATATATATATATATATATATATATATATTAAGGAGATAGTGAGATTACATGGTGTTCCAACAACGATCACTTCTGATAGAGATACCAGATTTGTCGGTAGGTTCTGGAAGAGTTTACACACAACTTTAGGCACACAACTTCAGTTTAGTACTGCATTTCATCCTCAAACAGATGGGCAATCTGAGAGGACCATCAAGATACTTGAAGATATGCTTCGAGCATGTGTCTTGGATTTTGGTAATCGATGGGACAATTATCTACCACTGATTGAATTTGCTTACAATAACAGTTTCTAAGCAACAATTCAGACGGCTCCTTATGAAGCTTTTTATGGAAGAAAATGTAGATATCCTTTATATTAGGATGAAGTTGGAGAACAAACTATCTTAAGTCCAGAAGTGATGCAACAAGGTATAGAGAAGATACAAGTGGTGAAGCAAAGGATGAAAATAGCTCAAGATAGGTATAAAAGTTATGCTGACATGAGGAGAAGGCCATTAGAATTTGATGTGGGTGATCATGTATTTCTTAAGATATCTCCTACAAAGGGTGTAATCAGATTTAGGGTTAAAGGCAAGTTAAATCCAAGGTGTATTGGTCCTTATGAGATCCTGGAGAAAGTTGGACCATTGGCTTACAAATTAGCTTTACCCTCGAATTTATCAGAAGTGCATGATGTCTTTCATGTATCTCAGCTAAGAAAATGTATATCAGATCCTAATACCATCATTTCTTCTCATTAGCTAGAAGTTTAACCAAATCTTAGCACGATTGAAAGGTCGATCAAGATCTTGGACAAAATTGACAAAGTGTTGAGAAAGAAAGTGATTCCTTTTGTAAAAGTTCTATGGACTGGACAAACGGATAGAGAAAAAACATGGGCACCTGAGAATAAAATGAGACAGAAGTATCCAGAGTTGTTTGAGCAATAGATGAGATAAGCTAAGTTTCGAAGATGAAACTTTTTGAAGGATCGGAGAATGAAATAGCCCCATTCCAAAGAATATATATATATATATATATTTGAATTTTTTAATAGAATTATGTTGTGTGAAATGTGAATGAGCATGTGATAATAAATTAGTATTTGTGTTGAGTATGTGTTATTGAGTTTAGGTAGTGTTAAAATTGGTTAAAACAAGCTTGGAATGTCCCCAAAGCATGGCAAATTTGTTAGCCATGAAAACAAGCCCAATAACATTAATTCTTGCCCAAAAAAAGCACAAACCCTTGGAAAATGAAGCCTCAACTTCAGCTGCCCCAAAAGTCAAGATTATGATAAGTTTAAGCCCCATTTTCTTGCTAAACACACTTCCAAAAATCATATCAAAAATTCCGCATGAATTTTCCTATCTTTTCCTAAAACTTTCTTCCTTTGTCTCTTTAAACAATATCAACTAAACTCTTAGCAAGATAAGCTCTTAGATTCAAGTGTTTCTCAACAAGTCAAAGCTTCCTAAGGTAAGTTTATACTTGTTTGAAAACTCATTTCCTTATTTAAGTTTCTTTAAACACGTGAGTTTTATGTTACAATGAATATGCATATTGAAATGAGTTCTTGAGGAGTTGCATGTGCTATTTGTATATGAGGTAAGATTTTGGTGATATATAAGTTATTGGTATGTGCTAAATAGGTAACAAGAATGTTGAAGTGAATGAAGTTAGGAATGAGTAGGGTTAGGATTGTTTAGAGTAGAATGAATTGGCTAAATGAGGATTGAATGATGATTTGTGATTGAAATGATGAATATGAGTGTTTGATGAGGTTGAAGTGATGAATGTGTATGTTAAAAGAAGTTAGAATACATATAGGTTAAGGTTTAGTGTTGGAAATGTGTTGAAAGGAAGTTTGGAAATGAAAACTTGGATAAAAAGTTATATTTTCGAAACAGGGAAGTCTATAATTTTTCGAAAATCTATGCTGCAGTGTACACCGCCGGTGTATATGTCAACACTGTCGGTGTACGCAGCAACACTACAGGTGTTGGGGGTATCCATGGGTGTGGACCGATCCTATGGAACTCCTAGAAATTTTAATAAATTTGAGTTGCAGTCTACACCGGCTCAATGCCATCGACGTAAACCACAACACTGTCAGTGTTTGTGTTAACGTTGCCAGCATTGGCAAGCATAGAATTTTTTGTCCAGACTATATCGCCTCAATGCTACCGATGTTGAAGGCCAGCGTATCTCCTACAGTTTTCCATTTTCAAAACTTCTTCAAACCATTCCTTTAATTTGTTAAATTGTCTTTTGTTGATTTTGTAAGCTTGTATGATCTTGTTAAATGTATAAATGATATGTTATGACCTTGCCTTGGATTCATTTAAATTCCCCTAAGTGTTAAGCCTAGAATTAGTTATGTTCTAAGTATGATTCAAAGTGTTTATATTGATTTGAATTGAATTTCCTTGTAACAGTGATAGATACTCCTTTGAGTTCCTTTACTAATCTTTATTTGAGTGCTTCTATTGGTTCTCTTCAAAGCATAAGTACGTAGTAGCATGCTTGATTCTTTGCTTAGGATAGGTATATTTTAAGCTTACTTCAATTTAAGAAAACTTAAGAATTTTTTGAACGATTGTCTATTATGCCGTTGAATCCGATTCGGGGAGCGGCACATTACTCAAATTGGGGGCATGGTAGTTTAGGCGCTTAGGCCAACCCTATCATGATGCAATGACTTTCACAAGTGGTTTAGCGGGTAACCGATGGGGTATTTAGTATCGGTATAACATTTACTTATTCTTAAAAAGATGTAATATGATTTAATTCAATGTTCATGGGAACACTTAAATTAGGTGATATTATAGATGGAGTTAAGTAAAGTTTAGATACGACTGAGCATCATAAATGAGATTACTTATCCTTCAATAGACTTATTTAGGTATATAAGTATCCAAGCTACTTATATCAACCCCTCTGAGCATCGAGATCGATATTCAAGATCCCCCGAAATACCCCTGTTGTCCGGGGTTTGAATACTCTAGCATTGTTTGGTTAACTAAAAATTATCTAATAACTTAAAGATTATGGCATTTGCATGTAACCTAAGCTTGTGTGCCATTAAGCTTGTGTTTTTGTTACTTGTGTATTGTGTATTGGGCCTTTGGCTCATATTTTATCAATTTTAGGTGGTGATGACAGCGATGTATTTTATGCAAGTATGAGATATGGTACGAACTTTGAGAACTTTCCAGATGATTTGGAGGATTAGATGTTGACCATGGATCTTGATGGATTTCCTTTGTAATAGACTAGCTTAATGTAGCTTTGGATATATGTAATAGATGTTATGGTTTTGTCTATCTTTTATGTCTTTTGTATAAGACTTGTTATTAGCCTTTGTTTGTAATACCTATACTTAACTATGTATGTTTTAAGTTTATATCTTTTATAAAAGGTGATGATGATGATGGTGTTATGTTTTTCTTAAAAGTTTTAACAGTCTTAAAAGTCAATAGTTATCAAATTTGTTCTTTTGAAGACATAGACAAACAATTATTCAAACATTTCTTGTAAGACAACCTTACATATAATACTCCAGATTATATGTGGTTGGAGATTTAGATTCACCTATTTAAAAAATAGGATGAGTTCGAGTCTTTACAGTTTGCAAAAATAATAAAGCTTTCTATTTATAATAAATCACATGTTAAACATGGGAATTTGCAGTGTACTAAAATTTTACAATTGAATGTTATAGATGCGATTTTTTTATTATAATCAAAATAGCATGTCTTGCATGTGATTTTGTTTTGGTATTTTGATAATTAAAATTATGTAATTTGTATTTAATATTATAATTTTGAATAATTGGCAAACATGTGTTACACCATATATATATATATATATATATATATATGGCTGCTTATAACTCATATGTAACTCATATTACTTATCCAACATCTCATCATCAGGTCGAAGAGAGAGTGACCAAATCTCTGAAAAATTGCTTATCAACTGGAAAGCTAAATTATCTAAATTAAAGGATTTTGTGCATCTTTCATATTATGGATTCAAGTATGCTTTCACAATTATCTCTATATGTTTATACCCTAATCTTATGTATTTTCTTTTCGACTTAAAGATTTAAGATTTAATCCTAACATCTGTACTGAAAAGGATAAGAAAATTGGAAAGCTACTTTTGTGGTTCTAAAACTAATTTATATATTGATTTTTTTAAAAGTGTTTGATAGGTTACGTACGCTAATTTTTCTGTGGATCAAGTTTGGATTGCCAATGGAGCGTGCAAATTAAAATTTCCATTTTGGCTCTTTGAGATATTTATGTTTTTTTCTTTTCTATTTTTTCTAGTGGAGCACGTAAAATGATCAAATTATTTTTGTTATTTAATCAATTTTTGTGAACAAAGGTTAATGGATACTTCCCGAACGAGCAGTTTCAAGACTCCAAGGAACTTAATCATGTGGTGGATCCAACTGGGACATGTCTTCATGCAATCAAATATGGTTAAAGACAGGAAACGAACGTTTCTTCTGCGGATGGAGACTCGAAAAGGACTCATTACTGGGTCCATGGCCACTCACTTCTTGGATTCTTTTTTAGTCTCCATAGTTTTTCTTTTAAACGGAAAGCCCATTTTCTTATTACTCTTATTTTATTTTTCTATGGATTTTTTATTTTCAAAAAATTCGGATTTCATGGTCCGTCAATACTTTTTTTCAATTTTCTTTTCTTTTTTTTTTATTCAAAAGATATGATATGAAACTATGCCTACAATTAATAGAACTTGTTTCTCATTCAGAAAAAGAATCCGTCGATGCCTTACCTATCTAAATTACATATATCTGTGTGTGTAATTTTTTACATACCATTGCTAGAAGTACAGAAAATATAATTTTCCTTTTAAAAATGAAAATTATAATGTCGTATTTCAACCACCGCGTTTACTGGTGACAATTGCATTTACCATGTTGATTTTTTTTTTTCCTCTTGTTAATACTATGTCACCTTAACAATTTAGATTAGCTTGAATGGTAACTTTCTAACGGTGTGTTTGGTTCACATTGTTTAGTTCGTAAAAAACTTTTGCCATAAGCAATATTTATTTTATGAAACATAAAATAGGTAAATAATTCATATACCTTTCCTTTCACTAAAAGAACTATCACTCTTTATGAAAAATATTTATTTTTTAAAAATGATTTTAATCATAAACCAAATAAATTATTATTTTTTTAATCTTATTTCATTCCAATAAATATGATTAATTAATTTTATCTTCGCTAAACTGTTAGGAATTACGATGATATATCCCGTTTTATGTGCGCTTCGTGCCATATCTAATAAAGTCGTTTGAGAAGGATCCATAGCTATGGTTATAGTCATATTTAGCAACAGCAAAGCATATGTCAATCCATGAGGCCAGTGCACGTACCGTTAAATCTAAACGGTGGTCCATGCAAAGAGAATACGATATCCTTAGATGTATTAAAATTGTGACAGTACTTTTAAGTCGCTTCCACCAAGTCTATATTTAATAGAAATGAGGAAGGTGAATTTGTTGAACCCCATTAGAAATTGTGTTTAGGCCAATTGTGACTTTAGCAAACTTGCTTGTATTAAGTTCTCTGGTAAGATCACTTGATTCTTCATAACTAGAATTTAGAACTGGCATCCTATGACAAAATTTTCAGAGGCAAATAATAATAATAATAATAATAAAATAAATTAAAATTAAAAAAAAAAGAAAAGAAAAAAGTCTCACGTCCCATTACTTTACCTTGTTAATAAAGCTACATAAGAGTCGAGATTACTCACGAAATACTCGAGTTTGACTTGGTGGTTCTCAATTTTGATTGGATTACAATCAAATCAAGTTTAAGCTACTATAATAGTTATCAAATTCGAGTTTTAAAATACTCAATTCAAATAACTTGCAAACCTAATCGAGCTTTCTATATTTTTTTTGGAAAAAAAAATATTAAACTTATATGTTTTCCATTTTTAAAGCCTATTTTTGTACCTTTTTTATATTTTCATATCCAATTGCCCATATTTATTATATTTAAAATAAAATCAACTAAAAATAATATTTATATTCTCAAATTCCAATTTATTTTTTAGTCTAATTCTTTTTCTATAGGAACCATCAAACTAATGAAGTCAAACTTATACTTACAAGTATTAATTTGAGTTGAGTTCGAGTTTAAAAAAAGAAACTTGATCAAGTTTCAAATTTTTCATTCAAGTCGAGTTTGAGTTTGGCACCCTCAAGTTGTTTACAACCTCACTTGTTAACCGTCATTTTTTAAAGAGTTCGCAAAGTCTTTTAAACTAAAATGATAAATTGTACCATAATTATTAGATTTAAAAATAAAACACATGCCTTCCTTTCCATAAAATATAAAAGAATGATTAACTTTACCTCTTAAAATTTTCCAGTATTTCTAATTCAAAACTCGTCTTTCACTATTGGAGGAAAGCCAACTACTATAATAGAAAACAACCTACTTGAGGTGGTTATATCACCATCTTTTTCATGCAAAAAGATAGGTGGCTCTCGTCTTTGGTAAATGCTAATAAAGAGAGGCAGTGCCATTTTAGCGAATGCTTTCTTATGTAGCACACCTTATCAAGGGCTTATCTACATTTACTCGCTTTTCCATGCCACCTACATGTTGACACTGTCGACATCAACTGGT
Source organism: Combretum micranthum (assembly GCA_024138025.1). Lineage (NCBI taxonomy): Eukaryota > Viridiplantae > Streptophyta > Magnoliopsida > Myrtales > Combretaceae > Combretum > Combretum micranthum. The sequence continues at coordinate 1,092,699 of JAMXBD010000270.1, read as the reverse complement.
TGGTTATTGTTATTCAAGTTTAGACATGGGATCACTTTCCTCTTATAATGGACATTATGGCAATGAGTTACGAGGATGATTGTGGTTGACCACTCTTATGCTAGTGAAGGGCGACTTTAATTTAATAGATAATCAAGATGCTATTTTTGCAAACCTCCAATATAGACTCTTCTAACTTCGGGGGAAAAACAAAGTAGGTAGACATGGTGAGTCCTTTCTTGTCTTGATACACGTGGGTTCTAGAATTACAAATGAGCCAAGTTACTCGAACTCGACTCGCTTTAAACTTGTCTCAACTCAAGCTTATTTAGTAAACAAGCCAAACTCATGGCTAAGATAAAACTTATTTATCTAAACAAGTCGAGCTCAAGCTTCAATCTAGGCTCGCGAGCCAGCTTGTGAATAGGCTTATTTTAGGCTCATTAGTAGACTTGATAATAGGCTTATTAGCAAATTTATAAGTTCTATATTTATGATATATTAATATATAATTTAAAAAACAAAATAATTTCTACTTAATTATATGTATAGGTATTTAACAACTCTTATATATTCTTTTTTTGTTTGAAAAAAAATGAAAAATATGTTATTTAAACAAGTTAAGCTCAAACTTTAATTTTAGGCTCGATAAAAACCTGTTAGGTTTGATAAAAGACTTAACTCGGCTCAAACTTGATTTGTAAACGAGTTAAGCTTGAACTTAGATTTCAGACTCGATAATAAACTCGGCTCTCAGTGATTTTTAAATGAATCAAGCCCAAACCTTAAAATTTTCAGCCAATCCAAGCTCGTTTGCGGCTCTAGCGGGTTCCTATCTGGCTCGTCAAATAGGGATTGGGATGGCATAAATTATTCAACTGCATCTACACTGGTTTGTATAGTCTTTATTGCACGCGCGCATATAGACCCAACCATTAATGGCACTATGGAGGAGGAAGAGACAACAATAGAATTGTTAGCATTATTTAGCTATTCTAAAATTGTGTTTAGTCAACTCATATAAAGTGTTTTAATTTAAAATTCCACTCTTTTGTGTTATCTTTTAATATCTCATATGTAAATTAGTACCGCCCAAATTTATTAGAATAAGCCTAATAGGAAATTTATAAAAGGATAAATGTCACAAATGAAATCTAAATTTTGATAAAATATACAATTACATGCCGAAAATTTGAAACCAATCAATTTAATACCTAAACTTTGAAATTGATCAATTTAATACATAAAAGAATTTTTTATGTACATTAATAATACCTTCACAAAGTTCTTTCATGTACTAAATTGATCAATTTTAACGTTTTTCAAGTACCAAATTGATCAATTTCAAAGTGTAAGTACTAAATTGATTATTTTCAAAGTTTGGGTATCTAATTATATATTTTACTAATATTCATATATTATTTGTGACACTACTCTTTTATAAAACTTCTTGAATTGTTGCTCTTTTTAGTATATTTACGTTTGCTGGTTCTTTCTAGCTAAATTAATAGATTTTACGAGTTTATATTATTTAATTGTGAAGCTTGGATAAAATATGGGTTGTATATATTTTTCCAACGGTAAATATATATATATATATATATATAAAGAGGCCATAGACGTGGATGTATTAGCAATTAATGTTTATTTTATAGCGATGGCATAGATAATGAGCTTTTAGTATATATTTATGTGTGGTTTTTATTCACATATTATTTTGAATAAAATTTATAATTATGTTAACTATAAGAGTGAAAACTAGTATAAGTGTGTATAACTTCACATCATATTTTTATTTCCTTTACCTAAAATCACGACGTGACTTTGAGGAAGATGTTTATGGTTTTCTTTTCTCCTTTAAGTTATAATAGCAGGCCAAGTATCTATATTTTCAAATTCTGATAATTTAATATCTCATTTTTAAATTTGACATATTAGTACTTGTACATATAAAGTATTTGTGATTTAGTGTACTATTGAATAATATTTCAAGGAATGCTTAATTATTCTAATAATAGGATAATGGCAAATAAAGTCTTTGTACTTTCAAATTTTTGTAAATTTTATGAATTTAGTATCGTACCTTTATATAATTACCAATTGTCTATTATTATCCTATCATCAAAATATATTTTTATTGAATATTATTTAACGGAGATAAGGAATCATATATACTTCGAAAGTATAAATACAAATTTATCAAATATTAAAAATAACACACAAAATTATCAAAAATGAAAAGTACATATACTTTAACCTGCCATTATTCCCCTCTTTGGTTTCATATTTTAGGTTTCTTTTCTAAATAATAATATTTTCATCGTCATTTTCTATAAAATGTTATTTAGCTGAAATAGAATATATCAAAGACAAGGGCATAGATGGCCAAAAAAAAAAAAAAAAAAAAAAAAAAAAAAAAAAAAAGCAAGCCCAGAAGAAGAAGAAGAAGAAGACAAAGGCATAGGTTTCTTCACGTGGCTTTGATACCCTCCACCCCCAACTTTAACGGCAACAAGTGCACACGTTATGGAAATAAACGGCGTTAAGTCAAGGCTGTGTAGACCGTGCCTATATAAAGTATAGGCACTCGGATGCAGCGGTCATCTAGGAACTTTCCCTGTAAACTTGATACATAAAACACGCTCTCTCCCTACTCCAACACAATTTCGGTACGTTTCAGAACTTTCGCTGTATGCGTTTATGATTCCCAGTTTCCATACCAATTGTTAGTTTGTTGTTTTGACTAAGCTGTTATTATGGTTATGGTCTTGTTAAACCTCATTGGATGAAACAAGAAAGTTTTGAATTTGGTCTGTTGGATTGGATTTTATTGGTTAAAGATTGATATTTTCATGATTTCAGTTCAAGTTTTGACGACCCATGTTTATTTAATCATCACTAGTTGATTCTCTTTGCGTGAATTTACTTGTTTTTATGACTGGTGTAGTTTTAAAAACGTTATTATGAGGAAAGACTTTATTTATTTTATTTTCTTGGGAAAAATATATTAATGGAAATTTAGTTATTGATATTTGGTGTACTTAAGGATGCATGTCTGTAATCTGGTGTATTATATCTCTGAAAAATGTTATATATTAATGAGTAAAAGATAAGTAGGCAAGGGTATACTGGGAGACTCCTCAGGGTCTGGCATATGAAAAAAATGGTACGGAAAAATGGTATACGGTATTGCACTGCACGTTGGATTGCTGCGGTGCGGTATTCCATGCCAAAGATATGTAGTTGAGAAATGGTGGCTACCTTTTTTTTTTTTTTTTCCTATATTAATATAATAAATAAACAATGGAGATGCTGGGCAAGTGCGAAGGAAGTAACAATTGGGATGTTGTTGTGGAAAAATGAACTTGAAGTTGCAATTACAGCAAGCAGACCATTATATGTATAGTGATTATATATTTAACTTTTTATTATTATTATTTTTTAACTCTTATTCATCCATGATGCGGGTGCATTTGCTGCTAATATGTAATAGAGTTGGTGGTGAATGGTTCTCTAATACTGGATTTAGGTGATAGAAAAGTCAAAGGTGTTTAGATAGAGTTATCAAGCATTTAACATGGATTTTTCCCTTTTCCTTGTATTTCTTAAACAAACTGTGATCTACACCATCGTAGTTCTGTGCCGTGTGTCTGTAAATGTAGATAAGATGGCCAGTTTTTGGAATACTATCAATTTATGATTTTAGCGGCTTGAATCATATTTGTGATGGAAGATTTGTCAAACAATCAACACGTTTACAGTAGGATTAGCCCAAAGTGGTTTTTGTTTTATGAAAATGTTTCTTATTAGGATTTTTTACCTACTAAAAATGTTAAGATGCAGTCTTGTGAGGATATTTTTGTGGTTTCTGATATGAGTTTCTATTGTCTTGGATGTTTTGCTGATGGGTTTCAATTTTTGGAATTTGTACAGAGGAATCGCAAAAATGTATACGACTGCACTAACCAGGTAACTTATATTGTTTGTGCTCATTAAGAATGAAAACATTGTGGATGAATTTACCTTAAGATGATTTAATGTTGTACTTTTTGAAGGGAGGTCGTCACAAATAGTTGAGAGGTTTTTAATTCATAGACTCTTAGGTTTTTGATAAATCAGCTTGTTTCCAACTGTTCAGAGAATCCCTTAAGTAAGGATGCATAACATTGGCACTCAAATTGTTTTCCATGTTTTTTTATTCAGTCATTCTCTTCTTACTTCTGCTTATTATGTTCTGCTGTATTTAATGGTTGTATTAAGATTTACACATGTGGCTATTCTGTTGTTTGTTTTTGGCTAGAACATCAAATTTATATCATTTGGTTGCTTTGACAACGGAATTCTTGGTCAGCTGACTTTTTCATTGCCTTTTTTTGCATTTGCATATTCAGCAAATTTGGTGACATCGATGATGTTCTCAGCTTTGTTCTGGATAATGATATCATCAGCTTGCGTAATTGGAGTTATCAAGTAAGTGCTCAAGCTTCTCTTTTGGATGGTATTGCCCAAACATCCTAGGCATGCCATGATGCAGTTTTAGAGCTTGTAGATCTGCTTATCTGTCAGCTTGGCTACCATCCTAGGGAGACCACTTCCTTCTTTTGCGGATTCATAATTATTGAATGTCCACTGTGTTCATATTTACCTGAAACCATGCTGCATAGGCTTATAATCAAATTTATTGGCCTCATAGGAAAATGAGCAACTAGACAGCATATATGGTTGTTCAATATAATGTCTTTCTAGTGAAGGAAGTCAGCCAGATAATGTTTTTATCAGAAAATTGTGAATTCCAGCTTGATGAGTTTGCAAATTATAGAACATGCTTTTTTTTCTCTTCTGACATGTTGAAACTTATGTTGTCAAATTATCTTTTTACATGCACTGCAGGCAGGAAAATTAGCTCTTAAACTGCTTTGGCTGTATGTCCACTTCATAATTACTATTTTCTTCTTTGCTCTTCGAGTGATTGATGTGGCCGAGAGTCGTCTTATTTCATTTGGACTGTTGAAGCAATATAAAGTCATGGACGTAGGAAAGCTACGATATCTAGCCATTGTGGTGGATAGTGAAGAAGCTCGGAAAATTTCAAAAGTAATTCGACTTCTGAAATGGCTTAATCATATTGGTGTTAAACGTGTGTGCCTTTACGATACAGAAGGTAAGCATCCCCTTGTGGAGCAATTAGCTTCTTTACTTTTTACATGACAGGATTCACTTGCATAGATAGGAATCTTGATGGATAAATATATGTCTCCTCTAATAGTGGACTTATGACTCATGATGTTTGGTTTAAGGAGTGCTGAAAAGGTCTAAGGATGCCATCTTACAAAAGCTGAGCTATGTCAAACCATTTGAGGTACTGCATTTCTTTTAAAAAAACAAAATGATTGATCTGTGGTTAAGCATGAAAATCAGACTTCCTAACTTGTATGAATGTAATTCTTTGCAGGACCCTTCTGATTTCGCTGAGGATAAGATGATAGTTGAATTACTTTCACAATCTGATGGAAAAGAAGCAATTGCAAGAGCAGCTAACTTACTCTTGAAGCAGCAACTGAAACTAACGAAACCGGGTGAGGACAAGAAGGATAAACGCTATACAGAATCTCAGTTGACTGAGGCACTAAAAGCTGTCGGTAGGTTATCATGGCTAAATTCTTTTTAGTTGTGTCATTAAGTGGAACCATTACAAGAGACTTAATGTGTGCCATGCTATCATGTTGGTACAGGATGCAAAGGGCCAGATCCCGACCTCCTATTAGTTTATGGATCTGCAAGGTGTCATCTTGGTTTCCCTGCATGGAGATTGCGGTACACAGAGATACTGTAAGTTCTCTTTCTACTGGGTGAAATTTACATGTTTCTTCAGATATCATCGATCATTAATTGATATGATCTATATTAAACCTTCTTCGGCTTTCTAAGATACATATTTTTCCAACAGAAGAATGTTTAAGAAATCATTGGGAGCTACATTAATTTTACTTTTATATATTCTCTTTGATACGAACATAATGTAGATTTTCTACTGATGTTTCTGCCTGTCCTGTTACTTCTTGTGAAGCCATGGAGCATATATTCATCAGAGTTGTGGAAGTACTTGCTATTGCTATAAATTTTGTTTCCCTAATTTTAGTTTTTCTTTCTGCAACAAAAAAGCACTGGACATGATCTCATTAGTTGGATGAATTATACAGAATTCGAAGCTTTGCCCTGCCCCCCATAATATTTTCTTTTTGTCAACAAATTATGCCTAGAATTACTTCCAAGTAATAATGGCCTAGTTAAGTGTACGATGTGTCACTTGTACTATGGTTCTACCACCAACAGTCAGAAGTGGACTAAATGGGGAGTCTATCATAAACTAATGAACTTTTGGCTAAAGGCAGTCAGAAACTTAGTTAATCGCGCTTTTTGAGTTAAATCCCGTATAAAAGCTGGAACTTTGGAATGTTTTTCCTTTCCAGAATCTCAGATTCATTTTTCCTCTCTCCTTGTTCCTGAACTTTTTACCCAACACAAAGTGCATGCAAATGCAATAACATGTAAATTATTCATCCCAGTTTTGTAAAGATGTTCAATTTGCTTTGCTGCATGACCTGCTTGTTAGCACTCTGGTTTGGTTTTTACAGACAACTTCAGCGTACTCCTATTGTTCCATTTCTTATCAGACTGATGAGTGACCTGCGTTTGTTTCAGTTATATGGGTTCCTTAAAATTCATGAGATATGGTGCCTTGCGGAAAGCCATATACAAGTTCACCCTGGTTCGCCAAAACTATGGTAAGAGGCTGTTTTCTCTTCTCTATATGTCTTTCCAACCAAAAGTAATCGCAAACATGAGGGGAATGCATTGCCTCAAAGTGGATCTAGCACCAAAGGACTAATTTTCTTGAGCTGTTTCGGCATTTCCCTTGAATGTCAAGTTGCTCATAATGTGTTTTCTTGTGATGGAGTGTAAAAGCAGAAAAGAACTATAGTGCCTTTTAACAATGTGCCTTACATAACTGGAAAAATTGTTGTTCCAACAGGTAAATGAGGGCTTCAATATCGAAGGATTCATGGATCTGCATTGCGGAGATGAGAAAAGATGAATATTATTTACTGCTAACATCTACTTTTATATGTTTGTATAAAAGTCCCTTGGTAGCAGTAGCCATGAATAAGTGTAGCGTGCAAGGCTATGCATAGGTGGACTGTATCATCCTAAGTTTGTATGTATATGGCCTTCTTTTGAAGGAAGTTAACACTTACAACGTGTATACTCCCATGTTATCTACAAATAGCTGTATCACTATATCAACCTTAACATTCAAATGTGTGATTGTGTTACTAGGGACTAAGTAGACCACGTAGACATTGTTAGAGCATCTTTATCCCTAAGACGCTTAAATAGTTGCTTAAAGTGTTATGTCAATATATGAAGCAACTCTTCCTCTTAAGCAACTCTCTACTTTATTTATAGTTACTTCAAAATGTTATCTTTTTTTTTTTTTTTAACTTTTATGGGCTCGTTTTATTTTATTATATTAAAATAATGTTTATTGTTTTTTTTAAATATTGAGTGAGTATAAAAGGACAAGTGGAAAGATGAGTGAGATGATTTCTTTTGATAACGATTAAACAAGTGTGGAAGAAGCAATGGGATAAAGAGTGAGAAGGTTACTTGTCCAAGCAATTTTGGTTGCTAAGTAGTCCATTTTATTATTGTCGAGCCTGGGTTTTGATTTCTGGATCGATTTCCTTTAATGCGATTCGTACTAAATTCTAACCCATTCAATATGAATCATCGACTAAGAATTAAAGGAAATTTTGAATTTTGAAAATATTTTGCAGTTGCCACATGACCAAAGTCGAGAGAAAAGATAAACCAAAATCAATGGGTAGGTTGATTTCAGTTTTGCTACTGATCCGTGAAAAAAAATCGTTTTAAAACGAGAACCAAAAATTAACTTGAGTCCAGGAGCTAACCTATTAAAACCTAAACGATCACCACTTTAGCTTTCCAATTTTAAATTGCTTCCTTTTAAACCTTAATTTCAAATTTTAAACTATTTACGAAGCTCTAACTATTTACAAATATGTACAAATTTACTTAAACTAAGAGAAACAAACAAAATAAGAAAAATAATTTTTTTTAGATTTTTTGAGTAGCTCATTTAGGTGCCTACGTACCTGCTAATCAGGATTAGACCACACATAATTTTTTAAGAAAAATTTAGTTTATTGGTTAATTTTAGTTTTTTGAAATCTTATCATTTTAAGTTCATTAAGTTTTATGATTTAATAAAAATTATCTAATTTTATGTGTTTCTTAAATCTATCGAATTAATTTTGAACAAATTTATAAAAATAAAATTTTTATAGGTTTCAAAATGATTTTTTTTAAAAAAAAAACAAAAAATCATCATAATATCAATCATCACAAAAACTCATGTAAAACTATCACAATTATTTATAAACACAAACTTCACAGTAATATCATATATTAACATCAAACAAATATTACTATGATTAATATTATTAAAACTTCAACTAATTTCACTTATTAATCTATTTCTGCGAAAACATATATTTATTACTAATTATATATAATCTATTATTATATATTATTATATAATATATACATATACACATATATGGTAAGGAAAACTTACCTGGATGAAGATGGCTTCGCGTGCGGGAATTGAAGACGACCAAGGATGAAGACCGCGACAGCATGCAGAGGATCGATGAGCTAATGAACGAAGGACGACTCGCGACGACCAGGATCGATGACGATGATAACCAGGAGTAGTCTAGCGATAGCAGCAGTAACGACGGAAGGTCAACAATGATGTGGTAGTGAACGACCATCGAAAGCAGATCGGCAAGGATATGAGATAATTAATTGAAGGCTTTTGAAGTCCTCACGATTCTGAACATATCGATGTAAATTAATTGTTCTAATTTTCTCTGCAATACAAGAAATTTAACTATTAGAATTGAGAACCCTAAATCAAGAATAACTTAAGAACGAAAATCAGAATTAAAATTAAATTGGACAGAGTTTTGAGAAATCAGACCTTCCTTCTTATAAAAACGAAGATGAGGAGGGTATTTATAAGCTTTAATTCAACTAAAAGCTTCCTAATCAATCAATCCCGAATCTAAGGCTTGTAAAACACGTTTTGGGAAAATTTTGAATAATCTGAGTCAAAACCGATGTAACTTTCCAATTAAATGCAATAAATGATGTGTACCTCCCATATTATAACATTCCAAATCATTAAATTGCCTAAAAAAGTAACTTTCACACGTTTTTGACTTTTTAGGAAAGTACCAACAATGAGTTTTTTCCAAATTTGAAGTCCAGATTTGAAAGAGTAATTATTAATGAAAACATGTGATTTTTATACTCAAACAAACTTTATTCATGCCTAGTTTCCAAATCTACCTTCGGTTCGTAGAAAAAGGTGCGCAAGTGGGCCAGTCGGGCTACCCAACGAAGAAGAAGATGAATAGTAAATTTTTTTATTTTTATTTTTTTCAGATTATAGAACTATATTATATACATGTATATTACATCCATTATATTTATTTCCTTTAATTTGATTTATTTTTCTTAATTTTTATTTCTAATTATAATGCTTAAAAATACAAAAAATCCTTCAATTTAGCCATATTTGCACTAATATTAACATTTAATTATTAACAAATTGACAAATATAAATTGTCAAAATGAAGCGTCCATAGCTGCCCCTCTTTGTGGTGAGGTTTGTCAAAACCTTATCACAAAGATAAAATAGACCTCATTTTGACATCAACTTATCTGGAACTCCCACTTCTTGAGCGGGGTGAAAATTTTTCATGTTCTGATATGCTCCTTGAACCGGTTTGCTTCTTGAGCAGAGACGATTCATGTTCTTGAAGAGAAGGATAGCGTTCCTCTGAACTAACGAACCTTAAGCTTGAAAGAAAAGAAGGAAGGCGCTCTACCAAGCTAGCGATCTTTAAGCTTGAAAAGAAGGAAGGCGCTCCTCTGAGCTAGCGATCCTTAAGCTTGAAAGAAAAGAAGGAAGGCGCTCCACCGAGCTAACGATCCTTAAGCTTGAAAGAAAAGAAGGAAGACGCTCCACCGAGCTAGCGATCCTTAAGCTTGAAAAGAAGGAATGCACTTCACCGAGCTAGCGATCCTTAAGCTTGAAAAGAAGGAAGGCACTCCACTGAGCTAGCGATCTTTAAGCTTGAAAGAAAAGAAGGAAGGCGCTCCACCGAGTTAGTAATCCTTAAGCTTGAAAAGAAGAAAGGCACTTCACCGAGCTAGAAATCATTAAGCTTAAAAAGAAGGAAGGCGCTCTACCGAGCTAGCAATCCTTAAGCTTGAAAAGAAGGAAGGCGCTCTTCTAAGCTAGCGATCCTTAATCTTGAAAGAAAAGAAGAAAGGCGCTCCACCGAGTTGTGATCCTTAAGCTTGAAAAGAAGGAAGGCGCTCCACCGAGCTAGTGATCCTTAAGCTTGAAAAGACTCTTGAAACGTTTCGCATGTTCTGCGAAGATACTTCATGTTCTAAAACGCCTCTTGAACTGGGTCTCATGTTCTGATCCCTAAGTAGCAAATCTCATGTCTTGAGCTCTTGATTTCCTCATGCTTTGAGTGGCTTCTAGAGTTAATTTCCTGAAAAACTTAATTCTAGCAATATATTTATTCATTCTCTTTCTTTAATAAAAAAAAAAAAAAAAAAACTTACCAGATTCTTATAGAAGCTTTTAAACTAGTTAGACCATTTAGTGAAGTCCGCTCATCACTAAGTTTACTCTATCAAGCTAGAACACATTCATAGTGGCTATCCTTTGAATTAAGTATCCATGTTTGTCTCTTGATGGTAAATGGACCCTTTTTTTTTAGTCTTGATCATGGGACGATACAAGAGATGATTCTTAAAGTCTTCCTTACTTTGCAACTGGAACTTATTGACTTCTTATGTTATTCCCCTGAAATAGGCATTTATTTAAGAAAAGATCAAATCACAAAGTATTAACATGTTTTTATAACTTTATCAATTGCTCAAACCTCTCTCTCATAATACACTCGTGTTTTAAGTGTTTGGAAGATATAAGGATGAAAGAGAACTTATCAATTAAGGTGAATGGTCAATGACCGATCTGATGATTGGAGACAGCCAGAGATATCTTTTTGTCGATAGATAACAAAAATTAGATCACACATAAACAAAGTAGTCAGCAAATTTTCTAAACTTGATAGAATTCTCATTAATTTCTCAAGAGTAGTACAACTTGACCGCATCAGAATTTACAGGGTCTTTCAAATCTAGACCATCCATTGTAGTCAAAATTAATGCACCACCAGGCAACACTCTCTTCACTACATATGGTCCTTCATAATTAGGAGTAAATTTTCCTTAGGATCTTGAACATTCGGGAGCACTTTTCTCAAGACTAAATCTCTTTCTTTGAAATTTCTAGGGCGAACTTTCTTATTAAATGCTCGAGCCATTCTATGCTAGTAAAGCTGACCATGATATAAAGCAGTATTCCTCCTTTCATCAATGAGATTCAACTGATCAATCCTGTTTCTTACTCATTTAGCTTCATCCAATTCGGTTTCTGCCAATATGCTGAGTGATGGAATTTCAACTTCAACTGGCAAAACTGCTTCTGTGCCATAGACTAATGAATAGGAGGTTGCCCTTGTTGATACTCTGATGGATGTTTGGTAGGCCATGAGTGCAAAGGGTAGCATCTCATGCCAGTCTTTGTAAGTGATATCCATTTTCTCTATTATTTTCCTGATGTTCTTGTTGGTCGCTTCAACTGCCCCATTCATTTGAGGTCGATATGGGGTAGAGTTCCATGTTTGATTCCAAAGTTTTGGCACTATTCAGACATTAATTTGTTGTTAAATTGGTACCATTGTCTGTAATGACTGTATCAGGGACTCCATATCTGGCTATGATATCTCTCTTGATGAATTTGACAACTACTCCTTTGGTAACATTAGCGTACGAGAATGCTTCAACCCATTTGGTAAAGTAGTCGATCGCCACTAATATAAATCGGTGACCATTTGAGGCTTTTGGCGAAATTGGCCCTATCACATCCATACCCCACATCGAGAAGGGCCAAGGTGAAGACAGCAATTGCAATTCTTTGGGAAGAGCATTTATCTTATTGGAATATATCTGGCACAAGTGACAATGTCTCACGTGTTTGATACAATTTGATTCCATAGTTATCCAAAAATAACCCATCCTCATAATCTTTTTAGCTGGCATATATCCATTCATGTGAAGTCTACATATCCCTTCATAGACTTCCTTCATCAACATTTCTGCTTCCACCTCATCTACACATCTCAAGAGAGTAGTATCAAATGATTTTTTGTATAATGTATTACCATTGAGCATGAAATGAGCTGCTAAGCATCTTAATGTTTTTTCCTCCTTTGTTGAGGCATTTTTAGGGTATTTGCCGTCTTGGAGGAATTCTTTGATATTATCATACCAGGGATCTTTCTTTAGGACTTCCTCGGTATTCAAGCAAAATGCTGGTTCCTCCTCAATATGAATCTTTAAAGGTTAAATCTCAACTCCATCAGTGATTTGAATCATAGATGCTAATCTGGCTAATGCATCCACGAACTAGTTTTGGTTTCTTGGCATATAAGTAAATGATATTTCTTTGAATTTTTGTGTCAATTCTAGTAAATGTTAGTGATAAGGCACCAATTTTGCATCCTTCGTCTTATATTCTCCTCATGTTTGAAAGATGATGAGAGAGGAGTCTCCATATACTTCAAGATCATCTATCTCCATTTCAAGTGCCATCTTAAGACCCATGATACAAGCTTCGTATTCTGCACATTATTAGTATAAGGGAACGTCAATCTTGCCAAAGCGGGGTATTGATTACCATCTGGTGATATTAAGACTGCCCTAATTCCACATCCACATGCATTAGCTGCTCCATCAAAGTACAACTTCCATTTAGGGGTGAACTATTCTGATTCTTTATCTGAATCTGCTAGCAATATGCTTTCATCCAGAAATTGAACTTCTCCATCAATCACATTATCTTCAAGTGGGTTTTCAGTGAGTGATCTACAAGCGCCTGACCTTTAACTGAGTTTGATTCACATAAGTGATATCAAATTCTGATAACAGCATTTCCCACTTGGAAATTCTCCCAATCAGTCCTGGTTTCTGAGCCAAATACTTCAAAGGGTCATGTTTCGTGTAAAGCTTTATAGAATAATACAATGTATATTGTCTAAGTCTGCATGATCCACACCACGCACAACAAGTTCTTTCCACTTCAGTATACTTTGTTCACCTTTAGTGCATTTCTTACTCAAATAGTAAATCACCCGTTCTTTCCCATCTTCATCTTTCCAAGCATACCTCCCATTGATTCAGGAAGTACCGTCAAATACAAGAAAAGAGGGTGACCAGGTATTGGTGCTACTAACAATGGTGGATTCATTAGATATTGCTTAATTTCATCAAATGCTTCTTGAAAATCTTTATCCCAATGGATAGCTGCATTTTTCCTCAACAACTTGAATAGTAGGCGAGATTTGTCAATTAATTGTGACATGAACCAAGCAACGTAGTTCAAGCATCCTAATATGTCCTTAACCTCTTTGATGATCTTCGAAGGAGGCAATTCAAGTATGGCTTTAACCTTATCCAGATCAACTTCTATTCCTTGCTGACTGACTACGAATCCCAGCAACTTCCTTGCGATCACGCCAAACGTACACTTCTCAGGATTCAGCTTAAGATGGAACTTTCGTAATCTATCAAATAATCTCCTTAATATTTCCACATGATCCTCATCTTCCTTAGACTTAGCAATCATATCATCCACATATACTTCGACTTCTTAATGCATCATGTCATGGAATAAAGTAACCATCGCCCTTTGATATGTTGCCCTAGCGTTTTTAAGGCCGAAAGGCATGACTTTGTAACAGAATGTTCCCCAAGTAGTAATAAAGGTTGTCTTAGTTTTATCTTCTTCTGCCAGTTTAATCTGATTATATCCCGAAAAGCCATCCATGAATGAAAATAGAATGTTTCCAGCTATGTTATCCACCAAGACATCTATGTGAGGTAAAGGGAAATTATCTTTGGGCGTAGCTTGGTTTAGATCAAAAGTCTACACAAACTCTAACCTTTCCATTTTTTTTAAGTACCGAAGCCACATTGGCCACCCATTCACAATAATCGGATACCTCTATAAAACCGACTTCTAATAATTTCTTCAGTTCTTCTTTAATCTTAAGCGAGATATTTGGTCTAAATCGCCTTAATTTTTGCTTCTTTGGTTTGATATCTGCTTTAGTCGGTAATTTATGAACCACTATAGAGGTCTCTAAACTAGGCATATCTTCGTAAGACCATGCAAACACATCTAAGTAATCATTCAATAATTTTATCAATCTTTCTCGTTATTCAGCTGATAAGGTGGTGCCTATTTTAAAATTTTAAGCTCATCTTCAGTTCCAACATTACTACTTCTGCGGGCTCACCAATCTCAGTTCTACCTTGTTCATATTTTTGCCAACATTTCTCTATCCCAGTGTGATCACTAATATCACCTTTGACGACTAACCCAGTAAGGCCGGAAGTGATATCAATATGTTTGTTATCTATCAGCGCAAGATATCCATTACATTCACCGTTATCATCAGATCTGAATAAAGCAAGATAAAGAAAAAGGAAGAAAAGTGAGGAAAAAAGAAAGTGATGATATGGATAAAAGAGATAACATAGAAAAGAAACAAAGAAATTTCAATAATGAATATGACTCATGGAGTACATTTTATTTGAGCAACTGATAAAAGAAACAAAACATAAAAACACTTCATGAATTCAACCCTTACTCAAAGGTAACCCTAGAGTTAAGGGGAATAGTAAACCAATTATTCAACTCCTGAACTGAATGGAAGCTGCAAGAAGGCCCATAACTGATGCAATATCCACCTTATGGACACGAGAAGGTTGTGGGAATGTGACTCTGATGTCTAAATAGGGGAATTATACCATTCTTCTCCTCTCTTCTTCTGGGCTTTCCTTTTCATTTCTTGTGTCTCAGCCGAAGTAGGAACATATCCCAGTCCAAATGTCCCTAAATGTCCCTCTTCTTGAATCATATTTTCTTCTTCAAAAATTTGTAAACCAAAGTCTTCGGATCCTTCATCACCAATATAAGGTATAGCAGTGTCTTCGAAGATAGCATGATCTTGTTCACCCAGTACCGTAACGATTGAGCCATTTGTTATAAACTTGACCATCTGATGTAGACTAAACGGTATTGCCCCAGCTGAATGGATCCAAGGCCTTCCAAGCAACAAATTGAATGATCTTGGTATTTCTAGAACTTGAAATGGAATAGTAAAGTCTTGTGGCCCAATAGTAACTTCCAAGTCTATTTCTCTTGATATTCCTCTCTTGGATCCATCAAAAGCTCTAACAATTGTGGAACTGGATCAAAGATCAGATGTATTGATTCCGAGTAGGTTCAAAGTGGCCAATGGACAAACATTCATAGATGACCCATTATCAATGAGGACTCGGGCTACAATCAATCCATTACACTTAGCCATTATAAATAGGGGCTTGTGTGGAGTGCCTTCAGCTCCCAATTCATCAGGTGAGAAAGAGATTTGGTCCAAAGAAAATGCCGAATTCATCAGATATTCCATCGTTTCATCTGCAACACCTTCGGGAACCTTGATTTGTTGAAGTATTTTAAAGAGGGCTTCCTGATGTTTTTCAAAAGTCAATAATAAACCCATCAAGGATATTTGCGCTAGGATCTTAGCAAGTTAATTGGTAATCTTATAATCACTCATTTCATAATCTTAGTCAAGGCTGTTTTCTCATCAGATTTCTTCTCCTTTTCCTTATCGTTTTTCTGTGGTAAGAATTCCTCTGCTAATGTTTTCTCTCTTTCGGGCTCTGGGGCTTTTCCAGGTTTGCCTACCATGGGCCTAGGAACTTGATTAACAGCTTGATAGTTGAATGGGGCAGCTTTATAATCTTTCGGTGTAATGGGTACATGGAATTGATACCTCATCGACTTCACCTTATATGGGGCCTCTTTCTGCTCCTCTTGACATTGGATAACTACCCTTTTTGGATCGAACTGGATCATTCCAATAAAAGGCTCAGATTATTCAATCATGATCATGTTGATCGTGGGCCCATGATTCGAGAGAGGATTGGTGTTAACATTAGGTGTTGGAGTTTCAATGAAATCCAGTTGGACCAATTTAACATCAATGAGGTCTTGAATCTTATTCTGAAGCCTCCAACAATTGTCAGTAGAATGACCCACTTGCCCTAAATGATAATCACATTTTTGCTCAGGGTTAAAGTATTTAGGCTTGTAGTCTTGTTTTGGTGTTTCAAAGGTGATCAGATTGTCGGCTCTAAGCCGAGCTAGAACTTGGCTAAGGGGTATGGGAATTCTAGTAAAATGTTTTTTGGGTCTATTGAATGGTTGGTTTTGGAATTATGGTTGTTGATTAGTGTTTGGGGTTAATTGGTAGGCGTAGGATTGAGTAGGATTAGTGTATGGGGTAGATTGGTAAGCATCGGATTGAGTAGGTTTAGTGTAAGGGGCTGATTGGTAGGCGTAGGATTGAGTAAGTTTAGTATATGGGGTTGAGCTGACTACACTAATAGTAGTATCATTTCCTTTGTTGTTGTTGAAGTACTTGGAGTTTGTAGTCTTTTTCTCCACATGGATCTTCCCGGTAGTAATGGCATTTTCATTTCTGCATCCGACCAATACTATCTCGAAGAAATTAGCAGTCGTATGTCCAATGAGATAGGTAAAGAATGGTTCTTCCAAAGTATTGATGAAAGTAAAAGTCAAATCCTTCTCTAGGATAGGGGTAGATACCATAGATGCCATTGATCTCCACCTTTGAGCATATTTCTTAAAGGACTCATCTTTCTTCTTCCTCATATTGCCTAAATCCCACATAGACGAGGCCATTTCAATATTGAACTTGTATTGATTGTAGAAAGCCCTAGCCAGTTTGTCTTAAGTATTAATCGCATCAAGATCCAATTAAGAATACCATGTCAAAGCTGGACCGGTAAGGCTATCCTGGAAAGTTTGGATCATAAATTACTCATATTGAGTGTACCGGCTCATCTTCCTCACATAGAGCCTAGTATGTAACTTTAGGTAACAAGTACCGTCATACTTTTCAAATTCGGGAATCTTGAACTTCTCGGGGAAAGCCTCAGCTTCGATTGTAGGAAAGTTTATGATTCCAGCTTGATCAAATCCTTCCATTTTCTCAAAAGCTTTGAGTTTCTCATTGAATTGAGAGAAAGCCTTTTCTCTATCTCTTTGTTTTGAGCCTTAATTTCCTTCTTAAGGTTGGAAGATTCAGTCTCGACAGTGATTTGTGGCTCATGATTAATTACTTGTTCCTCAACGGCTTTACCATCTCTCTTTACCTCGGAATGTCCTTCGGTAGTATCTTAAGGGCCCTTTAAGTTTTGTGCAAGAAGATTCATTTACTCGGTCATTCAAAACACCATTTGTTCTAAAGCAGTGAACCTTTGCTCAGAAATTGGATTGGAAATGCCAAAATTATTGTTGTTGCTGCTAGCCATTCTAGATTTGGACCTAATGATGATTGGACTTCGAATCAGGTCGAACCGTTTAGGACTATCTCTTAGAAACTAGATGAATAAAAAAAAAAAAAAAATTCCAAGTTTAGAGAAAAATATGTATATTTATATATATAATTATTTTTTTGAACGAAAATCTTATTATTTATTTACAATTCTCAACAAAACGAGCAAATGGTTAATGGTAAAAAAAATATACACAAAAACAAGCAAACGGTCAATGAACAAAATATATACAAAAGAGTTATATAAGAACATGTAGAGACAAGAAAAGAAAAGCGTATGCGCATACAAATTGAGATGATAAAGAAGCTTTGTGGCAAAAACCATTTTATTTCATTAAAGCTGAATTTATTCAAGGACTCAATACATGACCAAATCATGACAAAACCGAAAAGCTAAACCAAGAGACTTCAAACTTAAACCAAACGCCTAATCTTGCTAGACACGCTAAACAGTCCTTCAGCTCCTCGATTGTCCTCTTCGCCATCCGTAGTTGAGCTTCAAGTGCTTAAACCTTGGCTTGAGAACTTTGCACTTCCTCTTCCATCTTTCGCTCTCTCTTCTTCATTTCTTGGAAGCAAACCTCCACCCGGGCTTTTGTCAATTCCATATAAGCTTGTGTCTCTGGTTGGGAGTGGTAGGTGGTCGACTCAACACCTCGAGAGCTTGAAATTCCAACCCTTCTACCTTTGCCCTTTGGTTGAGGATGTATTATTTAGTGGCATGGTATTTCTTCATCTCAGTATTGATGGGTTCTATCACATAGATTGGCTTGATTTCTCTTGTCTCCCATTTGGCTTGAATCATCCCTAGCTTTCCCTCTCTTTGTGACAAAGGAATGTCGGGATCATCATAATCCATATTAACCTCCTCTAATGATGGCTTGCAAGTTATATCTTAAAGTGCTCCATATTGTCTTATCACACAAGCCGGATAATATCCCGTAAACCGGTCAAACGAATCAAAGGAAGTGTCGCATACTCCGTACATCCGGTTATTGCCACGTGAGAATGGAACCACTTAGCAATCCAAAGGAATGTGTGAGCTTCTAGGTCTTAGAGTAAATGCACCCACTCATTGGTTCTTGGAAGATCTTGAATGCGAACTCTTTCACTAAAGCTCAAAATAAGATCATAACCGTCTGTAATGTGGCAAGCCGGACTCAAATTGCTCCCATAATCTTTAGTGTGGCTAGCAAACCAAACTATCAAAAGTGTCATACTAGACTTGAACTTCCCATGGCCTCTATTCTTCAAGTGGTTGAGAGACCTATTTTGTTTAGCAACCAAGGCCAGGATATAAGACTTTCCTGCCAAAAACTGGTCCACTAATTCCACCACACGATAGTGGATGAATAGATCCCCATTCAGGAAGAGGATAGTACCAAAAACTGCAGTTATAAAGGCATTGATGCGATTTTGTTCCCATGCTTCTACACTTCCACAAATGATGGACTTATTGTCCTTATAACCATATGGAGATCCAACCATTTAAACAAGTCAGAAAGCCGAATGGAGACCGAATTGCAATTCTTGAGAGCTTTAGATACATCGGTCCTCTTAATCCTTAAAAAGGAGTTAAACAAATTGATCGGCCTTTTACTAAGTTGAGGGGCATATATTCCCGCATGAGTTGGTAGAGCTTAAAGAAGCCTTGTGTATTCCTCAATAATAGGACTCAAAGTGTGCTCACCAAGGCAAAAGGCGGCCTCATCAATATTGCATAAGTAAACTAAGGCCCTAAAAAGATGAATCGGGACCTGGACCTTTGGTAGAGAAAGAATAGGCCCGAAATGGTTTTCAATGAATCCTCTTTGTCTTGGCTTGAAAGTTTGTAACCACTTGTTCAAAATGGGCATCGGACTAGTAGGCTCATGGACATAGATCTCAAGAATAAGACAGGCCCACATGTTGCCACTACACATACTGCTTGCCATACTTCCTAATCTACATATTACAAAAGAGATATGTTATAACACGGTATATACATTTACAAAGGACAAAGATGAGGTTACAAGGATTTACAAGACACATTTACATAATGGATTACAAAGGAAAGTTAACTCCTATAAATTCAGCTTTTGTTTTGTTTTGTAAAAAGTTTTTGAAAAACACTTTAATGGGCCACAATGCTTGATCATCATCTTTTTCATGTAGTGAATGCAAGAACGGTGGGTTCTAAAGGCCCCCCAATTAATGGGCCATGGGCCACATTAATCGGAGTGGGAGGCTAATTCGTGTCCCAAATGGTGGGTAACCATAACACCTAAGACCTACTAGTGCCTCCCATCCTAAGTTACCTAAGGTGGCTCGGGTTTGATTTTATCTAGCACACATTTTTCTTAAATTCAACCTTGCCCCTAGTTTGCAGAATTTTCTTTTTTTTTATTTTTTTTTTTTTTGCATCACTTAAACAAAAAGATTAGTACAACTATTTACAAATATATAAGATATTTACAAAAGAAAGCAATTTAAATATGAAAAGCATAAAGTGGCTAGCCCTCTAAAAAATTGTTCCCAGTGGAGTCGCCAAGCTATCGAGCCTGGGTTTCGATTTTCTTTAATCCGATTCGTAATAAACCCTAACCGATTCAATATGAATCCTCGACTAAGAATTAAAGGAAATTTTGAATTTTGAAAATATTTTGGAGTCGCCACACCACTAAAGTCGAGAAAAAAGATAAACCAAAACCAATGGTAGGTTGATTTCAATTTTGCTACTGATCCACGAAAAAAAAAAATCGTTTTCAAACGAGAACCAGAAATTAACTTGAGTCTGGAGGCTAACCTATTAAAACCTAAACGATCACCACTTTAGCTTTTTAATTTTAAATTGCTTTCTTTTAAACCTTAACTTCAAAATCTAAACTATTTACAAGGCTCTAACTATTTACAAATATGTACAAATTTACTTAAACTAAGAAAAACAAACAAAATCACAAAAATAATTTTTTTTATATATTTTCAGTCGCCCATTTAGGTGCCTATGTACCCACTAATCGGGACCAGACACGTAGTTCTTTAAAAAAAATTTAGTTTGTTTGGTTAATTTTATTATTTTGAAATCTTATCACTTTAAGTTCATTAAGTTTTATGATTTAATAAAAATTATCTAATTTTATGTGTTTCTTAAATCTATCAAATTAATTTTGAACAAATTTATAAAAATTAAATTTTTCTAGGTGTCAAAACGATTTTTTTAAAAAAAAAAAAAAAAACCAAACAAATCATCATAATATTAATCATCACAAAAACTCATGTAAAACTATCACAATTATTTATAAACACAAACTTCACACTATTATCATATATTAACATCAAACAAATATTATTGTGATTAATATTATTAAAACTTCAATTAATTTCACTTATTAATCTATTTCTGCGAAAACATATATTTATTACTAATTATATATAATCTATTATTATATATTATTATAATTATATAATATATACATATACACATATATGGTAAGGAAAACTTACCTGGATGAAGATGGCTCCGTGTAGGAATTGAAGACGACTAGGGATGAAGACCGCGACAGCACGCAAGGATCAACGAGTGGATGAACGAAGGACAACTCGCGACGACCAGGATCGACGATGATAATGACTAGGAGTAGTCCGGCGATGGCAGCAGCAACAACGGAGGGTCGACGATGATGTGGCAGTGGACGACCAACGAAGGAGATAGGCAAGGATGGGAGATAATTAATTGAGGGCTTTTGAAGTCCTCATGATTCCGAATAAATCAATGTAAATTAATTGTTCTAATTTTCCCTGCAAGACAAGAAATTTGACGATTAGAATTGAGAACCCTAAATCAAGAACAACTTAAGAACGAAAATTCGAATTAAAATTAAATTGGACAAAGTTTTGAGAAATCAGACCTTCCGCCTTACAAAAACAGAAGATTAGGAAGGTATTTATAAGCTTTAATTTAACCAAAACCTTCTTAATCAATCAATCCCGAACCTAAGGCTTGTAAAACACGTTTTGGGAAATTTTTGAATAATTCGTCAAAACCAATGTAACTTTCTAATTAAATGCAATAAATGGCGTGTACCTCCCATATTGTAACTTTGCAAATCATTAAATTGTTCTAAAAAACAACTTTCACTCCTTTTTAATTTTTTTAGAAAAGTGCCAAAAACGATTTTTCCCAAATTTGAAGTCCATTTTGAAAAAGTAATTATGAAAACGTGTGATTTTTATACTAAAACAAACTATTACCATGCCTAGTTTCTAAATCTGCTTCATTGTGTAAAAAAAGTCCGAAAACAGGCTCAAAGTGGGATTCTCTGCCCAACAAAAGAAGATGAACAATAATTTTTTTATTTATTTTTTAGATTATAAAACTATATTATATATATGTATATTACATCCATTTTATTTATTTCCTTTAATTTGATTTATTTTTCCTAATTTTTATTTCTAATTATAATAATCAAAAATGCAAAAAATCCTTCAATTTAGCCATATTTACACTAATATTAAAATTTAATTATTAACAAATTAACAAAAATAAATTATCAAAATGAGGTGTCTACAATTATATAAGCAACTGCTACATCATCCATATCCTTTGAATTTTCACTAGCTACTCAAGGATAAGTTGCTCTTAAAACATAGTGGCTATACTCTCCCTCTATATATATATACATGCACACACACACATAATATTACTACTATAATTTAAAGGTCCACACAAGGGGAAAAAAGTTTTATTGAGTGTAATAGACCACGTGAAATTATTAGTAATATTTTTTTGGACAGATAGTTTTATAAAACTATATATTGTATGCATTGTTCCGCAACTTATTTTAAATTTCTCCCTTTCTTCATGGCCGTGTTGGTTTTTTTTTTTTTTAAATTCTTGAGATAATTAATCTTCATTTGCGTTCAATTTGAACTTTTACTTCCCAATAATATTTGATTAAAATGATTCGCAAATATATTGTTCCATTTGGAAAATGACTATATATAAATGTATAAATGTTAAGAGATTATGAGGTTGGAATAGCTTAGATTAAATGGCAATAAAGTATGATAAATAAGTTCAAAATAAAATCAACAATGTAAAAGGTGGAATAAGGGTTTTCCAATGTTGTTAGAAACTATTTTCCTCTATTTGTTGAGGTGTCATAGGGATAAAATCGAATTGACTATTTAAAACCATGTTAAGTATTTTGAAGTAAATTTTAGTTTATTTCGGTTAAGTGCTATTAAATCTATAGACGACTAGTGTAGAGAATCCAACCAGTATTAGAATGTTGGGTGTTGGCAGCTAGGCCCATGAGGATTTCTGGAATTCTTTTGGTTGAATCCATGATTATGAAGATTTATTAAGTATGATTCGAAGTTTTTATTTTTTATATTTTTTGGCCATCATATGATTCGAGGTTTTTTTTTTTTTCCTTCGTTTTGATGTCTATAGAAACTTTGGACTTTGGACTAATTTGATATGATTTTTCGCATGATAGGATTGTAATGCTAACCTCAACCAAAAGCCCTTTCACTTTTCAATTGGAATTAGTTGCATGTGCAAGGAACATTACTAATCTACTTTCTTATGTTTACGAGGCTTATTTCAATTTTTAGAAAATGGCAATGAAGCATTTATATAATCTATGCTGACCAACAGAGATTCCAGTATTCCATCTATTGAATTCAACATATGTTGTTTGTTTATTCCATTTCCTATTTTATATCATTACTTATGTTATACATCTCTATCATGCTTTCCCCAGTTGGGACTTGTAAACATGGGTTGAGGATTTTGCTTCATAATTAGCTTAATGCACAAAATTGCAGCACCTTGTTATTGACATAGGTAATTTGGCTACCTCCTCTCACCTAAAATTTTTTACCCTTAATTGAGAATTTCCACCTTATATTATTATGTGAGTCTCTCTCTCCATTTATTTAATCCATAGTTTGTACTTCAGTCTTATTCATTTTTGTTGCATATCTAAGCAAAACTTGTAAACATCCCAAAACATTTGGAAATTTTTAATAAAAATAACTTTCATATGCTTTAAAAACAACAAAAAGATGAAAAGAAAAAGCATGAGTCACACAATCAGTAAGTTTCTTCTTCCCCTCAAACCTAGAGTATATATACTAAAAAACATCCCTACTTATCCACCATCATATTACACAAAGTTAAAAAGAGTTTTGAGTCCCGTCTACATTCGAAATCACTGCTTTCATGTCCTAGATTCTTACATTAACCATCAATAACATGACAAGACACAAAATATATTCTTCCATATTGACCACATAACCATTAATTCACAACATGGGCACGCTACATAGATACCCACACTAGGTTATCAACGGGGAAGAAATGGCACACAGGAGAAGATCCTGGCTCTATGACAAGACCTTAAACGACACATGGTCTCGGTCCCACAGTGAAGTATCCATGTGGCACACTCCAACAGCTTCCACTCTCTCCCCATTCTCACTCTCTAAAGTGATCTCAAACACCTTGTTCTCATTTTCAAACTGTCCATGGCAATAGTACACCGCATAGGGGTAAGGCATGATATGGCAACCTATCATTTTTGGAGCATCTATTTGTTTTGGTACATTTATAATGGTATAATTTTGTAAGGGTATGGAATTTTCCTTCTTGTAGACATAATTAGTTGTCAAAACCTTGTATCGTGTGTTTAGTCCAAACATTTGTTGGGTTTTATCAAGCATGGACTCCAAGGAATTTGCACAAAACTTTGTTTCACCTTTCATGGGTTCAAGTTCACACTCTTTGAGGGTATACTCCATGGCTTTTGCTTGTGGAGAGTCTTTTGGGAAAGAGAACAAGTTGAGGAGGTCTAGGAGGTTGGTGGATGAGAAGGGAATTGAACTTGCTTCTTCTTAGGAAGAAACCTTGGAGATTTTGAAGGGTCCTTGTTAGGAAAATAGATTTGAATTTTTTTGCCAATTTTGAGATCATTTGGTGTGAAGAAAACATGTAATGAAGGGTCATGGATATGATCCATGTCATGTGTATGCTTATGGGGCATCCTTAGATGAACAACATTATCATCAACACCATCTTGTGCATTAATCTCTTCTTTGTTATTCATCATGTTGCCCACATGCATGTCTTGAATTTGTTTGGAGTTGATGATCCAAAGATGGTTATCCATGGCTTGATTTGGGTGATCACAGATCTCTCTTCTTATCCCCCTTCCATTTGAACACTGAAAATTATAACCATTATATGCATTTAGTCAATTAAAAATATTTCTACGCCTATGAATGAATTTGATACACATGCTAAAATTTTGTTTCATCACTTATTAAAAGAAAAATCAAAGAAGTGAAAAATGAATCTACAAACTCAAAACTCAAAGGCTTTATTGCAAAAAAATAATTGCTCTTTCAAACCCTTTGAAAAAATCATTTGCCGTATTAAGACTATGAATTCTATTTTGCAAACACTTTATTTTGATTAAATTAAAATAAAACACATATAACATAGAAAGATTGGGTTGAAAAAATTTAAATACAGAAATTAGCAAAGAGTACATACCACCAAACTGGATTGAAGAAGGAAAAGGATGAGGCTCCAAGATACCAAGCTTTTCATTTTTTTTTTTTTTTTCCTTTTTGCCCTTCTGTCGTTTTTACTTGCTATATGGGTTTTGCTTTTGAATCTTTAAAAATGAAGAAGGCAGGGATGACACAGCTCTAGCTAATTACAAATGGCAATAAACATAAAGTCTAAAGCTGTGACTCATAATCTCTATTTTGTAATTAAAATAATAAGAGGGTCAATGGTTTATTTTGCAAAGCACATGGGGGGCAATATGTACTCTAATTTATTAATTGATTGTCAAAAGGCAATGATCCGGCTGCAGGAAAGCCATTGGTCCCAAAAGGACAGGGGCAAAGTAGGTTAGTATGTATTTTTGCTGCCCATAGGAAGAAGCACTTCATCTAGATTATTTTGTATTATGTAGGGTCTACCGTATGACGCCGCCAACCGATTTCTAATTTGAATCCTTAATTATGGGTATGGACGAATATCAAATTAGTCTTAAATATCTTAGTATATTAAACAAAGCCTTGAACATTTTTAAATATTCATTTGAGTTTTGAACTATTGTAAAGATTGCAAGAATTGGAGGTAAAATCCGGGTCCGCAAGGTGCATAAAAGGGATAGTATTACAAAATTTTGGAGCTTTATTGTAAAAGTTATAAGAAAGATTATTTAGGTTTAATATTAAAAATTTTATTATATTTGTGGGTTGGTTGAAACTTTTCACCATTAACAATGTAGTCAAACAAACTCAACTAGAGTTGATTTATTGATGATACACAGTCAAGATAATTATTGATATGGTACAATAACAGAGGACATAATGAATAATAAAATTTGAATATAACATGAAGACACGGTTATAACATGAATAAATACTGTTAATATATAAATTAATCATTAGTAACTATAATCAATTTTATTTAATTTTAGCACTAATATGAATTGAACAATAAATAAATACACAAACCCAAGATGTTAGCATGAGTTGTCATTGTCATGATCCATAAGTGAGGGGATAATGTCAAAAATGCTATGCAAGCCTTTTTTTTTTTTATCCTTTTCAAAATTTTATAAGTTTATCAAATGTACATATAAATAAATTTTACTTACTGGTTACCGCACTTATTACTTTACCTTTTATAGTTCATACCTATTATTTTTTCTTTTTCTTTTTTGGGGCTTTGTACCTATATTGTTCAACCGATGTGTTTTTACTATATGAGATCTTTTTAAAGATGTAAAAATAGTTAATTTAACAGGTTAAAGTTCTATTGAACATAACATTTAATAACTTCATACTTGATATATTAAATTTAGCAAAATAAAAGTATGATTTTATATGTTAGGGAAGAATAGTTTGACTACTCATGAGAAGTCGGACAAGATTTACTAGGGGTGTTTTTTCCTTTCTTTCTTTTGTTTTTCACCTTTTGAGTAATGGAGTTATTGCTAAATCCAAAACAATCTCGTCCATTGTAAACTGAAAATAGCTGGTCACAAACTACTTGAATGTAACCCATTCGACACATGAAAGGCCATTTAGTTTTTCAATGACTCATGAATAGAACGTACTAAATATATAGATGAACAAATTTGGATGGGAATTTTCTTTAGTTCCACTAGCGTTAATTAGACCTTGTTTGTTAGTTATTCTTTACAATAGAAGTACAAAGAATATAAATACATATATATAATTTCCTTTTTGTTTTTTAAACAATGAGATTCTTGTAATAAAAATGTAAGAGTTAAAAAATAAAAAAGAAAAGGTGTACTTCAGATGACGATTTCTAGGAAATTTATTAGAAATGATTCCACCATATAGTTTATAGAACATACACATCTTGATGGCCACGTTCCATTATTCAATCCTATTGTATTGCATGACTACAGTTGTTAAAAAAATATAATAAAATGTATTATTTGATTGCATTTAACATAACTATATTAGCAATAGAATGAGAATATATACAAATATCAATAGACTCATGTCCAAGTCCGTAATAGTTAAAGCTAGGATCATCTCATATGTACAAAACCATTTCAATATTATTTATGCTTTAGTGCCCATTGTAATAGTAATTATATTGCAGCTTTATTTCTTTTAAAGAGTTATTACAGTATTTAGTTGTTTCTAATAATAATTTCATAACTCAAACCTATGTATATCAATTCATTATTGAAATGGATCTTTTTTTTTTTTTTTTAAATATCCTCAATTAAATAAAAAGCTAATTAACAAATAAAAATTTTATTACAATTCTATCTCATTCTTTAGGAATAAAAATTCAATTACAGTCTTATTCATTCAACAAAATGAACAAGTTAGAAAAAGAAATTATGATTCATCATTTGACATAAAAAGAATTCTATAAGAAAGAAATAACTCTTTTATTTCGTTTCAAATAATCAACTCGCAACACATCCAAAATAATACATATATCCTAACGCATAAGAACATGATAAATTAAAAAAAGTTTCATTAATACTCATACCATCTATGTATCAATTAGTAAATGATAAATTTCTACTTAGAGATAAAGATTATTTTATTTTATATAAATGATCATTTATTTGACAAATATACGTGATAAATCAATATGATTGAAAGTTTCTCCCAAAGAAAAAAATGTCATTGCATACGCATGCATCAAAGCTAAAAAAAAATTAAAAACAATTGAAAAATAAAAAGTTAAAAATGGCATTACTCATATAGAATAGTCTAGTCGTTTTGTGTCATCATGTGGTACAACGACTTTATGCACATTGAAATTCACTTTACAAAACGAATATGCACGATTGTACTTGGAAGTTCCAAACAGTAGTACTATATAGCAATAGCAATTAATATTCATTAAATAAAGTCATACCAAGTCTTTTTCTCAGATTACGATCTTTGATAGATACTCTTCCACTCCCACCACTACCCTAAAGTTGACTTAAATTTCAAAAAGCTAACATCTAAAGCTATGCATTGCATGTGATTTGCGTCCCTTTTGATCACAGTACCTTTTTTTTTCTAAATGGCAACGAAGCATTTTAATGTAAGAGACTTTTGTGACACAAAACACCTCTGTATGTCGACCTTCCCCACTATCAAAAGGAACTAGAAGATGTTTTTTGTACTAACCCACTAGACTTTACGTGTCAAAAGGATCTATATAGCTTTTCTTTTATCGTGTTCATCTTTTTTGAGAATAGTCATCTTTTTTAGGCGGAATAGCGCTATATATATGAGGAATACTCATCTTTTTGAGGGCGGTTGGAGAAAAGTTTGTCGTGGAAAGTTTTAGCTATTTAGATGTTGGTGAGATGTGTTATGTTTGTAGTAGTTACGTTTGTACAAAGAGAGAATACAGAAAGTTAAATAATATCCTAATTAAGAAATAAAGCCGAATTGGAGATGCATCACATTTTATAGTTTTGATAATTTTCAAAGAACATAATAACTTTTGATATACATGATAATATATCACTTTGATTATATCGAAACGTAGATTTTATTTATACGGTTATGTTATAATTACGGGAAAATAATCATCAAAAACAATAATATTTTATTTAGTTATAAAATTACTCATTTTATCGTATAATTATCAAACACTAGCTATATTTATATCGTTGAATTCATATGAATGTGCTATGCAAAATATGATTTTAGTTTTCCAAGATTGGTACTAAAATATCCTTCTCATGTCGTATGTCCTAAATAAAATTTAACATTACATGTGAAAAATAGAATTATATACAAACCTAAGTCATAGCCAACATGTATATATATCATAAGTTAAAATCAAACCATCACAAATACCCTCTTAAAGTGAATATGAACATAAATGAGGAAAAAAAAACACACATATACATATTAAAAATCATAAAACACCATTTTATCAACATATCACATGAAAATAATAATAGAAACGAAAACCTAATAGTATATTTAAGGCCATTTTATATGTGAACCATTTGATGAAAAGGTCGTCGATTCAATAACTAAATTTTCAAAATTTACTGTATATTCAGAAAATTGCATGGAATCAATGTTTACTACTAAAAATCATAATTGCACAAGAGATCAAATAAAAGTAATCCGAAAATCATTACAAATCATTGAAAATATTAGACATCATCATATTCATCTTTTCTTTTGTGATTAGATCATAATTTTATCCATTTTTTTTCCTTTAAAAAAATTGGCACTTCCATAAATAAAATTTTATGCTTGTTTATTCTAATGAAAATATTTTCCTGAAAAATGTCTTTTCATTTTTCTATATTTTTTAAAAGAAAAGTGGGACAATAATTGGAAAATGTTTTCTCTTATTTTGGAAAATAGAGAATCATTAATAACTTTAAAAAAAAAAACACCTATAGATTAAAAAAAGAAAAAGTCATTTTCTTATTACTTTACCAACTCTATCTACCAGTCATTTACAACAACATTCATTATTATTTTTTTAATTTTTTTTAGAATATGTTTTATTATTAATTATCAAGATAATTTCATTATCCAAATATTTGGGAAAAAATACAAATGAAAACTTTAAAAAAAAAAAAAAAAAAAAAGTAGCCAAATACCTTAAAACATGATACTATCTGAGAAAGCTACTATCTAAGAAAACTTTTCAAATAAAATCGTTTTTCATTAAAAACTAGTTTAATTCCAAAACAGATAAGGCCTTAATAAATATCAGATGTGTAGATTATCAAACCCCCTGCACAATTACGTAAACGCGAGATATCAATATGATCCCATGGTAAATTATCGAGATCGAAACAATAACGTTTTCATAATAAAAAATTAGGCACAGAACGAAGTATCATAACATGACACTTAAAAAAAGCCAGTATATATCATAAATATTCAAAATTTTGCAATCGTAACAATTTTACTTGAAACAACATGACAAATAATGAATCTACATATATTCCTAGAAACTATTTCATTAATTTAGTATTTTAATATTTAAATTACATTCAAGCACGGCAGCGCTCCACAGCAAATACATGGATGATCCTCGAACTATGCACCTCATCAGCTTCGTTTGATATTTTCACTTAATATTTTTAAATTTCCTAAATAGTAAGCTATATGTATATATATATATATATATATATTTTTTTTTTTTATTTCTTCTTTTTTTTATTTCGAGCTTCCCGAGTGAATTTGTGAGGTTAAATCTCTTTCCCAGGTGCCTATATTGCTTTTGGCTGCAAGGGAGGTCCACATTTCCAAATTTTGATAATAATAATAGGTGTTATAATATAGTGTTTAGTTTATGTTTAGGCGTCTTAATTATATGTATTGAGGATTAATTATCATTTCTCTCTCTTCTATTGGCTGCCATGCAAATTCCTATGCATGGCCCAATGCATTCGGGCCTACCTGAAACATTTCTTATTTATTATTACTAAGTAAATGTCTTTACTAGTATTAAAAAAGGTCTACAGGTTGCTCTTCTCTCTCTCTCCTCCCTCTTTACTCTTAACTCTCTCTCTTCTCTTCTCCATTATAATTTTTTGGATTAATATCATAAATGATACATAAGCTTTGATAAAATATTAATATGAATCAAGGAGCATCGACATGAGAACTTAAAGCTTTTTGAAGAAAGTTGGAGCTTCAAGAATCACATGGACAATAGAGATCAAAGTAATTCAACTAAATCAAGTCATAGAGGATCAAAGTATCAAGCTATGAAGTCTAACACGAGTAACGAATTTATGAATTTGCTAGAAACAAGATTTGAAGAACAAAAGCTGCCAGCTTATAATTGCAGGATGCCAACATTCAGCACAGATGTGTCCCCCGCCTCCAACACTGTCAGTGAAGAAGTTTACACCACCAGCTTAGGCACTTAGGCCGCTAGCGTAGAGCCGGCTTATAAAGTGACCAATAGAGAAATTATTAACAATGTTGCGAAAGCTGCATGTGTTTGTTTTAAAAGCCGCTAGCCTTGGCCATGTAAGCCGCAGGCGTAGAGCTGGCTTATACTGCAGCAAAGTGTCTTCTCATAATTTTTTTTTTTATTTTCTTTGACTATTTGTTTTCCAAGGCTTTTTTGAAGCCTATATGAATCTTTGTAATGGACAATATCAAAGATATCAGTTTATGAATATTTCTCTTGCATGAGATTTCTCCTATGTTAGAGTTTTTATTATTTCTTGCAATAAGAACTACAAATCATTGATAGCTTTGGTTCTAATTAACAGGTGTAATTAGAGTCAAGCTCCGTTTTATGATAACTGTGGTTCCAATAGACAGGTTTGGTTAGGGTCAAGTTTCGAATTTTATAGCATTAGTTCTAATTGACGGGTTTGATTAAGGTCATGTTCCTATCTTGTTACTTGATTCAAGATGGTCTTACGATTCAAATTGCATTTGTCGATCGTTGGGTGTTAGATTTCATATACGTAGGGTTCTCGTTTCACATCAAATATACAATTAGGTACCTAAAATTTAAAATTGATCAATTTAATACCTAAACTTTGAAATTGACAATTTAGTACATGGAAAAACTTTTTACAAACACTAATAGTACCTCAATCAAGTTCTTTAAATTGCTAAATTGATTTATTTCCAAGTTTTTCAAGTACCAAATTGAACAATTTCAAGTTCAAGTGTAATAAATTAATCATTTTCAAAGTTTAGATACCTAATTACATATTTTGTGAAAGTTCAGGTACCATTGTAACATTATCCCTAATTTTTTTAGGGTGAGTGCCAAAGTTTTCTATCCTTTTCTATTTATCTTATTTGTTATAAAAAAAAAAAAAAAAGTCTATTCTATTTTTGCACACACAACACGGCTGCATTGCCTACCAATCATTAAAGTATATTTTAACTAATTTAGAGAGTCTTTATTAATTTAAGGTAGTTTAAAATGAATTATAACAAATAATGTATATATTTATATACGAAACTACGCCAAGTTCTCAAATAATTTTTAGAAGTATTACAATTAAAGAGAAAGCCAATTATACCACAAAATTAATGATTTTTATTATTAAGAAAGGCATCCACTATCCAAAAGCTTGTCATTAGGATTGCAAACAAACCAAGTTGTTTATAAGTTACTCTAGTCCCTCAAACTCAATTAGTAAACAAGTTGATCTTTAGTTTAAAAAAAAGCCTATTTAACTAAACGTGCCAAGTTTGAGTTTCGATTTAAACCCAAAAGCCAGCTCATAAACAGTCTCATTTGATATTATGAACATACTCACGAGTAGACATGTAAACTAGCTTATAAACAAGCTCATTAATAGATTTATAAGTTTTATATTTATGATATTATATATATATAAATATAATTAAAACAACAAACAAGTAATTTCGATTT
The DNA here is from genome assembly GCA_024138025.1 of Combretum micranthum. Lineage (NCBI taxonomy): Eukaryota > Viridiplantae > Streptophyta > Magnoliopsida > Myrtales > Combretaceae > Combretum > Combretum micranthum. The sequence goes on along the minus strand of JAMXBD010000270.1, from coordinate 1,060,164 downwards.
AAAATGTGTATATATATATATATATATTAAGTGGTTCTTATATATTACTTTTAGGTTCAAAGAAAATGGAAAACAAGCTATCTAAATAAATTAAACTCAAGTTCAAATCTTAAGCTTGATAAAAACTTACTTAGGCTCAATAAAAAATTTGGCTTAGTTTGAGTTTGATTTATAAATGAGCCGAGCTCAAATTTAAATTTCAAGATTAATAAAAAGTTTTGCTCAAGTTTGAAGTCGATAATTTTTAAATGAATCAAGTCTAAACCTTCAAAAAGTTGATCTCATTTGCAATTCTACTTATCTTGATGTGCTGATGCTATAAAAAAGGGCAATTATCTTCTTATAAAGCCAATATTGACAAGTGTAATTCATAAATAAAACGTAACTTGCTTAGGAAATGAAACAAAGACAAGAAAAAGGACAAAAGGGTAAATGAACCTAGCCTAATGTAAGTGATTAGATATATATAAACACAATGGATTATCCTATGGAATAGTAAGCGTAAGCATTAGATCATCTTTAATTTTAAGAATTTTTTTTCAGAGTCTCTATATATTATGGGTATGTTTGTTTAACTTTTTTGGATAGATATATATACTTTTTTCAATCTTTTTCCTAACAAATTATTTATTAAAAAATAGATATAGATAAAAAGAAGTTGGCATTTTTTATGAAAAGATCAAATAGATCAAATACATATAAAATATAAATACAAATTGAATATATTTATACATATTGTTTCGATATAGATACAAATACAAATAAAAAACAGACCATCCAAACAGACCCTTACTCCAATATCTTAAAAAACTCTTACTTTAATAATTTTTAATTTTCAACTTTATTGTAGGATCTTAAAACGTAGTTTTTTATATTTATTTACATTAATTAAAGGACGCGTTTAATAATACACACCATATATTAAAAATAAAAAAATAATAATATGTCAGCTTTATAAAGTCATTGTTGGAGGACCCTCTATTTTTTAAACACGAACATTTAACGCTTAAGAATCAAAAGATAAGGTTGTTCACCCTTGGAAATAATGCCAAGGTCTTGGGTTAAAGTTAGGCTTATCTTCATTTATTTGCTACACTGAAAATTCTATTTTTTTACAGTAAAAAATAGTTTCCCATATAAAAAATATATTTCCTTAATATTTTTCTAAGAAAAAGATTAGCGTTCTTTAAAATTAAAATTGTTTCTCAACTATTCTACTCACAATAGATTTTACGTAAAATTCATGTCAAATAACAAAAAAGTCTTTTCAATATATTTTTTATGAATACAACCAAACATATAAGACATGTTATATTTTAAAAATATTTTCTTAATAAAAATATATTTTATTAATAAGAAATTTTCTTTAAAATAAACGTTGTATACATATATATACATACATATAAAAATGGAAAGGGAACATGACAAGAGAGAGGACAACTTTGATGAACGTAAAGAGTTGACCTTGTAGCAGACAATGCCAAGCAAAATGACCACAGCAATGTAATTTGGCGGTACAAAACCATGTTTGATAAATGTGCCATGTTCCAAAAGGCAACAAAAGATTCCAACCAGATCTCATCCTTAACCAAGTATGACTCTGCATTTTAAAGTTTTTTAATAATTGTTCGTTGAAACTACGTCTCAAGTTGACTTTAATTTGGCCAAAACGAAGTCGTTACACCCCACTGTTATGTTATATATTTGACGTGATCGATGATAATCTTAAGCCTTTTATTTTTTGTTTTTTTCCCCTCGATCGTTATTCATCATAAATGATCCTTCAAATTCGTCCGGATTTATTTCTTTTCATGTGCTTGATATCGTGGAAAGGAGCAGAAGTGGACCAAAGTGGATGGATATATATGAAGAGAAACATTTTTACTTTGTATATTTAGTGATGGTGGAAAGCCGCGGAATTGGATATAAATAAGATAAATATTTTTATACTTATTTCATAAAATTTTCCAACGAAAATTGAAGAGAAAGTAGAGAAAACATTTTCATCTTTTTCTTTCTGTCGTTTTTCATGTACACTAAGGTTGTTGGACACAGCACACAGCATTCCTTCTTTTTAGAGCTTTTAAAAAAGTTATATTTAAAGTGTTACGATTTTTTTAAATCAATTAATAATCTTTATTTGGGCTAATACTGACTTTCTTTTTTTCCTTTTTGCAATTAGAAAGAAAAAATTACTATAATATTTGAGAACTAAATAAAAGGGAATTGAAGTTCAATTCAACATGAATGTAATAGGATTGTAATTAATGACTATTACAATATTTACTTGTGTAAAAAATAAAACAAATAGTTATTGAAGTAAAAGGTAAAAAATCTATGATGCTCATTATCTTTATTATAGGAAAGGATAATTGTATAAATGATATTATCAAAATAGGGATATTTGTAATAAAGTTGAAAAATAAAACATTGAATAAGTGTGTGGACATAAAATACTATTCATCATTTTATGTAATAATAATTTATTATGAATTATTATTTTCTTTAGATGAACCTTATAATAGTGGGTTTATGGTTATTCATGTCATCTCATGACGGGTTGTTAGTAAAAAACCATTGGCCATTGTGAGAATAGGAGAAGAAGAAGTATCCCGGGATGTGTATGCATCACAACAAAGATGGTCAAAAGAGATGCAAGTTTAATGTTACAAAAGCAAAAGGAATAAAGATAATGTGCTGTAAATTCGTCATATTAACTATTTATGTGTGCATATATTTTGAGAAACAGACGAATGATATTTCACCAAAATGAAATGCTGGCGTGGTAACTGGTATTGGTAACGCACCCACACGCATCCGTAAAAGGAAAAGTTCAGACCCCTTCAAATATGGTTAATGTATTACACTCGCCTCGCGTGTACTTGAAAGATAATTATGATATTAACAAATAAAAAAATTAAATATAAAAAAGAAAAAGAGAGAGAGAGAGAGAGAGAGAGTAGGTTTTAGGGGATTAAAAATATATTTTTTGTAATAATATTAACATTTCCACTTCAAGAAAATTATGCATTTTAAAAATAAAATTTTTATTATAAAGATTACCATAACTGATTTTATTTATAAAAATATAGCTTCTATTACGAATTTTCTATTACAAAATCTATATATGTCTTATAATATTTCCTAGGATATTAAGCGACTAAGGATTGATGCATGTCCACATGATATACATGTGACTTATATGATAAGTTTTGACGTGGTAGGTGGCACTTGGTTTCATTGCATCATCTGATAATTGAAAGGATTAAAAATGTGGATAGGTATGGAAAGGGGAAAGGATTGTCTAGCAATATGATAAATTAATAATTGTCGTGGTCAAACCGGGGAAAAAGCAAACTGAACTTATTTAATCTTGATGGAAATTGAAAAAAAATAATAATAAAGAAAGAAAGTATTTTTTTTTTTTTATGAATAAAATACGAAATCGTTATATACGACAGCCTTACAACCATCTGCCATCAGCAACACAAAACTTGGTGTGTGGCTTTTAGTTTGAAGTATGAGCAATTATTATCTTTTGTGATGCCAAGGAAATTATTTAATTAAAAAAAAAAAAAAAGAGGAAGAAGAATATTTGACCGCGTTCTTGGCTTGGGCGCTTCTTTATGGAAGATGAAGGACTGAACTACTTACGATTCATTTAGAAGTAATAGAAAAAATGAAATAATTGTTTTTAGAATATATTTTATTATTTCATTTATTCATAAAATAAATAAACTGAGAGTTTTAATTGTAATTATTTTCTCTAATCAAGAATAATTAAGTAATTTTTCTCTTTCTTTTTAATTCATTTTCTGTTCCATCTCCATTGGCAATAAAAGATTAATTAAAATGGCTATCTTATTCTTGACTAAACCAAGAATTCATAAAACCATCTATACAAGAAAAGAATTATATATATAATATATTATAAATTATATATAGAACATATATATAATATATGTTCTATATAGATTATCTATAGCAAACAAGATATGTATCAATATACAATTGATTTATTTGGTATCTATATATATATATATATATATTTATACACGCAATACATATGTAGATCATATAAGAAGTTAATTAGATATCATTTAAAACACCCTTAAATCATATAGAAGCAATACAATTCATCATCTATGAAATGGATATAAAATTAATTCATTAAAAGCAACGTTTGACCATTGCATCTTTATCTTTTGAAGAAATAGATCAAATGATGTATAACAATCAATAGTTAAATGCATAGGCAAAATTAAAGGATGCAATTGAATCTCCACTGGGGCCATTAGCACATGAAAATATAAAAACTCCCTAAACTAATTCACGTATAGGATGCCTTATCAAATCATGTAATTGGCATATTAGATAGTTGTGATATTTAATTGTTTTATAATGGGTCTTAAACTGTAGGTAAGATGTGAAGTTCAAATTGCCAGACCCATTGACATTATGCGGCTTGTAAAATGTAAGATTGCCAATCAATTCTCTAGCCCTAGACCATTTTCCTTTTCAACAATGCCATTACCATACAAATCACAAGATTTCCTTCAATTTTCTTATTAGCAACCTAAACTTTTCTTCAAAACCCATATATGCCATAGCCAATACACCATCTTCTTCTACTCCTTCACCTAAACTATCATTACTAATTAAAAAATATATTCACTAATGAGATAACAATCCAAAGAAAAAAAAAGGGATTATGGTGTAATTGTGATGAAACGTATATTAAGAGCACAAATAGAAGGTCAAGATTCTGATATTGTTGACTAATGATAAGGGTGCTAAGAATACGATAGAGGAGATTATGAATGACTCAATAATGCAAGAAGAATATACTTTAACTTTCACGCACTTGTTGAAATCTCTATTCCTTGTACACTAAGGTTCACAAAGAGTACCAATTACATTGCATTAGCATTAGTCATCTCTTAAAGTACACAAATTCAAATAAAGTTGCTTAATTATACTACCATCAAATGGATGTCATTTTACAATAGGGAGAATCAGCAAGGTAGTATGTAAAGGACACTATAGACACCTCTATTTATATATAAGGGTTGGAATTTTTAGCCACTTTTATATTTCATCATTCAAGGAGCAAAAATAGTGTTAAGAGGTTTAGTGACTTTAAAGTTTAAGGCTTGCTACCATTGATTACAATACTTTGACTATGAATTTTGCTTATCAAGGGGCTATGGTGTCTTCATCTAGAGATAAACCATGTTATTAAATAGTGGCTCCACAAGTGCATTCCTTATAGAGTATTGCTAACAATCATGTTTTACAACCTATATTGAGCAAATTCTCTCGAATTTTTCAAACATCTTCAACCTTATCACCCATGTATTAAGTGCAACGTCAAATTCATCTAAAAGAAAGAACCCCACTAGTAAATGTTTGTCACTAACTCACCATCACTATCCATATTTCTAAAAAAATAAGATTGAAAAACAAGTGAAGACATGTTGATGCAAGAAGTAATTATGAATAGCACTAACCTCTTTTCTTTACTAGTTTTCTTAGTGAAGAAAAAATGATGAAATTTAGCATTTTCATATTGATTATAGGGCACTCAATCAAGTCACTATCAAAGATGGGTTTCTTATATCAACCATTAATGGATTCTTGGATAAATTACATAGAGTGCCTATTTTTTCAAAATTGGATTTCAAATCCAATTACCATCAAATAAGAATGAAACCATATGACACATTAAAGAAAATACTTGAAACACATGAAAGACATTAGGAATTTTTTTGTAATGCCCTTTAAGTTAAGTAATATTCCAACCACAATTTCAATCTATCATGAGTAAGATTTTTATGCCTTTCTTAAGAAAATTTTTCATTGTATTTTTAAATGATATATTGGTTTATAATAGGAGTTTAGACTTACATAGGAAACATTTAGCTACTATTTTATAGGTCTTGTTAGAGAATGAATTTTTTCAAAGGAAAGCAAATGTTCTTTTGGCGAAATGGTGTTTAAATGTTTAGGCCCCTTGGTATTACAAGATGGAGTGAATCTAGAGCCTTCTAAAGTAGAAGCAATCAAGAAGTGGCCTTTGTTAACCTCTGTTAAGGAGTTAAGAGCTTTTTAGGCCTTTCAATGTATTACCAAAGGTTTAATAGAGAATATGCTCCTACAACAAGTTTACTAATGAACATGTTACAAAAAGACCATTTCACTTGGAGATATGAAGTAATTAATGCTTTTGAATTACTTAAGGAAACACTCCGTCATGCCCCTATTTTAAGGCTATCTAATTTTAATAAACAAATTATTGTAGAGTTGAACACTTCTAGAGTTAAAATAGGTGTTGTCTTATTACAAGATAGCCACCCATATTTCAATAAGAAACTTCCTTCTCATTTGAGAAAAGCTTCAACATTTGTTAAAGCTCTACACCATTATAGAAGTTGTTGGAAGATGGTTCCAATACTTGTTAGTGATTCATTTTATTATATGGACAAATTACAATAGTTTAAAAGAAATTTTGAATCAAGAAATTCAAACTCCTAAACAACAAAAATATATGTCTAAGTAATAGGATGCAACTATACATATGTTTATAAGTCAAGTAGTGATAATATGGTGATAAATGCCTTATCATGACAACTTGATGATCATGGAAAAATGTTTGTAATTTCATTTCCTTGTTCATCAACATATTGAAACAAGAGTGTATGAATCTTTCAACTTATCAAGAGATATTGTCTAACATGGACAAGGGGAAAGCTTTAAATTAGCCTTTGCACTAGTAGAATAAATTACTTTGTCATGGTAAAAGATTGTTTTTGGTGTCCTAATCTCAAACTATCCTGTTACCACTATAAGAATACCATAGTTCATTTTAGGTTTAGGTCATTTTGTTGTTCTTAAGACTAAAACAAACAAGCTATAAAGTTTAAGGTAACAATGAACTGAGTTGAGTCAAGTCAACTCAAACCAAGTTAAGCTTTTAAGGATTTAAGCTCAAATCGTTTAAGATATTATCAAGTTGGAATCAATTCGAACTTTTATTGACCTTGAAAAATATAGGCTCATATTTAGGCTCATTAAGGATTCTCAAGCCCAAGTTTAGCCCATAAGCTTATTTAGATTAATGAGCCTTAACAAGCTTAAATTAAGTTCAAGCTCACTTACAATAAAGAGTTTACAAGCCTAACCATGCAAATCTATTATATTTATGTGTTTGTCTTTTTGTTTATACATCTAGGTGATGACCAATTTTAGAGTTTTAATAATTTATAATACTAAAATATAATACATATAGATGTGTGTGTGTGTGTGTAATACCTGAGTTTTTCTTAACCTAAATATAGTTTCGTAATTGAAATATGGTGTGAACCATCAGATCTTTAGTGTATTTTTTGTGGTTAATAATAGTGTAAAAGTAAATTGCATAAATATAAAATAATAAATATTAATAGAAAATTTATTCTTGTGAGTTTTAGAACCTAAGCTCTATATTTAATTTTATTGTCTTGAAATAATTAATGTTTTGTTTTTATATTAATTAATATCTATCATATATCATAATTTGTTCGTCCTATATACATTAAAGAATTTAATTTTCAATATTTGCACCCAAATTTATTTCAAAGACTGTCCAAAAGGCCTGACAAAATCCGTTTACTATAAAATTTCTAGATAAGGGTAAACTTGACTAATTTTCATAAAGTTTATACATTAAATGTTAAATGACATTTTTAAACTAAGTTTATCCTAAATTCCTTACTTGTGAGAAGAAATAGCTATAAATTGAAGATTTACAATAGTTGGACATCAATATCACCATAAGAAAAATATCAAAGTTTTAAAAAATCTATTATATTAATATGATTTAATGTAATAAGTACAAGATATCTTTTATCAAACATAAAATTAGAAAACACAAGCTTTTTTTACTGTCACTTTTCTATAAAACCTTCATTCTTACGTTTACAACTAAAGCACAAATTATTTCTTCAAAGTCCTCACTCTTAACCAGAAAATGTTTAAGAAATCACATCTTGAACACTACTTCTACTATTTTTTAAGAAGGAAGTAAAACAATCACACAAAAAATGTTAGTGAAACTAAGGCAAGTTTTATTTTTAAAGCTACATAAGTTATATTTGTCAAACACACTAGTATACATACGAGTTTTACTAATTAGGAGTAAAACCTAGATAGAACTTATTAAGAAATAATAGAAATATATGTAAACTTATTCTGTAACTTTGAATATGTTTAAAAGTTATAGTATAACTTCTAAAGACTTATAAACAACTATTACTTTACTTAACAATTACCAAAGTGATAGTTCATGAAGTAAAACAAAGAAAGACTATGCTAAGTATTCACACTTAAGCCATAATTAAATGACAGAATGATAACTCTAAGTTTAACTAGTAGGTTTGTTAGATATAGTTATATTTGAAACAATCATGTTAAATCAGTCTTTTAGATTTTCTTTTAACCATGGATCTACCTAGGGAGGAGTTAGTTTATTAAGTAAAGTAAAAAGGAATCATTTTTTAATCTTGAGGCAAACCACGGCTGAAGTCGTGCTAATATTTGCAAAACATGGTTTAAACTGAAAAATTAAGGGGAAGTTGAAGTTGAGGACAGCTTCAACCATGATCGGAATCATGCTGTGGTTTAAGCTGTGACTTTTATACATGGCCACGATCATTTACCTTATCTAACCACGACCTAGATCACGCCCATGGTTGACCCTGTGGTTTAGGCTATAAGTTATACAAGTAACCACGATTTGTTACCTTATCTAACCGAAGTCACTGTAGCGCCCGCAATTTGAAAATGTAGGTTTTTCTTAAGATTTCTTAAACCAAAATCTTCAAATTTGTTTTGCTTTCAGGGGCGCTGCCCCCGATCCTACAAAGGATGCTATCCTTTTCACCCCTGTCCACTAACCAACTAGTGGAACGCCTTGTAATTTCTTAAAAATAACTAAACTAAGGAAGCATGAGTATATGACACTTAGGCACTAATAGGAGTTTTTTTTAGTTAGATAATTAATAATATATGTTTGTTATTTTATAGAAACTTTAGAGAAGGATTCAAATTTTCCTTTAGACCACTATGATGATTAAGCAAAGATACACAGGTGAATAACTCGAATCTTCTCACACTATTTATGATTGCAATGTAGTGGCATATGTCCTTAAATATAACTGAAATTAGCATTATGTTTGGGGATTAGGGAATAATACATGTTGTTTGTCGTGTGATTGAATGACAAACTTTAATATTAAAAGTGATAACCATTTACTTGATAATTATTGTGTAATGCAAATTGAGAAGTATCTAAGTGAAATGGTATAATTCCTAATTGACCCTTAAGTTAAATGGACATGTATTGCATGATATCATAAATTGCACTTGCATGGTATTCACGCCACATATTAGTATATCATTTCTAAGGTAATGATGTGTTAAATCCAATGAGCCTGGTTGAGGTTACACCTAGGCTACCAGCCCCACAAGAACTAAGTAAGCATTAAAAGATGTCGCTTGAGTTAGAGTTAGGTTTGAGATACTAGTATTTAGTGGAGTTTATGAGTTTTAAGGTGAAGTTGAGATTATATGTATAAATAATAAATGGGTTTGAAAAGAATTTCTCCTTCTTGAGTTCTTTGTCTCTCTTGGGGAATTACTTAAGTAGGTCCTTCTACCCCCGAGAGAGGGCGTAAATCTCCATCAGTTTGGATTCCGGTCATCCAAACTATATTTTTTGTATATGCTTAATTGTGGTATTGCATATGTTTGTTAATTAAACTTTCTTAACATTGATTGAATTGTGTTAAGATTTGGTTATTCACTGAACTTGTTGTGCTCACGCTTCTATAGATTGTTTGTTAGGAGTTGAAAAGAGTATTTTGTATATGTAATGAAGTCTATTGGAGATAAAAGTTATAAAGTTACATTAATGAAGTTTTTTAAGATCAATAGTTGTAAAGTTGTGATGTAATGACTAAGGGCTTTTGTATTGTTATTCTTATATGTGACTTATATGTATGCAATATTTTTCTTACTCTAATCAACCTTCGATTTTGTTTTAACTATCCATGCCACGGAGTATTTTAGTTATGTTATGCTCATATATCTTTCTAGAAGCCTTAAATCAAGTAACATAAATGTTTGTGACTTCAATTTGTTAGATGATATATTGATACGATTAGGGTATTATGTGGATGATGACAATGTGTATATTTAAATATAAGGAATCTGTTATTAAGATTAGTCACAATTTGTCTATTAACAAGATACTCATGAGGTTAAATAGAAGCTCGAGCTCAAATTCATTAATTAACTTGATAATCTTCAATAATATAATTTCATATTTATAATAAATGACTACATTAGGAACCAAATAGTATAATTATAAACAAACGTTTAGAGTATTATGACAAACAACAATCTATGATAGAGTCTAAGTCTACTCATTTAAAATAAATAGAAGTACCAAATCCATTATAGTGTTATTATTAATTAAAAATCCTATGAAAAGCACAAAATATTATAAAATAAAGCTTCAAATAAAATTTCAAGTATATCTTAAAATAAAAAAGATAATATTATATTTTATATGAGAAATTTTTATATGATAGATAAAAGATAAACTAATACACGATTCTTATTTTACCTTATAATACAGATATAGATATAGAAAGATATTGTACAAATAAAAAACCTATTCAATTATATGGAGGAAACTGGGCCGTAGGTTCCAAAAGCTTTATGCATGGTATTGTCAAATTAAGTCATAATTTGTCTAGAGGGAATATTATACATTGCATGTCGAAGGATTTCTTTATAATAATAGCTAGCTATTTTCGGGAGTCCATATATACGGACCCTGATCAAATTCAAAAGCATATTGGCATCTTTATCCCTTAGTCAGCATGATAATAAGTGATCCATACTTTTGTTCTTTGTGGTGTTGAATTGTCTCCTCTATGCTACCACAAAAACCCTAACAACTACAGTGTGAAAATGACCCTCCTCTCTCTTTTTCCCTCTCCCAAAGTATTGATGACAGCTTTCGCATTCTGTATGGTCCTGCGTACGTCAAAGTGCTTTTAAGGATAAGCTCACACAGTATGCTCACACAGTATTCTCCACACGTAATGTTTACTTTTGCGGACTGTTGGCGCAAGTCAACTCATTCTTGTGGTGAAATCATGAAGAGTACTGCACTTTCTCTGCGTTAGTTTTGGAAAAGTATGCAACGAATGATGTCTTTTTATAATATAAGACTACTAATTAAAGTCTAATGGCACCTTCGCTAATTGTATAAGAATGAAATAAATAATTATTTTTTTGGTATAAGAATGAAATAAATAATTATTTTTTTGGCCAAAAAAATAAATAAAATAATTATTCATTTATTTTAAAACTATTTCTACATTCAATTGGTAGAATAATTTTTCCATAGAATTACTGTTATTATTAAATCAAGAATTGCCATTTCTTTATAAAGTAATGATATAGCATTTATTCATCTTATCCAATATATTCCAAAATCTACTCATAAAGCTTTAAATAATTAAACTACAAAAAGTTTGTATTATTTTTTTTATTTTATTATAACATATTTCTACTCATATCTTATTTCATTCATGCAGCCAAGCACAAGCATTAATTAAGATTTAAGATTAACTTAATATCTAGGTTTCAGGTTAATCCTTGCCGAAATTGCTGAATTTATGAGATTTCATGGATAAAGGGGATATTCTCTTATAATGGATCCACTAGTTTGACTCCAATGACAAACGTGTGGTAAAAGTAGCCAAGTGAACCCACTAAAGTAAACAATTGAACCCGCCATTGCTATTGGCGACTAGCTTTATCATGTAACCAAACAAAGATAGGCGGGTTTTCTATTTTTCGTCTTTAGCTTCCATATATATTGTTTTTTATTCCCCGTACCAATAAGGTTGTGAAAAAATAAATTATTACAAATATATGTGATAAGATACAGTAAACATAGATTATTTTAGATTTTAAACATTTTGAATATAAAGCTACCATCAACTAATATGGCTTCGTCGTAGATACTACTTGGTTGCGGAGGATACCATTACAACTTTCTGTTCTCGCTTTATGGAAGAATGTTCTTATAAGCGTTTATAAGCGTTTAGGATTGGGACACAATAATGTTTTAACCTTTATTTAATGCTTTAAATATAAATATTTCATATATTTTATTAGTGATAAGGAATATATATTTAAGACATTTTTTATAACATATATGTATATTTTAAAAATATAAACAGACTGTTCACTCTGCATATCTTACATTATTGTTATCCTGCATTTATCTTGTTATCCCATCGATCCTCGAATTGGTATCAAAGCCAGACCAGACCTTCTGCTACAAGACCTACAGTACCTAGTCGTTATTATGCCCATTTGATGCCGTGGATAGGCTTTGTTAGGACATCCTCTGACTTGATGGTTGATGGTTGTCTAAGCATTAGTCGAAGCTTAGATTAGTAGAAAAACTGGTTTTAACTGATAACAAGACTAAGATAGAACGGAAGAAGATAAACAGTGATTATAAACAGTATCACAGGTAAGATAGGTAAATAGTAACACACACCAAGTACCGAGCAGCGCTTTCAAACCTTAAGACAAACACAACACTTTTTCAAATATCTCTGTTTACAACTAATGAACAGGAATAGATTAACAAGAAGAGTTATATCAGACAACAATAGAAACCAACTACCTTTGCATAAAAATAATTTACCTTTACTTAATTACATAACTGCTAAGAGATCTTTAGTTAGTTCCTTTGCTAACTATAAAAATTCTGCTAATACTTGGATTACAACATTTACTAGTCATAAGAATAGGATAAGTAGACATAGAACTTTACTGGTAAATAGCATAAGTAACAATACATAAGATACAACAAAATTAAGACTAGATAATACTTTAAGTAGTGACATAATAGCTAGATATAGGCAAGTAGAAAACGAAAGCTTAGGAAACCTAGTAAATAATAGCATAGAATTAGAAAATAAACTTAGTAATATAATACAAAACTTAGAAGTATTGAAAGACAATATAGAAGACAAAGTTACTGCATATCAAATTAGAAGATGATAAGAGAATGGAAAGAGTAATTAATGCCTTAAGTGAACTAGCACTAGAATTAACTAGGACCTCTAAAGTTAGAGAAGCTATACAAGAATTAAAAAATAGGATAAGACACCAGCTAGAAGGACTAGAAGATTATGTTAGGGAACAAGGACCAGAAAACCTAGCCATATACTGCTTTATTTGTAGAGATAAGCTTTTTAGATTAGTTGTTATAAGCTTACAATTTTACCAAAGAACTTTAGAGTTAAGATCACCAGGAAGTCTAGGACGTACTTTACAAAGAGTTACAAGAGTTTAGCCTAACGAAGAAGTCTCAAACCCAGAAGTAGAAAATTTAATTAACTTCCTAAAAGAAGAATGGTTAGATGGTCAAAAAGAAAGCCTTAAAAATTTATAAATTAATTGTAGGTTGTTTTACAGGAAACAAAAATAACTGTTCGAAGACAAAATCGGATATAGGAACAGAAATTACTCTTGTTGATTGGATCATAGATACAGATTCACAGTTAGATACTGATTGGTATTTAGATACAGATTAAAATAGGTGAATTCAAAAAGTTAGAGTAGCTAGAATTAGAAATAGATTATAGGAATAGGAAAATAATTAGACATCCAGATTTTAGACATTGTTGTTATTTTCAGAATTACAAACATCAAATTCATGGAGAAAGTGAACAATTAAATACAGTTATAGATTTACTAATAAGCTTAGGTATAACTTTAGGAGAAAGACACATTAGCATACATAGTCAAATAAGACCTGTAATAGAACAGATAAGACAAACAAATACAGAATTATAACAAACTTTAGATAATATTAAATATATAATTACACCTTTACAGAAAAAATCACAAGAACATAAAACCTTACAGGATTCACTTATAGAAAAAGAAGAAACAAAAAAGAAACAAGAAGAAATTTTACAGAAATTAGAAACTATTAGATATTTAATACAAGGAAAATAAACTGGCGTCACACCCTAGATATCTTGATGCTTTAAGAGTTTCGTCCATCTTCTAAGAAGAACCTACAGGATTTTCCAATTACAAACCACCTGCAAAACCAGCAAAGTTTTTATTAAGACAAAACAATACTATTATAGCTTTAATAATAGAAGGAGAAGATAGTATTGCAAACTTGGTTAGATTCATAGAAGGTTGGAGTAACCACATTACAGAGGAAGTAAAAAGGTTAGAAATAGAAATAAACACAGTTGAAACACACTTACAGGATAGTATAAAATCAATACAGGATAAATTTGTAGAATTAGAAAAAATAAAAGAAGCAATTAGACAATTAAAAGAATTAGAGAAAGACTAAAGAAGTCTAGATCTAGGGAGATGTCTTCAGATCTCCGTTGAAAGTAAAACATGGAATACGAAGCTCGTTGCACATATAAATAAAAGAATATATATATATATATATATATACACAATTCCCCCCCCCCCCCCCCCCCCCCTCTTAAGGCGGGTCTTAAAAAGACACAACTTGGAACAAGAAGAAAACAAGCCTTGCTCAGTAAGAAGCTTTGTAAACATATCAGCAAGTTGATCACAAGAATGAATGTGCAGCAAATGAAGAAATCCCTTGTTAATATGATCTCGCGTAAAATGGATGTCAATCTCAATATGCTTAGTCCAGCCATGTTGACAAGGATTGTTGGCAATCATGATTGCAGATTTATTATCACAATGTAAGGGAATATGGAGAGAAACAGGGAGATGTAAATCATGAAGAATATATGTCACCCAAAGAAGTTCCTTGATAGTTGCAGCTAAGCACCTATATTCCGCTTCAACTGAGGAGGTGGAAACAGTGGACTATTTCTTTGATTTCCAGGAAATGATGGCAGAACCAAGAAGGATACAAAAGCAAAAAATGGAGCGACGATCAACAGGACAAGAGGCCCAATCAGCCTCAGCATATGCAGTCAAGTGAAGATCATTAGTACCAGGAAAGAACAGACCAAAATGTAGAGTATACTTCAAATAGCAGAGCAAATGAAAGAGAGCTGCCAAATGTGTAGAACGTGGAGCATAAACAAATTGAGAGAGCTTGTTGACCGCAAAGGCAATATCAAGCCTGGAAATGCTCAAATACAAAAGAGGCCCAACAGTAGTACGGAAGAACTGTGGATTAGAAAGTAAATCTCCTGTCTCACGATCAAGCTTAACATGAGATGGCAAAGGTGTATGAGAAGGCTTACATGCTGATATCCCTACAAATTGAAGTATATCCATGATATATATACGCTGATTAACCCGAATACCAAAAGAATCCTTGAATAATTCCAGTCCGAGAAAAAATTTGGCTTCTCCCCAATCTTTGATAGTAAATGCAGCATGTAAATAATTCTTTAGAGCAACAATTACAGTTTCATTTGGACCAATCAATAAAAGATCATCCACATACACCAATACTTCAAGAAAACCACTAGAATCATCTCTAACAAAAAGAGAATAATCGTGTTTAGATTGAGAAAATCCTTTACTCAGTAAAAATTGAGTTAATTCATGATTCCATTGCCTCGAAGCTTGCTTAAGTTCATATAAAGAACGTTTAAGCTTGCAAACTTGAGAAGAGGAGGCTTTAGTGTATCCCTATGGTGGCTGCATATATATGTCTTCATGTAAGTACCCATGAAGGAAGGCATTGTTTATGTCAACTTGATGCAAAGGCCAATGTATAGCACTAGCAACAGCCAAAATAATCCGAACGGTACACAACTTTGCTACCAGAGAAAAAGTATCATGGTAGTCCTCACCCTCTACTTACGTATATCCTTTACCTACTAACCGTGCTTTATATCTATCAACCGATCCATCAGGTTTATATTTAACTTTATATACCCATTTGCATCAATGGCCTTTTTCCCTTTAGGTAAGCTAGTGAGTTCCCATGTATCATTTTTTTCTAAAGCATCAAGTTCTTGATTCATAGCAGGCACCC
Organism: Combretum micranthum; assembly: GCA_024138025.1. Taxonomy (NCBI): domain Eukaryota; kingdom Viridiplantae; phylum Streptophyta; class Magnoliopsida; order Myrtales; family Combretaceae; genus Combretum; species Combretum micranthum. The sequence continues at coordinate 1,044,083 of JAMXBD010000270.1, read as the reverse complement.
ATTCCTTATGTGTAACAGCTTGTGAATAGCATTTTGGTTCAAAAATAGTCAAAACATTGGCTAATGAAACCACATAATCATCAAGGTAATGAGCAAAAGACTTATGTGTGAAAAGTGGGTATGAAACTGTGGGTTGTGAGGAATGAAAATTGGATGCAGATTGAGGTAATGCAGCTGTACAAGTAGTATGATGTAATGTATGCACAAAATCTTGCAACCAACCAGGTAATTTCCTTTCCCTAGTAGAACGATGCAAAGAAACACTTGCTTCAGTAACAGGAACTAAGGCGGAAATAGGAAATGAAGAAGACTCCAACTGGACGGGTTCAATGTTAGAAGAAACATCAGTAGATAAATCAGTAGACTGATGTAGAAGATGATTAGATAAATTTGCATCAGGATTATCAAAATGAACACTTTCAATCACAGGTTTAGAATTGCAAAAGCATGAATCTTTATAAGGAAAAATATGTTCAAAAAATTGAACATTTCGACTGACAATGATTTTTCTGGTGGATAAATCAAAAAGTTTGTATCCTTTTTGTCCTTGCACATAACCAAGAAATATACACCGAGCTCCTTTAAGATCAAATTTATCACATTTAGGTAAATGAATATTGGAATAACAAAGACAACCCATTACACGCAAATGTGTATGGTCTGGTATTTTACCAAATAATATTTCATAGGGCGTTTTCCAATTCAAAAGTGCCATTGGCATTCTATTTATGAGATAAGTTGTGGTAAGAACATACTCACTCCAAAAGTTTTGGTAGATTCGCATGAATTCTTAAAGCAGACTTGTATCTAACAAATGACGGTGTTTACGCTCTACTCTCCCATTTTGTTGTGGTGTATAAATGGTAGAACATTGATGTACTATTCCAAGGTTATGAAACAAGGACTGAGAAATCCGAGACATGAACTCAGAACCGTTATCGATTCGAACAAACTTTGGAGTTTGACCAAAATGATTTCTGACATAACAGAAAAATTGATTTAAAATCAAAGGAACTTGATACTTATTGTTCAAAATATAAGTCCAAGTAGATCGACTAAAATCATTAACAATAGTTAAGAAGTAATTTGCACCTATCAAAGAAGTAACCTTGAATGGTCCCCACAAATCAATATGCAGTAAATGAAACGCATAAGGAAACCTACTATTACTCTTGGAAAAAGGTAAACAATTCATTTTGGCTTGACAACAAGTATCACAGAAAAATTGAGGCAAATTCAAAGTTTTACACATAGACAAATGCTGTAACTTTGAAATAGAAGTGTGCCCTAATCGCTGATGAATCAAATCTGCTACATCAGCCTTATTACAAGAATGAACAGAAGTTTCATTGTTAGCTAACAAAGAAGCTTCCTTATTAGAAGAAGAGCGAAGAACATACAAGCCATGATACTCCCTAACAGCCGCAACAATCAATCTAGTTTTCAGGTCTTGAAAGAGGCAAAATTGATTGTTTAAAGTGATGGTCACCTCATTAGTTTGCAAAACTTTACTAACAGACATGAGATTATGTGTGAAATCAAGCACATGAAAAACATCCTTTAAGACAAGGTAAGGATTTAATATTATAGTACCAACTGTTCTAACTGTTTTAGTTGTTCCATCAGGTAGTCTAACAAACAAGGGCTTATTTAGGTTTGTGATAGAAGTCAAGAGGTGTAAATGAGGTGTCATGTGATCTGTTGCCCCTGTATCAACTATCCATGAATCAAATTTGATATTCATAGCTATTAAACAAGAAGAAAATGAAGTACCTGCATTGAAGACTGAATTCACAGTTCCAACTCCATCAAAAGGTTCTTTACTAGACTGTTGTTTAAAGTATTTATACATCTCCTGGCAAAAGGATTGAAAAATCCTATTTATCTGCACTAGCATTATTAGTCTTTTCAGGAAAAGACATGTTAGCCATACAGTCAAAAGGAGAATCAATCATAGAACCAGCCTTAAATCCAGCTTTCTCAACATTAGCTGCTGTCGAAAATCGTCTATTTCCTTTATTCAGTCGCTTTCCCTTGTACTACTTGGGATAACCAATGAGTTGAAAACAACTCTCCACTATATGTCCATCACCTCCACAGTGTTTACAATTCAATTTTCCCTTCATTTTACATTTATCAAGAACATATTGATTAATAGATGGTCTTCCTGTCGCAAATGCTAATCCTTCAAGTTCTGACACAACTGTAATCTCCCTTTGCTTCTCTCTTTGTTGTACAAGGTAAAAGGCTTGATTCACTGATGGATGTAGCTCCATTGATAAGATTTAATTGCGAACATATTCATAAGCATCTCCCAAGCCCATTAGAAATTGCATCAACCTTGATTCTGACTCATAATCTGCAATTTTATCTAATATGCGACAAGTGCATAACTCCAATTTTCCACAAATACACACTGGATAAGCATGCAGTGAACTCAGTTCATCCCAATATTTCTTCAGCTTATTGTAATAAGCATTCACATACAAATATCCCTGTTTCATGTTCGAAATTTCTTGTTGCAGCTGGTAAATGAAAGGACCATTAGATTGTCCATATCTCTCTGCAATCTCATTCCATAAATCAAAGGCAGAATTCAGAAACAAGAAATTTTGAGCAAGATCAGGTGTCATCGAATTAAGAATCCAACAGCAAACCATAGTGTCACACTTACTTCATTTCTCCACATCAGAAGAGTTCTCGCTAGGTTTTCTAATTTTGCCATCAATAAACCCTAATTTCGATTTGGCACTAAGTGCTCTCTTAATCGATCTATTCCATGACATATAATTCGATCCATTGAAAGTAATATTACCTAGACACGTACCAGGATTATCAAAATTCGAAAGATAATGAGGATCAAGTAAATTCATCTCAACTTGATTCTGTTCGCGACTTGTCATTTCTATAGATTTTCAAAGAACAAAGAATGGAGATTTTCAGATCTACAAGAAGAATACCTGCTCTGATACCATAAAGAAGTCTAGATCTAGGGAGATGTCTTCAGATCTTCATTGAAAGTAAAACATGGAATACGAAGCTCGTAAAGATAAACTGAATTGAAGAATGAAGAAAATGGTTTCTGTTGAGTTTGTTATAGAAGCTATGGGCCTATTTATATTTACATAACTAACAGACGTCTATTAACCGTCTACTAACGGTAATGGACTGCACATATAAATAAAAGAATATATATATATATATATATCTACAAAGACAAGACTATAGATAAAGAATTACATAAAATAGAACTAGAGGAAATATTTAAGGGAATAAAAAATATAAAATTACAGGAAAAAAAATTGGGAAAGAAATCTGAATATGGTTGTGTAGACGGAACAGATATTTGGGAAAGTATTTACAGAAAAAATGTCTAAAGCTTTACAGGTATTCAAGAAAGACCAAGGAAGAGTTACAAAAGAGAAAATAGGACTGGACAAAGAATTATAGGATTACTGTCTAAAAGAAAAGAAGATAATACAGTCTTACAGCAAATAATAGTTAATATAGATAAAGATCTAGACCTTTATAATACAAAAAGTCTAAGGTTATTAGAACCCAGAATTTTGTATAAAACTGGAAAATTAAGTTTTGGAAATGGAGGATTGTTTAAAACCTATAGAGAGAAAATAGTGACAATTACAAAAGAACCAATAAGAATTAAGCTTTTCAGTGATGAAGGATTATAGCAACTCAAAAAGAAAATAAAAGTCTTTTACACTTAGGAATGATAGTATTAGGAATAAAAAGATTAGTTAGAAAAGAGGTAGGAGCTAAAGTGTTAGTAGTTTTATTGGATAATTCTTGGCAAAATAATTTTAAAAAGGCAACCATAGAAATTACTGAGGTAGATATGAATGCAAATAAAGGAATTCTTTACTGTGCACCAAATTACATGATAGGGATAAACAATGTGAAGAACCTAGAAATAGGATTAGATAGTAAAGGATTTGAAGATCATACAGGAGAAAACTTATTTTTAAATATAGAATTTATAGGAAAAATTACTAAAGGAAGTACTACTAGATACAAGCTCAATATAAATGGGATAGTACAGCAAATAGCAAGTTTTGGAATAAAGTTTATTAAACCAACACCAATTAGTACTAGAGATCTAGAAGGAATAGAATGGGATTTGTCAAAAATGATAGAAGATAAAGAAAAGACAATAAGAGCCCCTGAAGAAAGTTTAACTTATAGAAATCTTGATGGAAGTTACAGTATTAGATTTTTAGATTACAAAGATAGAAATGTAAAAGATACAGAAAATGTTACTGATGAAGAAATAATAGATGAAAAAATATTAGATGCAAGTGGGTCAAACCTTAGATATTGGGGAATTACAAAAAATCCCTGGAGAGGAAGATTTTTTATTAAAAAAATTGGGAAAATGAAGAAGATGCCATAGAACATCTGAGAGAAGATAACTTTTTAGAAGTTAATGAAAAGTATTGCTTTTTAGAAAACAGATCAGATAAATTAGGAAAGGTTTATGTTAAAGAAAATATGCTTACTCATCCTGATAACTTACACTTAATAGATAAATACAACATTACAGAATTAGAAAACATAGGAAATTATAAAAATGAACAAAATAGGATATTAAGAGATTTTGAGAAAAAGGGATTAGTAAAATCTGAGGAAATACAAGGAATTACAATTCCTGATACAAACCCAAATACTGAATTACAAGGAGTAAAATCACCTACAGACTTACCACCTTTGGATTCCCAAGAACCACAAACCATAGAGGAAATTATAAAAGAAGTAGAAAATTTTGAAAATAATGGAAGATTACAGCAAATTTTAGACTTAATGGAAACTACACCTTCACCATCATCACCTAGGCCACATAGGGGACAAATTTTTTTCACAAAGACATGAAAATGTTATAGGACAACTTCCAAGGCAACCTTACTTCACTTACAGAGAAACCAGTCAAGACCGGACACCACTAGGAAGGAGATTACCTTTAGAAATACAGCCAGAAGACTTAATAGACCATGGTAGAATACTGAACATACCTACACATGATGTACAAAGATGGCCGCAAATTATTGGATATTGAGGATAGTTAATTACAAGAGAATGGAAAACTAGCAATATACTAAGAGAAGCTACTGCTATGTACAATTACTTAGAAAAATTTTTAGGAGAAAGCACAAAAGCAATGTTGGAAGAATATAAGAGGAGATGGCCACAAGATTTTGCTGCTGACATAGAATTAGGAGCCAACCCCTATAACTTTACAAACAAAGTTACATACTTACTCCTTTCCACTCAGCCTAATATAGACCATACCCAAAGAGACCAAATGGATGCAATGAGATTCTTAGAACAATTACAGATTAGAAATTGGAAATACATAAAACCCTACTTAAATGATTTCTTTTATTATTGTAATTTAGCAGGATGTTACTATGAACAAATTGTTGCTGATAAAGTACTCATAAAATTACTAGGAGCTTTAGGACGAGAAATATATAAAACCTTTAAAGAAAATATAGAATAAAAAATAGTCAATACTCCTATATTAAATAATTTAGGAACAAGGATACAGTACATGGATAGATCTTTAGTTGAAAAATGCACAAATATAAAGATTACAAGACAACTTAAAGAAGAGTGTAGTTACTGTGAACAGATTTACACACCACGGATATACGGAGGAAAAACTTATGGACCAAAAAGAAGAACAACACTAAGAAAAATTAACAGATATAGAAGAACTAGAGAAGATAGAGGACCTTATAGACCTAGGAGACCTAAACAGAATTACAAACCTAGAAAGAGATATTACAAAAAACAGAGTGATGCTAGGATGTCATGTCTAGATGGAGAAAGGCATGTTAGGAAATATAACAAAAGAAGGACTTACAGAAATAAATTAACTTGTTTTGTATGCAATGAAGAAGGACATTTGTCCAGAGACTGTTATAAAAGACATAATCTTCATGATAAAAGAGCCATGATAGTGAACTACCTAGAAGAAGACTTACTAGCTATACATGATCAAATGAGTGAAATAGAGACAGTATATAGTATAGTTACAGTAGAAGAAAATGTGTTAAAGGAAGACATTAGAGAAATTATTAGTGATGAAATAGAAACACCTTTTGTTACAGATCTACTAGAAAAAGAAAACCCTAGGTACAAAAATACAAAAGAAATGCTAGATATAATAGATGAATTAGATGAACTAAATCTTACAGATAATGGAGAAATAAGAGGATATGTAGAAAAACAGACAGGTTATGAACATGACTGGATACATGAGTCAGGGTCAGATGACCATCCATGTAAATATTGCTCTGAATACCCCCATATTACAGTTAGATTTAGATGTAAAAAATATCAAAATGAAAGCTGTAAGAAATGCTTGGACTTACAATGAGAAAAATATGAATTACAAAAATCAAGCAGTGACAATAGGTGGAATAGGAATTCAGACTTACTCAAAACAATGATACTAAGAATAGAAGAAAGAGTAGACAAACTAGAAGAAATACAAAAAGAATACAAGGGTAAAACTACACTAGTACAGGAGGATAAGATTTTCTTAGAAGAAAATAGGATAGAAGTAAAAATGGTTAAGACTTACATAAATAGAGAAATAGATGAAAAGTTAGGATTGCAAATTATAAACATGAGAATAAAAGTAAAATTTATAGTGGGAACTGAAATCTTAGAAATAGAAGCACTCATAGATATAGGATGTACAAATAATATATTAGATAAAAAGATAGTAACAAAATAATGGGTTACAAAAATACCAGGAAAAAAGTGCATAAAAGCTGAATAGATGGATGGAAAACTTTTTGAATACTGTGAAATACTTGTAGACCATTCCATAGAAATAGAAACTGAGAATGAATGGAATTACATATTTTGGAGTTCTACAACTTACGTAAGAGACATGACTTTAAGAAAACGTGTGTGTATATTAGGATTACAGTTTATTGTAAATGATAGATTAGGAATGACAATTACTAAAAAAGGAGTTACCTTTTTAATAGGAGAAACACCAAGAATTATAGATAATTGTAAATGTGATAAGACAGGAACCTGCAAAGTAAAGAAAACAAAAATTAAAAAAGAAAATGAAAGAAAAGAAAATAACTTAGAAGAACAAGTAGATGAAGACTTGTTTACAGAATTCTTAAAGAATTATGATAATTTAGAAATAGAAACTAGATGTGTAAATTACAACTTTATTTACAATTTAATAGAAACAGGACGAATGGAAATAGATACAATTTTAAGTAGATTAGAAAAAGAAGAGATAATTGAAAATAATCCAACAAAGCTTTAGGATATAAATAAGATAGAATGTGAATTGAAAATAATAAATCCATATATAGAAATAAAAGCAAAACAAATAGTGTGTGATAATATAGATAGAGAAGAATTTAAAGTATACATTAGAGATTTACTAAAATTAGGAGTTATAAGAAGGTCAGACAGTCCACATAGAAGTCCAACCTTTATAGTCAAAAAGCATAGTGAGATAGTTAGGAGAAAAAGTAGAATGGTAATAGATTATAGAAAACTGAACAATAATACTGAAACAGATGCTCACAATATACCAGACAAAACAGACTTACTTAATAGAATACAGGGTTGTAATATTTTTAGTAAGTTTGATTGCAAATCAGGATTTTGGCAAATAAAAATGAAAAAAAGATTCCATACCCTGGACAGTCTTTACTTGTCCTTTGGGACATTTTGAATGGCTAGTTATGCCTTTTGGGTTAAAAAAATGGACCAACAATCTTCCAAAGAAAAATAAAATCAATTTTTGACAAATATCCTTTTGTATGTACATACATAGATGATATTTTAATATTTTCAAAAAATGAGAAAGAACATACTGCCCATTTGAAAAAAGTACTTACAGAATGCCAAAATAATGGAATAATTGTTAGCCAGAAGAAGATACAATTTTACAGAAAAAACATAGAATTTTTAGGAGTAGAAATAAGAAATGGAAAAACAAAATTACAACAACACATAGTTAAAAAGGTTTTAGAATTTACATATATAACTGATAAAAAGAAATCACAACAATTTTTAGGACTTGTTAACTATGCCAGGCATTTCATTAAAAATCTAGGAAAACATACTAAGCTACTTTACAAAAAGACTCATACATTTGGAAAATTAGATAAAACAGAATTACAATTGATAAAGAAAATAAAGTTACTAGTTAAAAAGTTACCAGAACTAAAACTGCCTTTAGATACAGATTTTTTAATTGTAGAAACAGATGGTTGTGAAAATGGATGGGGAGCTGTTTTAATCAGAAAACCCCATAAATACTCTCTGAAAAAGGATGAAGAAATTTGTAAATATAATAGTGGTAAATTTAAAGAAAAAGGACTTACAAGTAGTATAGATATGGAATTAATAATAGTAATTTATGGTTTAAATTCTTTTAGACTGTTTTTATTAAATAAAAAAGAGATATTTAAGACAGATTGTGAAGCTATAGTAAAATTTTATAAAAAGAAAAATGAAAAAAGCATGTCACAAAAAAGGTGGATAAAATTTACTAATTTACTAGTTAATAGAGGATATAATGTTGATTTTGAACACATAAAGGGAAAAGATAATGATTTGCCTGATCTTTTCTGCAGGTACATCAATGGATAGCATATACAAGACTTTGAAAGAATTACAGCAAGAAAAAGAGTTACAGAAATTCCAAAGTGGCCAACCCTCTCACATAAACCAATCCTCTCAATTCTTATCCCAAACTTCTTAATTCTCACCAGAAATCTCTCTTTCCCTTACAGGCCACCTTTTCCTACTATGTTAGCACCTTTTCAGAAGAAAATAAGACCTACTGGAAATGAATTAATGAAGAATTACTTCCCTCCAATCGGGAAAATGATGTTTGGAGACATCGAGTTACTTGTACCCGATCAAAACCCAGAGAATACACAAGCTTTTAGACATCCTAAAGTTGATGATACAAGAATTACTGTTGAACAAAAAACACTGATAGATGCTGTATGGGGATTACAAACCTTGAATAAAAACAAGATAAAAGTATGTTTAGCATTACTTAATTACATGGGAAACATAAATACTGAGTTACATGCTGGAAATACTAGACTACAATTACACATGACAAGAAATGAAAATGTAAATATTTATTGTTATGCTATCATAAGGGGATTTAATCCAGGAATCTACAAAACTTAGGCCTATGCAAAAGCTCAAATTGAGAATTTCATTGGACCAGTGTGGCAAGGATGTCTTTCCCGACAATAGGCTATTGAGTTACTGGAGACTGAACTTGGACACAGTGATTTTGGAGTTGAGCTTTGTTTAGCTTCAGAATTCAAAACAGCAAGAGATACTAAATTACTTAAAGTTAAAAATGAGAGAGTAGATAAATGGAAGACTTACAGACAACTTAATCCTGGACATTGCTTACAGTATAACTTAGATAAAAAAGAAACTTTTGAAAAAACAATAAGTAGCCTTTTCTTTAAAATAATGAATTTTGTTGAAAAATTACCAAAAAGAACTAGAACTATGATTTCTTCTTTAGCTTGTAAAAATTTTTGGGAACCTTTCTTAAAATTCCACGAATGTACAAAATTAGCATCAAAGGATGATTACAGATTTACATGCGACAACCATTACAATCACAAGGGAGAACTTGATTACAGCATTTACAAAATGAACATTGATCTAGACATATTCAACCCCTTGTACATTGAAAAAGGATGTGAATTTACAGAATAGACTATTCTTGATTATGGATTACTGAATTTTGTCTATAGACAACCTGAAAAATTATTGGATTCCGAATTCGGATCATCAATAAAAGAGGTTGTTTGTACAATCAAAGGACAGATGGATGGTTGTGAAAAAAGTAAGACCTTATAAATAAGAATGAAAATTAACAGCATCCCCTCAAAATTGCTTTTTTATGACATAAGGCCTGCTAGTCATAACATAATAATGGATGGAGTATACAAACTTACTTATCCATCACAAGAAATAAAAACATGTGAAAAACCAATAGAAATACAAGTAGAAAACTGGATAGCACATGCAATTTGCTCATGCAAGCATGCCACCACCTGAGGAGAATTACTTGATTTACCAATACCAGATTTACAACATTTTCTCTTCCCATAACATGATAATATGGAGAAGCATCGACAACAGACTTTCCACAAAAATCAAGGCTTACGAAGAAGACACCCCAGTCATGGAAGAAATAGAACAATATGGGAATGCTGAAAACCATAATTAATGACAAGACCAGCAACAACAGTTAAAGACCAGAACTGACAGAAAAGACTTACATGAACAGCTCTAAACAATTCCAAACAGTTGTAAATAGTTCTTTTCAATAACTCTAAACAGTTGTAAATAGTTCTTTTCCTTTTTTGCCCTTCCTTATAATTTGTGTATACCTTTTTTACCCTTGAAAAGTAGGATAACTAAAAAAATGAAACAAGGAAACGCCCTGCCATTCAGTTATTCTATAAATAGGCATCCATTCTTGTTTGTTAGACAGACGAGAGGAGAGAAAGAAAAGTACAGGCACTTGCTCTTAAAACACTTAGCTTACTCACTTACTCTTTTAGTTACTCTTGTATTCCTCTTACTTTGCAAATCAATAAAGCTCAAGAAAAATTCTATAAGCTTCTATCTTGCCTTGTTCTTATTAACCTTCTTTTAGATACCTTAAGTACCTTTCGGGACCAAGCGAAAGGGAAAAGTGTTGTGTTCATTTGCATATCTTACATTATTGTTATCCTGTTCTGTTATCCTGCATTTATCTTGTTATCCAATCAATCCTCGAATTGGGATATGCTCTTTTTTTTCAATTAAAAAATAAGTTTTATAACCTTGATTTCATGAGTGAGAAACTGTTATATACAGTTCGGTTCATTTTGAGCCACACCATCTCCACCGGACCACCTCTATATCGAAGTGTGTGCTCATAAATTTTTCATTTTATTGATCTAGCTGAAAACATTCATGTTCCTCTCATGAGACTTGTGTTAGATCTATGAATAGAAAGGGGAATCGACGTAACTCCTGTGGACTCTTTCATTATTCTGTAAATAATTGATTTATCTTTATTCTCTTGTATTTCTTTATTTTTACACACGATTTTCCACATAATTAATTGCATTTCTCCTTTCTTTTTTTCTCTATTTTTTACTGATTATATGGGTTATATGTATTTCTTTTTAAAAAAAAATTATTTTTGGAAAACTTGTATCATTTATTTTAGAAGAACTACGGTTGTATATATTTAAACTTCTAAATTACATAGATGTCTTGTTTATCTTCTAACACTAATAAATACAAAAGTGCCTTTAAAGCTTTTAATTTTGCAATATGCTAAAGGTTTTGCATTTTTTTTAATATCACATAAACAAGTTTTACAAGTATTTGTTACAGTTTTTATTTAATATCATATAAATAGATTTTATAAGTATTTGTTACATCTACCAACCCTCAAACATAAACAAATTATGTATATCTATAAAACTTGTGATATAAGAAATTGCTTCTTAAAATTGTTTCTCTGTGCTATTTATTGTGAATATATAAAAATAATATATGTTTACTTTGTTGAGTTATAGATCTAACTCATATGAGTCTATAATCAAGGATATTCTAAGTATATGGTATACACTTCGAAAAGAACTTGGAAATAGGGAGCTTTTTGTACAAAACAAAGGAGCTTGGATGTGCACGCTAGCCGCTAGATGAGATACCGTATCAGCCTACATACAGATTCTCATCAATGTTGGAAATTGCAATTTTTTGCCGAAAGCCGCAAACAGACTAGGCCAACTGCAACGCCATTAGCTTAGGTGGTCTACACCGCCAGCATAGATGCATAAGTTGTTAGCATACATGCCAGCGTAGGAACGCCGATTTCAGCACCTATTTCCTATGCTGTCGACCTATATTTTATTCGCATCAACCTTTGTTGTCTGATATGAATACTCCTTGTTTTGATCTTAGGGTTTTTTTGAGAAGTGGAGGCTATCCTAAACCCTAGAGAGAAAGCGAGAGGCTGATTCATGTTGTAATCCACCGGTTTGTAGTGATGATTGAGTGATCTACTAGTGTTATCTAGTGAGGAAAGTCTATGTAATCTAATTATTGTACTAGTGGAAGATTTGTGCACTATTGGTCTCATGGTTTTTCCTCAAATTGGGGTTTTCCATGTAAATCTTGGTGTTATTTATTTTATTCTACAATTGTTTGTTATTGTGTTTATCGCTTTAGGCAAGAGAAGAATTAACTTGTTATTTCAAATTGATCATTTGATTTGACTGAAATCGGATTAGGGTTGTTTTCTCCTAACAAGTAGTATCAGAGCCAATTTGACAAAAAAAAAATAAGAAAAGGGGGGTAGGGGGAGAAGCCATGCAGGAAGAGATAAAATCCTTACATGAGAATCATATACATGACTTGGCGAAACTACCTAAGGGCAAGAGACCTCTGAAAAAGAAATGGGTATACAAATTGTTTCTTGTAGGAAGACAGCAGGTGTGATTAAACCCCTATATGAGTTGGAGGGGGAGTTTGTTGGATTATAGATTCAACTCATATAGGTCTATAATCAAGGATATTCTAAGAATATGGTATGTAATTGGAAGAGGATTTAGAAATAAGATTTTTTTTCTTTCTTTCCTTTTTTTTTTTTTTTTTTTGCTGCAAAACAAAGGAGCTTGGATGTGTACGCTAGCCATTGAACGAGATACACCGCCGGCCTACATGCAAATTATCACTGACATTGGAAATTGCAATTTTTTGCCGAGAGCTACAGACAGGCTAGGTTGGCTTCAATGCTGCCAGCCTAGGTAGTCTATGCTGCCGACATAGGAACACCAATTTCAACCTCTATTTCCTTGCCACCAACCTATATTTTATTTGCACCAGCCTTTGTTATCTAATATAAATACTCCTTGTTTTGGTCTTAGGGTTTCTATGAGAAGTGGAGGCTATCCTAAAACCTAGAGAGAGAGTACAGAGAGAGATATGCTCATTCCTGTTATAATCCACCGATTTGTGGTGATGATTGAGTGATCTACTAGTGTTATCTAGTGAGGAAAGTCTGTAAAATCTCATTATTGTAATAGTAGAAGATATGTGCGCTGTTGGTCCTGTAGTTTTTTCATAAATTAGGGTTTTCCACGTAAATCCTGGTGTTATTTCTTTTATTATGCAATTGTTTGTTATTGTACTTATCGCTTTAGGTAAGAGGAGAATTAACTTGTTATTTCAGGTTGATCATTTGATTTGACTAAAATCGGATTAGGGTTATTTTCTGTTGATACTTATTATATAAAATTGTATATAGAACTGTCAACTTGAAATTTAAAAAGAAAAAAAGAAAATGGAAAGAAAAGTTTTTCAAATTCCATATAAAGAAAATTTACAAATTTCACATGATACAATATATTATATAAGTTTTATAAGGTACAAGGTATTATAGTATAGATTTTGGATACAAAATCTAATATATTATACCCTACAAGGTAGAGTGAAGGTAAAAGTTGATATCTTATGCACTTATCCCTAATTATCACAAACGACATCTACTTTTTTTTATTTTTAACTTGCTTTTGTTGTATTAATTTGATTAATTTAAAATTTTAATATTTAAAATAGTAGTAAATGATGTAAAATTTATTATATTTATATCATTGATAAATATTATATGGTAATTCATGGTATTTTAATTATATAATCACATGTTAAGGGTAACACAAAAATTAATATTAAACATTGAAATCAATAACTTAAGTGCATATTACATAAAAAAAAAAAAAAAAATCAACATCATAGAGATAAAACCATCGCATCAAAAAATTAAATAGATTCCAACAACATGGTCATTAAAAAACTAATTAAAGGGCAAGAAATTAAAAAAAAAAAATTCTATCAAAACATAGATCGAATGCAAAATCTAATGTGGTAGCCTTCTAGAACTAGGAATGGGTATTGAAATTTATGGATGGGAGATAAGAGTTTAGCAGGGGGATGGTAAAAGTATGAGACTATTGAGATGATTGGCCATCTAGTAAAATTGTAGACAGATGAAGCCATATATATGACGCGGGGGAAGGCTTCTACTATGACTAGCCACTAAAGAGTAGCTACCCAAGGAAGGTGGCTATGAATGCACACGGTTGCCCCTAATCGAAGCTTAATTTAATGGGAATCCTCTCTTTGTATTTGGTATTGACGACATAGAATTATGCTATAGTTAATACTAAATACAAAAGGTCTTTCTTGCTTGATAGAGAATATAACAATTTTTAAGCTCACAAAAAGTAAACTTGTGACCAGATTTATATTATTAAGTGGGTTTTGGTGCCTTATATACTATAGCTATGCAATGACACCATACTTCTCCCAATCATTGTCAATGAAATTAGCATGGACAACACTTGGGTGGTATTATTTAATTTGCATAATTTTAAGTGCATATGGAACAAATGATCCTGTACTATGTTTGGTATCTTAAAATAAAATAATATTAGATGAAAAGAGATTCAGATCTAGATAAAAACTCAATCGCTTCATACCATCTAATGGGTATTACATTATGAGATTAAATAAAAACTTTTCTAATAGTATTGCAAATTATTCCTCTTATACTTTCCCAAAAAAAAAAAAAAAACCCATATTTCTAACTTCTCATAAAATACTTCTTGTATTAATTATCCACTTTTTCACATGTTCTAATAACCAAATACCAAATAAAACTTTAGTATAAGAGATGTACTGTGTTAAAAATAATAAATTGGTAAAAGTAATTAATTCCTTAAAAGAATTCTATATATGAAATTCACATGTATAGATTGATTAAATTCGAGTATATAGATAAATGATAATTCCATAAATGATAGGCTTCATTAAGAGAATATATTGGTAATTTCTTTCCCAAACCAAATAACAAAGTTAGACTTTGATTTATTTATACCCTTACTTTAAACACCAGTTAAGTTATGAACCATTTTTTCCACGATACGTTTGTCTTTTTTCTTAATAATTTACGGGTCCTTTACACCCACAGGATTTATGAATGAGCAGAGAGGAAAAGTAAACAATTGGACTTAAGTGCGTTTGAGTAATAATTCTCATCGTCGAAACAATGGGTTATGTTAAATCTTTCTATCCCATGCAATTATTTTATTAGAAATCACAAGAATCTCCCCCACCGTTTCTGGAACATTTGTTGCAAATGGCCTACTAGTCAGCTGCGTGCCATGAATCTAGTCTCTCTCGTTCATTTTCAAAATGTTGATTATTCTTTGAACGTCCATTTTTATGAATTGATAATATTTATAACCCCTGGTAAGACTACGTGACAACGTAAAGTCAAATTGCGTCTAGAAACGACGTAAATATCAGAGGACATTTCCACCTCAAAATTGGTCGTGCTATAATCGAGCTAACCTACTCGCAAGTTAATCAGGCATATGTTTATTTTTAATTATTAAGAAAATAAAAAATTATAAGATTATAGAAAAAATATTGCATCGATTTTTTTTTCTTATCTTTTTTTTTCAAAACAAATAAAGAAATAAAATTAAATCCTCTCATTTCCTTTCCCAATCCAATATTAAGGATTAGTTACAAAGAGGCAAAACGGAAGTAAAATAATTAAAGAAAGAAAATGGAAATAGAAAAGAGAGAGGAAAAAAAAAATGGATTTAACTCCAGCTTGTTGGGATAATTAATCAAACATCTCTAGAAGCCCACTCAGACAATGATTAAGAATTTTTGTTTAATATATCCCTTTGATGACTTTCTACTATTATACTTATATAGGTTGTTTGGGACTGTTTGTTTTACCTTATTCTTATTTTTATTGTTTGTAAATAAATATAAAAAATAGACATTTTTATTTATAAACAGATCGAATATGAATAAAATATCTACGAAAACTAAATGCAAACCAGATATAAATACAATACAAATAAAAATTATACAATCCAAATAATAAATCTACTAGATTATCCATATTAAATTGGTTCTAGAGAAGGATAGATATTGCTTATTATCTTCGATCCTTTTTTCTTTCCTATCTCAACCACTAATAACAAATACATATTATTTCATAAAAGAATTAAAATAAGATATGATTGAAGACATTGGTATCCATAATCGGTGTTTAAGAATGCACCTATTCTCATAATGTAGGCCTTATCTTTGTAAATTGTCGTTTATGGTTATTTTATTGCGTAAATTTGTATTATTAAGCTCTAATGAAGGAATTTCTCGGAAAGAAAATGCATCAATAACTAATTTCTTTTTCCTAATTATTTAAAAAAAATACCACCCTTTAAATAGCATCTTAACTTTATTTCTAAAAACCCCAAATTCTGGAACTCAACTTTTTATTTCTTTTTCCCCCTTTACGCATATAACACTTTCTAGAGTTTAAAAGCAAGATAATATAAATTGAAGAAGAGTGAAGACGGATCTTTGTTAATGATAATATTTTATATCATAACATTATTTGGTCTTAAGGAATTGAATAGGGATCCAGGAGAGTCTCAAGGACTGAACTGAAAACTCGTCAGCCTTACTTGATTATGGTGTAGATGTATCAAATTGAGATGGTTAAATTTTGAGTTTGATCCAAATTTTCAAAGGATAAGTCCCATTAAGTTTAAATTTTTGCGCTATAACTCAATATAAAATAGCACATGACTTAATTAAACTCATCTTAACTCTATAAATATTAATCTTCTAACTATAATAATATGAATATCTAAACTAACTCCACTTCAACTAATATATATTTATACACCTTATTTAAAAAAAGACTCATAAATTAATAGAATTAAATATTGTTAAAGCCAAATTTGATTTAATTAATTACTCAAATCGTTCATGTTTTAATTAACCGTATTACAAAATTCAAGTAAATCCAAGTACTTCATAAGTAATTTAACTTATTTACGGAAGTAACATGTTATGAGCTATTGTGGCACATCATGTGCCATCTATAGACATACAGCATGACACCTAGTACCCTAATCATGTTTGACTTTTAATCCCTACTCATAAAAAACGTTAAAAACTCCTTAGTCATGCCCCGAGATTATAATGTCACTGTGGCCCACCGTCCATGAGATCACACATACATAATTACATAATTTATCCACATAAATGCAAGAACACATGTCGGCACCCTTTGACTAATTTGGTTCACTTGTCTTATATCTATTCGATTCGCGATCTATCCTATTTTTTCCTTTAGGTCCTTGCCTATATATACTAGAGTAATGGAAAGATAGCCTACCACTCAAAGTTTTTTGCCCCAAAGCAAGCATATAACACCATCACACATTATGAAGTCTACATTTGTCTTCATCGTTCTCTTCTCTCTTATCCTGGTAAGAACACTGTTATCAGGAATATCTGTTCTTCGTTTAAATTGATAGGATTTTTGGTGTTTTTACCTATAATTTGTATCTGCATCTAACTCTTATGTCACTATATTTACAATTTATCTTATTACTCTAGGTATAATCTAGATGGACTATTGGCATACAATAGTTATCATATATTAAAAACAATAAATAAATAAATAAATTTAATGAAAGTAAACACTGATTGTATTTATTTTTGGAAGAGGAGTCGAATCTAGTATCTCTTATTCAAAAAAGCAGAAGAGATCTGCTAGATTACACAAGGGTATTTGCAAGTATATTTATTTTAAATTAAAATAGCAAATTCATTAAGTGTGAATAATTTAAATTACTAACCAACCTTTTTTCTCTTGAGAAGGTGAATCATGCAAGAAAAGACTCAGGAGAGTACTGGAAGATGGTGATGAAAGATCAGCCCATGCCGGAATCGATAAAAGAGCTTATCCATCAACAGGACTCAGATTCGGATGGGAACTTCCACCTTGTCCGGGATTTCGACATCAAACCAAACGTTATACTGTACCATGGCCAAACCAACAAGAAGTGGTCAGACCAAGATTCAGAATCCAAACACGTAAAACCAGGACTGAAGGTCCCCGACCAACATCATCAGTAAATGGTTTCCTCTCAGAACAATAATAAGGAAAGGTGGGGATATAAAAAGGAATACCTAAAGCAGGGGAGAGTCATATTTTTAGGAACTTATAGGATATGATGATGACTGTAGGCTGGTTGTAAGTTCTCAATAGGGGTGAAAATGGAAATGGGAAAAATATTTTGACTTCATTGTTTTATTTTACATTATCCTAGTTTACTTGGTTATTACGTGTGTGATTTAGGGTTATGTTAGTAGAATCCTAGCCAACATGTTCTAATTTTAAGTTTCTTTGGGATTCATTGATCTTGTCCCTGAAGTTTGTGCTGCGTAAGAAAAATCATGTACGTCATGGACAGTTTCATGTATTTTCTACTGCGTATCAAATGAAATACCCGTATAATATATTTTTGGTTGTTGATTTATGAAGCTATATTAGCCATTACCAATTTTTAATCCTATTGTTGGGAATAAATCACAAAAATCAAGATAAAGGAGGAAAGGAGAGGGATATGTGTTTATGATTATGAGGTGCGTATTATAAGTCTGGAAAGAATCACTAGCTTATGATTTGTGTCTTATTCATCATTTATCCCATCTATGAATAATTACTGTTAATTATTTGCTACTTTATTTGGTAACTTTAAACTTGTACCATTGACAAAAGATCGTTTATTTTTCTTTTTTAATGAAAAATATGCATAATTAAAATAGGGAATTTATTTTAGGCTATATTTATAAAAAAAAATTATCGTTTGTAATTAATTTTAATCAAATCTGTCTTATTATTATTTAATGTTTCACATCACATCTAATAAATTATTAAAACAATTAATATTTTAAGTATTATATTTATCTTAGCAATTAAATAATTATAAACTCTTTCAATTGCTTTCTTAATAAGTTTCTCTAGCATGTTTTGTCATACCGTGCAACTCTTCCTTGTCGGAAGTCTTCGGAGTTCCTTGCCCCCATCCCCCCCTAAAAGCAGCTTAATCATAATTAAAAAAATTAAGTTCGTTCGCAGAGAAACTTCCGTGTTAAGTCTGCTCGATCTCGTGTCAGAAACTTGCTATATGGAATTGTTTAACCTAAGTAATCCCGCTTGGTCAAAAAAACCTAAGCAATCCCAATAAAGAAATCCTTAATCAGGTCAAAATCAATTTAGAAAAATACTTCCACGATCTCAATACAATCATTTATCTAATCATTTAAAAAATAAAACTTAACATTTAGTTCACCAACGCCATTTTACCTAGTAAACGCCTAAGTTTGCGCATGGAAATATATATATATATATATATTATATTGTACTGCCATTATAAAGTGGCTTCGGCCTTATGTGCTGATACAGAGCCCATATCCGTCTACATTTTTGTTAACCCACTTGAATTTATATTCAGGAAAACTTTTAATTGGACCTTCCCATCTGCCATACTGTATGCAGGCTGAGTGCTCGCATTGTCTCGGTCGTTAAAAATATTAACCGATATCCCAAAAAAATAAATCAATTTCCATATAAGATAGAGCTAACAGTAATTTATGAGGTAAGGTAGACTATGTTAAGTTAAATTAATTAATTAGGGATTTTGGATAAGGTGACAAAAGTCTATTAGTTACTTAGCTTGATCGTCGACTATTATTGAGTTCGAGACATTGCAAAAATATAAAGTTGTTGTTTAGTAATTAAGAGCATCCACATTGGTATTGTTAAGCAAGGAAATCTAGATGAATGATTTTACTTTTTAAGGTTTCTACGGATATGAAGGGTTTTTTTAACTTTTTAAAATTTTCTATAATAGACCCCAAAATATGAGTTCTTTTGAAATATTTTATTTTTATTTTGTAAAAATATAATATTATATAAAGGTAAATAAGACCCATAGAAGTATAAAAAAAGTAAAGAAACTTATGTAAAGAACTTTACGGATAAATGGTAAGGTTCTTCGAAAGAAAAGTTCCTTTAGATTAGACATCAACACGGTTCAAGTTGGTTTCGGACCCGAACTAGAACCGCCAGAGTCGGGGCGATTCACGGTTCCACGGAACCGTCGGTTCTAGCGGTTCCAGTTCCACGCGAGCCTTTTTTTTACCCTGTATTATACATAGGCCGGTCCCTACCCCACTTACACCCCACCAAACTCCTCCCCCCCACGCACCCAACTGCCATCCCCTCTCACGCCCTCTACCTCCCGCAATTCATTTCGTCCACTCTATGAATTGGTTCTTTTTTATAATTTAAATATATGGCAGGTCGGAACCGCCGGTTCTAGGTCTAGAATAGCGGTTTCAGAACCAGTTGAACCGCTGGCTCCATGAGGACTAACCATCGACGGGTCTTTAGGCGGTTCATAACTATCCTTGACGGGGCGGTTTCCAAGTAAGGAACTGTCGGGGATGTTTCGGGGTGGTTCACGGTTCGGAACCGTCCCGTGCCGACGTCTACTTTAGATCATAATATGACACTTTAAGGACCTTGTGAAGGACCCGATGAATATGGATGCTCTGAGAAAACCAGTTCCATCACATCATATAACAATTTATATCTATTTTAACTGTAATTAAAGATTTTAAATTTGTTTACATTCATTTTTTATGATTAATTTAGTTATAAAAATAATGACGATACAGTATCGTAATTAGATCGTAGAAGTTTCCTTACCATTTAGTATATAAAATGAGATAAACCAACATAAAAGTTGGTGAAATATGAAATTCGTAGTTTTGAAAGGTGATGAGGATGAATAGATGAAAATATTAAAAAGAAGAAAACTAAGGCCCTATCATAATAAGATGGTACAATGATAAACCAAGAAAATCTTAATTGAGTAATAGGTCAGCTCTAAAATAAATGCATAATTATATGTGTAAATTTATATAAAAGGTTGATTTACTTCTGTATTAGAAGAAAGAATTTTCAACATCAGAATTTTATGTTTAACAAGTGTAATGTAAATGCACAGTTCTAAAAATTCCGTATACTTTTATAATTTCCGCAATTTTCAAGAAGCCTACCTTTAAGTTACTCTTACCGTAATTAATAAGAGTAAAATTAGATTTTCCAAAAATTTAAATGAATTCATATTGCAAATGAGGGTTTTCTTGTTAGAGTCTGTTTGAATTGTCTGATTTTTATTTTTATAGTATATATCAAATTTATATTTATAGCTTATTTGTATCATATCTGTTTAATTTGTTTGTGAGTAAAACTGTTAGTTGTTCATCATTATCTATTGATAAATATCCATTTAAAAATAATAAAAATATACATGAGGCATTTTGTTCCATTTGACAACGAATTTTTTTTTCCGTTCCTTTTCTTTTGAGCTTCAAACTTAGATAATCAAGTAAATCGCACATGAGGGTAATTAACATCATATTCATAATTGCATTAATCGTTGCGATATTTGTGAATATGGAGATCAAAAGGTATCAAATATAAATTTCAGCGTCAACACGTACACGTAATTTTCACCGACGCTAAAATTGCGTATCTACTGCCAAAATAGTCTCCAGTTATTCCAAACAAAACAAAGCATGTGATAATGAAATGGATATTTCTCAAAACCATTATTTCTTAAGAATTGCACACAAGGAAAAGGAAAATAATAATGATATTTTAATATTTAATTACAAATATGTAACTAGGATGAAAATAATCTCAATTTAAGCAAGTTGAACTTATTTCTTAAAGAAACGAGTTAATTAATGACTAAACGCATTTTTTCAAAAAACAAGTCTGGCTAGAAAAAAAAAAACAAAACGAGAGAGAAAGAAAGAAAATTTAATAAGATAAAAACAAATATAAAATAAAAAGTAATGGTATATAACCTCCCGAAATAGGTCAAGGCGTATGCAGTGCCACGTATAATATTTTTGCATTACACGCACAAACTTTCTTAAAAGGTATGTTTATCGTGAATATTTGCTAGCCGATTTTAATTTTTGAAATCGTTTAATTAGATTCTTGCAACAACTGAATTTGATAGCAAAAAAACAATCTTTACAGAAACAATTCACTATCTACTCACACGAGTAGATCAGCTTTCATAAAAACAAAATCATACTATCAAGTTTCTCCAATAGCTTGCATGTTAGTAGAATAAAGCTTTAAAACTTTAAATTACAAAACATAGGCACCAAAAATATACCCTTAAAAGAATATTACAAGTTCCAAAAGAATAAATTCAGTTCTTAAATTAAAAAAATAAAAATAAAACAAAATAAAGTTCAGCAATCCTAATTCGTGTAATCCCCTTAATTTTACATAAACCTATTATAATAAATATTGTAAATAAAATATAGAATCATAAAAGAACTATAATAAAAATATCAAAAATCACTCCAAATTTTTCATGATTTAAATTTTAAGTATAAACAAATTAGAATAAATAATCTTTATCACTAAGACTTTAAAAATTCATAATGTTCGAAATAAAGAATAAAGAAAAACCGTTTAATATTTAAGAACCTAAGTTTTTATATATTCAAAACATGTCAATACCTTTAAGTTAAATAATTCTAAATCTATAGAAATTAAAATTCTGATATAATCTAATAACTTATAACTAGTAAAAAGAACAAAGTAACAAATATAAAATAAATATTAAAGTTCTAATCTAGTAAAAACTCTAGAATAAATCTATAAATAAAAATGAATTCAAATGTAATTTCAAACCTTATAAATTTATAGCAAAGTCAAATTAAGGGTAATGTAATTATTAATTTATCAAAATACCACCAAACAAAACTTTTAAATGGATAAAATATAATTTATGATAACAGGTATAAAAGATAAAAAGTAAAAGCCTTAAACTAAAGATTCTTTGTATACTATAGTATTCAGAATATTTGATATCGATAATATGTAAACTTTTATCCAAAAATATTATTGAATCAATATTTATCATACGTGTCATTTAGATCCACAAAATTAACCTTTTGCACCAGTTCATATTTTTACCTACTCCTTACATAGTTTATGGCTATAAAATCATCATCTTCTCTTTATTGTTGTATTTCCATTTATCTTATCTCCTTTACATTTTTTTTATTTGTTTTCACGTTTCTCATTCATTTCAATTTTTAACTCTCTCTCTACGTAACAAACGTGCACAAAATAACACACATACACATATCTTTAATATAAATTCTATATATACCATAATGTTCAGAATATTTAATACCAATAATATGTAAATTTTCATCCAAGAATATTATCGAATAAATATTTATCATACATGTCACTTGGACTCGCAAAACTGACTTTTTGCACAAGTTCATATTTTTCCCCACTCCTTATGCAATTGTTGGTTATAAATTCATCATTCTCATTGTTTTTGCATTTCTATTTATCCTATCTTCCTTACATTTTTTTTATTTCTTTTCAAGTTCTCTATTTCTTCCCAATTTGAAGTTTCTCTGTATGCAACCAACGGATCAAAACTCTCAAAATAAACGATATAGTTATACCCGATTAGCTTAATAAATTATCCTAAAACTAAGATAATTAATTAACTAAATAACATTAAATTAATTTTTCTTCATTTTCGATGCAAGTGGGGTACAATACACGGATGAGATCCTCTTAAATTTTTGCCAGCCGAAAACTTGAAACAAGTTGGGTCAAATAACCAACAAAAGTCAATAAAAGAGAAAGAATAGCCAATCAAATTTAACCAACAAAACAACTCATTAAATGCAAATAGAATCCATGCAAAACAAAATGAATTCGGTGGAAATAAATTGTCCTACCTTGGCTGAAAACTTGAGCTACTGCCTTCCATACTCCCATGTATATATATAGCCTTAATAAACACAAAACAAAACACATAAACCCCTCTTATAGCAACCATAATTTCCAGCATAAGACAACCTAAAACAGCCCACAAAACACAAACAAACTCAATCAACAAAACCATACAAACATAGCCATGGTCAAGCTTTGAAAAGGAACACAATACAAGCTTGAGGAAACAAGAAACAAAGGTAAGTTAAATTCGTTTTTTTTTTTTAGCTAGTAATTACACAAAATATTGGTTTAACTAATGTTATACTAATCTTAGGATCGGATCAGACTAAGGGAAGAAGTATAGCATCATTCCATTAACTCAAACAAGGTAAAAATACTCTAAAGCTCTACCTATCTATCATAATATGTTTAGAAGCTAGGAAATCATAAAGTATGATAATTATAGGATGTTATATGTATTGATATATCACGTGTGATACATATAAAGTATGAAAAAAAAATACTTAAAAGAAGTATAAACACAAGTATAATATATAAATAAATTAAGAAAAGTAAGTTCGAAACAGAGGAAAAACGAGGAAGAGGATGAACAGTAGCAACGCCGTCTCTACGCCGGCAGTTTATACCCAAACACCGACGACGTATAGGGATAAGCCGGCCGTATCGAAGCAGTATAGCCTCGAACAGAGGCTACGTAAATTTTTGAAACACGTAATTCCCATCCAACGTCGGCTTCTAGAATTCAAAGCTAGCGGCGTTTGAGGCCAGCGTATGCCACAACACCAGCGTTGTTCGTTAAACGCTGGCAGCCTTGAGCTAGCGTTTGTCTTGAGTAAAAATTTACATAAACGCCGGCGGTGTATGATGCCGGCTTACGTGTAAAATTTTCTAGATTAAGTCTGTTTTGTCCAAAACTAGTACATATATATGTATTATATGTTTATATATGTGTGTGTAATAAAAGAAATAAAATAAGATTTAAAAAAAAAAGGTGATGTCATCCCAAAAAGTTTTAAATATTAATAAAATATAATAAGTGTAATTTAGCAACTTCTAAAATTATTGGAAAATATTACTTACAATATTATTGCTAATATTAATATAATGTACAAATAAAAATGGATTATAAATATTCTAAATAATCATCTAGTATAGATATATAAGAATGGAAAATTTAATAAGTTAAAATTATGAACAACGTGATTTCAAAAATAACAAAATAATTACATAAAGTAGTATAAGAGGAACACGATAAAATTAAATGATAGAAAATAAATATTAGTTACTATAAATTAAAGAGCAGTCTGAAAGTGATAATAACAGTAATAATAAAATATCAATTTATTGAGAATGAATTCTATGACTACTCAATAAAAATATTTAATATCAAATAAGATCAATAAAGACAAGATGAAAAGAAATAATTAGTGTTGATTCTCTATATATTTAAAGTTTTGATGATAACAAAATGCTCAAAGTACTTCAACAAGTGTGCAGAATTATATTCAGAACTTTATACAGAATATTGGTGAATTTGTTGAACAAATATATAAGGTTAAGTGATATTAATTCTTGGATATGAACAAGTTTTTAAGACAAGAGTTGTTATACGATATGATGATTTCGGATGCTATTTAGAAAGGAAAAAGGTACACAAGAATGTTTTCCAGAAGGATAATTAAAGTATAAAACATTCCCAGAAATACAGAACCTTTCACAGAACTTTTGGGAGAAACTTAAAACAACCATTCTAAATTGAAGTTAGTTTCCAGAAACACAGAAGTTTTTGCAGAACCTATTCAAGAACCTTCAGCAGTAATTCTGAGTTAAAGATAGTTACTGTTCATCTTCTCAAACAAGATCTACATTTTTTTATGAAGAAGATCAATGATTTTGAAGACCTAGCTCTAAGATAATAAGTATATTCGGATAGTATACTTATTCGTTCCACTAAAGTTAGATTATCCTTGGGGATTAAAGAAATTGTCAGATTGGTTATATTCATCAAAGAAGCTTTCTTGAGATAAAGACAGAAGTTACGATTGATTAACGATGGACTGATTTCAAGACAGAACATTTATGTTTTCTGATATTTCTTAAGATAAAAACAAATTCGAATTGGATATTATTAAGAAAATCAAAATAAGAACAATTTTATCTTTAAGAAGATGACACACGAAGATCACGTTGAAGACCGTGATATCAGCAACAGTTCTCCAGATCTATCTTCAAGATCAACGTTATCCGAAGTCTTCAAACAGAAAACAAGTGGATTATCTTAAATCATGAAATTCAAGACAGAAGTTATCTTACTTCAGCGTATCAAGAATTCAAATTCAAATCTAGAACCAAAGTAAACAAGAAGAACAAGATTTTCTCTTGAAGATATCAGCAACGTTTAAAAAATTAATTTAAGGATAAGAGATTACAGATTTCTATCTGAGATTTTTGAGATATTTATCTTATCTCAAGCGCAAAAAATTCTGAACGATAGGAGGACAATATATGCGAACAGAGATAAAGGAATAAAGGAATACAGAACTATATACTGTCACACCCGCCCCCCACTACCGAGGTTCTGGATGTGATGCCAGGGTAGACAACCACCACTAGCCCCCTAGTGGTAATGGCCGACACCACAATTGCATCATGGTGACCCCAACCAACGCACGCCCCAACGGGTACAACGGGCACTATAGGTATTGTTACCCTCAGGATCAGCTCAACTGGTAAGAGGTGTTGCCTTTAGGGCAGGCAAAAGCCTCGGGTCATGGGTTCGATCCCTAGAGGCTGCAGACTGGGGTCAATCCATCATGAGGGTAACAATACCTATAATGCCCGTGGTACCCGTTGGGGCGTGCGTTAGTTAGGGTCACCATGATGCAATGGTGGTGTCGGCCATTACCACTAGGGGGCCAGTGGTGGTTGTCTGCCCTGGCATTACATCTAGAACCTCGGTAGTAGGGGGCGGGTGTGACATAAAAAGGCGCATTTTTATGTCACACCCCGCCCCTACAGGCGACGATAATGTGATGCCAAGGCAGGCAAACCTACCACTGGCCCTCTAGTGGTAATGGCCGACACCACCATTGCATCATGGTGACCCTAACCAACACATGCCCCAACAAGTACCACGGGCACTATAAGTATTGTTACCCTTAGTCAGAGTTGAACCCAGTCTGCAGACTCTAGGATTCGAACCCCAGACCTAAGACTTTTGCCTGTCTCGCCCCGCCCCCACAGGAGACGGCAACGTGATGCCAGGGCAGAAAACTGCCACAGGCCCCCTAGTGATAATGGCCGACATCCACCCTTAGGTGAGACCCCAACCAACGCATGCCCCGTAGGCTACCACGGACACTATAAGTATTGTTACCCTTAGGCAGAGTTGAACCCAGTCTGCAGACTCTAGGATTCGAACCCCAAACCTAAGGCTTTTGCCTGCCCCAAAGGCAACACTCAACTGGTGAGAGGTGCTGCCTTTGGGGCAGGCAAAAGCCTTAGGTTTGGGTTCGAATCCTAGAGTCTGCAGACTGGGTTCAACTCTGCCTAAGGGTAACAATACCTATAGTGCCCGTGGTACCCTGCGGGGCATGCGTTGGTTGGGGTCTCACCTAAGGGTGGATGTCGGCCATTATCACTAGGGGGCCTGTGGCAGTTGTCTGCCCTGGCATCACGTTGCCGTCGCATGCGGGGACGGGGCGTGACATAAAAAGGTGCCTTTTTATGTCACACCCCACCCCCACAGGCGACGGCGATGTGATGCAGGACAGGCAAACCCACCACTGGCCCCTTAGTGGTAATGGCCGACACCACCATTGCAACATGGTGACCCCAACCAACGCATGCGGGAGCTCAACTGGTGAGAGGTGCTGCCTTTGGGGCAGGCAAAAGCCTTAGGTCTGGGGTTCGAATCCTAGAGTCTGCAAACTGGGTTCAACTCTGCCTAAGGGCAACAATACCTATAGTGCCCGTGGTACCCTGCGAGGCATGCGTTGGTTGGGGTCACCATGATGCAATGGTGGTGTCGGCCATTACCACTAGGGGGCCAGTGGTGGGTTTGCCTGCCCTGGTATCGCATCGCCGTCGCCTGCGGAGGCGGGGTATGACATATACTGTTCAAGAAAATAAAAAAAAAAAAAAACCGAGAGCAGCTTGACTCAATCATTGACCGAAAATTCTTAAGAGTTGAAAAAGCAAACTTTCTTTATTCCTTTCACGTGCAGAATTGTAGCAAATTATATTGCAAATTTTACACTCTATTATTTTACAAACGAAGCAACTTGTTGTTGGCTTCAAGTGAGTTAGTTTAATTACTAATTTAGACTCTGTAGATTGATTGAAGTTAGAGGATAGCTGTGAGAATCGGGCAGAGAGAATTGTACAAGCTTGTAATTGATTTTATTGGATATAGTGGAACAAAACCCGTAGGATAATGGGGTCCCCGGCTCGGAACTAGAAAAGTGGACTAACGCACAAGGCAGAACCACTATAAATATCTGCCTGATCTTCTTATCCCTTCTCTATTTATATTTCCACAGTTTATTTTATTGCTGTTTAATTGTTCATATTGTTCTCTTAACTTAAATACAAAGGGGATTGTTTTTAAAAGGCAAAAATTTTAATTTTCTGAAATAATCAATTCAACCTCCCTTCTTGATTATTTTCGAGACCAACAATTAGAAATAGATATTTGTTGCTATAATCAATCAAGCTACGGAACGATATAAAATGATAATAACAAATCGTAATAAATTACTAATTTACTAAGTACGAACCCTGTAATTACCCGATAAAAATAAAATATAAAATATTTTAAGATCCAGACAAGCAAAATAAAAATAAATAATAAGTAGTAAATATTTGTTACCATAAAAACATAAAAAAGACCAGTACAAGTAATAGAAATTAAATTAAATTAAATAGCAAGATAGGACACTTAAACAATCAAAGAAGATTAGTTGCCCTATTTACATTATGTTAATAAGTGTTTTGTCTTAATAAGTGACAATGAATTGTAAATAATATAAATAAAACTAATAAATCTTAAATGAATTATTCTACTAAGGAAAAATCATATTAGATTGATTAAGCTAATTAAAGTAAATATAGTAATTGAATTAGGTAATTAGTTTCAATCCACTCAATTTAGATTAATATACTAGGTAAAACCATAAAAAGAAAGGAGTACGTAATTTTTGAAATACGACTAATTTAGAATTAGTATAAATTATAATATAAGTTATACCATAATTAATATGGTAAATATGTTGTTTTAAATATTTTATTTTCAAAACTAATAAAAGGATAGATTGGTTAAATAATCAAATTGGATAACTATTACAAATAGAAAGACATCTCTTATAAATTCCATGACTTTGATTATAAGAAAATAACATATATAAAGATAAAATTCCTAGTTGAATAAGTAGAGAATATACCAAAATCAATAACTAAAACCTGAAAGAATACCGTCAATATTGTTATACAAATAACCAAATAATAATAAATATTTGTTATTTCATTTTCATAGGAAAAATAGATCGGTTCTTGGATTTCCAATAGCATATTCCGATAGTTTTGCAAGGACCACAGGTGAGTAACTTTAACGTCATTACATTGCTTGTGCTTGTAGTATAACTACATTTGTAATAATATATAATCAACCGATGTGCATGCGAGATTGGGTATAATACATGATGATCAGTGTATGATTGAATGCCAAACTATCATAATATAAGTGATAATTCTATTGTATGATAATTATTGTATGAAGCATATTAATAATGTCCGTGAATTGTATGATCACCTTAAACTTAACTAAAAACTACCGGTGCCATAAATAAAAATGGACATCCATTGCATTATATGCACATATTGCATTTTAAAAAGGAGGATGACCCTACTCGTATTAGCATTTCGGTTCTCTGGTGACGCTTCTAGTTTTTCTAGATGATGTTTTCCTAGTTCTTCCAGGAGCACCTTTGCTCTGTTCTGTTTTGCTTTGTTCCATGGGAATTAAGTGGTATCAAAGGAACACCGCTTATGGTATCAATATGAAATGGCTAATACTTAATGGTGTTTCTTTGTTTCAAGGATAAGAGTGAAATGTTTTAAAGTAATTTGTGAGAGTTTATAGTACCCATTCTTCCTTGGTTCTCTCATTCTCTTCGGCATGGTATATCGCTTGTAATGGCTTCCTTCCACCCCAATGAGAGGGAGTAAATCTACATCTTGTTTGGATTTTGATTATCCAACTTGTACCTACTCATATGATTGATTGTTGTATGGCATACGCTTGCTAATTAAACTTGTTTATTATTGTTTGATGTATGGTCTAGTCAAGTCATCTTACTGAGTTTGTGGTTCGCTCAACCCCCAACAGTTTTTGTGTAGGTTATGATAAACTTAACATATAAAATTTGATAGTTTATATAAACAAGTAAATGTTGTAATTTTGTTAGTTGTTACCTAATTTTCATTATTTGGTAGGGGATACCGATTCTCTACGATCCTGGCAGATTTTGGAAAAATCGGAATCCATAATGAAATTAAATAAAGATCTTATATCTATATCATATAATGTAATTAAATATGATAGAGTCTTGTAAACTCTGACTTGTAACACGGTTCTCATATTACGGGTGCATACGTGGTGTGGTAACTTTAGATTAATCCTACCAAGCCCCTTTTTAGGGGTGATAACTCGTCTCACTCTTCAACAATTTCTCCCTGAGTCATCCCATAATCCCAAATCAATCATCAACATCAACATCACCACCACCATCATCATCATCATCAAATTATCATCATCAATCAATTAATACCTAAAAAAAT
Organism: Combretum micranthum; assembly: GCA_024138025.1. Taxonomy (NCBI): domain Eukaryota; kingdom Viridiplantae; phylum Streptophyta; class Magnoliopsida; order Myrtales; family Combretaceae; genus Combretum; species Combretum micranthum. Next base: position 1,013,455 of record JAMXBD010000270.1, on the reverse strand, counting down.
ATCAACAATGAGCCAAAGCCCAATATAACAGTACTAAAAGCACACACGAGATGGCATATATACTTAAACTAATGCAATGCAACAAAAAGCAAGTTATAATCTTTGATTTAAAGTAAAACAAACAATACTAGAACACTCACACTCTAGAACAAGCCTTTGGGAATATAGCGATAATGAATAACAGCAACTGCTCAAGGTGTTGATATAAGCAACCTAGAAACTTATATCTCCTATATCTAGCCGAAAAAGAAAAATAACTCATCTAGAGATCACAGCCATTACATAACTTTACTTGTCTCAGTCTATAGCATCGTTTAGTTTAACCGATCCCACAAATGTGAACTAAACCATGTTACTTCACCTTAAGCTTAAGCAAATGTTACGCCAATACCATTTGTCTCATCAGCTACCTGCTGAGCCACTTATGAATTACCATAGCATCATGGCATACCATTGCATTATGGTAGGAGGTAGCCTAAGTGCTTAACTACCATACCTTGCTCTAGGCAAGGTTATCACTTCTTGGACCAGATTAAACGACATAAGCACAAGCAAAACTCATTAATTAAGCCGTCTTTAAGTTTTAGTTCATTAGGAATGTCTATTAACCAAAAAAAAAAAACAAGCACATCACTATGTACCTTTCATATTTGAAATCCAAACAGTGACAGAAGATAAGTTAAAGGCCATCTTAGAGGATAAATCAGAAGCAAACATCTATTCATAAAATTAAACTTATATAAGTATTTAAATTAATTATTTATTTACATCAAACTTATTTTAAATCCTTATAAAATTAGATACTAAGTAGAAACCCCGCCATGGCTGTGAAAATCACACTGCCAAGATACGAACGGTTCTTCATAATCTGTCAAATTATTTATTATCTTTGTTTAAAATTGTTTATTACAAAAACATCATCATATCATTCATATTCAAAATACTCATTTTTCTTAACAAACAAATATTTGAAATAACATATTCCCCTTATTATCCATAGTTCATCCAAACATATTAATATAAGCCATTTATTAGTTATTAAGCCTACTTTAACTTAGCCCCAGCCAAAATTGATAAGAATTAATCATTTAATTCAATTCTTAAGTCAAGTTGGTTAAACTTAATCAATCTAATTCATTTTAGCTCATTAAAGTCTATTTATTCAAGTTGAACTTAAATTATTTACTAAGTTCATTTTATACTTAAGATTCATTTTATGCTTAAATCTATGTTCAATCTAATTTTTATTAAACCTAGTAATTCACTTAACTCATTCCTAATTGTATAAATGAAATAACATATCATATTAACTATTATTCATCTATTCCATTTTATGAAATTTGAACTATTTTAGTTTGGGTGAAGCATTTTAAACTTAATGTATTTAGGTGATATACATCATGAACAAGGTATTATTACTTGTTAAATTTATGTTTTGAAGGCCTCGGAGGGTTATTTAAGGTTAAGGAAAGAATTAGGTCAAGTTTCGTGCGATTTGAACGAGAAAATGTGAAGTTATGAAGGGGCTGGAAAAGTACACAGGGAGATACATGGCCACATGTATTACCCCATGTTCTTTTAGAGTTGAAAGAGTTTTGTGATCAAAGAGAAGCACGGCAAATACATTACCATGTGTTCTTGGCCATACTATTCTAGAAAACATGCTTTCTATGAGATTTTGAGGTCCGAGAGGAGCATGGTTGGATAAGGCAAGCTATGTTTTAGTTATGCTTCTTCTTGAGTAGGTTAAAATCATGTGTTTTCAGGCAATAGTAAAAAGCATGACTAATTATAGCATCTTGTCTTTACCTCGTGCTCTATGCTCTAGTTACTTCCTTCAAAACTAACTTATTTTACCTCTTGTTTTATATCATTTTTTTAATATCTAACATCCTATACTCAGCATACAAACTTAGAATCATCATTTATAATGTCTATATATATTTTTCTACTTCATATATCATCAAAATCCTAATTCTAACATACATTATTTCACTTATGTTTTAACATATAAATTCATATATTACAAGCTTACAAGTTTTATTTTTACATCTTACATATAGCTAACATCAATTCATCAAATACATGCATAAACAACCATCAAAACAAGAAAATAAAATCACTTACATGTTTGTTGTCCATAAGTTATTTGTCTTCCACCGTATCTACTTCCTTGGTTTTTTTTTTTTTTTTTTTTTGAGGTACTTCAAACTTGTTTTCCAACTCCTATCTTTTTTACTAACTTTGATATCTTCTCTAACCTTCTTGAAATTGAGATTTAGAGTTGTTTTTAAGAGAACGAAGAGATAAAAAGAAGAGAAGAGAAGGGAGGAAGAAGAAAAACAAAAAGAAAAAGCAAAGGGAAGGAAAAAGGTGAGGAGGTAGGGGACAAATAAAAGAAAAAAAGAAAGGATAAAGTTTTAAATATTTTTAAGATAGGGTATTAAATTTAAACCTCTCTAATAATCCTATTTAGATCTAGAAATAGCTAGAAAATAATTTGAGAATATACACATTAGAAATTAAAAGATTGAATCGAAACTCTAACTTAAGACTTTAATTTATAAGAAATTGGTATTTAATTTGGATCTAGGTTTAGAACTGATACTTTTAAACAAGTGGTTGATTTTAAAAATTATGGGAATTTAAGAAACGAAGATTAATTTAAAGTTTAATGGTTCATGAGTTTAATTTAACATTAAAATTGAGTGTTTAAGAGTTTAGGACTTGAAAGTGAAGACAATGGGTTATATTTGAAAAAAAAAAAATTAGACGAGAATATGAAATTCAATTTGTCAAAATAGATAGAGGAAATATATAAACAATTTCAAAGCGAATATTTCTAATATCAAATCTCAATTTAATATATTTACTAATTTAATTATATCAAGTTGTCTAATCATATTTTATTATTTGCTTCTTTTATTCGTTTAAACCATGTTCAAAATTAACTACTTATTATACTAGTCAATTAAATCATTTCTAATTTTAACTAAGTGAGGATTATGGGTGTTTCATGCTACGTAATAGTACAAAGTATTATATGTGTCACACCCCGAAGGGTATCCTAAACGTGACAGTCCGCCGTACACAATATTAAAGCCTAAGAATGACCACCTCAGTCATGCGAAGGCTTCTATACTATGTACAAGGCGTTTAACACATTAAGGAGACACATCGGAATGATACATTTTATGTTGATACAATTGAGTAACAATGTAAAGGAAATAAAATCCACTATACTTTCGATACAAACCACTATACTTCAAAATACAAATCATTCAACTTCAATTACATTCATCCACAGACTTCCCTACATAAACTATTACAAGACAAATCATAAAACTAGCTGATAACTTCAACATTCTCATTTCTTGCCGGAATCCTGAAGCCATTCTCGGCTTCAACCATCTCAGTCCCCATTTTGCATTCTTGAGATAACCTGTTCATTTAAACAACTATTGGGGTATGAGCTACACTAGCTTAGTGAGAATTTCCTTAGTTCCGTACCAGAACAAGCAAGCATTAATCAATTATATGCTATGCATGAACAAACACGTGAGCAAGCAATTATGTATGAGTATCCGGAACCCACACACAGAATGGATTTACGCCTTCCGTATCTTAGGTTAGGGATGGTATTGAAGTCTACACGACTGCTGCTAGTCCCCAAGCCCTCGGCTTATAGCACTCGCCTCAGCTAGGCTCACACATAGAATGCATCCCCGATGCGCCTTAGTTTCCTATGAATGAGCTCTGAGGGTCTCATTATCCAAACGAGTCCTCGGACCATAGATCGACCTGCGTAGGAGTAGCACGCTACCAAATGCAATATGTCCGATGCGATGCATGATCAATTTACTTTTTGCTTAGGTCAAAATATTTATACATTCTTTAGAGTGACCAGCCAATATCATACACATACAGAAATAATATGAACGGTGCAGTTATCCAATCAAATCGTGGTTTCGATATGCTTTAGTATTCTTTGGCATACATTCATCACAGCCTCATCATATATCCCATCCCCATTCATATCGATTTTTATCTTGTTCCTATAATCTAATGCAACTAACTACAAGCACAATCAAGGTAACAAAACAAGGAGAAAACTCACTCGGCCATTGGATCACCGTCTTCTAGTAATAGTAATTCGGTGGCAGGGAATCGTCGATTTGGATCACCTAAAAAGGAAGAAATACTCTAATAAGTATTTCAACTCAAACTAATCTAAACGATCTTATACGAATTATCAAATTCGTAATTCTCGTCCTAAGCGGGAATTCCAACTTAAAACAGCCATAACTTGGTCATTTTAACTCGGAATCTCGCAAATTATATATCGATTTCTATCTACTTCGAAGATCTATCTATTTCTAATATTATTTTCAAGTTTTGAAAACTTTGAAGCTTCGAAAAGTTCGGATCAGATTAGGGCAGCAAAATTTCAATTTCCGAAAAATAGTTTTGTAAATGTTTGAAATGTTCCTACTGTATAACTTAACTATACATGCAATATGAGTGATTTCCTAACATGAATGACATGAGATGAGCCTATTGCATGCATGATCTTGATGATTTTGCTAAAAGGAAATTTTATAACTTTTTATTTTGCAAGACCATAATGACAACTTACTTATGAAAAATCTAGTTTTCTAACTTTTATCATTTCCATTTGTTTTGGATTTGTTACTTAAGAAAATATAATTATTTTTGTCAAAATTGAGTCTTCATTATATATACTACTTATGACCTTCATTTCTTCATAAAAATTTCCATTTTACACTTGGTAAACATGTTTTCAAGTGGGGTTGATTCCAAAATCCGAATTTGGTAAAAATTGGTTTTTGAGTGATTCCTTTAAGTAGAAATCATTTGATATTTAGAAAATTAGGGCTCAATCATACATAACCACTAAGGACTTCATTCTTACACAAAAATTTGCATTTTACACTTTGCAAATATGTTTTTAAACAAGCTTTTCACAAAAATCCGAATTTTGGAAATTTTCGTTTCTTGCATAATTCTTATGAGAAAACTTGTTTAATGCATCAAAATTTGAAGCTTTACTATATCTATTGTCTAAGGACTTCATTTAACACATAAAACTTGCAATTTGAGTTCAAATACTAAGTGATTACTTATGCATCATCTCAAATTACGAATTTGACAATTTGATCACTAACTCAAAATTTTCCATTTTAATTCCATTACTTGTTTTACACATTACTCATGCCTAAACTCATTTTAACTTGTAAAAATCATTACTTAATGATACCTATTACCTATATACTTCATTTTTCACATGAAACATGAGTTTTGGAGTTGATAAATGGGTTTTAAAAATTGGTCTTGGTTGGGATCCGAATTTAGAAAATTTATTTTTGGTCATATCTTTTGATAAAATCTATCTAAGCTTATGAAAATCCATTCCTCACATATCCTATCCTAAGAGCCTTTCATTTCTTAAATAAAAACTTCATTTTTGAGTTGGAAAACATGTTTTTAAAATAGGCCTTGGCCAAAATCCGAAAATAGAATTTTTATTTTGAAAATAACTTTTGGAAATCACTTTTGATTCTTGTAAAAAGAAGTCTTGATGATATACATATATTAAGCCTTCATTTTCTTAAGTAAAAATTACATTTTGACACTTGGAAAGTGGTTTTTAAATGGGGGTCTTGCCAAAATACGAATTTCACAATTTTGTTTGAGTTCATAACTAAGATCTATACTTAATATGAACATGAACATAAACATAAAACAAATGCATGGTAATAAGCTATAAACATCATGGATCTAAACTTTACTTATCAAAATCTTTCATTTATGGTATCTATACCCTAAGCCCTTCATTTTAAATGAAAAATATACATTTTGAAGTTGAAAAACCACTTTTCTAAATATGGTTCCATTTTCATCCGAATTTTCAAAAGTTGTTTTTGTTGAAAATAAAATAGATCTTGAGTTTCCTACAACTTCCTACCATCATCATGCTATCACAAGTCATCATGAACATAAAACAAAGTCTAATGCATTTTATGAACTCAAAACTCTAGATCTAGTTTTCTAAACTAGTTTTAAATGCATGAATCACTAAGATGGACATGTGGATGATAGATCTATGCATAAATCATAAGAAATAACAAATATAACAACCTAAATAACAAGATCTATGGCATAAACGAAAATCAAAGCTATAAAAAGTTAGATCTACAATATATATCAACTTTAAACAAGAAAATAATTGTAATACAAGATAATAAAAGTAGAGAAAAGGAGTGTTTCATTTTTGGCATCATCATCCTAAGCTTTTAAGCTTATGGAAGGTCATTTGATGCATGAAACCTTCATTACACTTTACCTATATCACCTATGGAGCTTTGGGAAGAAGATTTGCTTAGAAATCTTTAGGAATGAAGTGTGGAAGCCATGGAAGAAGAAGGGGGCAGCTTGTTTTTCATGGAGGAACAAGAGGAAATGAAGAAGAAAGAGAGGAAAAATGAGAGAGAAAAGTTAAAGAATGAAAGAGGGAAAGTGAGTAAATGAAGGAGTGAGAGAAAATGAGTGTTTTAATTGTAAGAAAGAAGAAAAAAAATAAAACAAGGCAGCCAATGTGAAGCCATGCTGCACGTGAATTGCAAGGAGAGGAGAGAAGGGTTTTGTTGAAATTTGACTCAAAATTGAATTGTATAATTAATGTGTAATGTAACTTTCTTAAGAAGGAGTGGAAAAATAATTAATTTGGTCAAAATGGAGTAAATAAAGGACAATGGCAGCCATAAAGAAGGGTCAAAATCTGCCATGAAGTGTGGGTTAATGTGTAGAAAGATTGAAGTGAAAAGGAAGTGATATGTGTAAGGTGTACTTGAAGGTATGGGTTGTAAAAGTACTTTATTAATAAAATAAATTAAAATAAAATAAAATTAGAAAATTTATTAAATATTTGTAGCAGATTTTTCATATTTAAAATTAAATAATTATTTGAATTATTTTAGTAATTTAACAAATATGTTACCGGTATGATCAAAATACGCGAATATGGGCTATAAATGATATTTTTATAACCCGAAAAATTCTAAAAAATTATTTTATGAAAATAAAAATATTTTTAAAATATTTTTCAATTATTAAATTAATTTATTTTATTTTTAGTATCGGGTCTTAAACAGAATCTGATCCCGTAAAGACCCGAAACGAACTAAATTTTAGAAAAACAAAATTTTCTATAACATATAAAATATTTATCTAAAAATATAAGACTTTATAAGAATAATAAAATTTTGTAATGAAATAAAAATGAATAGTGCAAAAGACTAATCAATTACCGGTAATAATGGAAATACGATAAAAAGTTATAACTGTAACTTTTATAACCCGAAAAATTATATAACTGATATATTTGGAAATCTTATGAAATTACGAGTCTAACGGTACTATTGGTATATTTTTTATATCTCGAGCCGGGACACGTTTTCGAAGTTGTATCCGAACGGGTTCGAAATAGGTCAAAAATTTACCAATCTGATATTTTTAAACAAACTCATATTACTATGAGCTATTCTACATATTTAAACTACATCTCGGCCTCTAGGCTAGGGGCGCTAGATTGCCGGACTTAAGCTATTATATTCGCTTAGGGTTTCCGGGTGATTTTCCTTTAGATCTTTGCCAAATTGGAAACTGATATTTATGTTTATACAACATATTTAATTTGAGAAATTTATTTTATATATCATTTTTGTAAGTATTTATTATCTTTTAACGTTTTCGGAATTCTTGAATTGAGTTATATTTTCGAAAGTCAATTGTTATTTGCTTTTTAATAATTTGTTTTTGGGCTTTATATTACCCCTTTTTATAAATCGGAGTTAAATATGGAATTTTTATTTTGTACGTCGTGATTTTGAATTTGAAGACTGTTGAGTTCTCATTTTATGTTTAAGGATTTTCATTTTCTCAAGATTAAGAAGTTTCTGAATTCGTTCGTGTTTTTGAACTAGTTAAAATTCGGTTTTAATTTGGAGTGATTTTTAGGGTTTATTTTAGAAGTTCATCTTGGAATTATTTACTGAAATTTTCCGGGGCTTACAATATGTTTATACTATTTTCCATGTAAATAGAAATTAGTTATTATTTATTCACAATATTTAATACGCTATTAATAGCAAGATGTTAAATAAATATAATTTGAAAATAAATAAATTACATCAGAATGTTACAATATTTGGGGTAAGTTTATTTCAGGTTATAGCGTTTCAATAGTTAAAAAAAGGTTATAATGTTTTGACAAGTGGGTCATTTAATGTCTCCCTAACAGTCAGTTAATGACACCATTAATAAACATCCGTTAAATACTAGCTAGCATACACATGGACAAGAATAATAATTTAAAATATTCCATTTAAAAGGAAAAAAAAAAGAAAAAGTAAAAGAAAAATCATTATTCATCTTCTACCTTTGACCCCTCTCTCTCTCTCTCTCTCTCTCTCTCTCTCTTCACCTTTCTCTCTCTAATATCTCTCCCTCTCCACAATCTATATTTTTTACTAAGGAATTAACAAACACAACCTTGGACAAAGCAATAAAGTCAACTGAACGTTAAGTAAAAATAGAACCAAATGAGGCGCACAGATCGAATGTTGTGGTCCAACAGGTCATCTCCTTTCCTGTTTCATAAACCACATACAAATACAAGTACGAACTCCCAACTACTTTGAGTACATCAATTCCAAATCAAAGTTTAGAGAGGTTTGAATTATTCCTTTTAGGCTCAATCGAAATCTGCAAATGATTGTGATGATGTGGGTTTGGTTCTTTGAACAAAGTTAACAATGAAGGTTAGGTATTCGTATTAATTGAAAGGTGATGTGTAGTAAGTTGTCAAGGGAATGGTAAGGAGAACTTTGTGATCTAGTGTTGGTTGGGTGGGCTACTAGTGTGAGTTGGAGTGGTGTTGAAGGTCATCAATGACGGTTGCGCTTGTTTCGTTTGGTTGAATGACTTTTGAATTTAACATGGTAGGTTAGTGGAGATGTCCTCAATGAAGGAGATGGTAGATGTCTTTGGCTTTAATTGGAGTTTATGCCAATAGAGTAAGAGGTTGAAGATGAAGGCTTAATAGGGATTGGTTTCGCTCTTTGCCGCTAAGGATGAGGATTTCGTTGTCGCGATTAAAAACTCGATAGAGATGAGTTAATAATTCATGCAGCCATAGATTAGTCTGGGTAGTGCGTAACACTGTAGTTCGTAAAGGGAAAGGTTTAAGAGAGGAAGTGAGCTCGAGAGAGATAGAGGCAGAGAGGGAGAGGTACGGTGGAGAGAGAGTAGAGAGAGAGAGAGGCTAGAGATAGAAGATGAACAATAATTTTTTTTCCTTTTAAATTGAACATTTTAAATTATTATTCTCGTTTACTTGTGCACCAGCTAGCATTTAATGGATGTTTATTAACAGCGTCTTTAACTGGCCATTAGGGAGACCTTAAATGACCCACTTATCAAAACGTTGTTGCTTCTTTTTAACCACTTGAAACGTTACGATTTGAAATGAACTTACCCTCGAATATTATGATCTTCTGATGTAATTTACCCATTTGAAAACATGTCTATTTGCTATATATATGTAGCACTAAAAGAATAATCTTACTTCTAAATAATGTAAGATTTTTTTTTTCTTTCAACTTAAGTGGGATATGCTTGTGCATAGAGTGAAAAAGAAGCCTCACATTGTTTAAAAGTAGAATTTTCCTTTTAGAGCTACTCTATATAAAATAAATAGACGTGCTTTTAAATTATATTTACTTAATGTTGTGTTATCAATAACACTGTTAAGATATGTCCTTATTGGTTTTGATGATAACAAAAAGGAAATAAAGATATCTAATTAATTTAACTAAGTGTTCAAATATAGCAAGAAGCTTTGTTAGATTCAATGCTAGAAGCAATGCAAAAACCTCTAGAAGAAGCGTTATTAGAACTTTTGCTAAAACTTTTACTAGAATGTTTAAGTTAAGAAGAAAGTTTTTATAAGAGCTTTTTGTGAGCTTCCTTTATACTAAGGACAAGTTTTAATGATGAATCCCAGCTCCGCTCATTAGATATATTTATATAATGCATATAATATGTTCTACTCAATGAGGGCTTACAAATCCATGGGGATAAGCATCTAAGTTGGTTATTCCTCGATCTATTATTTTACAAGATTTAAAAAAAAAAACCTTTTATTTCTTTTTTTATGAAGATAATTTTGAACATATATTTGGCTTTAACATAAAGGACATCAAGAAAATTTTTTTAAAGACATGGATTAGCATGATTAAGGAAGCTACGGATTAGGATATGGATAGGGTTTTAATTATAACAAAATATTCAGATTTTATGGAGCCTTATTTTATATAATTTCAAGATATTCAAAATAATTTTAGAAGACTTAATATCAAGGATTTATAAATGCTAAAGGCAACAACAGATTTAAGCTCGGATAAGATCAATTCATTTAAATATCTCAAGATAACACCATGCAAGATTTTAGGAAGACTTTTTAAGAATTCAAAGTTCAAATTCTCAACGGATAAAATTTGTTTCTTCAAAGAGATTTACTCAAAGAAGCCGTTATATTTGAAGAATATATAAGAAGCTAGATTCTGAATTCAAAGATACTCTTGTGCTCACATTTTAAGTTTAATGCTAGAAGTTGTCTACATTTACTACTTTATATTTCACTTTGTGCTTAAATTTTGAGAACCCATTTTATCTCTTTTGAAACTCTCCTTACCCTTTGTTTTAAGAGTTATGTTGAGAGGATTACACTTAGTATCTTGTAATTCTATAATTAGCCTTGGTGTAAGACTTGTGAAACAAAGCAAGATAGCATTGGTGATTGTAACCTATCAATTAGTTATTAGATTAGTGAAATAACTAGTATAAACAACCGAATCCCCAGTGGTGGAGCTAAAAGAGAGGAATAACTCACAAGAAGAAACCTCTATGAATCTCAGGTCTCATTTACTTTACACACTTTAATTTCTTATTACTTTATTTGCATCGTATTTAATCATCATTTGTGCACACTACGTTGATATGTTTGTCTCCCCTTTTGTTTATCAACTGAGACCTACAAATATATTATATGCTATGAATAGATAATAACTAATTTCTATTTACATTAAAAATAGTATAAACATTTAATATTTTTTATTTTTATATTAATTTTTATTTTATTTTTATTTATATCTTATTAATTTTTTTTATTTCTGTCAAAACTCATCTTTTAAAGAGATAAGGTTGGCATGTAAGTCTATCAAACTTGTCTCTTCAAGAGATGAGGTTGGTGTAATTCTACCAACTTCGTTTCTTCAAATTGTTTAAAATTGGGATTATTTTCATCGCAATGGCATTTTTGTAATTAAATATTTTTTTCTTTACCCAATTGCACACTACATGTATTAAATTTTTATTAATATTTATATATATTATATATATACACACAAAACATATGCTTATAATATTCAACAAATCCTCTTTCGCTCAAGCCATATTATTAACTCAGAAAATAATTATCATATCCATGTTCAATGGACATAGACAAGCCAACCATATCTAGCTCATGTTTCATTTTTCTTTTCTTCAGCAACATGTTTCCTTATTCATAAGCATAATAACAAAATCTCCAACATGGATTAAATTAAACTAGCCCATCAAGTAGCTCTATGTTGGTTATTCCGACTTGCTCTGACTTAATATAGAAAGTCTAATTAGTATTTAAAAATAAATACCGACATAGTACATGATATTTAAAAATAAGATTTCATCCTTTGTTGTTTGTTATTATTTTTGTGTCTACAACTCAAGATGACAGAGTGTAATACATGTTTATCTTTATACAAATTCGATGAAATCAATTACTAAAATATCATTCCAAAATCATCTATACAAGATGAGATATAAGATAATCTACATAAATCATGAGCGTAAGTTGGGACATCATGTTTGGGTATTGTCACTAAATCGAATCTCTAAAGTAGGATATGGTACTTTCTTCATATATCACAGTTATTCTTCACAATAAGTCACAGTACCTAATTTAACTTTTCATTTTGCTAGACATAGCTCCAGGAGGACCCATGATCTTCATTTTCATCTTTATTTTCCAAAACAATTATTCTTCTCAATAAGTAATAGTACGTGATTTGACTTTTCATTTTGCTGGACATGGCTCTGGGACCCATCATTTTCATTTTTATCTTTATTTTGCACGAGAAATGACTAGGATTTTATTTCAAGAGTTTCATATGTTATTATCGCGATACTTGCAAGTGTTTTCCATGTCAGAATTTACAAAGTGCAATATACAACAGTATATAAAAATCCATATATCTCATTTAATAGACATGATGTTGGTATTGTTTTCTAGTATTAATTTTATTTTAACCTTATTTAAGTAATTAATTTTAATTAAGGTTCTAAATAAGAAATAATTTTTAAGATGATAGATTAGGTGGCAAAGGTGGATGTTCGCAACTAGTTTTAAATTGTATTTTTGATAACTTGTAAATAAATCTTAAATGTATGCAACATATCCATTTAGTTCCTCTATTTTTAAAAGTGAAGTTTAGATTGTAAACCTTTACATTATCTTTTTTCCCTTAAAAGAAAATAAGAATTTTAAAATATAAAAGAAAACTTTATGAATATAGCAAAATATCAGCAATGAAGAATATAATTATGTCATTTTTTAAACTATTTTATTCAATGTTATAACAGTAAAATAGGACAAATTTGAAAGTCCAATCACTTGATATTAAAGATATAAAATCTTAGTGTATATAGAATAAAATAAGGGGGTTTTATTCCCAATTACTTTAGACAGGAGATGTTTGTTCACTTGTAGAATATAGAATGTTAAAAAATCATGCACCACTGAGCTACATGCAAAAGTTATAAGGCAAGTTTCTAAGCCAATTTTAATTTTACTTAACCAAACATTACCTTTTTTGAAATTTTATGTCAATTCATGCAATTATAACAATAATAGTAAAGAGATAAGGGAAGGAGAAAATCAAATCAGCAATTAACATGGAGTTTGGCCTGCCTCCTAGTCTCTATAGTCCACAAATTGCCTCATTGAAGGACAACTTCACACCATTACATTCAATAAAAAAATTGCTTCACAAAGAGGACTTCAACAATTTGTCTCATTAAGAGGACTTTACCAATGCCCACAACTTGTAAGACTTCACTCAAATACCTTAACACATGAGAACTCCACCTATTGCCTCAAACATAAAAGGACTTCACCAAAACACTCACAAACAAATGTGTGAATAGTGCCTTACAATTAGCTCACTAATCTCAATATAACATTATTTGCTCAACACAAACAAATACAAATTGAAAGAGTATTTTCACATAATGTATATCAATTAAGCCTTACTCCCTTATGCAATAACACCTTAAACAATCAAATTTATAAGCACCCCTAAAAGCTAGGCTATATCCCCAAATGCTTTCACCAATGGTTGAATCGAAAATTCTACAATGGTTCATGTATCGACGAGCTAGTCTAAATTCCACCAGTAAGCCAGCATAAGTTTCGTGCCTGCAATCTCTTTTGAGCACCATGCCTCATCTTTTTGTACTAGTTGGCCAATCTATTCTAGACTGGCTTGTCAATGCGCTTCCCCTATATGCACTACACAAAAACACAACACAAAACACAAACATATATATGCACACATAGCTCAAACATATGACAAATATATTTTTCTTATTAAATGTAACTTAACTAAGTTGTGGAGTATTTCTATAATGCATTTTCTTATCAATACAAGATTGTAACCTCCATTGGTTCAACAATCTCCCCATTTTTTATGAAAACAATCATTGCATAATATTGTTCCCCCTCAACTTAACACTCCTCCTTAACTTAACATTCGGTTAAAGCTCGTTTGATAAAATATATAATGCCTAATTAAAGGATCCCAAGTAATAATCAACTTATTAAATGCAACTTAACTTTAAGAATTAAGCATTTGTGCAATACATTTCCTTATCGAAATAAGATTGTAACCTCCTTTAGCTCATCAATCTTCCCATTTTTTATGAGGGTAATCATTGTAAAATTTGCTCCTCCTCAAATTAGCACTCTTCATCAGTTAAGCATATGGGTAAAAGCTCATTTAGTTAAAATATATGATGCTCAACTAAAGGACTTAAGTTGCACTTAATAAGCAACTTCATTTTAAGCACAAAACACATAAGCATATTGTTTTTAAAACCCAAAAACTTTGCTCTGAGATACCATTAAGCATTAAATCTTAGAGACTAACTCTCATACCAATTATTAATAAACATGCATCAATAAGCTATAACTCATATGCAAAAGCTGCAAAGTAGGTTTCTGAACCAATTTTAATTTCACTTAACCAACCATTATCTCTTTTGCAGATTTATGCCCAATTCATGCAATTATAACAATAATAATAAAGAGATGAAGGAAGGAAAAGACCATTCCGACATTTAACGTAGAGTTCGGCCTACCCCCCTAATCGCCACGATTCACAAATTATCTCACTTAAGGACAACTTCATACCATCACATTCAACAAACAAATTGTCACAAGGAGGACTTCAATAATTTGCCTCATCAAGAGGACTTCACTAATGCCTACAACTTGTAGGACTTCACCAAATGTCTCAACACATGAAAACTTCACCTATTGTCTCAAACATATGAATACTTCACTAAAACACTTACAAACAAATATGTGAATAATGTCTCACAATTAACTCACTAATCTCACTATGGCACTATTCAATCAATAAAGATAAATAAAAATTAAGAGAGTATTTTCTCATAATCTCTACTAATTAAGCCTTACTCCCTTATGCAAAAACATCCTAAACAATCTTATTTATAAGCACTCTTAAAAGTTAGTCATTATCCCCAATATATTTTCACCGATGATCGAATTGAAAACTCTATAACGGTTAGTTTTCACGTACCAGTGAGCCAATGTGAGTTTCGTGCACATAATCTCTCACATGATTCCTTCTGTTTGAGTACTACACTTCATCTTCTTGTATCGATGAGCCAGTCCATTTTATACCAGCTTGCCAATGCGCCTCCCATGTACACACTGCACAAAAAAAAAGTACAAAACACAAACATATATATGCACACATAGCTCAAACATATCACAACTATGTTTTTCTTATTAAATATAACATAAATAGGTTATAGAGCATTTGTGCAATGCATTTTCTCATCAAAACAATATTATAACCTCCATTAGTTTAACATAGAATAGGGGAAAATGAGTGTAGAGGGAAAAAAAGACACATTAATGTCATGTTCGGTATGCAAGAAGGGACCCATAATAGAATCACAATTTCGGGCTCCATTCCATTTCCTATATTTGGACACACTTTTAGAAGTTGAAATCATGATTCTTTGAAATCGATGATTCCGGATTTGAAAGGGAATTTGATTTTACCTTTGAAAAGGTAGAATCAAATTCCCTTCTAACTTTATGAATTACTTGAAGTTTAAATACTCTTTTATCCTATCAAGTATTTATAATTTGTATTTATTAGTAGGCTTTTTCAACAAATACAATTTACAACCATTCTATTTCATGTATACTTTCAAACATAGGAATAGATTTTACATTTTGTAACCCATTCCATTCCAAATTATTCCTACATATAAAACATAACATTAGGTGTTTAAGATGGTATTGATTAAATGTGAAGTCGTAGAACTCAATGAGCAAACCATTGCAAGGCATATTACAAAATTTGAAGTCTAAGATTATGCATGTAGTGGAGTTGTAATCTTATGATAGCTTGGAGAATGTTATTAAGTTGGCTATCAAGAGATAAACACAGGTAAGGTAGGAACTAAATGCACACAAAGGAGTTGATGGGGCATATTAGAGAGATTGAGGAGGTTAAAGAGCTACAAAATAGAAACATCCCTCAAGAGTTGTTAAAAAGGGAGAAGGAAATGGATTTAAGTCTATTTTTGTAGAAGAACCTAGGGATTGAGAAGAAGCAAGATAAGCACAAGACAAGTAAATTTAAGTGCTTAAAGTGTTTATGGTTTGGCCAAATTATTTTTGAATGCCTTAATAGAAGAGTAAATAATAGTGGATCAAGATGAGATTCCAATGACTAAAGTGGAGAATGATGAAGAGATGATGTTAAGTTGCATATAGAAAATAATTCTTCTTTATGATGAGGGGAGAGATGGAGTGAAATCAAAATGAGGTATTGTTATGAGTTAGATGAAGGTGAGTAGTTAAGAAGGTAATCCTTGGTAGAATCGGTTTCATACTCACTTAAAGGTTCATGACAAGATTTTTTCTATAGTCATTAATGGAGAAAGTTATATTAATGTGACATGTAATGTTGTTAAGGAAAAGGGAAGTTTGAATGGGGGGAATTCAATAAACGGACCTTATTAAAGAGCACATTAATGGGTTTAACACCATATATTACCTAAAATCTTAAAGATATGAGGTTTATGGATCTTCTCTCTTATAAATCCTTATATTATAACAATCTCACCCACAACTGTGAGTCTACAATAGGTTAATGTCTTACTCCCACTAAGCATATACCTTGTAGTCTTATTAAGAGGTTATTAATTTGATTCCATCAAACTTGTTTTGTGAGTGGCTTGTTGTCTAGTTACTCAGCTTCATCATTGGTTTCATACCGAGTCATCTCCACAAAGCTCTTCTTTCCACATAAAGAGCCCAATCATGAAAGTGTCTTAGTTGAACCCTAAACTCTGATATTACTTGTTAATATATGCCATATGTGATTTCAAGTCCATTAATGTGGTTCCTTCACAAGGTTCATTTGTGCAATTCTCCACATTGATAGCTTCTCCCCCTAACAAGTGGTACTAGAGTCAATAGTTCGGCTCAACACTCCATGGTTGTCTCCTTCATGTGGAAAGAAAAGCTTTCTAGTAGTAACTCATCTGTGAAATCCATGATGTAAGGTGAGTAGGTAGACAGTAAACAGTGAGATTAGAAAAGTCCTATATAAGAAATATGTGGATCGTGTGAATGATTTATAAGAAGAAAAACCCATTAACCTAATACCTTAAATTTTAAATTGTATTCGATGTTAAGCCCATAAGTGGTTCCTTCATAAAGTCAATTTGTAAAATTTCTCATTGTTAAAGGCTTCTTCTCTCTTTAGCAAATGTGTAGACACAAAAGATGGATTTAAAGACTCTTTTAATTACTGCATTGTATTAGCTACATGGTTCAATAACAAAGGATTTGAAATACCTCAAACCCTCACCTAGTTAATTTAGAAACGATTTAATTTACTAATATAATAGATAGTTAATTTTGAGCATAGTTAAGTAGTTTAAATGAATAAAATGAGTAGATAACAGAAAAAGGAATAGACAATTTGATATAATTAAATTAGTAAATAGGTCAAATTGAGATTTGAGATTTAAAATTTTCTTTTAAATCAACCATATGTCTCAATGACTTTTCTTTATGAATTAAGCTTTTCATTTTCTGCAAATTCTTCATTGAGACTCCTTTGTCTTCGATTTAAAATCTTAAATCTCGAAATAAATATTTTAAATGTTTTACAAACTCTTAAACCTTTAAACTTTAGTTAACTTTCATTTTGTAAAGTCTTAATAATTTTTGAAATCAATTACATGCTTAAAAATATTAGTTTTAGAACTAAACCCAAATTAAATATCTTATTTTCACAAATTAAACTTTTGAATTGTGTTTTTACATCAAGTTATAAAATCCTAATATCATAGTTATCAAAATCGTGATTTTACTCATACGATTTTATGAGTTTACAATTTTATAAAGCCCTTACGAGTTCACTTGTGGGTAGAATCGTTTTTTGATAGAATCTTACAATTTCAACCGAGTCTACATGTAAACTCAATAAAATCTTACGATTTTAACCAAACTTACCGATTCTACCTATTTGAGTCAAATAACCTAAAATATAAAAAATACAATTATGTGTTTACAAAGTCATCAAGTATTAAGGATTGGGATGATATTTCTCTCTTGTTGTTATTTCTATTTGGTTTCCTGATACTCTCCATTTTTTTTCCTCCCTCTCCTGAAAATCTCTGTTCTACATTTATAGAATTTATTCTATTCAAGTCATAGCTGTAAAATTCACAAGAAAACTTATTTATTTCATTTATATAATTAAGCATTTAATAACTTGAAAATTTTGATTTTCCTTCAATTTATCACTTATTTCGAACAAAACAATAGAAAAATAAATTAATTTTAACTCTATTTACTCTTTTTAATATGTGTGATATCATGGATTAAGAGTTATTATGAAAAAAAAAAGAACTTAATTTCATTTTTTTTTACATCCATTATGTGTTTTAAGTTTTATACATTTTCTATAAGCATTTCTATAATTTTTTAAAGCTATTTTGCAAAGGGTATAGAAACTTATGTTTCTACGTTTCGATTTTACTAACCCTTTGGTGATTCTATATAAAATCGCGAGTTTAATAATTTTATCTAATATATATGTTCTCAAATTATTTTCAAAACTAAAGATAATTATCAGAAAGGTTTAAACTCAATACCTATTCTAAAATATTTCTAATTCCTTCTTTTCCTTTATCTTTATCTTTTACTTTTCCCCTTTTTCTTTTTCATTTCCTACTTTCTTTCTTTCTCTTTCTCGTTTTCCTCCTTTTCCTTTTCTTTTCTTCTTCTTCTCCCTTCCTTCTTCAAATTTCAACTCTCAATTCTCAATCTCAACAATATTAAACAAGGAATCAAGGTTAGAAAAGAAGATAGGAAGTAGAAATCAAGTTAGATATAGCTTCAACAAAAAGAAGAAGTGTGGAGAGGATTAAGTGTGCATATGGTTGCCCAAAGCTAACTATATTTGTTTCACTTTATTTTGATTGCTATTTTTATATGTATATGATAAGTTGATGTTAGTTAAAGTAGAGTTTATAATCAAATTGGTAGATGAATAAGTTGATGAAGTTTCTGAAATGTTGTAATATTGGATATGAAGTTTGGAAGTTGTATGACGTTAGGGATGTGGATTTTTTGTTCATCTGGTTTTATTAAGTGAGTATGATGAGTTGTATGTTGCTTTTATGAAGTTTTAGTTAATGTAGAATGTGTAAAAATTGGATAACATTGAGTAAGAAAAATAGGGAATTTCATAAGTCCAAATAATCTATCAATCATGGGCATGCAACAGCCCTTACAAGCCTCTGGTTCAGTAATTTTTGAAATTCATGGCCATGATTTCGCCCTTACTGGCCTCTAACCTTGATTTTTTTTTTTAAATCATGGCCGTGACTAAGGCCCTACTAGACTCGGGTCCCCAATTCCCTATTGCGATGCTATTTTGTAATTTGATCATAACTTATTCATTCGAACTCAGAGTAAGGTAATTCAAAATTTTTTGGAAATCTTAAAAAGAGATCTACAACTTTTATGTTTTAAGTTTTTGCAAATTCAAAAAGTATCAAGGCCTAAATTTTAATTGATTGTAACAGCTATATTTTCCAAATAAAGCTCAAAACTTGTTTTACTAGTTAAATATATATAGTTAAATATAATATGATAGTTAATGTGTTGTGTTTGTTGAATGATATAATTAAGTATGAGTTTAGCGAATTTAAAGATTTAATAAATAATTTAATATAATATAGAGTTAAATATAAAATGAATCTAGTTAATAATCTAAGTTCAACTCGACTAAGGGGACTTGAATGAACTAAAATGAATTAGATTGATTGAGTTTAATCAACTTGGCTAAGATTAAGTTAACATAGACTTAAGTTAATATGAATCTTAGATATAAAATGAACTTAGTTAGTTAATCTTAGTTTAACTTAACTAAATAGACTTTAGTAAGCTAAAACAGATTAAATTGGTTAAGTTTAATTAAATTAGCTTAATAATTGGATTAAATAATTAATTATAATCAATTTAATTAGGATTAAGCTAAAATAGGTTTAATAGCTAATAAGTGGATTAGAATTATATGTTAGGACAAACCGTAAATAACATGGTGAATATGTTGTTTCAAATGTTTGTTTGCCTAGGAAATGAATATATATATATGTATGTATGAATGAATAATTTTTTGATGCTTTTGTAATAAGAGACTATAAAAAAAATGAAAAGAAATACTTTCATGGACAAAGGAAAACTATCGATATTTTGGTGGGATAATCTTCGTAGCCATAGGAAGTTCCTAATTAGTGTCTAATCAAATAAGATTTTAATAAAAGTTTGAGATAAGTGGATAATGAGTATAATTTTTTATATGAGTTTAATTCTCGAATCTACAGATATGGATACTTGATTTATGTTTTGAGATGGATTCTAAAATACCCTTTGTCCATGTTTGGATTTCAAAAATGAAAGGTACGTAGTAACTTGTGTGATGATTACTAGGATAAGCATCCTAAAACGAACTAAAACTTAAACTTGGCTTAATAATTGATAAGTGATGGTCGTATGTGTACCGTTGAATCCGGTCTAGGAAGCGGCGAATTTGTCCGAACAAATACGGTAGTTTAGGTGCTTAGGCTACCCCTATCATGATGCAATGACTTTCATTAGTGGCTCAATGGGTAATTGATAGGGGTATAGTATCAGTATAACGTTTGCTTACTCTTAAAATGACATAATATGATTTAGTTCACGTTTTATGAGGACGATTAAACTAGGTGATATTATGGATTAAGTTAAGTAAAGTTAAATAACGGCTGTAAACCCTAAATAAGATTACTTTTTCTTGTAAAGTTATATTAGAGATATAAGTATTCGGGCTACTTATATCAATCCCCTGATACCTAAGCAGCTGCAGTTACTCAGGAGCCTTAGTTTATCGCCCTGGGGTAGTCGTTTGCAAAGGCTATCTATGCGCTTCCTCATTGCTGCAGTGGTGCGCCAGGGATTATATATCGTTTCCAGGATTGCTTTAGAGTGTGAGTGCTCCGGTATTGATTTGTTTAACTTAAAGTAATGATGATAACTTGTTGTTGCTACATTACATTTAGTTAAGCCCGTGTGTCACTCTATGTGTACCTGTGTTACTGTGTACTAGGTTTCGACTCATTATTGTTGTTGTAATTCTTTTTTCCAGGTTTTGATGTTAATAATAATGAGATGGATGATTGAAGTTGATGATTGATGGTGATGTTGATTATGAATGATGATTGGTGATGATTATTATTGTTGTTGATGATGATAATGAATGACCCAGGTATGGGCGATCCAAGAGATATAAGAGGAGAAGTAAAGTGAGATAGGGCTGTTGGATGATTGTATTTTATTTTATTTTGTTGTAGAACTGGATTTATCTTTTTTGAAGTTTTATTTTCTTTAAGGGCTTGAATGAGGAGCCCAAATTTTGAAAATAAGCTTTAGCTTTGTTTTGAGAGAATTGATCTACTCTATAAGAGTAGAAGTTAGAAATGTTTTTATAACATTGTTTTATTGTTATGAATTCAGTTATTTTGAGAATCTAATTATAAGATTTCATAAGTGAGTAGTAAATATTCACAATAAACATATCATTCAAAGAAGCCTAAGCGTATAATAAATAAAGTATTATATGTGACGATAATACCTCAAATAAATTTTTGAGGCGTTACAGGATCTGTATGAGTTGAGAAGCAGGTAAAAATTCTATTCTTTACCAGGTTATACTTGTTCGGTTATATGTATTAGTATGTCAATGGAAACAAAGCTGAGTCAATACTTAACAATTGGAGCAATGAAGTATTTTACTTGAAACATCCCAAAAATGTCTTACAAGTAAATAAAAATAATAATGTTAATAACCAATAATAATTATATTGGAATAAAATATATAGAATAAAAACAATCAATAACAATAATAATGGTATTTAACAAATACAATAGGAAAGTTTTAAGAATAAATAAAGTAGCACACAGATTAAGAATATAATAAGAGCAAGTAATTTAAAAAGGGGAATATTAACAAATATGTGTCACATATCATAAAAGAAGTAAGGAGGAGTAAAAAGGACTTTAGGTAATAACTTACTTAATCAATACAAGCCATGATGGGCAGTAAATTATATCTCAAACGTTCCTTAATTGAAATCTATTTTTTAAACTCCATAATCAAAAAATTATTATTCTTGAAACCAAAATTCTCATTATTTTTTAAACGAAAAATTTAATCTTCTAAAACTAACAAATTTAAATCAATTCTAAAATATTAAATTTTTTGTTACTACTTTTGAATGAATATATATAGTTCTTGCTCTTACTCTAAAAAAAGATCGACCTAAGAGGGAAAAAAATTATAAATCCGTTTATTCCTTCTTTTTCTTGTTTTAGACAATTGAAAATCTGGTTGTTCCAAGCTTTTACTACGAGTGCACGTGATAGAAGAAAATTGGGTTAACCTTGGGAAGTGGTTAGCGGTTAGTGATTTACACCTTAGTCGTGTCGGATTCGCTTTCAAAGCAATGGCACATCCATGGCACAATCGAGATTCTTGTTTTGTAGATCACCTATTATCTATTTGTGGCAAGATTTCCTACTTAAATACAAGTATGCATTGACTTGTGTGCTATTTGGTTAGGATAGATATCCTAAAATAAATTGATATGTAAAGACGACTAATAATAATTGAATGATTGATTGTGCATGGTCATTTGTTAGACCTGGGCCAAGAGGCGACAATCTTGCTAGGCGATGCTAACAAGGTAGTTAGTCACTTAGGCCATCGAGGATAGCTCAGCAAGTAGCTGATAGGAGAAATGATAGTGGGATAACATCTACTTAGGTTCGCAGAGAAGTTGCACTTGTACAGTTTAATATCGTAGGCTCCATTAAATTGAACAGTTAATGGATTGAAATAAGTAAAGATGTGTAACCGTTGTAACTCCTAGAAAAAGCTATTACTTTATTAGAGATGGTAGATATAGGTACTCGACCTACTTATATCATCCCTTTGAGCTGCTGCTATTACTCAAGACCTCTAAGTTCATTGATGTGTTGCCAGAGTGTGAGTACTCCATTGTTGATTTGCTTCACCTTCATTAAATATATAAATTTATGATTGTTTCATGCGCATTAACATAGGAATTTGTGATCATACCGTGTATGCAATTATTGTTGTTGTACAAGGCTTTGGCTCACTCCTTTTTTTTTTTTTTAGGCGCTGATGATGCTTATATGGATGCTTTGAATGCTACAGGTTGAATATCGGTGAAAGACTCAACGAGCTAAACATTTAGAGGCATTAGACATTATTTTGTTATGTGTTTAATATTCATATTACAAAGTTTTTAATGTATTATAAAGAGATTATTTACTATTACTCATGAAATTTAAATAAGGATTTCTTAATTTAAAATTTATTAGAAACCCAATTAGTTAATAATAGTTTTTGCATATAATGCTTAAGTGTTATACATGGCGGAGTTGTTGGTGCTCATGACCCTATTTAGGGTGTGACATTACTTATAGAAAGGAAATATAAAAGAATCTTTAATATGCATAGCTATATTCCTTATCTTTATACATTTGAGGCCGATGTGAATCGTCGTTTGGTGTCATTTTGGCATCGTTTTCTAAATGAAAAAATACTGAACCAATACAGATATGATAATGATGAAAAATCATCAATTTTACTCATAAACCGATCAAACCAATACTGATACTGATCCGATACAAATAAAATCCGATAATCCAAACAGGCCCTTAGAAAGTCAAAGATATTATAAGTTGTTATTTATCATAGTGATATTCTTGCAATAGTTGTATTTTCTTTATGAAAGAGATTTAGTTTATTTAACTTATATTACTTATTTTGTTAAGATCATACCATGTTAGCCATCGATCTATGTTATAAATACAGAGTAAATTACACTACAAGGTACTGGCATTTAGTGATATGCATTTAAGGTATCAATGTTTCAAGTGGTTAAAAAGAGGATACAACATTTCATAAAGTAAATCAAATAAGGTATTAACGTTTCGCATAGTTTATTAAAGGTATTAATATTTTATTAGTTTTTATTGATTCTCCTCAATTTTTATCAATGGATACCCCATTTAACACACTTTGTAAAAATCAAAATGTTAATATTTTAAATAAATTTATCCTTAAACGTCATTACCTTCTAGTGTAATTTGCCTTATAAATATAACATGAAAACTATGAAATGTCTCTCTTATCACATGTTGAATTTTTAATGAATAACTTTTACTCTTGCTTAGTGATTTACCAATTGAGTTTCTTCTTGTCGATCTATGTGATTGTGGTGAACTTTCTTATCCTGTACTTATTGGTCCTTTAGAGATTATAGGGCACATTGTATCTTATAGCTGTCATGCATCATGTCAATTGCCTGGTTAATCTAGCAATATCATAAATCATAAGTCATGTCAGACTCTTTTAACCTTATTGTCACAAAGTCTTTCATTCATCATATCGGATTGTTCTCTAACATCTCCAATTTCTTTTAGTGTTATGCATAGTATCAATTCTAGGAATAATAATGAACTTAATTTATTTCTTGGGTTGGTGAGCCATATCCAATTCTTAATTTGTCGATATCTCTTATTTTATTGTCATTATAAAAGAAAACCCTTCAAAATAATAAAAATTATCCTCTTTATCTTCATTTTAATCAAGAGATTCTTGAACCTAATTAGCTGTTTTCCTGAAAATCATTATTATATTGCAAGTTTTGGTATTTTAGTATGTCATAGGTATCATAATCTATATTTCTTTACATCATATTCTAATATTAAAGTATATTTTCTTGTTCAATGTTTGTTTTCATAATTTAGGATAAATCAAATGACTGGTGTTTTAATCATGTGGTTATTGTCTTTTGGCGTTAGCGAGTTTTGTTAGATTCTGTAGTCTGTTGTCATTAATTTGATTTCTTTCGAAGGTCTACGCATATTATACGTATTTTATGATATCCTGAACGTAAACGTAGCTTGGAAAAAATAGAGGTACCCTTCATCTAACAATTTATTGATGTAGGTATAAGAAACTTGTTATTATAGATGGAAAATTGTTGATAATGAGAGTAAGGTCATTTAAGGTATCAAGTCTTAAGTAGTTAAAAAGAAAAATCAACGTTTTCTAAAATGAGTCAAATAAGTTATTCATAATTGACTATTAATGAAATTTAAGAAAACATAATTAAAAATTCATCCATACATTGATACCTTAAATGAACTATGCAAAACATCAATATCTTATTTAATTCATTTTGTAAAATATTAATCCATCTAATTAACTACTTAAAACGTTGGTACCTTAAATGAATTTACCTTCATATGTTCATATCTTTGAAATTTACCAAAAAAAGAATGATACAAGTAATGTTGTTTTCTTAGGGGTACTATTATTAAAAAGTTAAAGAGGGAAGGTGTGATTCCATAAATACTATTTTTATAAAAGTGATGCAACTTATATATTGAAGAGGTGCTTAGATTAAAAAGGCCAATAACAAGGAAAAAAAAAAACAAAACAAAAGTATATATTATAATGGATGCTCTTAAATTCGTGTAATTCACATTTTCACATCATTTTGAAAAGGAATAATTTATAGGATAGACTTTATACCTAATAATAGCGATTACATGCATACAACTTTAGTCTTGTGTTATATATAGGATTGAAGAAGCAACATGGAATGATACGAGAAGAAGATTGAGAGAAAAAGCCCTAAGAGGAACAATTTTTTGGACACATGTGACAAGGAGTTATATAGTGTAAACTCCATTGATATCGAGATGTAGTGTGTTCTTTTTTCTAAACTTGATCCTTCATTGTAGCAAATGATAGTACGATAGTGTTTCGCATGATTACTTAATATCAAACGATGAAGAGCTATTGACTATTTATAAAGTTTAACTACCAATAATGTTTGCTAAATTATATTACCAGCTCACAACTAACATTACACTCCTTGTGGATTCCTTTAATGGATTTCTCTTTTAAGTCTAGGTTTATGGGATTCCTGTTTGAGTGCATAAGCTTCTTCAGCTTCACTGAGAATGATGAAGAGCAAATAAATCAGTTTATCTATCCCCACGTTGAACCTATTATACCAAATTTTTCTACATCATTTCAAAATTTAGGGACTTTACCCTTTAGGTCCTATCACTTGATCTAAAAGGTGAAATCTAAGTTATTGGGCATAATCTTCAACAATTCCTGGATGATGATAGATCAACCTACCATTCCCTATCACTTGAGTTCATGTCAAAGGACTCCAGATTTTAACGAGCCAAGTCTCATTCAATAAACCCAATGTTGTTGAATTTAACTTTAATTCAGTCTCGTCATTTTAGAGGCTTCGGAATATGTTATTAATATCTAACGGTGTTGAATCTAAGTAAGAAAGTATCATGTACTAGAAACTAGACGCAGCCATAAATTTGAAAAAGGACACAATAGAGAATTTACATTTTTGCATACTGCAGGCTTGATGACATTCCTAGAGTCGTTTAGCTAAAAAGCCAATCTTACCTACCGTTAAGCAGGTATTAAACCCTCCGTCCTGATGGTGAAACCCCAAAAATCATTGAATGTTCAAATTTGATGTCACTTTCACTGTCAATCCATCCTTCGCGAGCTGTCCGGCCAATAGACCATGATGCTCAACCATCCAGCTAATCCATTATATGTCATCCAGCAATTGAATTCCTGAGTTACGAATATCGAATATCATTATTAATTTTTCTTTGTTTTATGTTTCAAAGAACTTCCATTTCAAGGTAAATGCAAAAATGGCACATGAATTTTGAATGAAAATTCAATTTGGTATTTAAATTTTAAAATAATTAATTTAATATCTAATCAAACATTTTATAACTATTTTTACCATCTTATCTATCAGTGAATTTTACCTACTTTTCCTAGTATTATCTAGTATTAATAAGTTGACCCTTTTTTCATATCACTAGATAGAACAAAAGATGTTAGTGCAATAAAAATAATCACGAATTTTATATAACAAATATAATATTTATATTTTTCTTTTTTTTCTCCCTTGAAAGAATAAACTTTACTCACGATTTTCTTTTAAAACCTTAGAGGATATATGGGCCCTTCTTGCCCCATTCTGAATCTGTCCATAGCGTACATTAACCATCTACCGGACGAGACTAGACTCTCGATGGATTCCCTTGTGCATTGGATTTATACTTAGAAGCCAAATCCTCCATGTCAGCTCGATAAACTCAACTCTTTTGGGCCTCATTGTTTGTTAAAAGAGTAAAATCCATAACGTTGTCAGCTTAAAGCCCACAATCTAAAATAACCATCTACCGTCTCTATAATTTTGCGAAATAAATATAAATCCATTGTTGAGAGTTTTCTACATGTCACTTGGGATTTTAATAGATCACTTGATAATTATATAACAAAAATAACACAAATCATAAGTTTATAAAATAATAAATAAATAAGAAACACATACATGTTAATTGCAAAGCCACATTCAAGTCTTGTTTTTCTATTTATCTTTTTATTCCCATAAAAATTTGGCTTGCGACATACTTGTCTAATGTGTAATTCTGTGCCGACGGCAGGATTCATTGCTGTAGTTGGCACAAAATTTCGGAGGTTATGATATGATTACGAAAATCTGAACATTCCACGAGTAATTACACATACAAGGCGACTTCATACGATAGTAGCTTAGGAATACAATCAGCATCATGCTAGAGCACATGATTTAGCAGAGCCAGAAATAGTACAGCATAAGGACTCGTGAATGTCCTCACATCAGATTCAGTTTACCTAAGGCCTAGGCACCCAAACAAAGTGATCAGCAGGGAAGAAATGACACACAGGGAATGTGCCAGGCTCGAATCCTAAAAGACGAAACGACACATGATTGGGGTTCCATTGTGAAGTGTCCATGTGACAAACAGCCAGGGCCTCGACCGAATCTCCATTCTCACCTCCTAGAGAAACTTGAAACACTCTGTTCTCGATCTTTTGACTATGGCAATAGAAAATCGTATAAGGATAAGGCATTGTGTGGCAAGCAACAATTTTCGGGGCCGGCACTTGTTGGGGAATTTCCAGGATTGTATAGTTCTGAAAGTTCGTGTTAGATTTAGCCAGGTGAATGGTAGATAATGGTCTGAATCTGATCCCCTTTCCAAAGATACTCTGGACAAAATCAAGCATGGATTCTAGGGAAGTTGCACAAGACTTGACCTCTCCCTTAATAGCTTTGATTTCGCATTCTCTAAGGGTGTTTTCCATTGCATTGGCCTGGGGAGAGCCTTGAGGAAATGAGAACAGATTGAGGAGATATGAGAGTTGATCTAATGAGAAGGGAATTGAATCAGCTTCTTCTCTGGGCAGCAGATGAGGAGACGATGCCGGGTCTCTCTTCGGAAAATGAATAGGCATGGTCTTTCCTTTCTTTAGATTTTTCAAGGTGAAAAACACCACTGTTGCAGGATCCATATGATCCATGTGTGATTTTCCATTTCCGTGTACATGGTTGGGATGGATTCCCTGATGGTTGTGAGTCTCTCTTGACGGATGAAAACCCGAGTCGGATTCGCTTTCAGCAGGCATGCTTGGCAGTCTTAGGACATTAATTCCCCCATTCGCCTCGGCTGATTCTCTATCAATATTGTCCAGGTCTCTAGCTCCACCTCCATGAAGACTCTGTAAATTATTGGAAATTGCTTGTGATATGATTGCATCAAAATAAATCATAAATTTCATATACTTGTGAATACTCCAAATTTTATCTGTGAATTCATACCCATATTTTCAAGTTGTTCATGAAAATTATTGAAACATACAACACAATTAAGTTACACAGTAATCTTAGAGATTTCAACACAAGAACCAGCAGAAAATTCAAACGAAAACCTGATCTATGGACCTAAACCATGTACACGCTATTACAATTTACATGTATAGTATGAGTTCCATAGTCTAGTAAGGTCCAAGGACAAGATCCACAAAAAGAAAACCAGTTTTTCAACAGAACACTCCATTCATAACTTCAAAAGCTAAAGCTGCTTGCATATAGTAATTCAACATACTAGGACTTACCCCTATAACCAGCAGAAGGAATAGCAAGATGCTCCTGGATGCTTGAGCGGTGTCCATGATTTTTCCAAATCCAAGGACTCAGGGGAGAGAGAAAGAGGTAACTGATGAGTGCTTAAACTATTATTGATCTAGATTTGCTTGTGAATTTCATGGAATTAAGAAGATATGTCTTTTACTAGCAGAGAAGATGTTGTTTAGTATAGTGAAATCCTCGTATAATATAGTATGGTCTGGTGTAAAGGACTTTTCTTTGGCTGAATGTGACCCCTTTGGCAGTTTTCACATGGGAGTTTCTTTATACACACACACACACACATATATATACATCTCGAACAGGATCAGTGAAAAATAAGGATTACCTACCGTATCCTAAGGTTTTCTGTCTTAAATAATGTCATCATTCAAGAATTCGTTAACCACGTATTAATTAGGATACCTCTCACTTTTTACTTTTATCATGTAGTCATTCAAACTAACACGTGTAGCTAGTGCAAGCAGGAATAAAGATCCTACCAGGATGAATTTTCCTATGCTTTTATGTAGAAGATTTTGGCAAATATTAACTTTATTTCTGAAAGTCTACTCAAGCATTCACCGATATGATTTTAGATATGTTGAATAAAATTATAAAATTCCCAATAACCGATATGATTTGATCCACCCGGACAGAATTAGGACAGCATTCCTCGTATAGCAAATTTTCATCTCAATAATTTTATTGTTTATTGTCATTTATTTTAAGTGAATAAAATAAATATATACTTTGAATAATTATCAATTATAAACCTATGTGGATTATTTGAGGTAATCCTTGAAATACTAAGAGTTTAATATTTACTTAAAAGTTGATATTTACTTAAAAGTTATTCAAGATATCAGGTTTAGAACATTGATTTTGGGGAAAAAATTGTTTGAGATATTGATTAAATATGATCTCAAGCTAAAATCCCTTGATCTAGCGAAAAATCACATATTGCAAAGTAACTAGTACGTACAATCCTTGAAATTGACATAAAAATAGTTGATAACCACAAACATTTTATTTAAACAATCATTAATTCTATGTTCTCTTAATAGCTATTATATTAAGTTTTTTTTAGTGTTTAATTGCATTTTAAACATCAAATGACAACTATATATGGATTATTATCATGTAAAATAATAAATAACAATATTGGTATTTAATTTTAATGATTTGTTTCACCACGTTTTTATGAATAGAGCTGGACACGAAGCTATGTTTATTTACTATAAATGTGATGAATATTTGCTTTTACAATAGAGATATAATAGATATTTTACTCTTATTCCAACATAATTCCTTGTTATTTTATATCAATTGAATATCATAGTAATCATATAACAGCTATATTACATACGGTAAAATAAACGGGCATATACTAGCAGTTGACACAATTGCGGTGCATGTGCTAAGAAAAGGAAAACATTCATATAAAATATACAATGAATTCATTTTTTTTTTAATGATTAAAACTATTATATAATTATTTACATAAAGAAGGTCGTAGAATAATAAGATATTAAAATAACATATTAAATGATATCAAAATTTTGAAAGAGAAAAAAACAAATATGTGATGTTTATTATTTAAAAAAGAGTTATTGATATATGGCTGGAATGGTTATTATTTAAAAAAAAAAAAGGAATAGTGGAAGGAGCAGTTAATTATTTATAAAAAAAAGGGGGATATATGTTCTTCTGATGTGAATGGCTATTATATTTCCTTTTTGTTTAGTGTTTAATAGCATTTTAAACACAAAATGATAATTACATATGAATTATTATCACACAAAATAATAAATAACAACATTGCTATTGAATTTGAATGATTTGTTTCACCACCTTTTTATAAATAGAATTGGACACTAAGGTATGTTTATTTTTCATAAATGTGATAAATATTTTTACAATAGGGATATGATAGATATTTTACTGTAATTTTGACATAATTCATCATTATTTTGTGTCAACTAAATATCACAATAATCATATAATAGTTTTATTCCATACAATGAAGTAAATGGATTATATGACATAGATACATATGTATACATACTAGCAATCGACACACTCACAATTCATGTGCTAAGAAAAGAAAAACATTCATATAAAATATACAATAAATTCATTTTTTAATAATTAAAACTATTATTTAATTAAATACATAAAAAAGTCATAGAATAATAAGATATTAAAATAACACATTATACAATATCAAAATTTTGAAAGAGGAAAAAAATATGGAATAGTTGTTATTTAAAAAAAAAAGAGTCGGGAATGGTTATAATTTAAAAAAAAAAAAAAGAATTATAGAGGGAGTGGTTATTTATTTTAAAAAATTATAGCTTTATTTAATAATTAAATAAGTACACACGTAATAAAACATAAAATACTAAAAACGTCAAACCCCTGCTCTTACATAGATAATAAAGAGATATATATATATATATATATATATATATATTCCATGGAACAAGCAAAATGACAAGTGTAATTGCAATCCACACCTAATGAACCAATTTTGCATAGGGCAGACAAGCCAAATTCCCAATAATTTGAGTTAAAGGTTTTTTCTTTTAATGTTATAAACATGCTTACATATGAAAACCTTAGCTTATAATATAATCAATCTATTAATGGTGTGTTTGGTTCATTGGCCAAGCGTTAGTTTGATACCTATTTTATGTCCAATTCAATCAAATTATTTATTAAAATAGAAACAAAAAAAAAATAGATATTTTTACTCATAAAAAAACTATATAGATAAAATACAAATGTAGATTATATATAAATAAAACACAGATGAAAAATAGACCATTCAAATATACCCTAATTCTATCAACACTATGGTGCAATCTATTTGACAAACATGTTTTTGGAGGTTGATCTACTTTTGTGGTGTGAATTTTTAACTTATAAAAGAAGTAATCAAATCTAAGCAATTCCATTAGATGATTATTATTAATACCATTAAATTATAATAACCTTAGTTACTAAGTTCAGAAAATTTTACAATTCCCTCAATTATCTAATTGTTAAATTAAATATAATAATTGAAATATTAATTATTTTAGTATTTGATATAGTGTGATAAGCTATTTGATTTTGATGATCCTATTAAAATTAATGATGAGACCATAAAATTTTTGCCAAGTTAAACAACATTTCTCATCAAACTCACAGTACATTATCTTAAATGACATGACATATTTATTAACTTTAAAAAGTCAATAGACCAAACATCACTTTGTCAACTTTAGAATAAAGTGCTTGTATTTGGATGAGCTTAGCTTGGACATTTAATGTTATGGTCGGTACATAAAAAAACCTTTTTTTTTTTTCAACCTTTAAAATTGAAAGCATCAATTTGTTATATGAGCTATCTCGATTTTTATAGTTAAATATTTTAATTTTACCTATTTTTACAAGTATTTGCCTAAATTGAGTCAGTTCAAATATTATACATTATCAAAAAAAAATTGTAAGTATTAAGTTGAATTTTTTAATTCAGTTAACTGATTATAAAAATGGGTGAAACTCATTTGCCAAAACCAACACTTACCAATTCCTGTTTTTTTCCTCGGAAATTGTAATAACATCCTTAATTTTGATGAAATACAAATATATTAGAATTTTTCAATATTGTAAATAACTCTTTAATTTTTTATAAAATTAACTATACAGATGATTTTTCAAAATTTTCGCTAAAATAAAAAATTGTGTGGTGTTAACGTATATTTAAATAAGTTCAAAAGAGTATTTTCGGCTAACCTTGTTTTGTAAAAAAAAAAAAAAAAAACACCCATTAGTTTACGATTAGATTAGGTATCCACACCAATGTTAAAATTCAAAGGTTATTTGTCTATTTAAAAATTCACAAAAATCACTTGTAATATTTAAAAATTTTATAATATACGTGCATCAAGATCAAAATTTAGGAGGTTGATTTTCCTTTCTTCACTTCTTTTAAGTAAAACACTAAAGGAGAAAAAAGGTTTTTTATTTTTTATTAGGAAATTTAAATTTCATCAAATGCAAAAACTCACATCAATAAAATCAATTAACATAAGATGATTGGCAGACTCCGGGCTTCATTGTCACATCTTTAATACTATGTTTGGTTCAATAGAATAAAAACAGTATTCTAACTTTATTTTCATAGATTATTCATTTATTTGTTTGATTTGTAAAAAATTTTATCAAAAGAACATCTATTAAATGCGATGTAGAATAAATAAGAAATCCTCATTCATTTTTTTTATTGTATAAATAGCCATTCTTGATAAAAAAAAATATATGTTTTATTTCGAAAATACCTCTAATTATTAAATAAGAGATTATTATTTCTTCTCAAACTTATTCTATTTTAGGAACCAAACGCACTGTTGTTTAAATGTCCTAAGTAGGGGTGTATACGGTACGGTTCGGTTTTTCTTTTAAATTCAAACCTAACCATACGGTTTGGTTCGTAATTTTTTCGAACAAAGAAAAAATAGTTCGGTACGGTTCGGTTTGAGGTTCAAACAGTTTTTTCATAAAAAAAACTATATTCTATCAAAAAAACTTCTATTACATATTTTTTATCATTAATGCAAATATAAACAACGATATTTTAAATTAATCATTTACCAAATAAATATGTAAAACTTATAGCAATGAAGAGATTTCATCCATTATAAAATTATAATTTTGACTAGTCTTATTTTTTAAACTATCCTGAACTATAATGGTATATTAGATTTATTTCAATATACGACATAAAATGTAATTCGTTGTATACATCTAACTAACTATTACCAATTATATAAATTAATAAGTAACTAAATAACAGAAGTATATTAATTAGTAAAATAAATGAAAAAGAAATATGCAGAAGTTAGAATAATAGAGGTTATTTCTAAAATCTATCTTACTTATAGATACATAACAATTAAAATATTATGAAAAATCTAATTTTATTCTAATAAATAACACATATCTAAGTGAAAAATTTAAAAACAATTAAGAGTAAAAATATATGTTTAATTTTTTTAATATATAAACAATTCGGTTCAAACCACACGGTTCGGTTTATGATCCCAAACCAAACCACGAACCGTATTGTTCACCGAACCGAACCGCGAACCGAACAATTTAAAAAAAAATCAAAATTTTGATCCGATTCGATCAGTTTTTTTTCACAGCCGTAGTCCCAAGTAAAGGGGACACGGTGCAATTGATCTAAAGATGAAAGAATTAAAGATGTAATTGGGATGAACATGGGTGAGTTCTGTAAAACTCTTTTTTGTCATGATACCTTGTTAGCTATCCAGGACTCGTCCAAAAGCTACAAGATCTATAGTATACCCAAAACCCATTCTAATTTAATGTGAAACCTATAATTTGTCCAATTAATTAATAGTTTGCCAAGAGTTTTTTTTTTTTCAATTAACAATGAACGACTGTACAATTCATATTTTAATGATTCTTAAAATCAAACGAAACGGAACCATGATTTCTAAAACTTATATAGTGAGTAATATGATAAATTCAATGATACTATTTATTATCAAAATAAATAAAATATTCACTATGTTTGAGTTATACATTTATAAGTATGAAATAAAACAATAAATTTTATTTAATGGGTTTGAGTAAATATCTTCAAGGTTTGGTTCTCAATCAATAACCAAATCAAAACTACTTTCGATGATTTTGAAAACCAAAACCAAACTGGTTAGTCAATTTCAAATCTAGCTAGGGAACTGAAGGTGAAACTATCGATTTTATCCTGTTTTGTTATGAAGAAGAAAAAAATACAATTAAAAAGTAACACTAAACATATAATTATTAATGTTTGAATCATTTTATATGAATAGTAAAAAGTCAATATCAATTTACCGCATTTAATGTGTTCTTCAACAACAAAAATACTAACAAAAGCAAAATCATTTTCCCTGAGACTACCTTTTAACTTGTAATATCCATTTTAGCAATTTAATTATGTAGTTCTAAAAGATAATAGTATAATTAAAGTTGGATGTGTTTATACACAAATGAACATGTATTCTAAACAATTTTTAAATAGGAGTTAAAAGCTTTAATGCTCTTCTTAAATTCAAATATTAGTTTAAGTTTAAAATTTATATTATATATAGTAACTTTTTTGTATTTTTAGTTTTTATCTTAGAAACTAAAATTTGGCAGTTTTACGATCCCTAAATCAAGCCACTTTCAAAGAACCGAACTAGAGCTGTCCCCTTTGATTCTGAACCTGGTTCTGAAAATTCCAATTTTAGTCCTTGTTCTTAAAATTTCACAACTGGAACCACCGAATTCAGCTTGGTTCGGCACCAAACTGGTTGAAATTATCTAAGTACGAGTTTACCGTCGAATATCAATTTCTCTTCAAAACCTATTAGAAACCTCTTATTAAATTTTAGAGT
Source organism: Combretum micranthum (assembly GCA_024138025.1). Classification (NCBI taxonomy): domain Eukaryota; kingdom Viridiplantae; phylum Streptophyta; class Magnoliopsida; order Myrtales; family Combretaceae; genus Combretum; species Combretum micranthum. Next base: position 977,909 of record JAMXBD010000270.1, on the reverse strand, counting down.
GTGTTTAATTGTTGGATTGCATAGGTATCGTACTTGTGTTTGATTCATGTATTATATTTGTTCAATTAATTTATTATTAAAATTATATTAGTTTTTTATTATTATCTATTTTTTAGATAAATATATATTTAAAAATGATAAAAAATATAATATGAAAGTTATGAGAATAGCATGAAACATGAGACGCAACATCTTATGTAAAAAGCCGTCCGAAGCCTGTAAGATATCACCGTCTCGGATGGACGCCAAGCGGATCGGCTTGTATCCCCAGAAAGAACTTTTTTATGTCTTGTCCAAGTAATGGTAATATCTATCAATAATTGATCTATTAAAAATTCCATTCTATCCTTTCGCCGTCGACATCCTGACGCGCGCTCCTCACCAGATCCATCCAGTTCACGTGAAACACGACCACGTTGTATCTCTTAATTCGTGTGATGCAAAGGAAAAAGGAATTGAATTAACTACCGTTTACTTCACGGAAAATTCCTTGTAATTGAAAAGATGTTTACATAAAAATATTTCTTAAAAATTATATGTTTTTATATCTTTGGTTATCTTGATAAAAGTATATTAATAAAATTTTTTGGTGTTTGACCTATTAGTATTTTGTAATGTCGTCATATGTAAATAAATTGCTATTAGTAAGTTATTTTACAACCACATTATGATAGATATTTTATTTAAAAGTAAAATTATAAAATATAAATAATTTTATAATGTTCATTTATAAACTCTAATTGATATTTATAATTTTTTATGAGATTTTATTTTTTTATCTATTAAATTATTTTCATGTTAAAAATATAATTTATTAGTTAATTATGATAAAAATCAAATAAATATCAAATTCCTAAAATGAGAACATTTGTGGAGACTAATTCGGAAAACAACTTTCTATTTTTAAAAGAGCAAGTCATTTTCCTTAAAAGGAGTAAAACTTCTCTTGGTAAGAAATTATTTTTCCCAGCAAGGAAAAATATTTTTTTACTTAAAGGGTCATTTTCAGCATAACAAACAGGGAAAACGAAGAAAATATTTTCCAAATAATACTTATCTTGAAATAAACGGGACCTTATAAAGCATGTCTTGCATATCTGTTTGAAAAAATTAATGATCATATTTTGAACGTCAAAGTAAAGATATAGAAGGATTTTAATGCAAATGGTCAAATAAGCTAATTGTCCATTTCCTCATGATTGCGTAGGCCTTGTGTAGGCATCTCCCCATGTTGGTTCAGGTCCAACTCGCGGCCCGAACCACTAGGTCTCCAAATAAGGGATTCAAAATTGCCTCGCTACTCAAAGACCCATCAGATCAAAAGGCAGGTCCACCTTAGGTAAGACCCTTCTAAAAAAAATTAATTGTAATACTTATTTTTAAGAAATAAACATCCTAACATTTAAGTTACAAAATAACAAACACATCTAAAAAAATTGAAATAGACCTTTTATATCACATAGTAATACAGTTAACGCCTTAGCGATGTGAGGGGGACATTACACCTTATCTTACGTACATGCAATTGGGGAAAAAAATGACAATGCAAAATACAATTAATTTCATGTTTTTTGGTCACCCCGAAGGTGCCTACGTATCTAAATTTTGGAATTAAACCATCATAGTTAATGTGTTTTTTTAATTTTTTATAAAATATTTAGTGTGTTCGTTAATTTTAATTGTCAAAATGTGATGTCTACTTTAAGTGATTAGTAATTTCGTAACAACTTTAGAAAAATGATTTCGTCTATGTAATTTAGAAAAAACTCTATATTGACCTATGTATTTTAAAAAACACCATTTTCGATTTGCTATTTTTAAAAATAGTTTGCTCTAGTATACATAATATATTTGTATTCAAACAAAATTATAAGAACTGCTCATCTTGGGTTAAGTCGAGAGTGCCAACTACGGTGCTTCCTCCTAATGAGTTGTAATCACTGAAGTACTCATCTTCCTCACTAGTCACCACGACGATCTCTTGCAGCCGTCTTTCTACCTTACTCTAGTCATCAACACGAGCTATTACTCAACAGTTACCAAAGTCATATGTGCCTTGTGGTCATCTGATATATTACCTATACAACTAAATACATGTTCCACTGCAATCATGGAGGCTAGAGCCACAAGCATCTATCTAGCTATGCAGGACAGAATTAGGAATGTTTTTTTTTTTTTTTTGTAATGTTTCCACCATTCTAAAATGGCAAAGTTTCTAACATTGGTGTTATCTCAGAACTCAAATTATGTGTTAAGGTATCTATCAATTTCAGCACATTTCGTACTACTATTGTTGTTTCCACCTTTATACCTTTTTCGTGCATGTGATTCCATCAGTACAAATAAATCTCCTAGGGTAACATCATTCGCGATCAGTGGTTCAGATGAAGATGATAATTCACTAACCAATCACTGTCATCCATACGTACTATCAAACTATTTGAACAATTTAATGAAAACAAATTTCGTCTCACATACAATAAATGTATAATTAACTGAGTACATATCCACATCGTATGACAAGGTATTAATATGCTTGTAATGCTCCTCAAGGAGCGCACCAAGTCCTTTGAACTTCCGATGTGGGCTAACCTGCATGCAATATTATATATCATTGGGATGTGACGATAATAGGAAAGTCACTTTGTGTCATCCCGCACACTTAATTACAACAGTCCATTGTATTGGAACCTAGCCAATGTGTCTGCAATATTAGGCCCTTCTAGCAAAAATAGGTGAATAGCCAGAGAATACACCCAAGAAAATGTCTTTGTACAATCATAAAAAAGCTTTTAATACAAAATGTAAATTAGAGCATATAACCTAGTCATTAAGATGCAAGGGTATGTTTGGTATGTGTGTAAGAGTAAATTGACATAACAATTCTTTGTAGTCAATTATACTCATAAGAAGTTGGTAAGTTTTGCTCCATCCATGCAATACATCTTTTCGAAATTTCTTAGGCCAAACTCCTTGTTGAAGATGAAAATTTTTCCATTTTCTATTTATAGATGGATGATCAGTTATGTAATTAACGCTCAATTTAATAGGTGAATATCTTAACTTTAGTGAGTCCATTCCACATTTTATACACAAGTTAAGAATGTGGCATGCACACTTAATATGAAAAAAAGTACCACCCAATGTAGGCTGGCAAAGGATTTGAAGGTCACGTACTTGCAGTATTTGCAGATGCATTATCAAAGCCGATTGAAAATATTTTATAGGTTAAGAATTAGTCTGAAAGAATCTGACTTATTGTCAAATATGTTTTGTACAATGTGTGCACCATCCATTTTTCTTAATACAATGAGACATTTATTAAGTATCCATTAATCATCTATCTAGCAATAAGTGATACCCATGTATAAATTTTCGCTCCACATGTTGGTCCAAATATCCGAACAAATGGAAACACATGTATCAAGGTTGCTAAAAATACCTCTCAGTTCCAACCTGCTGTCCTTATAAAGCTATATGATGTGTCAATGCATTGTTGTTGTACCGTAGGGGCATACTTGTCGATTAAGTGTGTCTTCCACTAAATGTCTCAATTTAGATGTTGGCCATACCTCATACTAAGGCGCATGCCTCCAGTCATTTTTGCAAGAGTGTCCTTATACTTTTGGTACTAAATTGAAATAACTTGCATTTTTTTTGAGCCGCTGCCACTCCCCTACAATTGTTGCTGACCCAATTCAATGTCGAGCTTGCTAAGATGTTCATTTTGCAGGTGTTTGTGAAGCTACCACATCCCTCACCAGTCTTCCACGCGTAAGTTGCCATACAGTAGTTGCAGTAGCCTCAAATTTTACCATCTAGACCTTTAACTTTCCTCAAATGCACCGTAAAGATAGATGATTTAAGAAGATGTGGTGGCTTACCTGAATTTGGTCAAGGGATTGGTTCATTTGCCTCCTTGCTATTGACCGTTAGGTCCTTCTCGGCTGCCCCTTCTAGTAAGTTCTTCATATCATCCAATTATTGTGTCTCCTCACTAATCGGATCATAAATTGGAGTTCTTTGCTTAAAGCTAAGTGAGACAACAGGATATCCATCTTGCTACACTCAGTTCATACTAAGATTGTCACAGAAATCGAAGAACTCGAGATCTTCATGCCTGACATGGTGTCACCATTTGAAATCCAATGTTGAGACCGAGGCCTTGTCTTTATCCTTAATTTTTCTTAAGAAACTACGTTGAAAGAATGTGCCATATCATGTGATACAAAAAAAAAAAAAAAAAGTATGGCATTGCAAGAAAATTTTGAAGCACAGACTATAATGAATTTTTTTCTATATAGTTTAAACGAAAGGAATATGAAATGTAATACGAGAGACGTAAAAATATTTTGCAGGAAAATTTTGAAGCACGGACTACAATGAACTGTTTTCCCAAAAAGTTTAAATGAGAGAAATCAGAAATATAACGAGAGACGTAAAAATATTAAACATAGGCATCAATCAACTTTATGCTCATTTTCAGAATATAAGCGCGAAGCATTTTTTTTTATGTTTACATATATGAAAATTTTATGACATTACATCTATATTTATGTAGAGGTTCTAGCAAGTTCAAGGTTCAGACCCGGGTTAGACCCAATAACTCAGCAGGTCCTAGACTCAGTAATGAACCAGATTGGTGGGGTAAGTCCAATAGATGACACGTGTGTGGCTGGTTCGGGTCAGGTCCTTGTTCGAACCCGAACCGAGTTGATGCCTACCTCATGGCCTATCCAATGTGTGATGAGTAGTGCTGATCTTACTATGTTTATATTTAAAAGGGATAACAACATCTCATATATGTTTTTACACTTTTACAAATGAAAAAATGATGATTTTGGAATCCTAACTTCACACGAAAATTCAATTAAGTACTTAAACTTTAAAAAATCCTATTTACTACCCAATTGAACTTTTTGTGACCATTGTTCGTACCTCACGTAACTCTATTAGTATATTTATCTACGTGGATCTTTGAATAAATGGTTATTGAACACACATCATGCCCCAAAAGATACCCTAAACATGACAGTCCATCACACACTATATTTTAACTCAAGAATGACTACCTTAGTCATAGAAAAGCTTTAATATTATGCACAAGGCGTGCTTTCAAAACAATAGGAGATGCCGCTAGAGTTATGCAATTTAAAGAGATTGCGATATAATAGCATACAATAATTTCTAAACATAAATTTACATAACTAAAAAGATTACAGTCTTACAACTCAAAAAGACATATTCCCATCAAAGTCTTAAGGATTAAAGATCATCAAGTCTTTCCAAAAAGTAGACAAATCTATCTTAAAGAACTACGTAAGGAGATTTCTAGGGAAGTTTACTCCCAAAATCTTCTCGTAAACTTCCTTCAAAAGAACTCTAGTCATAATAGTAATTACCTTAGGAAAAATCCCCCTGGGGTATAACCATAGGTATTCCTGCATCAATAAAAATCTATAGGGTATAAGCATAACTTGCTTAGCGAGTAAATTCACATAATAACATACCCATACATAGAATATAAACAATCAAGTTTATTAATCAAATATATGTAATGCAACATCCATATACTTAACAATTACATATGATTATCTCGGAATATATGTAGAATGGACTTATGCTCTCCATATTAAGGGCTAGGGAATGCTTTTAAAGAAAAAAGCCCATACAACCACCAATTTTAGTAGACTTTCCAGTTCCTACCAACCACCACTATTAGTAGGGCTGCAAATGAGTCGAATTATTCGTGAGTTGCTCGCTTCAGGCTCAACTTGGCTTGAGCTTGATTAGTAAAAGAGCTTAGCTCAAGCCCAAGCTCGAGCCCCAGCTCAAAGTAAAGCTCATTTATCTAAATGAGCGAGCCGAGCTCGAGATTTGAATCAGGCTCGCAAGCTGGCTCGTAAACAAGCTTTAAGCTCGTTAACAGGTTCACGACTAGGTTTTTAATAAGCTCACTAGTAGCTTTATGAAATTTTTATACATGATATATTATCTATAACTACATAATAAACAAAAAAAAAATATTTTTTATTTAATAATTATGTATATATATTATAGCAACACTTATATATTATATTTTAGGTTAAAAAAATGAAAAACGGATTATCTAAATGAGTCGAGCTTGGATTTAAATTCCAAGCTCGATAAAAAGCTTGGCTCGGGCTGGTTTCATAAACGAGTCGAGCTTAAGCTCAAACTTAAGCTCATTTAGCTAAACGAACCAAGCTCAAGTCTCAATTTCAGGCTCGTTAAAAGCTCGCTCAAGCTTACTAAAATTTAAACAAGCCAGCTCAAGCCTTTAAAAGCTCGGCTTAGTTTAGCTTGGCTTGTTTGTAGTCCTAATTACTAGTCTTGGCTTTTTTTGCCCAAAGCAATCAATCTGGCATGGCTCCTTCATGAGACCATATTCCCTAAATGAAGTAGTTCCTTATGCTGGAGCAAGGTATCTTGCCCTTCCAGTCTCACGCATAAGAGTAGTAGTAAAAAAAAAAAAAATGTGACTCGACAACATGCCATGCACAATCATTTTATTAATTAACTTCTAACCAAGTTAATTTCATTTAAGGATTATCGGCAAGATCATCATAAAAATAAAATCATGACATCAAAACAAAGCAGATTAATCAACCATTCAAAGTTTCGATATACTTATCATTCATTAAACATGCATATGAATCACAAGCATATCCCCAAGGTGCTTCCACAAAAATCCATTTTTATCTTTCACTAGTTTCTAGTGTACTACTTTACAGGCACAAACAAGATATGTAAAGTGTAACAAAAACTCACTCAGCCATTTTGCTATCTTTTAGTCAAAATAATCCTCTAGGAATGGGGCCTCGAAATCCACGTCAACTAGACAAAAGAAATAACTATAATGAGTATTTCATATTATTCTTACTCAACTTCCTAACTCTATTAATCTATTTATAGTAAATTTTCCGGTTACTTAGTTTAGATCTTAAAATGGTCATAACTAACCCATTTTAACTCTGAGTTTTGCATATGAGTAGTCGATTTCTACCTACTTCTGATATTTATCCATTTTAAGGTTATTTCAAACATTTAGATCATATAGGTCTCAAATTATAGGGGTCAAATTGCGCCAGATTTATATTTAAATTCTTTTTGACACTTTTTGCAAGTTTCTTCCTGTCTAGATCTCTAAGGTAAGTATATTTATTATTTCCATATTCAAACACAACTAGAAACTCAACAATTCATAGTACATGCATAATCCTAGAGATAGGGTTGGGCGCGGATCGTTTTGGTTCGATTTTTGCAAAAACCAAACCAAACCATAATTTACGGTTTGGTTTTTTTCTCCTCTCAAACCAAACCATTAAAGAACGGTTTGGATCAATTGAAATTTTTTTCAAACCATAAAACAACGATTTGGTTCGGTTTGGATTACGGATTTAATTTTTTTTCTTATAAGAGGATTTATAACATGAAAATGAAATCAATATGTTAATCTTTTTTCTTGGGTTGATTTTTTTTTTTTTTTTTTTGGTATGGGGGAAGGGCATTAAAGATATTTAAAATACTAAAAAAAATTAGTTATCCTACAAGTCAAAATAATTTGCAAGATTGTTAAATTCACAAGGAACTGCACATGCAACTCCTTCTACTTATCCTGTAAGTAAAGAAAAAAAATCTGTTGTAATTTCTAATTATAATAGTAATAGCATTGAAATAGAAAGGAATGAAAAAGCAAAGCAAAGAAATGATGACTAGCAAAACGCCATTGTTATCATTTTAAATTAAGAAGAAACAAACAACTATTAAACATAGCATAGCATTAGTCCTCACCTTTTAGTACAAATTAGATACCATTTCAATCCAAACTAATACATAATAAGGAAATCAATTATTGGCTTTTTTTTTCTTTTTCTTTTAATCCTTTCTGAGCACCGTATTGCACAAACTCCATCATCTCTAAGTCTAGGGAAAATACATAATACTCTCTAAACAAGGCTTTCAATTGTGAGAGAAGCAAAAGAAAATAGAGATTGCTCCTAAAAAATTAAAGGCACCATACTACTTCAAGTTAAATTCATGGTAAAGCAATGCCAGATCTTTAATTGACAGACCATAGAGAATGGTTCATCTTCTTCATCCATGAAGTAAACCGCCTAAATATTTTGCAGCTGTAAAAAAAAAAAAATTGCAATTGATCTAAAAGATTGAAAGATTGAAATTGTATCGCCATCCTAGATTATTAAAATTAAAAGATCCAAATCAATTTCAAAGAAAGCCCAAGACTCGATATTCAAATACGGCTAGTTGTATATCAGGTTCACTTTATGTTTCTTTCAACTATGAATAAAGTCACCTTTTGGCTAAAGAATCTATGAGTTGAACAATTCATAATTAGTGCTTAATTAAATAATTATATAAAGGCTACGATGCTTAAATGATTATCGATATCGTACTCTTTTCTTAATTCCTATATTAAAGAATGATTAAGCCATACTTGATTTCTAATCTTTCTCGGAAGCATATCACCTGGATTTCTTTCTTATAAAAATCTAGCAAAACAAGGAATTATATCACATAAATTGATATAATACATTGAAACACCACGCTAAACAATAAAGAAACACTCCCAAAACAACTATCAGCCTCAGCTACCACATACGCTACTCAAATCCAACTCCATCGCAAAACTAAACCCACATCAACTTCAACACTACCTTTAATATCCATTACCCCATGAACCTCAAGCGAAAATGCCCAGACACAACATATCAAGCAACACCACACCTCCAATAATGCAAATATAATGAGAAACCAAAATAAAAAGTAAACATTCAACATACTCACGCACACATCACCACAACAACAACAAAACACAAAGACTCAACGACAATTTATTAGCCTTAAATCAAAACCCTAATTGATATACTATCAAAATGTTCAAGAGAAAAAAAAAATAGAATAGAGTCACTTACCGAGATAGAGTTGTTGTGAACCCAGGATGCAAAGGTGAGATATAGGGGCGAGAGGAGAGAAGAGAAGTGCGAGACAGAGATGGGAGATCAAGAGATCGAGTGTAAAGACCAACCCACTTAACCCATAGATTAAGCGTGCCAAATCGCCCGACCACACATAATACTCAAGTATTAGGAAATACCAAGTATTATACGTAAGGTCATCTAAAAAGAAGTATTTGTAATGATTGCTTGCTTAAAACGTATATAACATTCATATATTTGAATTAAAAATTACTACCACTACATAAGTAGTAGGTCATCTCATATATACAAAACATACATCACATACATTAATTGAAGGTCTCCCAAGGATCGCTCAAAACACATAAAACTTACATAAAAACAAACTACATTACATATACCACTTAAAATAAAATTACATTTCAGGGCTTAACAAATAAGCCTAGACACTTCATAAAAATACATCAAAAGTCCTAAACAACTATAACTAGGTCGCACTCCTAATCATCTATAGATATCTCCTCAGTCCCATAGCCCATATCGTCATAGAGCTCATTATCATAATCACTTGCAAGATAGCAGCATGAGCCAAAGGCCTAGTACACAATAGTACAAACATATACATATGCCAAGCACACTTAACCAAATGCAATGTAATAATTCACGATAACTTATTTATCTTTAGTCAAGTGAGTAAAATAACATTGGAGCATTCAAACTCTGATTCAAGCTTGGGAATTCTGGGGGTCCTGAGTAGTAGTAGCTGCTCAGGGGGTTGATATAGATAGACCGGATACCTATATCTTCTATATCTAATCGATAAAGATTATTAATAGCTTTATCTAGGGTTCACACTCCTTTATACACTCCACTTATCCCGGTCTATAACATCAATTAGTTCAACGGTCTCATACCCGTGAACTAAAACATATTATTTCCTCCTGAGCCTAAGTAAAAAATATACCGATCCAATTAACCCCATTAGCTATCCACTTAGCCATCAAGATAAACCACCATTGCATCATGGATTTGAGTCATTGCATCATCACTAAGATTTGGACTAGGTGCCTAAACTACCGTGTCATTGCATCAGGACAAGATTGCCATTCCTCAAACTAGACACGACTCAACCACAAATCATTCCAGTAAACTTTTTATTAGTCTTTAATTAAGGTCAAACTTGAATATATCTACCCTAAGCAATAATCAATCAAATTATTATGTACCTAGATCGGATTGAGAATCAAAGGAATTTCTCCAACTAAGTATCTATCTCTATTCCACACAAATCAAACTATATCAACATAACTATCCTAAGCCAAACTTATACTCACTAGTTTAAAAACTTACGAAGTTATTGAATCCCATTTAAAATCATTCAAAGTCATTACATGACACACACATAAATATATATATATATATATATCATATAACATCATACAAGTCCAATTTTTAATCAAAAAGTCATATATCATGTATTGGAAGATGTTGGAAAAAGTTAGAAAAATTGAAATTTGCAGGGCCCACGCTGGCGATTTACACCGGCAGTGTAAGACTTAATGCTGGTGGTGTGTGGGTTCTACGCCGACGGCGTTGAAGCCATCATTAAAAAAATGCATTCTCTACAAAATTTTGGATCATTATGCCGGCAATGCATCGGCTGTGTAGACCTCAACGCTAGCGGTGTTGGGGTCTAAGCCAGCGGCATTCCGTCGACTACCTTTCAATGATCAGGAGCCAAATTTTTTAAGCCGTTAGGTACGCCGGCGGCATTCAAGGCGGCGTATACTGCAATTTAGGTTGCAGAATTCCTCTATTTTTCAAACACGAAAATTTTTACATTTAACTCTTCCAACTCTTTCCAAACCATAATATAACCTTCCTAATACATGGTATAAGAACCTTATATCATCAAACATACACAAACTCCTCTCAAATATATATTAAAACATAATATTTCTCCTCAACCATTAAAACACACTTAACACTATGGTTCATTCTTTCTTCATATTCACTACTTCAATATAACTCAACAATACCTACTTCTCATCATACTACAACTCAACACCATCATTACACTTCCATAAACAAATCCTAAGCTATCTCAACATCATAATATAACAACACACATATACATCCAACATGCAAACAGAAATTTCATGGATTAAGAGAGAAATAAAGCATCCTATATATATAAACTTACCTGAATGTATATATGACGGTTGAGGATGGATTCTTGGTATGTTGTGTGCAAGAATACTTGGTTTGGAAGTTAGAAAATTTTGCCTTTCTAGAGTTACGAATTTTCTTCTCTTGGTTCTGTTTTGGATGTCCAAAGTGTAAGAAATAAGGCTTGATATTTGTCCAAAGTCATTGACTTTTGAGGCAGATTTTCTAAGGGGCCTTAGGCTTTAATTAGGCTTTGATTTTTTGGCTTAATTTGGGTTTAATGAAGCCGAAGAAAATTTGCTAGATTTATAGGCTATACTCTTAGTTTAAAACGAATTTAATTCATCATATATTATTTACTACAACAACAATTAGCATTAACATAATAATTTCTAACATGAGTAAACTATCAACCTAAATATATTTACCATAGATTATTTCTAGTTATTACTTCATAACACATACAATTATTTCAAACACCACAATTCACACTAACACATACACACATATAACAATCAAATTTAGTATGCACTAAGCATGAATTTAAAACTTTGGTTATTTCAGCGAATGACTGAGAATGAGAGGTAAGAGTGTGAGATGAGAGCTTAGACACTAGATAGTAGACTAAAAGACGATGGATATCGGAGGGGTTTTAATTTTGATTAGGTTAAGAATTTTTTTAATATATTTCAAACGATTCGGTCCGGATTAACGGTTTAATTCGGATTATCTTTAGAACTAAATCATAATCCGTTAGGAGGATATCAATCTGAACCGCAATTCGAACCATTTATAAAAAACCGTAAATTTTGGTTTGGTTTGGTTCGATTTACGATTTGGATTGGATCATTCGTTTTTTTTTTCCCACCCCTACCTAGAGATGTTACTCAAAATAGAATTTCTAATAAACAACCTTTGTAATCATGTAAGGAAACTTAGGCTCATGGAAAATAAACTTTTGAAAACTCGTAGTGAAAATTTATTTCTTAGGCTTTATAATGGAGGAATCAAACTTGAAATAAGGTGCTATGCTTTAATATCATTTTTTTTTTCTTATTGTTTGCATATTTAGTTAAATTTTTATTTGAAAACTCATTTGCCAAAGCACATTTTTTTTTTATGTTTTCAAGTAAAGAATTTCGACTCATAAAAAATTCAAAACAATTATGTCTATGTCTTGGCATTTAAAAAAAAAATAGGAAATTTGTTTCGTTTTCAAATTTTTGTTTTTACAAAGGATTTCCTAAATACTGAAAATAAGTTTTTGCATAATAAATAATTATCAACATAAATAGGCTTCAAGAATTTATTTTGGCACTTTGATAACATCAATATGAGTGTCCTATATACATGAACATAAAACTAAACTAAAAAATATTATAACAATAAAGTGTACTCAAAGTAAAAAGTTGACAAGGTCAATAACAAGAAAAAAAAATACAAAGATAACAAAAAAAATATGAGGGTCTTAGCCAAGGTAGTCGGAACCAGACCGGACCGGACGATTTGAACTGGTTCGACCGGAACCGGAGGTGGGGGTGGGTGGGGTTGCTTATGTGACCCGTTTTTGAAGAAAACTAGAGAGACCCGGTCGACCCGGCCGGTTCGACCGTGAACCGGTCAACCCGGCCGGGTTTGACGGGTCAAAATGCTACATATTTGAACAAAAAAAAAAAAAAACCTCCCAGCCTTTTGTTTTCCCGCGCCTGGACTCTGGAGCCTCTTATCTGCTGTAAAAAACTAAAAGTCTAAACTAAACTCTAAAAAGTAAAAACAAAAGCTGCAAAAAAAGAGACAGAAATTGAAAACAGTAAACTAAACACACAAAAGCAAAATCAAAATCAAAAGCAAAAAGGAAAACCAGATCCAAATCCACAAGTAGCTCCGGAATACATTTCCCTTGACGTGAAGCAAAAAGGTAAGAGTTGCAACACTTTTTCTTTTTTTTCTTTTATATGTGGATAGATCTGATATTATTTCCCTTGACATGAAGCATCCAATCTCTGAGTGGAATATGAGATTTGTCTTAGGCAAATGAGACAGTGTTAGGTTGTTGGTCTATTGTTTATTTTAGAATTTTGATTAATGACATAGTTTATTGCTGGATTGTTAATTTTGCTTTTAGTAAAGCATTATTTCACATTGTTTGTTCCTTACTCTGCCCACGAGAATGCGTTGTCTAAAGCTTGCAAGGAACCCGCCACAAATGGTTTTGGAGGTGATTGATCATACATTACCCACCATCTTACTGGAATCCGAACAGCATTGATCCCATTTTGAGATAGAAACTTAAAGTCATCTTCTTTTATGTATGTATTCCAATGATCCTGTAATGCTAAAACTTATTAATAGCTCACAAAAGAGTTGATCAAATACTGTATGGATTATAAATGTTCCCAATGATTGATTTTGTTATATATTTGCTAGAGGAGATTGCTATGAAAGTAATGGCTACCTGCATTATTTGAGGAGCTCTTTCAGGGCCTAAACCATTTGTTATCTGATATTCACCATCTATGGAGCCCTTAATTTCCATTTTGAAGATAGATGGATCATTGACATCCCAACTCGAACCTTCATAATCTGCTTTGAGTGTGTTGTCTGATTTGACCCAATTAGGGAAAAGAAAAGAAATAAAAAAATAGGTAAAGAAGATATAGCATCTTACTTGTTGATCATTTACTTATAGGAAAGATGGAGTTATGGGGGAAACTAGAATGTTCAAATTAACCATAACAAATTAAGTCTGCATCTCTTTGATTGCCATGATAGGATCTAAGATGAAACTCATGACAACTGTCCTTAAGTGTTTATGACAGCAGAGGAGTTAGGTTCCCAAGTTCAACAAATTGACCTACTTCCCTTTAGTAAACCATGACCAATGCTCGAATCAAGGATAACATGAAAGTAGGAAAGATGTGCTATAGTTTTTTTTATTAGTTTCCTTCATTGAAGAAAAATAACCGCCATCGTTGGACACATATGTCCCCAAGTCACCGCCCAAATAGGACAACATTCAAATACACAAAATTGGTTACATTTTTTTTTAGTGTTGCGATAAAACCAGAACAAGAGCACAACATTATGAGCTGCCATGTCAAACAATAGCACCTCATCGCTACCTTAACATTTCAGAACATGATAGCATAAGTGTCAACTTAAGATCAAACCATTCACCTTCATCCCTATCAAATTATGCTAACTTTGAGTATCACCTTAGTAGAGCTTAGTTCCTTACTTCTTAGAAAAATTTATGGACTACCACCTTATAAATTCCCTACTAAGTCATGATATAGCAAGAATCAATTAAAACTCTTAGACAACTGGCCACAAGTCAATTTATAAATACCTTAACCCCTATCAAATCAAAGTCATTTTCTTCAATTAGTTTATGCCAAATATAATTCCCTACTCCTTACAAAACGCTGCAACATTCTTGTTGATTGCAACATTCTTGAGAAGGAAAAGATGACGAGGAATTTCCAAGTATGTATTGATTGGAATGTTGTGTTTTTTTCCACTCTCTTGCAAAGAGCTTGAATGTGCTTTGTATTACTTGAGTGAGTTAATAAGAATGGTGGCTGCTTGGAAATATATGATTGGTTTCTTTTGGATATTCATGTTTGTAAGCTGCACAATTTCATTGAATATCCTGAAAAAGAAATTCACAGGTTGATGTATTTCATCTAATTCAACTAATCATAAATGTTCTTTTTTTTAACAAAAATATAGGTTGTTGAAAAAGAAGAAGAGAATAGAGAAGAGACATATCGAGTAGTCAATCTTCTTCTTCAGTTTGTACAAAGAATGATCCTGCTTGGGAGCATTTTAGCTCATCTACTAATGAGAAAGGGAAGATGGTATTCACGTGCCTTTATTGTGGATATAGATATCAAGGTGGAGGAATCAATAGGATGAAATATCATTTGGCAAGGATTCGAGGCAATATTGCATCTTGCAAGAAAGTACCAAGTGAGATCCAAGAAAAAATGTTGGCATATCTCAAATCTGTCAAACATAAGGATCAAGACTCTGATGAAGTTCACTATACTCAATTTGAAGATGGTGAAGCAGAGGTTGAAGTGGAAGAGTTACAAGTTTTGCCAATGCAACCAAAACAAAAAAGAAAGGTTGGAGTAGAGAAATATGTCACTAAGAACACCCCTCCATTGTCCAACCAGGTATAAAGAGTGCACTAGCTGGTAAACAAGCAGTTCAAAGAGCACACATGGCATTAGCTAGATGGTTTTTTGATGCATGTATACCTTTTAATGCTTTGAAGTCACCTTATTTTCAACCTGCAGTAGATGCTATTGCAGCAATAGGTACTGGATATAAGGGACCATCTTATCATGCCATGCGCATTCAGTTGCTGGGAGATTGTAAAAAGGAGTGTCAATTGCTGATTGATTCATACAGAAGCAATTGGGCTAAATCAGGATGTACAATAATGGCTGATGGTTGGACTGATCAAAGACAAAGGACCCTCATTAATTTTCTAGTGTACTGTCCTGCTGGGATGATGTTTGTTAAATCATTGATGCATCTGACATTGTAAAGGATGCTAATAATTTATGCAATATGTTTTCAGAAATAGTTGAGTGGGTTGGGCCTTCTAATGTGGTGCATATTGTGACTGACAATGCAAGCAATTATGTTGCAGCTGGGAGGTTGTTGCAAGAGAGGTATGATCATATATATTGGTCTCCTTGTGCAGCACATTGCTTGAATTTGATGTTGAAAGACATTGGCAAGATGGATCATGTAGATGAGCTTGCAAAGCGTGCTTCTAAGGTAACTATATTTGTATATAACCATATTCACTTGTTGTCTTGGTTGAGAAAAAGAGAGGGTTGGAAAGAAATTGTTCGTCCTGCAGTAACTCGATTTGCCACTACTTTTATTACTTTGAAAAGTATCTTTGAACATAAGCATGACTTGCAAGCTTTGGCAACAAGTACACATTTCACATGTCATAGGCTTTCAAAATGTGCTGCTGGAAAAGCTTTTACTGCTATTGTGTTAGACACATCATTTTGGGAAGATTGTTTGCTCATGGTGAAAGTCACAACTCCGATTATGAAGCTCTTGCGTATTGTGGATGCTGATGAAAAGCCTTCTCTTTCTGCTGTTTATGAAGGATTTTCTAGGATTCGTAAGGGGATTATATCAGTTTTTAAAAATAGACAAAAATTGTATAGTCCTTATATCAAAATTGATCAGAGGTGGGACAAACATTTTCGTCGTGGTCTACATGCTGCAGCTTATTTCTTGAATCCAGCTTCATGTATGATGATACATTTGAAGAAACTGCAGAAGTTATGCAAGGCTTATATGATGTGCTTGAGAAAAAAAGTATTTGTGGTGATAGCATAGCTGTAATCAAAGACATGAAATTGTATCGTGAAAGAAGAGAGAGTTTTGGTCGGGAAATAGCCATCAAATCTGTCAAAACATCGCAACCAGGTAAGTGACCATGAATACTAGAATCAAAACTGGTGTTACTGTTTATTTTTCACAATTGTTTGACTTGCTTTATTGAATTGTAGATGATTGGTGGAGGTTTTTTGGTCATAGTGCTCCTACATTGCAAAATATTGCTATTCGAATACTAAGTCAAACTGCTTCTGCTTCTGGATGTGAGCGTAATTGGAGTTTCTTTGAGCGCATCCACACAAAAAAAAGAAATAGATTAGAGCATCAAAGGCTTAATGATCTTGTTTATGTGAACTACAATTTGCGCTTGAAGAATAGGTATGTAAATTATCTTAACTTTATCATAGTTCACCTTATGTATTTTTAAAATTTTTTCCTTTGCTAATTATTTCTTTATAGGCATGAAAATAAGAAGAAAAGTTATGATCCAATAGATTTTGATTACATTGAGAAGACGGATTTTTGGATTACTGAAGAAGAGGAAGATTCACCTCCTGAACTTAATTTTGATGAGATAATTGAACAAGCAATTTATGAGGATGATGCTACCCCGGTAACAATTGATGGTTTGACTAAAGGTTAGT
Organism: Combretum micranthum; assembly: GCA_024138025.1. NCBI lineage: Eukaryota > Viridiplantae > Streptophyta > Magnoliopsida > Myrtales > Combretaceae > Combretum > Combretum micranthum. The sequence continues at coordinate 960,760 of JAMXBD010000270.1, read as the reverse complement.
CATCTATTTCTGAATTATTAATTCTGTATATGTTCATTGAATATTTTTTCTTAAGACTTAGTATTCTTTTCTTTTTTTCTTTTCCTTCTTTTCTCAGATGATACAGAGATTAATGAAGAGGTTGATTTGGATGCAATTGAAGACCGAGCTGACTTTATGCATACCTTTGAATCAAATGAAGATTGGGATGACATTCATTGAAAGTTAAATTAATATCTTAGTTTTATTATTTTGTTTTTGTTTTTTATATGTACAATGTGATTTTACTTTAATGATGGATTTGACTGGGTAAATTTCATTTATTTACTTTGTAACGGTTGGGATTTAACATAAAAATTCATTTTTCATCGACCCCTGATCCCCCAGCATATTCGGGTCAAATCCCGGTCCGGGTTTGACAACCTTTCTTAGCTTATAATCAAGGCTCTCCGGGACTTAAAATAATCCAGTTACCATGTAAAATAAATAAAAAGGAAATAAGATAAAATAAAATAAAGTAGGAATCTTAGATTTTAGACAAGACTCCCTAAAACTTAAAATAATATAGTCTCTTTTGTATTTGAATATGGATAGCCCAAGACTAGAAATTGACTAGTCTTATTATGACTTGAAATGGACAAGTCTAAAACATGAAAATAAATTACTTAAAAGTAAAGAATATAATGAAACAAGTTAGATTAGTGAGCAATAGGCTTTAAAATTTATAGACATACTTATACATATAAATACTTATATAAAGTTAGATTAGTCAGCATAGACATAAATGAACATAAACAGAAACAAGGCTTTGAGTTATGTATGATGTTTGTGCACTTCCATCTGTAGCTTTCGAGCATCATGGGGAAAATCTTCCTTAGGATCTTGTATGACCACCTACATGGTCATAATATAAGGGGGGGGGGGGGGGGGGGGGGGGGGGGGGGGGGGGGGGGGGGGGGGGGGGGGGGGGGGGGGGGGGGGGGGGGGGGGGGGGGGGGGGGGGGGTGGGTTGGGGTGTGGTGGTTTGTGCGAGCGCGGGCGGCAACTTTCAAAAGCAAAGTAGGGAAAAGAGAGAAATTTTTTGAGAGAAAAAGTGAGAGAGTTTTGAGAGTGAAAGATGAAGTTGTAAAGCGAAAAATGAGTAAGGTGTGTGAGTATTTGTAGAGGAAAAAGAGGGAAATAAGTATGAAATAAAATTAAAAAGAAAATAAAATAGAGAAAGAAGGAGGGAAGGGGGTGCCAACGTGAAAAGGGAGAGAGGGAGAGAGAAGAAGAAGACGAAGAGAAAAGAAAAGATTAAGAGAAGTGATATAAAGTATGGTAGATATGACATGTTGTAAGAGTAGGCTAAGGTGTTGTAAGAATAGGGATAAAAGTTATTGAAATGAATAGTAATTAAAATGACAAATTGTTTATTGGTGAAAAATAAAATACGTGTAGAAATGTCATAACTGACATTTTTAAGAGTCGACAAAATTTTAGCTGATATTATAAAAATAATTTAATATTATTTTATCATTAATTGTTTATCGGATCATATTGTCTTGGTTTACATGTTGATGATTGGATACAGAAACCGTTATCATAAAGGTCTGAAAATATTAGGATTTCGAAAATTCCTATCATTTTAAAGGTATAAACCTTATACTTTGAGTTAACTTGAGGGTTTCCATAACTTATCTTGCTCATCTAATATTTTAAGGTCCTGTTTGATTGAGTTTAGGATTTCTAGGGTTTATAATTAACTCAGTTTGACTTTAGGGTTCCGATTTCAATACAAATTATAGGGTTTTACTTATAAAGTTACTGTAGAATCTAAGGATTTACAACACGTGTCCTTAGTAATTGAGGGGGAAGGGGGGGGGAGGGGAGGGGAGGGAGAGGAGGGAGAGAGAGAGAGAAACAAAGGAAAAGAAAGAATAAACCTAGAAACATAGAGGAAAAGAGAAGGAAAGAAGAAGAAGAATAGTAAACTTAACAAGCCCTAAAAAAAAATTAAATTCTATTTATTTTTAATCAAAAAATTGATAGATCTTACAAAATAATTAATAGAAGTAACAAATACATATAAGATTTTCCTAAAATCTTAAGAAACAGGAAGATTTAAAATTTGTGAAGACTTGTAGTATCATATTTTTGAAACAACCCAATGCTTAAAATTAAAGAGAGGAGACGAAAAGTTCGAATCTAATGTAATGTTCATGGAAAATTTCTTAGGAATTATACATGGATTGTACTATTAAGAAGCATAAGAAGAGATTTATGGCTTCGTCTTCTTTCTCTAACCACCATGGAAGATCTCAAAACCTCTCTTTCTCTTTAACTGAAACCCTCCACCTTTAGTTATAAACCTATACCCAGTCAAGAATCATAACCCAGAAGCCAAATTAGAACCCTAACTTGCTAAGTTGACTCTCATCTCCTTTTACCAGATCCACTCAATTTATCTTTATTGAATTATTCCCATCCTTCTCTCTCTCTAGTCACATTCTCATTAAACTACCATTACAGCAAGGCATTGAAATCTAAATATGGGACTTAACCCTACCTGTCAGATGCTCATTGGCTCTCAGATCCATGTAGACAGATGGAATTAATAGAGTTAATAGAGGTATTAAAAGTGACCACAAAAAGTTCAATTGGGTAGTAAATTGAAAATTTCAAAGTTTAGATATCTAATTGAACTTTCATGTAAATTTAGGGTATCAAATTCAACATTTTTCCCTTTTACAAATTGATAACTTGTGATATTTTTTCTAACAAACAATTAAGCTGTGATTTACTCGTTTTGTTCCATCTAATTTACTATTGATCGTGGCACATGTTAAGCATGTGATATTTAAAAAAAATCTAAAATTCAAACTTTCCCTATCTTCTTCCATCGTTCAAAATTTAACCTTTATTTTTCTTCTTCATCCCTTTCTCTCTCTAAAGTGTCCCCACTCCATAAGCAATTTTAAGACACAAAGCTATACCAAACTCGGGTAGAAGAAGACCTATTTGAATTACAACCTAGTAGCAACAACTCTATTCAAACAAGAAGTCCTATTCAAAAAGCATGCCTTAACCATGAGTGGTGCAAGACAATCGCATGCTCATACTTATTGCAAATCACCAAGTATTATACTAATTTCCAGTCATAAGACCAACTAAACAACTTGAACAATAGCCAATGAAGACTTTAGAATTATCAAACTTCAATCCATTGTACTCAATCCTAAGGCCACCTCTAGCATCAATACCCTTCATATTAACCTCACCCATTAATTTAGTAAATTGAATTTGCATGTCCATATGGAAATGAAACATTTGGAGGCAATCATGTATTCTAATAATCTCAAACTTCCTCATGATATGAAGAATCTATGTCATAATCATTCCAAATTTCTCAACAACAGTGGACCCAAAATGACTTAGATGCATAAGATTGGCCCTCACACCAATCACAGCATCGAGCTTCTTACTTAACTCAATCACCAAATCAATTTGGGACTTAGGGTTTTTAGGAGGTTATTTCATTGTAGATGATGGAAGATAGAGAAAGTCTAAATTTTATATGATTTTAAATATCACATGCTTTACATGTGCCTAATTAATAGTAAAATGGATGGAACTAAACGAAGTAAAACTGAGTCAGCTATTTGTTAAAAAAAAAATCACACGTCGTTCAGTTGTATAAATGTAAAAACACAAGTCAATTTTTCATAATTAAGCCAAAATATATATATTATAATCCTCTATCAAACTTTGAATGGCTGATTTTACAACCTCCTTAGTACTGCTTACTCTATAATTTAACTTGAAAAAAATGGTCTATCAATACTAGTGTTGATGGTCTAATTTCGAACCTAGGCTACCCGACCGAGCCCAGCACACTATACTAAGCTGCCCTACCAAGTTTAGATCTTAACAGTAGACTATACAATACGTAGCCAGCCTCATACTAGTGATCTCAATATCTACTTGGTTGCTTCTGCATTGCTTGCTACTTAGCACAATTAACTCAATTGAACTGGGCCTATAGTAGTGGAGTAGTGGATTTGTCCCATGTCCCCCACAACTTCGATAACTGCTCACTCGCCTATTAGCCCATGACATCTACAACCGTCAAGTTAGTCACCTATAAATTCTCATATCCCTCTCAGGAATAGGGTAATGTCACACTCATCCCTTTATCCTCATTTAACCGATGGGCTTATCATGATAACATTTGACTTAAGAATAGAAATGGCTACGTTGGGCCAATGCCTAATGCACCACAATGACATTTGGTGTCATATACACGTTAATGTAAGCCCAAATCACCAAGATCTAACCTTTATAGGATTCAAGCAAGCGACATTTAGCGCCATCTATATGAAAAACTTACCTCTTGATAAAAGTTTTCCCATATTTTCTTTAAAAAAAAAGTCACGACGCTTTAGAAACTCCGAGTCTAGCACCTTAGCTGTGACGACCCCCCCCCCCCCCCACCCTCCCCCTCATGAGGGACCCACCACGCCAAGGTATTGTTACGCTAGCTCCCGAAGTTAGGGCTAAGGATCCTGCAGAATCCCAAGAACCCCGTCCCGCAAGGAATCGAACCCAGGACACTAGCCTTTTGTCCCCCACAAGGAGAGCGCCATCACCAACTAAGCTGCAGCAGCTTAGTTGGTGATGGCGCTCCTTGTGGGGGACAAAAGGCTAGTGTCCTGGGTTCGATTCCTTGCGGGGACGGGGTTCTTGGGATTCTGCAGGATCCTTAGCCCTAACTTCGGGAGCTAGCGTAACAATACCTTGGCGTGGTGGGTCCCTCATGAGGGGGGGGGGTCGTCACAAAAAGGCGCCTTTTTATGTTGAGGCACTGACGACCTCAGGGATTGCATCATCCCACCGTTAAGGAACACAAATCAGTATTGTCCACACTCTAGGAATTACGAGTAAGGTTCTGCAGCCCCAAGGCTCGAACCCCAGACGTGTGGATTTGTTGGAGACGGAACTCCACGCCTCTACCAGCTAAGCTGCAGCTTAGCTGGTAGAGGCGTGGAGTTCCGTCTCCAACAAATCCACACGTCTGGGGTTCGAGCCTCAGCTTAGTTGGTGATGGCGTCTCCTTGTGGGGGACAAAAGGCTAGTGTCCTGGGTTCGATTCCTTACGGGGACGGGGTTCTTGGGATTCTGCAGGATCCTTAGCCCTAACTTCGGGAGCTAGCGTAACAATACCTTGGCGTGGTGGGTCCCTCATGAGGGGGGGGTCGTCACATTAGCTATGCTACCCCATTCCAAGAACAAAAAATCATCCCAAGGTGATCATTAAAAAGGTGACTTGAATTCAACTTCAAAATAGTTCAATTCATAAAGGCCAAGGGGCTCACAAGTAAGCCTTGGTATTTTTCCAATCTCGAACAGTTCCGGACCAACATTGTTTAAGTCACTTGGATGACATGCTCCACCTAGTAACGGAACAAAATGTTGAGATTATCAAATGAAATAAGGATGTCGAACAATAAATTAGAGTCGGTGGCACATAACTCTCAATTGCAGCACAACAGCAATAAAACTCCACCACAACAAAACAGTTGTTGTCATTTCTAGGAGGTAGCACATACCCACAGCACTTTTCCCTTCCCAACTGTAGAATCTTTGAGGATAGGATGACTAACTTGCACCTCTTTCCCGTACCTATAAGAACCGGCAGTGCCTTCCTATGACCCCTACTCTCAGTAAGCCTTGGACCAAAGAGTTAACTAATGTTCAAAGATCCTCCTTTATCAGCACTTCTTACAAAAACAAAAGGAAAAATATTTAGTAACTTATCTTAGAGAAGACGATAATGGGTGAACCCACAATGTAGTATGCTTAAGAGATGCCCCCATCAATAAGTTTTCAACCCTAAGTATTGAGAATAACACCGCTTGGGTCATACCTCTAGCATCTCTCTCTCTCTCTGAAGAAGGCTTAGGGTATGAAACAAGACCTCTGCTTCAAATAAAACTGCATAACCTTCTTAGACTAAGAAGTTCAACCCTCACCAAAAGACGTCACCCCATAAAAGCTTTTAATTCTTCCACAATCTCTTAATCATTTGCAAGCAATGATGGTTATCCTAACATAGACGGCAATCTCACCTACCTTATTGTAAAGGGAGTATCATCCTTCAACTATACGATGATGTACCTACCCTTTTGATTCTTAACACTAGAATTCAACCCAATGAAAAATGATAATTCCCTCCTCTGTTGCAACTACACCCATTCATAATCAGGGCATTTGATGATAAAAATATATTTGAGTAATTAAGGAGAGGCCTCTGACACAACATAGCACAACACATAAAGCTTCAAAGGCAACCAATAATCTCCATAAATTCGACATCAGCTGAGCCAGACTTCAATTGAAGTGAGTCAACACCTTCTCTTGAAAATCTAACGAGGGGAGATAACACACGAAATCTAAAACTGTAAACTAAAGTCAACTAATCATTCAGGCCAAGCATGATGATGAATAATTATTTGGAGCCTTAACAAAAAACTACTCCCATACCTCATAGAGATCGTCCACATTGATCTTACTGAGATAATTATTTAAACCCTTGCATGCATCTAAGTCAACAAGCATCTCTAAGATTGCCTGTATCTACACCCACCACTGGATAAAGATCTCTAGGTAAAGAATTCACAATTGCAAAAATACAATTGGTATCATGAAGAGAGGTCAAATAATCATTAACAACAAGGTCATATTTCTGGGCCTTACACTTTACTGCATTCCAAGCAATAGGGGTTAAATTAATTGTTGTAAGAAGAGGGGAAGCCCCTCTAAGATTACTACCGTAAACAGACTCACTAATAGTACGTGAAGAACTACAACTCTCACTGGTCATCTTAGATAATGATGAATGCTTAAAGATAAAAACAAAGATACCATAAGGTTTTATTACGAAAAGGATGAGAGGAAAAGTGTAGGAAAAAATAAAACCATCATGCCAAAAGGATATTTATAGATCCCAAGGAAACCCTTGGAAAAAAAAGGGCAATGGTGAAGAAGCAATTAGTTGCAAATCCCTAACCATTAGATGCACGATCATATAGAAATAAATGGTTTAGTTAAATGGGTAACATGACATCGTCTAACAAAGTACAGATGTTACAATTGTCACATCCCATCTTCGAAACATGTGCCCACGTAAAGATATTCCTGTTAGAATTTGAAAACACAACTTTTCTTAAACGTTATTCGAAGCGATACTTTGACTAATTCATTAAAAATGTTCAGAATTATTGTCCAACTAAATAACCCACAATCACTTAACCACTTCGCCGATTTAAATCCAAATTCAACCAGTCAACCCTTACACCTAACTTACTCCCCTTACTCCAAAGACAAAGGGAAATTGTGGGTGGGAGGATGGTGAGGTCTAATTTAGAACCTAGGCTACTGGAGCCGAACTTAACACACTAATGGACTGGGTCGCCCTACCTAGCCTAGACCTTAACAATAGACTCTACGATACATGGCCCAACCTCATACTAGTGATCTCGATGTCCACTTGGTCACCTTTTGTCGACTTCCCATTTTTTTTTTCTTTTGAAAATATATAAAAATGGAAAAATAGAAAAAGTTAAAAAATCAAATAATTAGAAAAATAGCAAAAAAAAAATTGCAAAAATAAAAGATTTTTAAAAATTGAAAAAAAGAATATAAAAATAAAAATTATAAAATGAAAAAAAAATAAAATATTTAGAAAATTAGGAAACCCCCTCCATTTTAAGAAAATAGTCTTAGATAGAGATTATAAACGATAACATTCAGAAATAAAAGATGATCAAGAAACGGGGAATTATTTAGATAAAAAAATGGGTAATGATGAGAAATTAAAAATAAAAAAATAGAAAAATACACAATCTAAGATTACTAGTGCGTGTATCTGTATAAACATATAATGTATGTACATTAATATAATGTCACATGTTTATACATTAGACCATTTAAAATACATAGAATAAAATTTATAATAAATGTATATGTATACTAGACCCTTTTTATAAATTTACTTAGATTTTGTGCCTGTACTCATTAAAGCTCATTTTGTCTTGAAACAAATTGATTTGATCATTTTACCTCATGTATAGTTAAATGGATACAATAACAAAGAGTAGAATTAGCCGAGCTGTTGGAGCCTTAACAAAAAACTGATCAAGTCAATATGTTTCAAGACAAAATGAGCTTTAATGAGTACGGGCACGAAATCTAATCTAATTTATAAAAGGGATACAATCTCTCTCATCTTGTCATCTTCTCCATCTCCCATTCTCTCTTCTTTCTCTCTCTATAATCTCTCTACACACCGAACCATAACGACAACAAGCACCACCCATCACTCTCTCCTTCCTCTACCTAAACAACCACCAACATCACCATACCCATCATCAATGATACGTGTTATAATGATCGAGTTATAAATTTGATTACCTATAATTCTTTTCCTAAATGCAGTCAACGTTAGGCAAATGCGCCTATCGAATGTAATATAGGAATGAAGTACAAGGTCATTTTTCACAAGGATCAGTAAATACTAGTAATTGCCCTTCTCTTATTATCTAGCCTCTAAAGTTTAGTGTGTCGTTGTTTAGTTATTAATTATACTACTAACCTTCCACCATTATTAATCAACAATCACTAACACAGATTACTTGGATTAAATGCAAGACACAAACTACTTAGACCTTGATTCACCTGTAAACTTAACATGTAGTTTAAGAGCATGACAATTAATATCATCATTAGTTCCTTAATTGCAAAATTTATTAAATAAGTTAATATCTTTGTCAAGATCATTAACGCTTAATCCTAAATTTATCTACTAGAATCTCTTCCTAAGCTAATAGCAATTTAAGATCATGTTAAGTTCAGAAATTCTATACTTGCATTAAGTATATATGCACAGAGAATTTCACAATCCTACTTTGAAACCACGAAAAATTCCTTGTAATAGCCTATATCTATTCAGCAGGACGATTTTTCAGTCAACCCTGTTGAAATTTGACATGAAGTTATACCGTGCACAATGTAAATTCACAATTCAATATAAGCAATTGTCAAAATTAAGAGAACTAGTAATACTTCATTGATCAATTGTACAAATTACACATGAAGCAATGGTGCTACAAAGTCTAAGATGTACATTACTCATGCATGATGTAACAATGAAACAATACAACAATCAAAGGAAACTATAAAGGAAACATGTATAAACCCCTTTTTAATGCTATAATTATCTAAGATCTTCACTAAACGAGTACGAATCGATGCTCCTCTTTCTTCTTTCTCAAGAACTTCTTAGGAGTATTTGTTCCTAGTTTGATAGGGTATAATGATAATGTAAAAAAATGTGTAACAATATGGCCTGATAATAATGTTTGGTATCCCATCTTATGCATAAAGTGGTGATATTTATATGTCCTGAAGTGATGTGATACGATTTATGCTTTCCCTTCATCCCCATTCGCTTTTACTCCTTTTTAAACTACAATTATACAACTCCTAACTTGTAAATAGGACTAAGCACACCTACCATCACAATTGTGACTCAGGCGGTAATAACCAATTTTTGCTCTATCAATAATCAATCACGAGCACGCCATCACTCGTGATCATTCCCATAGAAATTTCAATTGCTTGGCACAACCACAATTCAAGGTATGATGTACAAGATGCAATCTAGATAATGGTTATGCCACAACCTATGATAGGCGTCGCAAGAAATATGAGAAGCATCACGACCGAGATCCAATGAATTGCTGCTTTCCTCAGGACAACACATAGCTGCAATGCAGATCGTGATCGCAGTAGCTTTTTTTTATTATTTTATTCCATGCTCGCATCTATATTCCATCACTAATTCAATACAACTGTATCATTGCTCCCATTACTATCATGTGTGGGACCGTGATCCTTGCGACTCTACATTTTCCTTCTATTTCACGCCAGTGCTATTGCCAGGCTAAATCCTTGGTGCTAAATCCTTCCATCACTACCACAAGCACGACCGTGATATGCCTTTAATTTGCTATCCTTGAAGTTAAGGTGATTTTTCTTCGTCTAATGTTGATAATTTGTCCAGTAAAGTCCCAAGTCACCTAAAATCAACATATAGAAAAACTAAGCACAAACTCTTGGGATTATTTACAAATATAAGCACAATTAAACTTAAATAACCCTAAATTAATAGAGTAAATAGCTCATATCAATCAACTTCTTAATCTTAACCTAAAATTTGATACCGACACCATCACCAACTTAAGCTCGCACAAATAACACCAAACCCCAACGAACAAACACCAACACCGTACTAATATCCACCATAACCAACATCACCCCCATCCATGAACCTACGATTGACCTCATATCACCAACGACCACCTTCGACTACGATGATCTTTGAAACCCAAACCAAAACTAATAACACACAGCACAAAATAAAAACCACCGATCGCCTTATCTCCGATCAAGTCCCTAAACGCTGCAACACGCACACACGAGCATGACTCATACCCATAAACACCAATCGAAATCAAACCTAAACGCCGCTGAAAACACCAAAACAAACCACAATAAGCCCCACACCAAACAACCAAACCCATGTCAAATGTCTATAAACACCAATACTAAACACAATAACCCAAACTGAGACCACACAATATTACCATGCTCTACCGAAATGCCACCACAAAACCAAACGCAACACCACTGAATCAACCATTGAACATTGAAGTAAACCCGCAAACTTAGAACAACCTCTAACTACCTCCACAACCTATACCGAACTTATCACCGCTCTCCAATATTAATCAAACACAACTACACATACCCAACAACAAATCGCCACATTCACCAAACCTCCCTACCACAGCCATGTCAACCACCTCCACGTCACTTTTAACCAACCGATGGAGAGAGAGAGCACCGATTTCCCCTTTTGACCCAAACTCAAACTCGACCCACTAGTGCTCTACGTTTAAGCCTAGCTTAATGCCACTTCTTGAACTGTCTCTTTTTCTAATTATTCATCTATTTTATCTTTTTATATTGTTTTATTTTATTATTATTTAGTTTATTTATATCTTTTATTTATGTATCCATTCATTGCTTTATTGTATTATACCCTCCATATACATGTAACCAAAAAAGAAAAATAGTGAAAAAGATATATATATATATATAATGTGCGTGTATAGTATAATATATTATATAATATCATATGATATGTAATTTTATGCGGGTTGTATGATATATGTACATAAACGTATTATATGTTTATATTTAGGAATGCTATATTTCCATTTCTACGCCATGCCTAGGCCAATAGGATTAGTATATTTGTTATACCTCTTAGTTATTGGATACGAGTCAATAAGATCCATTAAATCCTTTAGGGTATGTATAAAATTGATATATGATTATATGGAAAAATTTAGAATTATACTATAGGGTATAAAATTATTATAAAAAAAAACCCAGAAGTTTTAGGATATAGATTTATGAATTTATATTTCAGTAGTCTTGATGTTACTACTTATCATTGTACCATATGCTGCCATGTGTTTAAAATCACAGTGATCAAATTTATCGGACTTGTTAATGTGTTAATAAAATTTTAAGGTATGAATTATATATGAAAATTTTGAAATCATATGTTATGAAAAAAAAAAAAAAAGAAAAGCAAAGATTTAGAATTTGTTAATTTCAATATGAATATAATTATGCCATGTAAATATTTTATCATGTATAATGTGTTTGTTATTATACATATAGTAAGTGAAATCAATATATTATGTAATGCACAATATTATCAGGCCCTAGAAGATGGTGCACAACACATAAATCATACATACCCAAATAACATTAATAATATTATAGTAGTCTAACAATAAGACAAACACAGTTTACAGAATATATAAATGATTAGTAAATAAATCCAGCTTTGATTAGTCATGATAGATTGACTTGGTTGTAATAATTCCACATATAATATTCCTTATAATTTCTAAACTTACATGTTTTCCCCGAGCTATATTATTGACCCAGTCGGGAGAGTTGCTCCTATGCCGATGAAGCTCTTCAAACAAGTCAATTTCCCCTAATTTCTGCAAATTGCACAATAATAGTATAAAATAAATATGGGAAATTTTCTAGTGGGGTTTTTTTGCTATCATGATTGACATATTAACACCAATTTAAAATAAATTTACATGTTAACATACACGTTTCTCTTTATGGCGCATGACGGACATACTTTCTCCTGTATGGGGATAGGGTAATTTATTCCTATTTTTCTTATTAAGCTCCGAACGAGTCTAGATAAATAAGATGCAGAAAAAGAAAAACATTAGTGATACATGTCACATTACTATTGTAAATAAACCACTTGGATTACCTTGTGCACAACATCATTATCAAAGTAATCACATAAAGCTATCCAATCTGTTGGTCGATGTCGTATACTATCTGGCACATTTTGTCGAGCCAGCTGGCCTCCTCCCATAGCTTTATAATGGGTCTTGTAGTTACATCGAACCAAAGAATAAACTCTTCCTGCCACTTGATTTAAACAACCCCACCAATGTTGGCTTTTAGCCCAGTTTTGTGCTTCAAACTTTTCCTATTATATTACATAATTTAAAGCCATTATATCAAACATCATATAGTGTTAATTCCATACTTAATATAAATGGAACATTTAAAAAGAGCTACATAAAGACACTATTATATTACTTACCATGACTTTTCTGATAGTCATGTTTCTTATATCTTCTGGCACTGATAACCATGCTAGCCCATTATCACTATGAACGGCTAACGGAACATCTTGTCGTATTTGCAATCTAAACTCCATAGACAAGATGTGCATGAAGTCTCCCGTAATAGTTCCATTGCCTTTCTCATCAATCTCCATGCCAAGTTGAGGCCAATGACCATTCCTACGGTAATAATCATGACAAAACGTACCTTTATATGCACCACGAACTTTCTTTTGCTCCCTAGGGCAGTCAAGCTGCTGAAGAGCAACATCATCACCATTATGGTCATTGGAAGCATCATTGTTCTCAACATCTATATGATCATCATCATCATCAAGACCCCAATCTTGGTGCTCATCATAGTGGCCCGTATTTAACAAGTTCATATAACCGGGTGGTCCATCCATCCTGTATTAAAATGAAATAAATATCATGAGTTGACAATAAAAAAGAATAAAAACAAAAAAATATCATATGAGAAAGAATACCAAGTATGAGTTAATCCCCTACTTCTCCATCTGTACCATTCTCGTTATGGTCTACTACAGTTGCATTTTCACCCGGAGTAGGTAGTCGAGCAAGAGTGCCTAAATCAATAAATATACGATTAATTGGAATTGTCCAAGGTACACTTATATCTTGTTGGAGCGCTTCATCCGATTGTGGTTGATCTATTATATCATCTTCGGAATCATCATTCATTTGAAATAATGCTCGATTGAACAAGTGTCGATGGTTGACCTTTTGAACAACTTTCCAATCCCCACTACGCTTCTTTGGGTCTTTCAAGTAAATTACTTGCTGAAACATATCAGCAAGCACATATGGGTCATTGTTATACCATGTGCGACTAGTGTTTATGCTTATCATATCTTCATTTATGCTCTCTGGTTGGTGATGATGTGTGTCAAACCATTTGCATTTAAAGAGGAACACTTGTCTAACTTCTAATTCCTTCCAGTATGGCAATTCCCAAAGAATGCTTTTCTTGCACCAATTGGTACCATCATCATTTTGCCGCCTTCTCATCCCAGTAGACTTTCCAAGTACTATATTTTCATAATTTGACAGTTGCTGCAGAATGTCATTCATTGAAAATTCCTTTGGAGGAGGTCTTGTCTCTACTAATCCATTAAATTTCATGGATTCACGACGTAAACGATGAGACAAAGGTAGAAACCATCTATGCCCCATGTAATGAAATTTACTTTGAGAGTGTCCACTAGTCACATCCACATTACAAACTGGACAAGCTTTGTACCCTTTAGTAGTCCATCCCGATACATCACCATATGCTGGAAAATCATGAATTGTCCACAATACTGCTGCTCGTAAACAAAAAGATTGTTCTGCAACAACATCAAATGTCCGAACCCCATATGACCATAACTGCTTCAACTCATCAATTAAAGGCTGGAAGAAGACATCAATATCCTTTCCCGGTGATCTTGGCCCTGGAATAAGTAAAGACATTAATAAATATGGCTCTTTCATGCATTTCCAAGGAGGTATATTATAGATAAACACAATTATTGGCCATATACTCTACGTAGTACTTAAATTGCCAAAGGGGTTGAAACCATCGGTAGCAATACCCAAACGCACATTCCGAACCTCCTTTCCGAATTCTGGAAACTTATTGTCCAAGGTCTTCCATGCAAGAGAATCAAAAGGGTGTCTTAAAATGTTATCCTCTGTAACATGCCCTTCACTATGCCATCTCATATCTGGTGTTGTCTTTTTACATAAAAACATGCGTTGAAGGCGGGGAATCAAAGGAAAATGCCTTAACACCTTTACTGCAACCTTCTTTTTTTGTCTACCATTCCTAGGTTTCCACCTACATTCATTACACCTTGGGCAATAATCAAGATTCTCATACTCCTTCCTAAATAATACACAATCATTCCGACATGCATCAATCAAGTTTGCATCCATTCCTAAGGCACACAACATCTGTCGCGCCTTGTAGTAAGAAGATGGCAATCTCTCGCCTTGAGGTAATATGCTTTTGACAAAAGATAACCAAGCATTAAAAACTCTTAATGGATTGTTGGCCATCTACCTTCAAGTTCATCATCTGAATAACCGCAGAAAGAAGAGAAAACTTCGAACATCCAGGGTATACTTCACGCTTTGCATCTTCAAATAAACTACTCCAATCACTGGAATCAACTTGACCACCAATCTCTTCACTCTCTGAATCATCATCATTATGGTGATCTTCATCTCGAGCCATGTCTTCCAACATTTGATAGTCCATATTATCCTCAAATGTTTGGTCATTGATTTGTACATCATTATTTACATTCACTCCAACTACATTTGACTCATCCATGGATGTCGGGAGTTCACCATGATAGATCCACCTATCATAACCCCAAACCATACCCCTCCGAAATAAATGACGTTGAATAACCTCAATTGGGTGCCACTCCACATTGACACAATCACGACAAGGACAACGGATACGACCATCAGATTCTCTAGCAAACTTCATTGCTACTTGAACGAAATCCCTAACCCCCTCAACATATGTTCTACTTGATCGGTCATAGGTATGGTGCCATGTTCTTTCTGACATCCTAAAAATTAAACTACATTATTTCATTATTTTTCAAACCCCCTCAAATGCATGTATCATAAGAATCCAGTCATATTTACTTTTAAATAATATGAAGAAAAGCATAACATAGAAGAAAATTCTAAGAAGCAATTATTTTCTATTTCAACTTGGGATGATAATATCGGAATCTTCCCAAAAACTACTTTTACCTATGATTAAATATAATATAATACCTATGTTCTATTAAACCCCAATATACTAGCACAAAGTTTTCGCCATATTTTATTAATATAATTGTTTCTAGTCTTTCGTAATTAAAACTGTTCATCGATCGGCATAATACGAGAGACTAAACTGAACTGAAGGAATGTATACACACAATGTGATGATTTAAATGTTGGTGTTGATGATTCAAATGGATAATAAAAACTAATTTCAACTTTATCTTTAGCTTATTTTCTCATTAAATTTGTATTTTTATTTTTCAAGCCCAAGCAAAAATCTTCATTTGAGAGGAACGGATTCTCTGATTTCTTGCTGGGAAATACCCAATGAGCAACACCAGATCATTAAGCTTCAGTGAAAATCCTATTAATGTTAGAACTTATAAATCTTATTTATGGACCGTGCACATGATGAGTTTTTTTACATATAATTCCAAGACTTGTTGGGAAAAGAAAATTTCTAGGGAAAAGGTCAAACAATGAGATAATTGCATTTGAAGCCAATTTTGTCCCACTGGTCGACCTCAATGAAGACACGTTTTGTTGAGGAATAGTCGGTCATAGCAAAATATTAGCTAGAAACCAACGTGAAATTTCCTGGAACTTTTATGATTATTAAGTATCTAACTATTAAAATAAATAAAAGTGTTTTTTTAATGGACTATGAAGCAATGAAGCTATGGGGAAAAAAAAAAAGCTTCATTGAGTTATCAAAACAACCAATGATTATAAGCCAATATCTTGTATGCTAATGACATTATGACTGGTCTCACTAGTGGATGAATTAGGTTAGAATCCTAAGGAGAAGGGGGCAAAAAATCAGAATTCCCACCAAAAAGTCTACAAGGAGAAGTAATGCCTCCAGTGAAATATGTATTTTTTGTGAAATTATTACAACAGAGTATGGTCATTCATAGGAATCTTTCTGGAGTTGCCTGTTCAAAATTCATAGAAATTTTCCAGTGAGGTATTTTCTATGAAATTATTATAACAGCAGGAATATGGCCATTCTAATTAAATAGAAAACTCTACTTTAAATTGCAAGTCTGTTCGTAAGAATCTTCGTGGTAAAATTGCTTATTTTTTACACTAAATGATAATTTGGTGTGCATTACCGTCACAGGGAATTATCACCTTGGCAAATATCATTGCACAAGACGAATTGTTAAAAGGCACACAAGATACAAATAAAGAAATAATAAATAAATAGCATCCTAGCACCGCCTTGTATCAATTTTCCTCTATTTCTCCAAGATATCTACAGAATCCAAGGTTTTTAGGCTTTCTTGGTGGGATCCTTCTTTGGCTTCAGACGACACCTATGTTCCCCAAACAGTCTTTCATCGACACATAAAGAAGCAACAAAAGTGAATTAGGTTGTCCTCCAGGGTAAGGATCAGGAATAGGGACACCACGCACCAATAATACTAGTATCTATCTGTCAAAGTTGTAGGATACGATTATACGAATACGGGCTAGCAAATCTAATAAGAAAATAGCATTATTTCCAGCCATAACTCTGAAGTTGGTTTTGATGGAGATAAAGGATTCCGTGCAGTGTAAATGTATATCGGGTTGATTCATTTTCTATGTAAATATGATCTGGAGACACAAGTTCAAGTTCAAGTTTCTTCTCCTTCTTTTTAATTTTAATTAAATGTGGAGCTGATGACACATATATGATATTATTTACTAGTCAGGAAATTTAGTGGAACCCAGGGCTTTATTTTGTTGTTATTCTTTTATTTTCTGCCACACCAGAGTAACACGACTCCTATAGCTCCTACCCGCACATCCTATCCACACACTCACTAGAGTTCTACAGTATGCAGTGGCAGTGGTAGTGCACTATACAACCCATTTAACATCACCACAACACTACACCATACACCCATAACAACCCCACCTAAACCACACCACAGTAACATATGTAAAAATCAAATACATATTAAATTATTAAGATCTCCTTCATTTATTAACTAGATACAGGATAAAAACATATGTAAATGTAGTTTTTGCAAAATGGGATTGCAATGATAGGAAGAAAGGAAATTAAAAAAAAAAACCTGATTAAAGTTAGTGAAATTGTCCATGGTAGCTAGTTCCAGCAAAGAATATCAGGAGCCAATAATAGAAAGTACACTGCCATTAAACATTTCACAAATAAGAACAAACAACAATTGCAATTTCATTTAGCAAGAAATATGAATGACCGACGAAACTCAGTCTTCGGTAGGAAACATAATTTATAATTTTTGGTGTTGAGACACCTCTATGATTTTTATTCCATATGCCACATTTAAATAACAAGAATAGAGGAAACATGGTTTCATTATTACATCTAAACTCTATCATTAGATTAAGAAAACAACTGTAGAACATTGACAAAATATACCTCCTCATGAAGTTTTATCAATTTTAAAACATGAAGCTTTGTACCTCTCATTTTCTTCAGATGTCAAAATATATGTTAAGCACTATCAAGGACAAAATGAGGGAATATGCAGAACCAGATATTATGAATAGAAGCTAAGTTCTTCTATGAATTGAACCATCCATTTTAATGATGCTGGAAATATGTAGATAAGTAATCATTTTAAGTAACAAGATCATGCACCTGTTATGAAATTTAACATTCTTAAGGAAAATAATTTACTAACTCCTTTATCCCACTGATCAAGCCCAGTTAATTTCCCACTTATCATGATGGAACCTGCCGTGTATTCCCTACTGAAACTCATACTTGATATTATGCCTTCATCAACATATGAAACAACAGATATAGATCATAATCACCCATAATGAGTTTTAGTGGAGCGTACTAAACCCATCCATCGCTACTGTATATTTTATTGGTAATGCCATTGCCCTTTCTTCAAGTATACTAAATACTCTAAAATTGCTCTTTCAATTGCTCAAGATGAAGCTGTCAAGGTTCTTTGCTTATACTTCATAGGATAGGAAGGTTAACAAGACTTGCCCCATCACTTATTAATACACAAAATTAAACTAAACTAATTGAAAAAGAAAGATAAAATAAACGCAACTAATATCATTGATGTCAACAAAATTTTAGTCATGAGTATACAATATTAAATGTTGAAAGTATTTTGCATGCAAACAAAATTAAAAAAAAATTATATTGTTTTAACAAGTGAAATTAAACAATAGAAATAATTCATTGGTTAATAGACATAATTTCCGTTCACAACACAATATCTGATTGAACATATTAGATTATACTATGAAAAGAAACCATGACATTCACAATATCTTGGCTACTTGGACTGGCAATAATGCATCAACTGATTCAAAGATTTGCCCGAGACTAGAATTTAGTATTATTTTGGGAGGTTCAACTAGCTTCCAGAAGTAGAAATTAATGAACATTGTGTTTGATGAATTGACGTAAAAATACGAAGACAAGATACGCAATTTAGCAGATTTAATAAAACATTTGATACATGCAATAAATTTCAAATAAGTTGCCAGATTTCATTCATTTCATTCATTATGCCTCTGAATCGTCAAGAGGAACACACACACAAAAATTAGATGGTCCTCTGAACCTGTTCTATTAAACCATGAGAAAAAACAACCAAACATTTCAAAAACCCAAATGATTGTCAAAAAACCCCAAATTGAATCATTTTGAAAAACCCTAAATCGATTCATTTTGAAAAACCCTAAATCGAATAATTTGCAGAAACAAATGAAATCATACATTCAAAATATATTTAAACTAAAAGTTAAAATAATAACTATATGAAAGTAAATGAATAAAAAATTAAAAATTGATCTCATACCTTGATTGTGTCCTCTATGCCATATTTTCTGAACAAAAGGAAAAGAAAAACCAAGGAACCTTGTTAGAAATCAAAAAGAAGAACAAAAGATCAAAGTTCAAAGAAGAGGAAAAAAAAAACTACCAGGGAGAATTATAGAACAGGATGAAAAGATATAGAGAGAGGAAGAAGAGAAGAGCGGGAGAAGGAAGAGAAGAGCGGGAGAGTGAATTGTGAAAAGTAGGGTCAGTATACTTTTTTTTTTTAAGGAATGATTCCTTGCAAGAGGTTTTGTCTCATTTTTTTAAAATAAAATTTAATATAAAATTATATCTTATTATTTATTTAGCCTATTGCAAGGAAGCTTTCCTTGAAACAAATAATAAAATATATCTTCGTCACAAAAGAATAATCTCATCACAATTTATTCATTGCAACAAATGAAATTTCTTGTAGGTGCTTCAAATGTTGAAGTTGTGATTAAAAATCATTCATAGGATTATAAACTTGAGAAATTTATGATGGATTATTTGCATATAAAACTCCGAGTTCTTTCTACATAGCTGACTGGTTTTATGTGTGTCATGTGCCATAAAGACCGAAAATTGTCATTGTATGTGTTTGGCAAAATAATTGGCTAATAGATTGTATGTTTATATTAAACCCGATTAGCTTATAGGTCCTCTGTGAATATTTACCTTTCTTAATAGAAATTGAAAAAAAAAAAAAAAGAGGAAAAACTCTTATAAAAAGAAATAAATATTTTTATCTCATTTTCTTTTTCATTTTTCCTTATATCGAATATACAAATTATAATAATTACTTTTCTTGGCTTATATAAACAAAGTATTACATAGCTTATTTTATAAATTACTAAAAATAAATAAATCGGGGTTTTCTAAAATAATTAGGAACATTTTAGGCATTATCAAACCATGGAATAAAGACTTAGAGCCTTTTTTGAGCATATACAACTTGAAGAGGATAGATAACTTAAACTTGGCAACTCTTCAAGATTAAAATCAACCAATACACTAAAAAGGTTTATAAAATTAAAACAAACTACAAAGACCTATTTTCAATTTGTAGATATGTAGGCAGCTAACAGATAGTCACAATAATAAAGGTTTTTAAATTTTTTTAAAAATCTTTTAAGGACCTTTTTCATAAAATTTTTATATAAATATATATATATATATATAATCTTTTAGTGTTCCCTTTAAATCCTTTAAGACTTTCTTCTTAAAAGCATAAAAAATACATTCTCCTTAGAACTTTTTTTTTTCCATAAAACTAAAGAAGATAAGAATTTCCTTTAACTCTTTTTCTTTTTATAAAATATAAAAAATTAAAAAATATATATATAAAAGGTAATCTCTTTTTTTTAATCAATTTTGGCCCATAATTCAAAATTTCCAAACCCACTAAAAACCTAAATAACCGTTTAAGGTTTTGATAGCAACCCCTAACTCATTACTTATGGTTTTTCACGTGGACTATTAGCCAAATTAAAAATTATATCACCCTTTATTTTCTAACGTTAGTCGTGGCAACTCCACTTTCAAAATGGGGCATTTCAAGAAAACCTTATTGGTTCCTAATGGAATGTTTTGTATTAATGGGTTAGGTTTACTAAGGTCCGGAACCTTTAAGAGGATAGAAGCGAAATTTAGGCTCAACAGATTTGTCTTGCTTGCCTTTGGCATAAGTAGCTTAGTCAAATTGGGCCTCTAGTAGTGGGTAGTGGATCCACCCCACATCTATCACCAATCGCCCACTTGCCCACTAGCCCTTATGTCTACAACCACCGATCAATCACCTATAAATACTTATCTACCTTTTAGGAATACGGTAATGTCGCATTTAACCATTTATCCCTGTTCAACCTATGAGCTTATCATGACAACTCTTAACTTAAGCATCGAAGTGGCCACACTAAGCCAATGCTCGGCGCACTACAAACCGAGTTTTTGTCTTTACAGGCCTCATTTTCTACACATCGATCCAAGCCCAAATTACCAAGATCCAGCCTCTACCAAGTTCAAGCAAGCGATAACTAGGAAAAAAAAACTCAATAAGTATGATATTCCATAAATCCAAGTGAATAGGAGACAAATACAAATATGTTTTAAATAACTAGTCAGAATGGCATGTAGTTTTGACAAAACTATCAACATGAGAAGATTTTACTAATAGTTATTTGTTACTAATAATTTTATATGATAAGATATCTCTTCTACATTAGAAATCAAAGTATACAGTGTTAAAGATGTAGTAAAATAACTAAGAAAAGTTTTATTGGATATTAAATTGTTATTTTAAAGTTCAAATACCAAATTAAATATTTTATGTAAAGTTTAAATACCAAATTCGACATTTATCCTACTTTATATTGTGTTTAATTATATTTAGCATATCAAATTATCGATTAAATCATTTACAAACTAATATCTCTTTCAAGTTAGATATTAATCCATATTATTATTAGATAAAAACACGAAACTATTTTAACAAAACTAAATTGCATTATAAGTTATCTAGCAATTCTTCAATTTTCTTATGGATAAATTACATGGATAGCGAGGATGTTTGAAGCATCAATAGGTGTGAGGCCAAGTAGGGATGTAACAGAGTAGGCCGTTATAAGGTTTATGACCTGCTCGATTCGTTAAAAACCTTATAGGGTTAGGATCGGATTTGGATATATGATAATTACCCTATAGGGTTATAAAGTCAATTTTGATTATATAATAAACTCAATGGATACCCGACAATCCGATATTATAATTTAAAAAAATAAATAAAAACATTACTATATGGGTAAGGAGAGAAAAGAAGACATGAAAGAACTACTATCTTTTTCACCTCCTGAAGATGTTTTTTCTTTTATGTCTACTAGATTAGTTATAGATTTTAGAATTTTGTTCAAGTCATGTTTACTATGGAGATTAATATTATTTATTGTCTGTTATATTTTAGTCCTAACGATAGATTTAATTTAACCATATTTTTAAGATAGTATACAGTGACAAAAGTAATATATTTATGTATTTAAATGTTATATAATGAATGTGGCCTGCAACATTTTTATCAATTCCATATCAATTTTCATTTTTGAATGTATAAGAAACTTGTGTTAGAAGCATCGAGTTTTCTTAATTTTATTATTAAAATTTGAAAATAGGTTGAAAAAAAAAGGTTATAAAGTCGAGTTACGGGTTCTAAATCAAACCATATAGAGAAGGTTTTAATATAGTATCAAAACTCTATATAGTTATAGGGTCAAGTTTAGTAGATTCTATCGGGCAGCAGATTAGGTTTTAGGTTCATATGATCCATCTAAAACTCGATCCTGTTACATCCCTAAGGCCAGGGTTTTAAGTGAGGGGGGAGGTGGTTCCATGCAATGAGGGATTTTGCAAGGCTTAGGCACATTCAATTGAGGGAAGAAGTGGAGGAAATTTGGGGCTTGACCTTTTCTCCAAGATTTTCAGCTGAACTTTAATAATATATACCGAAGCCCAAATATGTGGTAGTCATTGCAAAATAAATCATGGTACGGCATAATCTTTTTTCATATTCATTAAGAGGTTTTATAAGTTAACCAAGCGTTTTCCTCCTAAATCTATTATAATTGTAAAATTAATTTAATTATCTTTCAAAAATTAAAATTTTGTACAATTGTTGATAAATATAAAAATTAGTTTATATAGCAAAGTAAAATAACAATATAATCATTTTCTTTAAATGATAAATATATTGATAAATATTAATGTTTGAGAATAAGTTGATTTAATATAATATTTTGAGTAGTTAAAATGAGGAATTAACGTTACATAGAGTAAGTCAAAAAGGAATTGATGCTTCACAAAAGTCATAAGTTATCCATGTTTCAATGGTTTTTTTATTAATTATCCTCAACAATTTGTTACAAATACCTTTTCACTCACTTTGTGAAACATAATTATTCTTAATAATTACTAAAAAAATTATATCTTAAATAAATTTATCCTAAATATTAATATATTTTTATGTAATTTACTAATTTAGTATTATATTGGGCAATATGGATAAAGAAAATTGAAGTAAGATAAAAATGGATAGTGGATACCAATAATGAGAAAAAAAGTGACTGAGTACCAATAAAAAGCTTTACCTTTTGATATTATAGATATAAGCAATATATAATTAAAAAAAGGAAATTAGATTATATAAGTAGTTATCAAGTAATAAGTTACATATTTCAAAATGGATTCTAAAGTAATTTATTTGTGCCCCACTCATTGCAATTATTTTATTATTTTTTAATTTAAATTTTATACATGACATGCACTCTTATTTCATAGAAAATAAGATAATCAAAGCGGTTTAGTTATGTAATATGTGAGAATAACATGGAAAAATAAAATATAGTAAATTGTAATAACACCTTGTTCTACTGAACTTATTCACTTATTTGTTTGGAGGAAACATGGATTTAACTTTTATAAGTTTGCATGGATGATGCTAGTGCTTTCCGTTGAAAAATACATGTTGTAAATCTGATTTCATTAACTAACTGTTTATGGTAAGATTCTCGTAGATATTCCTGCACGTAGGACTTATGTGTGACTTAGGCAAAGGTTCATACTTCAAGCTACAATTTTAGTTTTGTCCTGTGTAGCCTCATGCTTTCAATGATAAATATTCTCTAAATCAAGATGGTTATCTTTCTATCATAAAACTATAAATGAGATCAATATTTAATGGTGCTCACAAATATTGAAAATAAACAGGTCTATAATTGAATTACAATTTGACATAACTCACAAATTGTAAAACACTCATGGGAGTTAAAAAAAAAAAAAAAAGGAAGATAATGTCACAAATAGTACCAAACTTTAAAATTGATCAATTTAATGCATAAAACAACTTACAAAGATACTGTTGGCATGCACAAAATGTTTTTTTTTCATATACTAAATTTATCAATTTCAAAATTAAGGTATCTAATTACATATTTTATCAAAATGCAAGTATCATTCATGACATTAACTTTTAAAAAATTCAAAAGATTCAACAACACACAATCTATACAAGATTGATAAGAATAAAGTAATAATAAACAAGATTATCACATTCGCCATAATATATATATATATATATATATATATATATGAAAACTTATGCTCACTAATGAGATAATAAACCACTCAATATTCAATAAGGTAAATGTCACATTTGGAACTTAAATTGTACCATTTTGTGCAATTACTACTTGAAGTTTAAAAGTATTAATTTAATACCTACAAATATTTTGAATTTATTTATAGTACTCAATGAGATAGTAATTGCAAAAATTGTTTAAGTAGTTAATTGTAAATTTGGTAAAATTAAGGCAATTAATTGGAAAAGTAGACAAAGTTTAGGTTGTGAGTCAACAATTTCAACTTCAGGTTATTACTTGTGCAAATTGGTAAAGTCTAGGTACCAAATGTGGTATTCACCTATTCAATGAGTCAATGATATAAGCTTGCTAATACTCACGGAATAATACTCAATTCAAGAGTCTAATGACTTAATCTCATAACATGACCTATATATTGATAACTCACTTAATAACTTTAACACTAGCCTAGTGTAAAATGGAAATTGACTAAATAACATGACATAAATAAAATAGGAACAACAGAAGACTCAAACATCTTATATATCCAAAATAAGATAGGAAGTTGACACAAATAAAAATAAAACCATAATCAATAGCTCGAAACACCAATACCACCTCTACTTGAACAAATCTATTCTATGACCTTTGGCGAGTTAACCATAGGCGACTTGAGCTAGTCAACATTGACTAATTTAACAGATTATCTCGAGACAATGCAACATTTATGCATTTGTTATTTGACCTTCTCAAGTTTTTAGATTGAAAACGGTTTTACTTAGTCTTGAACAAATTTTCTCTCCACTTAGTTTTGTTGTGATTCCTTAATTCCAGTCAAAATGTTCACTAATTAGATAAGAAGTCAAAAGGGGATACCATCATATCCTTCTACAATGAAGACTTAAAGGAGAATGCCATCCTCTCACAATTCCTTAGTAATCCATGCCCAAATTATCAACTATGATGTACATAAAGTATAGATGGTCGACATAAGTTTGAGGAGTGAGGACATATCTCAAAAAGTCTTTGACCGTATGACAATGTCACCCACCTAGCTCAAACCCTATAACCACAACATTTACAGCTTTAACAATCAACTTAAGAAGGTCGTTGGTCTTAACTTGCAACCTTTCAAGCTTGGCAATATAGACTAGAAAGCTAGATATCAGCTAGCTTAGTTGCAGTATATTTACAATCACCTTAAAATCTTGTCCTAAACCAACATTTCCAGAACTTCTTGAGACATCTTCTCTTCCAACATCTAAAGAATGATGGCTCTACACAATTGGCTTTACAAGCCTTTTGTGCACAGATCACCATGTATATATTAGTTAAAACCAATGTAATGCATATTTGTCCACTTGGATTAGTTCTCTTTGTACTTTACTCTACATCATCATAAGTCTACCCACTTAACAACTTTAAAAACTCGATCATGAAGCAAGTCACAAGCTATTAAGACTTTCTTATAAGTTCTAATTAATCCTATGAGCTTAAACCATGTTCTTTCATGTGGAATGACTTTATGGGCTAGTGATAAGTTTCGTATCTATCTCATTCATAGGAATTTAGGCTTGATTTGATCCATTTCTTAGATAAGATCCTATGAATTTTGTGCTTTCGCTGTTCAAATATTGTTTTTTAGCTCCTAGAATCAAGAAAAGAAGAAACAAAGTATTTAAGACTAGATTTGGAGTAAAACAACATAAATGAGCAAAACAAACTTTATCGTAGCTACCAAAGACCCTAACTTAGGCAAAAGACAAGGCAAAACTATGTAAAAGAACCAATATGCCAAAGACTGCACCTTATATTAAAGCCTCGGTTCTCAAATGATGCAACTATGCATCAAAAGATTCCATATCACACCTTTGATTTTACCTACGGTTCACTTGAAGACTTCCATGCCTGAGATACAAAGTACAAGATCATCATACCCAAAGACAAGCGCCACGATCATACCCGCGGTTGAAGCTAAGCCCTACACCAATATTTTTATGAAGAAATCACAACTTGATCATGACCAAACTTCAAGACTTAAACCATACCTACAAAAAGTGAACTTGTTCAGGCTAACATGTAGACATTACCTAATTTGGGGCGCGTGAAGATAAGGACAAAGTTTATTATAAAGAATCTGCTATGTTGGCAAATAAAATCTTCATGATTTATGTGTCTATAGCTATAAATAATGTGCAGACATGTAATAAAGAGTGTACCATATATAACAAATTACTAACTTTTTAGTAAGAGAGTTTTTAGTGAGAGAATTGTTTCTTCTTGCTAGAGATTCGAGTTTTTCTAGATAGTTTCATTTTAACCAGGCGTTTGTTTTTGCAAGAATCTTGTGCATTGATTTGTAATATTCATTAGTGATTCCATATTATTTCTTTTGAATCTATGGTTAATGTTTAAATCCAAGGAGAAATAATCTCTTAACTTAGGTTTTGTGAATTGAACACCTTATTCATGTGATTTCAATGTGTTTTATTGATTATAGACTAGGTATTTGTAATTAATAGCTCGAATTTAATTCTGTGGATCTAATTGCGTGGTGTACCTTTTAGATCCATGCTTGATTTCAACTAGATAAATCGAGAGATCATTCTTTTGAATAGATCTAAGCTACTAATGAGGTTACTCATATTTACCTCAGAAAGAGATGGTAAAACCTGTTGTCACTTGTTTTTAAATTTCCAAAACGTTTTTAAACAAAATATTCTTAAACTTTATGTAGATCTGATTGTTGAAACTTGCGAAGAGATTCCAATGGCTTGATATAGATCTAAAGTTACTAACTTGAAAGAGCTTTAACTTACCTTAGTGAACCTAACGGTGCAAATATACCAGTGAATAACTCTTTGAGTTTGTAAAGAAATCACGTGATAAGAACTTGATGTGGCAAATCCTAAGATATGTCTTGCATTAACAAACCTATCTCTTAATTTACCTAGAAAACGCTTATATACTCTAGTTTTATCATAGGTTATTGTTTGTTTTGTAAAATGTGATTCTAAATCTTTTTCAAGCTCGATAATAGATAAAAAGTAAATACGGTAGATGCTAACGATTCCTTTGAATACGATCTAACATTTTCTATGCTACTTCGATAGGTAAGTTTATCTGTGTTAGTGATTGCGACCGAAGTTGAATAGAACTTATTAGCCTTTTATAAATTTTTGAAAACCTTCATTTTCATTTTTTTGTAAGATGAACCATCACCAAACAGCTAGTGATAGGGTCTAGGGAGTTAAACCCATTTAAGAGGAATATATTGAGGAGATTTAGCTTAGTGGACTCAAAACAAGGATCACCAAACTAAGCCATTGGTTCTTAGCTTTTCTTAATTAGCTTGCATGAATAGAAGACATATTCATGGGCTCAGGTTATGAGAAGCCCATTTAGGGATTATACATCCATTGAAGTCTAAAAGAGGATTTAATGATATGAAAGTCTAATGCATTTCATCTATTAATCACCAGAATGATCCAACGAATGCCATTAAAGGTTCATCTTATCCATTGATCTCTACAGTCATCCTATGGAAGAAATAAGTTTAAAAATCTATATATAGATGTTCCTTTCTTCTCATTTGGACAAGAATGAAGCTATAGAAGAATGCTATCATGTTGTAGAAATCACTCTAAAGATCAAAGCATTCAACTTGTTGTCACATGTGCTTGAAAGCTATTGAGAATTACTTTTTCCTTCATCTACACCTCTTCCCAATCACATCTCCCCACATGTCATTGTATCAAGTTTCTCCAAAGTCAATTGAAGTGTAAAATCACACGAGACACATATCACCAACATCACACGCATACATTATTTAGCTACTCCACTGGGGAAGAAGAAGAATCTAACTCAATGGCATCTTAAGAAAAAAGAATTGTTGGATAGGAAGAGACTCTCAAGAGCAAGAAACCAATGCTGATGCTGCTAATTAGCCATCCGTAGTACAGAAAGACAACAATTCACTTGCTTCATCATAAATCAATACTTTTGAAGTTTCCACCATGGCACAAACCATGCAAGAGATCACTTGTGTACTTTAACTAATTTTTTTCTTAATATCTTAATGCAGCTACTTATTGGAGCGATAACTTTTGCAACTGCACAGCCTAATACAACTTGACCAATATATAAAGTTATGACTATTGGTCAAAAAAGCCAAGTAATCAAAAGCGTGAATTGATTACTTTGAAACTTTTTCATAAATCTTAGTTATGGACTAATTTTTGAAGTATCTTTTGAAACAGTGTCCGAAACTTTTTATAAATAATTTACAAAGTGCTCTCTTGATTTCTAACTTATGATATAGTCGAGTTTATATCTCTTTATTAGTAAAGTTATTAATCCAAAATATTTAATTTGATTAATTCATATTCAATATCAGAGTTAATTATGGAAACAACAAAGTAAATAAAAAGATAGAGGGAGAAGAGAATGCTTGCCGATATATAGTGGTTATGTTTTATGCATCAACTCACTCTTCCATATCCACACCGAAGTCTTCGTTATCTTTACTAATTTGTTCCACTAAATCAATCAAATCAATGGAAGGTACAAAGTGTCTCACACCCTCCATAATCAAGACAACCTGCACCATCGCTACATTAACTTCTATTGAAGCTAACCTACAATCCTACAGGTGTTCTTTGTCTCTTCTTTCACTATCATAGCGGATACAAATAAAATAATCTCAAGCAAGAGGAAAACCAATAATAAAAGTTTCTCACTATTTAATACAGAGAAAAATAATAATTCTTAAGAGTTTTTCAAATAGTTTCTAAAGAATTTGTGAGCTTCCTTTACACAATCGATTGGCACTCAAAAACTTTTCATGATTTTTTAACACTTTCTTTTTTAGTAATTCTACATGTCTTGCTTTAAGTGATGTAATTTATAATCATAAGTCCAACGATCTTCCATAAATATTTCAGGTAAGAAATCATGCTGGCTATTGTTCTTCCTTCTTTGAATATCTGCAGCCCATTTGTTAATTTAAATTATTTCCGTATGTGATGTAAAGAGACATTAAAAAAGAGTTCTTGGAAAGGTTTGATTGTGTTCTAATTGTCTTCACTTGATACCTATTGAAATAGTTAAGTTTGAATTTGAATTCCTTCCATTCTTCCAAGATTTATTTCCTTCTTTGAATGTTCCATAGGCTAGTCGTGATCTTCCTTTCTTCATCTTATCAACACGATATTGCTTTATATATTCTCACATGACAGATCATCATATTTCAAAAAATATTCATCACTTAAGTTATTAAGATTGTGTATATATATTTATATTTTTACGTCCTTAAAAACCTTATAATAACTTGTAATAATTAACTCTACTCACCATTGGATTCATATCCTACTTCTTAGTAGAACAATAGAATATAGTACCTAATTATATTCAATCCGTAGAGCTAGGTTTTCAATGTAGCTCATTGCTTCAAAAAATGGAACGTTTATCTTTTGGATTTATCATCTAAATGATATATGTAATTCTAAAAAGCATCATGAACTCAAATTAGTGGTTAAGATTATAAACTTATATTAATCACTTAATATTTCTCATGGTTTTTGTTATCATCAAAATGTTATATCATTGAAATCCATTAGAGAGATTCTATCATAACAATGACATCAAAAGTTGTTCCACAAGGTCAAGTTACTTAGATGTAGGTAAACCAAGAAACAATACACAAGAAGAAGATGTGCGGATATCTCTATCTCCAATTGTTGTTGGTTAAGCTTCACAAAAATGCAGATCTTACCTCGAAGCTTTTTCCTCATCTTACTTCAACTTCCAAGTGTTGATTACTATTGCAAGTGCAACGTGTAATGCTATCTCAATATCTTAACCAAATATGGGTACTTCTCTATGCCATTAAGGAGAAAAATATTTTAGCAAAGTATAAGCAATTGCTTTCTTTGGAATTCTTGTTACGCCCCGATGGTACTTAGTAGTAGCATACGATCCACATTTGTATACTATTATAATTTACCTTTGGAGAATGGCATATTTTCAAACAACAAATCTTTTAATTGCATTGATAAAAAATGATAAACACAAAAGACATAAATTAGTAAATATCTGCCATCACAAGTAGTAATACCATAAAGGTATACAAACCATAATTCTATTCTAAAAGTCTCGAAATACATAATGATAATACAAATATACTATCTGATGACTATAAATAAAAATAGATAACATAACCCAAGATCCCATATTCTTCTAGCTTCTAAATTCTTACCGGAGCCATGCTCCTAGTATAACCACCCAAGGTTGTAGCGTTAACCTGAAAGGTTTTAAGAGTGTGAGTGAAACCACAGGCTCGGTGAATAACCAGATATATTACACATCAAGCAAGTTTATTAACAAATCATATGTAATGCAACAATCAAACATATGCCAGATACACACTTAGATGATCTAGAATCAAACAAGAAAAAGATTTATGCCCTCTTTTTAGGTTGAAGAACAATTACTTTTATGATCCACCTGCCCAGGAGACTAAGTATATAGAAAAAACAACGATTTCTCGTCTTATGATTATCACTTTAATTTAAAGGTATTTTAACTGACCATTTCCTACAACAATCTTTAGAAACTCCATAAGTATTAATCATTTCAAAGCATACTACATGCGTGTTCTTTAGTGCCACTTAGTTCCGTAGAACCGACAAATAACGAAAATCTTAGAAAACTAACACTTTGGAAAAATCAAACATTAACAGAGAATCGAAATATTAATACGTAGTAGGCTGTCACTTCTTTTTGAATATGCAATAATGTAATACGTGTAATGCATGACCAGGTTATTTAATAAGTCAATAATTCTTATTCAGATTCATGATGATCATACATTACATACAGTAATCATCATGCTATTCCAAATCATCATACAATTGTATTATCACTTACATTAACTCATTTTGTCATCACAAACAATCAGCTCAAATCATAATTCATTCTCATCATGCTTTTCACAACAACTGTATTATTATCTTTGCATTATATATGCTATTAATTATAAGCACAAATAGTATAATAGATCTGAGTTACTCACCTGCTCATATTGGCTAATCGCAATAGTCGACTGGAAAATCCTCTATAGTATCAAGGTTACCTATTTGGATGATAAAAATATTCATCAATAAATATATTGTATAACTAAACTCCTATGAGTGTTAAGTGTCCTATATTGGTATTTGATTTAATCCCTATTATATATTGGTCTTTTAATGGTTTATAGTAACAATTTATTATTTACTATTTTATTTTCATTTTGCTTTTCTTGATATTACTTTGTTTATATTTTTATTGGGTAATTGTAGTGTTTGTATTCAATAGATCAATATTTTATCATTATTATTATTATTACTCTTATATCGTTCTTTAGTTAACATATTATTGTAACTAATATTTATTTCCTATCATTTAGTTTCGTCGTGTTTCTCTTGTCTATCTTATTATTACCTAACTATTTTAGAAATCACATTATTTGATATTTTAGCTTATTTAAATTTCACTTTTATATATTTATCTATATAAGACAAGTATTAAACAATTATCATAATCTAATCTTATTCGTTAAAAATGTTTTCTATTTATAACAGTTATTTAAAGTTTTAACACTTATCCATTACTTAATCATACTATTATTAATATTCTTATATGTATAGATTAATCTTTAGTTTTTCTCTTCTTCTTCTCTTCTTCTTCTTTATATATATATATATATATATAAATCTGTTCTGATCAAAACATACTTTTTTCAAGGCATTTTGTGCATACGTCGGCATTCAACACCACCGTTGTTAAGTTCCAATGCCGGTGTTCAAAGATTTATATGTTTCTTATACCAGCGTACGCTAGCTGAAGGCCGCAGCTTTACAATGTATGTCATACCAACGCCGCCAGTGTAAAGCTTTGAATTGTCGACGTTCGTTCATATTATGTAAAAATGAATTTTACATAACTTCTGTTCCAATGCGCGCCGTTTCAACACCACCGACCTATCCTTAAGCCGCCAACTTAAGTACATACACTGCAGGTATAGGGCCGGTGTTACACTGTTCATCGTCTTCTTCAATTTTCTCTGTTTTGAATCTTAATTTTCTTATAACATATACATATTACTTGTTTTCAAACTTCTTCTAAGTGTTTTCATATGATCTATGAGTATTTTTTCGCGACATATAACATTCTATAATCCTCATACTACATAACTTCTAACTTCTACATATACCATAATACATTAATGGAGCTTTAGCACTAGATATTACTTGTTTGAGCAGATTTGAAGGTGCTAAACTCTCCCCTAGAGTTGGATTCAAACCTAGAGTTAACAAAACATGGTTTAAGCTAATGTTTTTACCACTTAACTATCTTATAAACAAATTTAACTTACCTTGGTTGTTCCTTCCTAAGCTTGTTTGTTGCTATAATAGAACTTGCTATAGAGTTATGTCTAGGTGTGTTTTTTGTGGCTCAATAGAGACGAAGTTGGTCGTGGTTTAAGTGATTTAATGGCTGACAAAGTTGTGGTTTAATTGTTTTGTTGTTTTGCTCATTAAGGTGTCTTATATATAGAAGGAGGGAGGGAGGCAGCAGCTTGGGTTTTTTGACCAACATGAGAAGGGTTCTCCATCGATTTTTCCAGTTTCAACTTGCATGTTTCCTTATGCATTTATTGATCTTGTTGATTTAGGATCATTTCCATTGGTTTATACATATTTTACCTTGAATTTTATTAACTTTACTTGACCAAATTGTTATGTGTTTTCTGCTGTAGCATCTCTAGAAAATCTCAACATATATGTATTGCAAGTTGCATCGAAGATGAAGAAATTTAGTTTAATATTATTTAGTTATCTGATTATCTTAGTTTTAAGGTAGTTTATTAAGCTAAAAGGGTACAAATCTATCAATTATTTGAGAGTTATGTCTCTAAAAATTTATATAAAGCTTCCATAAATTTTCTTAATTGTTACCGAGTTCAACTTTAGGTTTAAAGTTTACGCAATTAATTATTTTTAGGGTTTAATCTCCCGTGATTAGGGTTTTTTAAGCTTAATAGTCTAGTTTTCGTTTCAATCTCTAATAGCCTTAGAATTTACTAATTAGAATAATGATATGATCCAAATATTTATTTGGAGTTTAGATTGTAAGTTATAGATTTGTTTTGGTTTCTATTGAGTATTTATAACCCTGACAGTTTATCCTTAAATTACCGTTTTCTAACTATAAACATTATTGATTTTTAACTTTCTAATGCTCTTGAAATCTTATTTAAATTATTTCTTACTTTGAATTTTTTTATACCAGCTACGAAATCTTAACTTTGGTATCTATTACTATCTACAGGACCTTTTTTTAGAGTTTAAAGATATATATAGATTCATAACTACTTATGATTTTATTCTAAGTCTCTGTTGAGTCCATTATTAACCTTATATTTCTATTTGTATGAAAAATCTCAGGGTTTGCAATTTCAAATCCTTAAATCCTCTTATATTTTATTTTACATCTACATTTCTCATAAATAAGGTTAAAGTAATCTTTGAAATGAAAGATCAAAGCAATCTTTTCACATTTTGTGCTAAGTTGTAGCTTTTTGCTCCTTAGTGTAAATTACAATGGAATCAAAGCATGTCTAGTGAGAGATTGAAGCGATATAGGGTTATGGATTAGTAATCTTGAAGGAATATTAATCTAATTTAGGAATTTTGCAATTCAATAACTAATTTATCAATTGAGTCTTAATTAGATGGAAGTCACGTGTTAGGTTTGTGGTAATCCAAAGTTAAGATAGTCTAATAACACGATTACTAGATAGTGATCTTGATTGATTTAGTAGCAAATTTAATTAGTAAGTACAGTTAGTTAGTTAATTAATTGATTAAAATAATTGAATATGTATGTTAGATAATATATTAGAGTAATTACTAGTACTTGGTGATCCTAATTGGAACAATATATGTGCTTGGTATTATATTATTAAAATAGATAGGTATACTTGCGTAATTGATCATAAAATAATATTAAAAATATGAATGTAATTTAGTGAAACAATCATTTCAAATTTTTAGCACCATTACTAGGATTACCTATACTAGGAAAGCTTAACATCTATTCATCTAACCATTCTTTCTTTTTCTCTTTTTTATTTCCCTTTTCTTATTAGTTGATTTTTCTCTTAATTTGAAATTTAAAGACTCTTATGCTGATTTATTTTGTAGTAGCAATTGATGACAAGATGAAGTACGATTGGTGGAATCCAAATAATAGCTGTTAGAGCATACTTAGTAGTAATGAAGATTGTGTACCCATGAAGTATGGTAATATGGTATGTTGGTATTGTGGGAGTAAATCACTTTCATGTGAATGTCTTAACCCATATTTTTATGATTCACCCCTCTATAACGACTTACGCAAATTACAAAGAGATGAACAATCACATGGAAAACCCTTGGACAACTTAAGTAGTAGTGACCGTAAAATGGTAGTTGAAGAAGTGGAAGTGTGGGAAAACTGGGTGAATCTTGATAGCCACACAATTGTAGTAAGATTGATTAAGCCTAAAGAGGACTGATAGGAAACCTTAGTTGTTGTTGAACTAAGAGAGGTTACAATCTTATTTTGATAAGAAAATATATTGCATAAATGCCCAATGAGTTAGTTAAGTTGCACTCAATAAAGAAATTATATTTGCAATGTGTTAATGTGTAATATATGTATTTGTGTTAAGTTTTTAGCAGAATTGTGCAAGTCAGGGATGGCATCAGCTTGCCGATACAATTTTTCTCTGTGCGATAACTTTCTGTGGATTCTAGGGGTCCTATAAGCTCGCTAGTGTGCCCAGAGCATATACAATTTTTGTCTACCAGCTTTAGATCGGCTAGCCTTTACAACTAAAACTAGTTGTTTAAGCTTTTTTTATTCGACTGTTGGAGAAATTTTTAGGAGCAATGGCTACTTCCTTTTAAGAGGTTATAAATATGAAATGTTGAGGTGATGAAGGGTACAGAGTCAAGTTTATTTCGAAGGGATTATGTTAAATCTCTCACTCAATTTGCATTTATGATAGTTTAAGTGATGTCGAGCCTGAATTTAGCTCATATTCTCCAAAAGTTCCTGATTCATATCAAACCTGGCCTATTTGACATGAATCACTCAACAAAGAATAAGTAAGATATTGTAAAAAGCCCGTTCTAAAAATTGGTTTGATTTGGAGTCACTACTGGCTAAAGCCAAAAAAAGAGTGAACTAGAAACCAAATGGGTGGTTTGGTTTCTGGATTAGCCATCGGTCTGTGTGAAAAACCATAAATTAATGGATCTAGGGACTGCTACTTTAAAACCTAAACGGTCATCTAGGCTTTTTATAGGCTTTAGAAATCTTGAATCATATGGGCCAAAAATTCATTAAAAATTTTAATTTTGGATTTCTCAATTTTTAAAATTTTTAGTCTTTTTGAATAAAAAGATTTATATATTTACAAAAAAAAAATTATTATTTTTTATCTTAAAAAGATCCTAAGAGCTTTTTTTTATTATTATGCTAACCGTCCCGCAGGTGCATACGTATTTACTAGACGGAATCAGGTCATCATAATTCGTTTTTTTAAGTTTGTTTATCCTTTTTTAATTGTAAAAAGCTGCCTTTCTTGAAATCCCTAAAGAGCTTAATTTTATTGTTTGTTGTTTTAAAAAGTCTAGAAAATTCCTAAGTTTATAAAATCCCCATTTATTCCATTTTTGGTAATTTAGAAAATAATTAAGTGATATATATTTAGAAGATAGTGAAGAGACTTTCTTTTCTAATATATCCCATATATAGGAGAAAGGAAAATGGGTAAATACATTCTTGTTCCTTTTTTCAAGATATTTCCATTTTTAATTTTTGATAAGATGATTCAATATGTACAAAGTCTAGTTAAGATAAGCAAAAAGCAAGATTTATGTATAAGGAAATCGTCAATATTCCTAAATTAATAACTCTTGAATTATATACTAATCCATATCAATGCACAAAAGCTTATTTAAACCATGTCATTAAACAAAATCAAATCCATATATAAATCCATGTCCTAATATTAATATATAACTTTATATTCTATAAAAAAAAAAAACTAATAAAACCAAATTTACATACCCATCTAAATCATGATATCATATTGATAAATGTTACTAATTATATTCACATGTGGCAATATTTAATAGATCTAATTGACTCATATCAAACGATAAATTCTAATATATAGTAGATATAACAAAAATACCAATCCTATCAACGTCATAAAAATAAGCATATCATATCTACGCATCTATCTTATTACATTAATATAGATATACACTACTTGTATCTATACTATTTTCATCATTTTTGTTTTTAGTCATATGTACATGGGGGTAAAATAAAAAGAATAAATAAATAAATAAAAGCTAAATGAAAAGAATAATAATAATGAATGAAAGCAGAGGCAAAAAGTATCGCTGTAAATTAGACCGGATCAAATTTAGCACCAGGTTCAATTTAAGGGTCTATTTGGATCGTCTGTTTTTCATCTGTATCTATATCTGCATCTGTTTTGTAACCTGGTGTTTGGGAAACTGTTTGATCTGTGTCTGTTTGAAAAAGGCTGTTTGGATGAAGCTGTCTGATCTGTATCTGTTTCCAACCTGATGTTTGGATAAACTATTTGTTTTGTTGTGTTTTCGTTTGTCTTTCTTTTTGGAATCTCTTGTATGGATAAATTGTCTACTCTGTTGTGTTCCTACTTCAGCTGTATGATGACTTTATTATTGCTGTCATTATTATTATAATTGCTACAACTAATACGGGTACGATCGTTGTTATTTTTTTATTCATTATTCAATTGAATCAGGTAATTGTCATTTCACCAACTTAGTTTTTCAATTTTACGAATATATATTCAGATGAACAACATAGTAGTAGGTACATGCCATTAGATGATACCATATCTAAGTTGTAGGTGGTTTTGCTGATAAGTCAGCAGTAATACTATCTCGTACACTATTCATCCACCAATGGCCACTTGAATTGGTCGCACTCCTGCTCCCATATGCCTCGTTCACCATGGAGCAATTAGTTCTTGTAGCTTCTTCACTTGAAAAAAAAATCATTGACGTATGGATCATTACCATCGTTCATTAAAATGTAATTATGTAAAGCCGTTGTAGCAAGCACTATTTTTATCTGTTTGCTCATTTTATAATTGGGCATGCTATATAGAATACGGAACTTGTTCTTCCATATTGCGAATGTCCGTTCAATAATGTTTCGAAGAGACGAATGCGTATAATTGAATAGCTCCTTTGGATTTCTTGGTGGGTACCCCTGTCGAAACTCAGACCCATGGTATCTCTCTCCTTTATACGGAGCTAGAAATCCACTTTTATTTGGGAATCCTGAGTCAACCAAATAGTACTTTCCTGTACAAATAGTATTTCCATGATATAGGGGATCAAACAAATGTACAGTTTAATGTAACACATTGTAATGCCATTTTCTAACAAGTTTTACCTAGGGGCGGCTGTGGAAAGTTGAA
The DNA here is from genome assembly GCA_024138025.1 of Combretum micranthum. Classification (NCBI taxonomy): domain Eukaryota; kingdom Viridiplantae; phylum Streptophyta; class Magnoliopsida; order Myrtales; family Combretaceae; genus Combretum; species Combretum micranthum. The sequence continues at coordinate 922,702 of JAMXBD010000270.1, read as the reverse complement.
TTGGGGATCACCTAGTACACGAGACAATACATTAGCATCATGACTTTGTCCATCTGCACCTGCTGCTACAAATGTAAATCTATAGTCAAAATCGCAAACGCATAACACATTTTGTGTAACTTCACCCTTTCTGTTCATATTTATAATTATGTCATTAATTGGAACATGGGCAGCAATGTGAGTTCCATCCATTGCTCCAATACAATCCTATAAAGTAACGTTTGTTAATACATGGAAACATTAATATCAATGTATAAGTGAACTCGACAAACACACAACAACCTTGAAGAATGGGAAGTATTTATCACTCTGTCGTATATGTGATGGAATGTTAGGAAAGTCAGGATGCGTAGGTTTTATTATGTTTTTCGACAGTTCCACTACTGCTGTGAGGACGTCATTGAAGTGTCGGAATACTGTCTCCGACGAATGCTGAAACATCTCTTGAACTACTCTCGTTGTAGCTCCATGTCCGACGATAAACATAAATATCCCTACTTTTTCATCTATAGCAACTCCTCTACTACGAACAAGCCCATATTGTTGCAAGGTTGCACACAATATACGAAACACTATGGGTTCAACCTGAACATGTTTTGACACCTTCTTGGATTGTTATGATTAAGTAGCTCATTGATAAGATCCGACCCTCTCCTTCTTGAATTGTAGCATGGTGTGCTTTTGTGTAAGTACTTCTCCATTAGAAGATATATCATTTACACTTTCATTACATCTTCCTCAAATGCACGATCCATTTGTGTCCCTGTGAAATTGAACGTCAATTAACAAACACAGGACTATTTCTATAGCAATCTTAGGAATAAGGTAGTAACACTAACATCCAACACATATGAACATTGTGAATGAAATACATAAGTTAAACTTTCTTCGAAAAGTTATATATATCAACATCACAGTCTGACATAAACTTAATGAGAAAAAGAAAAGTTGTTATCATGGTTTAGCTCCTTTCATCCTGTCAATCTCTCGCAGCAAAAATTAGGTTTTTATTTCGGGGTTGGCAGCTGACAAAAACTACACGCTTATCGGGGTCCATAAGGACATCTGCAGCATCCAAGCCCAATTGATATTCTGTAGAATAAGGCAGTGTCCACACTTCTTCCATCACTGCCTTCATACTCCGCGATCGTCGGCACTGCATACAGACATAGAGTTGCTAGAAGATCTTGCTTTCATAGATGCAATTGGCTCCCCTAAATCATTTGTAATATCTTCTGTGGAGTATCGTTTCTTCCCTGCTCGTTTTCTAACATTTGACCAAATGTTTTTCTTTTCACAGAAGATCCTCAGCATGCATCGTTGTTCGAAAAAAGCTATCTTCATTGGAATCATCTGCAACTATTGGCAAATTGTCCTGAGGATCAACATATTGTGGATCACCCTTGAATCTCCACTTCCTTCTGGACTATCTTGTGGAGGGGGAGCAGATGATAATGGTGCCCATGACTTGTCGTTGGTCCCCTAGGTCCTACTAAACATTTCCTCAAGGCTTTCCTTGTACTGCAATCCCCATGTCCGAAAATAGAGAACACTTCCGTTATGACTCCTCTTGTATTCCTGCAATAAAAAAGGCAAATGTATCCGTAACTTAAGTGGTTTTATTGATTAATTCGTAATGGAACAGTTACAAAACTTATTGGTTCGACATTTACCTCATCTGCTGCACGCCACCACTCATCCGATGCCTCATAGGTTTGAACCACTTCATTCCATCCAACCCCTGTGTTCGCGTAGCGCTTCAACCAATTCCACTTTATCCATTGGTTTCGCAAAGAATCCCACTTATTCCGCAATTGTTTTAGGGTCAATTTCTTTCCCCTTATTTCCTTGAATTTCACACCTACTTCCTGAAAAGTAGCAGGCTGCAAGTGGCCGCTGCCACGTTTTCCTAACCTAACTTGCTCCAAACATAAGTCAACGAAAATAATTGTTTCCTCTGGGGTTTAATTGATCCTATCAACCATATTTCCCAAAAAAAAAATAGAACAACAAAACAGTAGAAGAAAGTTGTATATGCACGATACGCTACGAGAACACTGATCTTTACTTACGATGACTACAATGAGATGCCATGCACACTGACTGCACTAATATGGATGTCACTTGCAACAAAATAATTACTTCAAAAATTCCACTCCACCTTCCAAAAGACCTTCCATATCACAAAATAAGCCTTGCACACTCGCAAAGATATGCCAACACAATATTGTAGTATTATGATAGCTAATGAACATTCGATGAAAACAATCAAATTCATTATAAGACGTGACCTTTATTAATCTTGTTCGCACCAGATTATTAGCCATGTTAGAAAAAAAAAAAAACAAGGAAAAAAAATAACCAAAGGTATCTAAATTTGACCCAAATTAGTTGCAAATTTAAAAACCCAACCAACGTAAAAGTAAAAGAAAAAAGTTTGTGTGCATTTCATTTTTAAATGTTAACAACATTTTTTTTTCGATCTATTTAATTTGGTTGAAAATTGCCAAATGAGTGAGAATCTATTCACTTTCTCAGCCATTAAAAGCTGTTGCACATTCATATAATCATCAAATTTCCCTCTAATCTGATCTAGAAAAGCTCCGGTTTTGATGCTTCAGTTTTTTCAATTCGATTCTTTGTTTCTCCTCCTCATCAGTTACTATTGAATTGTTAAATTCCAGTTGAGACATAATGTTGAAAAGCTCCTTCTCCAATATTAATATTTATACTTACCCACATCTTCCATGTTAGTCCACCACCTATCCAATAATATGTCTCACTGAGTACCATCATATAACACAGACTGCTATTGAACCTATATATAGCACGCTCCTTCACTGGAAATTTTCATGAAAATAAATATAAAAATCCAAAAAACCAGACCCTAAAACTAAACCTATTAATAACAAAAACTGCAAAGGAGGAGATAATCCTCCATAGCTGAGAAGTGGAGAAAGGGCAGATCAAAGGTATGGGTCAGACTGGGGAACTTCGGTCATATTGATTCACCAAAATGGGTCAGGCAAGGAGAACGACCATCTCTCTCTCTTAATTGGTCTCGGTTTTCCTGCAAATTTGTTTTGTGGTTCCTCTTTTAAGTTCATGTGTGAATGGGTATGGGGTTGTCATAGCTCAGTGTTGATTCCAGTGGGTGAGATTGGGATTTAGTTTTACTTTCGGCCGAAGGTTGTTGTGGCCGACGATTCGTTGCAGTGGTCAAGTGTTTGTTTGGGTTATGTGAGGCAGTGTTTGATGTCTGTGTGAAGAGGATAATTGATGCAATGGTCGTAGCGTGATGTCATTATGTGCAGAGGAAATACCTGCGTTGGTGTTGATGACTCTATGAAACCGATGAAAAGATTAGTAGCTTCTTCTCTCCGATCATTGTCGTCCTCCTCCTTGCACGTTACCGTCTCCCGTCGCCTTGTCTGCCTCTCTCTCTCTCTCTCGCTCTCTCTCTCTCTCTTTGTCTCTCTATCTATGTGTGTGTGTGGTTGGAATCGGCTGTGGATGGTGGTGTAATTCCACTGTTGGTAGCCATGATTTATAATCCAAAAGCAATGGACTGTTTGTCTCGTGAGTGATAGAAATTTGGCGCCAGTGAAGATGGAATATGCATTGAAAGAAGCAACTTTAGGAGAAAGATGAGATTCCTTGAAAATTTGGAGGTCCAAATTAATTGGCCTGTTGACTATTGCTGTGAGGACGTGACGATGCCAACAGGGGGTACAATATCTTTAGGGTAAAAATAGAATTAATTCATTAAATTGAGGATATGCTTGTAAAATCGCTGCCACATTTTTCAAAACTCTTTTTTATCTAAACATGCTTTTTCAGATAGGCCCGAAAAAGACAGGAAAAAGTAAGTTGCCAAACAGACCCTAAATCGGGCGTTGAACCAGGGGTTCACTCAACTTGGTCGAACCTAGAAAGGAAAAAGAAGGCAAAATAATAATAATAATAATAATAATAATAATAAAGAATTAACTGGAGATGAGTAAAATCAAGGCTTAAATTCTGAAATAGAGATTCGGATTTGGTTGGGGGTCGGATTCAAAGATGTCGATCTCTTTTCCTCTCATTTCTCAATGAAGCGTGGGTTCCTTATCCATATCAAACCTGGCCTATTTGACATGAGTCACTCAACAAAGAATAAGTAAGATATTGTAAAAAGCCTGGTTTCTAAAAATTGGTTTGATTTAGAGTCACTACTGGCTAAAGCCAGAAAAAAGAGTGAACTATAAACCAAATGGGTGGTTTGGTTTCCGGATTAGCCATCGGTCTGTGTGAAAAACCATAAATTAATGGATCCAAGGACTGCTACTTTAAAACCTAAACGGTCATCTAGGCTTTTTATGGGCTTTAGAAATCTTGAATCATATGGGCCAAAAATTCATTAAAAAATTTAATTTTGGATTTCTCAATTTTTTAAATTTTTAGTCTTTTTGAAAAAAAAAAGATTTGTATATTTACAAAAAAAAAAAATTATTACTTTTTATCTTAAAAAGATCCTAAGAGCTTTTTTCTTATTGTTATGCTAACCGTCCCGCAGGTGCCTACGTATCTACTAGACGGAATTAGATCATCATAATTCGTTTTTTTTTTTTTTAGTTGTTTATCCTTTGTTAATTGTAAAAAGCTACCAAGTTTAAGTTATTTAGCTTATTTATATTTGTTTTCTTGAAAATCCCTAAAGAGCTTAATTTTATTGTTTGTTGTTTTAAAAAGTCTACAAAATTCCTAAGTTTAGAAAATCCCCATTTATTCTATTTTTGGTAATTTAGAAAATAACTAAGTAATATATATTTACAAGATAGTGAAAAGACTTTATTTTCTAATATATCCCATATATGGGAGAAAGGAAAACAGATAAATATATTTTTGTTCCTTTTTTCAAGATGTTTCCATTTTTAATTTTTGATAAGATGATCCAATATGTACAAAGTCTAGTTAAGATAAGCAAAGAGCAAGATTTATGTATAAGGAAATTGTCAATATTCCTAAATTCATAACTCCTGATTTATATGCAAATCCATATCAATGCACAAAAGCTTATTTAAACAATGTCATTAAACAAAATCAAATCCATATATAAATCCATGTCCTAATATTAATATATAACTTTATATTCTATAAAAAACTAATAAAACCAAATTTACATATCCATCTAAATTATGATACCATATAAATAAATGCTACTAATTTATATTCACATGTGGCAATACTTAATTGATCTAATTGACTCATATCAAACGACAAATTCTAATATAGCAGATATAACAAAAATATCAATTCTCTTAGCGTCATAAAAATGAACATATCATACCTACGCATCTATCATATTATATTAATATATATATACACATACACTACTTGTATCTGTATTATTTTTTCATCATTTTTGTTTTTAGTTACATGTACATGGGGGTAAAACAAAAAGAATAAATTAATAAAAAAAAGACTAAATGAAAAGAATAATAATGATGAATGAAAGCAGAGGCAAAAGTATCGCTGTAAATTAGACCGGATCAAATTTAGCACCAGGTTCAATTTAAATCGGGCGTTGAATCAGGGGTTCACTCAACTTGGTCGAACCTAGAAAGGAAAAAGAAGGGAAATAATAATAATAAATAATAATAATAATAATAATAATAAAGAATTAACTGGAGATGAGTAAAATCAAGGCTTAAATTCTGAAATAGAGATTCGGATATGGTTGGGGGTCGGATTCAAAGATGTCGATCTCTTTTTCTCTCATTTCTCAATGAAGCTTGGGTTTTGGTAAACGAAAATGGACCTCTCTCTCTCTCTCTTCTTCCTTTTTTTGGTCAACACAAATGGTGGGTGTTGGTTTAGATTTGTCTTTTGGGTTTCGAGGGGTTGGTGTTAGTGTTCATTGATTGGGATTTGTCTACGGCTGGGGGTTTGATTTTGAGTTTTAATCGGAGTGTGATGTCGAATGGTTTTGGTGAAGGTATCGTTGTGTGTTTACGTAAAGATGGTGATGCGTGTGGTTGTTTGACTGTGTGGGTTTTCCATGGCGTTCGTTGGAGTTCGATTTAATTTATAAGTCCAATTTGTCATTGTACATGGTAGATTTTGGTTGTCGTCAGATTCATTTGGGTTCATGAAACTGATCGGAGATGGTGGTTTGTTGGGTGTGTGTGCATGTTGAAGTTTTTGATCAAGAAGCGTTGTTTTGATTTTTAATTGTTGATAGTGTTTGATTTCAGTTGGTGTTTTGGCTATTTTTGAAGGTAAATGAGCTTGATATTCGTTGGTTTTGAAGTTGATGAGTGAGCAATGGTATTGATTTGGTTCTGGTTTATGTTTAAATCCAGTTATGTTGTTAAATTTGGATTTTGTTTGTGCTGGTGTTTAGTTCAAGTTGGATGATGGTTTCTATTTGAGTTAGTAGTGGCATTGGTGGTTATCGTTTTGGATTTAGTTGGTCGTTTTGTGTCTAGCATAGAGTTGAGTGGGGGCGGTGGCAATTTGGTTTTAAACGAGAGGCCATCGCTGGTTTGTTCCTAGTTTTGAGAGAGAAAGAGGGAGGCGAAAAGAGAGGTTAGAGAGAGAGGTGGAGTGATGGGACAAAAAGATGGAGATAGAGAGATGAAGGGATCCTAGGGGAAGATTTTTAGAGAGGAATGAGATAGAGAGATGAGCAAGGAGAACCCGATTCAGAGAGAGTCCAGTTTTTAATTTCCGAGAAAAAGAGGAAGAGAACACCACGCAACTAAATCTGCCATTAATCGCAGTTTCAAAGAGACGAATGGTTATAGGCGTTTTGTCAGATGGCAGATCAAAAGATGAGCATTTTTCATAAGCATTCACCATCCAATTAATTCAATATAGACTGAAATTTAATTTATTCATTTGCAAATTGATTATTGAGCAAATGATATTAGTGATGGTTAAATAAATATTGCAAAATTCGTTTAAAGCAGAAAAATGGAGCTTTGAACTTCGAATGAGCTCAGCTTCTTCATCAATGGCGGATAGGCAAATGGGGAAGACGACGGACGTGTGGCACACCCGCGCATCAAACTCCTCGCGCGCTCACCTTGGTTTAAACTTTAGCCACCTCTTTGCTTTTCCATGCTCTTTACGAGCTAAGCTGGTTTGCTTGTGCCCACTTAAAACACTTCTATTCCGTATGACCGAGGTCGTAAAATGATCATAAAAGAAATGGGCTTCAACAAAAATAGGCTCAAGGTCCAAAGTGATTTGTAGCTCCAAGACATTATAAAATTAATATTAAACCTAATAAAAGCTAATCTATATACTTTTATTTTATAGTTTCCTATTTATGATTTTTACCTTTTTAGTTTTTGGAAAAGGTCCTTTTATGTATAAGCCTATTTATTAGAAAGAAGGGGTTCCTGATTTTCTAATTTTCCAAATTTTATGGATTTTGAAATTTTCTATTTTTTCATTTTTGTCTTTTATTATTTTTTTCCTTTATACTATTTTCTAAAGGGGAAAAAAATGGGATGTCGACAAGTGAAAATGTGAGTAGTGTCACTTAGTGAGTTTAGTTGGCAAATCTTTTAAAGCACTACTTACATGTTTTTGTTTTTGTACTAAGTGTTTGAGTGTGTTGTAGTAAAGTCTTTTTGCAAAGCATTAGTGAAGTTCTCATGTGTTGAGGCAATGGTAAAATCCTACTGGTGATGGCATTATGTGTAGCTCCATGGGAGCATTTTAATTGTGTTGAATATGATATGTGAAGTCCTCCTTAAGTGAGGTAATTATGTGTAGAGATTAGGCGGTGGGCCGAACTCCAGTTAAATTAGGTGTAATCTCCTCTTTCCCATATTCTTTATTTATGTTCTATTGTGTAAGTTATTGAAATTGCATGAATTTAGCATAAAATTGCATAAGAGATAATTGTTGGAATAAGTAAGCTTAAAATTTGTTAGAAACCTACCTTTAGAGTAATAGTATAGTAGTGCATGGGTTATTTTCAGTTGTGAACTTTAGTTCTTTAGATATGAAATTGCTTTATAAAGAGAAAAGTTTATGAGAATTCTTTAATCCTAGATGAAGAGAATAAGGAGGTAGGCCACCAAATAAATTTCTATAATATCCAGCCCACTCTAAATTTTGATGAGGTGTTTTAATTGAGAAAAGAAGACTTAGAGTTAGAGTGCCTAGAATTTACAAGATACATAATTGAGTTTATGCAGACACTTGTTTAAAAAACTTTTCTACATGTTGCACTTAAATTAGAAAGCATTAGAGAAGTTAAGATGAAATTAGATCATTACTCACCGAGAATTAAATTTTCCTTAGGTGCTTTAGAGTTGTGGGACTAAACTATTCCATAAGATCTTAGTCGATAGGTTAAAAATGTCGAGCTAATGACGTTAAACATAGTGTTTCATGAGAGACAGCTTATGTCTAACTTGGATTAGATTAGGTTAATTGCTTTTCTTTCACAATTTCAAAATCATGTGTCTTAAAGTGGTGTCTCTTGGTTCCTAGACTTAATTTGTAAGGGAAATTTCAACTGCACAGAGAATAGAGAGCACAAGAGCATGCCTAAAGCTCTAAGAATGGATGTTTCATAAATGAATTTTGAAGTTTCTTGAGTTGTTGATGGCAAAAAGGCAATAGCAACAATAGTAAATGATTACACAAGATTAAACATAATTTGTCAAGTTATCAACTCGAATAGCCTCTACATTTGCATAACTAAGAAATAACAAATCTTTGTTGAAATTGAGCAGTCGATTGCACAAAAATCTTGAACCAAAGTTAACAATAACTTTAGTTTGAATTCCCAAGCTACAACTTGATGATTAAGCTTGAGACACAAGTCTAGGCTATAATGATCTTGGCCAAGTTTGACAAATTGAATAGCTACCACGCTTGCATAACTAAGAAATAGTAGATCTTTGTTAAAGTAAAGTAGTCAACTGCACAAAAATATTGAACCAAAGTTAACAGTAACTTTAATTTGAATTCCTAAGTTGCAACTTGATGATTAAGCTTGAGACACAAGTTTAGGCTCTAATGATGGAGGCTAAGTTTGACAAATCAAATTGAGAGAGGTACAAACTAAGTATCGAGCTACACATTGAAATTGAATTGTTACTTTGACAATCAAACATAACAGCAACCATTCCAAGATTGCACAACAAAAGTTGTTAAGTATTGCAAGTTAACTAACCGAAACCAAGCTATCGTGCACATACCAAAAATTCCTAGTTACTACGGTGACATGTACTAAACTTTGAGTAATTCATAACAACTTAGTCGAACTACTAAAGGGAATACCAAAATCTCTAAGTTTAGCATCAAGCTAGTGCTTAGTAGTGTCATTTGCAATTGATCCTACGATTATTGTTAATTAGCTACTATAGATGAGTGGATCTGGTTACTATGATAATTCGTGTGCAACGTTTGACTCACGCTTCACATACTTTAGAGAAGTGACTTGGCAATGACACGTAAAGATGACTTGAAGAGAGAAGGTAAGGAAGAGGAGTAAGCAATCTTAAAGAGCTCATATACACATATAATAAGTAGATGAGCTATACAGCATCAACTCCATAGCCTTTTAAGAGAGACAATGTTCTTCATTTAGAATCTTGTTTGATCTCTGGAATTACGATCCAATAGCATAACAACATTTCTGTAAATTTCTAACATCTGCTAAATGAGGAAAGAACCTTAGGGTATTAATAGATTTTGGCTATGGACAACATCCATTATATAGGGTGGAGTGTCAACGACTATGATGAGTCCTCTTACTAATGGATCTTTTAATGGGATCATCTTGAGTTTAAGCCCATAGAGAGCCTCCTTTAAGTGGATGGGCTTTTCTGATAAAGGTTGAGAACGAACAGGCCGGTTTAATGATCCTTACTCCAAGCCTACTATGTCAAATCTCCATTAAGTCACCTTAAGGCATGGATTAAACACTTCATGCCTTATTACCCGATCCAAGAGTTAAAGCTAGATACTTTAATACAATTAGGTTGTCCCCTGAATGTTGCAATCATTAGATGTTGTGATTGATGCTTGCAAGTTCTTTGATAATGTCATCATAATCCCTTGTGGCTTCTCCTTTTACTCATCAATAGGTTCTTGTCAAGTTGTTAGCTCCAATTAAACATAGCTGAGAGACAGAACAAGACGCTTTCACCATACAAGGTTAATACTTTAGGCTCATCCCTTTGCATGTCATCTTTCTAAAATCACATGAAGTACGACGACTAAGAGAATAAATAATACTTTGCTTTAAGTTCTTCAACTCCTTATCATATGTTTAGTATATTTTATAACATTCGAATCTAAGATGGTAGCGACATAATCAACATAATCACATCATGCGAATCAAAATCTTCAAGAAGAATTTGCTTCTTTTTACGTACTTTAATAATTACAGTAAATGTTATTTAGCTCCTAAATTTTATCTATTTCTGGGGATAATGGCATAAGAAGTGCCTGCACTATAGATTTTTGGCAATTTATTGCCTAGACTTTGGAAATTGGTAAATAAGTGCTTATTCTTTTAAATCTTTAGCAAATTAGTCCCTCTATTAACATCAATACGACTGGCATTGAATAGGTCTAACATGAATTGTCCTTTTTCAATAAAAAAGCAAAGTTTTGACTTTGTACCACATCTATTTGAACAAAAAAAGTATATTGGTAAAAAGAATAACTTTAAACATACCTCCACCAGCTCGCCCTAAGTGCATTTAACGAAGCAAGAAAGGATGGAGCTGTAGGAGAGAAAATGACAAGTAGGTCAAGTAATGTTCCATGGCAAAGCGAGAGGCATTCATCACCAGTGAGGTCTTCCACCATGAGCAGCAGTAGCAGCAAGGAAGGAATTCCATGGTGTAGATGTAAATCCCTAGAATTTTCGGTAGGTTTAAATATAAACCTTAGTCGTAATGGAAATCGAAACCCTAAAATTGATTCGAGTTGACCCTAAACCTTAGAAAGCCTAGCCTTAATCATATATAGATCAGCAACCCTATTTTATTAGTTTAATTAAATGAAGACAAAAACCCTAAAAACAAAATAATTAGGAAAACTTTTCACTAAAATGATAGAAGCTTTTTAAACACTAATCGTTTCCAAAACCCTAAACAAAGCAGTTTTCGTATCCGATAACCAACACACAAATTGAGACAATATAATCGGATAATAATTTATAGTAAAATAATATTGAATTATTTTTCTAATATCTTATAATATTTTATTAATTTATAAAAACGTCAATTGAACCGATTTATATGCGTATTTTTATTTCTACCGGTATAATTCATTCCTTGCAAGTACCAATTCTACTATTCATTACCATTCCCTGCTATTCACACCATACCTTAATCTTACATAACCATACTTATTCTTACAAAATCATACTTATTCTTAACACACACCTTACCTATTCTACACATACTATACTTAACTTCCCTTCCTTTACCTCTCTCTCTCTCTCTTTCCCACCCCTCTACAAACAGGTGCTACTCCCCTCGCCTTCTCTCTCTCAATTTCTTCAACTTTTATCTCTTTTACACTCTATAAATACATTTTTCCTCCCTTACTTCTAATACTTTACTCACACTTTCTTAAACACTTCAAAAGCTCTCTCAGATTTCTCTCTTTCTCTCCTCTCTTTTCCTCTACAAAATCACCCTCCCATCTCTCTTTTATACACATACATTGCCTCTACACCTTGCTTGGTAAACTCACTTAAACCCCCTCTTATATTAAGACATGATCATATGTATGAGTCATTATGCAATCCCTATGATTTTCCCTATGATGCTTCATGCTAAGGGAAGGAAATACATGGCCTCATACTTAACTTTATGTTTATATTCTTGTCGTCTTTTGTGTTTATATTCATGTTTTTATTTTCATGTATATCAGTTTAACTTTTATATATATATATATATATATATATGTATATGCATATTTATAATCTTTAGAGCATATTACTCACTAAAATATCTTTTTAATTTATGTTCTTTACATTATTGTAATTTTAATTCTTGCAATTTATTTTTTATAGAGGCTTGTCCTAAGTCAAAGTCTCGAACTTGTCCATATCCAAGTCATAAGAAAATTATCAATTTCAAAGTCCTAGGGAGCCTTGTCTAAATTATAAGACTCCCATTTTATTTTATGTTATCTTGATGACTTGTCCACTTCAAATCCCTACTTCAATTCTCAGGGAGCCTTGTCCTAAAATTTAAGACTCACGTTTTACTTTATATTGTTTTTATGATCATCTTTATTATTTCTTGTCATTAATTTTTTTTTTATGATCATCTTAATGCTACATTGTTTTAGAATTTATTTTTGTGTCCATAAACATATAATGCTCATGGTAGTGTCGTAAAAATAATAAAAATGATTTTTGAACTCAATTTGCTATGATGGCCAAAAGTTTCTAAATTAGAAGTAAGAACAAGATGATAATCATAAGAATATCATGATATTCAATTACTAATTTAGAGGGCCTAGCATAAAGTGGGAGATTCATATAGTTATGAACCTTTATAGTATGACAATTCTTTGTTATGTAAAATATCTTATAAAACTTGACTTTAAAATATGGAAAATCATTTAGTAAAAGAGAAAATTTGAAAACAAAACTCTATCCCCTATTTTCCTAAAAATGTCGTGACCTCTACAAAGAAATGGGGAAGTGAGATTTTTATTCTCCTTCTTAAACTAACTTGATTTTAATGTTTTCAAAACAATCAAGTAAAATAAGCACTCATGCTCAAATTTTCATAAGTGTGAAGAACCATAGAACACAAGCAAAATGTGAAACTTCATCCTTTAAATCTCTAAATACAAAAGTTCTACCAAATATGTAGTAATTACATCGAAAAGGTTTTGATCTTTCTATCGCAATTGACGAGATGTTTTTAAAGATTTCCTTACGAAAATTTTTATGAGCAACATCACTAAGATCACGAGTATGCAATGAACTATTATTCATATTTTATTTATATTTGGACATAGGAATATTAAATATACTCTTTCGAGAGTTTTTCATGGAGTGAAATCTTCAGCAAATGACAAAATAAAGTTAAAATATAAATTGAAGCAATATGAACCCTACTATTCCAAAGGCTTAGAGACCTTACATGATCAAGATAACCTTAAAAATGGATAGAACATTCAAATAGGTAGAAAATGACTACTCATGTGCGAAAATAGGAGATAACTTGAGTTAGTCATGACCGTTTCAAGGTTTCAACTAGGTAATTAGAAAAAGTAGCAAGAATAAGAGTTTAAGTCAAGTGTGGGTATTTCCTTGTTCTGGCGACAAGGAGTTTAAAACCCCCTTTCTAGAGGACTATTTTGATTGAGGACTTTCATAATGGCCAAGTAAGTTATCTCTTATGTATTCTTGTTATGTACTTGTACTTAGTAGCACTAGAATACAAGTTATAAGATAAAAATGGATATGAATGGGGATTTGCGAGATATGCTTGAGTATGTATGATTGTGTGACAACCGAAGCTAAGAATATCGAAACCAATGACTGGTTATTTAAGTGATTGTTATTATTACTACTTGCTTTTGTGTGTGTTGTAATTGTTTGATCACCTTAATGTTGCTTTAATTATATTTGACTTGATATAATAAACCAGACATGTAATAGCATCCGTTGAGTTGCATTTACAGAAGGTTACTACTCCTATGTGAAGGACCAGAGGAGATTGCAAACCGTACAAACCGTGTACATGTACAGACCCCGATCCAGCAGAGGGGTACTTAAAACGTTCGGGAATATGACCTCATAGAGGAGCTGCGCCTACATCGTTTGCTATGAGCGAGTGCCTGAGATTAGTAGTATGGTCATAAAGACTTTTGACAGATTCCTAACCCTTGTCACGGAATATGTAAATTCGTTCTACATATGGTTTCCGAGTGACCATATGTAATTGTTTATTTCATGTGATTAGATGCATTGACATTACCTATGGTTACTTAATAAACTTGTTTATGATTGATGGGTATGCGACTAGAGAATTTTCTCACTAAGTTGTGGTTATATTACCCTTCTATAGACTTTTGTTGACACATGAGTACTTTTGGCTACTTCCAAGAGATAGCATACCGTAGGTATCAACTTTTGGAATCTTAGAGCTTTTGGAAGAGATCAATGAACTCTTAGTCGTTTTAACTAGTTTAATGTAAATTTGGAGACATTTATGTTTTGTGGAATTATGGATGAATGTAAGACTCATGGACCTTACGGGCATTAGTAGGAGAATGTCCCTAAGCTAATGTAATCAAAGTTTAATTATTTATCTTTCGCCTAGTTCTCTTACATGCAAATTTGTTGTTAACTTCTTAAATTACATAACTCCACCGGCACTCCCTTTGTTATAAAGACACCTTATGCATAGTATGAGCGCTTAAGCGTGACAAAGGAGCCATTCATAAGGTTGCTATACTGTGTACAGTGAGTTGTCACGTTTATGATACCATTTGGGTGTGATAGTGGATTTAGGTTATCTACTTTGCTTTTGACATCGTGACCATGTGAAAATCTAGGAAGACATTTTTTTATATGTGTGAAATATAAGGAAGGCAGATGTGGGTTTTTCAGATGGCATGATCCACCGTTCTCTGATCGTGCAAAAGAGGTGATCAGCGACCTATTCAACAACAAGCTACCATAAGTATGGATTTCTGAGCAAAGACCAAAACACACTAAGAATGAACTAGGTGATGCTGCCCTTGAAAAAAATTCCTAGGTTATAGTGTTTTTATTGATTTTAGTTGCTATTAAGTTGTTATGTAAGTGTGTAACAAGTGTGCAGTCATTGTAGTAATGTTGCCTAGGTAGTGTAGAATGAAAGGTGTTATTATAATGTGTACAAGTAGTCTTGTCTTTTGAAGAAATTTTATGTTAGGTTTGTAAGAAATGGCATTAGAACTGGGTTAACGACTAATGTGTTCAAGCAATCATGTGTTATGAGGAAATTTAATTATGGGTTTGAATGAAATGCTAAAGGAATTTGTTCTCATCGAAAATGAATGATGGTTTCTAACTATGCTCCATACGATAAATTATTCTTTTACTTCCATTTCATAGCTGAAGATAATTCTCACTTAATCATAAATAATAAGTAGTTAGAGAATGTAAAAAGGAATATCACATTAGTCAACTGAAATAAGTTGATAATAAGCAAATCCACACCTCATTCAAAACAAATACATTAGGAAAATGACATGAAATAAGATGAATGATTAGTTTAATTGGTAGTTCAGATGCAATGCTTGCCTGAAATAAGCTGAAATATTTTACAATGAAAGACTCGAGGGGGAAAAAAAGAAAACTTGCTTAGATTATAACAGCACGACAACAAGAAAAAATGGTCCCATGTACTCTTCACAACGGCTATATTAGAACAACAACATGAAATGACCCTATTGTTTTCAAAATAACAAGTGCACTATAATAGCACCACACAACTACACAACTGCTCTCAAACTCAACTTTTCACCTTAATTATGTGCACAACGTAATCTTCATAACCAGTATATCATTAAAAATAACATAAACTTATATTGAACGTTCTAACACATTAAAAACTTATAGAACAACCATCAATAAAGGTAATATTTGTAATGCACATAATTCAAAATCAACAACACCTTTTGTAACATAAGATAAAGCATACCGCATTGATTGAAATGACCGTTTTGGTTCATTACATTAACAAAACATTACATATCTATGCAAGTTATCAATATGAACACAACACTTCCTATTAGACAAAAGGGAAGCATTAACTACATAAATTATGATCCTTAGTAGCAAATAAATAAAAAAACCAATAGTCTTTGTAGACAGTTGTTAGAACTTACAAAAAATAACTATATTAAACTTCACAACAGTAGCTAATCAATGACTACAATATTGCTAGAATTTTTTTTCCTTTGCATGATGCCTTTACTGAATAGTTCTTACGTGGTGTCATCATCAGGCGGCTACTCTCTTGCTTGATTAATGATACGAATTTTAACTTCATGGATTGCTTCTTTTTCACTTCATGTTGCTCATCTTCAATATCCTCTTATATTCCATCCTCAACATCATTTGTCTTATCTCTACTACCACTTTGGTTGCCATATTCTCCATCACTATTTTCTGTAGCATTACCCTTCATAGTAACATCTTGAAGACCTCTTTCGGCCTCATTGGTAACCATTGAACTGGGTTGTGATATGCCTTTTGTTCTTGCTAGATCTTCGATAATTAGAAAAGGAACATTTTCAAAGTATGCACGAATCATCTTGTACACTTCCATGGCATCTTCTCTATCTAAACCAGTTTAGGAGAAGCAATAGTCCATGCGTTGAACCTAATAGAAACAAATTAAATATAGATGGTTATTAAATACATACTTTAATAACTCCAAAAAAGTTGTTGACAAGTATAGTTACCTTTGTATGCTGTTGCTCTATAAGAGTTTCAACAGCCTTTTACTGTTTTGCCCTGGGTGAATTCTTAAAATGTTGCTCATAAGATATAACATAAAAACAAATAAGTTATGAGTAAGGGTAATATTGTCAATTAATATAAAATAAGAGGTTAATATAGTAAAAAATCTAAGTATAATTGTATTTTGATCACATGACAGATACATAACTGAAGTAGAAATTTTACATTGAGCACCGGCTTCAACGCCGCCGGCGTAGGGTTCAACGTAGTCGGCATACGTTGTTGTGGCTTTGGCAGCTTAGAGTCCGTGTTGGATTAAGAGAAATTAAGTAAAAATAAGATATGCTGTCAGTGTATATGGGTATGCCGCCAGCATTTGAGGATGTGCTGCCAGCATACATGCTGGTGCACCTTTGATGAAAGATGACCCAAGATGAATTTCGAACCAATACGCCACCAGTGTTTATGTTTACACTGCCGACATACATTATAAAAACTACGAGTGTA
This sequence comes from Combretum micranthum, assembly GCA_024138025.1. NCBI lineage: Eukaryota > Viridiplantae > Streptophyta > Magnoliopsida > Myrtales > Combretaceae > Combretum > Combretum micranthum. The sequence goes on along the minus strand of JAMXBD010000270.1, from coordinate 905,748 downwards.
CGTGTGCGACAAATGAAGAGTTATACGATTTCTTTATATCTATTCTCCTGTTTTCTTCTCTAAAAGTATACCTAGACCTAGAAATGTTCTCTGTGGGTATTCCTAACAACCAAGACGATTCAGGAGATCAGATTCAAGTAATTGAGTCGCTATCTTTTCTTTAAGGTCTACTAAATCTACAGTTTTCTTAGAGATTTGCTTGTTGTTTTTGAAGGGGAGATTGGAGAAAACCTTAGTTTTCTTGGAGATCTAGATATTTATCGTTTAAGGTGGATTTTAAATCAAGTTTAGGCAAGTATTTTAATGATTTGATCTTTATGAATTCATAAAAAGTAGTTTATGCTGGTTTGTGGTATTTGGCTTTAGATGGAGTTCTAGGGTTTGGAGAGTTTATGGAGGAGATTGGTTCTATTGGAGGATTTCTCTATTTCAATCAAGGAAAAGGTATAGATTTATATTTATTTTGAAATTAGGGTTTTAGATGATATAGATGAGATTAGGATTATTTGATGGTGAATATTATTGAAGTTGTTTCTGTTTGTATTATCAGGTATTGGTGAATTAGGGTTGTGTTGTAAAGGAGATTTAGTGAATTTGAGTTCTGTTCTTTGGAAATTGATTAAGGTACAACCTTACCTTGTTTGTTGTATGTGCTTGTAGATTTAGAATTGCTTTGTTGTATGTGTTATAGGATTATAATATCAAATCAATCTAATTTTATCCAGCTTATTAATTTGTTTTGTTGCTTGTGATTGACTGCTGTTGGTAAAGACCACGCAGAATGTGATATTAACGTTGGTAACCTGATTATCTATGTGTGAAGGTATCCTGAGTGGACTCGTGTATAGAAATGATTCCGATATATTAGGTTTTTAGCAGTATGGCCGTGAGTGTGTGGGAGATTTCCCTACACCAATATATGTATAATTACCTATTTTTCTATATATTTGTTTTCATGGAGTCATGAGTTACTCCAAATTTGGAACTAGATGTATATGATTTCGAATTGTATTGTTTGTTGACTAATTACAAGATAATAAATGGTGTTTATTGCACTAGAAATAGTTACGTGCGATTATATATGTTGTGTGCGCATATGCATTTGTATGTGGTTTGGTGTACTCGACTTTTTGCTCATTCCTTTCGTTTTTTAGGAACAGGAGAAGATCAAGTGATTTATGATATGTTAGGATATGACATCTTTGTAGATGATGGGGAGGACGATAGTGGATTTGATTTACCAGTTGACTCCTAGAGATGTGTTAATTTAAGGATAATAATGGAAGACAAAAATAAAGTTTTCTATGTTTTATTGGTTTAAGACTGTTTTAAGATTTTTATTTCTTTTATGATATAAAACTTGGTTATTGTAGGCTTTGGTTCATGTTAACAAGATTTTTTTAAGGTGTTTGTTTTTCATGAGATTTTTAAACAACTACCCTTTATGAGAATGTTGGAGAATTATATTTTGTTTATTTATGGTTTAGAGTTTTATATCTTTGATGTGTCCTTATAAAAAGAAGGATACATGGCGGGTTGTAATGCCTCTAGATTAGGGCGTTACATAAGATGTGCACAATTAGAAAAATAAAATTGAATGGCAATAGAAAAATATAAAGGGAGGTGGTCATTACCACTGATTGTTTTTCTCTTTGCGTTTTACAGGAGCATCTTGTTGCTTTGCCTCAGTTGACTTCTTGGAATGTTGCTGATAAGATGTGCACAATTACAAAAATAAAAATAAATCACATCAAAATAACAAAAAAGGCAGGTGGTCATTACCATTAATTGATGTTGGTCTTTGCGATATTCAGGAACCTTTTGTTGCTTTACCTCAACATATTGCTGCTTCTCTTTGCAAGTATCATAAGCTTCATGTTGCTTAGCTCTATATCGGCTATAATATTCAACCAATCTCTTCAAATACTGCAAGTCGGGTTTGCCATGTTAGTCGAAATAAAATTGAAGCACAGTAGTATAACTTAAAATGTTGTTAATAGTGCAACATATTCATATTGTCGAAGCATCGACCCATCACATAACCTACATCCCCTTCGATTGTAATGAATCTTTTTGCATTGAGAACAGCTTACTATCCTTCCATGCCTACTCAATTTATCCAAAGTCGATTGCTCTACCTCCTCCTTCTTTCTGTTATATTGGATCATTCCTTTCTTAATGTTAAGCAGTGGTTCAAGCCTATCTACACTGGTTTTTTTCCAAAATTTCTTACCCCGAATGGAGGTGATGGTGTATAAGTAAATATTTCTAAAGGTCCTTTGTTGTAGCCTTCGTACACATGATTTTCAGGACTTTTCCCCATATTAACGATTGTGACGATTGCATGGCAGTTAGGAATACCTATCAAATCCCACTCTTTACAAATACATTATTGCTTTTCTAAATTGACTATATACCCTACCCATCATGTTGATTATCAAACTCAATATCTCCTCTAAAATATATTTCACACCACCTTGCCTTTTCTTTATTCTCTTCTAGCTTTTTTACTATTCTTGGACACAATTTTCCAGGCCACTTATTGTATTCATCACGTTTGTTTCTATATTCTTCTCTTAACATAAATGTGCATTTCCTCCAGCATTGTCACAATAGATTTGCATCTTGCCTCCAGGATATTCCCATTGAATGCCTCATAAATATCATTATCCATAATATCACAACAAACGTCTATCCTAAAGAAGACCTTGCACCAATCCTTTGGCTCTGTCTACATTAGATGCCTCCAAGCCTCCTTATCAATGCTTGATAAATGCTGACAACCACTTTCAAAGTTTGGAAGAGTTTTGCTTTAGCCATTAACCAAAACAACTTCTTGTAATAAACACCCTTGTATCTTCTGCCCCAGTTAGCATAAATGTGACGAGCACACATCCCATGCTCTGCATTCGGAAGGAGGTCTTCGATAGCAAGTAGAAGACCTAGAAACATTACATTCTTTTATAAGCATATGCGATATATAATGTACAACACTAACATAAATAAGGAGACATGATAGGATATTAAATGTACCTTTTTTTGATCCGTAATGAAGGTCCACTCTCGACCATCCTTTTCATCAATGTCTAAGTCTGCCATGAGTGCTCTCAAAAACCATGTCCACATATCTTTGCTCTCTTATTTCATAATCGCCTATGTATAAGGTACATTTGATTATTTGAATCTCTACCAATGGCTGCCAGTAACTCACCCTTGCATACTCCTTTCAAGAAACAACCATATAAACCAATCATCGGACTATAGCTATCTAAGTACCCATCTCTAAGACCTTTAAAACATATGTATAGGTGATTGAACTTAGGTTTTCCAGTCTCATTATCCCTCTGGACATTCATCAAGATTAAAGATCCTCGATTCCTATGGCAAAGTTCCTCGAAATAGTCTTATAGCATTGCATATTCCTTCTTGTAAAAGCCCATAAGAAGTTCATGCACTCTGTCCCTTACATGTCGACATTGATGTAGGCTCACATTGATACCCATTTGTGATCCCACCAAATCTTTGAATTCTAGCAACTTTATGTTTGATAACACTCGTATGATGGGAAAGAAGATCTTTGCAATCAATCCGCTCTTAACACGCTTGTTTATGAATGAAACACCACAAATATGGATGCTATCGTTTGTCTTCACACGAAATGAATTTGTCTACTTATCGAAGGATGCATAAACTATCTAGGGGCATCCATCCCTCACACACTTTACCTTACTTCTATTTTGTGTTCCTACCAAGTATAAACTTTTTTTGTTCATCTATAGTTTGTCTTATAACTGCATCTTTGAACCTCGTGGACTCTTAAACAACATTCCAACAAAGAAGTGCACCTCTTTACCATTTTGGTCAAACAATTTGAAATCATTCCTCTTCCTTGTATCTTCATGTTCATCTCTGTCCTCATCATTTAACACAAAATCATCATTCAACCTGTCTTCCTAGTAATTAGTGTCGAAATCACAATCAAGTTCATCATTTGCCACTTGCTTCATTTCGCCAGACTAAGCATTCTCTTGCACCCTCCTCAACCACAAGCTTGATCTAAAGTCTTTGATTAATTTTCTAGTATCTAACAACTCGTCGTTAGATGTATCATCGCTTAAACAACCCTCAATGTCACCATTATCATACTTCTAGCGTTCTAATTGTAACTTCCCTTCCCCATCAATGCTACCAGCTTCATCTCCTATCCCCTTATAATCATCTCTTTCTTTGGTTGAGGAACTAACTTCATACGATTGTTGAATGTATATTTCTATGCTACCATAGGTCCCTAAGATGTTTACTAGCTTAGGAAGGCCGAAGTCACTATTTATCACCTTAAATGCATCTACCATGCTTGATATTGGAGTTAGGAATCTCACAACCTCGATGTTACAACACCTAATCTCAATAATTACCTTTGCCTTTAGGAGATCGAATGAGAGATAACCTATATCAACCTAAATTACATCATTCTTTCTACTAACGTATAATACGTTGTGATTGTCCTTCACGAACCTCCCTCCATGATGGACATATGTAAGCCTCTCATGCATCTTGATGTGGCCTACAATTGATAAAAAAGACAATGCATTAATGAACCTCTAAAACACCCATAGGACCACATTGTACACAAATATAAATAAACATTCAAAAGGCTTCATGATCACGGTTTTTTCTATATATCCTTTTTTTAAACTCTTTTTAGTCTTTTTTTAAATTTCTTTAAATGCATAGATATTTAGCGACTAATATACTAGGGTGCGTGTACAGTAATAATTTTCGGTGAATGCTGAGTCGTGTCCATAGCGAGTGAGGACTAGCTATCAATTGTATTAGTTCAAATCATAGCTAGACAAATTAAATTTGTTTCTCTTTATGGATTTTCTAATATAGAACTAAACTACAGAAAATCTTGGATTTCCACTCCTCAAATAGAATTAGGTTTAAAGCCAATCAAATCTGGAAATAAATTGAATGTCTGTTATTGCCCAAGAAATGCTTGCAAATCCAAATTGCTAATGGGTTAGTATTATCAATCAATTAAGCACAGATAAAAACCCTTTTTTCCAAAGTGAGCACTTATCCTAAATTAACTAATCAATATTCCCTATTCTCAGGAAGTGATTAATTAACTAATTTGTATAATGTTATAAAACCCTGATCGAATTAAAACCCATGTCCTTATGTGATTTTAAATCCCAATTAGCTAATCACATAATTGATTAGAAAAGAATTTTCCAATTGCAATGCTAATCTAAGATGAATTCTAGATTCAATTCAAAACGCATGCTCGGTGAATTAACATTAACAATTTGAATACAAACAAAGATTCAATCAACAGCAAATAAACCACAATCTAAAAATCTGGATCAACAACTAAAAACACTAATCAGATCGCACATGAGAAAGCCTTAAACAAAATCCAATATATGGATTAAAACAAAAAGGAATGAAATCACCTTGATAAGGAATTCCATGCCAAAATCCATACATAATTGATGTTTTCCACTTAATCCCAGCATGGAATCCTTATTCAAATAAAAAAGAAAAGCTAACTTTTGATCTAAGCCCTAATCTGTATTAGGAGCAAAGAAAAATCTCTCTAATTTTATGCCTAGGGTTCACCACCTACAAATGATACAACAAGAGATGAGTATGTATGAAAGGACACATGAACATAGGCCGACAATGTACACCAACAGCCTTGATTTGGATCTAACCGGCGTTCATTTGCAATTTTGATTTCCAAGAGCAAATGTGATTGTACATCACTTTGATACCGACAGTGTAGGACATCCAATAGCCGACGTTCGTTGTTTGACAAATTGTTTCCGAAAGCAGTTGGCAGCCAACATTAGGGTGGTATAGGAAGCTGTGTAGGTTTACGTTGGCATGTATGCCGGCAACGTAACTCTCTTAGAGGCTGGAGTCAATGTTTTTCATTATGTTCACTTGTAACATCGACTTAAAGCCAGGGCATAAATGCAAAATTTACCGTGTACAAATAAGAAATTGTAGGTTATTGTTCTGTTATGAACACTGGCAGTGTAGGCCTTATATTTCGTCGGCATTGGATGTCTGATAGACATAGGCTAGCGGTGTACATTTGATTTTGGCTGGCCTACCTTAAATTCTTTGCCAAATTTGCACAAATCTTCTCTCATTTTCTTGAATTTGTTGTATAAGTCCTCAATGACCTGAATTAACACAATAAACACACCTAAGCACCATTTCCATTTGAATTTTATAAAATCTGTAATAGTTAAACATGATTTATTCAATGAAAATTGAGTAAAATATGACTTTATCACTTCATTCGATAGATAATTTCGATCAAACAGGTCAAACACTTATGAGACCACATTATTACAAAAATGTAGACTAACAAACATCTATCTTTGTTTAATATTTTTTTTCCTCAAACAAATCGAAAAAACCAATGTCCATACGTGTAACAACCTTACCTCAAACACATAGGGCATGACAGTTAGCTACATATATCACCTCCAAGCGATCTGTACAAGGCATTCCGTTATTGAGTGGGTTTCTAATTAAGTTTTAATTTGAGAAATCGTTATTAATTTTTGTAAAAATTTTGGCAAAGTGACATTTGTTTATCATGGTTCGTGTTTATCAAAACCTATAAATTTAACCTGTTTAGAAAATAAATATCGCAAATATTCATTTATAAATATTACCCATAAGGCCCATTAAGAAACTACAACTCAAATACAAAACTTTTGGACTTAAAGATCCATATTAAATCAAATGAAAGTATTTAATACTTAATTGCTTACAATAATCCAAGTTTATAAAACATGATTACAATAAAATTCTTACAAGAAAACTTATAAAACCTAAGTCTCGTACATCGCCATCTAATCGAATCATCTCACGTATCTCTCATTTCCTATCAAATCATCGGTGAGACCTGAAAGTTAATGAAATGAGCTGTGAAGCTAAGTACACAGTAATATAAGCACACACTGCATGTCACACGCTCCTAATCTAATACAGTAACCATAGTTTATGATATTTAATTTAAAGTCCATAGGTAACCCTAGCGTCCTAGAAATACCAATACGCATAAGAATACTCATGACTCCCACCAAACAAAAGGGGGTAAGGTCACTCATTAAAAAGAAGTCCCCATAACTTAACAGAAAAGAAAAGAAAAAAGTAGTCTCAAACAAATATCAATTCCACTCAAATATCCATCAATGAGCACAGTCCATTGTAATGTTTTGTGCAAGAGCCCATATTCCCGCATAATTTCATTACTACTTCGCACCAGCTCCTAATTGATCATCTAGTTTCAGAGCATCCCTTATCGACTACCCATCTGTCCTCATCGCATATACTGTGGGGGTCCAAATGCCTGCAACTACCACATCATCCTAAAGTTGCGATCAGGCTAGTAACCCAGTCCAAGGGTGCCACCCTTGGAGTAAGCAGTCAAGCAGCAACCAGTGAACAATTTAGCTAAGTTTACATTCTTAGCCCAGTTATTAATACTATCCTAGCAAGCAACATGCAACTACTGCATACCTGTCATTTGATTTAGCTTTCAAATCCCTTTCTAAAGCTCGATGTCCAATAATTGCTCACAATTAGAGTCTAGAATTAGCTCAAGTTTTACTACCTTTATTTCATTTGTGTTGTTTGTTACATCTAGGTCACATAGTTTAACCATATCTACTCAAAAGTAATCTTTAAAGAGTTATTTGTTTCATTTAGCCAAGTTATCAAGTTAATTATGTAGGCCAGGGTTAGCTTTGGGGCTTAGCTTAACCAACCTCTAATAGGCTATACTTTGTGGGTCTTGATTCTTGACCTTTCACTTATAGGTTCCCATAGTCCATTAATCTCGTTTAGTTTGTAGTGTCTGATCCACCCAAATTGTATTTATCTTTTAAGTGTGAATTTTACCTACAAGTATATTGGGCCTGATCAAATAATATAAACATGAGTTGAGTATTGTTCTTATAAGGATCAATTAACTACTAAATTGGTATTAGCTTCCACTAATATTTAGGCAATCGATCTTTCAAACTTTTTAATTATCTAATGCTAATCTAATTTTAACAATTATATATGGAATGCAATGAGAGTGTTTTTAAAGAAAGATACATTAAAAGAATATGGGAAGGAAAGAATCCATCTTAATATTACTAATTAAACTGAAATTATGTTATATTGATAATTGAACCTATGAATATTCATATGAAATTGTCAAAGATCTAAAACCCTATTGAAGTTTCAATATCTTTTTCAACCACAAAAGTAACCTAATAGCTTCCGTTAAATAAATTACCAGTGGAATCAAATTTACAATTATAAATCTCCCAATTCTATTATTGACTAATGTTCTAAATCAACTTCTCCTAATCCATTAGTGAGAAATCAACATAAAACATTGCATGAAATCCAATAGATAATTTCTAAATGAGATTAAACTCCGCCACTTTCGCAATTGTCATTTAACCTTAATTCATGAATTCCTTTGAACCCTAATTTTCCTTTCAAGTTAGTATTATTCTTATAAATCAGATTCTAAACAGAAATAAGATATATAATAGGAACTCAATATGAATATTCCACAATTCTAATAATCATATAACATAATTTCAATAATCATATCAGCATTCTTAAGGTTTCATCAATTTCCCACAATAAAAATTTAGCTCATCATTATTCACAAATCAAATGAGATTCTACAATTGATATCATGATGAACAACAAAACCAAACAATTGAATCGCATATAACAAGAATAGGATCAGAAATCACCAATTCAATTATCTAGATCTTCAATTGCAGAATCTTTTCAAAACAAAGTTGCAAAATTCACTCTCTATTAATATATCTTCTAATCTGCCCTAACTATGAAGAAAAGCCGTTAATTTTCGTGTGTGTTCTTTTTATAAAGGAAACCCCTAAATTTATAAAAAAAAAATCCTTCAAAATTTGAAACATTTCACTTAATTTCTTTAGTTATAAAACGTATGCCAGCCTTTTCAACTTCTATGCTGGTAGCGTATAGGCGGCGTACATATATATACTAGTTGAACACTGGTAGCATTGAAGACAACTTTAATGTTTTGTCTTTTGTGGATGACCTATACCGCTCCAACACCGACGCGTAGGGTTTCAAGAGGCCGGCGTAAGATGGAAACATTGAAAGCTGGCTAGATCCACTTCAAGGCCGGCTGTACAAAGGGCAACGTTTAAAATTCGCATTCTATAGATGCTCCACATTATCTCAACACCGGTGACATAGCTTCATCATTTGCCGGCATACAATTAAATTGCAAAAGTAGTCCTTTCCTTTCTTCTATACTGGCAACGTAGAGCCAGTGTTTAAAAATTTGCTACTGATCTTCATCCGGCACCGCCTCAAGGCTAGCGACATATTGGTCAAACTTTTTGGCCTTAATGATTTTGATTCTGATCACGATGAAGGCTGGGTGAAGGCTGGCAATGTTGATTCCAAAAATGCCGGCGTACCCTTGTTTCTGCACAAATTCAGATCAAACTTCCTTGTTTTGCTTTCCATGTTCCAATTAGACCTGAAACATCAATTTGAACACATCCAAGTACCAATTCTTGCAAATCTTATAGAAATTAACAAAAATTATGCACAATTGCTCGATGAAAGTTGTATAAATATGACTTTATCAGTATCCTACACCAATTATTAAGTTTGAATTACTCTAGTTTGTGTGAGGCATTTTAGATTCCAAGTGTTTGGGTGATGTATATTGTGAATTAGATATTAGTACTTTCTAAATTTGTATTTTGAAGGTTTTGGAAGGTTGCTTATGGTTAAAAAAGAATCAAGTCAAGTTTCGTGCAATTCAGGCAAGAAGTGGTGAAGTATGAAGGGGTTAGAAAAGAACATGAGGGGTACATGAAGAGATATATTCCCTCATGTTATTTTAGAGTGAGAAACACAAGGGGTACAGGAGGAGACGTATTCCTCGTGTTCTTTAAGGTGAAAAAGTTTTGAGACCAGAGAGGAACATGAGGAGATAGAGCACCGTGTGTTCCAGTCGTGTTTCTTTAATGTTTGGGGATTAGAGAGATGCACGAGGGGAACAATGTTGTATGTATCTCCCTATATACTTCTGGGTTTCAAAGTGTTTTTATAATAGAGAAAAGCACAGGCAGTTACACGACATCATATACATGCCGTGCCTTTCTAGGAAACATGACTCCTTCGGTTTTTAAGGATCAATGAGAAGTACGGTTGGAACATGACTTCGTCTTCATGCCATACTTTTCTGGGTTTATGCTATTCCACATTCAAACTTGATATTTTTATCAAAACATGTTTTGGGATAAATTTTAATGATCTTAAAGGTATCATAAGGTCGTGTTCATGCCTAGACTCGTTTATCTTCATCTTCCATTTGTCAAAATGATTTATCAAAGTTGAAAGCCTAAATCATTTAGTTTTGACAGCAACCACCAACTTATTCATTGTTTCTCTAAAATTTTCAAAACTTCCTTGTACAAACTCTTCATTTAACAACTCTAACATCATCTACAATAAAAATCCATCACTCTCAAACTCATTCCAACAAAACCCAACCTTTTAATCACATCCAAATACCATTTAACACTATCATAGTAGACCCAACTCCAAAACCATCATAATCTCATGAAAGTAGGTTAGTTTTGATGTCTTAACTTGCTCCAAATGATAGTTTTCACTTGCATTCGCTGAGAAGGGAATTTAAGGCTCCAAAATCACTCCAAAACTTGATTTCTTAAAACTTCAAACATATATCAACTCACTCAAGTCAGTTTTCATACTTAAAATACTAAAATACTCACATTAAAACATCTTAAAATCTTGTGCTTACCTAACACGAATTTTTTTTTTTTTGTGATGGGTTTTCTCCTCTTCTAACACCACTCCATCCTTTCCATTTTCCTTATGCAAAAGACATCACACGAGTCAATTAGTGCTATACTTTGCTAATTCCAGTTATTTAGCACTAGGAAAGGGCTAAGGTTTAGAGCAGCTCACCTTAGGGTTTTAGTAGGCTTCTTAAAAGGATAAGGGTAGAAAAAGAGGATATTCATATGGAGGCTAGTAGGGTAGAGTTCTAGGGTTTTAGACAAGGGGAAAAGACCTCCTTTTAGGGTTTTTACCACAAACGATCTTGTGTGTCTAAATCTCACGCGTATAAGAATCTTAGTTAGTTTTAACAGGTTTGGGTGCTTAATTTACCTATTGGGTTAATAATTATTTAAATATATCAAATAAGTATAATTTAATAATAATTTTCAATATTTAATTCACGTAAGTTCCCGGTTTGGGGTAAAATTGTAATTTTGTGAAATTAGAGCTCCTAATTGCAATGTTTGATTTTTCTTATAAAATTTTCTTTTAAAGAGCTATTATTAAATTCTAATTTACTTTATTTCTACATTCGAATTGTTTTTGGAATTTTTAAATTTAGGTTTTTATTATGACTAATTTGGAATTTTGAAAAAAAAAAATTAGTTGTTTAAATTCATATGTGACTTTATTTGGCTCTCATTGACTTCATTTGATTTTTATTTCTTATGATTGGTATCTGGATTATTTCAACATGTCATTTATACGTGACGAAGGCATGCTTAAATGAATGAAGTAATACAAACAACAAATGCAATTTATGAATATTCTTTTATACAGGTGAAATCGTGAAACGACTCATTAGACTTGTTAAACACACACGGGACCACATTGTACTAAGCTACACATGAACCAAACATAACAACTACAAACAACAAAGTATCACGAAATTAGACAACACTATAGATACCTCATTTTTACCCATTTAAGGTTTTAATTTATAGTAAAAATTAATATTTGTTAAGCCCGAAGATTATTACAAATACTATAATAAAAATAAAAAAAGAGAAAAAAAGAGGAAGGAAAGAAAATAAATAAACAAAAAGATAAAAATAAAAATAAGAAAAAAGAGAAAAAATAGTAATAAATAATAATAATTTTATAAAATATTTTTGGGCTTGATATAATACTAGTTTTTATTAAATATTTATTTGGAATTAATTAAAATAGGTTTATTTATTAAATCTAATATTTTTGAAAAGCCTCAAATACAATTTGTTTGCAAAAGAAAATGAGGTATAGGCCAAATGGCCTGTTGGTAAAACACACACCCCGACACATCTAAGACCTAGGTTTAAACTATGGTGAAGGCAAAGAAAATATTTTTTCTGCCAGGCACGTGGAGTACCTGAGCCGCGCATGCCCATTCACGACGCGCGTCGTCTCCTACCTTGTAGAGGCCATATATTTTAGGTGCAAATGCTCATTTTCGAAGCCATTTTTGTTCAATTTGGCTTTGTTTTTCACAAAATTAAATTGGGGATCTTAAAGAGCACTTGGAATACTACAAGAATGAATGAAATTTCGATTTCAAAAATTGAGTTTTCACGCTTGAATTTGAGTTTGAAAATTGATGAACACACATTTTTTGCACAAGTTTCACAATTCAATTCGTTTTGACGAATTAGACTTCTAACATCACGAATTTGACTCAATTCATCACACCCAACATTTTTCCAAGATCATTCATACTCAAAAAAACTCAAATCATGATCAATCAAGCTTTGAAATCTGCATGTTCGTGTATTCATGTGTTCGTTGAATTCAATGTTTTTCCCACCAAATTCGATTTTTAACTAGTATAAATAGGGGTTGAATTCACCATTCTTAGCATCCACAACTCAAGAAATCACCAAAATCCACTCGAAATAGCTTGAATTGGAGATCGAAGTTCTTAGGTTGAATTCAAAATTTTCGAATTAATTAGGATTAGGAATTTTCGAGGAGATTGAGTGTTATAGCAAGCTTTAGGAGTTCTTGATCCACTTTTTAGAAGCTTTGGATCAATCTTATGAGTTGAATCACTCTTTTCGCAAAGAACCACCGTCGGTCGCCCCTTTCGAAGCTTCAAACTACCACTTCCGGTCAATCTCGATCCACACCACTACCATAGGAGTGTTTGTCATCCCCAAATCTATCAGGTTTGCAAGCTTTCGTGTCTCAAACCACCAAAGCTAGTGGTTTTCAAATTTTTCGACCAAAGTCTAGTGTTCCTTCGGCGGATTGCTCCGATCAAACTCCAAAATCGAATCGACCCGCTCCAGATCTAAGTGTAACCTGACTTTAGGTACGACGACGACGACGACGACGATGAATGATGAAAAAAAAAAAGAAATATGTATGGAAAAGTTTTTGTCACTTACAAGAATTTTTATTTTTTTAAATACAAATAAATTTGATAGCTTATAGGCTCATATTGAAAAATTATGGATTTTCTAAAAATCTCAAAAATTAAGAAACTTAAAATGAAAAGAATTCTGATATCTAAAATTAACAAACAAATTAAAATTTTATAAAAGAACTACATATTGTCTGATTCCAATTAACGGATATGTAGGCAACTTCGGAGCGACTTAAAATCTAAAAAAAAATTATTTTTGTTCCACTATATTTTGTAAATTTCAAATTATTAATTTATTTGTAAATATAGATGACTTCTTCATTAATTTGTAAATAAAATTATAAATATGGAAATTCATAAAATTTAATTTATTTGTTATTTTATTTTTCGAGCATTAAAAGGATAAATTTTAAATTATGAATTTTTAAGTGGTAACCATGCGGTTTTAATAAGATAGCCCTCGAACTCAAAATTTCTAGTTTTTAAAGTTTGGTTTTAAATCAAATTTTTTCGCAGACTAGTAGTTAAGTTAGGATCAACCAACTTATTAGTCGTAACTTATATTTTCCCGATTTTGATAGGATGGCGATTTCAAAATATTTTTCAAAAATTAAATTTCTTTTAATTCTTAGTTGAGAGTTCGTATTAAATGGGTTCGGGTTTGATAATAATCGGATTAAAAAAATTAAATCAAAAATGAAAAATCCAAGCTTGATAAACACGAAATAAAATAAGTTAACTACAATTTTGGTGCATCAACATATTAGGAATTATAATGAGTGTGGACAATTGCCGATGGGACCACCACTACCATATTCTTTAAACAAGGGACAACAACAATTTGAGCATGCATGAAAGATAAAGTAATTGAGCAATGTAGGTACAACAAGGGATTATTGTTGCACTTACCTTTGACTATACTATGGCAATGATGTGTTGCTATTTGTCTCCTCATATAAGACAATATTTTCTTCGGACTAGTGGTGGAAGTGGTCGGGTAAGGTGGATGGGATAATCAATGAGCAAAATTGAATGGAGGATGGAGTGATTAACTAGGTAAGGGTGGGGGTTCAAATTTTAACTTGTATGTTTAAAACTTGGCGTAATGAGGACAATGGAGATATGAAGGATTCATACTATAAATGTAGATGCAAATAAAACTTTGCTTTTTTTCATTGAAAAAGGATGATCCATGTCAAACCTATTTAACGCTCATCATATTTGAAATAGCCAAGAAATTCCTAATTTTATTTTATGAATGAATTGTTGAATTATGCATGATAAATATATGTTGATGGTTAATTTAAATTTTGATGAACTATGTGATATGTGAATGTGTAGAATTATTTAAATATGTTAGATTAATTATTTATTGAGTTTGTAAAATATTAATATGCCTTAAAGTGTGTTATTTGTGCTTAGAAATAAATGGAATGTATGCATATGAAAGCCCCTAAGTAGCAGAAAATTTGAGTAAAAAATAGAGCCAATAAAACCCCTTTTTAATGCCTTAAAACAAAGCCATTTAATTAAGTAAAACAAGTTAAATTAATTAACCCAAAACAAAGTCATTAAGCCTTTAATGCCCTCATGCCCTTAAAGTCAACATAGGATAAGTTTAAACTTTTTAACTTCAAAAATTCGGCCAAAAATTTCAGACCAAGCCAAAAACCCTCCATTTGCCCTAAACTCATTCCTCTCTTCATCAAAAGAGCTCCCAAGGTGACCCCTAAGTTGAAGTTTGATTTTCTACAATTCTCACCATCAAAAGCTTGATCTAGAGTCCTTAAACCGAGCATAGAAGTCCAAGTGGTAAGTGTGTTCTCTATTTTTCATTTTCATGCTTATATGTGTTCTTGATGATATTTTGTTTATGAATTCGTGATTCATGTGGTATGGATATTATATGAAGTGTAATAGGACTAGATTGGTTAGTTTTATGTGCTTAGGATGAGTTTTGAAGTGTTGGAAGTGTTGGTGAATGCATGTGGTTGGATGACCTAATATTGAAGAAGATGATGAATAGTGATTTGGAGTTGATGAAGTTTTGGAGGTGTTTGGTGTTGTTTGAATGATGGGATGATCATATAACAAGTTTTGGAAACTTTAGAATGAGTTTAAAGAATTTTAAGAAGTGTAAAATGCATTTTGAAAACAGGGGATTTCGTCATTTTTTTCGCTCCAGTGTACACAGCCTGTGTACATGGTCGTGTAGGCCTTGAAATTCTTAAAGTTGCTCTCGGGTCATTTTTTTTACCCAACACGGCCTCCATACACGGGCCGTGTACCCGGTCGTGTAGACTTCCCCTGTTTCGCAGCTCTTTGTATTTTAGCCGTAACTTTTTC
The DNA here is from genome assembly GCA_024138025.1 of Combretum micranthum. Lineage (NCBI taxonomy): Eukaryota > Viridiplantae > Streptophyta > Magnoliopsida > Myrtales > Combretaceae > Combretum > Combretum micranthum. The sequence goes on along the minus strand of JAMXBD010000270.1, from coordinate 890,153 downwards.
ATCCGATCTCCGATTGAGGTGATTCAAGTTGCGTTGGAAAGCTAAGGAAAAGATCTAAAACTTTCATGTTTTAAGATTTTACAAATTACAAAAGTATCAGTTCTTAAATTTCAATTCTTTCCAGCTGATACGCTTTCCAACAAAGTTTAAAACTTATTGTTGTTTACTAAAAGTTGTTCAAAGCTTGATAAATGGTCATTTAAGTATTTGTTGGGTATTGTATGATAATATATGATATCTAAATGCTATGTGATGATGTTATAATAATTTATTTGAATTTCTTTGGATGATTATACTTGAGCTTTGATGAAATATATACTTGAACTAAGTGTGAGTTGTAATTACTTCTTTTACAGTGATTGATTCCCTTTCGATTATCCCTATTAACTCCCGAGCTAATACAGGTACGCAGTAACCTGCTTGTCTCTGTTAGGATAGGCATTTATAAAACTTAAATATATAATAAGAAAACTTAAAATGTGATTGTTGCTTGTGTTTTATGCCGTTAAAATCCAATTCCTACGCCAGGTCATGTATGAACCTAACGGCGACCCCTCATAGTTTGATGAGTTTGGGATGGAAGTTGGTATCTGGTTCGGGGAGCGGCACCTTGCTCAGTTTGAGCACGATAGATCTAGGCGCTTAGGCCACTCCTGTCATTTGAGATGACTTTCATTAAGTGGTACGGCGGGTAGTCGACGGGGGTATAGATCGGTGAAAATTTATTTAAACTTGGTAGGAAGTACCATAGTTTAGTTCAAACGTTTATGAGAACGGGTGAACTATATTTTATGATATGGACTGAGTATAAATAAAGCTAAGTAACGGCTATTAACCCTGGAGGAAGCTACTTTTCTCTTTGACTTAACGATATCTAGGACGGTATGAGTACCCGAACTACTTATATCAACCCCCTGAGCGTCCGAGTGTTACTCAGGTCCCCTCGCGATCCCTGTTGTCCGGAGTTTGAATACTCCCGTGTTGATTGATTAATTAAAGATTAAAGAATAATTGAATGGATGTTGCATATTGCATTTAGAATAAGCTTGTGTGCTTCATCTCGCTTTTGTATTCGTTGCTGTGTACTGGGCCTCTGGCTCATTCTTTTAACAATTTCAGGTGATGACCTGGACGAGTCCTATGCGAGCATGGGTTATGGCTCCGATTTTGAGGACTTCTTGGAGGAATATGAGGACTAGAGTTTGACCAGGACTGGACGGAACCATTCTTTTTGTAATAGACTAGATAGTTAGTTAGAATGGATGTTTATAAAGCTTTGTTAAGCTTTATATTTTTGTTATTTTGTTTAAGGCTTGTAAGAAGCCTGTGGATGTAATATATGTATGTATATATCTAGCTTGATCTGCCTTTGTTTGAAGTTGTGTATATATATGTTAATATGTTGTGAAAAGCTACTAAGTAATTATTTCTCAAAATGATTTATTCCTTAAGATTAGGTGAACAATTCATCAAACAATCCTTTTAAGACAACCTTGCATATAATTCTGCAGATTATATGCGGTTGGGGAACTGCTATTGCTTATTTCAACTAGGGGTAATAGCGGGTCCTTACAATATTGATGTTAGCTGAGCGACTAATTTGGTAATGCTTTAAAAGAAGAGGCACTTATTTGCTTATTTTCAAAGTTTGGGTACTAAATTGACAAAAATTTATAGTACATACACTTCTCGTGTCATTATCTCTCTATTTTGTAATTAACTATCTATAGTTTAAAATTTAAATTTATTACCTATGAACTTTTCAATATTGGTTATAGTATTTAGATTAGGTAAGTACTTGTAACATTAGACAATGCTCGGATAGTTTATTGAAAAAATGAGTGATGTTTAGGTAGTTTAATTATAAAATATAAAAAGTTTAGGTACTAAATTAACGTTTGTAAACTTTAGATACTTAATTATGAAATTGGATAAAGCTAAGGTATCAAATGTAATATTAACCTAAATTAATATCGGTAAATCTTTAAACTTAAAAATTTATTATAGACAACCAAGCTTCTCAAAATGTCTCTTCTTAAGAACAAGAAAAAACTCACACCATACACACAATAATGGATTCAAGTATTCTTATTAATCAATAAATTATTTAGTATATTATAGGAGATTAACTAGACCTTGGCCATAGGCATTATCATTTTAGTCATGTATACAAAGAAGGAGATTGTTTAATGAAAAGCTTTTAAAAAAGCATGTTATGAAAATTTAAAATTAGAGCTTATGGTGTGTCATGCAAGTCATAAGACCTTATAAACTTAAGTAATTTATATACAAACACAACTCGTTATATTTTTCTTTGAATCTTACCAATGTATTGGAATTAACTCATGACTTGTAATACATATCTTAAAAGTCAACTAATGTAGTTGAATTCCATTTAGACACAATTGATGGTGTCTTTCTTATTACCTTATCAATGTGTTGAAACCTACTTGTGATGCGTGATTCATGACTTAAAACCTAATTAAGATAGTCAAATTTTATCTGAACACAACCTATTGTGTCTTGTATGAATGAACTTACTATTAAAAAAAGGTTAAAATGCTATAGATATGAACTTAGACTACTCTTTCGTTAAAAAAAAGGGAACAGAGATTAGAAGAGAAAAGCATTTAACACAAACATATTATGAAAATAAAAAATTGAATGTGACTCATGGCATGTGATGTATTTCTTAAAACTTTATAAACTTAGTTAAATCTTCTTTAAACACAAATCATGATGTCTCTCTTAGAACCTAACCAATGCTTTGGAACCTATTTGTATTGTGTAATGCATATCTTAAAACTTAACATAATCTATGGTGTCTCTTTTATAACCATTTTTGATATGTTGGAGCCATCTCATGTTGTGTGATACGTATTTCATAGTTTAACTAACGTAGTCAAATCCTAATTAATCGTGACTCATGGTGTCTTTCTTATTACCTTATTAATGTGTGTAGTGTTGTAACCTTCTCATGTCATGCAATGCAATCTTAAAACTCATCTAACATAGTCATTTTTTTTAACATGATTAGTGTCTTCTATAAATAAACTTACCTTTTAATAAATGTTTTAACATAATAGATATACAACTTTTTCTTCTAAAAAGGAAAAGGAGATGGGAAGGGGACTTGTTATGTGCAACATATATATCTCAAAAGCTATAGACTCGATCAAATTCTATTTGAATGTGACTTATGGTGTCTTTCTTAGAGGATATTACACTAGAGGAGTTACCATTTAGAGGTAAGTTTAACGTTGTGTTTGGGAACTTTTTCAAAAGTGGAAATTAATGAAAATGAGCATAAAGGAAAGAGTGAAAATGGAAATGAGTGGAATCTTTATCTTATGTTTGGTAACTTATGAAGAAAATTGAAGGAAAATAAAATAAATGAAGTTAGTGGTTGATAAAATTACCCCTTATATATGATTTTGATTCTTCAATAGCCGAGGAGAAACTGGGAATATCAACCACTGTTTATGCTTTCTACCACTTTTTGCCTAAATATGAGGAGAAAATGAAGGAGGTAAAAGTAAAAACATTTTATTTCATTTCATTTCCAACATTTTCCTCTAATTTCCACAGCAACCACGTACAAGTTTTCCACTTACTTTCTTTGCTATCTACCCAATTTTGCTAGTTTCCACGGTGCCAAACACAATGTAAATATGATATAGCGGTTAAAAAAAAAAAAGTGAATCAATGTGTTAAATGAGTAACAATTAAACACAGACTTATTTGTACTACTTTATATAGATTTTAATTTTTTTTTTTACAACTTAAAGTGATAATACCTTATTTCTACCACTTTGTATAACATCAATTTCTTCTTTTAATTGCTTAAAACATTAATAACTTAAATTTTACCATTAAACGTTAATATATTTGGTTTAATTTACCTATTTCTTAGAACCTAGCCAACATGTTGGATTTTACTCAAAATGTATGAAACATATCTTAAACTAATATGGTCAAATTTTAATTGAACATGACTCATATTATATTCTATAAATAAACTTACCTTGTAATAAATGTTTGAATGGTAAATTATATAAAAAAGTATAAGGGTAAGTTTATTTAATGTATCAATGTTTTAAGTAGTTCAAAAGAGGAATTAATGTTTGAGGATATATTAATTTAATGCATCAACATTTCAACTAAATATTTTGCAAAGTGAGTAAAATAAAGTATTAATAATTGATCCAATGAAAATTTAAGAAACTTAATTGAAAATTAATCAAAACTATAAAGTTTCATTAGCGGAAATGTTTCAATTAAATTTAGGGTGTTATAGAAATATTGATACTTTGGTCTATTTGGATGGTCTATTTTTCATCTGTATCTATATCATATTTGTTTCATACTAATACCTTGTCGGTTTGATCGGTTTATTAGTAAAATATCTATTTTTCATCAGTATCTATTTTTAACAAATAATCAGTTTGAAAATGATTAAAAGATGAAACCAAAACGATAAAAAGATGACAAAATGAATAGAAATGAACTTTGTAAAATGTTTATATCTCATTTGATTTGCTTTGCAAAATATTGATACCTCGTTTTAACTATTTGAAACTAGTACCTTAAATGAATTTATCCTTAAATATTGATACATTTTGATATAATTTACCATGTTTGAATGCACTATATGTATGCTTGACCTTAAAAAAGAATACACTAAATATATAGTTATAACAGTTTTTCTTTAATAAAAAAGAAAAGAAGATGAGAGGGGAAAGGGTTTTAACATAAACACCTTATAAAAATTTATAGTTGAACTTACCGTGATATGATATATATATATATATATCTCTATCTTATAATTCAAATAGTATAATAACTTTTTCAATCCGTTGAAACCTCCTCAACTAATGAGTAAGATGTATCTTAAAACCTATATGGTATTTTCAAATTCTATTTAGTCAGGACAATGGACATGGATGAAAATTTGTTATCTTATTCCTCTTACTATGGATAAATACCTAACACATATGTTATAAAGTGATAATTATTCCTCGTATTATTTTAGAGATTTGTTTTACTTTCTACGCTTGGCAACTCTTTTACTTTCTACACTACTAATCTCTATTTTCCTAATAAAACCTGAAAAATACTGGGGTAAAATACAAATCAAAAGAGAAACAAAACCATATGTGAAAACGGATCATCGTTTGGGCCCAAAAAAAAAAAAATAGGATCATCGTTGTCATAAATCAATAGGTTAATCCTTTTTTTTTTTTTTTTTTTCTGAAAAATGAATTAGAAGGCCCCAAAGGGGACTCCAATTTTTGAAGCTAGACATCAGCACGGGGCGGTTCCGAACCGGGAACCGCCCCGAACCTTCACCGGCGGTTCCTGACCCGGGAACCGCCCCATGGGTCACGGTTCCGAACCGTTGAAGGACCCGCTGGAACCGGCAGGTCCAAACAGTTCGGCGTGATGGAACCGGCGGTTCAACTGGGTCCGGAACCGTTATTTCGGAACCGGAACCGGCGGTTCCAACCCACCAGAAGAAGAAGAAGGAAAAAAAAAAAAAACAACATTACAACCGAACAAAAATGGAAGCGTGCGTTATGGCTGGAATTGGGGAGGGGGGTTTGCAGGACGTAAGGGGTTAGGGGGTAGGGGGGAGGAGGGGTGCAAGGGGGGTAGGGTGGAGGAGGGGTACAGTGGGGGGGGGGGGGGTAGGGGTGGTGTAGGGTGTAGGGGCCATTGGTAGCATTTGAGGGGGTTGGGAGGGACGGGAAAAAAAAAAAAAAAACAAGACAAAACCAAACGAAACAGATATGGTTTTTGTTTTTTTTTTTTTTTGAAAAATAAAAAAAAGGGTTCACGTGGAACCGGAACCGAAACCGCCACAACCGGCGGTTTCTTGGAACCGTGAACCGCCCCAGCTCTGGCGGTTCCGGTTCGGGTCCAGAACCGACCTGAACCGTGCCGACCTCTATTTGGAGCAACAATGAAATGGAATAAAACTCTCCTCTCCGCTTCACACTTTCTCTCTCTTCCTCTCACTGAAAGAAACCCAAACCCCCGCCAAACCTCTCCCTTCACTCGATCCAAAACCCTTATGGAAGATAAACGCCGTGACGCCGGAACCATGCCGGCTTCGTCCATCTCCGACGCACCTCAATCCGGCGAACAATCTTCTTCTCGCCGTCGTGGCGGAGGACTGAAACGAAAAGCCAGTGCTCTGAATGCTTCCAGCTCTTCTCTTTCTCCTTCTTCGGTTCCTTCGAAACGGCTCACTCGTGAGAAGAACAATGCTTCGATGCTGTCTCACTCTCAGATCGTTCATAATGGTCCACTTACTAGGGCTCGTCAGGGTCCGAGCAACCTCACCGCGGCCGCAGCAGGGAATTTGTCCATTGTGAAGAAGGAAGAGAAGGCTGCGGCTGCAGCGGCGATGATGGAGGCTCTTGAGAAGGAGAGGCAGAGGAAGATGGCGGAGGAGTGGGCCGCGTTGGAAGCGAAAGTTGAGGCTGAAATTGAAGCTGTTAGATCTCGTGATTCGAGTGTTCATGTCGTTCCTAATCATTGCGGTGCGTTTGAGTTTGTATTGGAAGCCATGGTAAAATGATGTGTTTAATAAGTGCTGTGTTTAGGGAATTTTGAGCTGGATTGGTGAATAGTGAGTCGAGTTAAGGTTTTTAGTGTTGAATGTGTTTAGGTGTGCTTTGATTGTCGTTATTTTTTTATGACAAAAAAAAAATTCCTGTTATTTTTTGAGATATTTTTGAGCTGGATTTGTCAACGCTAAAATGAAATAGGGTGTTTAGTGATGAATTTGACTTGTTTTCACTATTGCAGCGCGATGAGGTGCTTTAATTGTTGGTTTTGAGAGAATTTTGAGCTGGAAGGTTAAAAGTTAGTTCAATTAGGGTTTTCAATGTTAGATTCAGGTTTAAAGATGCTTTTGATTCCAAGGTTTTGAGGTACATGGGGTTTAAAGATGTGTTTTGATTCCGAGGTTTTCTAAATTTTACATGCAATTCGAGTCTAATAAGGAAAGGAGTGTAGTGAGGAATCCACGCCATACCCATCATACTAAGAACGAAAGGGAATCCAAGCTGAAACTGAGGTACCTGTATCATATATCTAACTCGAGGGTGATGTGAGAACTGAGAAGTTTCTGTTGCATGCAAAAACAAACATAAGATGAGAAATAGAGGGTGGAATGCCCTTGAAGCTACAATGTGAGAAAATTGTTTTTATTAGTCCATTCCCATCAGAAAAGGCGGTCAATACCATTGTTAGAGAGCTGTCCCAACAAAAAAAGAAGCATTGTTAGAGCACACGAGTGTGGAAACAAGCTGTATGAAGTAGATGAATGTTCTTAAGGACATGACTGTTTTCTCCTAAGAAAGGAGAATATAGTATGTTTTTCATGCCATTTGTGGATCCATCAATGGATCAATAGCTTTTGCCAATGCCAGCTTTCTAATTTTTGCTTTTTTTCTGTTGAAGAACAAAGACTAACCTGTGAAATTGTTTTTTTTTTTTAAAGTACATCAATGAATTCTAAAGTCTTATCTCTGAATCACTCTCTTTATTTCTGAGTTACAGGTTGGTTTTCATGGACTAAGACTCACCTTCTTGAGGAGCGTTCACTGCCTTCCTTTTTCAATGGAAAAACCCCAGGCCGGACACCTGATATGTACTTAGAGATACGCAATTGGATTGTAAAGAAGTTCCATTCCAATCCAAATGTACAGATTGAATCAAAGGATTTATCAGAGCTTGAAATTGGAGATTTGGATGCGAGGCAGGAGGTTTTTGAATTTCTTGACTACTGGGGTTTGATTAATTTTCATCCCTTCCTGCCTGGGGATGCACCTATAAGTGATGCTAATGAAGATGAGGCCACAAAGAGAGAATCTTTACTTGAAAAATTGTATCACTTTGAGACCAAGCAGTCAAGCCTTCCTGTTATTCAAAACAATGAGATAACCCCTCCTACTGTACCATCAGGGCCGTTTTCCGAATCTACAACTGCTGAGGAATTGGTAAAGCCTGAGGGCCCATCCGTTGAGTACCACTGCAACTCTTGTTCTGCTGATTGCTCTAGGAAACGTTACCACTGCCAGAAAGAGGTTGGATGTTCATTCGATGGCTTGATAGTGTCTAAACTCTAAACTAGTTGTAAATAAATACTAAAGTATGAAATTAATATTTTCTTCATATAGTTGTTTCTCTCTGTTCCTTTTGATTGTACAGTCATTTAGTTGAACTTTGAAGTTTAGGCTGGGGTAGAGTTTCTGCTTTCTTATGCTCAAGAAAATTCACCTTTTCCTTTAAGGGAAGTATAAAGGATGGTTTATTCATTCAGTGGAAACCAGATGATGTTTTTATCAAAGTCAAACAGCATTACAGTGCTCCTACATTTCTAAAAAATATTTCAGTGCTCCAAGATGGGAATATGGAAAAGAATGAAAAAGGGGAGAAAATTGGCTAGGTAGGTAGGATTGTTGGAAAATAATTGGCTACGCCTTTTAACCTTAGATTTAATTGATGTTTTGAGCTTGTAAATTGGAATTTCGAGAATTTTGTTTATTTTTGTCCAACATCCACAGTTTTTTATATGACATGTATATGCCACTGCAATTTGGTATCATGATTTATCTTTTCATATTTTTATTTGGACATTGTTTTTGAGTCATGAACATTTATGATTTAAAAAAAAAAGAAAAACTACTTATGGTTCATTATAGCGTATTTGCTTTGCTTTTTGTTTATTGGAGCTCTTTGAATTTGGCAGGCAGATTTTGATTTATGTACAGAATGCTTTACTAATGGGAAGTTTGGCTCTGGCATGTCTACATCAGATTTTATTCTTATGGAACCAGGTGATATCCATGGTACAAATGGTGGGAGCTGGACAGATCAAGAGACTCTTCTTCTTCTTGAGGCTATAGAACTTTACAAAGATAACTGGAATGAAATAGCTGAGCATGTTGCCACAAAGACGAAAGCTCAATGTATGCTGCATTTTGTGCAAATGCCAATTGAGGATGCTTTTTTTGACCGTGATGATGGTGCTAATGGACCTTCTAAAGAAATTGCTGATCCGACTACGGGCAACAATGATCTTTCAGCCATCAATGATGTTGAAGGAAAAACAGATTCGAGGCCTGGATCTGGCGAAGGTCAGGCTAATCCTTCTCCTATGGAAATAACCAATCCGAAGATGATGGCAATAAAAAAGTTGCTGAGCGGGCTGCAGAACAAAATGAAGAAAGTGATAGAACAAAGGATCATCATGAAATCTCAAAACAAGAAAGAGATGATAAAGTAAAGGTTAGAGCTGAGAAAGATGGCAATTATGCTTTGAAGGCTCTTATGGATGCATTTGAAGCAGTTGGTCATTCATCAACTTCTGATGGCTCCCTCTCATTTGTTGAAGTGGGAAATCCTGTCATGGCCTTGGTATGTTGTACATGGTATCTATGAAGTAGATCTCCTTTTTCTTGCCCAAAGTACCTATAAAATATTGCTAGGGACGTTATACCCCTAAATTGTATTGGTAATGAGGGGAAGTTAAAGTCTTCATTGTAATTGTAACTCAAAGTTCTATAATTACTCCAAGCCAACTTTAACAAATTAGTGCAACTTTCTCAAAGATATGATATTTCATAAGGATCATTGTAGCTATTCTATCATCTTGTAGGTAGTGTCATCTGTGGTGTGGAGTTGACTCGACTATGCTTTTATTATATCAGCCATGATGATCAATATGGTATTAATAACTTTTTTCATCCTTAATTCCACTTTCTGGCTGCCTCTATCTGGATTTGTATTGGTCTGTGCTCCTGTCATGAACAAGCATATGAACTGAAGTGGTAGCTGAATTTCATGCTTTGATGGCTTAACACAAGCCGTTCGGCCAAACACTTAAATCTATGGCTTAACACAAGCCGTTCTGCCAAGCACTTAAATCTACTGCAAATGAGTATATTACAAGGTATTTTTTTCTATTTTTAATTTAATTGTTATAAACAGGCCGGATATTTGGCAAGATTGGTGAGATCAGATGTTGCAACAGCCTTGGCACGCAGTTCTCTAAAGCCCTCCACAGAGTTGCCTGGAATACAGTTGGCATTGAAGCATTGCTTTGTTTTGGCAGATCCTCCAGATTGCAAGAAAGAGCCAGCACATCCTGATAGGTATGTTCTTCTATAGCTTGCACTGCAGTACCTTCTGCTTAAGCTAACCTGTTTCACTCTGTGTCTGATGTCTGGAAGATGCAGTACTGTCACTGAAACGGTCGATCACCTGAAGGATGGCCATAAGGAAGGAAATGAATTAAGTAACCAGGAGGATGGTAAGACAACTGTTGCAGATGAAAATGGCTCATCAGGTAGTAATAATGGTAAGAAAATTGAGGATCCTGCTGCAGAAGATAACACGGGAGCCACCTTAGCTTCCACAAACCTGCAACCTAAGCTTAGTATCCTGGAGGATTCAAGCCCACCCGAGCAGCAAAAGGACCCTGAAGTATCTGAAAAAAAGCTTTCACTGGATTCTGCATCAGGGACGGAAGATATGGAAGTTAAAGATTCATCTCAATTGCCTGAAGCAGCTGGCATGGTAACTACTTCTATGTCTGCTGAGGAACATGGGAATAAAGATACGTCTACATCAAATGATCCTCAACAGCATGACACATCTACAAACGCAGAGTCAGGGGAATCTCTTAAGATGCCCAAGGATGTGTCTAATTCTCCAACCAAGGAGAAGGATGAGCCTCAACAACCAGCTGTAGTTGCCGGAAATGGACTGGGTACATCTCTGTGTTGTTTTTCATTTGTTCTTCTCAACATATAAGTGGAAATGAGAATATTATTGACATGATTGAATTTTGAATGATTAGAAGTTGATATGTATCAGAAGAGGTGGTTGGATGACGCAATCTGTTGTTATGGGAGATGATCTTGTTTTTATTGTGGTTGTTTGCCAGAAAAGCACTACCATTTTTTTGGGCTTTTTTTTTTTTGTGTGGGGGTTGGGGGGTGTGGAATAAGTACCGCCATTGAAATGGTGTAATTCTAGTCAACCTGCTTTCTGCATATTTGCTGATGCATTTTGTTTCTTCCATAGTTTGGAATAGGTGACTCCTTGAAATTTTTGTGTGGAATATTTTGTATGAAAAATTATGTACATTTATATAGCCTTTTTCACAGCGGTGTAGTTAGCTTTGATTATTTTTACATCCTGGGGGTTCATTGTATATTGCTTCTTAATAAATGCGACTGAATGTGTCTGAGATAGTTGTTCTTCCATTTCAGCGTTGCAGTCACCAACTAAGAAAGAGAAAAAAGAGAATCCAGAACCTGGAAGAATAAAAGATTCTGATGACAGAGTAAGATGTGCTGCACTTTCTGCGATTTCAGCAGCTGCAGTTAAAGCAAAACTTCTGGCAGACCAGGAAGAAGACCGAATCCGGGAGCTGACTGTCCTGTTAATAGAAAAGCAGGTCTTTCTTTTAAACAGAAAGTCCATGTTCTAGTTTCATGAGAGTATTAAGATTTATTAAGTTGTTTAGGTTATTTTGTGTTACAATTGACAGTTACATAAGCTTGAGAGAAAGCTGGCTTTTTTTAATGATATGGAAAGTGTGACAATGCGGGTGAGGGAGCAATTGGAGAGATCGAGACAGAGACTGTACCATGAAAGGGCACAGATAATTGCAGCTCGACTTAATCTTCAGCCTTCCTCATTAAGAGCAATGGCACCATCATTGCCTGCCAACAGGATTCCCATGAACATATCAAACATGGCTAGAGGCCCCACCAGTATGCCTGTCCCAAGGCCACCGTTTGCCAGGCCAATTGGGACAATGGGTCCCAATCCGTCTAACCTATTTGTAACAGCATCTGGTCCAGAAAATTCCAGTCGGCCACCAAACCACGAAAATCCTTCATCTGTCACAACTAACTGATCTTTCCTGAAGCTGGAAGTTCTTGTAAATATATTCTGATCATTTGTATTTTTGCCACCCACCCAAGATGTTCCACAAGTAAGTAGTTGCTGCCACTGCTTCTCTTGCACAAATCATCAGTTTTCTTCTCTTGCCTTTTGAATTGTTCTGTGTTAATTTAATTTTAATATCTTCTCGGATGACCCTGCCTTTGATAATTGGATTTTTTTCAGATGGATTAGTTAAACAACAATGGGTGCGAAAATATATGTTGCTGCCGCAAACTGATTTACTCCATAAAAAACCTTAGGTGGGTTGTTAGGTAGTTTTCTGAGCCACTATGCAAGCTTTTAATCTTTGTTGGTATACAAAAAGTATTAGCTGAATACTAAAGCCTTGGTCCCATTTGATGGGGTCAAATTTGCCTGAACTTAAGTCTATGGCCACACAACCAGAAATTCATAAGATGTCTGGTTTTTGTTATGAGATTGCATTTGTGATCTTGCTTTAGGGCAAATGAGGGTGAAATTTTTAACCATCTGAATGTTTTTATTCTTTTTTTCTGCCAAACTTACATACTTTGTTATTGTGTTAGGACATGCTAGCCCTATACCTCATCTACTTATGAGAGCACCCTGAATCTAATAAAAACACACACACACACACACACGCGATGATGGAATGGCTCGTCCCACCCAAGAGCGTTTATGTCATAGTGGAATTCATGGCTGGAAAAATCCTCATGGTTTTGATGTTTGGTATGAATAATAGAATCAAAGTCCAGTTTGGTTGTTGAGTCCACTGAGTTGTGACAGGAGACTATCTAAATATACTATTTCTATAATACACCCATGTCTCCCTTTTAATCAATAACAACTGCCCTCCCATTTTCTGCCAAAATTTGGGGAGATTAACCACCATAATGTCAACATAAAAGCTATTTTCAATGACCTAATAATTGATACAAGTTGAACTTTAAAAAAAAAAAAATGCATATGCAGAAATAAAAAAATTACGTATACACAAATGTTGAAGGAAATATTTGACTAACTAATTAACTAATTCCTATCCTACCCTTATGCCTAATTCCCATACTGGTATGGCTCCATAAGTTTGCCCTCTCCTTTAAGATGTGGTTGACCTTTGGAGTGAATTATGGGAAGCATTGGATGCTCTTCCTCATCCTTCATACTTGCTGTTACTGGTTCATCCCCCATTTCCAGCCAAAAAAGCTTTACATCTATGGGCAGCTGGGAATGGCTCATCACCATTAAAGCAAAAACCCTTCAGTTGACTTGACACTCTTCCATTTTTTTCTTAGTAAGCTGCTTTATCGAAGGAGTCTTCACTCCAGTCATTACTGGGCTGTTCCCTAGTTGCTTCACCTTTTCGACTGTGTGTATGGATGTTACTTCTTTGTTAGAGAACCTTCACTTTTTATACAATTGAGCTAAGCACATGGCATGAGATAAGGTGTGATAAAGCTGTTCCTCTACTGCAATTGCATCCTTTAAGCCACTGATAAAGATGGCTATTTCTTGTTTAGGGGTTAGGGTGCTTGCTCAGGCCACTAGTTGCTCCAATCTGCAATGGTTGGACTCCGCACTTCTGGTTTGTCTTAATTTCACCTACTCACCCGACTGATCTCTCCATAATTGTGGACCAAAGCTCAGGGTGGCATTGGCATTTGAATTCTTTTAAGATAAGTGAGGCCAGTCTCTACCCAAGCTTCAAAAACCATAACCGCACATCATCTTCAATATGAAAGGATGCTGGTGCCACCTAGTCCTCCTTTATGGTCCTTTGATGCCTGAAGAAATGCTTACACCTTTTGATATATCTCATAAGATTCATGGTACCATCATACAATGAAAAGGTTTGCACCTTTTTTATTCCTTTTTCTGCCAAACTTATCGCTTTTAATATCATTTTAGTGCTGCTAGAGAGCCCTAGATTTCGTGAAGTGACAGCTGGTGTTTAGAGCTACTAATGAGAGAACCCTGCATCTCATTAAAAAAGGTAAAAAAAAAGACAATTTTTATTCCTTTTTCTGCCGAAGTTCTCTTTTGAATCATTTTGGTGCTGCTAAATGACAGCTGGTGTTTAGAGCTACTAGTGAGAGAACCCTACATCTCATGAAAAAAAAAAATAAAATAAAATAAGAAAGACGCAATTTTATAGAAATTCTACATGTCCATTAATTCATAAAACAAATTAGTACTCATATAATAAGCCCATGTATCCCTTTTAACTAACTACAACATGGAAGAATTGGCCTTCCATTTTTTGTCAAAATTTAGGGACATGGGTAGGGAATAATTATCTGTAATGAGCTAAAATAATTACAAAAGAAAAAAATTACACATGAAGAAATATTAAAGGAAATGGACTAACTAATCAGATAAGTCCTACCTTCTCTCATGCTTAATAATACAGCTCTGTAATTATTCTTGACTTGTCCATAATTATATTTCTTCCATAAATAGTAAACAGAGGTAGAAAAGGCGAGCTTCCAGGATAGGACATCTGTAGAAGTTGATGCTTTTGAGATTAAGTTCACTAAGTAAGTTATCTTGCTAAAGCGTTGATGAAACCTATGCTTTTCCTTACTCGTCTCCAAACTTCATTAGCACGAGGACATTTGAAGGAAAAAAGTGCTCATGGGACTTCAATTCTAAAAGGCAAAGCAAACAGTTGTTTGCAGGAATAACACCTTACTCCAAAAGCTTATCCATCATCATCAACTTCTCTTACAAGGCAAGCCAAAGAATGAAGGAGAAGTGTGGAAGATGTTTCTTAAATCAAACACGTTGAATCCAAGGAACATTTGCACTTGGATGTCTCAGACTTTCATAGGCAAGCTTGGTAGAGAAGTTTTGGCAAGGATTAGGTTTTCAAACTGAGGCCCTGTTTGTATTTAAAAAAAAAATCTCTTGTTAATAGATAATATCTTGTATTAGAAATATTTTTTTAAAAATGACACATTTTTATATGTTTGGTGTTAAATGCAAAGTATATCAGACAGATTTTTCAGATATTTAACATAATTTTGTGTAAATAGTGTGTAGTAAATAATTCTTTACTGTGGAGAGTAGTTTAAAATATGACTTTTCATTTGAAAAAGTGTAAATCATTTTCTTAAAAAATATTAAGATTTATTCACAAAAAGAAAAATGTTTTTCCTAATGAAGGAAAATGTTTTTCACTTATAACAATTTTCAGCTTAACAAACAGATAAAACTGAAAAAAATATTTTATAAAATAGAAAAAATATATTTTCTGGAAAATATTTTTCCTAGAACCAAAAGGGTGTTAAGCATTTGTTTGTGCGCACTTGTAAAAGGAGGACAAGACTGACTTCTCATAATGTTCCTTTAGGTCATTGCAATCATTGTGGCCTAAAATGGAGCATAAGCGTGCATTCAAAGGATGCTAAATCTTATTTTAGAGAATTTTCTCTATTAGAGGACCCAAAGAGTAACAATTATCAAACTACAGGGATATGTAGTTGCAATTCCCTATTCTTTAAGCAACCCGTGGCTTAAACGTCTTCCTAAGACCAAGGAGTTTGTACCATGCCCAAGAACAAAGAGGAGCTTTGACAGTTGAAAAGCTACTATCCTTGAGCAAAGTCAAATGAATCTTTTTAACACATAAGCTGTTATAAAATGGGTTGCTAAGCTTCCAGACATGCTTCATTGTGCTGCCTTATTCCAAGTATTTGGGTCAATAAAGCCTAATCCTGCTTCCTTGAAGGATTATGCACTCTTTTATAAGCAATTTTAGCTTTGGTGTGTCCTTCCTTACTATCCCAAAGAACATGTTGGAAATAGGAAGACATTTTTTCAAAACTGCCTTGGGGAGGGCAAAGGCAGCTGACCAGTATAACTTGCATGGGAAAGCCAACCAATTTAATAAGTTGGACCTTATCTATATAGGAGAGGGATTTGCTTGTCCAATGCTTCAGCTTGGAGAGAATTTGCTCAACAAGATCTTTGCACCCTATTTTTCACAGCTTTGAGCAAATTAGAGGGATGCCCAAATATCACAAGAGGTATTCTCTTTTAAAGGCTAGAACTGCTGTAAAGGAAAGTAGGTAGCATATCTTGTGAGGAGGTCGTCTGCAGCTAAAACTAAGGTGTTGTTGATTTACTTCTTCAGCCAATAGCTTACATCCAATATAAACACATTAGTCTTGGTTGCATTATTTTATGGTCCGAAAGCCTTCAAATCATGCCAAGCATGCTTAATTAAGTTGTAGGTCTTAGACAAGCGGCTGAAAACATCAAATTGTCTGCAAAGCAAAGATGATAAGTGTTTTCTCCCTTACATCACCAATGATGCTTGAAGTCTGTTACAAAGTGTTTCTTCACAAGATGTAAGAAAGCAACTCCATAGCCTCCTTGCTTGAAGCCTTTTGAACTAGGAAAAGACCATTCAAGTCACCATTTAAGTTATCAAAAACCTTAATGTAGAAATACATTGTGTTATTGAATTTGTAAGACAAGAAGGAAAATTGAAAGATTTTATTTGAAGGAGAAGCCAGTTAGCCATGTCAAGGCTTTCTTAACGTCGACTTTCACGGCCACTTGTTTAGCAACATTGGAGACGTGATAATCCTTTCGTAAGATGCTATCACCAATGCTACACCCTTTTATATAGCATCTTGTTCACTTCCAACAATCGAAGGTAAGTAAGGGCAAACATTTTTGAGATACCTTGTAGATAGTACTACAATAAGGTTTGGTGCCTTAAGAAACCAAGGTAATTGCAATTGAATTACTTTGCTACAAGACTGGCTAATGTTAAAAAACCCTCTGATGGCTACAAGAACTTCACCACTCTTACGAGTCACTAAAGAGTGCTTGAAGTGGATCAGTAGGTTAACTTTACTTTGTCCATAAACGAAGTCGAGATTCTATCTTTCTTTATTAAAGAAGAAATTTTGTTAGGATGGACTTGCTGTTGGCCTTGTTTAAGAATTAGTGTTTTTGTCCACTAACTTCATCCAATTAACTCTACAAAACTAACTCCAAAAATATTATTCTAGGGCATTGGTGTACGAGTCCCTATTTACTCATTATTTAGCAATCTATTCGTAGCCTTAGGTTATAAGGGGATTAGATATATTGTATGCCTTCTTGCTTTTGCATTCTTTAAATGATCAGGAAGGCGGTCAAATTCTTATTAAAAATTTTCAGTCCTGCCATAAAAGAGCTTTGGTTTGGAGATCACACAAACATTGAAGTGCCCCCAAAGTTTGTCTACCACACTTGAGGTAACAAAGGGCTTGGATTTTCTATTGTCCATCCAAAAGTTAATGAAGCGAAAAGGAGATTTGCAAATTCCATCTATTGTAACTCTTTCATCCAATGTCAAATTAAAGAGGTAGTTATCAAACTCTCTCATGGAACTTGTTAATCTTTTAGGGCTGCCTGAATTTTTTCCCCCCATTGAAACATCAAAATCCCTAATAAGGATTGATGCCCATCATATTCACTTGAGTGTTCACAAGTGCAAGTAATTTCAAACGTGAAGAAGTGTGCTCACATTCACCATACATAAACCACACCTAGCAAAATAACATTTAAGTTCCACGCTATAGGGTTCCTGCTTACCTATATCCTACTTATGGGTTTGGAAAGAGATTCCACAGGGGAAAGATGCTCCCTTGAACACCATCAACCTGTACACTTGTCATTCTCATCTCTGTAGAGCTAAAGCCTAGAGAGCGAAACGTGGAAATTGCTGATTAAATTCCAGATTCCTCTACCCCTTATTGGTTCCTTTAAGCCCCTTAGATTCCGGTTAAGAATTATGATGGTTTGTACAATGAAAGATAAGATCACTTTACCCAAAGCCAGCATGGTTGAGCTACCCTTCTTCTCTCCTTCCCAATATCACCCTTTCCCAATGCGAGCCCTCAGGATTATTGAGTACAAAATCTCTTGAACTTAAAGCAGCAGGGTCTTCACCAACAAGAGTACTTGCTTGACCCACGGTATGCCCTCAAGGGCACTTTGCTGCTTCCTCAATCTGGTCTAGAAAGGCATTTATGGACTTAGATAAGGGAGATATCCTTTAGAGATAGGAGAGTTAATAACAACCACTTGTCACCTCACCCTTCATCTTTACTTCTATTGTTGTGATGGCCAACAGAAGCACCTCCTTTTTTAACTTCAACTCAAATTTCATCATTTATATTAGGAGAGTAGGCAGGCTAGCCCTAAGTTTAGATGATGACGCTCTACGATTCCCCTTGTTATGACCAAACACCTAACATAAAAAGCATCTTTGTGTGTACCATTAATATTCTACCTCCACAGGAACCAAGGATCAAAAGAAATTCTTGGGCCTTAGCTATATGCAAGCACACACAAAGCCTGTTCTATCTTTTCTTGCCTTTGTCAAATAAGCTCTATACCTTGGATAAACTATTCTAGTGAGGAATAACCTCTCAAACAGACAGCTATTTTCATTGTTGGAAAGCCATGCCCAACTTTTTAGTGCCCTTTCTCCTCTCTTGTATGGCAAGAAGTATGCTTTATTTTTTCATCTTGGCAAGAAGCCCTAGATGGGCTATCATCATCCAATGCTAGTACATCTTTTACACTTTGTGCTGCTTTTTCGACTTCATTCTATTGTATTTGGCATTTAAGGAATTTTTTCGGCCTGGTGAAGCATCTCACAGATCTGCTTTTTCTGGTTCGTCAAGTTCTCTTCTATACAAGGTTCATAACTGTTTTGCTTTTGTAGTTCTTTCCCGTGTAATCAGGTGGTTATAGTTATTGTTTTTTGAGTGTTTAACTCTAGTTTTGTTTGTAAATTAGTAGCTTGGCCCCTATCCCGCTTTATGCGGTTGTATTTTGCAGTTGTATTTTCCTCATTTGGTTATTAATGAATTTTTTTGATTAACCAAAATAAAAAAAAGAAGTATGCTTTTCTTTGCATCATCTATAGTCTCTTGTATCATGGCAAGCTTATTTGGTTGGGCTTGTATTGACTTCAGCTCTCTCTCTTGCATCTCCAGTGCACTTGCCTTAGCACCATAACAAGCAACTTCTTTAGGTGCAGCAACAGGCCGCACGCGCTGCACCCACCCCCCCAACCTGCGCGCCCCCAACCACCAAACACCCCCCCCCCCCCCAAAAAAAAAAAAAAAAAAAAAAAAAAGAAGGATAAAGCATCAAATGATGATCTTGTGGGAAGCTAGTTTATGTGTTTCAATTTATGTTTGTTGCAAACTAAAATAAATAAGAGGTTCAACATTTGATCAAATTCTCAACTTTGAGACAAGTATATTGCAGTCTATGCAAGTTGATCTTAGTTAAATTGGATTCAAGCAGTAAAACCATTGTCTCAAATAAGCTTATTAACTCGCTTAAACTTTTCATAACGAAATCTTAGTGGTGCTAAGCTTTAGCATCATTTAGATTCATGCTGATGAGAAGATGTGTACTCACGTTTTGCATCTTTTACCACTTTAGGTCCTATATATGACGAGTGACTGTTTCCATCGTGTACAGTTGCATAATATCTGTGGTTCAGTCTGATGGACTATTATATATGATCTGTTTTGTTTGTAAAAGAGTTCTTCATGATGGATCTATTTCTGTTTTTTTGTCCAGGTTTAAGCTAATTTTACCTGAGCAGGGCTGGTTATTTACAAATGGGAACTATTAAGCTGTCATTCTACATGGGTTGAATATAGTCATAGCCGAGAGAATACTCAAGTGTGAGGAGCCTGCTTGCATGTGATCTGTGTTACGTATAGGAGATGTTACGTATAGGAGATCAATATGTGAAGATATGCAAGGTGCTCTTATTCGGGTTTTTTTGCCGAAGCCTTAACAACCTGTTTGCGTGGAGACTGCTTGTATCTTCAAGGCTGTAATCTCACTTACTACAGTGCAACACGTTAAAACTACTTGGAGCAGGAAAATTTAGGTTATGTTGCTTGTGGGATTGATGGTGGAAATGAGCTCATGTAAATTTTGGTGGTGCAGCTGATAATAGCAGAGTTAATAGGTCTTCAAGATCATTCATTTTGATGGTTAATCCCTTAGAGAGGTTATCACAAGGGATTTTACTCATCTATGTATCTGTATTTGGAAGACTGTAGGTCCTGTAGCATTCCTGCTGACTTAGTTGACTTCACTCTTTGCATTTTGCTGAACTAAACTTGTACTTGCTCATCAATTTGTGCAGCAAAATTAGGGTCTTGATTAAGCATAGCCTGATGTAACATCATATCTTTTAGGTTGTAGTTTACACCTTTGCGGATTGTAAGTTTTATATCCAACTTTCACCTGTGGGGTTCACTACTTTCAGTGGAATCAATGGCTGTTTGTTTCGTCATCTTTTAAAAGATGATAAAGACCGTAAATTTTCAGTAATACTTTAATTGGGTGTTGATTTTTAGCAACTTCAGATTTTACTTTTTAAGTGTAAAACTTAAGGAGAAATTAAACTCAGGTAGTGATTTTAAAATTATGTCATTCAATATGTACATAAATTTGAAAATCACACTGTAGACTTATAGTAGGCTTTATTTACCGATTAAGGCTGCCGATGGATTAGAGATGGAACATCAATTGCATGCTTTATAATTGCTACAATGTTTATGTTCCTCGGCAGGATTTTGTTCTAGAAATTAAAAGAATTATTTATTTGGTTTGCCAGCATTTGATTCCAAAACGGAGCAACTTAAGAATAAAGTTGTCAAGCATAAATCTAGTCGATTTATTCACAGAATCAGTCTCATAGGTAATCTAACAAGTTGAATTCATACTTAACTACAATTATGTTATTAAAATACTTAATATATTAATTATTATATTATTTTTAATAGTTAAATAATTGATTACATATTATTATCAATAAGACCGTTAAAGCTTTTAATACTTAAAATAAAATAGTTTTTAACTTTAACCAAGTTAGCCTGTAAATTTGGTATTACCAAAAGTATACCCGTATTTTTAATTTTGTCCAGGTTGGCTTCTGTAACTCCCTGGTTATAATTAGATAAAAGAATAGTGGAGAGAATTAAAGGGTTTTACATTCTTCTTCAACTTCTTTGATTTTGGTGACATTGTATTATGTATCCGTGTCTAAATTATATCATAACCAGTCGTCTTATACCCTTGTCCAACGTTGTCTTATTGAGTCGTTTATGCATGGTGGTCCATTCAAAGTTGCCTCCTCATAAAAAATTATATATATATATATATATATATATATATATTTGTGAAGATAAGAATGTTTTTAACAATAAGTTGCAACGTTGTTGTAAAGATCCGACCCTTTAAATCCCGAGATTTTGAGTACCGAGTCTCCAACCACATATAACGTTTTCACATTATATGTAAGGTTATCATAAAACTAACAGTTTATGAAAATTGTTTGATCAAAACTACTAAAACTTTATAAAGAACTTTTATCAAAACAAGATTGCTAATAAAAGCAATCTATACATATATTACATCAAATATATACACTGTTTAGTGTCAATACAAGACACTACAAAATTTCAAGATTTCTTAAAACAAAAAGAATCCTAGGAGATCTTAAGGTCTTTATAACTTAGGCTTATCTATCAAGCCTTCTATACAAAAACTTTTTCTTTAATAAAAACTCCTCCAAAAGTCCAGGGTGTTCGAGTCCTATTCGTCCCACTCATCCATGAATTTCTCGAAGTCTGACTCGTAGCCCAAATCATCATAAAACTCGTTTCCATTACCTACAAAGTAGCAAAAGTGAGCCAAAGGCCCAGTACACAATAACCAATGCAAGAACAAGTTATAAAGCCCACGTAAATCAAATGAAATGCATCAATAGACAAGTGATTATCTTATTAAGTTTTCTTTCACAAAACAACAGGAGGGTATTCAAACCCCGAAATCACGCTTTGGGAATTTAGGGATCCTGAGTAAAAGTAGCTGCTCAGGGGGTTGATATAAGCAGTCCGAATACTTATACCTCCTATATCTATTTCATAAAGAAAATAGCTTCATTTAGGGTTCAAAAGCCGTTACCCGACTCTACTTAAACTCAGTCCATAACATGAGCCTAGTTCACAAGTTCCCATAAACTTTGAACTAAACCATGGTATTTCCCCCAACATTACTCAGATACTATTCCCCTTATCGGCTACCCACTTAACCAAAAAGAATCGCTATTGCATCATAGCGTACCATTGTATCATGGTAAAATCATTGCATCTTAACTTGGTTAAGCGCCCAACTAACATGTCATTGTATCATGACAGGTTTGCTGCTCTCGGATCAGATTAAACACTGTAATAGACATCCAGTTCATCAAAATATTAAGCCGAATCAATTTAAGTCAAATTAGGAATGCCTAGTCCTAACAAACATCGAACAAGCTATTGCGTACCTAAACCCGATAGTATATCACTGTAGTCACTCGGTGATGAACTAACTGAAGAACCCTTAACTGAAATAGGAATATCAAAATAATCAATAATTGAATATAGACTTCACATCCACACACACACACACACACACACACACACACACATATATATATATAGATATATACATATCACAATCCTAGATAAATTATACAAGGAAATTCATTAAACTTTGCATAAAGTTTAAATATTAAATTCATGCATGAAACATGTTTATCTAGCTTCTATATTCAATAGGGAATCATATATGAAGTAAAGATTGAAGATTGAAGAAGTTTGAATTTGAAAAACTCAGGGGATACGCTGCCTTCCAACGCTTGCAAAATTTGAATGAACGCCGGCAGCGTGGGAAGTTTACGTCGGCGGTGTTTCACTTTGGTGTTTAAATATTTGGTTCTGTTCCACTTCAACACCGCCCCTTACGCTAGCAGCTTTGACTCTCTAATTGCCAGCGTACATTTTGAAAAACAAACGCTGGTAAAATTTCTTGTAAAAGCCGGCGGTGTTTAAAGTGGCATTAAAAAAATCACTTCTGCTTGCTTCCAACACCGCCTCTACGCCGGTGGCGTTGAAATTCCAGATGCCGGCGTACGTTCAAAACAGACCTATTCGACAGAACTCATTTCCCCTGTTTTTCACTTTGCAGCTTTCTAACCTATAACACTTTTAAATCTTCTTCAATTTCATTTTTAGCTTCATATATTTACTCCTATCTACACTAATCAATCCTAGCAACTTAGAACATTAAATCAACACATTTAATCACTTCAAATCCCACTTCCACTCATCCTCAACTTTAACTACTCAAACTATCTTTATTTCTTCCCAACACTCCATATTACTACCACAACACATAAACAAACTCACACACTAACAAAACACAATCCAACCTAATTTCAATGCATGAACAAGCAATTTAGATAACATTAAACTCATTCTATCCAAGATCTCACATAGCTACTATAAGAAATGAAAATAAAACAAAAGTTATACTTATATCAACTCACATGAATATGCTTTGTCCTGGAGAGAATTTTGATTCTCAAAGCTTGGTGTTGTTTTTGGTTTGGGTTTGGAATTTGGAGTGAAAGAAGAAGAGAAAAGGAAAGAAAGAAAAGGAAAATTCGGATAAAAGAAAGGGCTGCTCAAAAGGGAGTCTAATTAAACAAATTTTGGTCTTAAACTTATCTTTAATTTGACTTTTAAGGCTTATATGACTTTAGGTTGCATTTGAGTTAATTTGAGTTTCATTTGGGTTTATTTAGGCATGAATATTGGCTTAACTAAGGGAAATTTCTATCAACTAATCTTAAGCAAATCCAAAGTTGATTTTATAGGTTTAAACTTAACTTAACATATTAATGTATAAAAGACACAATTATTAACTATACTATACACACATTAATATATATAAAACAAGGATATTAATTTCATTACATATGCAAAATAACGCAAGAAATGTTCAATTTACACTAACTTAAACACATTTAGACTATTACCAAACACAACTCTCATAAATCATCATGCTTATTTAGTTCAATAATTAAGATAAATAAACATATACATGGAAATTAAATTGAATTTAAATTTAGATCATTTCAGTTGTGTTGGGTAAATATCAAATTTGATATTAGAAGTTTGCAAAAAAATTCAATTTGAGTAGTTAATTTAATATCCAATTAAACATTTTGTGGCTATGCTAATTTCTCAACATTGTTTGCTTAATTGCTGACGTGAAATAAATAGTCTATCATTAAATTGTTACTATTTCTCTTAACATCGTCTAATACTAATGGATTACCTTTTTCATGTTAGGAAATAGAGTATATTGTATTAGTAATATAGTAAAAATAGTCATAGAAAATTTGATTAAGTATAAAATTGACCATTTTAATATTAATGTGTCAAATTTGATTTTTCCCCCTATTGCATTCACATTGTATTTTTCCCCCCTAAAATTTGTGCATGTATAGAAGTCAATAAGATGGTTAAGATATTTTAAATGGTCAACTGATTATATTACATTGTTGATGGGAAATTATTGACACAAGTTGCCAATAGGAGACTTGAAATAAGGTGGTGGTTGGGTAAATCAATCACCCTACTTAAAATACCATATTTTAATGATATAATATTAGATTTGGATCAAAATATCATAAATAGATTAAAATTGGTATTCGTTTGTAGTACCACATATGGACCGAAATACCATATGTGGACAAAAGTCGATACTCACTAGAAATACTACATATGGATTGAAATAATAGATATGGCCCAAAATACTAAATATGGACTTGAATACCATATATTGATCAAAATATCACATACGGACGATAGTTGCCTTAGTTAAAGTATTACATATGAATCGGCATATTCGATATAGACCAAAATATAAGAGATGGATAAAACAAAAAGTTGGTACTTGCTCGAAGTACCACGTATGGACCGAAGTACTAGATATGGACTAAAATACTATATATGGACCAAATTTGGTACATGATCAAAGTATCATATAGGGATTGAAGTACCAAATAGGGCTGCAAACAAATCGAGTTGCTCATGGATTACTTAAGTTTGGCTTGTTTTAAGCTTGGTTTGGCTTGAGCTCGATAAGTAAATGAGCTAAGTTTGAGCTCAAAACAATACTAGTTTGACAAAACGAGCCAAGCTCAAGCTCAAACTTCAAGTTCATTTAACTCGTAGATCTATTCGTGAGCTTTAAAAAAATATTATTATATATTATTTATTATATGTTATAATATCTTATTTAATATTTAATATATATTTTGATGTGTTATATATTTTATTTTTATAGTAATTTTTTTTCGTTTTTATTATATATATTTTTATCTTTACACGTTAGTTTTTATTTTTGGCCATGACATTTATGAAATAAACATATTATAAATATAATATTTACATTGTTTTAATAACTTAATTGTTTGTGTATATTCCTTGCTGCACTTTTATAAGGAGAACGAAAGGAGTTGGCTTTGGAGGT
The DNA here is from genome assembly GCA_024138025.1 of Combretum micranthum. Lineage (NCBI taxonomy): Eukaryota > Viridiplantae > Streptophyta > Magnoliopsida > Myrtales > Combretaceae > Combretum > Combretum micranthum. The sequence continues at coordinate 864,800 of JAMXBD010000270.1, read as the reverse complement.
TTTTCATGCGGGACACATTACAGAAGGTTATAGTGTTGTTTGTTGTCCCACATGGATAATTTCACAACCGCACTAGCCATTTACTCTATAAAAGCCATGCACTCATCCATTTTAACCCACTTAGCCTAGTGTCAAATATTCAATTGCCTTTTTGGCGATTTAGGCTAATGGTTTAATTTGGTCCAATAATTAATTTTTTTTATTTGAGCCGAACTTTTTGTTTGGATTAGTTTAGTTTATTTAAGTTTAGTGAGGCTTGATAAAAGATTAAGCTAAGCTTGATCTTAGGCTTGTTTAGGCATAAATATGCTAAACGAGGTTGATATTTTTAAGCTCGGTATAAGCTCAGCTAAGCTAAAGCTTGTTAATTTTTCTAACGACTTGAGCTCGAGCATTCAAAAGCTCAACTTGATTTAGCTCATTTACATCCTTAATATCAAACATGCAAAAAAAAAAAAAAAATCATAAATAGATGAAAGTTGGTAATCGGTTGATGTACCAAATATGGATCGAAGTACTAGATTTACACCAAAGTATGGCATATGAATGAAAGTTGGTACTTATTCTAGGTATTACATATGGATCAAAATACCAATGGTCAAAAGTTGATGTTCGTTTTAAGTACTGCATATGGATTGAAATATCATATATAGCCTAAATACCACATATGAATGAAACTTGGTATTTGCGTCAAGTATCGCTTGTTGACCAAAATACCATATGTAGACCAAAATAACCTGATATGGACTAAAGTTGTTACTCGCTATAAGTACCCCATATGAATAATACCAATTTTCATCCATATGTAGTTTTTTGGTTTATTTGTATTTGGGTCCATATGTGGTACATGCAATGAGTACCAGCTTTTGTCCATATTTGGTATTTTGGCTCATATGTGTACTTGGAGTGACTGCCAAATTTGTCAATATCTTGTATTTTGGTCTATACCTAGCATTTGGGTCTATACATGGGACTTGGAGCAAAATCAACTTTCATTTATATATGGTATTTTAGCCTATATCTTGTATTTCAATTCATATGTGGTACTTGGAGTGAGTACCAATTTTCCATATGTGGTATTTTAGCTAATATTTGGTACTTTAGTCCAAAAGTGGTAGTTCAACCGAGTATTGAATTTCATCCATATATAGTATTTTGCTTCATATTTAGTATTTATGTCTATATGTGGTACTTAAAGTGAGCATCAACTTTTGTTTATATATGATATTTTGGTCCATATTTGGAATTTTAGTCCATATGTGGTACTTAGAGCAAGTACCAACTTTTGTCCATATGTCATATTTTTCCATATTTGGTACTTTCATCCACATGTGGTACATTGAGCATGTATCAACCTTGGTCCATATCTCTTATTTTAGTCCATATCCAGTACTTGAGTCCATAGGTGGTACTTTGATTGAGTATCAACTTTTGTCCATCTCTAGTTTTGGTCTATATTCTGTATTTTGGTCCATATGTGGTACTTCATTTGAGTACCAACTTTCCTTTATATGTTAGATTTAGGTCCATATCTAGTTCTTCGGTCCATATGTGGTGCTACAACTGAATACCAACTTTGGTCCATCTCTAGTATTTTGGTTCATATCTACCACCTCTGTTCATATGTGGTAGTTCGACTAAGTACCAATTTTTGTCCATATGTGGTTTTTGGTCTATATCTAATACTTTGGTCCATATGTGATACTTTGACCAAATACCGACTTTCATTTATATGTGGTACTTCAATCGTGGTATTTTGCGATGCCTTTATAATATGTTGAATCATGTACTATAACACTTGTAGACACCCAATTTTTGCCAATTTAAGGCTTTGATTTATAATAAAAATTAATATTATATTAAGCCCTCAAATTTAAATAGATAAACAAAAAATACAAAAAAAAGAGAGAGAATAAAAAAAAAAAAAAGAAAAGAGAGAGAGAGAGAAAAAAATACAAGAAAAAGAGAGAGGAAAAAATTATTATTTTTACAAGGAAAAAGAAAAAAAAGAAAAGAAAAATAAATAAATTTTTAAATTTTTAGGCTTGATATAATACTAGTTTTAATTATAAATTTGTTTGGATATAATTAAATGATTTTATCAATTAAATCCACATTTTAGAGAAGCCTTAAATATATGTTGAATGCAAAACAAAAAAGAAGCGATCTGAGTTCGAATCGCGTGGAGGGCACAACATTTTTTGGGCCTGATGCGTGCAATGCACGCACCCGCTCGTTGAGCGCATGTACCACACGCGCATCGTCTTCCCCAGGAGACGCGACCCTTTTTCCCGCTCAAATGGCTGTTTTTAGACTTAATTCGTCGTTTTCAACCCAATTTCAAAACCAAATACATTTGCAATTTGTTCAATTACGGCACAAATACCCAAATTTAATTTTTTTTTGCGCGCTTTCGATTTTGGGGTTTCGATCCAATTCAATGCTAATTCGAGTCTTAATCACTATAAATAGGACTCGAATTCATCCTTCTGAACATCGAAAAAAGAATCCACAACTTCGGAAACTCTCAATTTCTTTTGAATCCAAAATCGAAGTTCTTAAGTTCAAATTCGAAATTTCGAATTCATGAGGTTGGGGTTTTTTTCAAGCAAATCTAAGATTATAGGAAGCTTTAGGAGTTCCTGATCTACTCGTAGGAAATTATAGATAGTTATAGAAGCTTGATCTTTATCTCCGACCAAGATCCACAACGGCTACCATCTTCGAAGCTACTAATCACCACGTTTAGCCACTCCCAACTCGATCCACCATCACCGGAGTGTTAGTAGGCCTCACTTGGTTCAAATTTGCAAGTTTCGTGCTTCGAAACCCTCAAATTGGTGTTTTCCGGACTCTCCAGTTGCCTCCAATCATAGCTTTGGCATCTTCTCCGATCACAGCTTCAACCGATAAGGACCGACTCGACTTTGATCTGACTCCGAGATTCGACCCGACCAGGTAAGTAATATTATATTATATTATTATTATTTAACTTTTTTTATAAAAAAAATGAAAAATGATAAAAAAAGATAAAAAAAATAGGAAAAGATGATAAAAAAGAAAAAAATAGATATATGCATGAAAATTGATTTGTCACCTAGAAAAATCATTTTCTTGAAAAAAAAAAATAAATTTGTTAGTTTATAGGAACACTTTGAAAAAAAATCATTTTTTTCTTTTTTCTCTTTACAAAAATTCAAAAATTAAAGAACTTAAAGTCAAAAGAATTCCAAAAAAAAAAAAAAAAGGAAATTAACCAACACACGAAATGTTTTATGAAAAGAACTACGTATTGTCTGATCCCGAATGGCGGGTACGTAGGCACCTCCAGGGCGATTTAAAAAGTGTTTTTTTTTTTTGGTTTTTGTCAAATATTATTGATTCATTATTGTATATATTTAGATTTACTAGTTTAATAAAAATTATAAATCTAAATACTATTTGCATGTAAATATTTTTTTTAATAACAACTTGTAAATATAATTTATAGTTGTAAATATTTAGATTTGCTAATATTGTAAATATTTATATATGTAAATATTGTTTGAATTTGTAAATTATAAAAATCATAGTCTGCACATTAGAATTTTTTTTATGAGCATTAAAAAGATAAATTTTAATTTAAGAGTTTCAAGTGGTAACCGTATGGTTTTAATAGGATAGCCTCCAGATCCAAAAATCTTTGGTTTATAAATTTGATTTTAAAAATAATTTTTTTTTGTAGATTAGTAGCTAAGTTAGGATTAACCACCCATTAATCCTAACTTATTTTTTTCCCGATTTCTATCGGATGGCAACTCCAAAAATATTTTCAAAAATATAATTTCCTTTAATTCTTGCCAAGGATTTGTATTAAATCTGTAAGGGTTTAATATGAATCGAATTAAAAGAAATTAAACCAGAAATAAAAAATCCAAGCTCGACAATACTTATATTAAATTCGTCTATATTGCGAGCACATGCAATCTTACCATAAGGTGTAAATTTGACAGCAAGTAATTATTTCTTCGTAATTACGGGCTCTTTCCATTATGTATTGTATATGTACACATGCATTCATCAAATTAATATATAACATGTAACACATATACATACATATATATATAATAGAATTCAATATATGTACAATGTGTATAATATAGCCACATGCGTTCTCTATATTACATATAGTATAACATATAAGATGTTATAATTATACACGGTATTTCATAATAAATTATAAAGACGACCATATCGTATACATTCTTTTCAATGCACAACATAAAAAGCAACAAATAACCATGTTCATTCAATTTAATTTGAAAATTAAAGTGGTTTACCAAACTAATATAATCAAATAAGTTTTTTTTAAACAATTTACATTTGATTCATGCATGACCAGCTCATTAAACCGGTTGATTACGTTGAAGTAAATTGGTTTGGCCACTCCGTTTTTTATTGCATTTAAATTTATTAATATATAATTTGATTATATTTCATGACATTTAATATTAACTATTCTCATTTCCATTTTTCCTAGTTAAAAACACATTTTCTCTAAGTAGAGGCTACTTTAGTACTTTAAAGATCTAGCTCTTTTTCATCAAAGTTTTCATTCAAGATTCAAATACAAAAACATGTTGTTTTTTTTTTCCCAACTTGACTTAACCACTTTAGAAATTCATACAAGAGCTTTTGCAAATAACATTTTAAGTATGATGACGAAGAATACTTTAAATATTTTCATCTACATCCATATTCAAACTTTCTAGGAATATTCATTTCATAACATGTAAACCACTAATCATACAATAATGTTTTTTAAACTCCAAAATCTATTTAAAATGTAACAATGATTTTAACAAATCATATCACATCATATTAATGAATATCAATTACATAATATTATTTTTATATTTATATATCTATTTATAATGCACTAATGATATGAAATTCCTATATCATACTATATTGCCATTTATATATAATGGCAAAGTATATTTCAAAATTGAACAATTCACTATAATATATTGTAATGTATATTAAAAATAATATAATATATTAATTAAAATCTAATATTACTTCTGCCAATTTTTTTTTTAATATTACATTATAATCATAAATATCATAAGAGTAATTATATCACATTCATTATATTTAAAATACGATATAAATATAAAATTCAAGAATATATCTTTAAGACTTAGTAAATATTGATTATATAGTTTGGACATTCTACAATATAAAAATAATTCACCAAAATAATTATATTATTACACTTTTTAATATGCATTATGAAATACCCCAAATCTTCACCAAGATTAGAAATTGAGTTTAGATAGATTAAATGAATCAAATGAATTATATGATTTAATTAGACAAGTTAATAAAGTTAGATAGTAATTAATTAAATAAAATTTAAGATTTGAAATCTAAATTCTCTAAACAAGTCATTGAAATGTTTAGAGAATTCCTAAATCCTTGATTCTTAGCCTAAACACTAATTCCTAAATCTCAGTAAAATTTGAGTTCATTTACTTGAATAAAAATATCAGTTCTTAAACCCGAACTCAATTAAATATCTTTTATCCAAAATAAATTTCTAAATTAAGTTGATACTTTGAGTTCTTAATTTCTAACCTATTGATTTGAAATCATCTCCTAAATATTTTTAGAACTAAAGATATTAATCTGAAAGTTCTAAATTCGATACCTTTATTTTAAAATATCCTAATTTTAAGCCTTAAACTTCTCTTTTTCCTTTTCATCTCCTGCTCTCTCTCTCTTCCTTTTTCTTTTCTTCCTTTATTTCCCTTTTCCCAACCGATGGCTTCCTTTCCCTCTTCCTTTCTTCTTCTTTTCTTTTCTTTTCTTCAAATTTCTTCCACAAATCTCAACATCAAAGCTATCTAGAAGAGTAATCAAAGCTAGGAGAGAAGGTAGATGAAGGAAAACAAGTTAGAAATGCAAAGAAAGATCAAGTGTGCAAGTGTTCTAAAAAGATAAGTTGTTATTCTCTTGTTATCTTTGTTGTTTTATTTCTTTAATTGATGAATTGATGTTGAATTGGGTTGAGAGTGCTGTTTATTTATGTATTTATTGGTTTAATGGTTGATGGAAGTTGGGGTTTGGTTAGAGGAAGAAGATGATGAATAGTGATTTGGAGTTGATGAAGTTTTGGAGATGTTTGGTGTTGTTTGAATGATGGGATAATCATGTAATAAGCTTTAGAGTAACTTTGGAATGAGTTTAAAGAATTTTAAGAAGTGTAAAATGCATTTTGAAAACAGGGGATTTCGTAATATTTTCGCTCCAGTGTACACAGCCTGTGTACATGGTCGTGTAGGCCTTGAAATTCTTAAAAGTTGCTCTCGGGTCATTTTTTTTACCCAACACGGCCTCAGTACACGGCCATGTACCCGGTCGTGTAGACTTCCCCTGTTTCGCAGCCGTTTGTATTTTAGCCATAACTTTTTCATACGACCTCCGATTGAGGTGATTCAAGTTGCGTTGGAAAGCTTAAAAAGAGATCTACAACTTTCATGTTTTGAGTTTTTACAAATTAGAAAGTTATCGATGCTTAAATTTTGATTCTTTCCAGATGCAACACTTTTCAAAACAAAGTCAACAACTTGTTTTTGTTTGTTAAATGTGTTTTGCTTAGGAAATGGATCCTTTTGAGCTAAAATGAGATAGATAAGTGATATTTGATGTGTTGAGTGAATTAATTCATGTAATTAAACATAGGTTAAGTAGATTTATAGATTTTACAAACAATTAGATTAAATCTAGAAGTTAGTTATAAAATGAACTTAGTTAACAAACCTACGTTCAACTTGACTAAATGAACTTGAATGAACTAAAATGAATTAGATTGTTTAACTTTGATGAATTTGGATAGGTTTAAGCTAACTTGGGATTAAGTGACTAGATCTTAGATATATAATGAATTAGTAATTAATCTAAGTCTAACTTGGCTTAATGAACTTTACTAAGCTAAAATGAATTAGATTGATATAGTTTGATCACCTTGGCTTAGTAAATGACTTAAATGACTAATTCTAATCAATTTGGCTAATGTTAAGCTAAAATGGGTTAATAGCTATTAATTAGCTTAGATGAATGAAATAGGATGATCTTTGATTAATATAGGGAATATGTTGTTTCAAATGTGTGTGTACTTGGAAAATGAATGTTTTTGGTTAATGAATTCTTTGTTAATGCTTTTATAATAAAACACTATAAATAAAGAGAAAAGAAATTCTTTGACAGACAAAGGAGAACTGTCCATATTTTGGCGGGACGATATTCGCAGCCATAGTGGGGTTCCACATTAGTGTCTGATCAAATAGGAGTTAATAAAATGAGTTAGAGATTAGTGATTAATTGATATAAGTTCTTGTATGAGTTTGTTGAAGTGGATGATTAGTTTAGTTTAGTTTCTTATACAAGCTCTTTCCTTAACAGAAGTGGATATCTGATTTATCTTCTGGATTATCTTCTGGAATTCCTTCTGAGACTCTGTTTGGATTTCATATTTAAGGTATGCAGTAACTTGCGTGATGATTGATAGGATAGGCATCCTAAATGGATTAATAACTTAAAGACGGCTTAATAATTGCTGAGTGTTAGTTGTGCTTTACGTCGTTAAATCCGGATCCGGGAAGCGACAACCTTGTCATGATGCAATGGCACGGTAGTTAGGCACTTAGCCCAATCTTTTTTCATGATGCAATGGTTCACCATGATGCAATGGTAGTTTATCTTAAGGGCTAAGTGGGTAGCTAATAGGGTTAACTGTATCGGTATATTCTTTACTTAGGCTCGGGAGGAAATAATATGTTTTAGTTCACGGGTATGGGACCGTTGAACTAACTGATGTTATAGACCGGGATAAGTGGAGTGTATAAAGGAGTGTGAACCCTAGATGATGCTATTAATATTCTTTATCGGTTAGATATAGGAGATATAGATATCCGGTCTATCTATATCAACCCCCTGAGCAGCCGCTGTTACTCAGGACCCCCAGATTCCCATTGGCTTGTTCCGAAGTGTGAGTGCTCCATTGTTGATTTGTTTATTGTAAAGAAAAGATAATAACTTGTTGATTGTGCATTGCATTTAGTTAAGCTCGTGTGTCACTCCGTCTGTGATTGTGTTGCTGTGTACTGGGCTCCGGCTCATTTTTGTTGTTGTTATTTTTTACAGGTATTGTTATTGTTGATGTTGATGATGAGACGATGATGTGGAGGCTGCTGGTTGTTGTTCTTATTATTGTTGTTGATGAGGATGATGATGGCGATGATGATTGATTGATGATGTTGTCCCGGGTTTTGGGCGATTCTGAAGATTTGGGAGATGAGTGAAATGCAATAGGACCGAGATATATTTGTATTTTGTTTCTTCTTTTGTTTTATTTTGTAAGAGGACTGGATTTATTTATAAGTTCGTATTTTCATTTAAGGGCTTGTTAGTGCCCGTGTTTTTGTAAATAAGCTTTTGTAAATATTTATCTAACTGAAAGTTTTCCCACTTTCAATAGTGGAAGTTTGAAATGCTTTTATGTAGAAACGTTTTTATTAAAGTTTATTTTTCCGCTACTAAATTCAGTTATTTAGAAATCTAACTAAACGATTTCATAATCTAAAATCGGATAGCAATGTTCAACATAAACACCTTCTTTTAAGACAACCTTACGTATAATTCACAAGAGTTATACGTGGTTGGGGACTTGGTGTGCTTAATTTGAGGATTGAGCATGTCGGGTCTTTACACATTATGACTATTAATTTATCAAGATTATAATACTACGTACTAAATATAATAATATACATAATGATATCATAATAACTTAATGGTACTGTAGAGGGTCATTTTGGTAATTGAGCTTTTGACCCAATTTAATGCTACGGGCTGGTCTTTTGGGCTAGTGACAGGGCTTAGAAGATTGAGTCCAATAAGGGATATCGTAGGGAGATTTGGCTTTGTAGGCTCACAACAGGGATTGTCGGACTGGTTTATTCCGCTCTCGGCCTTATTGGGATTTCTCATGTGTGAAAAGTAGACTCAAAAAATATTTTCATGGGTTAATTTGGGCTTTATTTGGATAAAATAGGGCTTATTAGAATAAAATAAACCTATTTCTATTTTATATTAAAAAGAAATAATGTATAGTCAGGGTTATTACAGTTGGCCGATCACGTCGCTGTGGCGATCGACCCGTGAAAAGTTATGAACTGATGACATATATAGGATGTCGTAGAGAGAAGTGTAGGGGGAGGAACAGGCAAACTCGGTTTCTTGAGTGCGCGAGTGTAATAGAAGATCAAATCAAGTAGACTCGATTGTTTTTGACTTATTCTTGATAGAACAGATGCTTTGATCTTTCTTGGAGATGTTTCAGCAGAATATTTGCGTTGCTCTCAATCTTAGCAATTTACAAAATGCCCCAAAATGAGAGGAAAAGCATCTTATTTATAGATGTTGCAGGCGAATAGTAGCTATTGGATGAATCTGGATGGATGGTTGAGATGAAGTATTACTTGCAACCATTGGATCTCTTTTATGAATCCGATGGCTAGAATCCATCCCTTCTTTTATCTATGTGGGCACAGGCTTTGGATACGTGTCTAAAATAAAATGAGGGCTTTTATAATAAAAATGGAGCCCATTTTCTTATTAAAATAGCCCATCTTTAATATAAAATAAAAATAGGCTAATTTTATTCTAATAAGCCCTATTTTAGCCAAATAAAGCCCAAATTAATCAATGAAGATATTTTTGGAGTCTACTTATCGTGCACGAGAAATCCGAATAAGGCCAAGAGCAAAATAAACCTGTCCGACGATCGTTGTTTCGAGCCTACCAAGCCAAATCTCCTTATGACATCTCTTATTAGACTCGGTCTTCTAAGCCCTATCACTAGCTTAGAAGACCTTAGAAGACCAGCCCGTGGCATTAAATTGGGCCAAAAGCCCAATTACCGAAATGACCCTCTATATTTTGCCCCCTGGCTAAAAGCTCCTTTAGTAAAGTCATAAAAGGAGTTTTGGGCATTTCATTATGTAGATGTTTTCTTCAGAGTTGGTGTAGAATACTAATAAGAAGTTACACTTGACATGAAGTTGTGTACTGCATTGATATAGCCAATACTTCTTATATTTGTTAATGAACCAAACTTGTTATATTCGTGGATGAAGCAAAGTGAGTTGAAGTAGTTTTCTTCAAACTTGTTGTAGAATATCTGATGAAGCAATTTTGTTGTTGCATAAGCACTTAGGTTATCGAGTAGGCCAATATGTCTTAGGATTTCTTATATGGATTGAAGAACATGAAATAACCTTCTTTTTTCAAACTGTTGTTGAGAGATTCATTTCCTTACATTTATTTCATATTGCAACTTTATGATAATCATCTTGTCTTCTTCTTCTTCTTCTTTTTTTTTTTTCTATTTTTATAACGCTTAATATTTGAATGAAAGCAGTAAAATAAGCTCCAAAGCATGAAATTAATATTAACTTCTTTAAAATGATAGAGTGGCAACAACTTTGACCATAACCTCAGTAATCTCCATCTCATACTATCTCCTTTGTACTCCTCTTGTATTTGAATCGAACCTTACCACCCATGTAGTCAAGGCATCTTCTCTTGTGGAAAAACATATCGCCAAGCAATCACCCATCGATTATATGAATTAGTTATTTTACTTTATAAATTAATAATTTTGAACTTGGCAATAGAAAAATTTACTTAGGGTGAAAATGGTGATTATGAAAAATTCTACCCTACTTTCTTTGATTTCCATTGTGATTGAGTTTTGGAACCTTATTTAGATTATTTTATTTAGATTATTGGGTTTGAAATAGTTCCAATTGTGTGCTTTCAAAACCATGATAAATATCAATAATATTATACTTTTATATAAATACACGACATATGTTTAATATAAAACTTAAATTAAATGTAAAAAATTTAAAAATAAAATATTTTTATAAAATTAACACTGCATAATACGTATAAATATCATAAGAATAACATTTTGCATGGCATTTTGTATATACAAAATGCATATATGATATTAATATAAAAATCAACGATATATATTTAAAATTTAATATATATTGGTGATATAGTTAAGACAACCAAAATAATAACAATTACACCTTTTTATTTGAATTATGTTAACCACTAAAATATAATAATATATTCAATAATATTATAATAAGTTTGTTTCATGATATTTAGTAATTTAATATGTATTGGCATATTATAATAATGTAAAAATAATGCCAACTACTTTGATAAAATTACACTTTAAATTTGCTAGGATAGTAACATTACACACTAAAATATAGTAATACACGCGATAATAATATATATTTAGTAATATGTGATCTCTCCCCTTGTCACCAAAAGAACCCCAACGTAAGGGGTGGCCGGATTAGTCGAGGCCACCCCTTCTCTCTAAACATTTTTGTTTTCTTCATCACTATAAATCTATAGATCCATGATTGCTAATATATCAATGTTGTAGATCTACTACTTTTGATCTTAGATTTTTTGTCTTTTTCCATCACTCCCACCATCGTTGACCAATGACATCACGATTCTACCATTATAAGTTTACTTTTTAATAGATTCAATTAGATTAAAGATTGTGGTGGTAGACAAATTATTTTTTTATCAATTTTTTAAATGAGTAGATTTTTTTTTTCCTTATTTTCTTGTGTTGTTTTGTTTCCATACGTATGCATGCGCTATCCTGTGGGATTTGTTTTACTCGCTAATATGGTGAGTTTTTCCTTGGATAAATTGTAACCCTAGTGATAAACATTTTGTCGTCTGAAGAGATGTGCCAATTACTCGGATGTGTTTTTATATCCTTAACTTTTTGTTAGTCAATCTTGTTATGTCGATTGATATGATTGATATAATTCTACTCAAATGAACAAAATTCATCCATTCTGTCAAAAAAAAAAAAAAGAAAAGAAAAGAAAGAAAAACGTAATATATCGATATATTACACCGACAACGAGACATTTTATTGCAATCACTTCTTATTAGAATGGTACTTCAAGTAGTAAAATAGGATAAAGGGTGATCCAAGATGTCATATAGATAATTTTATCAAGTTCACGAACCAGTGTGACAATATAAGAAGTTGAATGCTTTAATTTAACAATGCTTAATCTCTGAGTAGTGGTAGCTTCAACATGAGGAATTTCAATAAGATTTAATCTAAGGTCCTTTGGGAGTATAGAATTAGTTTTTTACTTTTTCCCTAATTACAATAGAGGAGGGGTAATTCAAACTTGGGACCTCTCATATGAAAGACCAGGAGATATGTCATTAGACTATAAGCCCATTGGCAAAAAAAGTTAAATGATACCTACTAATTCAAGAACCATTAATAAATTATTTAGAAGGGCAAGGGACAAAACCAATGAGGTGTTTGAAAGCCCTTAATGAGCTTTTGGATGAAATTTGAAAAGGTTGAAATTATTTAAAGAGACTAAGGATATGTGTGAAGCAAGTTTCTAGAGGATAACTGACTCGCCAACTATTTAAAGACCTATATAGTTTTGGAACAAGTTTAGTTATTGTTTTGAAATCCTACATGATTTTAGATCGGTTACAAGTTTTAGACATAACCGATGGAAAAACCTAACTGGACAAATCATATAATAATTTTTTATATAATAAAAGCTTATTATCACTAAAGATTGTTGTGTGTTTTATTCACATTCACTCATCTTCATAACTTTATCCCATAAAATCCTATTTGTTAAACTTGTATGTTTAATATGGATTTTAATGAGACAATTAGTTACACAATTAACTATCCAATTGTGTTAAATTACACTTAATTAGTCGAATAATGGGATGAACAATATGCTAGAAAATATGTGTTTTGTATATATTATTCTCTAGAGATTATGCAGGATTTAGCAGGGAAAAGTTCTTGGGCACAATCTTCTTCATGGGTCACCTTGAAGGCTTGGTGAATCCATCCATTTGTGGCGTAGCAAGCTCAAGTCATAGGCTTGACAAGATCAAAGAACCTCAGCTTTGGTTGAGGGCTAAATCCAAGGCGCGACAAGTTAAGGTGCAAATTCATCATGGTGTGACAAGTTTGAATTCAAGGCTCAAAGAAGCATAGACTTGGTCAAGGGTCAAATATAAAGTTCAAATATAAGGTGCGACAAGTCTAAGGTCTGATGGTTTAAAATATGGAGCCAATGTAGCATAAAAGAGCTATCACGTGCATTTAATGTTTGATGATTTTGAGATGTTATCTCTAAAGGACATTTAAATATTTGATGGTTATAAATACATGTTCCCTTAGAGATTCAGATAGTGACGTGGAAAAAAAGAAAAGAACTATGAAGTGTGAAATCTTTTTAAGATCTTTAATTTGTAAACATACAAATAAGAAAAATTTCTCATTATCTTGGTATTCTTATTCATTAATTTGCAAAATTTACAAAAAGAGAGAAAAACATTTAAGGCATCTTATGAGAGAAGGAAATATTTTATTTCCTATGCGTTGTAAAGCGGTGTACTACTTAGCTTGAGCGAGTGTGATTGTGATTAATAAAGTGTGTGATTGTGATCAATAAAGTATGTGAAGTCCTTAGTTGGAGGCAATTGGTGATTGTGGAGAGTAGAAAGTGGGCCGACCTCTACTTTAATATGGGCTCACAATCTTGTATCCCTCTTTCTTTTATTTTCCATCTTATAATTTGTTATTGTGATATCCGCTACAATTAAATTTCATTTTTATTTGATTTGTTGCATAAAGATTAATTAATAATGTATTTTAGGTTAAATACTCAATTCACCCCCCTCTCTTGAGTAATTTCTAGTGTGTTTTCATTTGGTATCAGAGCTACATCTCTAATTTTTTGTGTTTAATCGCATTTTAAGTAAAGATCATGACATCAAATACACTAAGGTTTCTAAAGGGGCAAGCCGTCAATAGACCACAGCTTCTAAGTAGGAGTAACTACTCATATTGGAAGTGTAGAATGAAAATATTTCTAAAAGCTCAAAATAGATTAATATTGAATATAATAGAATATGGACCTACAACGATAGAAGGAAAAGAAGAAAAAGATTATAATGAAGAAGATTGAAAAAGATTACATTTAAATGATATAGCTATGAACATATTGCATTGTGGTCTAAATGAAAGTGATTTCAATAGAATCTGCACATGTAAATCAGCAAAAGATATATAAGATGAACTAGAAAAGACTTCTGAAGGAACTTCAAGAGTAAGAGATAAAAAATAAGTCTTTTATGTGGATAGTTTGAAAATTTTAAAATGCTTCTAAATGAATATATAAATGAAATGCATAATAGATTCATCAACATCATAAATCTTTTGAGTTTTCTTGGAAAGAATTTCATTAATGTGGAAATAAATTTTAAACTGCTCAGGTCACTAACCAAGGATGGGAAGCAAAGAGAACAACCATTGAAGAAGCATGGGATTTAAGTGCCATAAGCAAAGAAGAACAACCATTGACGAAGTATGGGATTTAAGTGCCATGAGCAAAGAAGAACTCCTTAGCACACTTAAGACACATGAGATTAATAAGAAGTAAGAAGAGGAATGAAACAAAAAGGCCATTGCTTTAAAACCCACAAGTCATGATTCCGATGAAGAAGAAGATGCTGATGATAATAATGACGAACTTGTCTGGATGGCCAAAAAGTTTAAGAAGCTCATGAGGTCCAATAACAAGGAAAAAAGAATGAACGATGATAGTAGCTCATCAAGATACAAAAAGAAGGATGTGATAACCTGCTACAAATGTCACAAACCAGGGCACATCCAACAATATTGTCCATTACTTAAGAAAGCATCTAAGAGATCTAGAAAGGAAGCTCTCATAGCCATTTGGAGTAATGATAACTTAAGTAACTTAGATGAGGATGTATGCTTCATGGCACTGAATGATGAGGTAAATTCTTAATCTTCCCCTTCTTATGATGAAGTGTGTGCAATGTATGATAAAATCTGCAGTAGGTTAATAAAAGTAGAGAAAAAGAACATCATGCTTAAAACATTAATGATAAAAGTAGGAGAAGAGCTGGATAAATTTAGAGTTTAGCATGAGGAGATTAAAATAGAAAATGAAAAGCTACATGAAGAAATTAATGTTTTAAAATAAAAAAAATGACAAGTTGAATAATAAATGTAACAAGTTAAAAAGCAAAAATGATGAGTTAAGTAAGATCAATGAGAAGTTAACAATTGAAAATAATTTACTTGATCTTGAAGTTAAAATTGTAAATATGATGATAATGTTGCATGTGCTAATAGCAATAAAGGAACTTTAAAGGAGCCAAAGGAACTAAGGAATGAAAATAGTTTACTAAAAGCTAGCTTAGATGATTCAAAAGCAACTATACCGAAGTTTACCAAAGGGAAAAAGAACTTGAACACACTTATTGGAAATCAAAGGTGTGATTCAAATAACTATAGAGTTGACTATAATAGAGAAATTAGCTGCAAATCCCATAAAACTCGTTTTGTAAAAGCTACTCATAGGGCATGCAACTATTGTGGTAGAACTAATGATATTGCGCACAATTGTGCAATAAGAAGAACCATGTATTTGAATTATAAAAGCAAGCTAGTTTGGGTTCCTAAAAGAGAAATCCTTGTTACACCTAACCAAAAAGAACCCAAACTTAAATGAGTATCAAAGAAATAATCCCCTATTTTGTAGGAATCTTCAAGTGGAAACAACAAATAGTACTTAGATAGCAATTACTCTAGACACATGATTGGAGATGCTTCCAAGTGCACAACTTTAGACTTGAAAGATCAAGGGGATATCACCGTCGGAGATAACCAAAAGTCAACTGTTCTTGGAGAGGGTAACATTATGATAAAGAAATATGTAAATTTTAAGAATGTTCTTCTAGTTGATGATTTAAAACATAAAACGCTTAGTGTAAGTAAATTATGATAATGATTTTAGAGTAACATTTTTTGCCAATAAATGCTCCACTAAAAGAATTGACAATAACTAAACTTATTTTGAAGGGTATAGACAAAGAAATATTTAAAAAATTAATCGAAACGATTTCAAATCATCAAATGAAACTTATCTATACTCTTAAAATGACAATAGTTGTCTATGACATAGAAAATTGGGACATGCTAGCATGGATATAATTTCAAAACTTGTTAAAAAGAATCTTGTCAAAGATTTATCAAAAATAAATTTTCAAAAAGATAAGATTTGTCAAATATGTCAACAAGGAAAGCAAAATAATACTTCTTTTAAGTCTAAAAATGCTATTTCTACTTATATGCTATCAGAACTATTGCATATATACTTATTTGGTCATACTTAAACGTTAAATTTAGGAGGCAAAAAAATATACTTTGGTTATTGTTGATGACTTCTCTAGATATACATGGACTTTCTTCCTTGCGTCTAAAGACGAAACAAACAATGTCTTTTTCAGATATTGCAAAAAGGTTTAAAATGAAAAATGTCTCAATATTGTAACTATTCGAAGTGATCATAGGGGAAAATTTGAAAATTATGAAATGGATGATTTTTGCAGTAAAAATGGAATTGAACATACTTTTTCATCACTTAGAACTCTACAACTAAATGGTATAGTTGAAAAATAGCTAGAATCATATTGTGTGAAAATAATTTACCTAAATACTTTTAGGTTGAAGCTGTTAACACTGCATATTATATATCAAACAGTTTTCTTAAGACCAATTCTTAAGAAAACCCTCTATGAGCTTGGGAAAGGAAGAAGACCTAACATATCTTATTTTCATTTATTTAGCACAAAATGTTATATCTTAAACAATGGAAAGGAACAACGAGCTAAATTTGATGCTAAAAGTGATGAAGACATTTTTCTGGGTTACTCTTTAACTAGTTTAGTACATAGTGTTTAATAAGAGAACCTTGGTTGTAGAAGAATCTATTTATGTTGCTTTTAATGATTTTTTGCATCATTTATGTTCAAGTGATGATGTGGATAATATTTGTGCTGATTTAAATAAGTTTTCTCTTGAAAACAATAATAAAGAAGTGAATAAACGAGATGAGCATACTATGAATGGATATGTTAACAATGATTCTAAAGTTTGGAAATATACAAGATCAAACCCAAATGATTAATAATTGGTAAGCCTTCTAATATGGTACAAATAAGATCTTCCTAAGAAATATGGTAATCTAGTCTTTTTTATCCCAAATCGAGCCTAAAAATACTGAAGAAGTCTTAAAAGATGAATTATGGACACAAGCTTTGCAAGAATAATTAAATCAATTTATAAGGAATGAAGTTTAAAACTTGGTTCCTAGACCCAATAGTAGACCAGTTATTGGAACTAAGTGGGTTTATAGAAATAAACTAGATGAAGTAGAAATAATAACAAGAAACAAAGCTCGATTAGTAGCTAAAGGATATAATTAAGAAAAATGTATAAATTTTGATGAGACCTTTACCTTGTTTGCTAGACTAGAAGCTATTATAATGCTTTTGGCATTTGTTGTATTCAAGAACTTTACTCTTTTTCAAATGGATGTCAAAAGTGTTTTCTTTTTTAAATGGTTTTATAAAAGAAAAATTCTATATAGAGCAATCATCGAGATTTGAAAATAATGAATTCCTTGATCATGTTTATAGATTAAACAAAGCTTTTTATGGTCTCAAGGTAGAGCTGGTATGAAAGACTTAGTAGCTTCCTATTG
The DNA here is from genome assembly GCA_024138025.1 of Combretum micranthum. Classification (NCBI taxonomy): domain Eukaryota; kingdom Viridiplantae; phylum Streptophyta; class Magnoliopsida; order Myrtales; family Combretaceae; genus Combretum; species Combretum micranthum. The sequence goes on along the minus strand of JAMXBD010000270.1, from coordinate 847,077 downwards.
AACATATGATTTTCTGGAGGAAAAATTGACACTACTCTTTTTATCAAAAGTCACAAGTCAGACATATTGATTATATAAATCTATATGGATGACATTGTATTTGGAACTACAAATATGATTTTTATAAATGAATTTGTTGAGTCCATAAGAACAAATTTGAAATGAGTGTGATGGGAGAACTCAGTTATTTTTTAGGTTTTAAAATAAAGCAATCTGGAAATGGGAGCTTCGTAAATCAATCTAGATATATCAAAGAACTCTTGAAAATGTTCAAAATGGATAATTGCAAAACAAGACCTACACACATGAGCGCAAATGTAGAACTTGATAAAGATGAAAATGGACAAAATGATTGTGAAATGTTTTATAGAGGCATGATAGGAAGTTTGTTATATGTAACAGCTTCAAGACTTGATATTATGTTGCCGGTGTGTGTATGTGCATGATTTCAATCTTATTCAAAAAAATCACACTCGAGTGCAATAAAACACATACTTAAGTATCTTGCAGGTACTATTGAAATTGGCTTGTGATATCTAAAGTTTACCTCTTTTGACCTTGTTGGATACTCTGATGATAACTTTGTAAGGTGCAAAGTAGATCGGAAAAGCACAATCGGCACAAGTGGCACATGCTACTTTCTTGGAAACTCCCTAATATCTTGGCACTTAAAGAAATAAAATTTGGTTACGCTTTCAATTACCAAAGCTTAGTATATAACTATCTGTAGCTGTTGTGCATAAATCTTATGGATGAAACAAAACAAACTTTGTTAGATTATGGATTAAAGTATGAAAATATTCCAATTCGCTGTGATAACATAAGTGCTATAAATTTAATTAAAAATCTGATCTAATACTCAAGGACTAAGCATATCGAAATTAAACATCATTTCGTTAGAGATCATATTCTAAATAATGATATCAGCTTAAAATTTATTAATACAAATAATCAAATTGTTGATATTTTTACAAAACCCTCGAGTAAGAGTCGTGTTTTACACTTTATGTAAAGAATTGGACACGATCAAGTAGGATGAGCTTTAAATATCATGGAGACAAGATGATCTAGATCTTGATCTAAGGATAAAAGAAATATTTATCTCTTCATATATGGTTCTGTTATGTTTGTAATATGTTTTGCTTGCAAAAATTTATGATATGTTATTTGTGTGTATGCTCAAACCAAATTTTTGCTCAAACCTAGTTTTTAATGTTTGAACATGCTTAGTGATGCATTTTGGACTTATTTGAAAATATTTGAATATTTTTTTAGACTTATTTATGCATGCTTGAAAAACATATTTTGTAATTTTTTGATAGCAACTTGCACTAATTTATGATATGTAGATGCTTTTTCATGTCTAAAACCATTTTAAAAATTTTGTGTTGCTTGTGCATCTCTCTTTATGTGAAATTTTCGGAGTTTATCTTCTTATTTTTGATGAGTACTGAGGGACAAATATGTTGTGTACTCAATTAACTCGCATGAAATATGTTTCTGATGAGTTCAAAGGGGGAGAAAGAGAAATGTTAATATATTGAATGGAGGAGAGAAATGTTGTTTGATGATGCTATTTGATGAGTACATAGGGAAGAGATATGTTGAATGCATATAGGTCATATTGTGCTTGTTTGATCATTAAGTGTAAGTTTTATTTCCTTAGAATTAAGCATTAAGTTCTTTGAATCAAATTTGAAAATTCTTTGAAATTCGAATGCTTATTTGAGGGAGATTATGCTTAATTGAAAAGAAATTGATTATGCATGATTGTCCTCATAAAAAAAGAGAGAGATTGTTGAACTTATGTGTTCAACATGGATTTGATGAGACAATTAGTTACACAATTAACTATTTAATTGTGTTGAATTACACTTAATTAGTTGAATAATGTAATGAACAATATGCTAGAAAATATGTGTTTCGCATATATTGTTCTTTGAAGATTGTGTCGGATTTAGCAAGGAAAAATTCTTAAGCATAGTCTTAGTTGTGGGTCACGTCGAGGGCTCAACAAATCCATATATTTGAGGTATGGCAAGCTCAAGTCTCAGGCTTGACAAGATCAGAGAAGCTCAGCCTTGGTTGAGGGCTAAATCTAAGCAACAACAAGTTATGGTGGGACATTTATCAGGGCGCGACAAGTTTGAATTTAAGGCTTGGAAAAGTACAGACTTAGTCGAGGGTCAACTATAAGGCGTGATAAATTGATGCACGACAGTTCAAAATATGGAGCTGATGTGGAATGAAAGAGCCGTTACGTGCATTTAATGCTTGGTGATTTTAAGACGTTATCTCTAACGGACATTTAAATGTTTGATGGTTATGAATATATGTTCCCTTGGAGATTTAGATAGCGTCGTAGCTAAAAAGAAAGAACTATGAAGTGCGAAATCTTTTTTAAGAGCTTTTATTTGCAACATACAAATAAGCAAAATCTCTCATTATCTTTATATTCTTGTTTATTAATTTGCAAAATTTGCAAAGCGATAGAAAAACATTTAAATGCTTTGTTCTTGAGCATCTTGTGAGAGAAAAAAATATTTTATTTCCTATGTGTTGTAAAGTAATGTATTGCTCCACTTGAGCGTATGTGATTGTAATCAATAAAGTGTGAAGTGACTGAAGTCTTCAATTGGAGGCAATTGATTATTATGGAGAGTAGGAAGTGGGCCGACTTCCACGCTCAAATTTTTTATCCCTATCTCTTTTATTTTCCATATTATAATTATTATTGTGATATCCACAGCAATTAAAGTTTAATTTTTATTTGATTTATTCCATAAAAATTACTTAATTGTATATTTTAGGTCAAATACTCAATTTACCCTCCTTATGAGTATTTTCTAGTGCGTTTTCACTATTATAAATTCCAAAAACTATATTATTTTATTCATAATGTAACAAGGAGATAGTGTACTCATGTACACATACATATATGTACACATATCCTACATTATATACAATTAGAAATTGCTAGACTTTGAAAGGTAATGCAAGTTACAAAAATGCTTGCAAATGTCACAAGAAATGTGATAATCATATGTTTTATTATTTTTTTTAAATGAAAAAGAATCTAATTAGGTCAAGATGAGTTGCGAGTTTGCAAAATTTCAATTGGGGTGGGTCATGGGTATAGTGGAAAAACCCTTATAAGGTTTTTATTGGATTTTGGGAAATCTAATAAAGTGCTAAGGCAAGTATGGGTTTTATATAACTCATTTTAAATCCTTCCTGATTACATTGCCAGAAGAACTTGATATGTAAACGAGCTAAATTACTAAATGGGGCATGTTAAGGAAATCTATATAGAATCCAAGCCAGCTTAATCATTTATTAATAATACAAAAAAAGTTGTCCCTAATAATAATTCAGTCTGTTAACATCACCGTTCTTTAGTTCTATATCCTTTAAAATAAAAATTTAGGTTAAAAAAAGTAATATCCATGTTGAAATAGTATTTAGAAAACATACACACACATGCATTCTGACGAATATAATTCTACGATATTATAACATATATACAATAGTCTAAATGTAAACCCCCAAATTTTCGGAATCGGTTTAGCATAAAACCCTAAACCGGAAGTCAAACGGAACCTTAAAAGTCAACAAAACCCTAGTTTACCGTATCAAACTAAATCCGGCATTGCCACTTTCTTTGGCCATAGAAAACGAAGTTGGGATAATCAGCTAAAATAGTTCGTAATAACCATAGGTTTTATAAATTTTCAGTTTCGCAAAATTCAGATGTCCTTCGAACCCGAACGAACCAGTTCTTGAAAAACGTGTCCGGAAGCCCGAATAGTAAAAATATTCCGAATACACCGTTAGACGTAAAAATATAAGTTTTCCAAAAATATCAGTTTCGTAATTTTTCGGTAAGTAAAATAACAGATATAGCTATTATACGCGTATTTTCTTACTACCGGTACTTTAATTGTCATATCTACTTTACATTACACTATTCATTACTATTTTACACTATTCTCTTATCTCTACTTTTTCTTACACCTATTCTTACACTCTACAAAACCTATAATCTTAACTTTTTACCTTTCCCATAACTTTATATCACATCTACCTTACAATTATATCTTTTATTTCTTCAAAAAGTCAAAAAAGTAAAACAATTACCCCTCCCCCATGCATGGTCGGCGGCCCCCCTCTCTCAATGCTCTCAATTTGTTTTAATTTTTCTGTATTTTAATCACACAAAAATCACTCCTCAATTTCCTATAAATACCCTCCTCCTCTTTCACTTCTTTCACACCACTTCTACACTAAAATTACTCTCTCAAAATCTCTCAAGAATTTCTCTCCAAGAAGTTCTTTCAAGAAGTCCTCTTTAACTCATCTCCTTTAGGTAAAAAGTTCTTCAAGAAGTTTCCATGTTCATCTACTTAGTATGAACTTAATGTGTGTTTTCTAAAACCATGAATGTTAAGAAAGCAACAATAGGTTCATACTTTATTTTTGTTCATAATCATAATTTCTTTATGTTCATGTTTCTTTTATATTCATTTATGTTTCTCTTATGATTATTTATGTTTCTTTTATGTTCATAACTATCTACTATCTACTATATATAGCTATATATTCTATTTAGAGCATATAAGCTCATAATCTTACAATTTATTTATCTTTCATGCAATTTATTTACTTCAATGCATTTTATTTATTCCAAGTTGTTTTTAAGACTAGTCTCTAGTCTTAGACTTGTCCTCATCAAGTCAAAACAAGCTTTTCTTTCTTTCATTTTATCTTATTATGGGACTAGTTTACTCCTTAGTCCCGGGAGCCTTGAAAAAGCTAAGACTCCAATACTTGACTTTATTATTATGCTTTATGTTATTTTGGTTATTATTATCCTCATAATCATGTTCATTTAGATTGCTGTCCAAAAATTTTATTTTCTAAAGATAATTAAACAAAAGAAGGATTTTTGTCACTTGAAAATAAGTTTATGAAGCATAAAAATATATAAGATAACAAAAATAAACTCATTCCTTTTCATGTTGCAAAAAGAACTCACTATAATTTTATAAACTACTTTTACTTTAAAGAGCCACTTAGATCCTTATTACCCCACCTTGTTTTTTTTAAAAGAAAATATTTTGTTGATAAAAACGGTTCTTTTCATAAGAAAGAAAATAAGATGGATGACTAAGGAAATTTTTAAGTAAAGACCTTTGCAAACAAATAGGCAAAGAAAATTTATGGTTTGAAAATAATAAAGTTATTTTTTTCAAGTTACAAGAAGAAGTTAATAAGATCATAGAAATTAGTTTTCTACAAAAAGTCCTTAATTGTTCCACATTGTTTTTATGAAGAAAACAAATTTTCATGCATGGATGATTATTTTTGAAAAATATGAGACATGAGAAAAAGAATGAGAAATATCAAGTAAGGATTTTTGCAAAACAAGTAAACAAAGGAATTTACAAGAAAAATGAAGAATAGCATATTTCCTAGAAAACTTCAAATATAGTATTAATGTAACTTAGAAAGTAGAAACTTTTATTTTCAAAGGTCACTTAGAAAAAGATAAAAAAAAAAAAAACCAACATAAAACTTTTTTAGAAAATAAAGAAAACGAGTTATTCATTTCAAAGAAATTTACAAAAACAATTTCCGAAAAGCTTCAACCCGACATTGTTTTACCTAAGAAAAATAATTGGACAACAAGACACTTGTGCATGCTTAAATATGAGTTATATAGTTATAAAAAGAGAATTTTTCAACTATATAGATAACTAAGTATTTATCAAACAAATTTTGATTTCTTGAACCGAAGTTGTTTTTACTTGGAAATCCGTGGTGAATTTTATCACTACTTTTTCAGAGCCTATATGGCCTTGTTTGTTGGATATAATTTTGGAAATGGGTAGATCTTTTTGAGTAGGTAGAAATCGGTATATTATATGCGCGATTCCGAGTTAAAATGACCAAGTTATGGTCATTTTAAGTTGGAACATTCTTCTATACGAACTTTAACGTTCTTTGACATTGTTTTGTCAAAATTCAAGAAATTCATCAAAGAAAACTCATTATGGGTATTTTCTTTGGGTATATTCTTTGGTTAGTTGACCCCGAGGAATGATTTCTTCACCCCGAGAATTATTACGATTAAGTGGTGTATGTGAACGACTCATCCGCTTAGAGGAATAGACGATAATGGCATCGTGAGTTTATTTCCATTAAATGCTATACTTGTTGTGCCTGTAAATTAGTTGCACTAGAGTTAGGAAAAGATAAACCGATATGTATGTAAAATAATTCATTGAAAGAATCCTAAGAATATCGAAGCCAGAATTGTTCTAAGTGATTGTTTTAGTTTAATATTGATTTGTGTGAAATTCCTTGATCGCCATAAAGTTGAAAATAATTATGTTATGACTTTATAAATTAATGAACTCATGCATACCACGAAGTGAGTCACATTGCATGGTTGGGTTATTATCCTTGGGTGAGAAGGATAATAAGCTCATGTCGAAAGCAACACTTGGCGGAAGATCCGAAAGCGATTGCTTGGCGGCTTAATGGAATATGCTTGGCGGTAGATCCGAAAGCAAGGTCAATCAAGTAGATTCGGAACGCTCGACGATGTGTGCTCGTGAGCAAGAAAACATTTTTATTTAAAACTACTTGAATTGAGGTTATGTATCACCAAACCCCGAATGGAGGGCGTAAATCCATTCAACATATAGTTCCCGGAAAACTATATGCTTGTTTGCCCACGTGCTTATGCATTACATTTGTTTGATTAAATCAACTTGTTTGAATCTTGTTACAAGAAGTTATTTATGAAAATAGTTCTCACTAAGCCTATTAGCTTATACCTCGATAGATATCTTTTGCAGTTTCCTTACTTATGGTTAAGGCCACGTGGACCATGCGGGCAGGTAATCTCTCTTGAACATTAGAAACTTGGGTAAAGCGTAGCATAGTATTAGCATGCAAATATTTTATAATAGATTAGTAATTTAGGGAGTTGTCCCTAAGTTTGTAAAGTCTTTGCCATGAATGAATAATTATTGTGAGTCCTCTTTTCTTAATATGTTTCTATATCTCCTTAAGCTTCATAATTCCATATATGGTCCTCTAAAATTGTGAAAGTACGCCTTACACTTAATATAAAAGCTTTTGGGAATGGCTAAGGTTGTCATACTTAAGCTTTAATATTGAGTGTGGCGGACTGTCATGTTTAGGGTACCCATTGGGGCGTGACACTAAATATAGATTATTATAATTATATCACTAAATGAAAAATAATGCGTCTCCTATACATATCGAGTTGTCAACATATGTTGCATAAATTGTTATCCTTATATTTCTTCTGCAATTATTTGTGATATTACACACTGTTAGTCCTCAGCATAGTTAATTATAGCAGCATGAATTTCAGAATTTTATTTCCACTAATGTCATGCTTGTATCAGTACATAGTTTAACCGTTTTGCACAACGCCCCTTCTTCTTCTTCTTCTTCTTTTTTTTTTTTTTTTTTTTTTAATGACATTTCATTTCATCAATGTGTTGTTTTTCTTAATTTTATTTATAAGAATAATTATAAATATTTTTATATATTTTCATACACACACGCATAAGTATCATTAATTAGCTAGTATTTTCACTATTTAAGTTGTTTTCTTTTAACTTCCTTTATGAGGATATATTTATTATATACATAAATGCATAGTTCATTCATTTAACATGAGTAGTTATTGATTTCCTTCTTCTTTGACCTAAAATTGCTATTACCATATTGACTTGGGGGAGTGACAATTCATAATGAAATATTATTATATCATCCAATGATTCTCTCTTTATAATAAATACTTGAGATATATTTTATCTTTTATTTTAATAATTGCTTGTTTTACTTTTTTATGTCAAGTGAACATTACAATAGCTATTATAAGCCAATTACATTCCCTTTGAATTAAAATCTAATTCCCTTCTTATTACATAAGGTGAAGTGAACAAGCCTGTGGTTAATTAATAGCCTTTTATACTTGTATATTTACATATGAGTGTTTTTAGACAATATATTTATTACTTGCTTACTCATCCTTTATACCTATATAAAACTATAGCTATATTTATTGCAAATAAAATCTATGATATGTAGGGTTAGACGTAGGATTATATGACTACGGGGCTGGACCTTAATTAAGTTAATTTTAAAATTATTTATTAACATTCACTTGCCATAACAATTATATTACATCTTATATATCTATGAGAATTTCATAATGATTTCAATGTGATATTTTTTAAAATTTCATGAAAAAAATCATTCAAACAATAATTAAGAGTATTTAGTGCATTTTATCAGAGATGTTATATATGTGTTATTTGAAAATTAATTATTAAAAAAAACATAGAGTTAATATATGTATAAATTTTATTTTTAATAAAAATAAATTATAAAATATATCTAGATAGGATATTTATTCAATACTTTGTATTCATTTTTTTTCTAACAATATTACGTGTAAAAAAAAAATGTTACTAAACCAAATTATATAATTAATGTGCAGTGTGATCGCTTTTAGCATAAATAGATCATAAAATATATGTAGATAGGATAGTTATTCAATAATGCATGTACATTTAGATAATATTAATTAAAGAAAAAGAGGTTACTAAATCAAATTATATGATTAGTGTGCAATATGAATTAATTGTAATACGAATAATAATAATTATTACATTATGATATACTTTGAATATAAAATAGTTATTAACAATAATCTATTTAGTTTGATAATTTTATAATAAAAGAATTTAATGTTATTAGTAATTGTGAAAGAAAAAGTTAAAAAGAAACACACATATACACACATATATATAGAGAGAAAGTAGTTAGTATAAGAGAGAGAAAATAGCTAGTGTAATAAATATATGATTAGTGTGCAATACGAATTAATTGTAATACGAATAATAATAATTATTACCTTATGATATACTTTGAATATAAAATAGTTATTAACAATAATCTATTTAGTTTGATAATTTTATAATAAAAGAATTTAATGTTATTAGTAATTGTGAAAGAAAAAGTTAAAAAGAAACACACATACACACACATATATAGGGAGAGAATAGTTAGTGTAAGAAAGAGAAAATAGCTAGTGTAATAAATATATGAAAAGAATAAAAAAAGTGCTCCTATCTGATTTGAATTCATGATCTCATGAATGTAAAAGTAGATATTTAAGTTTAACCATTAGGCCACACTTATTATTATTATTTTTTTCATAGTTCTCTCTTTATAATATACATATAACATATATATATTTTTTAAAAACATTTAAAAATTAATTTTTTCCAAGTCTGGAGCGCCACGAACCATCGGCCCCCTAGATCCGCTCCTGATGATATGTTTTCTTACTTCCGGTAGGATTATATTTAAATTATTTAATTATTTTCGTACTCAATATCAAAGTCATTTCAATGCTAAAATACGTCAAAGTACATGATGATTTATCAATCATGAAACTTGATCGTCCTACCAACTTCACTCGAGGTAGTTTAAAGTTCTACTTACTAAAAGCTCTTCAAGGCTTTTTATTGCAAAAAATCAAGTCAATGTAAACTCTTAAAAATAGTTATTTGTAAACTATATATGCTCAAAATACCATCAACATTCTTTAGACACTTTGTGCATGAATATGTAAGGGATACGAATACGAACTAGGTGCTGACTACTGTAATGAGGGTTTAAAAATATGAATATAAAATTTTATTTATTTAGGGTAGACTCATGGCCTAGGTAACAGGGCTTGACGAGTCCGGTTCAATTATTAGGATGATTTGGAGAAATTTGTCATGGTGGTCTTGGGACAGGGATCGTTAGACTGGTTCACCGTATCCAACTTTTCTCAGGTAGGATTATGCACAGAAGAGATGACTATTGACCTTGAACCATGAGGGGCTCATTCAGGATAACCATGAATTGAGCTTGCTTCATCTTATTCGTTGATCATTGAGGTGATCTAATGGCCGTCATCTACCCTAAGTGTCATAAATACTCAGTCACTCCTCCTCATTTCCAACTTTTCGAAGAGAGAAGACAAACAACAGTATGCACAGGAGGTTTTGTTCAAGAAGATCAAACAAGACAACTCAAGTGATTTCTACTCCAATTGCTCAAGAAGTGTAAGGTTGACGCGCGAGGTCTATTCAAGCTTCCTTGCCTGTCATTTGTGCATTTGAGATATTGAGACTGCCTGTTCCTCCTCCTTTGTCATTCTCTCCAAGTCATCCCATCATCAAGTGTCATTTCTTCAACAGTATTTTAAAGTCACGTGCGAGGTACGAGATCTACACGACGTGTGCATGACCGCTATTAATAAGGACCCTACATCTACAAATACATTTTCAAGCTTCTAATTCAAAAATAATGCATGTTTATTTACTTGGTATTGTCCTTGACAGGTGGATGACCTTTTTGGTTGGTGCGACCTCTCGGCTTGGTAAGTTTTCGAAAGAAAAATGAAATGTAAATGAGAAAGGGAAAAGAAAGATAAAGAAGCTGGGAAGGAGAGGAACCAGGCTGGACGTGGGTGCTCGTAATGATCCTTTGCTGATAAATTACAATGGGAAGGGGGAAGATTGAAGTGGCGTGGCAAATATTGTGGTACGTTGGCTAGGTGAGTGGCCCTTTCTTCTTAGAGTGATGGCTCCACTTGCTGGATGGGGCGGCTACTGGCTCTCCTTGAAGAATGTTTGAGTTGTTGTTGAGGAGTCGGCTGTGGAAGGGGGTGACGCCAGCTGTCTCAGCTGGAAGGAATTGAAGAAGAGGGACATGGATGATGAATTGATGATGTATATGTGTGTTGCCACGGCTTGAATGTTGTGTGCTTCTTGTCGGTTGCTGGAATAATTAAAAGGAAGAAGAGAAGGAAGATGGACATGGCTATATATGTGTGTACACAAAAGGACAAATAAAACGCTATAAATGGCGTGCAAAACTGATAAGTCTATAAAGAGTTATAAACAAAACAAAACTTTTCAAAGAAAACAAAATTGCTCCTACGAGACCCTAAACGAAAGAGTTTGCCTGAAATCAGTATAGCTCAGCACTAGTTCTGATTTTTTTGAGTTAGCTTGTTTCCTTTAAAATAAGGTCTTTATATCATCCAATAGTCATAGATCAGTTTTCATCCCACTTTTCTATGTACCGATTTGCTACTATCTTCACCTCATAAGAGAGAAGTAAAAAGCGAGGAAGAATTTAAGTAATGAAAAGAATGGAAGAAGGGTATGTGGAGGATGAGGTGGAGGTAGTTGATTGTTGTTGGATCTAAAAGAGAAGATGAGGGTGTATTTTCATGTGATAAGAATGGAATGGAGAGTGCAAGGAGAGGCTTGGGATGGGTGCAGGGGCTTCTTATAGACCCTTAGCCGGCTGGAAGGGATGATGAGCCAGAACAATGTTTAGTTGAAGTGTTGCCTGTTTGTTTGTCGATGACTTGTGATGATTTATACGTGGTATTGCTTATGGTGTTTGACTAGTCAATTTAAGTTTGAGAGTGGGTAAAGTACATGACTATGACCGGTCAATAGTATGTTACAAATAGGGTAGTTTAGATTTTTGGATGTTTGGAATTATCTAGTGAAGGTGTAGTTGACATTTCTATCTATTTATGCATTTGAAGTTGTTATTATATTTATAAACGTATTGCATTAATTTTTTGAATTATGTCGGATTTGAATTTGTGATTGTTGTTATTATTTATATGATCAATTTGATTAAATCAATCGTTTAAAATTTATTGAGTTTATTTTATACGAGATAAGTTTTATTGACGGTATCTAAACTTTTTAGTTGATAATGAAAATATACCTAAAAATAATTTTGTATAAAAAAATACCGAAATTTTCTAAAAATTTTGTCTAAAATATATTCGGATGATTCCGCCTATTATTCTGTCTAACTGTCGATGTAAATACCGAACTTTATTAAAAAATCATTTTTCTGTCCTAGTTAGCAATTTTTATCTAATTTTTTCTTTTTTTCTTTTTTACTTTCCGCTTTCTCTTTTCCCTCTTCCCTAAGAACATCTTCTTCTTCTTCGCAGAAGACCTCTCTCTCTTTGGAAACCACTTTCTCTCTTTAACCATAAGCGGAGAAGGGCCTGGGTTCGATCCTTCTTGTGGTCAAGAGGGAATTTTTTGAAAAAAAAAAAAAAATGGTGCGTGCAAGCTCGTACTTCCACCTTAGCGACCCATGTGCTTCTTCCTAACATACCCCATCTGCCATTGATGGAGGAAGCAAGCTCGGACTTTCATGTTTTTTTTTTTTTTTCAACCTACTTTTGATTTTGATCTTCTTCTTCTTCTTCTTCTTCTTCTTCTTCTATTTTGGGTTCTTGGTCTCCCTCTTTCCCTCAACTTTTCTCTCTCACTAGTCTGTCTTTACCGAACTCTCTCTCTCTCTCTAAGCTTTCTTAGTCATATCTCTTTTCTCTTCTTTCACTCTCTCTCTCAGGGATGGATTTGATATTTTCTTTCAGTTGAGGCAATCTCAAGTTGTCTTTGTCGTTTCATGTCGAATAATGCTGAATTTATAGTAAGGTTTTCGTTGTCAAAAGGGTTTATAGAATTATTTTTAGAGTTCAATATTTAAATTACATGTTTAAGGTTTAATCAATATATCTTAGGATTACCCAATCTATTTTTCCATATCATATGTTAAATAATTTAAGGTCTCTAGATTATCCCTAAAAAAACTCCTCGGCGATATCGCTGAATCATATAAAAAAATTTAGGGCTTTAAAGGACAAATAATATAAATTTTATTAAAAAATAATAATAAGTTTATTATCACTATTCGCTACTAACTACATTGATGTGTGTTTTACTCTCATTCACTCATCTTCATCATTATATTATTTTATTCATAATGTGGACCAAATCCTCTAATATTGACAGTTAGAAATTGGTACACTAGAAAGAAAATGCATGTTACGAACATGATTGCAAATGCCATGGGAATTTAGAGTTCTTAGTTATTTTGCCAGAAATCTTATTGATGGAATAGTTAATTTATTGAATGATTGTATCATTAGATTTTTTATGTGATAATAATATGTTTTATTATTTCTTACACAAAAAAAAAAAAAAAAAAGCTAGTCAGATCAGGACAAGATGTGGGTTTAAAAAATTTCAATTGGGCACGGGTCATGGGTATAGTGGGAAAAAAAAAAAACTTACAAGATTTTTACGGGGTTTTGGGAAATCATATCAAGTGTTAGAACAAGTATGAGATCTATATGACTTATTATAAAACCCATCCCCAATAATATTTTGGAAGGAACTTAATATATAAATGAACCAGACTTGTACATGAGCCAAATTACTAAATGGGGGCATCTTAGGGAACTTTGTGTCAAATCTAAATATTCAAAACTACCTAAAGCTTTCCAAATTAAATATGAGCTTAATCATCTATTAATAATACAAAAATTTTACCTTGATAATAATTCAGTTTTGTTAATATTACCATTCTGTAGTTTCTATGTCCTTTAAAGTAAAAATTTTGATTAAAAAAAAGTAATTTTCATGTTGAAATAGTATATAGAATACACACACACACATAGATGCATTCATGACAAATATAATTCTATGATATTACCAAATATATACAATAGTTTAAACATTTGTAATAGTTAAGTCGTCTAAATATAAATTATTATAATTATATCACTAAATAAAGAAATAATGCATCTCCTGTACATTGTCAATTTGGGTGCTAAACAATACATTATATATATAACATATAGATATAATTTATATGAATTTGTATTGAGTTGTCAACTTATGTCCTATAAATTTCTATTCTTATTTTTCTTTTGCTATTATTTGTGATAATATATATTGAATGATGTAATGTTTGATATACAAGAATGAACCTGTCCATTTCTCATATGAGTTTTTAGAAGTCGGAGTTGTTAACTCCACTCAAACTTTGAAAAGGTAGGTGATATTTGGACCATCCATCTATTTTTTCAAGTGGAATCACGATTTCATTCCCATCTCATTGGCTGTATGCAATATAATTATCTTTCTATCCTATTAAATATTTATAATTTATATTTATCCTTAGATATTTATGAAAAGTACACTTTATAGCATTACATTCTGTTCTGGAACTCATTTCATTCTAATCCATTATATTCTAAATGATTTTTGCGTACTAAACATGACACAATTATCTTCATAATTTTTATACATGTGTATACAAACACAATATACACATGCACACAATTATGGTTATTCGATGACACCAGATATATGCATGGACATAAAATCATATAGTTTCAAGTGATCATATTGCAACTTGTATAAAATAGTTTTTTTAATCTTTTTTAATGATCAATTTCACCATAATAATTTCTTAAATACAACTATTTGAAATTAAAAAAAAAAAACAATATTAAGGATGCTTGGTACCCTATGTAAGAGCTAGGAGGATAAAAAATTTTACCTTTTCATTATAACATATATATTATATATTAATTGATATTTATCTATCAAATTGTTGGAAAAAAGCTTTGTCTCAATAAAAATAGATTTGAAAAAAAATTGTAATAAAAAAAAAATATATCAAATTGACTATAAGTATAATTTATTTTTCACAATAACTTAGTATGGTTATTTAATTAACAATGCTAACAAAAAATATTATTATAATAGAAGTTAGTAGACATATGATCATTTAATAATCCACATCATAGCATTAATTGTTTTAAAAAAAAATGTTGTTGAACCAAGTCATAAAATTTCTATTATTTACTAGTAGTTTATTTGATAAGACTGTTATATTTGTAATATAGCCAATATAACTATTATATTCATGTATGATGTACTACTAATAAAAAGTAGCACTATATGAATTTATTTAATTAATTATAGTTTTATAAGATAGAATTTAACATTGTTGGTGGTTGTTAAAAAAAGGAAGTTAAAAAATAGTAAGGGAATGCCTTTTAAGTGATAAATACATTATGTACAGGTAAATGATGCCTATGATATTTAAAACCAACATCTCATAGTTGCAAAACCAAAATTTAACCACTTAGTTATATCTTTTATTATTGTAAAATTTTTTCTTTAAAGTATACATATTATATATATTTTAATCATTTTCTAAATTTTAAGGAAAAAAAATCTTTTCCACACTTTTTAGCCCCTTTCCTAAATCCCATCCTTAATCACATATGATCTGTGATAGTTTAAACATATATTACATTTTAAAATAATATATACATATCTTGTATACATATTAAAGTACATGTGATAAATCATAAATATAATATTAATATGTAAAATTATGTGATGCACACTGGTTTCTTATATTTTCCATGACACATATAAATAATTATATAGGATAGATGTCATATAATTAAACTTATATAATTTAATATTGTGTACATACTGTATGTAAAGACCAGACATGTACTATATCAAAATTTTACATACCAAGTCCCTATTCATGTATAATACATGAAGATATTATATGTAAGGTTGTCCAAAAGGGAGGAGTTTATGCTCATTACTTGATAAACCTGTTTAAAAATACAAAATTTACAAAACTACTCAATTAAGAGTAGAAAACTTTTCATAAATACATATGATAATACCAACATTAATGGTACTTCAAAGATTACAAAACCAAACTTATAATATACATGATGGAAAAATTTAGGTATTTACGTAATAAAATATAAGCTTATGAGTAAACCTTTGTCTACATTATAACATTTAAAAACAAGGTCTTCTTTTTTTCTTTTCCAAGAAAACAACAAGGAATTGTCAAAACATCTTACTGTCACGCCCCAAAGGGTACCTTAAATATAATAGTCTGCCACATTCAATATTAAAGCTTAAATATGACAACCTTAGTCATTCCCAAAAGCTTATATATTAAATGTAAGGCGTGCTCTTACAATTTTAGCAGAACATACTTTGAAATATGAAGCTTAAGAGATACACTAACAATTAAAAAGTGGAAATCATAATATTAATTCATAAATATAAAGTCTTATAAGGATCTTGGGGGCATTTCCCTACCAAAAGTACACTAACAAAGCTATATCGTATACAAGAAGTTTCCCTAGAAGTCTACATCTACACTAGTGTTGGACATCATCCAAAAACTTCTTAACCAAAAAGGGGGGTACCTGGGTACATGGCCTACGTGGCTTCAGCCAAAGGTTGAAAAACTACAACAAATAGCTATAAGGGTATAAGCTACTAGCTTAGTGAGAATTATTTCTATAGATAAGTATACTTGAATAGCAATAATCAAACAAGTTATTTAATCAATCAAGTGAGATGCAACAATCACATGAGCATACAAGACATATGATTTTCCGGTAATCATATGTTGAATAGATGTACGCCCTCCATTCGGGGTTAGCGGTGACAATTTATATGCTTCTGACCAAACGTTCCGCTTTAGTTAATATGCTTTTAACCAAACGTCCTGAAGCTTTAATTAAGATCCAACTATCGTACCACTACCCTTTCCCCAGCAAGGGTAGTGATCCCATACAATGTGACTCACAAGTGATATGTATGGTTTTAGTTTAATTAAAGGCTCATAGCATAATTATTAAAAATTTAAGGTGACCATATAATTTCAAACAAATCAAGTTCTAAACTAAATCAAGCATTGATTATAATCAATTCTCATCTCGATATTCTTATGATTCATTCAAACAATACTACATGCATACCATTCAATCTTTTCCTTAAATCTAGTGTTTCTAGATTACAAGCACAATCAAATAAGATAAGTTATAGAAATAAAACTCACTTGGCCACAGGTTCACCAGTCTTAAGTCAAAGTAGTCTTTTGGATACGGGAGATCTTCCTTACAATCACTTAAATTAGAAAATACCCACAATAAGTATTTCTTGATAGTTCTATTGAAATTTGACAAAATTATGTCATTAAGTTCGTCAAAATTCGTATGGAAGACAATTCCAAATTAAAATGGCTATAACTTGCTCATTTTAATTTGGAATTACACATATTATATACCGTTTTCTACCTATTCAAAAAGATCTATCCATTTCTAAGGTTATTTCTATCAAACAAGGTCTTTTAGGTAAAAAAACATGGGTGACCATATTCATCACGGAAATCCCAGCCCAAAAACAATAATTTCAAACCTCAACTCATTAAAAAATCCTTTGATAATTACTTAGTTATCAATATAGATTGAAAAAACCCTTTTTATACATATACAAACTCATATCTCATGCATGATTCAAGTTTTGTTGTCCAAACTATGACTTTAAGAAAAATAACTTCTTTTGAAAATGTGCAAAATCTAAGTTAAAAATTTTCCTTTTGTAAATCCTTGAGATAAAACCATAACTTTTTAGTTTATTTAAAATGAGCATCTTTATGTTCTATTTAGTAGTTTCTTGGGTGGTTTTCATAATAAATAAACTTTCAAATTTTTCTTTAGAAAAATCTCTCACTAGTGTTTTTTGCACTGTAATTTTTCAAGTATTGTTTTGATAATTATTTTGATATTCTAACTTAGTTTAATTTTAGTTTTTAAGAAAAATTTGTATAACAAATAGTTATCAACATTTAAAATAAATTTAGCAAAAATAAGCTTTCTTATGGTTTTTGAAAAGATTTTTTCATAACAGAATAGTTTTGCTAAATCATGGTAAGTTCTCTTTGATTTTCGGGAAAATAAAGTTTGTTGAAACAAAATCTTAAGCTTCATTTGAAGATTCTTATGACATGAATTTATTTTGGAAATCAATCTTCCGCTTCCGTTACAAACATAGGATCGGCTCTAGTTTGGATTACTCCAAATTCACATATTAGTCATATATGAATATGACTCACCTATCTTTGTGTTATAGACAACAATCATGAATATGATCATGAGTATGATGATATTTACAAGAAAGAAAAAAAAATTAAACAAAATAATGAGCAACATAATATAAGTTCAAGTATTGGGAGTCTTAGCTTCATTAAGGCTCCTGGGACAAATAATAAATTCCATCCCAATATAAAAGGAAAGAAAAGAAAGGAAAGAAAAAGTTGTTTTGACTTGATGAAGACAAGTCTAAGACTAGAAAGACTAGTCTTAAAACATGAAAGTAAATAAATTGCAATAACAAGTGATCTTATATGCTCTAAAAGATATATATAGCCACATAGATATATTTAGTTAGATATAAATATGGAAGCATAATAACAACAATAATATGAACAAAATAACAACATAAAAGAATATGGATTCATGAACAAGAACAAAACATTAATATAGGGTTGCTTCCATAACATATAGTTTAGGAAACACACTTTATGGTCATGTTAAATGACATGACATGGTAGTAAAAATATGAAAAAAATTTTACCTAAAGATGAGATAAAAGTAGTATATATAGATGAGTTTTGTGTATAAAGAAGAAGAGAGCTTTGGAGTGTTTTGGGAGAGTAATGAGAAGAGTATTTAGGAGGAGAATTTGAGAGAGTTTTTGATAGTAAATTTGTGGATAGTGAATGTATGAATGAAGTAAAAGATGACGGGAGTATTTATAGGAAAATGAGGAGAGGATTTTGAGTGATTTGATAAAAAATTGAGATAAAATAGAGAAAGAGATGGGGAGGGGGCGCCTGGCAAGAGAGGAAAGGAGAGAGAGAGACTTTATTTTATGTAGTTTTGTATATTAAAAGTAATAATGTGTAAGATAGATGTGATAAAAGTACATTGGAAATGAAAAAGTAGTGGTCTAGGTATGGTAGTATGTAAGAGTGAATAGTGAAAAAGTAAGATAGTATGGATAGTGTAGAGTTGTACAATGAATAGTATACAAGACATAAATATACCAATAGTAAGGAAAATATGCATAAAAGTACAATATCTAATATTTTTAGTTACCGAAAAATTATAAAACTGATATTTTTGAAAACCTTATATTTTTACGAGTCTAATGGTGTCAACAAAATATTTTTAATATTCTAAACCTTAGGACACATTTTTCAAAACCAGTATTTGTTCGGGCTCGAGATAAATCAAATTTTAACCAATCTAATTTTTTTAAACATCCTTGTATAATTACGAATTATTCTACATACTTAGCTTATATCTACTATACACAAGTTAGGAGCACGAGATTGTCGGACTTGAACTGCTAGGTTCAACAAGGGTTTTGTTGACCGTAGGGTTTCCAGTTGATTTTTGGTTTCGGGTTAGAGATAACATAAAATTTGAGGATTTACACCTACTCGTCCCACTCCTCAAGAAAAGCTTCCTAATCTATATATCCTAAGTCATCATAATATTCATCATCATTGATACTTGTAGAAGAAAAGTTAGCCAAGGGCCCTGTACACAGTAATACAAACAAATACATAGTGATATACACTCCTAAGCTAATGCAATGCAAGAAACAATAGAATTATTTATCTTTGTTTTAAGTAAAACATTTTAACACTAGAGTATTCAAACTTTAATTGCAATCATTGGGGATCTAGAGTCCTGATTAACAGTAGTTGCTCAAGAGATTGACATAAGGAGCTCGAATACTTATATCTCTTACATAACTTTACATATAATAATCTCATCTAGGATTCATAGCCATTGCTCAACTTTACTTAACTTAATGCATAATATCACTTAATTCAAACGGACCAAAGACGTGAACTAAATCAAATTATTTCCTCTTAAAAATCAGCAAATGTTACACCAATACTGTTCCTTCAATCGATTACCCATGAGCCACTTATGAAAGTCATTACATCATGACAGGCGTGACTTAAGTGCTTGAACTACCATGTTATCCTCGTTAATATGGTTGCAGCTTTCGTACTGGAATCAACAGCACAAGCACGGAAAATTCAAACAAATTTTAAGCTAATCTTTAATTAAAGTTGATTTAATAATGCCTAACCTAGCATTCAACAGACAGGTTACTGCATACCTAAATATATGAATTTATTAGATAAAAGACCTATATTCAAACCTAATTGTGTATGGGAATCTGTCAAAGAAAATCATTTTATATAAAACACGTTAATCCATAATGAAATATCAAGTCATTAGATATTCATTAAATTTAAGTAAATTTCACATCACCTTATAGCCTCATTCATACACATATAGATATACACATCATATTTCATAATTCATTTATCTATTATTATTACCATTATTTTCGTTTTTTTTAATAAATATTACTAGAGGATCTATCATGCCAGTGACAAGGGCCGTGATGGGACATCATGGGCATCATCACGATCGTGATCTTGGGCCGTCATGCATGTTACTACCTTGTCACGCCTATCATAGGAGATCACTCCCTTATCATGATGTGTTAATCGATATGTCTGTGATTGTTTTATAAAAACTTCTCAAAAAAGTATCCGAAGAGATCACGGTCCTTGTAACGGCCATAATCTAGGTCATATCATATGTGAAAAAGAGATAAGAGGAGATAACGAGTTTCGTAATGGTTGTGATCAAGGCCATTTCATGTTTTCAAAGCACACAAAGGAGATCACAAGCCATGTCACGACTGTGATAATCAGGCAATCATGATTTTAGGGATGTAACGGTCTCGAACACACCCGTGATGAATAGGGTATTGGTCCTTTGATACTTGATCCAAAAATTTCGTAATCTTATATCTTCTAGCTCTTTACTAAGACCTTATTTGTTTGCGAACACACGTTAAAACTAACTTATAAAAACAATATCAAATATCATCAAGGTTACTTGTACTTATATGTTCATTTCACATGTATATGTATAACAATCTTAACCTAAATCATAAGTCCACCATTTATGCTTGTTGAACTCTATTACCAACGTAATTACTAAAGTCCTACTCATTTATCACTAACAACATCAATACACACATCATTTCATCATAAGCTCAAAATTCATTTCCTCAAACACTTAGAGTACATATGCCTATTTGGATATCTAGTTTAACTATATGCTAGCATACCATTAATTTGTCTAAAGCATCAAAGTTCTACTCCTATTTAACATCAACATCAACATCAACTAGAACTACAATTAAACAAAACATGTGTGAAATCAACTTTACTTACTTTTGTAAATACTAAAATCAACCAAACTTCACTTCCCTCTTTCTTAGCTTGAAGTCTTATTTCTACTTGTTCCTTAGATTGATTCCTTGATTTGAAACTTGTGGGATAAAGTTTAGAAGGTAAATTTGAGCTTGATTGTATTTGGAAAGATGATAGAAAGGGAGAGAGCAAGACGATGGTTTGGAGTTTGTTCTGGATATCATATTTTGTTGCCTTTTGACTTTTGGGGAAACTTCGAAGAATATAGAAGGTACTTAAATATGGGCTTAGGCTATGTATGTGTGGGCTTGGGTTTGGTGATTAACGGTGGGCTTTAGACTTGAGTTTTCAAAAAAATTTTGTTGCATAAAGAGGCTCTCCAAATTTTAAAAGCAAAACTACACCTCATTTAATAACACAATTCAATTACACACACACACTCTCTCTCTCTACAGTCACATAATTCCACTAACATACATATTATTAAATTTTTAACACATTTCAATACTAACAAGTTACAATATCTTCACTTAAAATTATTATAACTTAAATTATAACAATTAAATCACAAAATCAACAAACAAATATCTGTACAATTTAATTTAGTATTTTGGGTTGAGACTTTTTTCACTGTATATAATTGTAAATGTATGTATGCTTTAAGGGGAAGGTTTAATTATAGTTATATATGGTCATAATAATATTATGTTAAATATTTTACTTCTTATATAGGCCTTGAATGAATCGATTTTATGCGGTGGAGAGTGCTTATATGATTTCCATGTACCATGATAGAAGATGGTAAATATTAGTTAGAATAATTGTATATGTACTATATGTTATGGAATAACTCAAATAGTTTTATTATCACATAGTTTACACGTATGTTTTGTTCTGTGCCCTCGTATAAGGGTACTTATCAATTAATTTCTTTAAAAAAAAATGTTTATGAGCTAAAATAAATAACTAAACAAATAAAAAACCTTTTAAGGTTGTCTGTATTATGTATGCGGAATAAAGAAAAACTAGTAGTGTCCTATAATATCAAAGGAAAAAAAAATTATAATTTCGTTGACCGGACCATCAATCTACACTATTATTTAGATAGCTAAGAAATAAATATTAGAAGCTGTGATTGCAAACTAACCTAACGGTAACTTTTATGGTAAAATTGTTAAGTCAATTATCCGGCTTAAAATAAATATAAAATTATATATATTAACTGTCATAATAATGCCACTGTGGTTGGGGATGTTTTTAAATAGTTAATAAGACTAGTCATATTAATATAATTGTAAATTATATAGGAAGGTTACAACGTTTGGAGGTATGTTTATTCTCATAATGTTTAAATTAGTTAAAAAGAGATCATAACGTATAGAGAAGTGAGTCAATTGAGATCATCATTGACACGTTTCATAATGTGCCAGATTTTCTGAGTTTTAATTTTAAATATTTCTCCTAATACGTATCAGTGATGGCCTCAATTGACCCACTTTGTTATCTTCAAACGCTGTGACCTTCTAATGTAATTTATTTATTAATATGATAACATGATCATATAATTTTTTCTTACCTATAATTCTTGAGGTGGATTTTTGTTGAATTGACAGGTAATGTAACAATTTTTCACAAAGAGATGGTTATAACAACTTTGGAAAATAAAAGAAAAAAAGGTTTCCGTTTCAAATGTTAAAATTGCTGCATCGTGACAGATAAATTTCTGGTAAAAATGAGGAAAGAAATAACCGTAAACCATTACTTGAACACAGTACACAAAAGAATACAAATGAATGTTGTACCAAAATGTCCAGACAGTTGACATACGAAAAGTTTGCTAAAATAAGCAGCCTCGTATAAAAATAGCATGTTCCGTGCTAAAATTTCCTCTTTGTTAGGAATTGAGGGGTCACAAACATAGTCCTCATTAATCTTTTAATCAAAGCATTACCTTTTTTCTCTCTCCTTTGAGGATTTCTTGACCTTCTCCTGCAGGTACTTCTTTTTTTATCACAAATTATATAAAAAATATATATATTAAAAAACATTTCTTGATTTAATTTTTTTTCAATAATACGAATAACTAATTTACACAATTTTAATTTTTTTTTAGTCAAAGATAATTTTTTTTTCAATCGTATTCTTGCAATTGCACATTTTCTTTTGTATTTAATTTGTCATTATATTGTGATTAATCGTATAGTTGTTTGAGTTCCTTGTTTAAAACTTTTGCTATCAGCCTCGCTGCGTGCCACCACTGCCGCCGCCGTGGAGAAGTGGTGGGATTTTCTCCGGTGCTGTATCGGAGCAATACCTTTAGTATAATCTCCTCAAAAGATGAGCTCCAATGGTTCCCAACCCGCGCCAGCACCTCCTAATAAATCACCGCCACCGCCGGACTCATCTTCCCCATCACCACCATTAGAGGATGACTCAGCTCCTCCTCCACCCTCTACAGATTCCTCTCCGCCACCCCCTTCGGATTCATCTCCGCCACCCAAAGGGTTCATCTCCACCACCCCCTACAAACTCATCGCCCCCAAATTCCCCGCCTCCGTCACCACCTCCACCATCAAAGAACAATGATAACGATGGCAACAACAACAACAACAACAATAACGACGACTCAGATTCTCCATCACCCCCACCTCCACCTCCTCCACCACCACCCCCACCGCCTCCTCCTCCTCCTCCCCCTTCCTCGTACAGACTTTCACCTCCTAATTACAACTCATCACCAGATTCAAGTGATAGCTCCTCGGTGTCACAGAAAATACCTTTCATCGTCGGGGTTTCAGTCGCAGGTACATTGCTTCTAGCTGTCCTGCTTTGTTTTATCGTAGCACTTGCAAGAAAGAAGAAAAGGTCTCATCATCATCAGGATATGTACTTTAGAGACAACTCTCGGAGATCAAAACGTAAGTGAGGCACTTGAACCCTTTTTTTTTTTTTTTTTTGTTTAACTCTTTCGTCATATAAATAAATATGTATATATATATATCTATATGAATTATGTTTCAAAAAATAAAGAATGGTCCGTATTTTCTCTAATTTATTTGAGTCATCGTAATTTTACTTCTGCTCTATTTGAATTGTGCTTTTTTTGTTTATTTATTTATTTATTTTTATTCGAGTTAAAAGGATTTAGAGAAATTCCCTCATCATATCAATTAAATATTTTTTATAGAAGTAGGATATAAATATTAATGTATTAACAGCGTGTTTTGTTAATAAAAGATTTTTTCGTTGAAATTTTTTTTATAGATCTATTGATATATGTGATCCAACATTTTTCATGATCGTGGGGAGATCAAATAGAAAAAATAAATATGAATATATATTGGCTTATGAACACCCTAGTGTGGTTTATTAGCTCTTAATTTTATCAAATTAGTTTTGGGATCTGGAATTTTTTAAATTTTCATAAGATCATAAACTAAGGATTGAAATACTCTAATCTCTTAAAATAATCATGTGATATTATTATGATAAATATATTTTTATAATTTCAACTATATATTAATAACACCTGAGCAGCAATTTAAGTATTAACTTTAAATGGTATATTTGAATTAGCTATATCGTTATTGCATTGCGTAGAACTAAGGAATATCTATACAAATCATTACAACTTTTGCAGTTCCAATAAAGGCTTAAAACTGTTACATTGTTATGCATTAGAATGAAAATATAGGCCATGAAAGGGTGAAGTGGTGCGGGGAACATGGGTTTAATTAAGTAATTGCTTCGTCAAAAGTTATTATAATATTTAATTAATATTAAATATCTATAAATAACAATTTAATATCAACTTTATTTCTTTTTTTAAAAATGGAATTCCATTTCAAACTTATTCAAGTGATTGAGTAGTAATTCCCTGGATGTTTTAACCGTCACATTTCCTGAACAGATGGCTATTTTGATAGTGGTCCACAAAATCGAGTTTCTAATTGGAGCCATAATCCCAGCCAGTAGAACATGTGGTAAAGATGCCTTCGCCACCCAACTCCAGCCGCAACCCATCCGCAAACTGGCCACCTCAAATGCCACCCGCACCGCCACTAAGCAGCGGTGAGGTGAGCTCAAATTTCTCCGGTCCACATGGTCCTTTAATGCCCCCACCACCACCCACTTTCGCCATGGGGTTCTCCAAGAGCTCATTCACTTATGAAGAGCTAGCAACTGCAACGGGAGGTTTTAACCAAGCTAATCTTTTGGGACAAGGTGGTTATGGTTACGTTTACAAAGGTGTGCTGCCAAATGGGAAGGAAATAGCCGTGAAGTGCTTGAAGTCCGGAAGCGGTCAAGGGGATAAAGAGTTCCAAGCAGAGGTTGAGATCATCAGCCGCGTGCACCACCGCCACTTGGTGTCTCTAGTGGGCTATTGTATGGCTGAAACTCAACGTGTTCTCATTTATGAGTTCATGCCTAACAATACATTGGATTATCATCTGCATGGTATGCCTTTTTTTTTCATATTATTGATCTTTAGAGATTCTTGATGATGAAGCTGTTTTTAAATTGTTTTAACTTAATGGTTTTGCTGAATTTGGATTTGGACTGGAAAATTTTTTACAGGGCAGGATAGACCTGTCATGGAGTGGCCGATCAGGCTACGTATTGCACTGGGTGCTGCTAGAGGATTGGCTTACCTGCATGAAGATTGTATGTGCTTTTAAACTATTGCTGGTGTCATAAACTTGGAAAAAAAAAAATAAATAAAGAAAATAAAAAAGGATAAGACATCTATCTTTAGCAATATCTCCATTTTAGGTGTATCATATAAGATCACGGTAGCACGGCGATTCCATATATGGTCCCACTTTCTTACGTGTCACATGCTTAATAAAAGGTGTATGTTGCAACTAATGCCTAATGAATGTATTTGTATTATTAATTTGATATAATATTAAACATTGATATTTATATATTATCATATAAATTTCAAGAGTTGATAAAATAATGCCCAATGGTTTTGTTTAAAAAAAATAAACCAAAGAAAGAAAATGGAAACCTTTTATTATCATTATTTATAAATATTTTTCCGCCATATTAAACCACAGCTAGAAGCCATTTATTGCATCATCATTTGTCATTAATTAAGCTTTTTTATTGGTAAGAGCGACATATAGGATTTTCTTAGGATAATATTTGATAATCTTAAATATTTAATTATAACAAATAACGATAAGGATTCAGAGAACCATTTTAATGAAGATAATGCACCTTAAGACGAAACAAATATTTTAAGTGCTTTGTGTTAACTTTGAGTAAATATGATAATTCTTTACCCTCTCTAATAGATCGTTCTGAATCTATAATTTTTTCAGGTCACCCTCGCATCATCCACCGAGATATTAAGGCTGCAAATATCCTTTTAGATTTCAATTTTGAAGCGAAGGTATGGACATCATAATTTCATGATGGATTTGTTTGTCAAATAAAGGAACCAAGTATTAAGTAATGTTTTGGAACCTTGGATCAGGTATCTGACTTTGGGTTGGCTAAGCTCTCTTCAGACAATAACACACATGTTTCAACAAGAATTATGGGAACATTTGGGTAAGGAATGCATTAATTTCTTGTGCACTTTGTCACTCCAACTGTGCATAAGTTACATACCACTTGTATACACACATAGTACTAATACATTAAATCAAATGGATGGCAATTCAAAGATTCAATTTGTAACCCATTAGCTTGTTGCTAAAATCTCTAGTGAATAGTTTTTAAAATAATTATCATCTGTGATTTAGAAATATGATTATGTGTTAAATAATAATTGGTACTTACTTATTATGTGTATGCATTACACGCCACATGTATTATCCATTAAAATCTTTCTTATATATATTGTTGAGAGTGGATTCGCAAAATCCCATGCAGGTACTTGGCTCCAGAATATGCAGCAAGCGGAAAGCTGACAGACAAATCTGATGTTTTCTCTTTTGGAGTGATGCTCCTTGAGCTGATTACAGGAAAGCGTCCAGGGGAGTTGACAGGAGACATGGAGGATAGTCTAGTTGATTGGGTTTGTATATATATATATATAGTTGTATCATTATAAAATAAATCTATATTATTTCTTGTTCATTTTATTATATAAACCCATGAATGCATAACATTGATCTGATGAGAAGTCTTATTCAAGCAATAATAATATTGCTTCACCTATGTTTTGGCTGGATCAGGCAAGACCTACTATTACTAGAGCATTGGAAGAGAAAAATTTCAGACGGCTAGCGGATCCCAGATTAGGAAATCATTATGATCCATATGAGATGGAACGTATGGTAACTTGTGCTGGTGCCTGCATCAGACATTCTTCGAAAAGACGGCCAAAAATGAGCCAGGTACTTTTCTTTTACAACGTGCATATGTATCTTTAGGAAAAAGGTAAATTACATTGAGGAAAACTTTAAAAATTGATACGGGAAATCTTGGGCTTTTTTTTTTTTATATATATAATTATATAGTATGATCGAATGTAAGACTAATTTGGTAACGGATAAATGGCAGATTGTTCATGCACTGGAAGGAGATGGGTCACTAGACGACTTGAATGAGTGGGTGAGAGCAAACCCGAGCTCGGTGTTTGGTAGCAGCAGTGCCGACTATAGCTCGGGTGGCTCAAATAACAGCGGCGAGAATAAATTCTCCGGCATCATCAATGGCGATCAAGACCGGTTAACAATAATTCATCCTCGTCAAGCACGACAACGTCGATGGAAATAAGGAAAGATGATCAAACTCATGTACACAGGCCATGATGAGATTTTTAAAAGATGGTTATGATCTTTTCTGGTCTCTGCAGTCCAGGGACTAGCTGTCTGTCTTGGGTAACTTTTGTATATGCTGAACCCATTAGACCATGATGAAATTTGCGTAATTGTTCTTTTTATGTGTCACATCATTATCATCCTTTTTAGCATTCTTGGTTTAGAACAATTTTTAAATTACAGTTCCGTATTATTTTTCAGCTGTAATATGACTTGGTAACTTTCTGGTCTTTCTAAAGTAGAATGTCATTAAATTTGTTTAGGTAGGAATGTAGAAATCTCCACTGTTCTATATATATTTTTTATTTTTATTTCCTTGGCTCCATCGGTGAGATATTATTGAAACCTTTGAAACTGAACTTTTGCTGGTGCTTCGCGATCGAAATAAGACTAATCAATCAAATGATATGAAGCCATCTCTTTATTTTATCAGAAAAAAAAATATATGGACGACTTGTCGACATTTCTATCAACTTAATGATAAACCAAGGTCCCAGCAGGATCACCAGAGAAATGCTATATCTAAAAAATTGAAAAAAAAAAAAGGAATTATAATGCGGGAAATGAAAGATAAAACTTAAATTATAGATCAATTAGGCCCTCTTGATGGCTTGTTTAAGAATGAAAAAGAGAATTGAGATTAAAGATGGAGATTTTTAAAAGGTTTTCGGCCGAAATTGGGTTGGATTGTTCCATTTTGTCCCGAAATGGGACGGGTTGAAAAAATATTCGGGGGTGGGGTTTGGTGTAGGTGCTGTCATTTAGTTCGGGGGGAAGGCGCCGTTCGTCGGGCAAATTAAAAAGCCCGAACTCCCTCTCCCAGCCCCATCTACTTCTCCTCTTCCTTCCGCTTTCTCTTCCTCTCTTCCTCTCATTCTCTCCTTCGCCGGACAACACCTCTTCCCCCACCAAATCTCCATTTCCGGCTGATTTTTGCGTGGATTAAGCTCTCCAATCTCAGGTAAGGTCTTCATTTATCAATGTAGTGTAATTTTTTTTACAATTTCGGTGTAAAAATCACGAAAAATGGACTTGTATGTGATTGCATAATTTTGTCAGATCTGGATGTTTTAGTGGATGATTCTGAGTTATGATGTGTTGTAGGAGTAGTATATAGTGTATATGTGAAATTTGCGGAATTGCATTGGCTAATCTAGGGAGTTTTCATGGAGAATTTTTTCATGCATATAAGGTGTTCGATGAAATGCTTCAATAGCTTAAGTTGATGATTATGATGTTTACATTTACATGAGTAATAAGGAATGTGATTATACGTGAGTTTGTTTATTTTGAGTGAATGATGTAGATCGATAAAGTGGTGTACGAGTAGTGTATGCGAATGATTAAAAGTGGTGTACGAGTAGTGATGGGAAGTGGTTTTGAGTGGTGAAGTGGTATAGGTGAAGTGGTGTAAAAGATATTGATTTGTAACTCATGTTGTTGAATTAAAATGTGAGTAAATGTTGTTTGAAGTGTTGTGTTAACATTTTAGTTTGCTGTGGATAGGTTTTGGAATGGCTAATTCTGTAAGGTTCATTGTTTATGCTCATGGCAACATAGTGGATGGAAATTATGGGCCACAATATGACAAGCTGCCCATCGGGAAAGTGAAGGTTAGGGTGAATGCCAACTTCGAAAATTTTAAGGCAATCATTTGTGTCAAGATAGGTGTGGATTATAATCATAGTGATATGGAGATAATACACAGATACACACATTATATGAGTCATGGGGTTGTGTACACGTTAATGCCAATTGTAGATGATGACAGTTTTGAGGATCTGATTTCGCTTGCTGTTGAGTTGGGTGCTAGGCTAATTCAGAAAAATTTGTGAAGGTCACTAATCGAGCTGCGACTACTGAAAATGTAGGTCATGCTCCATATGAGTTGAATGAACAACATGGTAACATGTTTGATGGGCAGCAGTTTCAATTTCAACTTGGTTCGTCTGCGAATATTCGCTCACAGAATGAAGGAGCTGTGCCAGCTTCGCCCATGCATTGTGAACAATATGAACCCATGCCATTTGATGAGACACTGTCAGAATTTGAGAATCGAGTAGCACAGGAAGTAGCACCAGTGTTTGCTACCAGGATAGAAGTTTATCACTCTGATGGTGGTTTTAATGTGGATGAAAATGGTGATACAATCGAAGATGAGGTAGACGAAGAGGATGATAATATAGCAGGAGAAGAAGTTCAAAGGGAAAACATTGCAGGTGTCGCTGGCCCACATAGTTCACTGCCGCGAGATTTAATGTCAAGTTAGGCTTCGATAAGAGACTCAATTCCCTATTTCAATGTAGGTGGAGGCGGTGATGGCTATGTGACATTTGAAGATGAAATGGATGCTATGTCTGCAAATATTTGTGATAGCTAAGAATTAGTGAAGGGTATGATGTTCAAGACAAAGGATGATCTAATTGAGATTGTGAAAGCTGCTCACATTAGAACACACTGCAACTTCCGAGTTGATGAGTCTAAGAAAAATCTATGGATCGCTCATTGTAGTAAAAGTGATCAAGGTTGTCCTTGGCGGATACGGGCTTGTTTGAAAAAACTAGAAGGACTTTTTGTAATCACCAAGCTTGATGGTCCCCATTCTTGCACTAATCCGTTACTTGGATAGGACCATTTACAGATAGACTCGAATATCCTAGCTCGAGAGTTTATCAGTTTTGTCTAGAAAAATCCAGATTGCAAAGCAAAGGAGCTCGAGTCTCACTGTTTGACGGTATATGGTTTCTCGTAGAAGGATTTGTGAAGGAAAGAAAAAAGCAATTGCTATGGTTTATGGTGACTGGGTCAAATCTTACAATGAACTTCCAAAGCTTTTCAATGCAATCAAGTCAAGTAATCCGGGGTCGATAGTAGAGTGGGGATGGACAAGATCACCTATACCCGATGAGGCGCATTTTAAGTAGGTTTTCTGGAGCTTTGGTCCTTGCGTTGAGGCCTTTAAGCATTGTAGGCTTGTTATTTGTATTGATGGTACGTTTCTATACGGCAAATACAAGCATGTGTTGCTCGTGGCATGTGGTGTAGATGAAGACAACCACATCACATTAGCGTTCTGTTTGGCTCCATTTGAGTCTAAAGAAGCATGGTCATGGTTTTTGAGGAAGTTGAAACGAGGGGTTATAGGACACAGGGGAGAAGAGACTGTATGCATTATCTTAGATAGGAGGGCTGATATTATTAGGGCTGTTGCGGATGAATCAAATGGGGGGCAACCTCCCTTTGCGATGCATCGATTTTGCGTACGGCATATTGCTAGCAATTTCAACAAAGTTTATAAGAATCAAAGGTGCAAAAACTTAGTGACATATGTTGCATTTCAGGCTCAGGCGTGAAAATTCGAGAAGTCTATGGAGCTTGTGAGGAATATTGACGAAGAAGCAGTAGAGTGGTTCAATCAAGTACAATCAAATGGAGATATGATCCTACCCAAGTCTTGGACACTAGCATTTGATGACTGTTACCGTTTTGGGTACATGACTACAAATATGGCAGAAACATACAATTCTATCATCAAGGGAGCCAGAGCATTACCTGTATGTGGGCTAGTGAAAAAAAATCTTTTACAACTGTGTCATGGATTGGGTAGATGGAGGCAGGCCCCATTGATGATTCAGTACTTTCCCAGCAGGGCAGACATCATTCCTCAGCTGTTTGGTTAGATGAGGTACCAAATCACATACTGCACTTCCATTTTCAGCTTTGTGGATTCACAATATCAACATGGGTAATAACGTTTGATGTATTTCTTCTAGGCATCTGCTACAGCGCTCCTTGTTAGGCGCAGGGAACCGACCTCCAGGCATGACTAGGTTGGACGCCCTATAGACGAGCGTATATTGCCTTATTTGGAGCAGGCTGGATTCATTGGTCTTGCACGTCTCTCCTACATTCAGCTTGATTGGCATCTCATTTCTGCGTTGGTGGAGAGAAGGCGTCCAAAGACTCATACCTTCTACTTGCCTCATGGGGAGATGACCATCACGTTACATGATGTGGAGGTCCAGTTAGGACTGCCAGTACATGGTTTACCAGTAGTTGGTAGCACATCCATTGCTACAGAGTGGCAGTCATAATGCATGAGGCTATTAGGGGCTTACCCACAGGGTGCTACATCTCGTGGAGGTCGTCTGAGCCTTACTTGGCTACGGTCACATTTTGTTCATTTACCGGATGATGCCCTAGAAGAGCAGATCATGAGGCACGCTCGTGCTTACATACTGCAGCTAATGGGTGGGTGTATATTTGTAGATAAATCTGGTTCACTAGTACGCTCTATGTTCCTGCCATTGTTAGAGGACTTCGCTCAGGTGGAGCAGTATAGCTGGGGTAGTGCCTGCCTTAGCTGGTTATATAGTCAGCTTTGTCGTGCTTCTTTCGAAGATGTGGAGCAGATTGATGGAGCGCTTGTGCTATTGCAGGTGTAGACATGGGATCGATTCCCTGTTATAGCACTTCGAGCATGTTTTGGTCCACCATTACATGCTGCAGTGCCCCTTGCTGCACGATGGTCGATCATTC
This sequence comes from Combretum micranthum, assembly GCA_024138025.1. NCBI lineage: Eukaryota > Viridiplantae > Streptophyta > Magnoliopsida > Myrtales > Combretaceae > Combretum > Combretum micranthum. The sequence continues at coordinate 814,669 of JAMXBD010000270.1, read as the reverse complement.
GGGACACTACTCGCCACCCATCTCACGTCATTTCAGCTTATAGGGAGGCGTTTGACATGATAGTGTCTGAGCAGATATAATTCCTTTCACATTTCCCTAAAAGTTACATAAGTATTATTGTTTCTTTATGTAACGAGTTTTGTTTTATGACACAGATTGTTTGGCTCTCTTACATAGACGACATCCTCCATAGACTTCAACCATACTGTCGTCAGGGTATGGATGTCTGGACAGCTCAGGTCCCCCTCATTTGCTTTTCATACATCAAGTGGTGTTTCCTAGATCGTGTTATTCGACAGTTTAGGGGTTACCAGAGAGTTCCACCTGGATGTAACACGGATAGGGACCTGCATAAGATAGATTTGAGGGGGTGGGTCGACACTAATTGGATAGTTCATCACGTTGTGTACCATGAAATGTGGAATGAGAGACAACATCACCTGGTTGATGTTGAGCTTCCATTCAGGGTCGACCCTGACTACTTGCGTTGGTTTAGACGTGTCACCAGGAGATATATTAGCCATACTGGTGCTATGGTTGGTGGTTTAGTGAGACATATATCTTATATTTCATTTCTCATATATAAAGATATGCAATTGCGAATCTCACTTCCTCCATTATTGCAGGTCGATCTATTTAGGCGGATCAGGATGACTTCTGATATAGCAGAAGTTCATTCCATTGCAGATGAGGCTATACAGACTGTAGATGAGCATGGTGTTATCGACCATCTTTATCCTGAGTTTCGGTACATCGCACCTACAGAGGGTGAAGCTGCTGCAGAGGATGAAAGTGAGCATGATCAGCAGCAGTACCAAACTGTTTGTCATGCTCCATCACTACCTTGATCCACATCTACAATTGTCAGGAGACGCCATAGCACCTCATCATTGCCTTCCTACCATACTCCATACGGCGATGTTGGCTCTTCATCTCATTAGCCTCCACCACCGCTACAGAAGAGGTGTCTAGTACCTCCACCTGATGATGCCGATATGGGTGAGGGAGTTACACAGTTATCACAGCATAGGAGACTTACCCATGCCCCCCTGTCCCTTCACCAGATTTTAGTGCATTACCTACTGAGGAGGCTGATCCTCCTAAGCCAGCACCTGCACAGCGTGGTGTACGATCCATATTGTCTAGGATCTCTAGGAGCGTATAGAGGCCCCCTAGGAGGAGATAGCGTTATATTTTCCTACTTTGTATTTTCTTTTCATTTAAACTATTAAACTCATATGTATTTATGACATGTAATTATATTTTCTTTATCTTAGTTGTGTTGTCAGTGAATGTTGCTTCTGCACATTTCAAATATCATTATTGACAGGTTGTACATGTCAAAAATGTGTTGTGCAGGTTTGGGGTGTTGAAGTAAGTTTGTAGGATTGAGCTGTTGGATGTGTTGTTGTTGGTGTTACAATTTCTGTGTTTTGGGTGTTCTAATTATTTCTGTGGAGTTAGGGAGATAGTATTGGCGTAATTTTTGCAGGTTGAAGATCTTCGATTCACACTTTTTTTGTCTGTTTTACTGGTTATAGCTGTTTCATTTTTCACATTTGTTGTATATCGGGCTTTTTCTGTAGGGGAAGGGGGAGCGGGCTAGGGAATCATTGAAGGCACCATTCCTAACGGCTCCTTCAGTACAACCACTGAAGGCGCCCTTAGGAACGGTGCCTTCAAGCAAAAATAAAGGCGCTGTCCCAGGCAACGCCTTTATTGACCCATTTCTGAAATAATTTTCCAGAAAGTCCCATTTCGGGACAAATTTTTGCTAACCATCCCATTTTTGGCCAAAAACCCATAGAAGGAAGTGGGACAGTGGGTTTTGGTGGGAAAGGGTTTTAGGGGGATGGTGGAGATGACGATGATAAACCCTACAACCTCTTAAACCCTTCTTTAGTCATAGATATAAACAAACAAATAAATAAATTTAATTAATTAATATAAAGAAAAGAAATGGGGTTTCGGCTTTGGAAAAGAAAAAAAATCAAAAATCAGAATTTTTTAAAAAATAAAGTCCTAGGTAATTAGTATTTATATTGTGTAAAAAATTATAAAAATACCACTTGAACTATTAAATTCAGGTAACATCATTTTTTTGTAAAAGATGAAGTTCTTTAAAATATGAGGTTCATGAGGAGCAGCAATACATCAATCACAACGTCTTCTAAGAAATTCCATACTTTCTCAACAAATCCCTCTAGCTTTTTTGATATTTTCCTGACCCTTTTCTACAAGATTGCGAGGAAAGTTGTGAGGGGAGGAAATTCAATAATCCAATACCTCTAACTTCTTCCACAAACTATACGACACAGTGCATGTTTTCTTCATTAGGGTACTCATCGTACTCTCCATTCAGAAGAATTTTCCTCTGTGACTCTTTTGCAGATACCACTAATATTCGTTAAAGTCATCATGGCTTCTAAAGTAGTGGTCAAACTGATGTAGCATCTTTCAAGGAGCCGTTTAGTGCACTGTTACCTAGTGCAACTAACTGGATGATCAAAACAGACATGCTCGACAAAGAAGGGTCCTTCACTGTTGGAGGGTCGGCTATAAAAACCATTTATTTCATGTGACCTAGTCTTTCAATAGACGAGATTCAACTTACTTAAATCTATAATTACTTTCATTCTAGTGGTATTTTTGTAATTCTTTTAAAAATATCAATATTAATTTCCTTTTCCCCCTCAATACAGTAGACATGATTTCAACTAAAGTGCAAATCAACCAAGCCTAAACAAGTGAAAAGTCAAACTAATCCTCTTAAAAGCAAATTATTGAAATAAGATTTACCAAAAAAAAATTAATTATGAAAATAACCACCAAACTCATATCTTGGAGATGCTAAATAAATGTACAAAAAATTTTTAGTAACTCACATTTAAAAACTATGAGTTTCAATGGTAACTAAAAAAGGTAAGTCCTAAGTGCGAGTTTGCTGGTTTATTTCTGTGATTAAGTTTGATTATCTACTGTAGTAGTAATTAATTTCAAAATGAAATTTATTTTGACAAAAAAAAGTTGTTTGTAAACTACTTGAGTAGTTTATTGAGTTGAGCTTGAGCTTCGTATGTTTAGCTCGATTAATTCATGCACCCAATCGAGCTCAAGTCGAAAATAAATATTGATCGAATTGAAATCGAGTATAGATATTAATATTATTTAAATTAGAATTAAATTTTTTTCTAATAAATCAAGCCTAAATGAGCTTAACCCAATCAAGCTCAAGCTTATGTAGTGTTACTTCAAGTTGAACACGAGCTTAAAATCTTAAATTTGATATCTCTCGAGTTGAGCTCAAGTTTTGAAATTTCACGTTAATCTTAAGCTCGAACTCATCATTGTACCATCTTGATTTGACTCATTTGCAACCCTAATTTTAACCTATTGCATTTATAGATCTTCTTAACTACAAACTTACATTCAAAATAATAGGGGATAATGACAAAAAGAAAAAAAGAACAATCCAATATCTACTTGAACTTTTGCAAAAAGAACAAGTAGGTGCCCAAAGTTTGGTTTTGAATAATTTGAAACCCGCACAAAGTTTTCGTTGACTTTTTTCATACCTAGTTTTGACAATTTTTTTATACCTGAATAAACTTTTCATGAACTTTTTTCATACCTCATTTCACTTACTTTAGGTATGAAAAAAGTCAACGAAAATTTTGTTCAATGAAAAGAGTTAATAAAAACTTTGTTCATGTATCGAATTGTTCAAAACTAAACTTCAAGTACCTAATTATTCTTTTTGTGAAGGTTTAGGTACTATTTTCGTCATTAACCCAAATGATAATGAAAAATTACATTGATGACCCTAATAAAGTTTTGAGAAAACACAAGCACCCTACCTTTTAAACATGCTACAATTTCCCTATTACTTTTGTGTAGCGTCATAAAACTAAATTAAATAACATGTGATATGGAAACATTAACAAAATACTCTCGATTTTTGTTTGATTTTTCCTTTTCACTACTCATGGAAAAAAGTTAACATCAAGAATAAACATAAAATGAATCATTAGCCTTAAAAAATCATGTGTAAAAGTTAAGTCTCAAGATCTATTCTTAATACATAAAATATGTATTTTAGTAGAATATAAAGAAAGAGAAATCACGAGGAAAAAGAAACGGTTTATATCTAAAAGTAGAATTGATTTGATTCCACCATTGATTTCTATTTTTAGGTCGTGGACGATATATATATATGTGTGTGTGTGTGTGTGTGTGTGTGTGATAATTCAGGTTATATGTGCTAGATTATTATTTATATATTTTAATAAGTTGTCTTTTTTTTTTTTTACTATTTTCATACTTATTAATTAAGTTTAAAATGATATGAATATTAATAAAAAATTTATTCTATTACCATGTGGACTGAATATTTCCATATCATATATTACTTTATTAAGTATCATGGTGCCTACATAAAATGCAGGAGGAAATTGTACCATTTTCAAAAAGTAGGGCGGCCGTGTTTTTCTTTTTTTTTTTTTTTTTAATTTACATGGATGGCCAATGTAATTTTCGCAATAATAAAGAATTCTAAATACCAATTCTAAACTAACCATATAACAAAATATAGCCTTTGTACGAGTGGATGACCACATTTTGATTCTATTTACCCCTGAATCAAACCAAACTGTGATACACAATTAAGTTTTTATTTTAAATTTGAATATAATTATATTATTCGATTCTTATTTTTTTCAATTTGAAGAAAAATGGCGCAGTCTATTTCAATTCATGGGAATTATAACAAATAAATTAGAGAATTTGTTTTCTTCCAACTTCACTTTTCTAATTTGAAATACTTAAAACTAAAAATTTATGGAAAGAGTTAAAATTCAATTAATGCATTATAATATATACATCATAGAATATGCATCATCCAAACCCATTTACATATGATGATAGTGATAAACCATTTTTTTTCCTTTTTCCATTAAAAAAAAAAAAGCTTGCATAAAGTCATATCGTATTAATATAAGCATGAATTTTTTTATGGCCATAAGTACTATTACAACGTGACCACATAGGATCATTACAATGCTAATGCGGAATCGAACTCAATACCTCAAGAATGATGACCTAAACCGAATGCTACTAGGTTATAAGGCCATTGACATATAAGCATGAATTTAAAATTAACAAGTTTGTTCAAAAGATGTGTGTAAAGATAAATCTTGGTAAAAAAAAAAAAGATATGTATAAATCACGTTGAAATTAATTTTTCTTTTAACTTTTACTTTGCATTGCTTCACAATCCCTTAGATATATTTATCATTTTTTTCCACAATACTTTAAATATGTATACTAAATTCTCTATTATATTTCATGCTGGTGAGCGTCACAAAAATTCCCATAAAATGGTATAACATTGATAACATTTTTTATTTTCTAAAACTTAAATTGTTTGATTTGATTCAAATCAAGCTGTGAATTGCTTTCCTATAGTTGAATTGAACCACAAGTTTAATCATTCTTAGAAAAAAAAAAAAAACCAATGGTAAAAGCTAGTCATAAATTACATTTGCATTTTCTTTATCACTAATGAAAATACAAACAATAATATTTTAAATTAGTTATTTGTCATACCCCAAGTTAGTCTAGTCGTAACAGTTTCTGCCATATATTAATCCATGGTAGAATCTCACCACTTAACTTCTATCATAGCTATATACAAGGCACAAACGACCAATCTACGCTCATGCAGCATAGCTTAACAGTAAAATCTAAATAATTACAATAATACATATGAATATTTCCTTTTAAATTGATATAAAATACCATTGGAATTGTTCGTAATTACTATACTCCAATTCAGATTAAGCTGTCTAGGTTACCCAATTGATACCTTTACCTAAAATAAAAATAAAAATATAGAAAATAGTTCTTCTAACTTCCTCTTATGCACACTATTACACACTCGAGGATCCATATTAATATTAGCAACTGTTGCATAAGTCAATTAGAACCTACAAAAAAATCTATAAGTGAATAAGCAATTATAGAGGGGCGGAGGTAAAAATGCATTCATACAAGACAAACAGACTTATCACATAATTAAGTAATGCAATACATTAACAAGCAAATGTCATCCCCACAACATTACCCAGTTCATCGTGAGATTAGAAAAAATAACCTCATTTTAGCTTAGGTTAAGGAGTTTATAATGTGATGCAAAACAACTATCGATAAGCTTGTGTAATGGATTCATGATTCCTCCTTAAGACCTTATCAAACATGTTCCTAACCTCATGGCGATCTCCTCCTTTGTTAATTAGTTCGGTCTTAAGGGTAGAAAAGGTGACTTTGCTAACTCTCCTTAGGGTCGGCGTTTGATTGTAAAATCCCAGTTGATCTCTTATTTGATTGCAATGCATAGAATTTTAAATTTTTAGTTAAAGTGTGATTTAGTCCAATCTAAAGGCAATCAACCAAAATAACATCACAAATCATCACAGCACAACATAGCATGAAACTCAATTACCAGTCAACAATTCAGGGACAAGCATATGCATCTCATACACACATCCAACCTATTTTACAATCACAATCATTGATACATTTCAACCTCTAAGTACCTTAAAATGGTACTTCAAAATGCATAAAGCATTTATCTCACTTATTTGAATGATCTTCGGATTAACTTGGAATATCAAAGTCTGCGTTGTTAATGATTCCTATGAAGAAGGTGTATATTTAGCTTTCATATAAATTCTGGAAACTTTGTACTGAATTTGTAATCACAGTATTCACTACATTTCCTTAATTGCTTGGCCTAAATAGAAATTTTAAGTTAAATATATATATTTATATTTATATTTAGAAACCACAATTTAATGTTACAAGTATATCATAAAAGGACTAAAATCAAATCTGGTAATATGACAAAATGATAATAATTAGTTTCATGAAAATATAGTTTAAACAAATATATAGAGAAATAAATTATGGGTAGTAATGTCATATCATGTTAGGGCCTTAGCATGCTTTTTCAATATAAATCATGCAACAACACCAAGTTTGGTAAGTTTTGTATATCATTAAAGTTGACATACTTTGGTCTTTTCTGTGTCTAGCATAGTTTGTAATATCAGGGTCTGTTTAGATAGTCTATTTTTCATCAGCATCTATTAGTATATGTATCATATATATTATATCTTTTTATACTAGTATCTAGTTTGTTTAATCAGTTTATGAGTAAAAAATGTTTGTTTTTTTTATCGGTATCTATTTTTTACAAATAGTCTATTTGAAGCAATAAAAAGATGAAGCTAGATGACAAAAAGTCAACATTTTCAATTGTATTTAAGCTAATGTATATACTTTTACATTAATTTCATGCAACATGCATTGAATGCTATTGAAACTAAACCAACCAAAATATTGCACCAAACAAGTTTATGTGTGTTATAGGGGTTTGTCTTTCAATTTTTTTTTCCAATAACGAATCATGCAGTAAGGTTATTAAACCACAAGTGTATTATTTTATCTAAATAATAAAAGCGGTATTAGACCTACTATGAGCCCAAAATGTCTAGAAATTGTTATTTATCAAAGAATTACACAACCTCACGTTTAATATTTATTTATTTATTGTTTATCACAAATCACCATTTCAAAATTTGCATAATTAAAGTATTAATTGAAAGTTACTAATTTACAAAACATGCAAGATTAAAGAAGAATATGTTAAACATATGCAAACTATAAATTATGGAAATCAGCATATCAATTAATTTAATGTAGATGAGATCATTTGAGTATAAAAGAATTTATTCCTAGTTCATTATGTTTTGCGTAATTAACAAAGAACATACTATTTTTTTTCTATAATTGATCGAATATATATATATATATATATATGTTTTAATTAATTATATTCTAGGTGGAGATGAAGCTTACCGGCGCAGTGATCTCCGATCACCATCCAACAATAAGCCTTTGTCAGAAGATCTTCTTCGGTGGTGAAACTCTAGCCAACGAAGTCTTGCCCCAACAAAACAAATGCAACTCATCTAACCAATCACAGGTAACTCTACCTATAATTATTTATACTTCTTTCCTAATTTTATTTGATTATCCTACAAGAAATTTTTATGGATTATTTTCCAAAATTCCAGATTATGATGGTGTATAGTAAAACTGAAAGTAAGAACGTTCATAACCTTATATACCTATCTGTATTAACTTGTAATTAAAGTTTAGTAGTTTGTGTCGATTTATTATGTTTTCTTGTTAATTAACTCTTGCTGAAAAAATTATGAAGTTTCCCAGGTTTACTTATGCAAGATTTTTCTACCTTCAGCTAATCCTTAACTAGCATGTTAAGGTTAAGTATATAATTACTATTCATTTTTTATAAATTTTCTTTAATTACAAATGAGGTCCTTCAAGTCCACGTTAAACGCATGCAAGCCACATTGTTATTTTTGGCTTATGTTTTGACGTTTAACTTACTTAGTGAGCTGTTGCTACAATTATTATTGTTATTATTATTATTATTTGTTATGCTATCTCATATATTATTTATATAAATACTAATATATTACACATTAGTTATACATAGCCATCCAATTATATTTATATTTCTTAATTTCATGTTGTTAATTTAACAAGCAAGGCAACTTATCTGTTATAATGTGGAATTCAAATTGTGAATTTTCATATTATAAGGATTTATATTAAAAATGTTATATTCACAATAACGTTGATAACAGTATATATATGTTTCAATATCTACATTCTTGGGGTCATTTTTCTTGTTCCCTATGATGACTTCATGAACCTAAGACCTTAACAGAAGATGTTCTAGAAGACCTTATTCATATAAGCTAATATCCTAAATTCTATTATAGGGGTTTACACCATTTACCTAAGAAAATATATAAAACTTATAGTAAAGAGAGATTTCATCTATCATAAAATTATAATTTATATTAATTTCATTATCTTGAAATAATAATATATTGGACTCGATAAAATTAGGATATGCTGTCCTAATATGAGATACATATAATTTGTTGTATATTTAACCAATACTTTATCAATTACATTAGCCAATAAGTAATAAGATAACAGAAATAGACTAATCAATAAGACAAAAAATAAAAAAAGTTCAAAACATTACAGTCTAAAACCTAAAAATTATCTTATTCATAAATATATCACAACAATCATAATATAATATGACCAATCTAATTTTATTTTCATAAATGATACATATTTAAATAAAAAAATTTAAAAAACAATATGTTTGGTTTTTTTTTTTTTTGTTTTTTAAATGTGTAAAAAGGTTGGTTCGATTCAAACCATATAGTTCAATTTTGGGTTTCAAATCAAATTGCGAACCGCTTAAAAAAAGAACAAAAATTTCAATACGCTTTGATTTGGTGCACGATTTGATCAATTTTTTGCAGCAAATATTATAGGTTATAGCTAGTGTTCAAGAGAGGATTTCAAGTGTTGTAATGTTGAGTTTTTTTTTTCTCTAATTTTTTTCTTTTTCCTTTTTTTTCCAACTCTAATTTTATAATTGCATTATTCACCCCCAAACTATTAAAATTAAATTATTGTTTTTTTATTACAAAATATTTATATTTTATTGGCCTTTGCATAAATATTTACATTAATTGTTACTTTTCACAAATCTTGTAGCCTCTATTTTTTTATTACTTCTCTTGTTTAAATGCTCCAATTTGAATTCTAAATTTGATAAGAGAGTCTTGGAAATATCTTTTGCATGCATATACGTATAGTGTAATAAATATTTTTTAAAAGAACGTTGTATGTATAATTGTATGCTATGACAAACTTGTGCTTATCGTGTAATGATAATATAAAAAAATCTAATAGTTCAATATCATAAAAAACTAAAACCCCCTTTTTAAAATGCAAACTAGGGTAAAGGACATTAATATTCATATTTAAAAAAATTAAAAAAATACCACTATGATGAAAATAATCCTAGATTTGTAATCTCGTCTCTGAAGAGACGAAGTTAGTGTATGTAGAACAACATCGTCTCTTTCAAGAGACGAGGTTGACAACACTATTCACTTAGCCCTAGTTGCATTCTATTATTCATTCCTGAGTTATACAATTATAACCTGTCAAAATCAATCATTCTAAACAATACAACCTTGTCAAAATCCATCCATGACAGTATTTCTAAACTCAATTTTTCGCCATTAGCATAAGCAATAACTCATAAAATATAAAATATAAAATGGTTGCATTGTTGTTCAACTCATTACATCAAATGTATATACAATGTTACTTACAGCCATCATAAAACAAAAGCAAAAGAAATGATAAAATCTAATTCACTCCAAGGTGCTCTACCTCCTTCATTTTTCCAAAGCCTGCTAGGGATACTTCATAGATGGATCAACCTCTGTAAATGTGGCATCTTTATCTCCACTACCAACACTATACTAGTGAAACGGTGATAAGACCATATTATACTCACTTTTTATCATATGAATCATGCTTAATTATTATTGATTTTATATAAATCTTAAGGAAATGATACTTTTTGTGATAATTCAAGTCTTTAAGGACTTATATTACAAGACAAGCAATTGGGAAAAGTTTTGTGCCAAATTGGAGACAAGAATTAAGGCAGCCATGGAAGCATATTAGGACAGTTTTGACGATGTTTCGTAAATTCGACGTATCTCTCATCCGAGCTCCTATTGAGATGACTTAAAATGCTACTAAAAGATAAGAAAGAGATCTACAATTTTCATGCTTTGAGTGTGGAAAAATTCAGAATGTATCTAGATCAAAATATGTCGTGAATCTGCTACTCTTACAGTGATGGCATCCAAGTTTTAGAAAATGACAGAGCTTGTTAAATTGCAGATGTCTCTCTCATCCAATCTCTTTTTGAAGTGATTCAAAATTATATGAGAAGATAAGAGAGAGATATACAATCTTCATGTTTTGAGTTTTGACTAATTATGAAAGAATGGAGGTTAAAAATAGTCTTGAAATTACTGCACATATAGAATATCCCTAAGATTTGCAGCTCGACATTGTTTTAGTAAATTCAACATATTTCTCTCATCCAAGTTTCATTTGATATGATTCAAGACCCTATTGAAAGAGGAGAGAAATATCTAAAAATTTCATATTGTAAGTTTCAAAAAATTTCAATCGAATCAAAGTCGAAAATTGGCATGAAATTTCTATACATCAGCACTGCCTCCAAAGCTACCAGCCTTCTTAGTTCGGAAATAATTTTCACATTCAAGGTTGGCTACTGGGAGATTCAAGGCCACCAGCCTTGAGCCAGCGTACATGCAACAATGCTCTTAGAAATTAATTGCTACAACGAAAGCCAACTGATTTAAAAAGAAAGCCGCCGACTTACAGAGGAAAATTGCCAACCTATATCTTCTACTGCTTTTGATATATAAATTCATCTTGTTGAGTCTTTTGAAAAAGAAGAGAAAAACCCTTGGCACAAAATTCGAAGCTTTTTCCTTTGCTCCTGGATCCAGATTAAGGCTTAGAAAGTGGTAAAGCTTTTTATTTATTTATTTATTTGATTTATTTCACATGGGGATTCAAGTGGAAAACATCATTTGAAATTGGATTCAAGAACGAAATTTTCTTAACAAGGTGATTTTTTTTCTTTTATTACTCTATGGATGATGATTAAAGCTTGTTTCTTTTGATATTATTAGGGTTTTGAGTTGTTGATCGGAATTATCTGATTGATTTTTATCTACTGTTGATTGATTCCTTGCTTGTGTTCATATTGTTGATATTATTCCACAGATCATGTATTTTGGGGTGAATATGGAATTAATGATATATTAGGATTATAATTGGAAAATTCCTTTCTAATCAATTCTATGAATAGCTAGCTTGGATTACATATCATATAGACATATGGATTTGAATTCGATTAGGTTTGGTAAATTTAACAAGATTAGTCAATTAATCACTTTCTTAGGAATAGGAAATACTGATTGGTTAACTTAGGATAATCACTTTCTTTGGAAAAAGGAGTTGTTATCTAGTGCTTGATTGATTGAAAACACTAAACCCATTAACAATTTGAATTTGCAAGTATATTCTTGGTCATAGCATACATTTGATTGATTTTAGATCTGTTGGCTTTTAACCTAAATTAATTAGGTGTCGGAAATCCCTATTTCTTTGTAGATTAGTTCTATCTAAAAATCTAAAAATATTTTCTTTTTGATTTTGCCTAGTTATAATTAGGACTAATACAGTTGATAGCTAGTCCTCACTTTCTGTGGACATGACTCGGTATTCACCAAAATTTATTGCTATACACACCTGGTAAACTAGCCGGTATATATCTGCGCATTTAAAGGAATTTTAAAAGAGATAAAAAGATTTTTAAAAATCACAATAGAAAAAGTGTGATAAAACTGGACATGATCTGGATCCATTTGGTTGAAGCTTCCCCCATATCATTTGACTATGACTGTCACCTTTTATATGGAGTTAGGGGGGTATGGACCTTTATATATGAGCTGTCTGGCATTGGGTTGTCCAGTTGATGAGCCTATGATGGATCAGGCTTATCATGTTGGACATATGAAAGACTAGACTCATCATGATGCACATGTAAGGGCGGAGGCTTATCTTTGATATCTGTAGGTCTATATAGGCCTCGCCCTTGCTCCTGACCTCATCTCAGCCCACGCCTCTACTATGTAGCTTGCGTCTCTATGCTGGCTAAGGCTGTGGCCATCCTCATCACTAATGACTTCAGGTTCTAGTACTGCTATTGGATCATTGATATTGAAGCCCATGAGCTTATCCACTACATGAATAACATCTTGTGCAGTGGCATAAGTATCCTCAGGTGGCATGTTGGGGACTTGGTAGATGAAATCAACCTACAACTAATAGTGAACATCTAAATTAGGAAGTAACGAACATAATATACATCCATATATACCACATATAATCATTTAATTATCATATAACATATAATGGTCCATGTATGACTGATCCAACATTTGGTGATCCAATTATACTGATCATAGTAATCTTCAGATGTACTATCGAGATGTATAGCATGTCCACTACTCGATTGCACCTATCATCCCACTTTGCAATATACCTGTGTGCTCTACCACCCAGTTCCACTCCATATACCCTCATAAGTCGATCTTATGTAACGCTCTCACATCAGGGTGGGAGAGAGGGGGGAGGCGTTAGGATCTCTTGAAAATCTCCAAACTGTTTGAGTATCTTGTCTAAATAGTAGTGCTCAATAATGTGGAAGCATATCAAGGGAACCTGTGCTTACCATACATTTCTACCTGACTGGCAGTATTCAGACAGGTCATCCATGATCTTAGAATATGGATCCTAAACGACTTGCTCATAAAAAAAAAAAAAAGCGCATTGTATAAGAAAAATAATGAAAGTGTAAATAAAAAACCATACTTTGATTTCAAAAAAAAACATCTGTCTAAGGACCTATTAATCTAGGGATCCCTTCTACTGGAATAAAACATGTTTGGTACACCAATTAACATCAAAAGTGGCTCCCCAATAACTGATGAGAGGATGCCTCATGGTAACTGATGTGATCTATCAACGTATTAGGGGAGGGGGGAAGAGGGGGGCATTGTGTGGCAAGTGATCTTAAGCCCAGATATGCAAAACAATAAGAGGTCCTACTATGTCACTCATGTCAATGTAGGATGCCATGCAAATTTACATGTAGAGCCATGCTAAGCAAGTCATGCATACTACTCTGCTAGGTCAAAATCCCCAAGCATGGAGAGGTACATGGCATGAACTAGATTCGTCTATTTATCCCTATAGCAGTAATAGAATATACGCTTTAGCATGGTATCATATAATGATATCATTAGCATCATTGAATAGTGTGCTGAAGTGTCTATCTAGCCATGACATCTTTAAGCGCCTACCGTCTATCTCAGCCTTTGACTCTAATTTAAGTCTAACTCCAAGTAAATGGTGGCACAAATCTGGCCACTCTACCCATGTCGTGCTAGTGATTGCACGCCTATCAACTGAGAGGCCTATGAGAACTGCAATATCCTCTAGCGTAACTATCTACTCCGTAGTTGACATGTGGAATTATGTGTCTCTGGCTGCCACCTCTCAACTAAAGCGGTGACTAGGTGCTAATCTGGCTGAACAAATGGTAAATGAGTGGCACTTACAAAGCAGGCTTGAGACACATATGGAATTAGTCACTTATCCGACCATGCAAGAATACCATCCTACTGTCTCAACTTTGTTTCTCTTCGACAACAATGTAATACAAAGTGCTCCTACATTTGAAAGAGAACTTCAAGACAAGTTTGCTCATAAATATTTTAAGTAAACAATGTGAGAAAAGGATATTAACTGGCTTATCCATGGAAGTATCAATCTATGAACAGGCTGACCTGTTAATAAGGAGTCATTTAGAGGTCCCCGATCCATTTGTAAGAGAAAAAAAAAGGTAATATATAATATCAAATTTTTGTAAGTAACAAAAAGAGCAAACAACAAATATCAAGTGATATAAGATTAGCAAAACAAATCACATAAACATATTTATACCACCATGACTCAACTGATTTATATATCCAGGAAATGGGTGTCATGTTGGAATATCAACATGGGTCTGATTGGCCTTATATGCTGTAGATATGAAGGAATGCCTATATATCTTTAGTTGATTTTCCCACTTGTACCATTGTCCCACATGAGCAACACAATCCATATGTAGAGTATCTATATCTGCTATTGCGTGTGAGCATGGAACTTTGTATGTCTGCCACTTATTACATATACATTTGTTCATTATTGGTTACTAGGATCACATCATAACATGGTGTCTTATCTTTAATAGCAGTCCTATAATATAGCTCAACTCAATGTGTTAACCTATTTATCTTAAATCTGCTACATATTATGTCTAGTATTTGCTCATATGTAGAGTTCCTATACAAACTAACTACAATAACTAACTGTCTATCATAACCAAACCCATCATTCTGTTCAACATTGTTATTGTGGCATATTACACAAACTTAGCTTTATCCATTTCCAATCTTACCTTGCTGGCTCTAAAAAAGCCAATATTTATGTTATATTAGCTAAATTTATTTGTAAGACAAATAAGTACCTTTGGGAATAAGGACATATCTAAATGAACATCGGCATCTATTTTTTTTCATTCAATTACCCATAAAGAATTTCTCATAAACAGATTTCTCACTAACACACCAAATTGAAACTAACTAACATGGTAGTTCAAACATACAAATTTGAACTTACTAAGATAGCACAAACATCACAAAACATTTTTGTATACAACAGAACTAACTAGCATAGTTCAAAATATAAGTGGATCAATTCAAAATCTATAATGTAATGCATAAGTACAAATGTAATAGTCACAAAAAAATCAAACAAAGCCTAAAAAAAAAAAGAGAGAGAGTAAAAACTGGTTTGAAACCAACAAAGTATCTTCATCATACGGAATTATGCGTAATGAGCATAAAAAAACATGAAAAATTTCAATGAAATTGATGGAGGAGCAAAGTATCTTTATCATATGGAATTGTACACAATGTAGCATAAAAAAGCATGGAAAAATTGAAGGAGATTGATGAAGCAGCTTACAGAAATTATATGCGAATGCATACACGAATTAGCTACAATTAGCACAAGCGATTGCTTGGATGATGTGATATCATCTAGATTGACGAACAACTAGTGTTAACTTGATTAGATTGAATAAGAAATTGCAAATTGGACAAGTAAATTAGGGTTTTTGCATAGAGAAATGAGGAATTTTTAATCTACGAATAGAGGAAGAAGAAGACCGAGGCGGGCATATAGGCCCACTAACCTCATCTTTTCAAAAGCGAGGTCATAAGTGAACGATTTTGTTTCTTGAAGAGACGAGGTTGATTTGTTATGAGAATCTCATCTCTTGAAGAGTTAAATCTGAGATTATTTTCATCACAGTGATATTTTTGTATTTTTTTTTGAAATATGAATATTAATTTCCTTTTCCCATGCAAACTATATGAATCGATTATACTGACTTGTTTTAAGCATTAACCCCTTTGAAGAATCAACATACATGTTTGTAAATAAAAGATTAAACTTGAAATTTTTTTTAAACCTTACAACAATACATGTTATTACGCAATTCGATATATGTTATTATTACCCATTAACCAAAAACAGCAACATAATCCAACACTCCCGCCACCCCCACGGCACCCCCCCCCCCCCTTCTTTAATATTATATATATATATGTATACATATATATGGAAATTACTTATTTGATAATAATAATATTATTATTATAAAATTTATTATATAGTATTAGTTAAATTTTGAGGGCTTCACATGTGACCTTTACTATGGCAATATTTAGCAAATATAATACTTGGTTATTTTGTGTTCGGATTGTCTAATTTTCATCTGTACTGTATCACATCTACATTTGATCTATTTGATCAGTGTATGAGTAAAAAATGTTTGTTTTTCATTTATATATGTTTCTTAATAGATATCTATTTGAAACGACAAAAATAAAATGCTAAAATGACCCAAAAACATTTCGCGAACAAAAATAATCACACCCTTGGAGTACATTCATAAACACAGAATTGAAAGGTGATGTGTGATCACGGTGATGGATCTCTTTTGTGTTCTACCATTGCAATTTCAACCCTTATATACTAGATGTCAATTCTTTATGCACTAAAAGAAAAATGCTAAGACAATAATAATAGATGACCAAGAATTGATACTAAGACAGCCGGCTTACACATCCAAACATGAAGAACTTCAGGATTTGAAAAAAAAAAAAAAGAATACAAAAACTATGCACAATCTTCTCATCTCCCTGTCGGATTCATTATTTGCGAAAAAACAACATGAGAACCTAAATCATTGTTTTCTTCAGCTTCCTCACTAATCTCTTCCAAGCCTAATGTGGCCTTATGCATTGCAAAATTGCTATTTGCTCTGCTTTCGGCCACTACTTTAGCTCCTTTAGGATTTTGCTGCAATTGGAGAGCAAACTCCAAATTCCACAAGATATCCCCCATTGAAGGGCGGTCGATACCCGATCAGACAAGCATTTCTCAGCTAATTCAGAAACTTTTTAAGACAGTCAGAAGTAATCTGCCCATTTAGATGTGGATCAATGATTTGCTCTAGGATTCCCTTCTTTTGGCAATGCCGACCCCAATCTGCCAGACTGACTTGTTCTTTTGGCAGGCTGGGATTAAGAGCTGGTCTAGCACATATGACTTCAAAGAGTACTACTCCAAAGGAGTAAACATCAGATTTTTCTGTCAATTGTTGCCTGCGAAAGTACTCTGGATCTAAATATCCGAAACTACCTTTCACAACTGTACTAACATGGGTTTGGTCAAGATTAGGACCGGTTTTTGATAAACCAAAATCAGAAACTTTTGCTACCCAGTTTTCATCTAGTAGAATGTTTGTTGTCTTCACATCCCTATGGATGATTGTGTACCTGGCTCCTGTGTGAAGGTAATGGAGTCCTCTAGCAGCTCCAATGCAGATTTCAAGTCTTTGATTCCATGACAATGGAGGTTTGTCATTATTATACAGATGCTCTCTCAATGTTCCATTAGCCATATAGTCATAAACCAAAATCATTTCACCCTCTTCTTCACAAAATCCAATCAAGGACACTAAATGCTTGTGCCTCAACTTCGATAACATTTCGATTTCAGTTTGGAATTCATGTATCCTTGTTCTGAGGATGGATTCGATCTCTTAATGGCAACTTTAGTAGTCCCACCATCGATTACACCTTTGTAAACTTTCCCAAATCCTCCGACACCAATAACATGTGACTCATCAAAGTTTTTAGTACCATGTTTGATCTCAAATAAGGAAAAAATGTCTACAGAGACCACCTGTTAGAGTCGAGAGATGGCTACTTGTGGTACTCTTCCCAGAAATCGTCGATTTGCTATTGGATGATGTGTGTGAACTGCAGAGATGGGTAACCAATTACCTATAATCGAGTCCGTCCTCTTGAAGCCTTTCTTCTTGTAGCGTACAATTAGTACAACGAACACAACCAAAGCGAATCCTATGATCACGCCAACAATTGAACCTATCAATGGACCATTACTAGATGATCTTGATGGGGAGAAGCCTTTGGCAACCCCAGCTTCAGCTTGCACAAGCATTGGTGATGGAACAGGGTTAGGACCGGCTAAGTTCCCATTACTATCATTAATCTTGAAAATTTCAAGTCCATTAAGAATTGCATCATAGTACTCGGGCTTCATCGATACGCTAGGATGCAATGCAATCCATAGCTCATCATCATTGCCCGGTAAATCACTCATGTAAGTTGCATAATCCTTGTATACAGGGACCCCTTGAGATCTTGACCAAGCAATTACATCAGCAGATTGTTGTGCTGTTTGGTTGTTCACATAAATATCAAACACCCTCTGATTGACTTTTGTATCAACAAAATCACAGAAATGAAACCTAACATAATATGTGAAATTGGCATCAACCTGGAAAACCCAAGTAAGATTATAATTTTGATTCACTTTCGAATCGGGACCCATCAATCTTGCTGTGCTATAAACATCTGCTGGTGCAATATACTTTGGATCATTTGTTGGGTAACTTATTGTCACATTTTTATCAGCTTGTGAAGTTATCCCAACAGCAGCACCAAATAGATAGGGTGTATCATCATACCATGTCCCTAGTGAGCCCCGAATCATTAGCCGGTTGTATATACTGACCACCAACATTGAGCCTAAACAAAGTCTCTAATGTCGAGCTGCTAGCATCAACGGATTGATCACTATACCCTACCATAGTAGCCTGCTTGAATATGTCAGGAATAGGAATTATCTCAATGCCATTAACAAAAGCATAAGCCCCATCATGAGTAGTGGAAGGAGTGAAAGTTAAGTTGATGGTACCGGACCAAACCGGATTTAGAGAGTATTCTTTAATGATATAAGCTTGTGTGAGTGCTTGGGCTGTAATGTATGCACTAAAATTGTTAAGTAGGGTGAATTCATTAGCCACTGCAGCAAAATAAGCATCGGCTTGATCAAGAGTGCCATAACTAGAGGGGTAAAAATAGAGCCTAATCCAATGACGGCTTTTAGATGAAACTTGGAATTTGTAAGAGGATGCAGATGTGAAAATCCTTGCAGTCATGTAAGGAACTGTGGATGGTAAAGAAGGGTCTTGGAATTGGGCTGTGGCTGATGTGGAATTGGCAGATGATGCAAGGAGTTTAGAATCAGGTTGCCAAGCCCTGCCATCAGAATCTGTAGCTTTACTTGATGAGCCATAGGAAATGACATAGGATTTTGTATCTGGTTCAGAGGTTTTGCTCAAAACTTGTATGAAATTGATGGTTAAACAAGTCATCAGGAGAGAAAAATGAAAAATTGGTGATGAGCATAGAGATCCTAGACATCATAGGAAGATAAAACCAACGGAACAAGATCTAGGAGTGAGAGGAAAAGATCTATAACACGAAAACAAAGGAATTCATTGGAAAATCGCACAAATCTTATCCTGTACAATTTCATTAACAACAAATGGATTTTCCATCAACCACATTTCATGAATTTCCCAACAATGTCATACTCCAAGTATTACACCAACATGGATTTATACAAAAACACGAAACACGCGATGAAATTATCCAATTCTCTCCATTTCTCCCATTTTTCTCACCTGATCAACACTCTTGGAATGGGTTTTTGATTTTTTTCAATTTTTCCTTTGTGTGTATGTGTGACCGAGCATATTTCCTTCCAAAAGGAAGTTACTATAGGAGTGGTAGACAGTAAGTAACGGAAAGAAAGGAACATAAATTACTATGAAGTTTTCTTTTAATCTTTAATCATGAAACCACGAATCACCGTTTCTTTAGGTTGTCTGTCTAATTGTTTAACGCCATCCACACTTTCCTCTAGTAAATGTCTAAGCACCCGCTTAATACGATCAACATGAACTTCTAATCTTTTTCACCATACAAAACACTAATTTTATATACTACATGTAAGTCGTTACATGTGAAGCATAGCAACTATTGTGCATGCACATAAATTGCATACATGACATGTGATTTACTTCTATGTACCTACACCTTTAAAAGTATAGTGGTGTCCGAATGACACATAGTATGTGATTTCTTTATTAAAAACAAAATCGCAAGTACTAGATGCGGTTTACTATTAGTAATTTCATCATTATTTTAGCGTAAGTTGTATTTGTATAATCTTTTTTAGGATCAATAGACATATATGTCCCCCCACAATTACATACCATATTTATATCATCTCCAATACTCAAACAACGTCCATATCACAAATTATAAATAGGCTTCAAATTCTTGAAACATCATCTTTAACTTTATGAAAATACAGATAATTTATTAACTCTCCTCTATCAACCTAGTCTTCTACATTAATGTGCAATCGTGATGCGTTTTACATTACATTACGAGTCCATTTGAAAAATTTCAGTTGTGCATTTGAGGAGAATCTTTAAGAACATTATTTCAGAGGTGCTAGTACGATAGTTTAGAAATTCAAGTTATTCAATAACATTGATAGTTTTTACGGATCATACTATAAATTATCCAAAGCATAAATTTTCTTTCAACAATATTTCATATAAGAACAAATAATAGAATATTAGTTGAATAATATTAGGTTTTTAGGTCATTTTGGGATGAATTTTGAAAATAAATTCGGAAAAAGGGTTGTTGTGAAAGATATTACAAAATAGGTTATCAAAGGCGCTGTTTGCAATAGTGCCTTCAGTACAAACCAATTTTTTTTTTTTTTTTTTTTTTTTTTTTTTTTTTTTTTTTTTTTTATTGGTGAGGCTAATATGACTCAATATAATCAATACAAATAATAAACCTAGATTCAATTTCAAAATTCCTAAAGTGAACACAACTTCAACTAATCTTTTTGACGTTACAGTATCAAGCAAATAAAGTAGATCAAGTATAGTATTTAAAAACTTAAAAAGCTTAATTATAAAATTGAAAAAAAATAATTAAAGCATTTTTATGTAACCCATTAAAACTAAAACAAATAATAAATTTTGATTTAATTTCAAAATTCGTAAGGTTGAACACAAGTTCAATCAATTTTTTTTATCACATTATCAAGTAAAAGAAAAATACAATTTAAAAAAAATAAAAAATTAGAATTTTTAGAAAACTATTTGAAAAATATTGTACTAAAAAATTCCTAAAGTGAACTTTAAAAATTCAATTTAAAAAAAGTTGTTATTTCTTTTTATTTGATATTATTTTTATCTCAATGATATTTTTATAATTTTTTTAAAATATTGTTATTTATTTCCTTTTTCCTAAATTACGAGAGTAAAAACATATAAATATATTTCAAAACCATAAATGTATATTATCAAATTATTTAAGCATCATAGTTATTTCTTTTTATTTTTTCTTGATAAATCAAAATTTATTATTTGTTTTAATTTAGTGGTTACAAAAAAATGCTTTAGTTATTTTTTTCTAATTTTATAATAGAAGCTTTTTAATTTTTTTAAATGCCATACTTGATCTTACTTTTGTTTGCTTTATACTGTAACATCAAAAAGATTAGTTGAAGTTGCGCTCACTTTAAGAATTTTGAAATTGAATTTAGGTTTATTATTTGTTTTGATAATATTGGGTCACATTACCATTGTCAATAATTTTTTTAATTTTTTTAAGTTTCAATTTTTTTAAAAATTGAAATTTTTGTAAGGTCACATTAGGAATTTTTTAGTACAATATATTTCAAATCGTTTTCTAAAAATTTTAATTTTTGATTTTTTTTTAAATTTTATTTTTCTTTTACTTGATAATGTGATAATGAAAAAATTGATTGAACTTGTGTTCAATTTTACGAATTTTGAAATAAAATCAAAATTTATTATTTGTTTTAATTTTAATGGGTTACATAAAAATGCTTTAATTATTTTTTTTTTTCAATTTTATAATTAAGCTTTTTAAGTTTTTACATACTATATTTGATCTACGTTTATTTGCTTGATACTGTAACGTCAAAAAGATTAGTTGAAGTTGTGTTCGCTTAGGAATTAAGAATTTTATAGTTTTTTTTTTGCCGGTAAGCAATTTTATAATTACAAGTAAAATATTATCAGTTTTTAAAATAATTTGGTTTAGTTTGATGAATTATTTTGGTTTACTTTTTCAAACAAACCATAAATTTATGGATCATTTTGGTTTAGGAATTTTTTTAAAACAAAATTATTGGAAAAAAAATTAGTTTAGCTTGATTTACAAATTGATTCAATTTAGTTGGTTTTTCCCATCATGAGTGATATAAAATGGGGGGACCAACCCACTTTTTAAAACTAGATGTTGCCGATATCATCCCATCCTTTTCTTATTAACTATTAGCATTTTAAGTTGCAAGGGTAGGCAATAACTATAAGTTGCACTATTTATAGGTAAGAATTGTAAGTTATTATTTGTAAATATTTTTTTATGGAATGATAAATTGCTTAAATAACATCCCAATATTATAAACTTTAAACTTCCCATCTATTATTTGGAGGAATGGAATGGAAGTGGAGTCCAAAAGTTAGGAATGATATTATCAATAATAGACTAGCAAAGATTTATTTCGATGTTTACTTCATCTAGAATTTTATTATCAGTAATATATATTCCAATATTTACTTTAATTTATTAATTGTGGTGTTAAGTTGGGAATGAAATTAAAATTACCATTATACCTTATTTGGCTATTATAAAAACGATAAGAAGTTATATAAATATACTCATACCCATACTCACACGCGCACACACACAGACACATATGCTATTCATAACAAATCATTATATAAATATATATAAACACATAATTTATTATGATATGTATAATACACACACATATACAAATATATATAGATTATGTGTTAGTCCTATGACCTATATATTATATATATTATAACTATCAATGCTCTATTTATTTGCCATTTATGCGACATTTATAGTCTCTAGATTATGTACTTATATTTTTTAGATATTTATACATATGTACGTAAATCATAACTTATAAATAAAAATGATATATTATACAACTTATATCTATATATATATATATAACTTATATACCTAAACTACAACTTATATGTATAACTTATAACTTATATATAATTTATATTTTATCAATATCCTATTTGCTTGTTATAATATAACACATATAACACATAACATTTATATTTTAAATCTCTAGATTATATATTTATATATTTTATATATAACTGATATATTATATAGCTTATATATATAACTTGTAACTTATAAAACATAAAACATATGTAACTTATAACTTATATATACTCTAACTTATAAAATATAACATAAATTATATATACAATATATGTATTTTATGAATACACTATTTATCTATCACATATATAACCTAGATAATGCATAGCTGATATATTCATAGTCTTTAGTTATGTATTTACATTTTTTAGATTGAGTTATATATATAACTCACCACTTATATATATAATTAATTAATATATTGTATAACTTATAACTCATAACTTATCTATTATATATAAATTATATGTATAAAATATTACTTATAACTTATCTATATGAAATATAGCTTAATATATATAACTTATTACATATACAACTCATATATACAAAATATAAGATATATGTATAATGTACAACTTATAATTTATCAATGCACTTTATTTTTTCATATATGTAATCCTATAATTCATATATTAGGATGTACATATAACATATATAATCCACATAAATTACTTATAATATATATATATTATATATATAAAAGTTATAACTTATATGTAAGTTATTATAGAATATAAATTATGTATATACGTAATCAACATAGTAAATTTATACATGATTTGGTAAATCTTAACAAGAAAATAAACAAAGAATGGCATAGTTGTATTTAAAATTTGTGAATGACTAAATTTAATAGGGAGAAAATGATAACATCATTTGAATTTTTATTCTCATTGGAGAGGTAATAAAAAAATCATATTGAAGGCGGTTTTTTTTTTCCTCTGTGTAAGGAATAGAAAGAACACTGATAGTAATTATACCCAGTTCATTTGTGCAAGTAAGTGAGATAACAAATTCATTCCTAAGAATAATTATTCTATTTCCTCTCTATTACTTCCAAGTAAACAAGTCGTAAGACTTAAATGAGGATTTAGTTGTGTGGATAGTTATATCATTACCAATCTTAGGAGTAAAAACTTGTAAATAAATAACTACCTAACTACGAATATTGGCAAATGCAAAAAAATTTATAAATAATTAAGTAATAATGTAAAATTACCATAAAAATAATTATTCTCTATATAATATCAATAAATTAAATATAAATATGTTACACATTAGTATTGAAAAAAAATTAAAAAATTAGCATATCTTATTGTTAAAACTAATATAAAAAGATCTGATTGACCATGGCTAAAGTGAATTCAAATTTTAGAAATAAAATAACATTGATTATGGCTGAAACCAATTTTAAAGTCCTCCACATAATGAAAGGGTGTTTATATGCTAAAATTGCCCTATGTCCAGGAAATGGGAATTATTATGGCATAATTATAACAATACTAGTAACAGTGAAAACAATGTTTATGTAGTGGATGTGAGACATAGAGAACTGGAAATAATAAACTTTCTATTGTATTTTGTATATTGATGTAATTGTTGTACAGGAGTTTTTAGAATACAGGGAAACGATGAGAAAACAAGGTAACAACAAGATATCTAAAGCCTAACCAACTAATAGAAAAACGTGTAAAAGGATAGAGATAAGAATTACATAATGAATAAGAAGTTAAAGATTTTATCATATCCTAACACGTTTCTTGGACAAAATGGAAATCTAACTCTATGTGTTTAGGCCTGACGTGGAAAATGAGATTTGAGGAAAGATAAATAGCCCCATTGTTGTCATAATGTAGCTGACTCTATGGAATAGGGAAGCTAAGTTATGTGATGATTGAATCTAAATTAATTCAGATGTGGCATTCACTATAGCTTTATATTCGCTCTCAGTGGAAGAGAAGCGATAGTAGCTTATTTCCTTGCTAGGTAAGAGATTAATGAATTGCCTAAGAAAATAGCAAAGCCACCAGTAGGCTTGTGATCATCGGATCTCCACTACCTACTATCCACATAGCAATCAATGTTAAAGATTTGTTAGACGAAAAGAATAATCCCTGAGAAGCAGTACCGTTTTGATAGTGCAGCAATTGCTGAAGAGCATTCCAATGAGCATCACTAGGTATATGCATAAATTGACAAAGCTTATTAACAATGAAAGCTATGTTAGGCCAAGTGATAGTAACATATTGCAAGACTCCAACCAACTATCTATATTGCTGTCATGACTTCCAAGACCAATCTGGTCTGATGATGATGGCTCCTTCGGGGAATTTGGGCTCGTGGAAGGAGAATTCTCCAGGTAGTGTTACGGCCATTGGTGTTGCACATGGATTAGGTTCCAGTAAACCAGATTTAGCAAGCAAATCCCAAATATACTTGGACTAAGATAACAAGTTCCCTATGGGTGTATGAGTAACTCTATACTAAGAAAATAAGATAACCAGCTAAGATTTTGATAGGGAATTCTCTTTGCATGGAGAGAATAAATTGATAAACCAAACTAGAGTAAGAATCGGTCACTATAATATTGCCCACATAGACCAAAATGTAAAGAAACTGATCGTGATGATGATAAAGAAATAGATAATTGTTTGCTCTAGAAGAATGAAATCCCATATTGTGAAGAAAGTTACCAAGTCTAAAGAACACGCATGAGGCACTTGCTTTAAACCTTAGAATAACTTGTGTAATTGACAAATATAATCTAGCTTGGACTGATCAACAAAACCAACCAGTTGCTTCATGAAAATTGTTTCCGTCGAATTACCATAAAGGCATTAGAAACATCGAGTTCGTGGATTGGCCATTTATGCATTGAAGCGGGTTGCAACTAGATTGACTATTAACGGGTTTCCAACTCGCCCGATCTGATAAAAACTTTATAAGGTTGACCTTATAGGGTAATAGGATCGGGTTTGGATATATGAAAGAAACCCTACAAGGTAATAGGGTCGGGCTTGATACTACTAAAACCCGATAGATATCGATCCGTATCACTCGACCAGTTAGTCCTAATAGAAAAAAAAAAAAAGAAAAACGATTGTAATGTAGACAGTACACTTACTAAATGTAAACACAAAACACTTGACTAAATGAGTACGAGGCTAAATTTAAAAAAAAAAAGACCTAGACACTCCTTTCCCTCTGCGCGGTGTCTAGTCGAGTCCTCCATGAACACCTCCACGATCTCCTCTCTCATCCCTACTTTATCACTCTATCTCATCTTGCTGTCGTGTCTACCGTCCAGTCTCTACTCTCGCCATCGTCACCGTCTAGGCCATCATCGTGCAACAGTCGAGGCCATCGTCGTCGTCCAAAAATCATTATCCAGCAATAATCGTTGTCGTACAGCAGTACAACCCATCGTCGTCAAGCACGTTGTCGTCCAACTATCATCCGTCGAGCCCATTGTCACTGTCCCACTCTAGCTGTCGTCGTTGTCCAACTATAGAAGTCGTCCAGAAGGTAAAAGCTCTCTCTCTATACAAGCACTTGAGGTGGTCTTGATGTGCACTCCAAGTGGTCAGGGCTTGTGCTCAAGGTGTAGGTGTTGGCTCGTGTGTTAGATGTATGTTCATGGTTTTCTGATCTCAGTGCACACTCATGGTGGTATAGGCATGCATTTGTGGTGCTCTGAGTAGATGAGTTCATTGTAAGTGGTGACTAGGTTTGCCAAACAGGTGGGGTCGGTGATGGGTCCGTCTAGATTTATCAAAATACTTGGGATGGATTGGTTTTTCTCGAGAGGTAGATATTTATACAAGTGTTTCTTGAGTGGTAGAAATAATGTGAAAACTACAGGAACAAAATTGATCGGGTATAATCATGGTTATCATACCTAAAAACCCAGAAAACAAAAATGATGAGGTTGGTCTTATCGTGTGAGGTTGTTTATTTGGAGCGGATTGTGTTCTATGATCCGTAACCAAAGCTTATTTTAATGATCTGTAATAAAAAATCCATTTTGATAATTGTTAATTAGTTTAGATATTTGTTCAGTTAATCTTTCTATTAATTCAGGTATATCCAATTCATTATGTAGAAATAATTATATAATTTATTATTTATTGAATGGGTTATTAGTGTTTTGTATTATTTGTTTGTTGGCATCACATTAGGTAATAAGAATCAATTAAGCAAGTTTTTAGTACATCAGTGTTTGTTTACTTCATCCTTTTTTATGTTTGATATACATGTAAGAATTAGATGGCAAAAAGATGAAAATGTAAGAATATATATCCCTCTTATAAAATTAAATCCTTTGTATCATCAATGTGTACTTAGAGCTGGTTATCAAATGGAATAATAGGTAACTTCTTTAAATTATGTAATATTTAACTTCATTATTTCCATACTTATTTTATTTATCATTTTTCTCTTTTTGTAGGTGATGATATAGATATATGTAAGCTACAAGATGAGCTTGAGAAGATGGATATCAATAATGATGATGTTATAGATGATTAAAGCCAAGTAAGTGTTGGTATTTATTGTCTACATATTGGCATTTCTTTATAAAGCTAGTAAGCTTTATTCAACCAGTTCTAAATTTCTAATTCATATCTATTCCTTGTATGTCACAGGGCATTTGTGAGAAGAGATGTTAAAGGGGGAAGGAGAAGCTTTAAGATGTTTTTCTTTTATGTTTATTAGACTACTTAAGGATTTTATAACTTGTCATTAAAATTTGGTTTAAATCATTACTCATGTTTGCATGAGAATCGTTCTGCTCATTAAGATTGATGTTTCAATTTATATGTCTCTTGATTTATTATATAATTTGAAAACAGGTTGGCAATAAGAAAGTGAATGGTTATATTATTAGACTATTATTTTATTGGTTTAAGTATGCTAAATCTATTGAAAAAAAATGGGGCGGGCTTGAGTGGGTGGTCAGATGGATAATTGGGTTAATAGTCGGGTGGGTAATCAGGCAGGAATTGGGTTTTATAGCAAACCCTATAGAGTGGGTTTGGATATAGAAGAAAAACCCTATAAGGTTATAGAGTCGGGTTTGATATGTTTTATAATGTAGCGGATTTGGGTTTGGATTCGGGTTCATATGACTTGCTCGAAACTCGACTTGGTGCGTCCTTAATTGAACCCAAGGAGAGAACTATGGTAGCTTTAATGATGGAACTAAATGTCTCTTTGTAATCCACTTCCTCTTCTTATGTGAAACCCTTATCAAATAAACGTGCCTTATACCAGTTGATATGAACATGTTGCTTTCTTTTGATCATGTAAACCCAGTTGTTATCATCAACAATATTAGCATTCAATGGTTTAGGTACCAAGGTCCATGTTTTATTGGTAAGCAAAGCATTTATCTTATCTAACAAGGCTATCTGCCATTCCAAATAATCTTTAGCTTGATTGTAAGTGTGAGATTCATGCTCTAAATAATTTAACTTTGCGGATCTTTTCAACTAGATGAGATTGGTCTTTGTTCATGGTACTGGATCTTAATGTCATGAGGTGAGTATAGTTAGAAGTGTAGATGGGCATGTTTGGTTGATTATAAGTGGACAAGTCAACAACTACATTAAGTGGAGGTGGGGAAGACGTAGGAAGAGGAGGTGAAGTAGTGGGAATAGGAGAGGAAGGAGAATTGAGGTTTGGTAATATAGGTTATTTGGGTAGGACGAGTGGTTGAGGAGAAGCCAGAATACTGGGATTAGTAGAAGGTGTACCTTATTGCATGGTAGAAGAAAAAGGGATATTCAAGCTAAGCCATGGTATAGAAGTTTTAGAAGATCCAGGACTGTTATCTGGAGCCAAATGCCTCGAGGGAAAAATTTTTTCATCAAAGAAACACGTCTTGCTACATGTACCTGATCATTATTAAAAGCCAAATAATAATGGCCTGAATGATTTGAGCAGATCCTAAATAAAACACATTGTTTTGTTCTATAAGAAAACTTAGGTTTGTTATGTGGTCTAAGATATGGGTAAATTGCACAGCCAAAGATTTTATGAGTAAGATATTTTGGTTTAGATTTGAATAATAATTCACATGAGATATTATTTGCAATACTAGAACTAAGCATGCTATTAATGTGAGACACAGCAGCTTGAAAGGCATAAAGCCAAAAATGAAAGGGAATCAAGGCAAAATGAAGGAGAGTTAACCTATAATCAACAATAGGTCTAATTTTTATTTTAAAGATGTTGTTTTGTTCATGGTCTCGAGAAGTAATATGGTGAACAATTCTTGTCTCCTTGAAGTAAGGATTTAATTTACAAAATTCAGCTCCCTAATCCAAATGAAAGGCCTTAATTTGACAATTAAATTGCAGGAAGGCAAAGGCTTCAAATTCTTTAAATGTTTGAAAAACATCACCTTTATTATGCGAAGGAAAGAACCAAGAGTAACTTATAAAATCATCCACAAATATAATGAAATAGCAAAAACCAAGATTACTCAACATAGGAGAGTGACCCAAACATTAGAATATATAATTTCAAAAGGAGCATAACTCTTATGTTCCACTGGAGATAAAGACAACTTGGCCATTTTTCCTAACTTATAGGACTTATAACTAAAGAAGGAAGCAGAAGCTGTAGACGATGAAATACTAGGGATGCAATCTAATGGATTGTTATAAGGTACCCGATCCACCTCACCCGCCAAAAACCTTATAGGGTTCTACGGCACAGCAATTCCACAGCATAACATTCACTTAATTAAAAGAAAGGGTAGTCCTTCAAGAATGCGCACCATACAATCTTGACTCCAGGCAAACCGCATCTGCATCTACACTCCCTCCGCTTGAGGTGGCATTATCTTCTTGCTCCACTTGTATGGCATTCTCATTGACATCATCAACTCCAAAACTTTTCTTCTATTATAATATAAAGGCAAACCTAACCTATAGGCCTGTTTTAGTGCATTTCAAAAGGTAACCGATTAGGTTTACATTTGAAACACTACTAAGGATCAGGTAATGTGATGAGTTCATATTCTCCAGATTCGACTATAAACCAGATAGTGAGGATGAAAAAAAAAAGCATAAGTTACCTGTTGGATGAGATTGGGAAAAACTTTTGCGACCTTATAAAGTCACGGGTCAGGTTCAGGTGTAGTTATGGCCCTATAGGGTTAACCTGACCACCTAAAATTACTAAAAATAAATTAATTCCATAACATCAACACTTCATGTGTCTATCTTTTATTATTTTTATAGCTCTATGATTGTGTAATTTATTTTTGGGATAAAGCCCTTTTTGATACTCGAATTTTGGTTAATTGGACAATTAAGTATCTGAACGTTCAAAAAGACCAATTTCATACCTAGTTAAACTTTTCGTATCTCTTTTTATTACTTTACTCAATCATTGTCTGACACGTGTCCATTAATTCAAGAGACAATAAAAGAGTGAAGTAGTGAAAAAGGACACGAACAGATTGGCTAGGTATGAAATTGGTCTTCTTAAAAGTTTAGGTACTTAATTATTAACTTGGCTAAAGTTTAGGTACCAAAAGGGGATTTTTTGCCTTTATTTTTTCCAATTAAGAATGTTATGCTTGTTTGTGATAAAAAAGTAGATGTAACATTTGTGTTTATGTATCTATGTCAGTCCTTAAGTAAAATAAATTTTACTATATTGTGTTTCAAATTGATTACCATACATAAAAAATCAGTTGTCTAGCTTATTAATTTTTTTTTTTAAATGTGGAGCTTTAATATCAAATGAAATGAAATTGAAATAAATAAGCAAAATGAAGAATATCTCATGAACACAAGTAGATAAATGGTAAATGAAAAAGGAAAAAAGAAAAAAGTGTAAGGGCAAAATTGGGTCAATGGAGCGGGACGGGTCGACACTTTAATGGGTGGGTTTGGGTATTGTACATAGAACCTTATAAGGTCACGGGTTAGGTTGGGTTTAAGCGACCCTATAAGGAAACGGGCCAAGTTTGGGTTTTGTAAGACTTATCATAAACCCACCTCAGTTGTATCCTTGTAAAAAACCATTGTCTTTTATTATTTTTAATGCTTTATTGTAATTAGATGGTCCTAACCTAGCATGCTTAGATGCAAAACAATTTAACTCAGATAACATAGCCATGTGGTTGGCTTAGAGAGCTAATACAATCACAATAGGATTCTCTTATTCCCTGTTGTTTAACCAAAAGTTAATTAAGATGGAACTTAAAAAACTATTATTATCTCTGGAAAATTGTTGCTCATATAACAAGGATTTGGAAATTTTTTAAACATGAACAACATCCCTAGGATTTAGTTTTTTATTATTTAGAGATAGGTAAAAGGCATTACTAGTATGAGATATTTGTAAGGCTTGACCATCACCAACCTTTATTTGATCACTACCATTGTATTCTTGAGGATTGACTAATGTATGGACAATAGGATTCATATGGTGGGTAGCGCCAGTATTAAGATATTAAAGGTACAGTAGGTACCTTAGGTGGCAAGGAAGTAGGTGAAGACTGTAGGTATGTTGAAGACGGATCAACAAGAAAACCAATATTCCAAGAAAGATTAGCTTATGGGGAGGGATGGTAATGCTAATTGCCTTGACATGGTGTATACCTTCTTCAACAATTCACTACAATGTGATTGTGATATCCATAAATCTAACACTTCCGTCTATTGTTATAATTGTTAAAAGTTTGAGACTAAATAAAAGCTAGAGAGGGGCCCCTTGGTGCTGGTGCACTTGAATTTTGAGGTTGGTAAGCAAGATTTGCTGTAGGTGATTCTTGAAAACTCTATAATAAAATCTCATGAGATATGAGTTGATTGTGTAACTTAGAGAAGGGAACATGTTCTTGCCATAAGTTTAGACTTAAAATAATAGGATGAAAGTTTATACTAGCATTGCTGTAAATTATGTCATTCAACTCTACATCATGTAATAGACGTCTTGCAATGACTAACTCATTAGCTAAGGTTTTTTCCTTTATGAGATATTAAATGATGGTCATATCATTCTTATTCAACTTTTGAAGTGCAACATGTAGTTGTAGCTGTCAATTTTGAAAAACCCAGCCGAAAGCACTTCTAATGCTTTCCATGTTGAATAGACAATTTTGCTCCAATAATATAAGGGCATGCTTCTTCTATTAATGAAGATAAAGTGTAAACCTTTGAAATTTTGTTAAGTTTATGCTTAAATCTTAGAATTAAAGATCAATCGAAAACTTTAAAAGTCAATAAAAGAATAGAGCAAACCCTGGTATTTTGATTCGGCAATCCCCTACTCGTAAACCCTAACGGCTCATTCACTTCACTGAATAAATAAGGCTGTAATGGAATTTCTATTACGAAGTAATGGAATAGAGCTGTAATATGATTTTTCTTTATTAATTTTTTATTTAAATGGTCGTATTTTGCAAAAAAGATAATTCCAGCATTGAATTAGTATTCATAGGTTTGAATAAAGAATGTCTATTCAATGTTTTGTGTAATAGAGATTCATTGTGGAATCACTATTCGGTGAACTAAACGGCGTAATAACTAATCGTAAGGAATACGGCTGTAATTGAATTGCAATTACAACGAAGTGAACGAGCAGTAAATAACGAAATCAAATTAATTATGGATAATAGTTCACAATAATATAAGAAAACTTAAAAATATCATATTCGCTAATTTTTAGTGTATTTTGGATCCAAACGGGATTAGCTCTCGAAAAGCGTGTCCTGGGGCTCGGAATAGTAAAAATATTCTGATGACATTGTTAGATCCGTAATAATACAATGATTTCAAAAATATCAGTTTCGTGATTTTTCGATAGCTAAAAATAACAGAAATTGCATTTATACTCGTATTTTCTTTACTTAATTTTATATCATTAGTCTTGTTTACTATTCATTGTCCTATTTTACTATTCATCTATCTTTACTTTATCTTACTACCTATTCTTACTGCCTATACACCTATTTTCTACTTTTTTCATTTCTAATACAACTTCACATCTACCATACTTCACATCTTAATTACTTTTCATTACAAAATAACAAATAAAATCAATTCCCTCCCTCTTCTACATCATTGCTGGTGCCTCCCCTTCTCTCTTCAACTCAATTATTTTTCTTTTTTAATTTATTTTATTACATCTAATTTCCCTCCACAAATCTCCATAAATATCCCTCCTCTCTCCATTTCTTTCACACACTTATTTTACACAACAAAACTCCCAAAATTTCTCTACAAATTCTCTCTACTAAAACTCTCTTCCATCAAATTTTCTTCCAAAATCCTTCTCTACACACAAACCATCTACCATCTATTACTACCAGTAACCACATAATGCTACACTCATTATCTTCTTCCTTAAAACAAAAACACTCTTATGTAAAACCTTTCCACCATTATTTTCCATGTCATGTAACTTAGCATGACCATGGTGTTATTTCTTAAAACTTATGAGAGTTGTAAAAGCAACAACATGTTCATGTTTTTTTTCTTGCACATGCCAAGAATTTCTTATATTTATTTTGTTATACTATGTTATTATTGTTGTTATTATGCTCCTAACTTAACTTTATATATGTATTATTATCTGTATGTATATCTATATATTTATTAGAGCCTAAATGCTCACTAGCTCAACTAACATGCTCTTACTATTATTATTGCTTTTTCTTTTCTTTCTTTTCTTTTTCTTTTGGGACTAGTCTATTCTTAGTCTCGAGTTGCCTTGATGAAGCTATAGCTCCCAATACTTGACCTTATTATTATGCTCATATTGATTCTTATATATATCTTATTTTATTATATGATAATATTCTATTTCTCATGGCTACATATTCGAACTCATGCATGAATATAACGATATTGTCTCAACAAAAATAAAAGGATTTTCCTTAAAAAGAGAAGAATAGGAACTCTCTTTAAAAACAAATATAGGTCATCTAATAAATGATTTTTCCATAAGTCTTAAAGTTTTATCTTAACAAATCTTTTCCAAAATTAGATAAGTTTAACACAAGTTTTTAGTAATAGTAGTACATGGAATTTCATCAAAGAACACTTAAAGTAAATTTATCATACACTCTTTTCAAGCCAATGAAATAAGAATGTCTCTTTAAAACTTAATATTGCTATTTCTTTGTTTAACAAAGGTTTTTCTTAAACTAATTTGTAAAATTTTTACAAACACTCTAAAATACTAAGGTCTAAACAAGTTTTACAAAATCACCAAAGAATAACCTCCTAGAAATAAGTCTTACTTAGGAAATAAAGTTAGTAAATAACTTAGAAAGTCATTATCATTATTCATTTAAAGTGGAACTAACTTTAAAGAAAATTTAGAACACATAAACAAGATCACTTTAAGAAATTGTAGTCACTACCAATTAATACTTAGAAAAAACTACAATTTTAAACCGCTAAAAAAAATGAAGTTGTAGGAATCCTAAAAAGACTAAAATCATTTTTAGACAATTAAATTATTCTCAAAGGTTAAGAAATAAAATTTAGAGCAGGAAACATTCATTTATAATAATTTAAGGAATTTTTCCAACAAACTTAAGTAAATCTTTAAGTCTTTGCTTTTTCAAACTTTTAGTACACATTGTTTTAAGGAAATCATTGTTGAGACAACATCACTAAATTCATGCATACAATATGAGTCTATATATATATATATATATATTCAAAGGATATTTCAACTATATAAATATCAATATTTTTTTGTACAAGGATATATGGATGAAGAAAAGTTTGGAAAGTTATGTTTTGAAAGCTAGGATTTTCATGATGAATCTGTACCTTGTTGTTTTGGAACCCAAATGACTTTTTATGATAAAAACAACCTTACAAATGGATAAATATTTTCAAATAAGTAGAAAATGGTATATAATACGCGAAATTCCGAGTTAAAATGAGCAAGTTATGGCCATTTTAAGTTGGAATTTCCATCCATATGAATTTTACCACAATGAAGATAGAATTAGAATTTTTGGCTAGAAATTCCATGGAATGCTCATTTTCAGTATTTCCTTTTTTTAGGAAATGAGAAGGATGATGTATACTATCCCGAGAACTGTTTCAACTAAGGAAGTGTCATCAAGCCATGAGCAAGTGAGTCTACTTCTCCTATTTTTCATACTTATGATTGTGCTTGTAGTATAGTAGCACTAGATATAGGAAAAAATAAAATGGAAAGTGCATGTGACTTATAATGTTGGCAAAAGAACTTTAAGCATATCGAGCCACGAATTGCTTATAATGAATTGTACGTTTACTAGTATGTTGAAAGTGTCTGAAATTGGTTGATCACATGCAAGAAATTGAAATTTAATGGTTAGACTTTAAATAAAATTTAATGCATGCACTTCATGAGTTGATTCACATTTCATTCGCTATTGTACAATTGATAAGACAAGTGGATGATAGTGGTGGTAGGCATAATCGGTATAATATATATGTGGTGAGTAGGAGCCGGTAAAATTTACATATTTTTGGTGGCGTATAATAGTCGGTAAGAACTATGAAAAATTAATGTTATAAAATTGTTGGCTGTAATTGGTCAATATACCTAATCCCGATTAAAAGCGTAAATTCATTCCATATATGGTTCCCGGAAAATCATATGTCTTATATGCTCACGTGGTTGTTGCATTTCATTTGCTTGTATAATAAAACTTGGTTGATATATTTGTTTTGAGTATGTAAACGGGAATATTCTCACTAAGCTCGTAAAGCTTACACTCCTATAGATTTTTATATATGCAGGACCAGCTATTCTTATACCAGAGGTCTTACCATATCCGTGTAAGTCTTCTTTTTGGGAAGCTTTTGGGGGAAATCTACTCGAAGATTAGAATAGACTTCCTTTAAAATCTTTTGATGAAGTGTTTGAGTTAATTTGTAAAGATTAATAACTTTTACTTGATCCTTGGAGAATTAGCGAGGGAATGCCCTAAGAATTATGTATTAGACTTTTAATTTCTATTATGAGTTTATTTTTATTTCTACATTCTTGTATGTTCATTATAACTTGCTTAAACCACACTTTCCAATAGCGTCTCCTATTACCATATTGTATGCCTTACATATAATATCGAGACTTTCGTGTGACTAAGGTAGTCATTCTTAAGACTTGATATTGTATGTGGCGGACTGCCACATTTAAGGTATCCTTCGGGACGTGATATAAAGTCCAGGAAAGTAGAAGCTGATCTTTAGAAAACCAAGCTATATGGTTAGGATTAAGAATTGTTACATTTTAATCATTTGAAGGAATAGCTTGAGGTGCTGAAGTACCATCAATGAATTGCTTCATATTTTCATAATTTAGAAGAGAAGCAAATTGGATTTTCTAAGCAAGATAGTTTTTGGTATTTAATTTGATAACAAAAGTATAATTTGCAATGGGGGGCTGTTAGCGTTGATGCTTATGGAGTGGGTGTAACTTAGTTGACCATGATGGCTTTAATATCATGTGAGAAATAGAGAACTGGAAATAATAAACTTTGTGTTATATTATGTATATTGATTTAATTGTTGCACAAGAGCATTTATAGAATACAAGGAAAGGATGAGATAAAAAGAAGGTAACAACAAGAAAACTAAAGCCTGACCAACTGATAGAAAATGTTTAAAAGATGGAGATAGGAATTGCATAATAGATAGGATATTAAAGATTTTATCATATCGTAATAGTGGAAAAAGCCATATTATAAATAATGGAGGCTTGTTATGGTGAAACTATAAATGACCCAAAAACGATGAAAATAATGTTTATGTGGTGAAAGGAGTCTTACATCAAGGAATCGGCCTTTATCAAATAGAAATGATGTATTTTGGTGAAATGAGCTTTATTTTGGTGAAATTGGTATATGCGACATCTATTAGGCTATTCTTTTAATAATTTTGAAGATAACAAAAATGAATCAAATATATCTAAGCTATTTTATCAAGTGTGTAGATTTAATATTTCATATCAAAAGGTTTATCATAATTTTTCAAAAGTGTTATTAGATCTTATATTTAACCTACACAAAAGACCTATAACTTATAAAAAAGGATTTTATGCTTGACAAGCTACTTTTATTCTCATAAGGATCAATATGAAGACCCAGCTCCACTTTATTAGGTGTATTTGGGTAATACACAATTAGGGAGGATTAAAATCCGTGGGGACAAGTTAAATGATAAGCTCAATTTTTGTAGATTCTAATAAGTTTCTCAAGAAATTTTCTTTTATCCAGTATTTTAATGAAGATAGTTTGGAAGAAATATATTTTCAAACATGAAGACATCAAATGAATTAATTGAAGACAAAGATGGGAGACGAAGATTATTTGTAACAAGATAGCTGTTATCATAAGATGATAAAATGTGCGGAAGAAGATAAGATATGCATAATAACTTATTTTCAGATTTTGTGGGACTTCTATATTATGTAGTTTCAACAATATTCTAGATATTTATAGAGCTTTTAAATTCTCAATATTCTTAATGGATAAAGGTAGAGATGAATTAAAGAATGGATAAAATCTTTATTTAATTTTTCAAGATAACTATACATAGATATTGTGAGATATTTTCAAGCTTCAAATGTTCAAATTCAAGAAGATAAAGTACCTATTGATTTGAAGATATTTTTGAAGATATGTCTGGGCTATCATCAGAGAGATGTTATAAGAATGATATATAAACAAAAGAAGTTTGAAGCATAACATACAACAAGAGCTTAAAATACTCATCTTACTATTGATATTCTTTGATAGCCTTCTTTAGAACATATTTAAGAAGTTTCCTTACTTACGTTTTTGCACTTAATTTTTCAAGAATCCATTGTATCTCACTAAATTATCTAAGCTTTTTATTTGTGAGAGTTAAGTTGTATGTTTGTTGAGAGGATTACATTTTATTATCTTGTAGTTTTGTGATTAGCCTAGGTTTAAGGCTTGTAAGATAAAGCAAGATAGCATTGATGCTTGTAATTCTCAATTTGATTGGATTAGTAGAACAATCGGTGTGGAGGCCGAATCCTAACAGTGAAGCTGGGAGAGAGGATTGACTTATAGGGAGGAATCTCTATATATCTCTAGCCTCATATACTTTTTTGTATTTTAATTTTATTATTATTTCATTTGCATCGCATTATATATATATTAATTGTGCATGATAAGCTTATAATTTGAAAAGGTTTTTAATAACAAAAATTTACCTCTCTCTTGTTTGTTAACTAGGACCTACAATGTCAAATAGCCTTTGTAGTGAAAATGGTGTTTGCAAGGTGAAATGAACCTTTTGTGGGTGAAAATCAACATTGTGTGATGAAATGCTATATAGTTAGGTGAAAACAAGTGAATTAAGCCTTACTTTGATGAAAGCAACATATGTGTGGTAAAAAGAGTATTTTTTTTTAAAAAAAAAGAGAAAATGGTATCTATGGTGAAATGAGCATATGGTTTTTGTGAAAATAATGCTTGGGTGGTGAAATGAGTTTTAGTTTGATTGAATCAGTATATGGGTGATGAAATAAACCTTTAATCAAATAATTGACCCTCGTTTTGGTGTAAACATTATCTACACACGAAACGAGCTTTACATCAATAGATTGATCTTTCTTTAATGAAAATAATATGTATAGTGAAATAAACCTTCTTTTTGTGTTATTGTTCTATCTATAATGAAAGAACCCTTACTACGGCAAAAACAATGTATTTTAGTGAAATAGGTATGCTTTGGTGAAAACAATATATAAGTAGTGAAATAAGCCTTTTCATGAAAACTGACTTTGTTTGATGAAATGCTCCATGGTTTGGTCGATATATATGTGATGAATAGAGCCTGTAAGAAATATTGTGATGTGAGTCTTGTTTTTATGTAACTGATATATGTTTGATGAAATGAGTCCTTTTTTAATGAAATTAATGCATGTATGGTAAAATGAAACTAGTTTTTGTGAAAATCACATATTGTGGTGAAATGAGTCTAATTGTTGTTGTAAACGGTAAATATATGGTGAAATAAGCCTTATTTTAATTGAATTGGTATATTATAGTAAAATGAGGCTTTTTTTTGACATCATATGTTTGGTGAGAATGGTCTTTTTTTGTTGAAATCGGTGTATATATGGTGAAATGAATTTATTATGGTGAAAACGGTGCATTTGTGGTAATGTGAAAATAGTGCGTTTGTGGTGAAATATCATTTATTGTGATGAAAACAATGTACATAATGAAATAAAACTTGTTTTGGGGAAAAAAAGGACAATATATGAATGGTGAAAATAGTTTGTGCGTGATAAAATGACACTTGTTATGGTGAAAATGGTGTAAATATATGTGTGTATATATATAATATGGTGAAAAGAGCCTATTTTGGAAAACTCGTCCTGCATCTAGTAATATGAATCTTGTTATAGTGAATATGGTGTACCAATAATTGAATAAGCTTTGCTTTGAAAATGATATGTATGTGAACAAAAGAGCGTCTTTTCTTTGGTGAGAATGGTGCATTTGTAATGATTTAAGTCTTATTTTAGTGAAATCGGTATGTAGTAAAATGACCCTCATTTTAGTGTAAATAGTATGTGCATGGTGAAAGAAGTGTTGTTTTGATGTATATATGATGAGAATAGCCTTCTTTTAGATGAAATTAGTGTATGTGTATGCAAATAACCCTTATTATGGTAAACTTGATGTATGGTGTAATAAGTGTCATTTTGAGCTTTGTTATGGTGAAATGAGCCTTATGACGAAGAATTGAGCCTTATTTGGTAAAACGAGACGTACAATAACGAATTAAGTCTGACTATAGTGCAATGACCTTTAAGATGAGGTATTGAGCCCTGTTATGGTAAAAAGAGACTTACAATGAGGAATTGAAACCAATTATGGTGAAACAAACCTTTTGGTGAGGAATGAAGCATTGATATAGTGAAATGAGATATTAGACGATGAAATTTGTCATATGACAACAAGTTAAGCTTTGTTATTATCACACCGAAGGGTACCCTAGTGGTAATATATATATTCTGATACTATCCGATGTCTAAAACTTGTATTTAGAAAAATTGGGGAAATATAAAAAATAATCTCGCATGCATGTTAATACTAGTTTTGCATTGGAAAATGACATAGTTTAACAAAAACATGATCTTTTCAATTGCAATTATAAGAATGATGAGCACATATAAAAATACATCACCATACATAGAACTTTCTAAATAACTATCTAAATTATAAGATTTATGGATGACAACTCATAAGTAAAGTCCTCAAAGTAACAAAATGATGTTCAACATCATCTAATACATATAACTAGATGATACTATCATTTCTAACCCGTAAATCTTCTAGCTTTAGAATCTTACCGAGGCTAAGCTCTAAGAAGATATTAACTAAGGCCGTAGAATTAACTTATAGGGACTGTAGGAGCGTAAGCATAAACCACATGCTCAGTGCATAACTAGAACAAATCACATATTAAGCAAGTTATTACCAATCATGTGTAGTACATCAATCAAATATATGCACAATTACAAGCTTGGATAACATGGAATCCAAACAGAATGGAGATTTACACCTTCTCAAGGGGTTAAAGGAAAGCCTCGTTTATGACCCACCTACTAGGAGAAACTAAGCATATAGGAAAACAACAATCCTCACTTTAATTATCTCTTTATATTAAACATGTCTTAACACTCATTTCCTATTTCAAATCTTAGAAACTCCACTAAGTATTAATCATTTCAAAGCAATACTATAGGCAGCGTCCTTCATTTACCAGTTAGTTCCCATGGAACCAACAGAACAAAGATAATCTTGTGTAGAGCTAATAGCCTTCTGCTTAGAAAAACTAAGCATTACCAGA
Organism: Combretum micranthum; assembly: GCA_024138025.1. NCBI lineage: Eukaryota > Viridiplantae > Streptophyta > Magnoliopsida > Myrtales > Combretaceae > Combretum > Combretum micranthum. Next base: position 773,616 of record JAMXBD010000270.1, on the reverse strand, counting down.
GAATTGAAATACTATCACATAGTAGGTTGTCATGCTTTTATAACGCAGTATATGCATATTATGCAATGCATGTCCATTTCATTTATGGTACCAATAGTTTTTAGTTAGGTTTAATGTGATCAAGCATTGTACATGCATTCAACATGCTACACATACAATGAGTTCATAAGAAATTCCATTATCACTATTATTGGTGTAGCTTAGCAACCAACAAACTCATATAGCATGCAACGCCTATAGACCCATACTCACAACAATTCTGTTATTATCTTTTCATTATAAATATAGCTAAGCTACAAGCACAAACTATATAATAAGTTTGAGTTACTCACCTATTCATACTGTCTAATCATAGTAGTCAACTGGGAAATCCTTAACAGTACTGAAATCACCTATAAGATAAATAGAAATATTCATCAATAAGAAATATAATTAGATAATTGAATTCCTATGAATGCCTAAGTATCCTATATTGGTATTCGATATAATTTCTATTACTTGTATTGGTCTTTTTAAGGTAATGATCCTATAGTAATGGATACTTATTATTTAGTATTTATTTTTATTTTGTTTCTCTTGGTTTTGATTGATATTTATATTTATGCTCACGTGAATTTTATTAGTTTTTCAATATAATTTATTTAAATTCTACATTATTTAATGCCCTGTTCATAGTAAATTTTCATTTATTATTACTTCGCTTATCAACCTTATCTCAATTTATAAATCAACATTTTTATTATATATAGTGTCACATTCTAATATTTAGTCTGTTAATCCTTTTCTAACATATTTGTAGGCTCATGGAGTTAAACATGTATCAATGTATATTAAAATTAATTAATTAAATATTTATTCTTTTTAACATAGACATAACACTGTGATATTGTAAGATATAACCCTAAAAGTTTTATTTGGTTTCATGTCGAATAAAAAGAGAGAAATAGAGTTTAAAAGCTGCACTAAGGGCTGCAAGGGCTATGCTAACGAGAGGGAATGATGCTTTGTTTTCTTCCTTGCCTTCTGCACGGCCTATGATGGAGGGAGAGATGGGGCTATTTCATAATTTTTCTTAGTTTTATGAGATGATTCATATTATAATTGTAAAGAGGACTTCTCTTGTTAGGTTTTAGGCTTTCTTTGTAATTATATTTCTTCTTCAAGAACCATGCCTTACATACATTTAATCAAATTTCAAGTAGCTTTGTTATGGCACTAACATGGTTTGACTCATCTCTTTTAAGAACTGAATTATAAAGCTTAGTGTTCTAAATTCTCAAGTTGATATTTCTAAATTCCTAAACAGTCAACTTGCAAAGAAAACATAAACACATAGATGATTCATTTTGTCAAATTCATAAGATAGATATCTACTTATCCGAACATGTATGATTTTCCATGACAACTTAATCCATCAACTTCCTAGTTTCTATACATGAACATAAAGTAAATTTTAAGATGGTATAATTTTTATCTTGATTGGATGGTTAAATGTAACAAGGTTCCCCCTCTTTTATGTAAACCGTGACCTATTTTAGTAGAGAGGATAGCGAGTAGTTGTATGTCTAGAAATAAATTAGATAAGTCAATACCATCCTTACCTCTAGATCTTGATACCTAAAGCCTTGTTTGTGTTATACTATCGGATGCTCCTTCTCCTCTAGAAGCTTATCATTGGGGCATAGGTTTTATTTACTTAGGTGTTGTTTGTAGTGTTGTTGAGTTGATCTAGTAGGTCATGATAGGGTTCAAGTGGGAAAGTTTTGGTTTTTTGTTGTGTTTTGTAATGATGAAAGGTGGGGCTTACACAGTTGGTTTTATGGGAAAATAGGGGCTATTTACTTTGTTTTTGGTTGCTACTTATGAAGAGAAAGAGGGTTGTTTGTTTTGGTTGTTTTTCTGATTTATGATTCAAGTTGGTAGGGAAATAAATGAGTTTGTTTGTTGCTAATAACTTTCATTTATACAGGCCATATATGAGCTATAATTGTAGTATAAGTGGGATGTCTGGGACGTGAAAATTAAGGGCTGAAGATCTATTTACGTTTACAAAATTGAGGCTCCTAAAAGTCGGTTTGTATATGTGTTTGAATTACAGATTTTTCAAGCCAACATTTAACTATCAATGTGTCTATTTAAGGACTATTTATTGGAGCTTGAATGGTTAATTATCAAACTTTATTAGCTTAAGTTATACCTAAAATGTTTAGGATTATACACGGTGGAAGAAAGTGGACTTCTTGAACATGTTGTCTCCTCTTTAGTAGCTGCAGCTGCAACTTACGAGAATTAAGGAAGGATTTTGAACCGATTGAGCAAGTTGTTTGAAGCTTTTAATTTTGTTCATTAATTGCTAAGCTTATTTATAGATCATTCATTAGTTCACATGTCCCTATCACTTGAATTTGAGGACAATTTGGCTTAAATTATTTGAGTAAGTGCGTTGGAATTTACCAAGAACAATAACCGATTTCCTTGCTCTGTTTCCACAGTATATTGTATAGTTTAGTTAGAGTTTTACTTATGTTATGGATTATTAAATTTTCAAAGTAGTTTATTAGGCTATACGCGTATTTATATATAAGTTATGTAGAGATTTTATCTCTAAAAGTTTATCTAAAGCTTCTACAAATTTTCTTGATTACCTATGAGTTTAAATTTTGAATTTAAAGTTTACATGATTAAATATATTTAGAGTTTTACCTTACGCGATTAGAGTTTTCTAGGCCCAATAGATTAAATTAAGGTTTTAGTACTTATAGACTCCAAATTTTCTAACTAGAACAATTGTGCAATCCAAATCTTTATTTGAAGTCTAGTTTGTCATTTATGGATTTGTTTACATTCTCATTGCGTATTTATAACCTTAGTAGTTTATCTTTTAGCTATTGTTTTATAATCAATAGACCCTATAAAGAGGTTGTCTTTTATGGTTTTTGAAATTTATAGCTGCTTTTAATTATATCTTGAGTTATTAACTCAAGATACGAAATTTTGTTTATGGTATCAATTAGGGTAAACAAAATTTCTATTTGGATTTTTAAACTATAAATGAGTTTACTACTACTCATGGATTCATTCTAGTATTTTTATTGGGTCCTAAGTTTACTATTTAATTCACATTTTTCATTCTATTGCTGTATACTAGTGTGAAAATTTTTTAGGATTACGGTTATGGTAAAATGAGTGATACGATATGAAACTAAACAATGTAATAGTGAAACAAACCTTACAAAGAGAAATTGAGCTTTGCAATAATAAGTTCTCATATGATGAAATTAGTCTTACATTAAGGCATTAAACCTTGTTATGGTGAATGTATTCTTATGATGAGGAATTGAGTGCTAATTAGAGAAATGAGCTTTAAGGCGAGTAATTAAGCCTATCATAGTGAAACGAGCCTTATAATAAGGAATTAAGTCCTATGATGGTGAAACAAACCTAACGATGAGGAATTGGGCTCTAAAAGTTGAAACAAGTCCTACAATAAGGATTTAAGCCTTACTATGATGAAATGATCCTAATGATGAGGAATTAAGTCCTAATATGGTGAAACGAGTCCTTAAACAAAGTATTGAGCCCTATTATGGTGAAATGATTTTGTAACGAGGAATTGAATAAAGTTTTAGTAAAATGGCCCTTATAACACGTAATGGAGCCTTATTATGGAGAAATGATCCTCATAATGAGGAATTGTTTCTTATTATGGTGAACCTTATTGTAAAGAAATGGATATTACAATGAGGAATCACGTTTTTTTTTTTTTTTTTTTTTTTTTTTTTTTTTTTTTGTAGTGAAATGAACTTTACAACGAAAAGTAAACCCCTATTGTGGCGAAATGACCTTTACAATGAGGAATTTAGCCCTGTTTTAGTGATATGGCCCTTATTATGAGGAATCCAGCCCGCTGTGTGAAATAGCTTATATTATGAGGAATCTGATCTCATTGTGGTGAAACGACCATCATAACAAAGAATTAAGCTTTGTTATGATGTAATGGCCATGAGAATAAAGAACTAAACCCTACTAAGATGAATAAAGGTAGGTATGGTCAGTTAACCAATCCATCATCCTATTTTCTGAATGGAACCAAATTGATCCATATTTTAATAACTTAATTCGGAACCATCCCATTATTAATGATTAACCATTTTAACAATTAATCTTTTTTTTCGTTTATTTTTTTTTTGTTTTTAGTTTTTGAACATTTGACATTTTGATTAACTAAAAGTTACAGTCAACCATAGTTTTAATTATTACCATAATAAAAATTAGACCCTTTTGTTTTATAATTACATTTAAAAATTGCAAATTAACAACTCAAATAACATAATTACATTCAAAAATTACAAATTAACAAATCAAATAACAATAAATCTAACAAATCAAGAACATAAGTCTAATACAAGTTTATAAGTTTTAAAATTTAGTACAAATATTATTGATAAGTGTCAAACTTCCCATATTTTTCGTGCTTGTTGGGACATAATTATTATGTAATTTTTATGATTTGATCAAGAAAAGGTCATTTATTTTGCTAAAATTCATCTTCAAGCTTCAAGGACTGATTTAGAATATTATATGATGATTTGAAGCAACAAAAGCAAGATTGTGTCGGATTATGCAAGAAACAAGCCTTTTATCTTTTCAGACCCTTCTTTAGCACTGTAAGGGCAGGATGGGAAGTGAAGAAATTAGAAGATTATAAATACCCTTTTGCCTTCATTTTACGAGAAGGGAAAAAGAAAAAATAAGAAAAAGAAAACATATCTTGTACATAGCCACCAATAGAACAGTAGGGTTTTAGGGAATATTCCTCAAAACCCTATAGAAAACACGATTTTTCTCTTTGGAGAGAGATACACAAGAACTCTTAGGGTTTCACAGCAGCTTTGAGCTTAAACACTTCGATTCGTGAATCATATTTGTTCTTTATTGCTTTATCTCATTATGGGCCATTGCTATTTCTCTGATTTATGGTTTTGTATCGTCATATTCATGGAGGAGTAGTCGATTTTGTTTCGGTTTGTGGATCCTTAGTCGATTTCATGTAATGTTACTATGCTTTATCTTGAATACATGTTGTTTTATTGTGTTTAATAGCTTGAGCTTTATATTTCTTGAATCTGTATAGTGCACAATATAGGTTCATGTCAGATTTTGTTAAAATAGGTTGGGAGGCCATTGTAATGAATAGATCTAGGCTATTGATGAGATTGCTTCAATCGCCTTGGGAGAGGGGTTGGCGAGGTCTTCTATTACTTGTTTTGAAATTCATTGGTTTGCATTTTAAAAACAAAGGATTCTTGTTCTTTATGCGGATCGAGGTCGATGATAGCTTGAGGAGAGATTCTAGCAGTCTGGTTTAGATCTAGAGTTAATCGCCTTAGGAGAGGCTTAAATTTACATTCATGAATCCGAAGGTTCAATATTCAAAACAACATTTTCTAATAAATTCTTGAGTTACATGAATAGTGATAAGTGTTTTAAGACCCTCATTATTTGTGCATTATTGAACATATTTTATATGCTATTTGAGTAAGTCATTAAAGGAAAGAACTTTTATTGGGTTAATTACTTGTTTCAGGGATGATTATGGAATATTGAAGCTTTTTAAGAGATTCATCATGAAAGAAACCAAGTTATTGAAGGATTATGGAGCTTAGATGAAGTTACTGGTTATAGACTAGTAATTATACACTACTAGTGTAGATTTGGAGGATAAACTTGAAGAAAAATCAGCTTTTTCAATGTACACGACCCAGGCTACACGGGTAGTGTAGGATGAGTAGTGTACACATGACAACAAAGGAAAATGCGCTGGAATTATGTTGTACACGCCCCGAGCTACACGAGTCGTGTAGGGTACCCGTGTATGTGCAATTTAGTATAAATACAGCCTTCTTTCATTGTTTGAGAGAGAGAGAGTTAGATATCATTTTCTAACCCTAAGTTCGTCTTTTGGAGAGCTTTTCAAGGAGAATTGACGGCACAACCATCCGGAATCACAACAATTGTTTCAAAGGGGTTTTTGTTATTATGATTCATTTAAACTCTTCTAGATCTATTGTTCTTATTGTTATCATATGGAAGAGTAGATTTGTATGCCCTAGGTTTTGTAAAACCCTAACTCATGTTCTGAATTGTTATCAATTGATGAAAAGTTTTGATCTTGAATTCATTCATGTGATTTAATTGTCTTGTGATAATTTCTGGCCAGGATTATTGCTTGTTTGATTCTTATTAGTTAGAAAGAGATTTCAACTAATAGGATAGATCTTATATGAATGATAATTTGCATGTTTCACCTAGACATAGGGAGGCTTCGAATTTCTGCTATAAAAGATTAAATCTTTATTTAGGGTTTGTGAGTTTTATGCAATTTTACATTGGCGTGAGTGAAGGAAGAGATTCCCATTTTCTCATGTAAAATTAGGAATCAATTGACTTGAAGAGAGTAATTGGTTTAATTTAGAAACCCTGCAGTTCAAGATTTGATTTTTCATCAGTTAATTTTATCATAATTATTAAGGGTTAGGGTGGATCAAAACTAGGGGCATTGTTGTGAATTGAATTAAATTAAGGAAAGCTCTCATATTCTATAATTAGGGTTTGTCAATTATTAGCATAATTAGTCATTAGGGTTAATACAATCTTTTGATAATTTAGACTAGATAGTAGTAAAAGGGTATTACTAGTAATTGCCCATAGATCTTTAGGACGACATCCGAGTTAATTTATATACTACAAGATAGGTGCGCTGCCTTGTGTGGATTTGAATTAATTGGATTATAAATTTTATACTTGGTGATCATACACACATCAAATAGATCTAAGGTGAAGCATGACCTAAGCAACCTTGTGAATTGATTTATCTTTATTCTTGCATGGTACTGTGAAACTTACTGCTTTGTTTTGTTGTTCCTCTTTATTACCTTAGACGTAGATTAGCTTTTGTGTATATAAAACCCCTCTGTTTTTTTTTTTCGGCTAGATAATAGGAAAAGAGCAAAAGTAGAAGTACTCACCAGTTTTTCCTTGGAACATAACCTAGATCTTTTACTGCTATGATACATCTGATGGGTGCGTTACCTTATGGAGACCGTAGTTAGACAATGATTTAGAAAAGAATTTACAAATTTAAAACTCGGTTTTTTACTCCATCAAGTTTTTGGCGCTATTGTCAGGGATTGATTGGTGATATTTTGAAGAGCTTAATACTATTAATCTAGCCATTTTCTTTTCTTTTTTTTTTCTTGCTGGAATTTTGGTGAATTTCTCCTCTTTGCATTACTTGATAAGACAGTCTAATATCATGGACTAAGGCTGGGGATACTAAAGATCATTATTGGAATGTTCTTTATAATCCTCAAAACAATGAACCTGAAATTGAAGGAAATAATATGAATGTTGTTTGCTGGAATTATGGTGAGGAGGAGTGGTACTATTTATGTACAAATCCATGTTTTTATGATGGTCTTTCATGCATTCAATTATCTCCTTTGTGCATTAATGAAAATCAAGTAGATGAGAACTTAGATACCTTGGCTCCTGCGTTAGAAAATTATGTTTTGAATGCATCATCATCACAAGTGCTTTTCAATGAAGTTGATAATTTGCATGATTTTAGACATGTTGATTGTGAATTGATGGTGGAGAATGTTGATGAATTTGATTGTGAAACAGAATTTTTAGAATAAGCTTTGAATGAAAAATCTGATGAGCAGAGTAAGGTTGAGGGGGAAAGTTCATTTGAGTTTGTGAATGAGGAAATTCCTTTTTCCACAGAGGAAATGGATGATAAGCAAAAACTGGATGATGCAGAAATTGGCTATTCTACATTTATGTTTTAGGATACAGGAGATGTGAGCTTCCAAATTTTTGTCTTGAGCCTATTGGGTATATTATTGAATTTGAGATGGCACTAATCTCCCAATACCCATCTCCCCATAATTTTTTTTTATTAATAATGGGAATTGAGCTTAAAAGAAAAAGAAAAAGAACAAGAAGAAAATCCCCTGATTTTTGTAAAAATAAGTCCCTATGGCACTTTTGTTTAGGTTCAAGTGGATAAGGGCTTCTTTGGTTTTTAATAGTTAAGCCAACAATAGTAAAAAAAAAAAAAAAGTGCGCTTCTTGGGAAGCTACCTATGTTTTATTTTGTTTTACTGTTTTCTTTTTGTTTTTGCTATCCAAGATCATTTTTCTGATAAAAATTGCAGGTTTGGATGTGTTTGCACATATTTGTAAAGAGGTGAAAATTCAATTTTTTTTAGTGTGGGAAAAATAAAATATTCGATGATTTTATCTTTTAAGGAAAGTGCGGAAAGTTTTTGTCAGATTTTTAAGAGCTTTATGAATGTCATATGTTGGTTTTATGATGAAAACTTTGAATTTTGCTGCTGCAACTTTGATTTTTCCTATTGCAATGTGGGTCATTCTACTGTTTTTCTTGCTATAAATTGGGATAAATTGAATTACACTTGATTATTTGAGCTTGGGATAGTGTATACGATGAATTTGCAGCAGTCGAGTGATGCAGTGGAAAAAAATAGCAAATAATTATTTGGCAAAGTGGCATAGAATTTGATGATGGCAGTTTCATAATTTTGGAGAGTTATGGATTTTGACCGAGCGAGACCATATTCTGAAGGGAATCGAGCCAACGAGTAAACCTCACCAGCTTTGCTCGTGATGCATGCCGATTTTGGCCAAATTCCTTTGTTTAGGCCATCAAAATCGCGTTTTTACTATTTTTAGTAACTTTTCTTTATGTCATATCTTTTGATAGGATACTCTTTTTTATAGCCGTCTGTGGCATTAATCTCGTCCGTTCATTTATTTTCACCCTAGGCTTTATTTAGATAGGTTTCCTTTTTTGGTAAAAAAAGCATATTATATATTCTAGGATTACAGTAAGCGCAGACATATGTTGTTTTGAATGAAATTTCTTTGAGAGTGTTCTCTCTATTCCAAAATTTGTTATCTTTGTATCTATTTCGATTTTTGATGCCAAATATCTAGGTTTTCTTAGAATCAATCGATAATTGAAGATCGCAAGCTAGGTATTCGTGTGCGAATCAACGTCCTGCGATAGTTTCCTTTTACCTCCGCTACGTCATTGAGCCTTGGAAAGAAGCAATTGCAGTAGATTGAGCCTTGGAATAAAAGTCCCTAAAGCATAAAGTGCATCGAAGGCATCGTCGTGACTCAAATCTACAAATGTTGAGCCCTCGAGTATAACCATCGTGCTCAAAAGTTCCCTTCAATTTAAGCCTCGATGATAATTTTTATGTCGTGCATCAAAACATAGCAAGTCGGGCCTTACATCGTGCCTTAAATTTTGCCTCAAAATCTACCCTTGACCATTGTTGAAAGTTCCAGGATCTTTAAACACGCCCCCAACCCCTCCCATGCAGACAACAGTGTAGAAGGTCGATGGTCATGTTGCACCTCAATTATTTGGTGTTGAGCACTTGATCACACATTACAGTGCATGCTCCACCCCTTATCTTCGTCTCGACCCCGCCCAGTAGCTTCTCATGCTTAGCTTTCTCTCTTTTCGATCGCTATAGTACTTGCTTCTAAGTTCAGCCCACCCCCTAATTTTCGGCAGGTAGGATGGTATGCAGCCAGGTCTGATGCTAAAAAAAAAAAAAAAAAAATCAAAGAAGAAATAAAACATCTAGGGGCTAGCTGACAGTGTTAACATTTCTTAAAAAAAAAAAAAAAGACAAGAAGAATAAATCCCACTTTCTTTCCCACACTTACACGCTAAAATTTTCTCCACTTTTGTTCTTATTCATTTTCATAAACACACACAAAAATCTTGATATCTTTTGAGCTTCATTGTTTGACTTGGATAGACTAACCTTGTTTTTAGTTTTTTTTTTTGTTGTTTTTCTTTGTTTTGTTTTTGTAGGTTTGTGTATATACCTTGTTGGACTCTTAAATAAAGTTGCTGTTGATTGACGTAAATACAAATTCTCTTCTCATATCCCGGTTAAAGCACATTCATCACGATGTCTATTCATAAACCAGGGGAGTTCTTGGTGTCCTTTTTTTTTACATTCTTCATGTTCTTTTCCTTACTTATGCTCGATTGGATACACAATGAGGCCAATGTGTTGCTTAAGTGTGGGGGGAGGGATATGTTGAAATGAAAGAAAACATTTGGGTTCTAATTGAGCTTCATGATGCATATATACACTTGTTAATCAAATTTTCCCCATTCATGAGTTTGCAAATGAGTTGTTATTGATATTATAATTTGAAATTATACTCATTTTGTTTGAGAAGCTAGCTTTTAGAAAAATGAAGTGTAGTGACTTGTGTGCCTTACTCACCTATTTGAACTTGGTATACTTAGTTAGAGTTTTAGGATAAAATCTATGTGAGGTAAATTTACTTGTTGTTTAATGATTAAATCTAGAGTTGTGAAAGAGGTCAGAATCCTTAGTTTAAAGTTAAATGGTTGTGTTTCTAAGCTCATTAGTAATATATTTTCTTTTTAACTGTTTTGAGAGCTTTTTTAACCTGTTGTGAAAGGTGCATATGAAATCTATCCAGATGGAAAAGAAAAGATGGAGGGCAAAACCTTTTCCTCTAAAGGCAAAAAAAAAAAAAAAAGATTTATCAGAAGAGGAAAAAATCTAAGGGAATGGTGGATGCCACATACTTTCACTTTAAGTTGCTGTGCTTATAGAGATAGTTGAATGGTTTATATACTTTCTAATAAGTTGTGAGATGTGACTCTACCACTTTTTCTTTGCTTGAATTTGTATCTCTCATCTGATTTTGGAAGTAGTTATTAAACGATAAGATTAATAGTTTGACTTACTTGGATTAGTTTTAAAAATTTGATTGTAGTATGCCAAGTACAAGTACAAGTGCAAATATGGTGGGTTTGAGCAGTAGACACTAATAAGTCACTTTGGATTGATTGAATTAGAGAATGATATGCTTCATGTGATATGTTATGAGACATATAATTGATGACAGATTCTTTTTTCCTTATTATTATTATTTTTTTTTTGCTTGAGGACAATCAAGCGATTAAGTGTGGAGAAATTTGATAAGTATCAAAAGTCCTATATTTTTCGTGCTTATTTGGACATCTTTATTATGTAATTTTTATGATTTGATCAAGAAAAGGACATTTATTTTGTTAAAATTCATTTTCAGGCTTCAAGGGCTTATTTAGAATATTATATGATGATTTAAAGTAACAAAAGCAAGATTGGGCCGGATTGTGCAAGAAACAATTCTTTTATCATTTCAGCCCCTTCTTCAATGCTGTAAGGGCAAGATGGGAAGGGAAGAAATTAGAAGATTATAAATACCTATTGTCTTCATTTTACGAGAAAGGGAAAAATGGAAAAAAAAAGAAGAAAAAAAATGAAACATATCCTATACATAGTCACCAATAGAACAGTAGGGTATTAGAGAATATTCCTCAAAACCCTATAGAAAACACGATTTTTCTCTTTGGAGAGAGAAACACAAGAACTCTTAGGGTTTCACAGCAGCTTTGAGCTTAAACACTTCAATTCGTGAATCATATTTGTTCTTTATTGCTTTATCTCATTATGGGTCTTTGCTATTTCTGTGATTTATGGTTTTGTATCATCATATTCATGGAGGAGTAGTCGATTATGTTTCGATTTGTGGATCCTTGGTCAATTTCATGTAATGTTACTGTGCTTTATCTTAAATACGTGCTGTTTTATTGTGTTCAATAGCTTGAGCTTTATATGTCTTGAATGTGTTTAGTGCACAATATATGTTCATGTCAGATTTTGTTAAAATAAGCTGGGAGGCCATTTTAATGAATAGATCTAGGTTATTGATGAGATTACTCTAATCACCTTGGGAAAGGGGTTGGTGAGGTCTTCTGTCGCTTGTTTTGAAATTCATTGGTTTGCATTTTAAAAACAAAGGATTCTTGTTCTTTATGCAGATCGAGGCCAATGATAGCTTGAGAAGGGATTCTAGTAGTCTAGTTTAGATCTAGAGTTAATCGCCTTAGGAGAGGCTTATATTTACATTCGTGAATTCGACGATTCAATAACCAACATAACATTTTCTAAGAAATTCTTGAGTTACATGAATAGATCTAAGGTGAAGCACAACCTAAGCAACCTTATAAATTGATTTATCCTTATTCTTACATGCTACTATGTAAGTTGCTGCTTTGTTTTGCTGTTCTTTTTTGTTAGCTTAGACTTAGATTAGCTTCTGTGTATATAATACCCCTCTGTTTTGATTTGGCTAGATAGTAGGGAAAGAGTGAGAGTATAAGTACCCACCAGCTTTCTCTTAGAATATGACCTAGATCTTTTTTTACTATGCTATATTTGATGGATACGCTATCCCGTGGAGATCGTAGTTATTCAATGATTTAGAAAAGAATTTACAAATTTAAAACTCGGTTTTTACTCCACCAATTATAGAAATTAAAATTTCAAATCTTCATATTCCAAATTACAATATGATAACAACACAATATATATTTTGGACTGGTTAACTGAAATTGTGAAGATAAAATACTCTTTAAAATGAGGAATTTAGCCTTAGTGTGGTGCAATGACTCTTATCATAAGAGATTCATCCTTGTTGTGGTGAAGTGACCCCTATAATGAGGAATTCATCCCTATTGTGGTAAAGCAACCCCTATTGCCAAATCCTCCAGCCATGCATAATACTCTAGTATTATAAAACACTCAAGTATTATACGTAGGAAAGAAGATGAAAGTATCGACTATTTGTTTAAACCTAGGATAACATCATATAACATGAACATAACACTACTCAATATATGAGTGTGTTAACTTTACAAACTTAGAATAACTTTAGTGTTAAACCAATGACACTACAAAAGATACAAGACTTGTTCATAATTAAAGCATAAGGAATAAACTTAAAATCTTATTTTACTTACTAAGGCTTCTGAAACAAGCCTATAACAAAATATGTTTCTTCCTCAAAGTCTTTAAGATAATTTAAACAAAACATCTTGGCTTGCATTCGGGTTTCCAAACCATCCCACTTGTCCAAAAAGGCTTCCCAATCGGTCCTGTAACGCATATCATCATAGCAATCATCATTAATACACTTGCAAAGTAGTACCATGAGTCAAAGATTTAGTATGCAATAACATAAACAAATATAAAATGCCAAGGACACCTAAGCTAAATGTAGTGCAACAGACAATAATTTAATTATCTTTGATTAAATAAGTCAGTCATCATTGGAGTATTTAAACTCTGATTACAATCTTGGGAGTCTGGGAGTCCTGAGTAATAGCAGCTGCTCAGGGGGTTGTTATAGGTTGTCCAAAGACCTATAACTCCTATACCTATAGAAATAGAATAATAATCTTATCTAAGGTTAATAGCCCTTATACAACTTTACTTAACTTAATCCATGATATCGTCTAGCTCAACCGGTCCCATAAATGCAAAATAAATCATATTATTTCCTCTTAATAATAAGCAAACATTAGATGATAGTATCCGCCCTATCAATTACCCACTTAGCCACTCATAAATCACCATTACATCATGGTGTACCATTACATCATGATAAAAGAAAAGTCATTGCATCATGACAATGTAATCTAAGTGTTTAATTACCTTGTCATTGCATTATGACAAAGATGTTGCTTCTCGGATCAGATTCAACGACGAAAAGCACAACCAATTTCAAACCATTTTAACTCATCTTTGATTAAGTCCATTTAGAGTATGCCTAACTTAACAATAATAAAACAAGCTATTACGGACCTGGATAATATGATCTATCAGATAATAGACTTGAACTCAAACCCAATTGAGTGTGTGAGTTTGTCAAGAAAATCATTTCATATAAAACTTATTATTCACAACAACATATTAACTCCTTAAACATCATTATACTTAAACAAGACTCTGATCATCTCACATTATATTCATTTAAACACAAATACTGTCACGCCCGAGGGTACCCTAGTAGCAATAAACAAGTTACACTTGAATATTATCACCAGATTACCTTCAGAGAATGACAGGTTTTTAAAACAACAGGATCTTTTAAGTTGCTTGATAAGAAATAACAAATATATGAGAGAAATGATTTAGTGAATAACCATTACAAACTATTACAAACCATATATCTCTGTTGAAGTATACAACTAAATAATCTACTACTCTAATACATAACCATCAACTAAAATAGATCTGTAGACTTCTAGCTTCAAAGCCCTTACCGGAGCCATATTCCTGGATGTAACTAACCAGGGACGTAAAGTGAACCTGAAAAGACTGTAGGAGTATGAGCAAAACCACAGCTCAGTGAATAACCAGACATACCATACATCACACAAGTCATTAACAAATCATATGCAATGCAATCACTCACCCATATGCACAGATACAAGTTTGGATGATCTAGAATCCAAACAGGAAAAAGATTTACGCCCTCTTTTCAATGGGTTGAAGAACAAAAACTCAATGACCCACCTGCCCAGGAGAGACTAAGTACACAGGAGAATCAACGATTTCTCATTTTAATGTTATCACTTTGAATATAGTGGCTTCCACAAACCATCTCCTGCAATCCCCTTAGAAACTCCCTAAGTATTAATTATTTCATAGCGATTCTACGGGTGACGTTCTTCGGTGCCTTTTAGTTCCTCATAGGACCGCCAGACCAAAGAGAACCTTGGAAGACTCACACATTGGATCAACTAAGCAAAAACAGAGATCCGAAATATTAATACGTAGTAGGCTGTCACAACCATATATGCAATAATGCAATTTTTGCAATGCATGTCCATATTATTTGGTTAAGTCCATAATTCTTAATCAAATTCGGGGTGACCATACATTACACATAATCATCAATATACTACTGCACAACACCAACCATTGCGTTATCGCTTGTATAAAGATATTTTAGCAATCATACAATCAGATCATCTCATACTTTCAAGAAACACTCATTTGTTTATCTTGCATTACATATTCGACTATTTACAACCACAACCAGTACAATATAACCGAATTACTCACCTGCTCATACCGACTCAGTCGTAGTAGTCCACTGGTAGATCTTCTAATGAGTCAAATTCACCTATTTAAAACAAAATATTCATCAATACCGTCTAGCTAAATCTCTATATGTGATTAGTGTCCTAGACTCGATATTAATACATAGTATCGTCTTGTTTTTCCTATTTAATCTCACATAATGGTTGGCTTATTTTTAGAAGTCATATGACTCAGAAAATTAACTTATTTCAATTTCCATTCTTATATATTTTATCTTGCTAAAACAAACATTAAACTAATATTACTCTAAATATTTTCTTAGTTCTAGGGTTTCAAAAATTATTAGATATTAATTCTAAATAGACTTAAATATTTGTATTAAAGTCACTATCGAATACATATTTATATAACATACATATATACATACTTAGTAGATATAATATACATATATATATATATATAAATTCGGTTTAGGTCAGAAAAGCTTTCGTTGGAAAATTTTAGCTATAAGCCGGCTCAAGGCCACCGGCCTAAATCTCCAGATGCCGGTGTAAAACATTTTGAAGAGAAAATTTTCATATGGAAAGCATCGGTGTTGAAGGCCGCCAGCTTTCAACGTACGCCGGCCCTACGCCGTCAGCGTAGATCTTCAGGTAGCCGGCTTACGTTGATGCTTTACATGAAAATTATTTTACATAGCCTCTGTTTGAGTGTAAGCCGCCTGTAAGCCGCCGGCCTATCCTTGTAAGCCGCCGGCGTACATCGTTTACACTGCCGGCCTTGAGGCAGCGTTGCACTATTCATCATCTTCCTCCTCGGTTCGATTCTTTTTCTTTAATTTTTACACGTTAGAAACTTACTTAAACTACTTCTAAGAGTTTATACATCATATATAAGGATATATAACAACTTTTAACACGTTTAAACACATAAAATATAGATTTCGATTTTGTGAAAGTAAAACTAGGGTTTTGAAGTTTTACCTTGTTGGAGCTCTTTGAGTGCAATCCGAAGCTTGTGTTTGTGTTTAATATGTTCCTAAGATGATTTTAAGTCAGATACAACTCTTATATTTGAACGAAAATCCTTTGAATCGTGTCAACTTACCTTTGAGCTCGTTTTTTAGGGTTTTTGGCTCTGTTTTTCTTTTGATCCGTATCCGATTGTTTTGTTCGATTTGTTTTCTGTTTTTGGTTGGTTTTGATTGTTATTTGGGAGTATTTTCGGACTGGAATAGTTGAGTAATTATGGAGTTTGTTTGATTCTCCATTATGGTTAATAAACACACATATATATAAAAGAGAGAAGGAGAGGTTGCGGCTGTTTCTCCTTCGTTTTCCTCCGAATTTCTCTTCATTTTGCAGTTGTTTTCATTGCATTTATTATTTGGAGGACTTGGCAACTTGTGATTGGTTGAGTGGTTGATTTTTGTGGAAAATTTGGTGCATGATTGAATCCAAATCCGGCTCTCTTCTTCTCCTTCCACTTGCACCAACTCAGCCGCATTTCCCACCGAAAACAGCAGCCTAAACATATATATATATATATATATTAGTTTATTATTTAATTAAATTTTGAGTTAATTATACGGGTTATACGAGTATATATCGGCTAATATTTGAAAGTTTTTGTACAAAAATATGCTTATAAATTTATACAAAACACTTAGATTTTCAAATAATACAAATTTAGGGTATATATATACGTAGTTAATTATTCGAATAATTTTATCTTCTGCGATTTAGATTTCTTAAGCTCATTGGGTCAATTTTTGTTTCAGGCTCCGATAGCTTAAGAAAACTCGGTTTAGAACAAAAGCGTGATCCGATTATTTATTTGAAGTTTAGATTTTGAGTTATTTGTCAGTTTATATTTTTGTTGTGTATTTAAAATCTTATCGGTTCATTTTTGAATCATCGTTTTCTGTTTAGAAGCATAAATAATCATTTATGCAGTATTGGACTTAATACAGAAACTAAATTATATTTATATTTCTAGTTTTGATACTGAACATAGATTCTTATTAGTAGCTTTTAAATTTAACTAGGGATCTCAAAATTAGGGTTTAAGTCTAAATATAAACTCATTACTACTCGTTATTCTAGTCTTGAATCATTATCGGGATCAAAACAATCATTTAATCTTTATATTCACATTTTCGATTTAAATCTATTGGTATACTAGGTTTCGGGTCTAGATTTTAGATCATATCTTGAATTAGTTATTCAAGATACAAGATCTCGTTTTCGGTATTAACTAGGGTTAAAGAATCTCTTTATTCGATTCCTAAATCCTTCATTTATCCAAAAATCTAAATATTAACCTATTATTAGACTTCACTCAGAATCTACATCTATTATCTAGTTTATACAATTTATTATAAAGCCGGGTACTAAGGTGAAAATTCCCGGGGTTTACAAATACACATTTCATATTTTATTAATCATCTATCTATTATCAACAAGGATTTATTTATTTATTTTTTAAAGAATAGTACTAGGGGATCTGTCATGCCAGTGACTTAGGACGTGATGGTCATCACAGGCACCATCACGTCGATCTTGGGTTGAAACAAAAACATTTGGCTTTGTTACGCCCATATTAAGAGATAACCCCCCATCACAGCTGTGGTAAAAACCATGGTGGTAATTACGCCTGTAACAAGCTTTGTAGGAAAGTTTTCTAAAACAACTCGAGAAGATAACGGGCTCTATTATGGCCGTAATCTTCCTTTAAAAACCACATAGAGGAGATAACGACCTTTGTTATAGTTGTAATCTAGGCCGTGTCAAGCTATATAAAAGACTTAGAGGAAATAACAGGCCGTATTCGATAGGAAAACATAAATCTGAGAAGATAACAGCCTTGATTACGCCTGTGACGAATAGAGGCACAATCTTTGGTACTTTTTTAGAAAATTTTGAAGTCCTGTATCCTCTAATTCTTTACCATACTTCAATGTACTTCTAAAAACATACCAAACTAAGCTATATACATATATCAAGCATCATCAAACTCATTTGTTCACACAAATTCATTCCTCACATAAATACTCAACAAACTTAACTTAAATACATAATCTCATCATTTAAGCTTGTTGACCTCTATTATTACTCTAATCATCCAATTTCTACTTACTTATCACTGATAACATCCATACATATATTATATCATCATAACTCCATGTTTCTTTTCATTAAACACCTATGATACATACACCTATTTGCATACCTATCTAACATTAAAATCAATCAAAATCATGAATAAGTAAGACAAACAAGAAATCAACTTTTACGTACTTTTAGAGATATCTTTAGAGATCAAGTTGTTTTTCCCTATTTCCTTAGCTTAATTCTTACTTCTCTTACTCTTGTATTTTACTTCCTAGCCTTGGATCTAATTTGTAATGGCCTAGAAGAAATTTTAATGGAGAAAAGTTAGGTTTATTTGGCTTGAGAGATAAAAGAAAGGGGGAGAGAGAGACGATGAGAATTTGTCTCTATTTTTGTAAGGACCCGCTATTACCCCTAGTTGAAATAAGCAATAGCAGTTCCCCAACCGCATATAATCTGCAGAATTATATGCAAGGTTGTCTTAAAAGGATTGTTTGATGAATTGTTCACCTAATCTTAAGGAATAAATCATTTTAAGAAATAATTACTTAGTAGCTTTTCAAAACATATTAACATATATACACAACTTCAAACAAAAGCAGATCAAGCTAGATATATACATACATATATTACATCCACAGGCTTCTTACAAGCCTTAAACAAAATAACAAAATGTAAAGCTTAACAAAGCTTTACAAACATCCATTCTAACTAACTATCTAGTCTATTACAAAAAGAATGGTTCCGTCCAGTCCTGGTCAAACTCTAGTCCTCATATTCCTCCAAGAAGTCCTCAAAATCGGAGCCATAACCCATGCTCGCATAGGACTCGTCCAGGTCATCACCTGAAATTGTTAAAAGAATGAGCCAGAGGCCCAGTACACAGCAACGAATACAAAAGCGAGATGAAGCACACAAGCTTAGTCTAAATGCAATATGCAACATCCATTAAATTATTCTTTAATCTTTAATTAATCAATCAACACGGGAGTATTCAAACTCCGGACAACAGGGATCGCGAGGGGACCTGAGTAACACTCGGACGCTCAGGGGGTTGATATAAGTAGTTCGGGTACTCATACCGTCCTAGATATCGTTAAGTCAAAGAGAAAAGTAGCTTCCTCCAGGGTTAATAGCCGTTACTTAGCTCTATTTATACTCAGTCCATATCATAAAATATAGTTCACCCGTTCTCATAAACGTTTGAACTAAACTATGGTACTTCCTACCAAGTTTAAATAAATTTTCACCGATCTATACCCCCCGTCGACTACCCGCCATACCACTTAATGAAAGTCATCTCAAATGACAGGAGTGGCCTAAGCGCCTAGATCTACCGTGCTCAAACCGAGCAAGGTACCACTCCCCGAACCGGATACCAACTTCCATCCCAAACTCATCAAACTATGAGGGGTCGCCGTTAGGTTCATACATGACCTGGCGTAGGAATTGGATTTTAACGGCATAAAACACAAGCAACAATCACATTTTAAGTTTTCTTATTATATATTTAAGTGTTATAAATGCCTATCCTAACAGAGACAAGCAGGTTACTGCGTACCTGTACTAGATCGAGAGTCAATGGGAATAACCGAAAGGGAATCAATCACTGTAAAAAGAAATAATTACAACTCATACTTAGTTCAAGTATATTTTCATCAAAGCTCAAGTAATTCATCCAAAGAAATTCAAACAAATCATCATATATTATCATACAATACTCAACAAATACTTAAATGATCATTTATCAAGCTTTGAACAACTTTTAGCAAACAACAATAAGTTTTAAACTTTGTAGGAAAGTGTATCAGCTGGAAAGAATTGAAATTTAAGTACTGATACTTTTCGACTTTGGAAAATCTTAAAACATGAAAGTTTTAGATCTTTTCCTTAGCTTTCCAACGCAACTTGAATCACCTCAATCGAAGATCGGATGAAAAAGTTACGGCTAAAATACAAAGAGCTACGAAACAGAGGAAGTCTACACGACCGGGTACACGGCCCGTGTACCGAGGCCGTGTTGGGTAAAAAAAATGACCCGAGAGCAACTTTTAAGAATTTCAAGGCCTACACGGCCATGTACACAGGCTGTGTACACTGGAACAAAAAAATGACGAAATCCCCTGTTTTCAAAATGCATTTTACACTTCCTAAAATTCTTTAAACTCATTCTAAAGTTTCCAAAACTTGTTATATGATCATCCCATCATTCAAACAACACCAAACACCTCCAAAACTTCATCAACTCCAAATCACTATTCATCATCTTCTTCAATATTAGGTCATCCAACCACATGCATTCACCAACACTTCCAATACTTCAAAACTCATCCTAAGCACATAAAACTAACCACTCTAGTCCTATAACACATCATATACCATCAAAACATCATGGAACATAAATTTAAACAAATATGGCATCAAGACTACATATTCATGCATAGAAAAAAAAAGTTGAAGAACACTCTTACCACAAGAACTTCAAGGCTTGGTTTAATGACTCTAGATCAAGCTTTTGATGGTGATGTTGTAGAAAATCAAGTCTCAAACTTGGTTCACCTTGGGAGCCTTTTTGGAGTGAAGAAGAAGATGTTTTAGGGCAAATGGAGGGCTTTTGGTTTGGTCTGAAATTTTTGGCCGAATTTTTGAAGTTAAAAAGTTTAAACTTATCCTATGTTGACTTTAAGGGCATGAGGGCATTAAAGGCTTAATGACTTTGTTTTGGGTTAATTAATATTTTGTCTTAAGGCACATAATGGAGGTTTAATGGCTAAGTTTTTAGCCTATTTTTCTACTAAGGATATTTATATATACATTCCACTTATTCTAAGCACAAATAACATACTTTAAGGCATATTAATATTTTACAAACTCAATAAATAATTAATCTAACATATTTAAATAATTCTACACTTTCACACATCATAATACTCATCAAAATTAAATTTATCAATATATATATATATATATATATCATGCTTAATTCAACAATATCTTATAAAATAAAATTAGGAATTTCATGGCTATTTCATTCTCCCCTCCTTCAAAAAGTTTCGTCCTCGAAACTTATTACCTTAATCATTGCTCAAACAACTCGGGATACTTCTGTCTCATCTCATCTTCGGGTTCCCAAGTCGCCTCTCTTTCGCTTTGACCCGTCCACAAACTTTGACAAAAGGAATTACTTTCTTCTCAACACTTGTCAATCTGTCCAAGATCTTGATGGTTTCTCAATTGTGCTTATCGGGTTGAATCTCGGGTTGATGAGTAGAGACGATAGCTTCAGGATCCGATACACACTTTCTGAGCTGTGACACATGAAACACATCATGAACTTCGGACAAATTCGGGGGTAAAGCTAGTCGGTAAGCTAATGGCCCGATTCTTTCCAAAACTTCATATGGACCTATATATCTTGGATTCAACTTTCCTTTAACCCCAAATCTAATCACTCCTTTTGTTGGTGAGATCTTAAGGAATACATGGTCACCAACTTCGAATTCCAATGGTCTTCTCCTCATGTCAGCATAGCTCTTATACCGATCTTGAGCCGTCTTCATTCTCTGCTTAATCACTCGGATCTTGTCAACCGCTTGCTGTACTCAGGACCCAAAACTGTTCTTTCACCAACTTCATCCCAATGTATTGGGGATCTGCACTTCCTACCATACAGTGCTTCATAAGGCGCCATCTGAATCGTTGCTTGGAAGCTATTGTTGTAAGAAAACTCTATGAGTGGCAAATATGTATCCCATCTATTGCCAAAGTCTAAGGCACATGCTCTTAACATATCTTCCAAGATCTGGATCGTTCTTTCAGATTGCCCGTCTGTCTGAGGATGAAATGCCGTGCTAAACTGAAGCTGTGTACCCAAAGCAGTATGTAGACTCTTCCAAAATCTGCTGACAAAGCGTGAATCCCTATCTGAAGTGATCGTCTTTGGAATACCATGCAATCTCACTATCTCTTTGATATAGGTATGTGCCATCTTCTCCAATGATTCTCCAACTCTTAATGGTATGAAATGAGCCGACTTTGTCAATCTATCCACGATAACCCAAACAACTTCATACTTGGTTATGGTTTTGGGTAAAGCCGATACAAAATCCATGGTAATGTCTTCCCATTTCCATTCAGGCACTGACAAAGGTTGAAGTTCTCCTCCGGGCCGTTGATGTTCAATCTTTACTTGTTGACAAACCATACACTTAGAGACATATTGAGCTACATCCCTCTTTAAACCTTCCCACCAATAATTTCTTTTTAGATCCTTATACATTTTTGTACTTCCGGGGTGAATCGAATATGGAGAGGAATGGGCTTCCTTCATGACTTCTTCTCTTAACCCACATGGCACAAATAGTCGATTCCCATATCTCACAACACCATCCATATCAATCCTTAATTCTTTCCTTTTCCCAATCCTTATAGAATCCTTTATTCCTTTGGTTTCATCGTCTTCCTCTTGAGCTTGTTTAATTCTATCCAGAATTGTTGGTTGCAAAGACAGTTGAGCTAACATCACATCTACTTGCTCCACAGTGACTTCAAGATCTAGCTTCATGAACTCTATCTGGATCTCCTTTTGGCTAGAAAGCAAAGTAGCAATGTCTTCATGTTTCTTTCTACTAAGCGCATCCGCTACTACATTAGCTTTCCCGGGATGGTAGAGGATCTCCACGTCATAATCCTTAAGTAGTTCAAGCCATCTTCTCTGTCTCATATTGAGTTCTTTCTGTGTGAAGATGTACTTTAAACTCTTGTGGTCCGTATAGATCTTACACTTCTCTCCAAACAAATAATGTCTCCACAATTTCAGTGCAAGTATAACAGCTGCTAACTCTAAATCGTGTACTGGATAATTCTTTTCATGTGGTTTCAACTGTCTGGAAGCATAAGCTATAACTCTCCCGTCTTGCATAAGCACACAACCGAGTCCTTGAATAGATGCATCACTGAAGACTATGAATTCCTTTCCATGGACTGGTAGCGCCAAGATAGGAGCCGATATCAATCTCTCCTTCAACTCTTCAAAGCTCTTCTCACATCTATCATCCCATTCAAACCTAACATTCTTTCGGGTCAATCGGGTTAATGGAGATGCAATCTTTGAGAATCCTTCCACAAATCTTCGATAATATCCAGCTAATCCAAGAAAGCTTCTGATTTCACTCACCGTTGTAGGCCTTGTCCACTTGAGAATCGCCTCAATCTTCGTTGGATCAACTGAGACTCCTTCTTTTGAAATAATATGTCCAAGAAAAGATATCTCCTCTAACCAAAACTGACACTTGTTAAACTTGGCATATAGTTTCTTCTCTCGAAGCCTTTGTAACACAAGTCTCAAATGCTCTTGATGCTCTTCTTTGCTTCGGGAATAGATCAAGATATCGTCAATGAAGACTATGACAAATGAATCCAAATAATCCTTGAAGACTCTATTCATCAAGTCCATAAATGCAGCTGGTGCATTGGTTAACCCGAAAGGCATCACTAAAAATTCGAAGTGTCCATATCTGGTTCTGAAAGCTGTCTTCTGAATGTCTTGAGATTTAATCTTAAGCTGATAGTATCCTGATCTCAAGTCGATCTTAGAAAACACAGTTGCTCCCTTCAATTGATCAAACAGATCGTCAATCCGTGGCAAAGGATACTTATTCTTGATAGTAACCCGGTTCAATTCTCTGTAGTCAATACACATACGCAAACTCTCATCCTTCTTCTTGACAAAAAGCACTGGAGCACCCCACGGGGATATGCTTGGTCTAATAAAACCCAAGTCTTGCAATTCTTGCAATTGCAACTTCAACTCTTTCAACTCGGCTGGAGCCATTCTGTATGGAGCTTTAGAGATAGGTACCGTTCCTGGTAACACTTCAATTCCAAACTCTATCTCTCTATCAGGTGGTAATCCAGGTAACTTCTCAGGAAATACATCCACAAACCCATTCACAACTGGCACCATGTTGATATCTACTTCCTCCATACTCATAGCTGCTATAACCGGTTTCTCCCACAACTCCATGAACTTCATACTCTTAGGTCTTAACCTCTCTAACATATATGAAAACCTTCCTTCATCCAAATCAAAACTCAACTCCGCTCTACTACAATCGATAGTGACCTTATAATGATTTAGCCAATTCATTCCCAATATTACATCAAAATCAGATAAAGGTAACACTATCATATCAATAGGCATGCTCACATCAGAAATCATCACATTCACATTCTTACACACACATGGATGCCTATTTTCAATCACTAACGGAGTAGTTACACACATAACACGATCACTCAACACTTCAGAAGCAAGATTACAATCGTTCATGAAATTCTCAGAAATACATGCATGAGTCGCCCCTGTATCAATCAACACATAAGCATTCCTATCACACACATTCAGAATACCTGCCAAGGTGTCTACTGCAGGCGTATCTTCAACTTGCTGTAGGGTGAAAACTCTAGCATTTGTCTTCCCTTTTTCCACATTCATTCCCTTTTTAACATCAGGTCGATCTTTGCAATTGGAAATATGATGCCCTCTTTGCTTACAATAAGCACAAAACACTGGTGGTAGCTTGGGATTCTGACACTCTGTGTATTTATGCCCAACTTGACCACATGAGAAGCACGCTCCGGGAGTCCACTTACAAGTTGTCTCTTCATGAGGACCATAGCATCTAGGGCATTTCTTCTCAAACACTGGTGTAGAAGCCTTAGATGTTGATTTCTGACCTCCTTGTTTTCCCAGGTAAGGTCTCTTTCCTCGGTTTTGATAATAGCCTCCTTTGCTAACACCTTGATAACCGCCATAAGATGTGGCTGGAGCAGGTCTCTTCCCCATGAAAGCAGCTCTTCGGGCTCTCCTAACTCGACTATCATTATTTATCTGTTCATCAACAAAGCTTTGGCAACTAAATCTGATAGAGTGTGCAATTCGAACTTCTTCACTTCATTCTGAATCTCTTCATTCAAACCGTTCTGAAACTTCTGAACCTTCATCCTCTCATCACGATAATCTCCTCCAGCAAAGCATAGCAACCTGCAAAACTCTCCATGGTACTCATCTATGGTCTTGCTTCCTTGTCTCAAGTTTAACCAATCAGAAATCATCCTCTCTCGTACTGAATTCGAGAAGTACTTAGTGAAGAAGGTATCCTTGAATGTAATCCAAGAGATGGGTTGTTGCAAATTTCCACTAGCTAGTCTCCACCAGTTATAAGCCTCTCTCTTCATCATGTAAACTGCTAAGCTCACTTTCTTATCTTCAGGAGTACTACTGGCGGCAAATGTCTTCTCCAATTCTTCTATCCAATTCTCAGCCACTGTTGGATCAGTGCTAGTACCATCAAACTCTGGAACCATCTTACTAAAGTCATGTAGTTTAATCTGATTAGCTTGATCAATCACAGGTGTTGCTTCATTAAGTCTCACTCCAGGTTGATTACCTTGTTGCATGAAGTACTGTGTCTGCTGGGACATCATCATCTGATATTGTTGCATCATTGCCATCATGTCTCTTATCATACCATACATGGAATTGGGATCACCAGTAGGCATTTGTGGCATTGGTGGAATAGGTGGCATAGGTGGAGGTAGCGGAATTTGAGTCGATGGAGGAACTTGTGAAGCTGAAGCCGATGCAGGAGATGATGTAGTCTCACTGCTAGGTGTAGAAGATGAAGTAGGAACAAATGTAGACGATGACTGTGGTGGTGGCATACTTTCCCTATCTGAATGCTGCTTGGTAGATCTCCTTAACCTATCCATCTTAACAATCGCACACAGTACATTCAACACACACACATGTATACACATTAAGCTTATTTAAATTAACATTCACACATAATAGCAAACAATTAATAAAAAAAATCAATCAAGCCACAAGCACACAAACAATCAAGAAAACAAACAAGCACAACATCCAAGCAAACTTAGTTCTTCCTATTCTACCTATTTGTGTCTAGGTCAAGTCTCAGACAAATCATCTCAATTAGGCAAACAATTAATCAAACTTAGCTCTGGTACCATCTGTAAGGACCCGCTATTACCCCTAGTTGAAATAAGCAATAGCAGTTCCCCAACCGCAGAATTATATGCAAGGTTGTCTTAAAAGGATTGTTTGATGAATTGTTCACCTAATCTTAAGGAATAAATCATTTTAAGAAAATTACTTAGTAGCTTTTCAAAACATATTTAACATATATATACACAACTTCAAACAAAGGCAGATCAAGCTAGATATATACATACATATATTACATCCACAGGCTTCTTACAAGCCTTAAATAAAATAACAAAATATATAAAGCTTAACAAAGCTTTAACAAACATCCATTCTAACTAACTATCTAGTCTATTACAAAAAGAATGGTTCCGTCCAGTCCTGGTCAAACTCTAGTCCTTATATTCCTCCAAGAAGTCCTCAAAATCGGAGCCATAACCCATGCTCGCATAGGACTCGTCCAGGTCATCACCTGAAATTGTTAAAAGAATGAGCCAGAGGCCCAGTACACAACAACGAATACAAAAGCGAGATGAAGCACACAAGCTTAGTCTAAATGCAATATGCAACATCCATTCAATTATTCTTTAATCTTTAATTAATCAATCAACACGGGAGTATTCAAACTCCGGACAACAGGGATCGCGAGGGGACCTGAGTAACACTCGGACGCTCAGGGGGTTGATATAAGTAGTTCGGGTACTCATACCGTCCTAGACATCGTTAAGTCAAAGAGAAAAGTAGCTTCCTCCAGGGTTAATAGCCGTTACTTAGCTCTATTTATACTCAGTCTGTAAAGACCCGACCCACTTAACCCAATTATTAAGTGTGCCAAATCTCCTGACCACACATAATACCCAAATATTAGGAACAATATTCAAGTATTATACGTAAGGTCGTCTTAAAAAGAGATGTTTGTAATGGCTACCTGTTTAAAATAGATATAACATTCATATTCTTTGAGTTAAAACATTACCACTACACGGGTAGTGGGTCATTAACTATATACAAGCCATACATAATATATTTATTACATTACAACTTCTCAAGGAACATATAAACATAGAAATCCTACTTACAACCCCAACTATATTACAAATACAATTCAACACAAATTACATTCCAAGGCTTAACAAATAAGCCTAAACACTTCAAAAAGAAATCTTCATCAAAAGGAATCCTAAGCATATACTAGGCCTCTCTCCTAGTCATCCATAGAGTCTTCCCAATCATTCCCATAGCCCATATCGTCATAGAGCTCGTCATCAAAGTCACCTGCAAGATAGCAGTATGAGCCAAAGGCCCAGTACACAATAATGCAAACAAATACATATGCAATGCTCACTTAACTAAAAACAATGCAATAAATCACCACAACTTCATTATCTTTTAGTTAAGTGAATAAAACAACACTGGAGTATTCAAACTCCGACTCAAGCTTGGGAATTCTAAGGGTCCTGAGTAACAGCAGCTGCTCAGGGGGTTGATATAGATAGACCGGATACCTATATCTCCTATATCTAACCAATAGAACGATAGCTTCATTTAGGGTTCACACTCCTTTATATAATCCACTTATCCCGGTCTATAATATCAATTAGTTCAACGGTCCCATACCCATGAACTAAAACATATTATTTCCTTCCGAGCCTAAGTAGAGGATATACCGATACAGTTAACCCTATTAGCTACCCACTTAGCCAATAAAAGAAATCACCATTGCATCATGGATTTGAGTCATTGCATCATGACAAAGAATTGGGCTAAGTGCCTAAACTACCGTGCCATTGCATCATGACAAGGTTGTCGCTTCCCGGTTCCGAATTCAACGACGTAAAGCACAACCAATTTTAATATCTCTTATTAATCTTCAATTAAAATCAATTTGGTATATGCCTATCCTAAGCAACAATCAATCAAAGTATTGTGTACCTGATTCGATTCGGAATTCAAAAGAGGGTCTCCAACTGAGTATCTATCTCTGTTTCACATAAATCAAATCATATTAACAATACTATCCTAAGCCAAGCTTATATCTACTAGTTTAAAGCTTAGGAAATCATAGGATCTTGATTAAAATCATTCAAGTCATAATATGACTTATATATATCATACAATCATCATACAACACCATACAAGTTCAATAATTAATCATAAAATTACATTAACTATCAAACATAAGTTTTTAGCTTTATTTGGAAAATGGAAGCTGGAAAGAAATGAAAATTCGCCTTGATAAGTTTTTATTTTGTAAAAACTAAAACATGAAAGTTTTAGATCTCTTTTCAAGCTTTCCAACGCAATTTGAATCACTTAAATCGGAGTTCTTATGAAAAAGTTATGATTAATTTACGAAAACACATTGCTGCAGGGGACGGATCACGCCCCATTGTTCGCCCGTGATTTTGAAAAATTTTGTCACAGACCAAATCACGCCCTTTTGTTCGCCCGTGACTAAGGAAAAATGTATGTCAGTCTAAATCACGCCCTTTACCTTGCCCATGATATCTTGCCTGATGAAATTTTTTACAAAAATAAGACGATATCACCGGTCTTAGCTCGCCCGTGATGTCACCCCTGTTTCCGACTTTTCACACTTTTCCTTTGTTTTAACTTCAAAACTCAACTTTTCTCAACTCCTAACATGTCCTAAACCTTATACAAACTTCATACAACACTTCTTGTACATTCAACATCATAAAACAAGAGTGATCTCCACTCCTCAACTTCAAACAAGTTCAAACACTACTCTACAAGAATCAAACTCTTTTTCATCAACTTTCACCAACTCTAACACACTTCAAACAATTCTAATACTTATTATACTTCAACACTTCACTTCCAAACCACATGAAAGCCTACTACAACCTATCTACAACAACTCAAGCATTCTAAAACTTTCATAACAATTCTACAACATTTCAACAAGAATTTAGCATTCCAACTACTTATATTATACCACACATGCATTTTTCATGGATTAAGAGGGAAATAAAGCATTTCAAACATCACATAAACTTACCTCAATGTATATATAAGGCTTGGGGAAGGATTTTTGGTGTGTTGAGTCCAAGAAAACTTGATTTGGATCTTGAAAAATTTTGGCCTTCTTGAGTTACGAATTTTCTTTTTCTTTGCTCTGTTTTGGGTTGTCTAATGAATCATTTAAACTCTTATGTTTATCTAAATGTTGTTGACTTTTGAGGAGGGCAGATTTGGAGAAGGCTTGGGCCTTATTTGGGCTTGGAGTTGGACTTAAGTTTGGGCTTTAAAAATCTGCTAACTGTAGGATCTAATTTAGGCTTAAAACAAGTTTAAATCTAACACACATAATTCATTATAATAACAATTAATACTAACATGATAATTTCTAACATGAATAAACTATCAACCTAGATGTATTTACCATAGCATATTATCTAATCACATATGTTATAACACACCCAACATTACAAACACACTAATCCACTCAAACACATACACACATATAATTATCAAATTTAGCATGCATTAATATATATTAAAATTATGGCTATTTCACAGTCCATATCATAAAATATAGTTCACCCGTTCTCATAAACGTTTGAACATAAACGTTTGAACTAAACTATGGTACTTCCTACCAAGTTTAAATAAATTTTCACCAATCTATACCCCCCGTCGACTACCCGCCATACCACTTAATGAAAGTCATCTCAAATGACAGGAGTGGCCTAATCGCCTAGATCTACCGTGCTCAAACCGAGCAAGGTGCCGCTCCCCGAACCGGAACCAACTTCCATCCCAAACTCATCAAACTATGAGGGTCGCCGTTAGTTCATACATGACCTGGCGTAGGAATTGGATTTTAACGGCATAAAACACAAGCACAATCACATTTTAAGTTTTCTTATTATATATTTAAGTTTTATAAATGCCTATCCTAACAGAGACAAGCAGGTTACTGCGTACCTGTACTAGATCGAGAGTCAATGGGAATAACCGAAAGGGAATCAATCACTGTAAAAAAGAAATAATTACAATTCATACTTAGTTCAAGTATATATTTTCATCAAAGCTCAAGTATATCATCCAAAGAAATTCAAACAAATCATCATATATTATCATACAATACTCAACAAATACTTAAATGATCATTTATCAAGCTTGAACAACTTTTAGCAAACAACAATAAGTTTTAAACTTTGTTGGGAAAGTGTATCAGCTGGAAAGAATTAAAATTTAAGCACTGATACTTTTCGAATTTGGAAAATCTTAAAACATGAAAGTTTTAGATCTTTTTCTTAGCTTTCCAACGCAACCTGAATCACCTTAATCGGAGATCGGATGAAAAAGTTATGGCTAAAATACAAAGAGCTGCAAAACAGGGGAAGTCTACACGACCGGGTACACGGCCCATGTACGGAGGCCGTGTTGGGTAAAAAAATGACCCGAGAGCAACTTTTAAGAATTTCAAGGCCTATACAGCCATGTACACAGGCTGTGTACACTGGAACAAAAAAATGACGAAATCCCCTTTTCAAAATGCATTTTACACTTCCTAAAATCTTTAAACTCATTCTAAAGTTTCCAAAACTTGTTATATGATCATCCCATCATTCAAACAACACAACACTCCAAAACTTCATCAACTCCAAATCACTATCCATCATCTTCTTCAATATTAGGTCATCCAACCACATGCATTCACCAACACTTCCAATACTTCAAAACTCATCCTAAGCACATAAAACTAACCACTCTAGTCCTATAACACATCATATACCTCAAAACATCATGGAACATAAATTTAAACAAATATGGCATCAAGACTACGTATTCATGCATAGAAAAAAAAAAGTTGAAGAACACTCTTACCACAAGAACTTCAAGGCTTGGTTTAATGACTCTAGATCAAGCTTTTGATGGTGGATGTTGTAGAAAATCAAGTCTCAAACTTGGTTCACCTTGGAGCCTTTTTGGAGTGAAGAAGAAGATGTTTTAGGGGCAAATGGAGGGCTTTTGGTTTGGTCTGAAATTTTTGGCCGAATTTTTGAAGTAAAAAAGTTTAAACTTATCCTATGTTGACTTAATGGGCATAGGGCATTAAAGGCTTAATGACTTTGTTTTGGGCTAATTAATATTTTGTCTTAAGGCACATAATGGAGGTTTAATGGCTAAGTTTTTAGCCTATTTTTCTACTACCTAAGGATATTTATATATACATTCCACTTATTCTAAGCACAAATAACATTACTTTAAGGCATATTAATATTTTACAAACTCAATAAATAATTAATCTAACATATTTAAATAATTCTACACTTTCACACATCATAATACTCATCAAATTAAATTCACTATCAATATATATAATATATATATCATGCTTAAATTCAACAATACATTTATAAAATAAAAATTAGGAATTTCATGGCTATTTCAATTTTGGATTGTGTGATATTTTTGGCTACTACGTTGAGTTTTACGCATTTAAAAACTTATGGAAGATGCTATAACATGAACTTAGCTTTGCATGTATTTGGGCTTAAGCTTGTTAATTCAATTGGTCTTGGGCTCTAAAATTTGCTAAACCATGGAACAACACACACATACACCTAATTTAATACAATTCTACAACATACATATTACTAAATTTTTTTTTACTAACACATATATAATTCAATTACTAGAATTTCTCATCAAAAGAATTTGTCATATCATCAAATTAAATTATACTAAGTTAACTATAACAATTAAATTCATAAATCTCAATTAATCATATAAAAGCAAATTAGTTTAGTATATTAAATTTTAGATTATTTTAGGGAGGGGATGGGGTTTTCCTTCTTATATCTCATTTCCAATTTTTTCTTTTGGATTTAATCATTTGTGATTGCCTTCATATATTATTTCACATATCAATCACTAAAAAAACCATAAACATTAAATTTATTCGTAAGTTTATATAATCAATATTATCTAACTTACAAAAACTATCATATAGATATCAGATATATTCATATGATTCAATTTAAATAATAAATTATAGATAAAAATAATAAATATATAATATATATATATATATATATACCACATACAATCTATTACATGTATAGTTCACAATAATAACACTTAGAACATGAATGATAATATGTGCTATGCATTAATATATCATGCATTGACACATTGTAGTATTTTTAATAAAATATGTGCCATGCAATCTATTATATAATATGATTAATACACTTAATAAGTAAAATATTACGCAGTTTAAATATATTTTTTAATCTTAATACATTATTTTTAGTTGTAATTTTTATTTATTTGTCGTAGACAATAACAATTTAAATTTTGTAGTGGGAATTCCGATCCCTTGCATCCAATAACAAATCTTAAAAATAAAAGGTAGCAGAGACAATTAAAAAGAAAAGCTACGATGTCTTAAATATTTGTATGATTTAGGATTGCGATGACCCCCTTACCTTTTAATAATGCATTCATCCCTAGAATAAAAATGGATTGTGAGGCAGAAAATGTAATGGAAAAAAATTTCAAAAAGAAAAGAAGATAAGAGGAAAAATCCTTAGTTTTAATGTGTAGATTGGAAAATGTTGAAGAGGGATGATAATATGATTTTTTATTTTATTAAAATATCATAAAATTCTTTCTCTTTTTAAAGTAAATACCATAAAATACTCCATAAATTTTTCCTTTTTATTTTTTCTAGCCAAATATTATTATAATATAACCTTTAGAAAAAAAAAGAGAGACTTAAACTTGTTGAATACTCTTGAGAAACTGGTTAGTGAGTTGTTATACTATACCTAACTTACTAGAGTTCTGGGATGAGTTTGGACATTATTTTGAAACCTTATAAGGTATCAGGTAGAGTATCAATTAGGTTTTCGATAATATTTATCGTGAAAAATCAACCTGGCAAAATGATGTAATATCAACAACAACAACAACAATAATAATCATCATCATCATCTTATTATCTTATACCATATCACTATTAACTATACTGTCATCTATCTCATTAATCCCACTTATTTTCATTCTTTTATCACACAAGATCTTAGCCACCACAACACCCTCAATCTCAACACATAGATAATTGCACTTTCAATTTGACTCTCTCTTTGCTTCTTAGTTCTCGTTGTCACACTACACAACACTACAACACCATAGCGTACCCAAATCTCTCTTTCTCTCCACCCTCTATTTCACCACCAAAACCTAACCTCATAGCACCCACACAGTTATACACTCAATTCTAGTCTCTTGCTTCTTTGTTCTTGTCATCTCACCATATCATCACCACACTACACAACTAGTTCTACTTGTCATTTCTTCTTCTTAGTTCCCATCATCCCCCATTATAAACAATTGGAAATTGGTAAACTTAGAAGAGGATGTAAAATACCAACATGGTTGCATATATCATAATATATGTGACAATATGTTTAATTATTTCATACAAAAGATAAAAAAATGAGAGAGAGAGAGAGAGAAAGAGAGATAGATAGATTATTGGGTTGGGGTAAGATTGGTTATGAGTTTCATATCGGGATGAGTCATGGTTATAATGAAACATTATAGGTTTCTACCAAGTTTTGTTAAATCTTATGGAGTGTCATTGTCGATGTCGGTTCACATTTCATGTAACCAACTTCAGACTAGCCTTGATTAGATGCTTAATGGTGTTATACTATTAGGCTACAAGTACATTGGTAAAAGTTTTTATCATATATATATATATATATATATATATTTCCACTACAATAGAGGAGGGAGGATTCAGATTTAGATCATCTCACTTAGGAAACCAATGGCAATGACATTAGACCATAAGACCATTAGTAAAAATCTTCATAATATAAAGGTATCTTTTTTTTTTTTAAAGTTTTCTCTTTTCCAAATTTGTTTTATGGATTAAGATAATAATTTTATTAGAACTTTCTCAAATGTTTCTAATGATTTTTATAACTAAAAATTATCCCTTAAAATAGAAACCTATATTTTAGTCTAGAAATCTATAAGATGGGATCGAATAAAAGAATAATTTGAACAAACGGTAATAGAAAGACTAGACATCACCATAACTTGGTTCTAAATTGAACTGCCACCATTGGTTCTCAAACTAGGAACTGACCTAGCTAAGGCAAGTTGGAACTAGTAAAAGACATATTGGTTTTAGCAAGTCCAAGCAATTCTACCTCTAAAATTGGAGGACTCGTTGGGTTACGACCCATTAGGTTAAGAACAGGTTCAAGAACTGTTTATCCGATAGGTCTATTTAGTTTCACATGTATAATTAAAAAAAAAAGAGAAAAAAAAAAACCATATAAGAAATGGATATGATGTAATACATTACTACTCTTTTTCAAGCTATTGCAACTTTCCATTGATGTGGACAAATACCATTGTTTTTTCTGTTTGGTAGGAGGTACATCAGGCAAAAGAAGCAAACAAAAGCAAAGTAATAACAAGAGTTACTTTAGATAGAAGAGTTTATTATTCTAGTGATTATGGGATTTTAGCTAAATAATAGTTTCTTATTCCATGTGTATAGGGGTGGGCAAAAAAAACCAACTAAATCCACTAAACCGAACCAAAACCAGAAAACCAATCCGAAAAATATGGTTAACCAGTCCATTGATTTCTGTTTAGGTTCATGGTTTTATTTATTTATTTTTTTTTTCGTTTTTGTTTCGGTTTCGGTTTGTAATTGTGAAAAACTGAAGGTTAACGGTTAACTGATATTTATAAATATATAATATCATATACAATTAATTTTTTAGAAAAATAATTTTTCCATCCTAGTTACGATAAGCCCAAAGAAATATCAAGGATACAAAGAATGAACTCCTTTTAAAATTCACTCAAGATTGGAAGCTTTTATATTTGCCTCTTTAATCTACTTTCCACAGTTGAAAGCTCCTATATTTGCTTTTATCTTTAGAGAACTTTTAGAAATGGCAGGAACCCATGATACTTTTTAAATATAAAAGCCAAGTTAATCTTTTTTTCTTTTGTGTGCACGTTTGGGATGAGAATAATTAATTGTCTATAGTAAGTCAGATGCAATGAGTCTAAGTTTAACAACTAAAATACATGCCCATTGTATATTTCAAATGAGCTTTCATGATAGCATTGGACTAAGTATTTTTCAAATAAACCAAGTTGATTCTTTTTTATGTGAACACATTTCGAAGGAACTGTCTCAAAATTTTGTGAAACATAAATATAGTTTTATTCGTGCACTATATAGAACCTGTGACTATAAATATATAATATTATAACGGCTTCGATTTTAATTTGTAATCGTGAAAAATTAATGATGAACATTTAATCAATATCTACAAATATTTAGTATTGTATATAATTATCATGCATAAATAATTGAAAATCGAAAACCGAAAATATTAATTAGAAAAAATGGTTAACTGTTAAGACGGGTTAATCATTAATAATGGACCGGTTTAAGTTTGACATTTTAAAAAACCGATTGTAATAGTTGCTCAAAATGCAAATGCAAATTTTATTTTATTTTCTTTATTTTTATTTTATTTTAAATTTTTCTTGGCCCCCACCACCCCCCCATAACAAGTACAAAAGAGCTAGGTTGAAAGCTTTACAGAACAGTAATTACAGCAACGTGGTGAAAGACTTCGAACATTTTTGTTTACATCAACAACAAAAAAGCTATATGCAAGTAATAACTATACTACCTCCTCATCATGCTTCCCATAAGCTCCAATGCAGTAGAATGTCGCCGCCCCAAAGCTTCAAGCTCCAAGGATGCCTCTAACTTCAAATTTTCACACTGCAATTAAGCTAGGGCATAAACAATCTATACTTCTTTGTATATAATAAAAATCTATAAATACAAAAGACACCGTTCACTTGCGGAGTCATTTTCATCAACTCCTTTGCCAGAGAATCACCAATGGATTCCATGGATGCCTGAAGTTAAGAAAATGGCGTTGGCCAAATATATATATACATTTTTAAGTTTGTTGTTTAATTGAAAAAACTCTCGCGGGTCCGGTTTCCGAAATTTGGAACTGCATACCACCCGTTTGAGTCAAGTTCTATACCCAAATCGGACGGTGGTGATGTTGAGCTCCATCAACAGGACATGAGAATTATGGGGTTAAACGTGTGAAGCAGATTACAAACTATTTAGTTCTTGAGCTCGATTTATTTAGATAATTTAATTAAGTTATGTTTGAGTTTGATAATATTTAATTCAATTCATCAGTATTTCTAATATTCAAATAAAAATATTAATCAAGTTTAGATATTTCTATTATTATAAATAAAAAATATTTTTAGAATAGCTCATACCTAAATTGATCAAGGCTTTTGTAAATTTTTATTTTTGCTTACATGTGTTATTTTTATTTCCTAGATTACATGATCTAAATCTTCACCTTTATGTCTTTTTTCCCCCCTTTTTTCACTCTTTATCTTGTGTTTTTATTTTTTTCATTCAAATTATAAACTTTAATACCATCGTAAAAATGTTACTTAACTCTTACATTAAAATACAATTAATTGTATTTTAGACATAATGTTAGGCTCTTTTGTGTGTCCTTTTTTGTTTTTCCTTTGGCCAATTTACTTCTCATGAATGTAATAGAGCTGTAATGATTATTATATAATATTCACTTTGTGTAAAAAATAAAACAAGTAATTATTGTAATAAATATAAAATATATATATATAATGTCTTTTGTCTTTATTATAGAGATATGATAATCGTATATAGGTGATCTTTTCATGATAAGGGTATTTATGATAAAGTTAGAAAATACACCATTGAATAACAATAATTCATATGTGTGAGGATATGAATTGTAATTCATCATTTTACATAATAACAATTTATTGTGAATTGTCATTTCTCCTAAGTGAACATCGTAATAACTACGTAAGAGGAAATAAATAGTTATTCATATTAAGTAAAAAACTATTTAAAATTTAGATTGTGTAACTCAAAAACAAAATTAGCAAAAGTCACAATGTGATATTAAAACTTAGATTGTATACTTAAGAAAACGATTTAGTAATAAAAAAAAGCATGGCAACTTAGACAACATTAGGACTTGCCATATATCTTTAAGCGAAAATTGTTTTACCGTTGTTTGGTGTGTTTTGTTTGTTAGTGATACACGTTATTTGAGTAGTTGAGATAGTGCGCCTTGTTTTGTTAACATCATTCAGGTGACGTGCTTCTTAAGTGTTCTCAAGGAATTCAACTATTGGCCAAGTCTACAGCCGCGCAGAGTTGCAGGATAAATAATCTTAATTTTATAGTCCTGGGATGGCATACCTGGGCTCTTTAAAAAATCCAAGTGCAGCAAGTGATAAGCGTGCGGAATGCATATCCAACATAATACTGGCATTGATACCTTAAATGCAACATAAATAATCTTCATTTTGTAGGATGGCATAACTGGGCTCTTTAAAAGATCCCAGTGCAGCGAACTATAACTGCTCGTTCACTTTACTATAATTGCAATTCTATTACAACCTTATTCCTTACAAATAGCTATTACACTATTTAGTTCATTGAATAGTGATTCCACAATAAATCCCTATTACACAAAACATCGAATACCCATTCTTTATTTAAACCTATGAATACCGATTCAATATTGAAAATGTCTTTTTTTCAAAATACCACCATTTAAATAGAAAATTAATAAAAAAAATCATATTACAGCTTTATTCCATTCCTCCGTAATAAAAATTCCATTACGGCCTTATTCATTCAGCGAAGTGAACGAGCCGTAAGTGTGGACTGTGGAAGATACATTTAAAAAATCAGTGGTAAATTATTAATACCTTATTTGATTTATTTTGTGGAATATCGATTGCTTTTTTTAACCACTTGAAATGTTGATACCTTAAATGAATACATCCTTAAATATTGATATTTTTAAATGAACTTTGCGAAGTATTGATATCTCAAATTAACTTACCCTTAAACGTTAATATCTTTTTATATAATTTATCTATAAAACAAATCAAAGACAAATTGACAAAAACAAAAATAAGGAAAAATAAATGGAGTTAATATTATGAATGTTACTTGAACTTTGATAAAAAATGCAATTAGGTACCTAAACTTTGAAAATGATTAATTTAGTATCTAAACTTTAAAATTGGTTAATTTGGTACCTAAAAAAACTTGAATCAGTTAAACCTTTATTCGGCCCAATAAATATTATATAAATCGGTTTTCATCTAATTTCTTAGAATCAGTTTGTGAAATAAAACTTGATAGTTAATTAGACTTATATAATTATTGAAATTGAAATTTAATTAAGTATATCTTTAGTAAATAATTAAGCAATGGATTTGATTAATTATCGGTTTAAGGATTAATAAAATATTTAAAGTATGATTAATTAGTTAATATAAAATTACTTGGTTAATCCAATTGAAATTTATAGTTGATAAAAGTTCATTCTATCTTTCTTTAGTTCTACATTCTTTTAGTATTGGTTCTTCAATGGACATATGTTTTCTTAAATCAAATTCCAAGTACATAGTGATGTGCTTATTACTTATTAAGATATATTTAAAATAAATTAATACTTAAAGATAACATAATTATTGTTTGAGTGTGCATGGTCATTTGAATCCATATCGAAGAGCGACAATCTTATCGTGCAAAATGCTAACACGGTAGATAAGAGCTTAAGCCATCGACGATGGCTTGGCGGGTAACTGATAGATCAAACACTAAGGGTGGAGCTATGCCCTACACCAACACCCCACCACCACCCCCACGGAACCTTGGGATATGTGTACACTATAAGGGGGAATTATGATAACACAAAATTAAAAGAACGTAATAATTGACATCTTTAGTGATGGATCCACGGTGCATTCACTGTTTAACATTTTTCGCCACATGTTTTATAGCTTTGGTTATTGTTAAATGTTTTTGGTGGTGCTTGCTTTTCTTTAGCTTTTTCTTTGTCTCTTTTTTCTTTTTTTTTATTTTTTCTTACCATATTGTTTTTTTCTTTTGTTTTCCTTTTTATTTAATTTTTCCTTACCATATGCGATCCTTTCCTTCTAGTTGTATTGTTTATTGTCTACCAGATATTGCAATATAAATAGGTTCCAAAAAAGAAGCAACAAGCATACTAAGATCTTTTTTTCTTTGTATTTTTTTTAATCATTTTAAAGACTTAATTAATAATTTAGCGATTTTTTCTATCACAAGCTTTACTTAGACTTTCAAACAATTAAAATTTTATATCCTCAAATATTCAAAATGTCATAAATTAGATTCAAAATTCTCTAAATGATTGTTATAAATTTTTTTAATAGGTATTTTTTTTAGTTACACAATATTATGATTCTTTCCTATTCTTTTTTTTACCTCATGTTTACATTGGCTATAATTCTTAATTTACCTAATTTTTTAGGATAAGAAAGGAAATATAATTACTAATAGTTTAATCGATATATATTACATACCATGGACATATTTGGGGCAAAGGGTCCTTCCTCCTCGAGAATTTCTTGTGGTGTTTTATTAGTTAGTATTTTGGTAAATTTATTAGGTTTACTTATTATAAATAATATGTTTTTTTTTTTATGTCATCAATCATAAAATGTCTTTGGGCAAAAAGAAAAAAAAAAATCATAAAAT
This sequence comes from Combretum micranthum, assembly GCA_024138025.1. Lineage (NCBI taxonomy): Eukaryota > Viridiplantae > Streptophyta > Magnoliopsida > Myrtales > Combretaceae > Combretum > Combretum micranthum. Next base: position 733,803 of record JAMXBD010000270.1, on the reverse strand, counting down.
GTCTATGTGTATATATCCAAAGCAATTTCTTAAAATAGCTTGTGGTGAGATTAATTTATATATTTGTATCTCTCTCTCTCTCTCTCTATATATATATATATATACATATATATATATATAGTCATTTGGTGAGACTTTTTACTTATACATAGCATTTTATGATTTGCTTACTATATTTCCATTTTCAATTAAAGAAATAACTTATAAGGAAAATTCTATATTATAAATATAGATAATCATAAGAAATATTACATAATTAAAAGTATTTTTTTCATATATGTCGTATTTTATTGAGCATCTGAGCACTAATTGAAAATTTTCCTTTATATTATAGTAATTTAAACAAATGTTGTTCATAATATCATATGTTTGACTTTATTGAAATTATGATAAATGAAAAACTCAAAACATGTACAATAATTACAAAAAATTAATAACAATCAATATTTTGTAGATAAATTAAATTTTAACTTAAGAAATTGAATCACCAGCCCAGAATCACAACCGCAACGACACACACACACACACACCCTCATCATACGTTATCATTTATGTGACCACCTAAACTATGTTATATAAAGGACTAATTCAAGTAAAGATGAGTAATGGCTATGATCCTTAGGCTATTATGTATATCCATTTTAGAAGATAAAGGTCATTACTTCTCTTATGTTTGCTATACCTAGTTCAAAGATCTAAATTGTTGGATATTACATTTGCATTTAGATTAAGTGCATGTGATCATACCTTATGTGCTTGTATTGCTATTGGACTAGAATTCAGCTCATTTATTTCCTTTTCAAGTGATCATGATGACTTTATTGATGATTGCACAACTACTTGAGATATGAGTTTGATATTGAGGAATGGTTAGACGTACTCGAGTTGTAGACAAGCTATATAATATTATCATACTTCCAAAGAGTATTAGTTGTTTGTTTAGAGCCTTTTCTAATACTTACTGTATATAAAGCTTTTGCAAAAATTTATTTCTTGCTACATATCAAATGCTTACAAAAATTTAATCAAGAATTTTCTTCAACTAAAATTGGTTAGAACACACCTAATTAATGATAGCTTTTGTATAGAATGCCTAAGTATTATATGCAACGAAATTGTTGACATCGTAGACCCTATTTAGGGCATGACTGAAGCACCGTCAATGGTCTGTATATTGAAGACCTTGTCTACATAATTTAATTTTTAGATAACAAATTTTGTGAATTTAGTTGGGTTGATAGCTTTTCATTTTTATTAAATAAAATTACATGACAGTCATTTTGTTTTTCTTTTCTTGATTTCCCGAAGCCTTGTGGATATGGTTTGTTTGGGCGGAAAGAGATTGTTATAATTTAATTTAGAAATTTAACTCAATTATTTAGAGTGTTATCATTTAGTCAAATTAGTTAGGTTCTTAATTAATAGTTACAATTAGTTACAATTAATGTGAATAGCTAAGGAATAGGTGGTTAGAAGAAATAGCAGAAATAGCATTTTGTAAAGAAAAATGGAATCATTCAAAAAATCTATAAGTGAAATTTATAACAATTTTCTTTTAGAATTCTTTGTAGAAATTTTTTTTTATTCAAATCAAAATGATTTCAAAATTACATTTGTTTTTTAAATTGAGCTTGTGAGATCCTATAATTTGGCAGTTCTTAGCCAACCTTGCATGTTTAATCTAATGACATAAAACACATGCCAAATGTTTATTGGCTCCTAATGCTACGATGTCTAATAGTTTAGCAATTTAGATGAAGCAAGTTAACGCTTAAGATGTTTCTTAAGTGATAATGATAGTGCCGCATGACAATTAATTACGAATGTTATACTATCTACTAGTTGCTAATGTTCTAAAGTAAAGTAATAATGCTTGTAACTGAAAATTCAATTGTGTAACAAATTTAGAACTTATAAGGAAAATTTTATGGTTTAGTCCATATTTTATGGAATTAATGTGATTGAAAGAATTGAATTCATACTCAATTGTGATCGAATTATTAAAATACTTATTGCATTAACTAACCTTTTTGATAATATGAATAATTGGATATTAACTGGACATAACTGTAGAATTTGTCCAGTTGTGAGCATTAGTTAGTTTAATACAAAGGCCTTCGGTAGGGTATGCAAAAAAACCGATAAAACTGAAAAACCGAATTGAAACTAAAAAATCAATCCTAAAAATATGGTTAAGCGGTCCGTTAGTTTCGATTTAGGATTACAAGTTTTTTTTTCAGTTTCGGTTTTAGTTTGTAACCATAAAAAATCGGTAGTTAACGATTAACCGTTTCAATATTTTTAAATATATTATATATATAATTTACATATACATATAATTATTTTTTAAAATATATATACAAATGATCTATATATACATATATTTACATATGTTAATATTTTTTGGATTTCGATTAAAGTACTATTGTCTTATATTTGATGAGAGTTAATGTGATAATTGATTTGGTTTGATTTTTTTAATGATAATAAATCCAAAAGCTTTTTTTTTTTCCTTTTTCCTTAATTTGATTTTTCTTTTTTTTAGCCCTTATAATATATATAACAATTTAAAGAAAAAACTCTATGATAAAGGTAAAAAATAGGTTTGTTGAAATTATGGATTTGATTTGTTAAAATCATTATATTAAATGGTTAAAAACTAAAAATATTAACCGTATAAAACAGTTGACCATTAAGGCAGTTGACCATATATAATAGATTGGTTAAGATCAGGATATTAAAAAATCGATAATTATGATTAGGTTCAAAAAATAATGCCACAGACTAATTAATTGATCCGTAAATACCCCTGGCCTTCCGTAAGTTGGTAGCGTCTCAAAAATAGGCCGATAACGAATCGTGAAACAGCTAGGTGTGGTGGTTCCCATTTGAAATTCACAGAACCGGTCAGCTTTCCAAAAGGGTGGTAATATCGTTCCGTTAAACAAGAAACTAGAGTTAGGTTGGGTTTGAATAATAATAAGAGATTTTCAATCCTAAGGTCCCTTTTTTTCAGTACAAAGCTCGTGCTTTCCTTTCCTATGGCCTATACTGATGTGTCCAACTATCGAAAAGATAATACCCACAAAAATTTAATATTGTTGTCAAGTAGAACGTCTATATTGCCTAACTTTTAGACATTGAGAAATCGTACATATTAAAGGGCGACCAAATTTTGGCCGAAAAAAGGGCGACGAAATAATATTAAATGGCATAAAAGAATTCATTTTTGCAATTATTATCTCATGTGGGTATCATAAATGAACTCAAAAAATTTATAAGTAAAATAATATTTTAATTTTAAGTAACTAATTATATAAAAGGACAAATTTTAAGTATCAAATTTTAAGATTATCTAATTGTTGAAGTGACCATTGGATGGTGTCCTGTTGTGAGGGGTGGATTAAATTGAACACTAATAGTCTATCAAAACAAATTTAGGCTGATGAGTTACTGTTAGAGGGGCGATTCGACGTAATAAAGAAGGATGGATTTTGGGTTACTAAAGCAAAATAGGGACGGGAAGATATTCTCACAGTGAAACTGCATATCGGAGGCTCATGTGAAGGTAAACATAGCAAACATGGCTTGAGCGAAGGAAGAAGATGAAATTCTGGGTTTACTTCTTCCATTCAGGTTTTCTATCTTTTACCATATGAATTGAAAGTTTGTACCGGGTTTAAAGAGGAAACAAAATCCATCTGGTAATTCTCGTTTGACTCAATATAATATGGCACCCTTTGATTATCGGGAAGGAAAAAAAAAAAGAATAAGTTAAAAAAAAAAAGACGGAATTCATAGACCAATTGAAATTCAAGCAAAAACATGTTTCTCTTGGTGCATAATTGCACACTACATCTTTAATTTGACAATCTACGGGCAGATCTTACTCCATCAAGTCATGACGTACTACTTTTAAACTAAACTATCACAAATAATTATAATGATCACTTTGTGCAATATAATTTGATAAGATCTAGTAGTGACTCTTGTGACTTTCACACAAACCACAAATACACCCCTTGATGCAATAATCTCCCATCTGCAGACATTTTTCCCACACAAGCATAAATAATATTTAATTGTTTTGTGCTAACTTACAATCTTAGTCACAAATCAGTTTGACTGCTTGTGAGAAACTCATTCAGATTTCAATTAGAGAGAATACAAATTTCTTTGATAAATCGAGCTCCTTGTATTAACTTGACTCAACATTGAAAGCTCGGGACTGACTCAATCGATATGATGCTTAAGTTGGGACCTTTTATGCATCCATCAATGGGACAATTCAGTAAACCATCGAATTATTAAAATAAATATTATAACTAAATATTAACTATTTTAGTGATTCGATCACTGTTAGATATAATGAGAGCCATTGGACAGTAATGGGATTATTTCTATAAAAATTAATGATGGTATTATAAAATTTCCCTTTAACTTGATTAAATGTCATTGACTAACTACTTGAATTAGTGGCAAAGCCAAAGGGGTTGAGACCCTTTATTTGGGAATATGTTAAAAGAATTTGAATTGGTAGATTTGAAATAAATACTACACACCAATTCTATTATTCATAGTTTTTAAAGTTGGATTACATGCTTACTCTATTATATTAAGAATCCACTTACATTAAAGATCACAAATAAGAGGGGCTGCAAATTAATTGATTAGGACTATAAATCTAGTGTAATATTTTTATCAACCCTAAAATGCAGAGCATGCAAGGTAAAAAAAAATTTTTTTGGGCCTTTGTGCAATTTAAACACTTCAACTATCCCCATTGACCCTTTTTCTCGACCTTTCTAAGTTTTTTTTTTTTTTTTTTTTTTTTTTTTTTGGCTAGTAACCTTTCTAACAAAATTAACGAATGGAAAACTTTAGACGTACGGATTAATTAATGATATTATGAAATATGTAGAATGTGTTTGTATCGTAAATATGTTGAGCAATGTCTAATATGTATATAAGAAACCACGCGTGTTTTTGTTGTACGTTTACGTATGCACATCCTAGCATTCCTCTTATTCATAAAATTATATACCTCTCCCACTTTGCTTTTTACATGCAATGCAAGTTTCGAAGTCCAAGCGTAAGAGAATAGGTAGTATAGAGTACACCTAACATGGCCAAACATATTCACTCTTTTGTTATATTTTAAATTGCGATGTGTGTGCTCCGTCGTCCAGGAAAGTTTTCGGGAGAATACTTAAATTTTAACGTAATGGTATGGAGGGCAATTGACCAAAAAGAGTTGTGAAAAAGGACCACTCATTTAGTAACTAAGCCATTAACTTTAATATAGTGTTTGATTATAAAAACTAGATAACACGCTATAAGAAATATTGGACATCACAATCCACTTATACCATATTTGATATTGCATGGGGATTTTTGTGTTGTCTATTATTTGATCTACACAAATATAACACATAAATGTGATAACATATTTTAATTGTCTAGTGAAAAGAATATATTAACAATAATTTAATTTTAGGGTGTTTTGATTAGGAAGAGATCCTAAGGTTAGGATTTTTTTTTTTTTTAAACTTAGAGAGAGACCTTACCCAAAACCAATAAAGAGATTGAATCTTGTTGTTTCAAATCACAAATCTAATTTTAGTGTGTTACAATCACACATCGATTTCACGAGAAATTATGGAAGGGTATTTAAACCTAGAGAATTCTCTCACTTGATAGGTTAGTCTTTTAGGTTGAGCTCTCTCTATGGATTTGATACCTAACATTGGTGCTTTAGTTGAGAGTGTTGGTGCTAGTGGAAGGGGTGACCTAGGAAAGAGCGACGTAGAAAAGGCCTACCTAATAGAGAAGACTAGAGTGAAAGCCGTCTAGAGTGGGCTGCCCGGAGCCTTGACTTCTCAAGGGGTGGACACTATTACGATCTCACATCAATTTCACAAGAAATAGTGGAAGGATACTTAAACTCGAAGAGAGAGCTTAATGTTAGGTATCAAGCTCGAAGAGAGAGCCTACTCAAAAGATTAGCCCATTAGGTGGGAGAGCTCTCAAGGTTTAAGTATCCTTTTACAATTTCTTGTGGAATCGATGTGTGATTGTAACATTGCCCACCCCTTAAGAAGCCAACGCTCTCAGCGGCTCATTCTAAATAGCTTTTACTTTAGCCTTCTTTGTTAAGTAGTCTTTTCCTAGTTTGCCTCTTCCGCTAGTACTAATACTCTCAACAAGAGCACAAATATTAGATATCAAGCCCGAAAAGAGAGCTAAACCCAAAAGACTAGCTTAGCAGGTGAGAGAGCTTTCCAAGTTTAAGTACTCTTCTACAATTTCTCCTGGGATCGATGTGGAATGGTAACATAGTAATTTATGAGTTTACGTATCGTTAACTAAATCTCGACAACGAATTAAATAGTTGGTCGTCATTTTAGACAATTGAATATGAAATTGTAACTTTTGAGTAAATAATAAAAAAAAAGGTGAATTACTAATAATTAGAATACAAAAGGATCCATATTAATTAATTGATGTACTTTGAAAAAATATTTGTTGTCTCATGAATGTTATCCCCATCCTGTTTCAACTAATAATATTTGACAAGTGTTAAATAAATCTAAAAATAAAAATATTTTTAAAATAAAATAAATAGTTACTATCATTCTATATATACTTGTCACATTATTATTGCTTTAGGATTAGGACGGCAAAAATTTGTGCGTGTAATGCGGTATACCACAGGTGCACCTGCCTAAGAGAGATGCCTCTATCGGCCTTTGTCCATGATGACTCGCAGAATTCAAAGTAAAAAGGAAAATGTGCTTTTGGCCCTAAATTTAATACATTAAATTCATTTTTCATGCCCGTCTAATAGTTTTTTTTTTTTTTTTTTTTGCCAACCTAAAGGACTATATACGGCTATTGTCTTAAAAATACACTCTCCCAAAAACTTTTTGTGTGGAGGTTTTGGATAGCCGCCCTGATAGCTGCTACTAATTACACTAAAATTATTATAGTAAGAGGAGGAATAAAGAGAGTGCATCTCCTCATTTAATACATCCATCACTAGCGATTAATGGATGAGAGTTTGCAGTACTTAGAAAATGTGTCTTTATTTTCTTTCATGTCGATTAATATTTGCCACGTATTAAGAAGTCATAAAATAAAAAAAAATTAATAATTACCACTTAAAAATACGTAGTAAATATTGATCGTGAAAGCTGGAATAAGTTTTTTGAAAAAAGTCTCTTCACATTCTCAATTAATATAAGCTAATTTTGAACATGTCACAATGGTGAAATTTTTTGGTCACATCAATAATTTTGATGGAATCAGTCACATAGACTATTTAATAGTTCATACTATTCAAGTGTGATTGAACCATTAAAGTAGTTAATATTGCAATTACTATATTTATTTTAACAGTTAAACCGGTTGATGGTACCGTGGTCACTATGTTTTTTTTTTTTTTTTTTTTTTTTCAAGAACTTCTATTTGCCACAACTCCGAGTAAATGAATTATCTATGTTACCTTTTGATGTTTTACTTCATCTTGTCTTATATATAGTGTACCTCCTGGTCTTGCCTTTCATGTGCAGACTAAGATCCCTTTCTTCTTTGTTTTCTTTTCCTCCCAATTCAACATGAAGTTCCATTACACATTGTTCCTCCTATCCGTAGTGCTGCTTCTACTGCTTCCAGCTGATGAGGCGGCAAATTGCCAGGACAGACTGAAGACATGCATGTCGGCGTTCACAACAGGGGCAGCACCGTCAAGGGAGTGCTGCGACAAGCTTAGAGGGCAGAGCCCATGTCTCTGCGGTTACCTGAGAAATCCAAGCTCAAAGCAGTATCTTAACAACCCTAATGCCAGAAAGGTTGCTTCTGCTTGTCGTGTTTCCCTTCCCAAATGTTAGGTCTGTTTGAAAAAAAATTCAAAATGAATAAGAATCACTAGTAAATGTAATAATTATATGGGTCAATGTTGTGAATGAGGTTTGAGGTTTGGTAAAATAAATAATTGAGTACCTAAACTTTGAAATTAATCAATTTATTATTTAAAAGAATTTTTTTATGTATGTCAATGGTATCCCGTTAAATTAGCTAACATCATCATCTTATGTGATATTTTTAATCAATATGATGGTGAAGATATTATTGATGTGCATAAAAAGTTCTTTTTTGATACTACATTGATCAGTTTCAAATTTTATGTACTAAATTTATCAATTTCAAAGTTAGATATGTAATTATATATTTTACTAAAATCCATATAACATTTGTGATATTTATCCTAATTATATCTGTATGCATACATACAGATCTATCAATCTCTCCAAGGTTGTAATAATGTCAGTTATGAGACAAAAAATTAATGGGAAATCGTGGAGTTTAATTAGTATGGTTTGTTGTTGATTTTTCCAAGGTTTCAGTATTACCAGGTTCTCTCATACTCGATTGTTAATTGTTACTTTTCGTATGCTTCTGAATATTTAGAACACTATATATTTTATCCAAAGTAAGTGCATAAAAAAGTAATAATATAAATTATGTTTTTTTCTTTTTCATTTGGCGTTTTAACAAGTGTATCCTTGGTATTGTCGCTAAAGAGTTAACCTTATATGAAATGGATATGATATGACGTTCTACTCATATCATGTACATAGTCTTCTTGAGAACTTGAAAAATTTTGTGATATAATATATATTAGCCAACAACTTGCTCTACAGGCTTTGCAGGAGAAAGCCTACCCAAAGTCGTTGAAGTACTAGCCTAGTAGTCATAACAGAACCGGGTGGTAGTATTCAGCTGGAAAAAACAGAAACAGATCCATGATTCTCTAGCTTTTAAGAGAGATTTCATGCGTTTTATTTTGAGTTAATGTAACTTTAGAACCTGAATTTTTCTCTAATATACCATTAACTATCCAAACTTTAAAGTAGTCAATTAAATACTTAATTAAAATTTTTATATTCATAATATTATCTTAATAACAATATTAACTCTATTTACTGAGTTAATATTCCCAAAGATTGGAAATGTGATAGGTGTCAAGTAGCTTAGAAAATTAGACAATTAAACATGCTTATCCATCAATTTTCTAAGTTTTTTTTTTTTTAATATCTACTTCTTGATGGACCAGTCTAGACCACAGGTCTTCCAAGCCATGTCCAACCCATAAGCCATCTGGGTCGTCCTATTGGGTTAAGGCCAATCCATGCCAACAACAACCTGAAACCCCATCTAGACACCTGTTACCTTGGCTTGACTACCCATTAACTCCTTCAATACTCAGTCGACATTATGTGTTAACTGAAAATTAATAATTCAATATTATTTGATCATCTAGCCTTATTTGAATTATAACATAATCATAAATTGTAGCATGTTAATTTATAAAGATGAGATGGATACATACGTGATAATGAATTAATTGAAGCAATCCACAAAAGATAGATGAAAAAGTAATAAAATTGAATTTGAATTGGAAGTGTGTACAGGAAAGTTCTACGATTCTCTACACCTATAGTGTTTTCTTCTGTTTTGTTAAAAGATAGAGTAAACACAACACACATATAGGTAGAGAGAAGGTACCTCTTCTTATGTTATCAGAATATGAATAAACCAAACCATCATTGGGCTACTTAATAATAAGACCCAAAAACTATAATTCAATCTACTATATAGTCAAGTGCTTCATAACCCAGTAAAACATAATTGATCACATATATGAGTTATGTCTTAAACCTAACAATAGAATAAAATTTGACATTCTATTAATCCTTATATTAACAGATGACTTATGCTAATCCAAAATAAAAAATAAATAAAACTAGCAATCTCCCACTTGATTGCATATGTTATTATTAATAAGAACAACAATGTGGATTAATGTGGCCACGAAGTATGTCAAAATAATAAGCAAACACTTTTAACGAACAACCCTTAAGTCCAAAATAAGAGTAAAAGTTCTTAACATGGTTGAGTATCATGTCCAATAGGGATATCAATGCTACATGCTAAGTTCCAACCTCTCGATGACTTAAGTAAATGTGAAATATGGGAATCAAAGGAAACACCAAACAAATGGGATCAATAGGTAAATCCTAACAAAATGGTCCTAATATCTCCCTCAAGTGCTTGTTGAGTTCTCAATACAAATTAATAAAGAACTCAGCTTAACAAAATGAGACAGGGTTAGAATATCGCTAATATAAACAATGTCATATTTCATGACAAAGGAATGTATAACAAATTTATATGGCAACAAAAATGGCTATAGCTTATAATTATAGTCTCGAGACAAGAAGTTTAATTTATTAATCATCATTCAAAAGTTGAAAATATCACAAAATAGCCATATAACTCCCACTAATCTAAAATATCAAAAGGGATAACTGGACCCACACAAGTCACATGATATGAAATATTGTAATGTCACGTTTTGTACGCTAAAATCGTCTGGAATGGAATAGATTGGAATTGTAGGAATTGAACAAACTAAACAAGGGAATAACAAATCCATTCATATGTTTGGATACATTCACAAAATGGAATGATTATATAATAAGATTTGTCAAAAATACTCTTCATATTAAATGTATACAATAGATATGTGTAAGATAAAAATGTAATTAAAAAAAACTATATATATAGATGGAATGGAATTGCGATTTCGCTTTTGAGGAAGTGGAATTGAATTCCTCTTAGAATCACAATTCCGGCTTCTAAAATTACTTCTAAACATTGGGAAAGGAAATGGAAGTTAGAATCGTGATTCCATTCTGGCTTATTCTTACGTACCAAACGTACCATAATAGCTAAGCCTTGAGTTAGTGGGTCTACAATCATATACTCTGTAGCAATGTATTCAATGGAAGTCTAAAACTCCCAAACTTTCTCTTTATCAATGTGTTCAAAATATTTGGTACAAGCTAAAATTTATTGCTTTAAGAGAAACTGATTGGAGCATTATTATCATAATAAATGGTTAAGGGTCTTGATATGCTCTCAACAATTTGAAATCTGGATACCAAATTCCCTAATCGTACAGCTTAGGGTCTTGATATGCTCTCAATAATATGAAATCTAGATGTCAAATTCCCCAATCATATAGCATGGAAAGTAGCCTCATAATAAACTAAATACTCTATTTAATTTGCTTGTTTATTAGATGTTGCCAATTGTGAAACTTCAAGTTTATCTTCTCTTAAAGTCGCATCTAAATTTACTATGGCTAAATAATTTCTTTTTTTAGAGACTTAACTCAAATTTCTTAAATTTGTCCCATTCAAAGATTTTACTATAATAATAAAAAAAAAAAGCTAGGCAAAAGAACTTATGGTAAGTGAACACAACAAAAGCTAAATATAAATAATATATAATAATCAAAACTTGTCATATAATAAATCTCCTTCTACATCCACTCATCTAATGTATTGATTAGATTAAAAATTGTTATGCTATTGCAATCTTGTATGAGGGTCCTAAATCTCAATACATAGCCAATATAAAAAGGGGGTTAATGACTCGTTTGGTACCTGAACTTTTTGAAAAAGAGCAATTAACTACCAAAATTTAAAAAGATCAATTTAATACATGTTCCAACTTTGCGATGACTCGAATTATACCTGAGCTAACATCGTCAGTTCCGTCTAATAATGTAGCAAAACCATCCAATCTAAGGCTAACACGTGTCATTTAATATTTATTAAAAAAACAATTATTAAAATGCAAAATAAGTAAATGAAAACTAAATTTTCATAGTGACCAGCATTATTGTCTTCAATAGGAGATATTTGTTGTGGTGGAGCTAGGTGCGGCGGTGGTAGTGGCGTAGCACAAGCTGTGGCACCCAAGATAGCACGATAGTCATCATCGAAGAGGAAAGTAGACGACGTGTGACTGCTAGTAATATTGGGGTTAAGGATTAAGAGGAAGAAGCGAAATCAAGGGTGGTAGTAGTCGCGATGGGGTAGAGCAAGCGGTGGCAATGTTTGGAGGAGGAGGAAAAAAAGTGGTGTTGACTTTATGGAGCATGCTTTGAAGCCATGAAGATAGATCGGAGGGGTTGTAGTGTACGATATCGTAAGCGAGATGTAAGAGAACTCCGTCTTCACCAACACTACTAAAACCACAACCACCACTACCCATCACAATTTAGTTGTCCAATCTTCTAAGCAACATCAGCCATTGTCGGGGAGCAAACTTTGTAGCCTATAACCACCAGTAGCTCATCCATCCCACCTCTGGCATTGCTACAACTGCCAAAGTTATGGTCTAGCTGTTGTTCTTTTCTCAAATGTTATTATAGGGCTATTTAGCTTTATCATTCTTATCTTTGATAACCTCTCCTCCTCCTCCAACATTGGAATAGTGGTGGAGATCTTGCTTCATTGGATTATGATGAATTTTGTGAAAAAAAAATTTTGGGGAACAGGTTTTAGGTTTATTTGCAGATCCAATCTATGTGATGAAAGCTTTGAGAGACTGTAGATTAGATTAAATTATAAGAAGAGGACATCATCAAACTCATAATAGGTTAAGTAACAAAAACCATAGTGATGGGTAGTAGTGTTAGCTCAGAATATGAAAATTCAATTTTCATTTACTTATTTTAATAATTGTTTTGCTTTTTTAAACATTAAATGACACATGTTAGGCTTGGATTGGATGGTTTCACCACATCATTAGACGAAGCTAATGGTGTTAGCTCGAGTATGATTTGAGTCATCGAAAAGTTGGTACAGGTATTAAATTGATCTTTTTTAAAATTTGGGTAGCTAATTACTCTTTTCTGAAAAGTTCAGGTACGAAACAGGTCATTAACCCTAAAAAAAACAAATATCAAACTTGTACACTTACATGTTCACTTGTGATGAATGGTTGTTCCATTCCTTGCTGGTTCCATGTAAAGTTGTTATTACGACATTTAATTATATTTTAAATACTAAATAGCAATTGATGAATTACTATTACGTAAAGTAATTAATAACAATTTATATCACCATTTCATGAGTTTTTATTTAATGGCTTATTTTTCCATATTTCATAATTGCCCCTACCTTAGAAACTAAATCCTACTAAAATTACATATATCTATAATAAATGCAATAATTATTTTACTTTTATAATAAGCGCAACATATGCATTTTCTGGTTATTCCGATATAATTTCAACTAAATATCCTAATAGCCAAGTAATAGTTATTATACCTTTATCACATTCCTATTGAATTGTAGTTCAATTCCCCGTTTTATTCCATATGATGAAGTAAATGGGTTGTTAATTTTTAACATCGATAGGGCATTATAATTTCAGGTATATAACATTCAATATATACCAATATAATTCTCAATAATGATGGCATACTGATAGGGTATGAACATTATTCATGAAATTCAACATAAATGTCGATACATTTAAATTAATTCAATTTGACACAACATTCTATATGATTAGTCTCGCGATAAGCAAGCCTACAATCATATAAAATTGTAATAAGCACATTAAAATAAGCTTAGTGTGACAACCCCAGAATTGCAAAATCAAATCACATTGATCTCAAATCTAAAGCTCACATGTGATGTTTAGAAAAAATTTCTTGTCAAACATACAAAATATAAATAAAATATTAAACCTTATAAGTTAATGTAAAATTACCATATTATCAAAATCATAAAATAATGTCTGTAGTTAAACAACATATATTATTTTCTCATGTTTTTATGAATATATGTGTGTGTCTGTGTGTGTCCATCTTCATACCCATAGAATAATGAAATGCGGTGGGAATATTCATAATGAAAACAATGTGTCTCATTGTATTACGTATGCAAACTTCCATGTTTTCGTTTGTTATAAGAATACATATATTTTTAATAAAAGGAAAAACTAAACTTTATGCTTACCTTTATAGGATTATCTTCCAGCTACGTATATCTATAGGCATAAATGTCATATGAATTGGCTATTGTGTTGGGTATGAAAAGAATGAAACATGCATTCATCACTTTATTATATTGATATTAATGGTTATATGTGCAATAAGAATAAACAAAGCTAATATGCTAAATAGGATTATAAGAGATTTATATCTTCTCCTCAAATCTAATTACTTTATATAATTTATATTAAATATCATATACATAATAAGATTAAGCAAATATAATATGTAAAACAAGATTCTAGGAGATTCATATCTTGTCCTCAAGTCTTATTACTTTATTTCATTCATATTAATTATTATATACATAATAAGAACAATGAAAAATAATATGAAAAACAAGGTTCTATGAGATTCGCATCTTCTTAAATATGGGCTGATAAACTGATAGCTATAAATAAATCCTTAAGAGTTGCATTAAATCTACCTAGCTACCATGCTAAGGATTCATATTCATCATTCCAGCTTTCAAAAAATTGATGCAAACAAAGTAAATAAATAAACTTCAATAATATGTAACTTATTGCTCATAATTAATTAAGGTTTCCTATGCAAAGAAAAAACACCAATAACATTGAATACAGACATTAACAGCCACAAAGTGATTATACATGGTTCTAATAGCAATTGGTAATTGAAAATTAATAATTCAATATTATTTGATCATCTAACCTTGTTTGAAATATTACATAATCATAAATTACAGCATGTCCATTCAAAAAGATGAGAGATTAATGCATGAGTGATAACGTATGAATTGAAACAATACACAAAAGATCAATGAAAAGTAATAAAACTAAATTTGAATTGGAAGTGTATATAACAAAGTTTTTATGGTTCTCTTCACCTATAGTGTTTTCGTCTATTGTGTTAAAAGTTGGAATAAACACAACACACTTATATAGGTAGAGAGCAGAGACCTCCTTATTTTATCAGAATATAAGTAAACCTACTCATCATTGGGCTACCCAATAACAAGACCTACAAACTACAATTTAGTCTACTATATGTCAAGTGCTTCATAACCCAATAAAACGTAATTAGTCATATATATGGCTTATGTCTTAAATTTGCCTAACAATACAATAAAATTTAACATTCTATTAATGTTATATTAACAATTGACTTATGCTAATCCAAAATAAAAAAATAAAACTAACATTGCACTCAACATCTCTTGGTATACTCTCTTAAATTAGGCTAGGCATTTGCAAACGTAGATTAGTGGGTTTACTCTACGTCCATCATAATCATCGTTTGTCCACTCTACCATATTCCCAATGCAATCAACCATTAGGGGATAAATTATAAAGAACCTTCTCTCCTTCATGGGAATGGCAATGTCACCTGAACTATCTTTCATATTTATAATCTACCCATAGATTGACATGATTGCAGACTTAGATATCAGAACAACCGCATCGAGTCCCCTATCATGCGAGTGATCGTGATTTTGTTTTGAAAGCCTATGATTCTATCTAGTCTTGTCTAGATTGTCGATACTCAAACTCTACTAGATTGGAAGTAGTAATACTACTTGACGTGTGTCACTTTCCTATTTACTAAAAGTATCAATTTAGCAAATAAAATTGGCTCTATTAGTTGAAGTAATATTAATAAACACAAAAACTTTAATTAAATACTAAATTGACATCTTTAATATTCAAGTAGTAAATTGTATATTTGAGAAAAATTTATGTATCAACATGATATTGACCCTTTTATTTTATTTGTGTTATTTTTTTCTATGATCTAATCAATGTTTTGCATCTTATGACTTTCCCAACTTGTTTTTATCATCTTCCAGGGTATAAAGTAAAATTTTTACAATTTTTATTTTGTGTATGTGTGTTATTGTTTTTTATTTGTATTCTTTTGAAATTTATTAAGTTTTTACAATTTCATTCAAACCGGGCTTTTCCCCCTTTAGTGACATAGTTTGAATTATGATTGGCATGATTTATCCTTATTCTTGACAACTAATTAAGTTCAATTTACAATTTATTGATATGATTTTTTGTAGAATTGATACTTGGTTGGTGTGCATATATATATATATTCATGTCAGGTCAAATTGGAGCATATTAGAGATATTAGAAAGAATTAGAAGAGAATTATGTCAAAGAGAGATCAAGGAAGCAAAGGCAAACACTAAGATAGCAAAATCACGGTATGAAATAAAGAGGAATTTCAAGTCCAGTATCTACTAAGGCTTGGATCATAGGCGTGACAATTGCAATTTAGGAGAGTAATGGAACTCAAATTCACGCCTAGGATACGTAAAGAACTGAAGAAAATTAGCAGCCAATGTCTACCAAGGGACGGATTACGAGAGCAATTCATGGAAAACTATCAAATATTGGTATGAAGTCTTAAAAATCATGGACATGAGAACTGGGATCCAAGGGAGTTTCAATGAGCATAGTGTCTACTAAGGCACAAGTCACGCCCATGATTTGAAGTTAGAGCAGCAAAAAAATTCTATTGAATACAAATGTCACTGGCATAATAGTTAGAAAGGCTTGAATATGACTTTTATATTTCTTTCACCAAACAGTATGTCTCCTAGTTAAGGTCGTACATTTTCACTAAAACCTCGTAAAAAAATGTTGTGTTCATGAAAAAAAAAAAATACACCATACCCATTCAAAAGGAGATAATCTAGACATTTTTTCCTTGCAATTGATATCAGTTTGTAGTTATTGTTCCTTAGAGAGTTTTTTTTGTCAGATATCGAGTTTTGTGTG
The DNA here is from genome assembly GCA_024138025.1 of Combretum micranthum. Lineage (NCBI taxonomy): Eukaryota > Viridiplantae > Streptophyta > Magnoliopsida > Myrtales > Combretaceae > Combretum > Combretum micranthum. Next base: position 717,138 of record JAMXBD010000270.1, on the reverse strand, counting down.
CAACTTCTGTAAAAAGTCGTATGGTAATCACCTTTGAGACTCGAAAGAGAAACAAAGGACTGTCATTCATTTTGTGTATTCAAACTTCATCAATGTAATAAAAAAGGTATTTCCTTCTTTTCCCTATTTCCATGTTTTATTTGTTATTCGTTTCCGCATTTTGTCATTATTGTTGATGTTTCATCATGAGTGAGTAGTAGTTTAGGGTTTTATGAAGTCATGTTAACATTAATGTGTGTAATTATGTCACTTCACCTATTAAGTATTGATTTCTAGTGATTTGGACCTAAAAACAATTAAGATAGTGTAGTGCACGACATGGTCTTACATTAGATCCCAACGGAATATGTTGAGAAATAATTCCATCGAGTAGATTTGGATCACTAGGACAAACTACTCCTATTAATAAAGATATAATTAGGAAGTTTGCTACATTTTTTGAGGAATTCAAGAATAATAACAGAGATTAACACAATCTTGACTTGTCCATTCATTAGGAGAGATTCTAATGAATGGAATTAGGATTAGAACTGAGTAGTCTTGAGAAGAATACTTATGATTCAAGAATTTCTGCAGATAATAATTAATAGGAAGATATTCTTAAGTTGTAATGCCCTAAACTGAAGGCGTTATCAGCCCATCACGTGTCCTCACTAGAGACGAACACGCTAAGGCTCGGATTCTATTAAACCATAATTTATAATACAATATACTCCAATTTCTCAAATTTAATGGTACTAAAAACATTGTTGTCATAATAAAACTTTTGAACACTTAGTTGGCATAAACCAAGCACCAACTTAAATCAAACTTAAAACATCACAAGAAAAGGTCTGATAATATAAAAAAATCATAAAAACTATTTAAAACTTATTAAAGTCTTCAACTGTAACTATCTTCAATATGAAATTTCTAGTAATCATCATTGGTCTCAAATTCCTCCTTAATAATGCCCCATATGGCTCTTTAATCCTCCTTTAAGCTTCAAAATTCCTTGATAATGCTTGTGATGGTTGGAAATGGGCTTGATCATTTGCTTAATTGTGGATAACTACCATTTACTTATTCCAATGTTACCTGAAATGAATATATTACAACTTTGAGTGCCAAATCTCAATAAATTTTCTAATTAAGCACTAAATTGCCCTTAATATCCTATGGAAATCATGAATAATTTATGCCTATCATAGCACCTATACTCTTGGTCTACTAGACCCAGCCAAACACAAGCAACAGCCAAATTAAAGTCGGATATCATTAAATTTATTTGCAGTTTCTAAGCCTATATTCACAAACAATAGCTAAGGTAAAGACCTACCTAAAACAATATTTAGAACAAATAATTTAGCTTCTCCAGAAACACTTGATCATATAAAGCAAACTAACTCAAAACTTGCTTTGAAAAGAAAAACATATTTCTAAAGTTATCTAATCTCTTAAACTATTAAGAACTATAACTATTCTAGGTATAGATATGCTTTACTACTAGGATTTAGGAGTATTAGAAGATAAACTAAGAGACAAGTTATTTAAGAAGGTAAAAAACATGGATCACAGAATACTACACAATCCCTTTTTAAATTACACTCGTGATAAGGGGCGTGATAGACTAGGGACACGAGATACACACATGTGACGCTGGTTATGGTGGCATGACCTCCATCATGGCAACGATCAGCTAGATTTGCAATACCCGAGGAGATCATGGCCTGTGATACCCGAGGAGATCACGGTCTGTATCATGGTCATTATTTATGTTTGTACTTCTACTAGATCAAAACACATAAAACATCAAAAGAAAAACCCTTTTTCTTGATTTTTAATCCAGACCAAACTCCTAAAACATATATATATATATATATGTATCGACACAAAATATCATTATAATCACATTACTTGAACACAAATGATGTTCCTTCCTCCTTTGATCACAAAAACACCAAAATCACTAAAGATGAAATTGAGGGTTTTCTTAATTCTCTCCCAAAGATTGAATCCCTTCAATGTTACAGACAAAATGCAAGAGGATAAACTTTATAAGCCTTTAAAAGAACCAAAGGGAAAAAAGACTCACCTAAATTTTTTGGCTTCTGTTCTTCCTTGAAGCTGATACTTCCTTAAGGGAGTTTAAGGGTTAGACCTTTTGTGAAAGTGCTATAAAAGAAATGTATTTCTTTTAGGTGAGGGAGGGGAAAAGGTTTTTTTTTTTTTTTCATTATAATTCTTTTTAGGATAGACCGTAAAACCCTCTCATTTATCAACATATAACAACTTTTCCCTTTGATATGATTTATTTATTTTTTATATTTCATCTCTTGCCCCTAAAAGAAACTTTCATCCTCGAAAGTTACCTGGATCATTGAAATGCTCGAGGTACTTTGTTCTCATCTCCTCCCCTAGCTCCCAAGAAGCGTCTCGTTTAGATTTATTCATCCACTTTCACATACTTGATCACATGTCTTCTTAAATTTTGTTCTTTAGCATCTACAATCCTTACTGGCTTTTCAACTATAGTGAGATTCAACTGTACTTCCAATGGTTCCAAGGCTATTATTTATTCAGGATCTTTCACATATTTCCTCAATATAGAAACATGGAACACATTGTGTACTCCATCTAAACTAGGAAGTAAAGCTAGTTTATAAGCCACATCGCCTATTCACTCTATGACTTCAAAGGGTCCTACATATTTTGGGTTTAATGTAAAGACCCGACATGCTCAATTCTCAAATTAAGCACACCAAGTCCCCAACCACGTATAACTCTTATGAATTATACGTAAGGTTGTCTTAAAAGAAGGTGTTTATGTTGAACATTGCTATCCGATTTTAGATTATGAAATCATTTAGTTAGATTCTGACAACAACTGGATTTAGCAGTGGAAATAAATTTTATAAAACAATTTAGAAATAAAGACATTTCAAAACTTCCACTCTTCTCAAGTGGAGAATTATTAGATTAAACAAAGCTTTGTGAAAGTTAAATTACAAAACATGAGCTCTACTATGCCCTTTAAAGAATATAACAAGTTTAAATCGTAAATCCAGCTCTCACTAATACGAAACAAAAAGAAATAAAATAACTAACTACATCCACGCTCCTACTCACTTCACTCATCCACAAATTCTCTCCGAATCATCACAAATGCCCAAAACCCGAGTCAAGCATCACCAATAGCAACAACATCATCATATCATCATCTCATCATCCATCATTACCAACATCAACAAGAACTCATCAACATCGTCTTTATCAACAACAAAACCTGTAAAAAGAATAACAACAACAAGAATGAGCCGAAGCCCAGTACACAGCAACACAATCACACACGGAGTGACACACGAGCTTAACTAAGTGCAAATGCAACAATCACAAGTTATTATCTTTCTTTAAGGTAAACAAATCAACACGGGAGTATTCAAACTCCGGACAACAGGGATCGCGAGGGGACCTGAGTAACACTCGGACGCTCAGGGGGTTGATATAAGTAGTTCGGGTACTCATACCGTCCTAGATATCGTTAAGTCAAAGAGAAAAGTAGCTTCCTCCAGGGTTAATAGCCGTTACTTAGCTCTATTTATACTCAGTCCATATCATAAAATATAGTTCACCCGTTCTCATAAACGTTTGAACTAAACTATGGTACTTCCTACCAAGTTTAAATAAATTTTCACCGATCTATACCCCCCGTCGACTACCCGCCGTACCACTTAATGAAAGTCATCTCAAATGACAGGAGTGGCCTAAGCGCCTAGATCTACCGTGCTCAAACCGAGCAAGGTGCCGCTCCCCGAACCGGATACCAACTTCCATCCCAAACTCATCAAACTATGAGGGGTCGCCGTTAGGTTCATACATGACCTGGCGTAGGAATTGGATTTTAACGGCATAAAAACACAAATCAACACTCATCAATTATTAAACCGTCTTTAAGTTTTTAATCCATTTAGGATGCCTATCCTATCAATCATCACGCAAGTTACTGCGTACCTTATATACGAAATCCAAACATAGCCTCGGAAGGAATTTCAGAAGATAAATCAGATATCCACTTCTGTTAAGGAAAGAATTCGTATAAGAAATCAAACTAAACTAATCATCGACTTCATCAAAATCATATAAGAACTTAAGCTATTTATCCATTCATCTCAAACTCATTTTATTAAATCCTATTTGATCAGACACTAATGTGGAACCCCACTATGGCTGCGAAGATCGCCCCGCCAAAATATGGACAGTTCTCCTTTGTCTGTCAAAGAATTTCTTTTCACTTTAATTATAGTTTATTATTACAAAAGCGTTGACAAAGAATTCATATATCAAAAACATTCATTTTCCAAGTAAACACACATTTGAAACAACATATTCCCCATGTTATTCAAAGATCACCCTAACACATTCATTTAACTCTATTAATTGTTACTAACCCATTTTAGCTTAACCTTAGCCAAATTGATTAAAAGTTAGTCATTTAAGTGATTTACCAAGTCAAATTGATTAACCTTAGCCATTTAATTCAAAAGCCAAGCCAAGTGGATTAAGCTTAAGAAATCTAGTTCATTTTAGTTTAATTGAGTTCCTTAAGTCAAACTCATTAGAATTAATCATTTAATCTAATTACTAAGCCAAAGTAATTAAACTAACTCAATCTAATTTATTTTAACTCATTCAAGTTCATTTAGTCATGTTGAACTTAGATTAAGTGACTAGATTCATTTTATGTAAAACTCGCATATTTAACTCAATTATTCATTAAATCTATAAATCTATCTAAGTCATGTTTAATTATATCACTAAATCATCATTACACATCAAATATTACTTATCTATCTCATTTTAGGTCAAAAAGATCCATTTACACTTAACAATAACATTTAGAAATCAAAAACAAGTTTTTATTTTGTTTAGGAAAACACAACAGCTGGAAAGATTCAAAATTTAAGAACTGATACGTTTCTAATTTGGAAAAACTCAAAACATAAAAGTTGTAGATTTCTTTCTTATCTTTCCAACGCAACTTGAATCACCTCAATCGAGGTCGGATGAAAAAGTTATGGCTAAAATACGAAAGGACAGCGAAACTGGGAAAGTTGCAAAACGAACGCCGGTGTTCAACGCCGGCGGCGTAAATTGAAAATTTGCCAGCGTTAAGGGTCGACGATTCTGGTCCCCGAGTGCATCTTCAACACCGGCAAATTTCCAACGTACACCGGCAGCGTAGGATTCAACACCGGCAGCGTTGAATGCCGGCGTACATGCATTACGCTGCTGTCAAATTTTCCCCTGTTTTCATTTTGCAAAAACCATTTGTTCCAATTGTTTCAAACTCCTCCAAATTCATTTCAAACTTCTTAAAACTTGTTATTTGATCTTACTACAATCTAATCAACACAAACTCCCACTTCAATCCATCAAACATCACTATAATCATCATAAACATCAAACTTCAAACCCCAATTTCACTATTCATCTTCTTCCTCCACAAACCAACTCCATCAACCATAAACTTTACAAATACAAACTCAAACAACACTTCTCAACCCATTTCAACATCAATTCATCAATTATCAATGTAAATAACAAGTAAAAACAAAGAGAAATAGAAAACGAAAACTTAGCTTTTAGAAAAGAACACAAGTTGAAACTTCCTCCTCTAGCTCGGTTTTCTCCATCTAGTTCATCTCCTAGCTTTGATTCATCCTCTAGTTGGCTTTGATCTTGAGATCAAGTCTTGAATTTGGAGAAAGAAAGAAAGAAAGAGAGAAGAAGAAGAAGAAGAAGAAGAAGAAGAAGAAGAAGAAGAAGAAACGTAAAAAAACAAAGGAAATGAAAAGCAAATGGCAGCAAAGGAAAAATAAAAAGAAAAGGAAAGGATAAAGTCAAATTTGGCTAAAATAGAAATAGGGTATAGGTTTAGAACTATCAGATCAATATCTATAGTTCTAGAACTATTTAAAAGATGATTTCTGAACCGATATGTTAGAAATTAAGAACTTGCAATAAGAACTTAATTTAAGAATTTATTTTAGATAAAAGATATTTAATTTGAGTTCGGGTTTAAGAAATGATATTTTAAGATAAGCAAATGAACTCAAATTTTACTGAGATTTAGGAATTAGTATTTTTGGTCTAAATTGAATGTTTAGGAATCCTCTAAACATTTTTAGAACATGTCTAAGGATTTGAGGAATTTCAAATCTCAAAACCAACTTAATTATTAGCTAATTAAATTAAGCCAACTTGTCTAATTGGATCCTATAATTCATTTGATTCATTTAATCTATCTAAACTCAATTTCTAATCTAGGTGAATATTTGGGGTATTTCATTTAACTTACCTCTTAAAACAAACCTGACAACACCTTTAACTAGTGAGATCTTAAGCAGGATATGTTCTCTTATTTGAAACTCTAAAGGTCTCATCCTCTTATCTACACAACTTTTCTGATAGCTTTGAGTTGTTTGTAACTTTTGTTTGACTGCTTTGACCTTATTAATAACATCATGTACTAATATTAGTCCCATTATCCGTCTGTCATCTACTTCATCTTAATGAATCAATGATCGGTATGTCTACCATATAAGACTTCATAAGGTGGCATCCTAAGCGATGCCTGATAACTGTTTTTATAAGCAAACTCCACCAAAGGTGGGTGCTCATCCCAACTACCGTCAAAATCTAAGGCATATGTTCTCAACATGTCTTCCAAAATCTAGACGGTCCATGCGGATTGCCCATCTGTCTAAGGATGATATGCTGTACTAAAAACCACTTTGATACCTAAAGATTTATGCAGTTTTCCAGAATCTCCCAGCAAATTTGGTATCTCTATCTAACACGATAGTCACTAGTATCCCATGCAATGTCACTATCTCTTTGATGTATAATTTTGCCAATTGTTCCATGGTATACCTAGTTTTAATGTGTATAAGTCATGTTGATATGACAGAGTGAAACCTGTCGTGAATTAATACTATCGTTGTTATTGTGTTGATTGTGGTATCAGTGTTGTGTAATTGTATTTAATGTAGTTTAGTTGTTTAAATAGACTCAATACACTTTAATTAATTATTCAGACCACTTGATAATAGGAGGATTAATCTGTACTAGTGTTTGCATCCGTTCCCTGTGGAGATGACCCTATACTCATCTATACTAAAAAACGATTGGTACACTTGCTTGCCGAACCGAGTGAGAGATTGAATATAGGTTTATAAAATTTAAGACTTTGTAGCTCCAATTAGAGGCAATCATATTATATAACTGAAAATAAAAATAACAATACGTATGTATAAAGTAAAATATCATAGTAATTCAAGTCATGTAAATAAAAGATTAGGTATGCAATATGAAAAGAAAGCACAAAAAAAATTATATTGTTAAATAAAAACAAAAGTAAGGCATAAAAAGTGAAAAATTGTAGAAAATCATATTTTAATTTTATTCATTTTTTTTTTCTAAATTAGGCCTTCATAAATTGGTGGTATTCTGGAAAATGGCTTAATCATAGAATCATGACACAGCCCAGCCCAGCCCAGCCCTACCCGATCGTTCTAGTTCCAAATTCATGCATCTTTAACAGCAGTCCATTGTCAAAATGGCCACTTTTTCTAAAAGCGGGCCTATTTAGATTGTCTAATTTTTATTTGTACTCATATCTTTGTCTGATCTATATCTGTATTTATTTGTATCCAATCTATATTTAATCTGTTGATTTTTTTTTTTATGAATAAAAATACAAACAGTCTAAATCGAAACAACAACATTTATCAACATGTCAATGAACCAAACAGAGCCCTAATTCACTGATTAACTTAAATCCTAAAATTAGAATGAGTTTAAATGTAGTAGAAGTTTTTTAACCGGTACATAACTTATTTTTTAATAACGCCCCTTATGATGTTTCTAACTATATAAAAGGATGTTCTTGCATAATTTTCTTTTCGCCATGAACATATGAAAATTAATGTATGAGCTGCATCACATTGTTGTTTAAATATTGCATTTGGTTAACTTTATGTAAGTGTAGATCGATTTTTAAATTTCAAAAGTTTTCTTGTTTTGCTTTCTCCTTTTTTTCCATTTATTCTTTATATTCACTTGTTTGTATTGAAATTTGAGTTGTATTTTTACTTTCACATAGTAGCAATTATAAAAATTGTTACATTTGACATGAAAAATGCTTCATTGATATGAGTTTGTATATTTGGAAATTTACAGCAACACCGTCCTTTTCCCATGGGATTTCGATGCACGCATAACTTCATTTCGTATATTATACATTTGGAAAAATTACTTCTTATGATGGAGCAACAGATCTGGTTCATGGGTGTTGTCTTCAAACGCACTAGTAGACTCAGATGTCTTGTGAGCAAGATGATGCACTAAAGAAGATGACTTTTTAGGCTTGATGGTTAAGGAAGAAGAAAGATTTCAAGCTTTTCTTCCTTTTTTTTAATCAATTTACTATATCATTTAGATAAATAGATTTAATAATATTATTTCCTCATATTTATTAATGTGACCTATTAGAATCTCATAGCTATGTCTATGATTATAAAAACAAATAGATATAAAACCAACAATGTAAAAGGTTAAAAATAAGAACACACTTATGTACGTAAAGCATCAAATTACGAAAAATCAAGTATGTAAAATGGGATTTATTTCCTAAAGATCTTTGGTGTGGATTCTCTAAATTTATCAAATGTAACTTAAAAGCTACTAATAATAATATGAAAAATCTATCTCTACTTATAAAAGCTCTTACGTCCACCCTTTCAACTCTTTCTTCTCTGCCAATTTATATTAAAACTATCAAATTATCTTGTATTCCTTATTCTAATTCCATTATATATTCTCTTACTATTATAATTCTGTTTAATTGTAAGTCTTCAATGATTACTCTTATTAATCTATTCATATAATTATCCTTTCAATATTATATCGATGTTATGCTATATAATTATCTATTCTTTCTATTGTTTTTTTTTCTCTTATAATTTATGTAATTTGTCCAATTATTGTTTCACTTCTTTCTATTAGATCTTGACTATTATGTACTTTCAATAATTCATCTCTACAAAACTGTACCCTACTTAGATGTCCTTAAAAATCTGTGATTTCTTCTTATAATAATCTTTTACTTCTAATATATAGATTTATTTTTTGTTGTTCTAATTGTACTAATCTTCTTAAAGGAATGTAAGTATATACACCCTACCCTCTTTGTATTTTCTTTTGTTACCCCTAAGCTTCTTTCTAAGAAAACTTTTTTTTTTGTCTTAAAATAGTTAATAAACTATGTAATATAATAGAGGATTTTTGTCTACTCAAAAGTCTTATGGCTCGTTTACTTCACTAAATGAGTAAGGCTATAATGAAATTCATATTACGGAGAATGAAATAGAGCTATAATAGAATTTTTTTATTAATTTTTTATTTAAATGGTGGTATTTTGAAAAACAGACAGCTCCAGCATTAAATTAGTATTCATACGTTTGAATAAAGAATCTATTCAATGTTTTGTGTAATAGGGATTCATTGTGGAATCGCTATTCAGTGAACTAAATGTTGTAATAGCTATTTATAATGAATAATGTCACAACTCCAAATGGGGCCTAGTAGGATTAATCTAAAGCTATCATATCACGTGTGCACCCATAACATGAGAGCCGTCTTGTATGTCAGAGTGTACAAGACTCTATTTATTTATCAATATTTATCATATAAATGATATATTATTACAGGATTTCAACTATGGAATCCGATTTTTCAATTTTTGCCAAGATCCAGAGAATCGGTATCCCCTACCAAATAGTGAAAATGGGTTTCAAACTACAATTTATAAATTTCAACATTAAAAACTTTATCTAGTTTACATTCTATGTTTGCCATATCCTATATCTCTATCTTCAATAGAGTTCGTTGGAGAAGCTCTCTTCACACATTCCTAGCCCAATCCCAGCTAGTATTAATCCTTCACAAAAACTGTTGAGAGGTGAGCGAACCACGGGTTCAGTGAGATAACCTGACCAAACCACACATCAACCAATAACAAACAAGTATAATTATCAATCGTATGCAATGCAACAATCAATCATATGCACATTACAAGCTTGGATGATCTAGAATCCAAAGCAGGATGAAGATTTACGCCCTCTCATCGGGGTTGAAGGAACTCGATACTATGGCCCACTTACCCAGGAGAAACTAAGTATACAGGAATGCCACGATCCTTATTGTAGCTATCTCTTTACACTTTTAGGCAATCAATTCCTGTTTTAAGCCTTAGAAACTCCATTAAGTATTAGTCATTTCACAGCGATACCATGGGCAGCGTCCTTCATTACCAATTAGTTCTCATGGAATCGACGGAACAAAGGTAATATTGTATAGAACTAATAGCCTCTTGCCTAGAAAAACCAAGCATTACTAGAGAACCGAAATACTAACACGTAGTAAGCTGCCACATCTCCAAACGCAGTTTATGCAAATCATGCAATGCATGTCCATTTCATTTATAGTACCAATAGTTGTTAATCCAGTTTAAGGCGATCATACAATTTATAGACAATCATCAACATGCTTCATACAACATTTATCATACAATAGAATTTTCACTTATATTATGATAATTTTCCATTCAATCATACACCACGCATCATGCATTATTCCCAATCCCGCATGCATATCAATTGAATATATATTATTCCAAATTCAACTATACTACAAGCACAAACAATGTGATAAAGTCAAATAACTCACATATGGTCCTTGCTAAATCATTGTATAAGCTACTGAAAGTTCGGGATTTGATCTATTTTCCTATAAAAAGAAATAATAGAGATTCATTATTGGACTATTTCTGTAAGAGAAGTCTTCCTAGAATTAAAGGTACTGATTCCAATCACCGGACATTAGACTAAACCTTACTTTAATTATTACGTCTTTTAATAATTTAATTGAATCCTTATAGGTGTTAATTATCCCGTGTCGGTATTTGATACAGTTTTTATTAAGGTTTAATTCTATAGTAAATATATTTTTTGTTATTTGTTTTTATTTTGCTTTTCTTGAACTTAATTACCATCTATATTTTTATTTAAGGGGTTTGTCTTTTCCTTAAGTCCTACTGCTTTTAGTAGAAGATCTTTATTTATTAATTCTTTGCCCGTCAACCTTATCTATCTCTCAAATTGGTATTTTTATTTATTTAAGGGTATATTCTAATATCTATACCTTTCAAAAATTAAATTAATAAAATTGTATGTATATGGAGTTTAGATATATCAAATTTTTATTATACTTCAATTTCATTTTTTTTATTGCAAAACAAGCTAAGTTTTAATATGATATTATCAATGATATTAATTTTGAAATGTTAATATCAATACTAGTAATAAATAAAAGTATAATAATAATAACAATTTTCATACTATTAGTAAATAATAATACTAGTGACAAAAATAATAATAGTATTGATGATAATATAAATATAGTGGTATTAACGTGAAAATAACAATATTAATAATCATTCATGACTGAAAATATCAACAATACTGAATATTATACTCAATAGTAATAATAATAGCAATAATCATAATCATACTTATAGGAATATCAGTAACATTGATGTTGGTTTATTAAGAGTGAAAACTGAATGAATTTTTATTTATGATTTCTTATTTGTTTTAAATCCGATTTTGCTGTATAAATAGTCGATTTGGTAGTGCTCGAAGAGTACTTTCTAGTAGTGGAATTATTTTCAAGAAAAGAGACTTATACAATTTTTAAATTTATGAAACACATGCATAGGTTTCAAGTGAATCCTAATAACTGTAGTCAAACTTGTTTTGATGATATCAAACTCATTTCTAGTCCGTTTTTGACGAATAAATAGTCGTTTTTATAGTGTTTTCCTAGTATAATCCATTGATAAGATTTTTTCATTAATCAAGATCAGTAAGGGGGCGAAAAATACAAGAACAGTCCACTCTATTCGTGCAAATCTGGCAGCTTGATCCCATTTTAGTTTTTGCAATATCTAATTCGTTTCTTATCCGTTTTTAACAAATAAATAGTCGATTTCATAGGATCTTTCGTGTTCTTTCTATTGGTGGGGTCCGTCTTTGCTTAAAAAAAACACATCAATACAGTTTATTCATTCTTTCCAATGGTCTACATGAGTTATTTAAAGTTCAATTTAGCTTGTTGTAGTTTAGGTATGGTTTTGGTTTTTCCTTTCTAGAATTTAAATTTCTATACTTAAAAATCTTCAATTTGATGTATCTATATCCTAAATAGTCTAAATATCATCAATATACTATCATATCAATTTTGATAAATTTATAAGTCAATTTCTAAAGATCAAACATAATGAATATTTGAACTTGATATAGTCCTTACCTTGATTGGACAATAGATGGGGTTTAGCTCCTCCTTCTTGATGAAAATAATTATCTAAAGAGGGTAGTAAGAAGATGAGTAACTAAGAAAAATTAATCTAACTAAACTTGCTTATATATCTATTTTATTTTCTTACCTTATTGAGCCTAGATTCCAACTTGAATCGATGATAAATCAAAGCTATTTAACTTGGTTTTTTATGTTGTTTGGGTTAGTTAAAGTGGGTTTTGATTGTGTTGATGATTATTGATGTTTAGATAGTGCTATAGGATATAAACAAGAGATAAACTTTATTTTTGGAGTGTTGAAACAAGTTTGAACAAGTGAGCAAGAAAGGGAATATATGAAATTTGTGGTGGCTTTTTGGGGTAAATTTTTGGATTGAGTTTGGGGAGATTTTGAGTTGGTTTTGTAGCCAACTTAAGCCTATATATGTATACTAATGTTAGGCTAAGATTTAGGTACATGAAAGGGTATTTTGGACTTGAAAAATACAAATTTCTGTTGTTTTTGCTCGGGTGGAATTTCATGCAAAATTGAGGATGATTTTTAGATGAATTTGCATGAAATTTGTGGCTGATTTCAAGGGCTTTAATTGTGTTTGTTTAGTAGTTAATTAAGGTCATTTATGTGTGTAAAATAGGGGCTCAAGTTGTACAAAAATTGGATCAAAATCGATTGAAAATCGTGCTAAACAGAGACAAGAAAAATTTCTGTTATGAGCTGCAGATTTTGATTTTTTTTGGACTGATTTGTTTATCTAATTTTTAACTAATTGTTGGTGCTTGAAGTAGACATTTGAAGGCTTATTATTGGTGTTTATTTGGTCAAATATTTCAACTCACTAAGCTTTTGAATTCTTCCATAACAGAGCTGGCATACGTGAAGGATGTTGCAGTTTTCTGGATTGCAATTCCTTCTATTGTAGCTGCTGTTTGGTGAATTCTCTAGGCCAATTAGAGCTATGTTTGACTTTGATTTGAGTTGGATTTCTTCTTCATTTAATAAGGACCCAAGCTGGAATTATTTGGTTGGTTTGAAGGTCATTTTCAAGTGGAATTTGGGGGTTCAATTTGATTAAATGTGCTGGACGTAATTGGGTTTGCTGCAGCAGATATATCCCCTGTTCTCATGAAGGATTTGTTCTGCCCGTGAAAAAAAACATTGTAGCCGATTCCTTTGTTTCTTGCAATTCCAATCGTGACCTTCTGTCCGTGATGCCCTTCCATTTGGCCGAAATGTTCCCTGCTTGTCCGAGAATTTCATTGCAGCGTGATGCAATGTCTGTCCGTCATTTGTTCGTGAATTTCCAGCGTTTTCCATTCGTGATATTCTCTTTTGGCGCGTATACATGATGAATTCCAGCGTTGAGGACTTTCTACTGTTGTATTCCATTTGTTCCAGCGAGAATTGGATGTGAGGATGCGTGGAATGCTGCTAGAAATCCAACTTGTCGTGCCGTCCCTGTTCTCGTGATTTCCCATTCCCAACGTGAAGACTATTCCAGCGAATTCCCAATCGTGAAGACTCTATTTGTCTTCAAATTCTGCTCCTTCGGTCCTTCTTTTTATTTTTATTATTATTATTATTATTTAATTAATGGTTAACTAAAATAATTTAACCAACATTAATTTATAACATATACTTATAATGGTTAGATAAGAGTTTTATCGGAGTAAAATTATCTAAGTTCCAAAATAAATTCTAAATTGTTTGTATAAATAAATTTTTAGTTTACACGATTAATTATTTGTAGTATTTTAACTTACGCGATTAAATTTTTCAAGTTCAAATCAAATTAGGAACTAAATCTTAATGAATTTAGAATTCCTTTACAAGTATAACAGCGAGTTTTGAAATTTTTATTTTAAGCTTAGATTAGTAATTATTGATCGGTATTGATATCTATTAAGGTCAAAGAAATTTTTTTATTCAGGTTTTTCAAGCTATGAATGAGTTTATTACATCTCATAGGTCTATTTTAAGATTTTTTTTTTTAATCATTTATTTGATATTAGTTTCACATTTGCCAATTTGTTCATTTTCTAATTATGAAATTTATTAAAGGTTACGTTGACCCTTCATGATTTTAATTTCTAAGATTTCTAAATCTTTTCATTAGAATATTAGTGAAATTTAATATTTATTCAAGATCTAGATTTTTATATCACTCTATTTTTAATCTTATCATACCTTTTTGTAATTCTAGTGATTTGTCTTTAGTCTATTTTTTTTTATACTTTTAGGTTCTAAAAATTAATCGTCTTTTATTTGTAACTTATGATTTCTTGTTGGATTATTTATTATTTTACCAAATATTGGGTTTTACTGTATAGGAGTTATTCATACTAAGTTGTTAATAATAACTATTTTTATCTAGTGCTACTTAATATTGTTAGCGGAAAAAATATGGTTTGAACACTATTATGTCATTATTTAACAAACATAAAATTTATTTTCTAAGTATTGAGCTTCAATAAAAAGAACTCAGGAATTTATATTAACAATTAGTTTACCGTTGTTTAAAATTATTTGAGATCATATTTGTTACAGTTTTGTATTTCGAGAAATTTTTATTAGTAACGATTCTAATCTTTCTAATTATGATCAATTTCATTCACACTTTAACACAAATCGAGAAAAATTTGAAGTGATTTTTACTACTTGTTTTAAATATTCTATATAATTCTATATTACATTTTTAGTATTTGTTAAAATTAGATTACGTAAAAATTAGGGGGATTACAAATAAGGCTGTAATGGAATTGCAATTATAGTGAAATGAATGAGTAATTATTGTTCTTTGGATCTGTTCTTCAGTTTCTACTATCTGTTATATTTGTATCTCTTGCTCTCTAAGTCCTTTTAACTCTTGTCTATGAAAACTCTTTACCATAATAAACACTAGGCATTTGGTAATATTAGTAACGAACGATAAAAGTGTTTGCTGCAATGAATAATAAAGTGCTGGCTGAAAAAAATTTCATAATACTTTAATGCTACTATATCTATAAAAGCTTTTTCATAAAGTAAACACTAGGTAGTTGACATTAATAGTAGTGAACAAGTTTGTAAACAAGATGCAATGGATCACAATAAAAATGTTAGCTAAAAACTTTATGATACTTTAATACTACTCGATGCTTGAAGTTGTTAATTTTTTGTTAAAGTAACTAGAACTGTTATACATCTTTTCTTTATGTAATCTTAATTCTTAGACTCCTCTTTTTTCCATCTTATCCAAAAAAAATTAAAGTAGAATTTATTAGTCTAAGACTTCAACTCTTGAACAAATCATCACCCATCAGCCAACAATAACAACCCATGACAAAACCACACAGCAACAATTGGGCATGATAATGCAGGTACTGTAGGCTATAATAATAAAACCATGGTAACTCTTATACTAAATAAAGGGCAGAGGATCGAAATCTAGGCTAATGGAGCATATCAAGGACAAGTAGTTGGATTTTCTTCATTTGAGCCACCTACAAGACAATAATTAGACAAAACAACACAAAATAGCCTTATTGATTACACTACATAATAGAAGAAGAGTTAGAAAGAAGGATAGTTTTAGCGGAAGAAGAAGAAATAATATAAAAAGAAAGGGTAGCTTTGGTAGAAAGAACATTAATCAATATAAAAGAATTGGAAAAAGAAAAAGGAAATGACAAAGAATTAAATAAAGAAGAAATTGAAGAAGTATTGAAAGATATAAAGGGACTAAAAATTACAAACAAAAAGAAAGAAGAAAAAAATATAGAATTAAAATTTAAAGGATATAAAGGAAAAGATATTTGGAAAGATATGAAGAATTGAAACACAGGTAGCATTTTTAGGAACTCAAAAAGATTAAAAGATGGAGAAATTACTAAGACATGAATAGACACATGAATATTTAGTAGATTGAAAAAAAAAAAAAAAAGGTACAAAAACCTTTGCAATATGTTGAAGAGGTAGTTAGCATAGAAAAAAGATAGAGAAATTTACAGTAATAAGAATATAGAATTACTGAAACCAAGAATATTATATAATGTAGAAACCTTAAATTTTAGAAAAATAGGTTTACCTAAAGCAAACAAAGAAGAAAAAGTTATAGTAACAACACAACCTGTAAATATAAAATTATTGAGTGAGACAACTGTAAATAAATTAAAAAAGGAAGAAAAAAGTTTACTACATTTAGGCATGATATTAATAAGAGTTATAGGTCTAGTTAGAAAAGAAGCTAGAGCAAAATTATTAGTAATAATATTAGATAAATCATGGCGGAATGATATAAAAAAAGTAGTAATAAAAACAATAAAAGTATAGGAATGAGAATAAAGGAATATTTTATTGTGCATCTAATTATATAATAAGTTTGAATAATCTAAAAAAAAATTTAGAAATAGGATTGTAGAGTAAGGGACATGAAGTAGGATTTATAAGAAGAGTAACAGATAGTTGTAACACATAATATAAGTTAAATATAGATGGAATAATCCACAAAAATCTAGTTCAAGAATTAAGTTTATTAGCCTAATAAAAATATGAACAAAAGAATTAGAACGAGCAGAATGGGAAATATCAAAACATATGGAAGGAAATGAAAGTACTAACAGCATACCGAAAGAAAGCTTAATGTATAGAAATCCAAATGGCACATATATTAAAAATTTTTAGACTAAAAATAAAACATTAGAAGATTTAGAAGACAATAGAAATATTGATAATGAACAGATACAAGAAGGAAAAATGTTAGACTCAAGGTGGCAAAGACCTAGATTTTGGAGAATAATGAAAAATCCAACAAATTGAAGATTTTTAATGAAAGATTGGGAGAATCATGAAGAAGCAATAGACCAATTAAGAAAAGAAAAATATTTGGATGAAGAATAAGAATATTATTTTATCAAAGAAAGAAAGGAAAAAAAATGGGAAAGACTTCTATTAGATAAAAATGTTAAGACACCCAAGAAAAGAAATAACGAAAGATTATGAAAAGATCCAAGAAAAATTGATAAATAAATTTATTCCCAAGCAATCTAAAGAAAAAAGTCCAGAAAAAATCAAAGAAAACATAAACTTAAAAAATACAGACCCAAAAGAAAAAGATACAAAAAATATAGAATATAGATCTAATATTTATAGACTCACAAGAACCAAAATATATAAAAGAAATAACAAAAGAAGTAGGAAGAATGATAAAAGGAAATTCTTTAGCATATAAAGATACAGCATACACTAGAGAAGCAATAGACTTAATGGAAAGCACATCAAGTAGTCCACATGGAAGAGGATTTGATACTAGAATAGATAATCAAAGAATAGGGTAGCCTCATAGACTTCCTTCCACTACCTATAGAGAATCGAGTTGGGACAAAACTCCATTAGGAAAATGATTACCTTTGAGAAACACAGATCAATAATTTGATAGATCATGGAAGGATACTAAATTTACCTACACATGATACACAGTTATTGTAAACCCCCAAATTTTTGGAATCGGTATAGCTTAAACCCTAATTAGAAAATCAACCAGAAACCCTAAAGTCAACAAAACCCTAGTTAGACATAATAGTTTAAATCCGGCAATCCCGAATAAGCAATCCTAAGAAAAGTAATTAGTAGTATGTGGAATAGTTCGTAATTACATAAGGAAGCTTAAAAAGATCATATTAGTAAAACTGCGAATTGTTTCGAACCCAAACGGATACAATTCTTGAAAAACGTGTCCCGGGGCTCGGAATAATAAAAATATTCCAAATATACTGTTAGACTTGTAAAAAATGTAAGGTTTTCAAAAATATCAGTTTTATAATTTTTTGGTAAGTAAAAATATAAGATGTCGCATTTATACACGTATTTTCTTACTATCGGTACTTTATTATTTACTTTACTTACACTATTCATTACTATTCTACACTATTATTTTCTCTCTACTTTTTCTAACACCTACTCTTACAACACCATAACCTATAACCTTTACTGTTTACCTTTCACATAACTTTATTTCACATATACTTTACTTATTACTTTATTTAATTAACAAAAATACAAAATAAAAACACTCTCTCCCCTCTCATTTCTCATGGCCGGTGCCTCCCCTTTGCCTCCCTCCCTAATTTTGTTTTATTTTTCTATTATTTAAATCATACAAAAATTCACTCCTCATTTCCTATAAATACCCTCCTCCTCTTTCACTTCTTTCACACAATTACTACCTACAAATTTCTATCAAATCTCTCTTAAGTTTTCCTCTCAACACTCTCTCCAAATACTCTCTCAAAACTATCTCAAAATTATCTCAAACCACCTTCTATATACACAAAACCCATAACCACATAATACTTCAAAAATCTTCTTTAAGTAAATTTTTCTTTACATATTCTTTTTCTCATGTCATGTAACTTTACATGACCATAGTATGAGTTTTCAAAAATTTAATGTTATGGAAGCTACACTATGTTCATGTATTGTTCTTGTTCATGAATATCTATTTATGTTTATGTTGTTATTTTACTTTGTTCATATTATTATTGTTATTATATCTAAGTATTATTATGTATCTATATATATATATATATATTCCTTAGAGCATATAAGCTCACTTGCAATTTATTTATTTCCATGCAAAGTAATTTATTTATTTATTTCATTGCAATTTATTTATTTCTTGTTGTTTTAAGACTAGTCTCTAGTCTTAGACTTGTCCTCATCAAGTCAAAACAATTTTTCTTTCTTTTATTTTATTTTTCTTTTGGGACTAGTCTACTTCTTTGTCCCGGGGAGCCTTGAAGAAGCTAAGACTCCCAATACTTGACCTTATTTACTATTTATGCTATTTTTGCTTGTTCTTATTTCTCATAATCATGCCTATTAAGATTATTGTTCAAATTTTCAAAGCTCCAATTATACTGATAAAAATGAGATTTTATCACCTAGGAATAGTTTTACATGAAACATAAAATCTATGATTTAACAAAAGTAAATATATTCTTTTCCAAGTTTTAAGAAGAACTCACTACAATTTTAAAAGCTACTTTTGTTTTGAAAAGCTTTTTATATTACTTTGTTTTTTTAGAAAGAAGATGACTTTTAAAGGATTTACAAAAGGATTTCTTGTAAACTATAGTTTTCTAAACTCTTAATTAAAATTGTTTTACCAAGAAACATGGTTGGATAACAAACATTGAATATGGATAAAATATAGCTAAGTATCTATGAAAAAGGAATTTTTCAACTATGTAGATAACTAAGTATTTATCAAACAAATTTTGAATGATTTAAAGTTTGAAACAAATTGTTTTTGGGATAGAAAAATACGTTGTGAATTTGATCACCACTGTTTTGGGGCCTAAATGATCTAGTTTGATAAAAACAGTTTTAGGAATGGATAAATATTTTCGATTAGGTAGAAATCGGTATATTATAAGCGCAAATCTGAGTTAAAATGACCAAGTTATTGTCATTTTAAATTGGAGTCTTCCTTTATACAAACTTTGACGTTCTCATGACATTGTTTTGTCAAAATTCAAGAAAGTCATCAAGAAATACTCATTTTGGATATTTTCCTTGACTAGGTAATCCCGAGGAAGGATACCCATACCCCGAGGACTATTTCAACTAAGTAGATTGTGTGAACGACGCATCTGTTTAGAGAAGTGTTGACATGGCATCGTGAGTTTATTTCCTTAAAATGCTTTACTTGATTGTGCTTGTAGTCTAGTCGCATTAGAATTAGGAAAAGACAAATAGATATGTATGCGAGAAAATTTGTTGAAAGGATCCTAAGAATATCGAGGCCAGGATTGATTAAATGTTTGTTTCAGAATAGCACTTGATTTGTATGAAATTCTATGATCACCTTAATTTGATAATAATGATACTATGATATCATAAATAAATTGATCCATGCATACCACGAAGTGAGTCACATTGCATTGGGTTATTGTCCTTAGGTGAGAAAGATGGTAGCTCAGGTTAAAAGCAACACTTGGCGGATTGACCGAAAGCGATTGCTTGGCCACATGAAATTAAATGCTTAGCGAAAAGTCCGGAAGCATGGCTCAATTCAAGTAGACTAAATATGCTTGGCAGTATTAATCGAAAGCACATCTTTTTAAACTAAAACTACTTGTTTTGAGGGTACATATCACCAACCCCGAATGGAGGGCGTAAATCCATTCAACATATAGTTCCCGGAAAACTATATGCCTTATTTGCCCACGTGTATGTTGCATTTTATTTGTTTGCCTAAATAACTTGTTTGAATTCCATTACACAAGAAGTTATTTATGGAAATAATTATCACTAAGCCTATTAGCTTATATCCCCTATAGATATCTTTTGTAGTTTACCTATTTGTGGTTGAGGCCATGTGGACCCTGTAGCCAGGTGCTTTCCTTTTGGTTAAGGAATTTCTAGATAAAGTTTAGTATTATAAGATATAGACTTCATAGAAATATTCTTGTAATAGATTATAGTTATTTTGACTGGGGAATGCCCCTAAGATTTGTAGACTGTTTTTAAACAAGTGAATATTATGAATCCTCTTTTCTTAAATTGTTATTATATCTTCTTAAGCTTCATAATTCCATGTATGGTCCTCTAAAATTGTGAGAGCACGCCTTACACTTAATATCAAAGCTTCTGGGAATGACTAAGGTTGTCATGCTTAAGCTTTAATATTGAATGTGGTAGACTTGTTACGTTTATGGTACCTTTTGGGGCGTGACAGTTATGGCAACAAATAGTACAAGAAAATGAGAAAATAGTAATATCCCGAGAGAAGCTAGAACTATGTATAATTATTTAAAAAAATTTTAAGAAAAGCACTCAAGCATTATGGGAATGATACAAAAGGAATTTTCCATGGGATTTTGCTTTACATTTAGAATTAGGGCATAACCCATTTAATTTACAAATAAAATGACAACGTTGATAAGATGCACACAGCCTAATATTGATTTTAATTTAAGAGATCAAATGGACACAATGGGATATTTAGAATAATTATAGATAAGAGACTGAAAGTATATAAAAAGTTACTTAAATTTTTTTATTCTTTTGTTATTATTTAACATGATGTTATTACAAAAAAAAAGCTAATAAATTATTTCTCAAATTACCAGAACCTTTAGGACAAGAAATGTACATAAATTTTAAAGAAAAGATACAACCAAACCTTATAGAATAGATGAATAATTTATGCATGAGAATGCAATTTGTAATTAGAACCATGGTTGAAAAATGGACAAATATACAAATAACCAGACAATTAAAAGTTGAATATAGTTATTGTCAAAATGTGTATACACCTCAAGTATGCGAACAAAGGAAAGACAAGCTAAAAAGAAGAAATTACAGAAAAAATCCCAAAAAAAAAAAAGATATTATGGACCTATAACTCAAAATAAAAAATCAAAGACAAATTATTATGTAAAAAGAGTAATACTAGGATGTCTTATTTAAATAAAGAAAGACATGTGAGAAAATATAATAAAAACAGAAATTATAAAAATAAACTAAGCTGTTTTGCAAGTGGAGAAAAATGACATTTAGCAAGAGATTGTGATAAAAGACACAATATACATAATAAAAGAGTAACACTGATAAATTGTATCAAAGAAGATATTTTATCAATAGATGAACAAATGAGTGAAACAAAGACAATTTATAGTATTATGAGTATAGAGGATAATAGGATGCAAGATTTTGATAGAGAAGAAGAAAGTGATCCTTTCATTTCAAGAATTTTAGGACAAGAAAGAAGACCAATTTTTTAAGGAAAACCAATATTTAATTCAGACAATAGATATTTAGAAAGCTTAGGAGAACTAGAAATAGGTGAAGAAAAAATAAAAAATGAATTTGTTGAGGCAAAAATAAGTTATAACCATGAATGGATTCATGAATTAGATCCAATGGCTACCCTTGTGGTTACTATAATGGATACCCTCATATTTCTTTAAGATTCGGATGTAGATTATATCTAACACAATCATGTAAAAAATGTTTAGGAAAAAAAAAGGAGAAACATTTACCTAAATATTTGGTAGTAAGACTAATTATAAATGGAATAGAAATACCGACTTGATAGAAATAAGAATTTTGAGATTAGAAGAAAAAATGGATAAGATAGAAGAGAAGACAAATCCTAAATAAAAAAAATAAGGGAATAATAATAGAAGGAAAAATTGAACAATGTGAATAGATATTAGAAGATGAAAAACATATAACAAAAACATTTTTAAAAAAAAAAAGATGAAAAGTTAGGAATTTTAATCATGTTAAATAAAAGTTGGATCTTTCAAAGGAGAAGTGGCAGGACCCTAATAGGGGCCTAATATGATTATTCTAAAGTTATCATACTATATGTGTACGCACAATATGAGAATCGTCTTGCAAGTAAAAGTTTCAAGACTCTACATATTTATTAATTTCTTATATATTAATTATATATAAATATAATACTATTATTGAAACTTAATTATGGAATCCATTTTTTTTTTTTTCATATCTCACCAAGATTGCAGAGAATCAGTATCCTATACCAAATGATAAAATTAGGTTTCAATTTACAAAACAAAAGTTTGAGTTGTATGTACAGTTTATAACTATATTCTAAGTTCATAGTAGCCCATCTTTCTATCTGCAAGAAGGTTCGATGGAGGATCACTCTTCACACATTAAGCCCGATCCTAATAAACATTATCCCTACACAAAAAAAATTTTTTTTTTTAGGTGGGGGAGCAAAACCACAGCTCAGTGAATTCGTTTCTCACTACTACCAATCACGCTAGTTATCAAGCATCAAATAAACATTCATGCCAATCTATCTACACGTAATATGAATATATATGTGATGAATGCAAGTAACACATCTATTGTAGTCCGAAGCCATAGACAATGTAGATTTATCCTGTCTACACATCAATTATCTCCCATACTTACCCACATGGGTCACCCTACTTACCCAAATGAGGCTGCCTAGTGGTAATGTACATCCAGACTAACTCAATGCTTACCCATCATTGGTAAAAAGTAAATATTCCCCAACACATGTTTTACGCTATTTGATATTTAAAATTATCTCAACATATCTATCACCCATATTGGTGATTCTAGCAAGTAGATCTCAACTCAGGTAACATTTATTGCTGCTCTATGATGGTGATTATGATCGTACACCCCGACTGAAGCAACATCTACCATCACCTCATGACAAGTGAATCCCTACCAAGCAGAACATCTACTATCATTATATCACTCGAAAATGTCCTAAGTTTATTTCATAAATTCTTTTAGTAAAACTCAACAATTTCAAAAGACGAAAGGAGCGACTTGAGATCCTCCAAGTCATGTTTTTAGAAATACATTTTGAAAATACTTTCAATTACAAATTAAGGACATTTCCTACAAGGGTTCAACCACATGCAACGGGCATAACCATTTAATTTAATCAAATCATTAAAGTTATCCATTTATTTTAGCAATCATGCAAATGATGATGCTCACAACAATCAGTCATTCAATAGATAAGAAATACAACTAACATAACAACAAGTAGTAGTAAGCACAAGCAAATAGTAGATCATTAGCACTTCCTCACCTAAGCATTACTGTTTACTTGATATAGCTTTTGGAAATACTTAAGGTTTGAGAACTCGGACTTGATATCTTCCATGAAATAAAATAGCAATTACTCATTATCGTACATATAGCTTTGTAACAAGTCCTATTGGTGCTTAGGTGTCCTAAACTCGAGTTTTATCATCTCTAGTCTAACTTCTTTATTCAAATATGGGTTTTAGAGTTCATAAAAATTAGGTTTCTCTGGTTGAGCTATAAAATTCGGGATAAACTCACTATTCTTAGGGAAAGTGTTTTAATTAATTTCAATTATTGATTTTTAATAGTGTAATCTTAATCTAGGCCTATTATACTCATTGTAACTATGTTTTTAGCATATGAATAGGTTTTGGAAAGCTTATTGAATGTAGTTTTTAATATTTATTTTGTATATTTTTACCTATGTCATACTAAGAGTCTGAAGATGTCTTTATGATGCCTATTATTCCAACTCTGTGTTTAATTGTTACTTTAAGTTTACTACTTTGGTTTATGTATCTATTATCAAGTTTTAGTGATTAAGTTAATTTTAATCCTTTGATAACACTTACCTGAAATCTTGATGTATAATTTTTTTCATTTTGCTTCTCTTGATCTTAATTCTAGGTATCTATATCTTAATTAACTTGATCATATTGATCAAGATTTCTATGACTTATATTAATTTAGACTTTGTAACTTAATGTTCTATAATGTCAAGATCCATATTATATTTATATGGAGTGGTTCTTGGGCTTAATCTTTTAATTCAAACTTATCGTCATTATCTAATGTACATTTGAATTATATCATGTTTGTTATAAAAACCCTAATTATATATCCATGTTGTGGAATACATGTATTATATGAGTACATTTCTTAACTTAACCTATGAATGTCAATTTGAAGCTTATAAAACTTTTCATTTTCTAGTGATAATATAAATTCGTATTAATGGGTTTTATTTATTATAAGTGGTTCAAATAGTCCTAAATATTAGCTTTTATTGCATAATCTTCAATTAATTCTATGATACTCATTTTAACTTGGATTTTACACATGAATAGGCATTGGAAAGTTTGTTTCGAGTACTGTGAAGCGCGAATTTTGCTCCCCTTCTCCTAAAGGTCCTAATCCATATCAAACCCTCCCGCCCCGGAGGGTATATTAAATGTGGCAGTCTGCCGCAATAATATTAAAGCTAATGAATAACAACCTTATTTACGTGAGAGCTTTAGTATCACGTGCAAAGCGTGCTGCCAAGATAGTAGAAGCAAAGGAGTATTTCGTTTAAGCAGATAATAAAAGTATGCAAGAATTATAAAGATAAACTGGTAATAATCATTAAGATAAAAGTTTCTACAGCTTCTTAAGGGCATTCCTGTCGCCGAGGAACCCTAGTAGAAGTAGACAAGTCACACCTGAATACTATCACTAGATTACCTTCGGAGAGTGACATATTTTCCAAAATAACAGGATCTTTTAGTTGCTTCAATAAGAAATGATAAATACATGTAAGAAAAAATAGTAAATAACTGCTATCTTAATCATAAAGTATCATAGATTATTACAAAAATGTAGCTTCTTATAATTCTCTATATACATAACAGATAAGATAACACTAGCTAATCCATTCTAGGAAAATAATAAAACCATTTATCCCAAAAAGAACCATAGGCTTCCAGCTCTTAAGCCCTTACCGAAGCCATATTTCTGGAAGTACTAATCAAGGTCGGAGCGTAAACCTGAAAAGACTGTTGGAGTATGTGCGAAACCATGACTCAGTGAATAACCAGACATATTACACATCAAACAAGTAATTAACAAATTGTATGTAATGCAATCACTCAAACATATGCTCAGATACAAGCTTGGATGATCTAGAATCCAAACAGGAAAAAGATTTATGCTCTCTTTTTTTAGGGTTGAAGAACATTTACTTATGACCCATCTCTGCCCAGGAGATACTAAGTTTACAGGAAAATCACGATTTCTCATCTTAGAGTTATCACTTTAAATTTAATAACAGTTTTAATTGACCATTTCTTGTATCCATCCTTAGAAACTCGATACGTATTAATCATTTCAAAGCGATACTACGGGCAGTGTTCTTCATTGCCACTTAGTTCCCGTAGAACCAACGGAACAAAGAAAACCTTGGAAGAACTAACACTTTAGAAAAACCAAGCATTAACAGAGAACCGAAATATTAATACGTAGCAGGCTGTCATCCGTTTGTATATGCAATAATGCAATATGTGTAATGCATGACCAGGTTATTTTAATAAGTCAATAGTTCTTATTCAATTTTGTGGTGATCATACATTACATACAATCATCATCATACCACTTCACATCATCATACCATTGTATTATCACTTTTCTAATGGTAGATTAGCAATCATAAAATCATATCACAACACATTTCCATCAAAATATTCATATTTTTACATACTGAGCTAATTACAAGCACAAACAATATAATATGACTGAATTACTCACCTGCTCATAGTGACTTAATCGTAGTAATCTGCAGAAAGGTCTTCTATGGTATCAAAGTCACCTATTAAGATGAATAAAATATTCATCAATATAATAGAGATTATATAACTAAACTCCTATATGTGTCTAGTGTCTTAAATTGATATTTATCAAGTTTTTTTTTTTTTTTTTAGTATTTTAACACTATTTTTATGTTATTCTTCATTTGACTTATTATAGTAACACATATTTGTTTACCATTCCTTAGTGTCGTCATGTTTTCTCTAATCAGTTTCACATAATTATTTTGTCATTTTTAGAAGTCACATTATTCGTAAATTCAGCTTATTTCAATTTCCATTCTTACCTATTTATCTATATAGAACAAATATTTGTAATTATAGTTGTTATTAACACTTAATATTTCCCTATAATTCTAGGGTTTTAGAAGTTTATCAAATATAACCATATTGTTATTCTAAGTGTTTGTATTTATTTATCTACTTAATAAATTTTGTTTTGACATATATATAATATGTTTATTAGTATTTATTATATAAATATATTTTCTGGTCATGTAATGTAACTTCTCATAGGAAAAACATGGATGTACGCTGGCTCCAACGCCGCCGGCGTTGAAACCTAGATGCCAACATTCTTAAATTTTACATTTTATTTCGTATCGTTTGTGCTGGCTTGTAAGTCGCCAGCTTTTCCATGTACGCCGGACCATACGCTACTGGCGTATAACCCCAGATAGCCAGCATTCATTTATATTACGTAAGAATAAGTTTTACGTAGCTTCTATTCCAGTGTAAGTCGTCTCTACACTGCCGGCTTAGGGACAGTATTGATACTGTTCATCATCTTCTCCGATAAAACAGTTCATATTTTTTTAATTTTTACGTCATAAACATTCTTAAACCATTCCTAAGTGTTTTTATCGCATGTATCTATACATATATCAACTCATAATGCATCTACATGTATGTAATCTTAAATTTTCGAATTTGAAAAGGTACAACTAGGGTTTTCGAATTTTACCTTACTTAGGCATGTTTGATGGAATTCAAAACTTGTTCTTAGGTTGGTAATGATCCTATGATCATCAGAAGTTAGTTTCAATCCTTGTTTTTAACAAATAACAAGTCGAATTACAACAACTCACCTTATTCCCAGTTTAAATGTTTTTTGTGTTATATATTTCTTTGATTTGAACTGGAATGTTTAGGAAGATATGATTTCTATTTTTATGTCGATTTGATTGCTCAATAGGTGTTTGTTTGATCTGAAAATTTCGAGAGTAAGTGTAGGTTGTTAGCTTGTTCATCAAGAGCTATTAACATATATATATAGAGAGAGAGAGAGAGGAAAGAAGAAGACGTTGTCTTCTGATATTTTCCCCAATTGTTCCTCATTTGATTACTATTTCCTCCATTTATTTTGTTGTCATTAATGAAGGAGATGAGTTGGCTAAGTTTGATTAGTTGGTGTGTTGATTTTGTTGACAAATTTGGTTACTTTGTAGACAAAGAGAAGAAGAAATCGGCTGTGCAAATTTTGGAGGATCCTCAGCCGCAATTCTCTCCCATTTGCATCGAAAATTTGAGAAAATAATATATAATAATATTTAGTAAGTTAATTATCTTAGTTTTAGGATAGTTTAATAAGTTAAACAGGTACAAATTAGCTAATATTTGAGAGTTTTTGTACAAAAATATTTTTATAGGGTTCTACAAAATGTTTAGTTTATCAAACGATACAACTTTAAGTTTCAAATTTACGCGATTAATTATTTTAGAATTTTATCTCCCGCGATTAGGGTTTCCTAAGCTTATTAGGTCAATTTTGTTTTAGGCTTTAATAGTTTAAGAAAACCCTAATTAGAACAATGGTGTGATTCAACTATTTATTTGAAGTCTAGATCTTTAGTTATACTCTGTTTATGTTTTTATTGTGTATTTAAAATCCTAACGGTTTATCTTTAGGTTATCGTTTCCTATATATAAGCGTCGTTGGTTAACTACTCGATATCGCTTTGATATATAAGCTAAATTACTATATTCGTCGGTTTTTGATACTACTATGAATACTATTAGTAGTGTTTAATACTATCTAGGAATCTTGAATTTGGTTTAAATCCATGTATAGGCTCATTACTACTCATTGTTCTAGTTTCAAATCATTGTTAAGTTCAATAGTAGTCATTTGATCTCTATATCTATATTTTTCTATCTATTCTATTTGTAAGACAAGTTTCGGGGCTTGAAAATTTGGGTTTCCTTCAATCATATCTTGAATTATCAGTTCAAGATACGAAATCTCGTTTTTGGTATCAATTAGTGTCAAATAAGTTCTTTATTCGGCTTTAGATCTTAACCTAGCCAAATTCAAGTCATTGATCTATTCTTAAGTTTTTATTGGATTCTAAGTTTACTAACTAGTTCATACATTCTATTTTAAGATAGTGTACTAATGTGAAGAATTTCCAGGGTTTACAATTCTCCCGTTCTAAAGAATTGCATCAAACTAAGTTATCTTCAAAACATACATGAATATAACATAAGTCTACTATAGAGATTTCTCTTAGAAGTCTATATCCAAAAATAATTATATAAACTTCTTCCAAAAAATCCTGCTAGCTTTAGCTCATACCTGACAAAAAGGGCTTCTTGGTGCCAACCACAAGTAAACAAAGTGTAACAAAAAGCTATAAGGGTATAAGCAAAACTAGCTTATTGAGATAACTTCCATCTTCAAAACATATCCATAAAACATACAAGTATTTTAGACAATCATATGGGAATGCATCAATCACATGAGCAAACAAAATACACACGATTAACCAGAAACCATGTGTAGCATGGATTTTACGCCATCCATGTCGGGGTTGGGTGGTTAGCGGCCCTTAAACCATCAATAGTTACAGACTTACCAGCTCCTACTTTCCTTGTAGACTTTCCGGCTCCTACTAGCCTACATAGACTTTCCGACTCCTACTGGCCACCACTACGACTCCTCGTTTCTCCACACGAAAAATAATAGCGAAAAATAAATGTGACTCACAATATGTTATGCATGAATCGTTTTTAATATTGGTTTATTTGATTATTGTCAAGTTCAAGTTAAAGGTGATCAAAACAATATTCATCATACCATTACATGAAAACATAAGTTATTCATCAATTTCTCTTTCGATATACTTAGCTTTTATTCAACAACCATATCAATCACTCATGAATTCAAATCACACAACATTTTATTCATTTATCTTCTTCCTTACTCTCTAATGCTACAACTTACAAGCATAATCAAGGAAATGTAATTAGTAAGAGATTAACTCACTCCATGATGATCGCTCCTAGTAGAAATAATCTTCCAGGAATGCGATATCGGTTCTTTCTTCACCTAAACAAGATGAAATACCCAAAATGAGTCTTTCATAGAATTTCTATTTTGAAGATTCTAAATCTACCTTCAATTTGCGGTAAAATCGGATTTGAAGGAAATTCCAACTTAAAATGGCCATAACTTGCTCATTTTAGCTCAGAATTTTGCATATTATATGCCGTTTTCTACCTACTCGAAAAGATCTATTCATTTCTAAGGATACTTTTACTATAAAAGGTCATTTGGGTCTCTCTTAGAAGGGTACAGATTTAATACGGAAATTCCTTTCTTGAAAAACAATATTTTCTAATCATTCCTTTACTAATTCTTTGTTTAGGTAAAACTCAAATATGTATATTTTTTGAAAAGAATTCCTTATGTATATAAATAAACTCATAATTTATGCATGAAGCCATAGATGTTGTCTTATTTAATTTATTTTCTTAAAACAACCTGTCCTAGTGTTTTGGAAATTTGGATTTGTTAGACTTTACTTTATGTGGGTAAAGTAACTCATAAATTTTTGAATGATCAAAACTAATATACTATATTTTGATTCTTTAGTTTATCAAAAGTGAGTTGAAAATAAAGTTTGGTCTTTTGAGGTTATCTACAAAAAATTATTTCTAGGAATTAAAAAATAGAGTTTTCAAAAGTTTTCTTTAGTAATACTTGATGAATTTATTCTTTGAAAATTCATTTTCCTTGTAAATTGATTTTCTTGAAAACTTATTTAGCTTTTGGTTTAGAAAGTTGATAAAAATAATACCAAGTTATTATCTATACATCAAGACTTATTTTGTTATTTGAAAAGAAGATATCTTTAAACTTTAAACAAACTTCATTTATTAATAGTTTGAGATTTCATGATGAGTTTTACATAAACTTTCAAAGAGATTTATTTGAAAATATTTTTCTAAGTCTTTGGAAAACTTTGATCAAATTTTATTCTTTCATCAAAAGATTCTTTTTCTTATTTGGACAACAACTTATTAGCTATGCATGAATATGATCATGAAAAAAATCATAAGATAAGGTAATAAAGAACATAAGAAATAAATAAGCATCAAGTATTATGAGTCTTAGTTTCTTCAAGGCTTCCCGGGACTAAGAATAGACTAGTCCCAAAAGAAAAGAAAATTATTTTGACTTGATGATGACAAGTCTAAGACTAGAAAGACTAGTCTTAAGACAACTTGAAAGTAAATAAATTGCAAGCTAAGTAAATAAATTGCAATAACAAATGAGCTTATATGCTCTAAAAGATATATATAATTATATAGATATATTTAGTTAGATAAGCATAAGAACAACATAAAGGAGGAATGGATTCATGAACAAAAACAAAGTATGAACATATTATTGCTTTCCTAACCTCCATGGCTTTAAAAAACACACACTATGTTCATACTAAGCAAATGATATAAGGAGAACTTAAAGAAATATTACCTATGTAAGCTAAACTAGAGAGGACTTTGAGAGAACTTTTGGAGAGATTTTGAGAGAGTAATTGTAGTGTATGAAAGGTGTGAAGGAAATGGGAGGAAGATGTGGTATTTATAAGAAAAAGTGGAGGGTAATTTGTGTTAATTAAATAAATGAAAAATAAAACAAATTGTGTATGTAAGAGGGAGGCCGGCGCAAATTGTGAGTGAAAGAGAGAAAGAATTTTTTTTTTTTTTTTTTTATTTTTGTTAATGAAAAGTAAGATATGAGAGATGAAGTTGTATTGGAAATGAAAATTATAAGAAAATAGGTGTATGGTTGTAAGAGTATATTGTAAGAAAAAGTAGAGACAGATAAATAGTATAGAATAGTATGAATAGTGTAGTGTAAAGTAGATATGATAAATAAAGTACCGATAGTAAGAAAATACGAGTGTAATTGCAATATCTGATTTTTTAGTTACCGAAAAATTATAAAACTGATATTTTGAAAACCTTATATCTTTACGAGTGTAATGGTATATCCGGAATATTTTTACTATTCCAAATCCTAGAACACGCTTTTCGAAAACTGTATCTGATCGGCTCAAAATGAATCACGGTTTAACTAATTTGATATTTTTAAGCTTTCTCATGTGATTACGAAATATTCTACATACTAATCTCTCACTTAATCACTTAGGGTTACGAATACGAGATTACCGACTTGAACGGTTGCGTCTGACTAGGGTTTTGTTGACTTTAGGATTTTTGGTTGACATTCTAATTAGGGTTTAAACCTAATCGATTGTAAAACTTTGGGGGTTTACAAAACCCATCCCATTTAACATGGAACACTTGACAAGGAACAAGTAGGGCTTTTATAAAAAGCCTAGTTTTCGAAAAATTGTTTATTTAGAGTTGCCATCGGCTAAAGCCGAAAAAAAGTGAACCACAAACCAAATAGGTGGTTTGGTTTCCGATTCTACCACTCATCTGTGAAAAACCAGAAATTGATGGATCTGAGGGTTGCTATTTTAAAACCTAAACGATTAGCTAGGCTTTTCATGGGCTTTAGAAATCTCCAATACATGAGCCAAATTAATTTTTAATTTTTTGCAATTTTCTTTTTTTTTTTTTCTTATCTTTTTTGAAAAAGAGATATTTATATATTTACAATTTTTTTTGAAAAAAATACCTAGAGTTTTTTATTGTTATGACCGCTTTGCAGGTGCCTATATATCCATTAACCGGAATCAGTTCCCCATAGTTCGTTTTGACTTTTGTAAAAATTTTAATTTATTTGTTCTTTTTAATTGTGAAAAGCCGTCAAGTTTAAGTTATTTAGCCGATTTTTTATTTATTTCTTGAAAATCCCTAAAGAGTTTAATTTTGTTTTCTTTGTTTTTGAAAATTCCTAAAAAAAAAAATCTAATTTTGGAAATCCCCATTTTTTGTATTTTAGAAAGTAACTAGGATATATTATATATAAGCCAAGCAAAAGATCAATATTAAATGTATATATATAAGAAAATCCTTTTGTTGATATTTGTAAAATTTTCTCATTTTTAGTTTTTTTTTATAAAATAAAATACGTATTTACAAAGATAATTTGCTAAATCATATTGGTAATTGTTGGTTTATTTTTTTCTCTCAATCAAGGATTTTGATGATAACAAAAATTAATGAAATAACGATTATTTTGAGTATGTTTTATCAGAAAGTTATCCAGAAAGTTTTTTCAAGAGGATTCAAATATTTATGATAAGTCAGAAGCTTAGGCAGAAGGAACATCTATTATGAACAAAGGAAAAATGATAAGTCAGAAGCTTAGTCAGAAGGAACGTTAGTTATGAACAAGTACACAGATGAAAGGCAGAAGGAATGTCAGAAGATACGATATGAAGAAAAACAAAATATTTGATATGATGAAGACCTAGCTCCAATGATTAAATATATTTGGGAAATATATCTAATCTGTTCCACAAAAGTTGGTTCATAATCCACAGGGTATTTTTTTTTTTTAAATAAGATGAGAAAGTTTAAGTAATTTGAAAATTAATTTGGGATAAGATTATGCAAGTAATGTTCGGATATTTTTTTAATACATATACAAGATTTCAGGAGCTTGTCCGAAGTCAGAAATTCATGAAACAGAAAAATAAATATCCCAGGCGTGATACTTTGAACAGATTCAAGACGTGATCAACAAGAGGAATGTTTGAAATTGTTTGTTTGAGATATTCATGCAAGATTGTAGAGATTTGAAGTTATCTCACTCTCGAGGAAGCTTATCAGACGATTCAAAATTCAAATCCAGATGAGGATAGACTTGAAGAGATATTGTACTCGACATATCCGGAACAAATCTTCATTTTTGCGAGAAATCTGGAAAACAAGTTAATCTGGAACGCAGCAGATTGTTTTCAAGTGTTGAGAAGAACAAATATATACGAACAACTTATAAATAGAGGGCAGAACGTAGAACAAAAATAACGAGAATTAAAAGTATTCAAGAGCGAAATTACTGTCATTATTTTCATTGTTCTTCGTATTGTTCAAAAACCGTCGAGGACCTTTACTTTATTCTCCTCAGATTTTGATAAATTATTTTAGTGATTGTGAGTTGCAAGTAGGCTCAGTAGATTGGTTGTTGAGAGAATCAAGCTGAGTGAATTGTGAACTTCTTGTAACTATTCTTATTTATTGGATTAGTGGAACAATACCGGTGTGGATTACCGGTGACCCTGGCTTGGAGCTAGAAGAGAGGATTGACGCTCAAGGCGGAACCTCTATAATTCGTTTTGCATTTCTCTCTTACTCATCTCTCTTTAATTTGTGTAATTTTAATTTGTTTTATTGCATTTGATCGTCAGTCAGAAGGTTAATCAGAGAGTGTTGTTCTTATTGTTCTTGAGTCAGAGAGTTGGTCAGAAGGTTCCGAGAAGAAAGTTTTCAAACTATAGTTTAAATATTCGTGAGATTATTCATATAGGATAATTTTGGTTTATTATTTTAAAGAAGTTTTTCATCAAATTCATTTATTTTATAAAGATCAAAAGCCATTTTATTAGTATAACCAAGTGTGTGAAAATTTGGTCAAAATTTTTATTATAACCAATTCACCCCCCCTCTTGGTTATCATTTCGGGACCAACAATTGGTATCAGAGCGGTTCTCATCTATTTTTGAGTGATCTTTTCAAATGGCTGATAATAACATTGCTATCAATCGAGCTCCATATTTTGATGGAACAAATTATCTCTATTGGAAAATGCGTATGTCTACCTACATAAAGGCTAATGATTATGCATCTTGGCAGGTGATTTCCTTTGGAGACACACAAGTGGTTATGAATGATGATGGCAGTTTTACGGATGAACAATTGAAGCACATTGAGAAAAACAATAAGGCTAAGAATCTCTTACTCACTACTATAGCTCCTTCTGAATTCTATTTAATTTCTTCTTGTGAAAATGCAAAAGAAATTTGGGATACACTATCCAACACTTATGAAGGAACTAATACTATTAAGGAAACAAAGATTAATTCTTTGTTGCAACAATATGAGTTATTTAAGATCAAACCTGAAGAGAAAATAAGAGAAGCCTTTAATCGTTTTACTGCTATAACTAATGAACTGACTTCTCTTGGAAAGAAAATGGATGATTCTGATTTAGTCAGGAAGATGCTCAGAATATTGCCAAAGTCATGGGATGCTAAAAAGACAGCAATTGAAGAAGCCCAAGATCTGAACAAGTTAACTCTTAGTCAACTAAGGGAGAAACTATTAGCTTATGAATCACACATTAACACAACTGAAGAAGCCGAAGGAAGTTCAAGAGCAATAGCTTTCAAAGCAAGGAAAATCACAAATGATGAAACTGATTCCGATGATGACAACATGGAGGAAAACATTGGCATGCTTGCAAGAAGATTGAGCAAGTTCTTCAAAGGTAAGAAATATAATAATTTCAATAAAACTAACAAGTCAAGTGCAGGAAAGAATTACAAAGAAAAGGAAGAAAAGAAAGAAAAGAAGGAACTCGTGTGTTACGAATGCAAACAACCTGGTCACATTAAGTACGAATGTCCTGTGTTAAAAAAGAAAATGAAGAAATTCAAGAAGAAAAGTCGTGCTATGATGGCGACATGGAGTGACCTTGATGAATCAGAAGGTGAATCAGAAGATACAAGTGACAATGAAGAAGAAGCAAATTTGTGTTTCATGGCTGCATCTGAGGTACATTCTGATTCCGATGAAGATATAAATGAAAATGATATTTATTCTGAAATGAAAAAGTTACTTAGAGCATTAAAAAGGGCAGATGTAAAAATTACAAAATTAGAAGTAGAAAATAAAGCTCTTAAGAACGAAAAGGATGTTTTGCGTCAAACTAATAAACTTCTTATTGATGAAAATGATATTTTGAAAACTGATAATGAGAAGTTGTTTGTCAAAACTGATGGCATCAAGAAAGAAAATGAAGTTTTGAAAACCGAAATTAAGGAATTAAAAGGAAGGGTTGAAGATCTATCTCAATTGATAAAGAACACGTTCAACAAATTTAATGAAAGTGATAAGAAATTGAATATGTTAATTGGAAGTCAAAGACCACCTTTCATTAAACATGGATTAGGATATGAATCTGGAAATTCCTCAAATAATATGAAAAAGACGATTTTTGTGAAAGAAAACAAATCAACGAATAATCAAGTGGCTGTCCGTAACGAAAAAAGCAAGAACAGTACCAGCAGAAGGAACATCAGAAGGTATGTTCAACCAAGCTATCCAAGCAGAAGGTACACCAGAAGGTACAGGTATGCTTATAATGATTATCCGACACATTATAATTATAAAAGAGGAAATCAAAGGTATCATCAACAACCATATGCATGTTCATTTTGTAATAAAGTAGGTCATATTGAAAAATATTGTTTCTATAAAAGAAACAAGCTCAGTTCATATCAAGTTAAGAAGCAAGATAAAACGAGCTTGACTTATCAAGGACCCAAGTTTGTTTGGGTTCCTAAGAAGGTTTAATCGCCTTTACTTTTGATTGCAGGAACAAGGAGCAAAAATAAAAGGAACATGGTACTTGGACAGTGGATGTTCAGGTCATATGACAGGAGATCCTTCCTTGTTCACTAGCATAGTTTGGAAAGAAAAAGGGTATGTAAGATTTGGTGATGATAGCCGTGGTAAAATCGTTGGAACAGGTACAATTGGTTATCCCCCATACATGATTGAAAATGTTTCATTAGTTAAAGGATTAAAACACAATCTATTAAGTATAAGTCAACTATGTGACAAAGGATATCAAATGAATTTTGAGAAAAACAAATGTTTTGCATATAATTCTGATGGAATAAAAATATTTGAAGGATATAGAAAAAGAAATGTATACTTAATTACTCCATCTGATATGAATGTTGAATGTTGCTTTTTGTCTATGACTGATAGCATTTATGTATGGCACAAAAAATTAGGACATGTAAATTTCAATCATTTGGAAAAATTATCTAAAAAGGATATTGTTGTTGGATTACCTAAAATCAATATAAGGCATGATGTTAAATGTTCAACTTGTTTAAAGAACAAAATGGTTTCAATGTCACACAAAAGTATAAATATGATGACAACTAAAAGACCACTTGAACTTTTACATCTTGACTTATTTGGACCTACTAGAACATTGAGTCTAGGAGGAAGCAAATTTGGTCTTGTTATAGTGGATGATTTTTCAAGATATACATGGGTATTCTTTTTAAAGTATAAATCAGAAACTTTTGAGACTTTTCAAAGATTTGCTAAACAAATACAAAATGAAAAAGGTTTTTCTATTATTTCTTTAAGAACTGATCATGGTACAGAATTTGATAATGCATCATTTATATCATTTTGTGAAGAACATGGAATACAACATAATTTTTCTGCTCCATATACACCTCAACAAAATGGGGTAGTTGAAAGAAAGAATAGAACTATTCAAGAAATGACACGTTCTATGTTAAATGAAAGTAATATAGCTAAACATTTTTGGGCTGAAGCAGTAGCAACTGCATGCTATATTATGAATAGAGTATATATTAGATCTCATACTACAAAAACATCTTATGAATTATTTCGTGGTAGAAAACCATCCGTTTCATATTTTCATGTGTTTGGTTGTACTTGTTATGTGAAAAAGAATTTACATAACCTTGGAAAATTTGATGAAAGATCAGATGAAGCAATTTTTCTTGGATATTCACAACATAGTAAAGCATATCGTGTGTTTAACAAAACAACAAAAATAGTTGAAGAATCTATAAATGTGAGATTTATTGACGTAAAAGATGATGTTGATGATGATGATGTTATTAGTATTAAAACTAATGATGTAAATGAGAAGAAGGTTGATACAGCTGATATACATGAGTCTGCAAATCAACAAAAATCTGCTAAGACAGAAAGTAAGACAAAAAGTCAGACCGACAGTCAGACAGAAGGTAGGACAGAAGGTAAACAGAAGGTAAGACAGAAGGTAAGCAAAAATTAAATTTAATACTCCTGAAAGTTCAAAGGGTTGGAGATATAAATCTTCACATCCATCAAGTTTAATTATTGGTATATTGATTGTGGAACTAGAACTAGATCTGAATTACAAGAACTTGAAAATCATTTTGCTTTGATATCTGAAATAGAACCAAGTAACATAGATGAAGCATTGAATGATGAAAATTGGATAAATGCTATGCATGAGGAATTAAATCAATTTCAAAGAAATAATGTTTGGAATTTAGTCCCTAGGCCTGAAGATAAATCAATTATAGGAACTAAATGGGTATATAAAAATAAATTAGATGAAAATGGTAAAATTGTTAGAAATAAAGCAAGACTTGTAGCTAAAGGATATTCTCAAGAAGAAGGAATAGACTATGATGAAACTTTTGCACCAGTAGCTAGATTAGAAGCAATAAGATTATTACTTGCTTATGCTTGTTATAAAGATTTCAAATTATATCAAATGGATGTAAAGAGTGCATTTTTGAATGGCTATATTAAAGAAGTATATGTTGAACAACCACCCGGATTTGAAGATCATCTTAAACCTGATCATGTTTTCAAGTTAAGAAAGCTTTGTATGGTTTAAAACAAGCACCAAGAGCATGGTATGAGAGACTTAGTGAATATCTCATAACTAGTGGATATCAAAGAGGTGCTATTGACACAACTTTATTTTTGAAATATTACAATGATGATATAATTGTTGTGCAAATATATGTTGATGACATAATTTTTGGATCTACTAATGAAAAGTATTGTCAAGAATTTGCAAAGCTTATGCAGGCTGAATTTGAGATGTCCATGATGGGAGAATTAAATTTCTTTTTGGGATTACAAATCAAACAAACAAAGGATGGAATCTTCATTCATCAAGAGAAATATACCAAACAAATTCTGAAAAAGTTTGGATTTGAGAACTCAAAAGAAGCTGCTACACCAATGAGTTCATCTATAAGGTTAGATGCTGATTCTAAAGGTAAGAAAATTAATGAAAAACTTTATAGAAGCTTAATTGGTTCTTTGTTGTATTTGACTGCATCTAGGCCAGATATATTGTTCTCTGTGTGTATCTGTGCAAGATTTCAAAGTAGTCCTACTGAAACTCATTTAAAAGCTGTGAAAAGAATTTTTAAGTATATTGCAGGTACTGCAAAATTAGGAATTTGGTATCCTAAAAATGAAAATTTTGAATTAATAGGATATTCAGATGCTGATTATGCAGGATGTAAGGTTGATAGAAAAAGCACTTCTGGAACTTGTCAATTTTTAGGAAATAAATTAATTTCTTGGTCTTCCAAGAAACAAAATTCAGTTGCTTTATCTACAGCAGAAGCTGAATATGTCTCAATAGGAAATTGCTGTGCACAAATTCTTTGGATAAAACAACAACTACAAGATTTTGGTTTGCATTATAAAAATATTTCAATAAAGTGTGATAATACAAGTGCAATCAACTTAACAAAAAATCCTGTGCATCATTCTAGATCTAAGCATATAGAAATTAGACATCATTTTATTAGAGATCATGTACAAAATGGTAACATATGTATTGAGTTTGTCTCAACTGAAAATCAATATGCTGATATTTTTACAAAACCGTTGGATAAAATCAGATTTGAATTTCTCAGAAATGAGGTTGGAATGTGTTTTCCTTTTTAAATTATTTTATAATGATAATGTTACAAACGATTTTTTTTTAAAAAAAAAAAGGGAAATAATTTCATGATGGGCGGCATTTTTTTAGCCTCTTCGTATCCCACCTACACCTTCTTTTCCCTCTCAAAAACAACTATCTTTCTCTCCTCTGACATTCTCAACTCTCTCAAATCGAAACCCTAAACAATGGCAAGAAAATCCTCACGTCTCCTCTCGAAAGGTTTCAAATCCAAGAAAATTACAGAGGAAATAAACATTGAAGAAACTCAGTCCATCTCAGAAAATCATGTAGAAACCACAACTAAAGATGGAACTCTACGGGAATCTCGTTCAAAGGAAAGAAACGATGAATCACAAACTGAGAAGCAAACAACTGTGGATCCTCAACAGGCTGAGGAACGACAATCTGAAGGCCCCATGCTTGAGTCAGAAGATGACTCAGAGCATACCGTCTCTCAAGAAGAACGAGTGCAAACCCCAGCCAAAAGAAAAAGGGGAAAGAAATCCTTGATTTCTTCTTCACGGTTGTCGAAAAAGGTAAGAGAATGTTCTTACATCGATTTCAAATTCTTTTCGAACAATGGCTTTTATTGGAATCATTGGCTGAATAGGATTGGATGCAAGAACATATGTCATGTTCTTGATGTAGTTGATGAAAGGGTCATAAAGGAATTTTATGAAAACTTGTCTCAGTTAGAGGATTTGTCTTTAAAATCTAGAGCGGGAGGCAAAGTTATTAAGATCACAAGGAAAGATCTTCTACACTGCTTTGAGATGAAGGACATGCAAGATGATAGAAAAATATTGACACTGTCTAGGAATGCAATATTTCAAGAATTGAATGATGGGGTTGGTAGTTTTAAAGAGAAGGATATCTTTTCAACTGATTTTGAATTACTTATTCGGTTGTTACATAAAGCTGTTGTAGATTGTATTTTGCCAAAGAATGGTAGTACAACAACCATTTCAATCGAGGAAGCTATGATTGTTTTGGCAATGAAAAAGAACTTAGAAATAGATATACCCACCATGATTTTGAAACACATATGGAGAACACGAAGAAACAAACCCTATGGAAATGTTTTAATGAAATTTTTTAAATACAAGAATGTTACCTTGTCCCAAATGTTACACCTACAGTCGGTTTAAAGAAATTTGGAGAAACAAATTTGAAGAAAATGGGGATTCTTGTATCTGAAAAACTGTGGTTTTCGAAAGATGGTGCTTGGTATAGACATTCTAAGTTTAGTAAATTTCGATTTGATTGGGAAAAGATAAAATCCTTGGCTGAAGGTAACTGCTTCTAGATTCAGAGAATGGGACAGAAAGTGAGGCAGAGGATATTGCAGAAGATAGAGAGAAGAATTTATCTTCTAAAAATACTGGAAAAGAGAAGATGAAAAGCAAGAAAAGAAATCATATCGTGTTCGCACTGGTGGAAAGTTTGAGATTAGGGAAGGTGATACTAGGTTGATGACAGTGAGTCAGAGAGTGACTCAGAGGATGTTGTTCCTCCACCTCCAGGAGAGACTTCACGATCAGGCCTCCAATCTGCTTTATTAGGTCTCATTGATAAGAAAATCAATGATTTGAAGAACACTTTAACAAAATCTATTCTTCAAACTATTGATTTGCAGCAAAAAGACGAGTCCCAGCATCTTGACCCACAACAGGACTCACATCCAGAGGTCGTCATGGATGATCTACCTCCTGAGAACTTTGATCCAGCTGTTCCTCTCACTACCAGTGACCCACAACTGTCTTCTCAAATTCCACCCTCTGAAGCTTTGAATCCACAACCAGAAGAAAACGTGCAGGCTCCACCTGATGAAGGGATCCAAGCTGTTACTGTTGAACATATTGAACCAATTCCCTCTGCAGATTTGGAAGCTCTTCATAAGGTTGCTGAGGATATTCTCACTTTAAACAAAACTCAAAAACCTGATCAGCCAACTCAATCACAACCTCAATCATCTGTTCCTCCTCCAAAGACTTTTCCTCAAAGGAAAAAACAACCAGCCCGCAAGACAGTAATAACTAGGCAATCAAAGAAAAAATGATTTACATTTTTTTGTTTTCAGAACTCCTTGAATATGTCTGTATTTTGATATTTCAGACTCTGCACATTTTATTTTTCAAACGCATGAATGTTTACTTTTGGCATATTCTTAAGGGGAGCATTTATTTTCTTAATGCTGGTTTCTTTGATGCTAACAAAAAGGGGGAGACAAATAAACAAAATCACTAGATATTTTGGTTCTTTTGGATAACTCTTTTGGATAATAAAATTTAGGACACTTGCTTTTTCAATCTTTTCAATCTTTAAATGAAATGAGAATGCGTGGCGTTCAAAATTTCTGGATGAATATGTATGAATGTGTAATTTTTATTTATTTTGTTTATATATGGGTTTTGTTATCATCAAAAAGGGGGAGAATGTTGGTTTCTCTCAATCAAGGATTTTGATGATAACAAAAATTAATGAAATAACGATTATTTTGAGTATGTTTTATCAGAAAGTTATCCAGAAAGTTTATTCAAGAGGATTCAAATATTTATGATAAGTCAGAAGCTTAGGCAGAAGGAACATCTATTATGAACAAAGGAAAAATG
This sequence comes from Combretum micranthum, assembly GCA_024138025.1. Lineage (NCBI taxonomy): Eukaryota > Viridiplantae > Streptophyta > Magnoliopsida > Myrtales > Combretaceae > Combretum > Combretum micranthum. Next base: position 675,019 of record JAMXBD010000270.1, on the reverse strand, counting down.
ATAAGTCAGAAGCTTAGGCAGAAGGAACGTTAGCTATGAACAAGTACACAGATGAAAGGCAGAAGGAATGTCAGAAGATACGATATGAAGAAAAACAAAATATTTATATGAAGACCTAGCTCCAATGATTAAATATATTTGGGAAATATATCTAATCTGTTCCACAAAAGTTGGTTCATAATCCACAGGGTATTTTTTTTTTAAAATAAGATGAGGAAGTTTAAGTAATTTGAAAATTAATTTGGGATAAGATTATGCAAGTAATGTTCGGATATTTTTTAATACATATACAAGATTTCAGGAGCTTGTCCGAAGTCAGAAATTCATGAAACAGAAAAATAAATATCCCAGGCGTGATACTTTGAACAGATTCAAGACGTGATCAACAAGAGGAATGTTTGAAATTGTTTGTTTGAGATATTCATGCAAGATTGTAGAGATTTGAAGTTATCTCACTCTCGAGGAAGCTTATCAGACGATTCAAAATTCAAATCCAGATGAGGATAGACTTGAAGAGATATTGTACTCGACATATCCGGAACAAATCTTCATTTTTGCGAGAAATCTGGAAAACAAGTTAATCTGGAACGCAGCAGATTGTTTTCAAGTGTTGAGAAGAACAAATATATACGAACAACTTATAAATAGAGGGCAGAACGTAGAACAAAAAACGAGAATTAAAAAGTATTCAAGAGCGAAATTACTGTCATTATTTTCATTGTTCTTCGTATTGTTCAAAAACCGTCGAGGACCTTTACTTTATTCTCCTCAGATTTTGATAAATTTTTTAGTGATTGTGAGTTGCAAGTAGGCTCAGTAGATTGGTTGTTGAGAGAATCAAGCTGAGTGAATTGTGAACTTCTTGTAACTATTCTTATTTATTGGATTAGTGGAACAATACCGGTGTGGATTACCGGTGACCCTGGCTTGGAGCTAGAAGAGAGGATTGACGCTCAAGGCGGAACCTCTATAATTCGTTTTGCATTTCTCTCTTACTCATCTCTCTTTAATTTGTGTAATTTTAATTTGTTTTATTGCATTTGATCGTCAGTCAGAAGGTTAATCAGAGAGTGTTGTTCTTATTGTTCTTGAGTCAGAGAGTTGGTCAGAAGGTTCCGAGAAGAAAGTTTTCAAACTATAGTTTAAATATTCGTGAGATTATTCATATAGGATAATTTTGGTTTATTATTTTTAAAGAAGTTTTTCATCAAATTCATTTATTTTATAAAGATCAAAAGCCATTTTATTAGTATAACCAAGTGTGTGAAAATTTGGTCAAAATTTTTATTATAACCAATTCACCCCCCCTCTTGGTTATCATTTCGGGACCAACAGTAATTCGTATTGCAAGCGTGTATCAAATTCAGGATATATCATCAAAAAAGATTTAAAAGATAATAATCCTCAAAATTATACTCATATTTTTTGTTGATTTTCATGATCTATCTAAAGATTTTATTTACTAATCATCCAAAATTAGATCCTAAAATTTTATTTACTAGTTCATTTTTTATTTATCATATTATCATATACTAATATGAGTTATGACATGCATATCACTACACACACACAAATATATATATATATATATATTCTCTTTTTTCTTTCCTTTTCTCTTTTTTTTGTTTTGTTTTTTTTTTCTGATTACGTGTACATATACTTATAATATTAGTAAATAAACAAATAACTTAGTAACAAAATTAAATTAGAAGGAATAGTAAGACAAAACAATAAGATGGATTAGGCACTGCAGACGAACAGAATCAAACCTTAAATCCTTGAAATTAAACACGGGACAAATCTAGATTTGGATCTTTCTATGTGGAACAAATCATATTGGAATTGATATGTCTCCTTACGTGTAAAACTCAACAAAAGTTAATGTATCCTCTCTCTCTCTCTTCTGGTGTGGGTCTAATTTGGGGTATGGAATCGCAGGCCGGATTCTAAATGGTGGTCTGGTGGCTAGCGGCGGTCATGATTTGGAGTCTTAGTGAGGATTTGATTAATGGGATATTTGGATTTTTGGTAGTGCTGAGTTCGGATTTAGTTAGAGGTTCCGTTAGGAGGTTGATCTGGGTTGATGGTTTAGGTTTGGAAGGAACATGCAATGGTGAAGGCTAGGATTGGGGTTCTGATGGTGGTTTGAGTTGTGATAGCGGTGGTTTCCGCGATGGGGAAGTGAATTGTTGGGTTTGTCGATGGAGGTGTTTCAGGTCATGCATGGTGTTCTGAGTGGTGGATTCAGAGTATGGTTAAGGCGGAAGAACGTGGTGGAGGTCATAGTCGAGTTTGGTTGCAAAGAGAAGTCAAGAGTTTTTGTCCGAATTTATTTACTGAATTCCGACCTAGGTCTTTTTTTGGAGTCGAGATCTTGTTGTATCTTATACGAGCATATAAGGAAGGCGGAAGGCCAAGCGTGGCCATTAATGGCCGACGTTATGGAGTTTGAAAGGTCGGAGAAGGGGAGTTACAAATTTAAAGTGTCGGGGGTTATGAAATTTTAATCGAATTGAAACGTTTGATTTAAAACACATTAAGAACCCAATTTAAGTTTTAGAATCTACTTTTGATCTCCTTAGCCGACAAAAAGAGCTCATAACGAGCTCGTTCAAGCTCTCTGGGCTCAACAATGGCGGACGATTAGGAGAAGGAAGACAATGCATGTGTGGCACACGAGCATAAGTGCTCAAACTAGCGCGTGCGAAATCCCCCCATTGCAGTTCGTGAGGATCGAAATGCCTTAACCAACTAAGCCATTTGGCTTTATGAGTAATATGCCCACTAAAAATAAACTTGAATCATCTTAAGCAAGCTAAATATAATTTCAATAAAAATAGGGCAAAATTAATACGGGTTCAAGTAGACATCGGCACAGGGCGGTTTCGAACCGCGAACCGTCCCTGACGGTTCCTTACTCGAGAATCGCCCCGTCGGGGACGGTTATGAACCGTCGAAGGACCCGTCGGAACCGACAGGTCTTAGCGGTTCGTTCATATGGAACCGGCGGTTCAACCGGTTCCGACCGGTCATATATAGAAATTAAAAAAAAAAACACAGAACAGGAATCAATTGAGGAAGGGGATTGAGGCGCATGGGAGGGGCGGTTCGCACAGACTGAGGTACTGAGTCATGAGGCAATGGGCGGGTTCGTGACCCACTACGGGTGGAATTTGGTGCTAGAAGCGGTCTGCACCGAGGTGCTGATGGTTGGTTAGCCGCTTTACACGGAGCAAAGGTACAATAAGGTGATGATGGTGGAGGAAATAAAGATTGGTCAGTCGATGGATGAGATGGAAAATGGGTTTGTGTGTACGAGTGAAGTGGAGAAACGAGTTAGAGAGTTGATGGACTCGGAGGCAAGTGACTCAGGGAGAAAAAGGACTCTTGCAATGAAGGAAGAAGCTAAAGCTGCTTTAGGTCCAGATGGGACTTCTTATGTGACAATGAGTAAGCTGGTAACCTTGTGGAAAAATGTAAATTGATAAGTAAATATATCGTTATTACTATCGATGGATTTCAACGGTGGTTATACCCATCATCTATAAAATAACTCAAAGTATAGTGTAATTAATTCTATAATAGACAAAATAAATAAATAAATGGTATTAGTATTATTGTTGTTGTCGTCTTCGTCGTATATTTCTTTTTCAACATATTTTCAATAACATGCGTGTGGACTAATAAAAAAAAAAAGAAGAAAGAAAAACTTAGTTTACGGTTCGTGTGGAACCACAACTAAAACTGTCAGAATCGACGGTTCCGTGGAACCGTGAACCGCCCCGACTCTGGCGGTTCCGGTTCGGGTCTGGAACCGACCCGAACCATGCCGATGTCTAGGTCCAAGGTCTAACGAATTATAAATTAAACCCAAAGCATCATAAAATCAATAGTAAGTCCAAAACAAATTTTCCTAAATCTTTTCTCTTTTTCTAACATTTTTTCATTTTAATTTAAAAAAAAAAAACTTATTTACTAAAAGGATGGGGTTTTCGAGTTTTTTTTTTTATTTTTTAATTTTTATATTCTTTTTTTAACTTTGTAGTTTTTGTTCCTTTTTGTTATTTTTTTAACTTAACTAATATATATATATATATATTTTATAATTTTCAATTTTTATTGTATTTCCTAGTTTTTTTTTTTAGAATTTTTCATTTTTTTTATGTCTTTTTTTTTTGTACTTTTACTTCTTTTTTACGTTTTAAGGAGGGCAAAAATGGGGTGTCAACAGCTGCCCCTCTTTATGATGGAGTTTGACAAAACTCTACGATAAAGATAAATAGACACTATTTTGCCAAAAACCTACACTTGGCGAATCAGACTACAAAACTCCATCTTGATAAGTGGGGGTTTTTGAAAACTTTACATCCTGAAAAGATTATTCTTTTGTGCCTTATCAAGCAGAGATAAAGAATATGCACTCTGAAGGGAAAAAGGTTTTGCACTCCGAAGGGAAAAGATTATTTAGCACTCCAAAGGGAAAAAATTTATACCCTAAAGGAAAAGAATATGCACCTTAAAGGGAAAAGAATATGTACCCTAAAGGGAAAGATTTTACACCCCAAAAGGAAAACTTTGCACCTTGAAGGGAAAGAATATGCACCTTGAAGGAAAAGATTTTATACCTCGAAGGAAAAAGATTATTTTACACCTTGAAAGGAAAGAATATGCATCTCGAAGGAAAAGATTTTGCACCTCGAAGGAAAAAGATTTGCACCCCAAAGAGAAAGATTTACACTTCAAAGGAAAAAGACTTACACCCTAAAGGGAAAGATTTAGAACTCGAAGGGGAAGATTTTGCACCACGAAGGAAAGATTTGCACCCTAAAGGGAAAGATTTATACCCCGAAAGGGAAAATTTACACCCCGAAGAGAAAAAGATTTTCAAACAATTTGAGAAAAAGGAGTTGCCAAATTCTATACAAAGGCAATTTTGTTAAAAGAAATTTGTTATTTGTTCTGATTCCATTGGGGAAAATTGTATTGATAAGCTTTGAGAAGTTCACTCATTGGGGATATACTTTCATTACACTTTACTGAATCATGTTATCTCATTGGAGATATAAGGCAACATTCACTGAGGAGACTAAATTGATGTAATGTGATAGAGTTTAACGTACCTACTCGGGTAGAGGGAATTGTGCCCATTCTAGTTGCTCTTGTTAATTTTGCAATAATCACTTGAAGGTCAAATTCCAAGCTAATTGGGTACCAACAATGTAACTCGAGATTCTTAACACTAATCTTGAATTGCATCCTTTTAGCATTAAGCTGAATATCATTCCCTTAATGTTGGAGTTCATGACAAGAAGTTCACTGACTTTCAACTTCAAGCATTTCAAGCATAACAAGTTTAATAATCATTTTAATTCACTTACACGGAGTGGATGATCTTCACAATGATCTTTTCAACTGGCAATTCAATGTATGATCTTCACATTTTCTTGTTTCAAAGGTGTCACAGGTTTGGCACCTTCTAATCTTTTCAACTATACTTGAATAATTTTTTTCCATTCTTTTAATTAAGAGCTTTTGTTGGGATTTATTGCAAATCATACTGCTTAAATTGTTCTGAAAATTCTGTATCAAATGTCTGCTGCATAAATTTAGTAACCTTGTAGGTGACCCCCATCGGGGAGAGTGATCCTTTTCATAACTGACAACGAGAGGGGTTAGTCCATGCCACAATAAAAGTCCCTTTTTGAGATAAGAAGCTTAAGTAAAATAGAGTCACGCAAAAAGTGTGCGTGTGTGAGGTTTTGTGAGAGTGAGATTTTGTGAGGATTTTCAAATGTGAAGGGTTAATCGACTTACTGGAAGGAAGAAGGAGGCAAGATGGTCCATCACCATTAGTCCTTTTTTGATATCGTTTTCATTCACAACAAATAAAAATATAACAACAAGTAGACAAACTTCCAGAACATCAATATATTTCATTCAAGGATAATAAAGCTTTACAACATCTGCATTTACAAGATCTCTCAGAGTTGACACATCCATTTCAGCTAATATTAACCCCATATCATGGCTTTTTGGACTACGTATTGTCCTTCATAATTTAGAGTGAACTTCCCTTTAGGATCCTAAGCATTTGGCAACATGCTTGTTGTTAGTTTTTAAGTGTTGGAGTTTTATAAAATATAACTTTTCAAAATTTATGAAACTTATTGGTCCGGTACAATTTCGTTAGCAACTACCAATAGTAATGGCAAGTATACTTACCGAAGTAGTGTAAAAAGAATTAGGTTGAATCCAAGGGAATGGTGCACTATAACAAAATGAGCCTTTGGCTACATTTAATAAACGTGGTTAGAAAAATTTTTGCTCACGTTTTTTTACATATAGCCTATAGACGTCGCCAAAGGTCCATCGTAGATTTCATAGGTAACATTAAAAATTTAAACGTCACTAATATAAATTTGACAGCTAAATACACTTTATTGGGCCACATTTAAACATGGCATACTATCATGTATTGGTCACACTATGTATGGCTATATATGATTAATCCGTATCCCACCAAATAAAAGGAGGGAAATTTATGATCGGCGATGTTTACACGTGGGTAAATATTTTATTATCGATGTTTAACCTTAACCATCACAGCTTGAATAAGCTTTATATATGTTCGTTGGACAAAAGTGGCAATTTAGAAATGTGACAAATCTCCTAATTACCGCAATTTAAAAGTTGTAGTACATAATTTACATTGAAAATAAAACAATCAATCATACGTACATTCCATATGGTTAAACCACGTAAAACTAAAATAGGCTAAGAACACAAACATTGAAAATTTACATTGAAGAAAATAATTGATTTTTTTTTCAGCATATAGTCCCATTTTCGCTACTTGTATGTAGTCTTCTTCTAGTTGTAGTGCATAATTTATATTGAAGTGCATTTATGGTATATTAGTTTTCAACATCAAGCCTTTACAAAAGTCGTGACTGAAACAGAGTTGTCCATCACCAGCAAGCAAAGTATCCATCTAACAGTAACATGCAATATTTCAATCTCAAGGCATATTTAATGTTGTCCATCACAAGCAAGCATGTCCCTTTCATTGTGAAAGCAACCTGATGCATTATGATTACCTAACAAATGGCACTAGCTAGATTGATATTCGAAAGTTACCTTGAGCTCGTAGCTATGATTACCCAGATGATTCATTTCAAGATTTTCTACATAAGGAAAGGAAACCCTAGGTTGCACCATCAAAACAAATGGCACTACCTGATTTGATATTACTTAGAACATGTTTAAGTTCAATTAAAATAAGAAAAATAGAGCATAAACAAACCCAGAACAAAACCATAATCCTTCTCTCAATCGTGAGTCGTGAATCTCTCCCTCTCTCTAACCATAACACCAGCCACTGCTCGAAACACTAATGACTACCCTAACCCTTTAACCATCGAGACCACCACCGATCACATCCCTAACCTACTCCAAAACAGCTACTGACAAGGTGACAATACTACCAACAACCAGTCCAAACAAATCCGGAACCGAACCAACCCTCATCGAACAGGAGCAACCACCGAGAACAATCAACCCTATTATTATTAGATTAGATATATCACAACACTATTATTATTATTATTATTAGGAAAAGAAAACATGCTTAACTCGAACTGAGGTGTGTGAAGGGAAAAAAAATTCCAACCAGTTGAGATTTGGGTACTGGTGGCAGGGAAGTCAGGTGTCATCATCTGATGGCGACCCAGGTGGAGGAGCTGTGTTAGTTGGCCATAGAGGAGGCCGATGACACATCCTATGCAGCGGTTGGTAGTCAAATCCACCAAAGGGTGGTGTTCGAAGGAGAGAGAGGTTTAGCAGCGGTGGAGGCTTGCGTCGATGGCCTTCTGGTTGTTGTCGACAGCAACCAACCACTAGGACTTTAAGATTTCGACTTGCTAAAACTCCTATGGTAATTAATTTACTTGAATTTCCCTATATCACAAGAAATAAACACATCAAACCAATGAAACCTTAACTTGAAATCATAAATTTGAATTCACAATTGAGAGATTAGAGCAAATCGTGAGACCATTATGATGGGAGTGGGGTCTGGTGGAGATGGAGGGTGATGAGATTGAGAGTCAGGAGAGAATGCACAAAACAAAAAAAAAATTGAAAACAAGGAACTAAGGAAGACAAGGGGTGGGGGGGTGTTGTTGGGAGTAGGGTTTGGGTGGGAATAAGATGGAGAAACTAAAAAGTGCCCTAAAGTAAAAACTAAAGAGTAAAGTGTGGTCTAAACTTTACGTCAGGCCAGTCCACGGTGGTGCTTTTCTTTTTTTATTTTTCTAATAAACATATACCTAAAAATGGCTGGATTCTAATGAAGGGTTTTTATTTTAAGTTTATTCAAAATTTTAAATAAAATAATAATAACGAGTGAATATTAATAAATAATATTAAGATTAACTTAATTAAGGTCCCCCTCTTTCCGCCCCTCCTTGTATAATCCTACATCCGCCCTTGTATACCATATTACTACTTACTACACAATGTAAAATTGGTGGACTTGGAAAAACATGTAGATTACGAACACAGTTGCAAATATCATAATTTATGTGGCAATGTATTTGGTTATTTTTTAGAGAGAGAGAGAGCTAATAAGGTTAAGGCGGGTAGTTTAGGAGTTTGCAAATCTTATATCAGGACAGTCGTGGATATAATGAAACATTGTAAGGTTTTTACCTGTTTCAATAATCCTATTGATGCTAATTCAGATTTCACATGATGTGTCTTAAATCAACACGTATTATTATTCATATCACTTATATCAGTAAAAGTCCTCATTATGCGATATGTTTGTATTCTCACTTTTTTTTCTTCCAATTTTTTTTTAAGAGTTAGATGATGATTTTATTGGAACTTCCTCACATGTTTCTGATGACTTTTATAACTGGAAACTTGCCTAATAAATTCTCATCACTCCCTTGGAGCAGAAGCCTGTATTGCAGGCCAATAAATGAATATTCTGAAGTCTGAACAAACAATAATAAAAAGACATTAATTTTTCTTGTCCCACACAGCGATTTCTTATTGCATATGATTTGATTCGATTTATTTCCAAACTCTCTTATTCTTACAAGGTCACAACCACGCCTGCAACTTGGATTTTAATATTGGTCATGTTTAGGGATGTAAGCGGACGGGTTTTTATAGGGTACCCGATCCATCTAATCCGATAAATACTCTATAGGGTTTAGGATGGGTTTGGGATCAATAATTTAACCCTATAGAGTTTTGGGATGGGTTTTAGGACAAGCATAAAACCTGTTGGGAAGTCCGAACCCGTTTAAATATATAAATATATATTATGTTTAGCCTTAGTTTCTGAAATTAACCAGCTATGCTCCATTAATTGTAAAACTATTTTTTTCCTTTTTTATTAAATCATTTAGAAAAAGTAAAAACCTAAGGCAGTAGACTAATACTTTATGGTCTTCTCTTTCAATCTTGATCTTGGCTCACTCTTGTCAAATTCAAGCCTCTCACTCACATTGCCGTACTGTTTCATTCAATGATTTTCTTCTCATGAAAATTATTGGGATTTTATAAAGAAGACTGCATAAGTAATTATAAGAGTTTTTTTCTTGGCCTATTAAGTGGGAACGGATCGAAAATAGAAAAAGATGAAAAAAAAACATTTATGATGATGTTTTTAAATATTTTATTATGTAATGATTCTAATTTTATATCGGGTTCGGGTTTAGGTACCCTATAGGGTTTGTCTAGTGGGTTTTGAGTTCATGGACAAAAACACTATAGGGTTTGAGATGTTTTGAGAATCCTATTAGGTATCGAGTTCAGGTTTTAGTATACCCGTCTCGGTTGCATTCTTAGTCATGTTGAGCTCCATCAACGTAACATAAGAATTACAGAGTTGAACGAGTGAAGCAATTCGTAAACTGTTGAGTTGAAACTTGAGTTCTTGTTATTTAAATAATTTAACCGAGGTAAGTTTGAATTTCATAATATTTAAGTTAATTAACATGCTACGATTTAAAGCCCATAGTAATTTGGTTTTTCAAAATTAAAAATATTATTAAATATAGTTTCCTTAATAAAAAAAATAATAACTTAGTAAAACAATAAACAATAATTCCCTGCTTGCTAAAAATATAAATATTTTTATTTCGGACATCAAAGTATCATAATTGTTCCCTTTTCAATTGTTTTCCTTTTTTTTTAATGGTTACAATAACACAACTACTAAAACTATTACAACACGGGATTTGAACTCGATACCTCAATGACAAGGATCAAGATGGGATACCACTAAACTAAAAGACCATTGATAATTGTTTTCTTTTTAATTTGTGAGACATATTAATATTGTCACCTTCAGATTACATGTATTAAAACATGATAACTATCTAACTAATCATATGAAGTATATTAAATTATTTCCGTTTTGGATTATATTTAAAAAATGTCAGTTTTGGTTCAGAGAGGGAAAAAAAAAAAGAAAGAAAGAGAGAGAGTGAGAAAAAAAATTCTAATATTAGATAAGCATTTTATGAGAAAAATTGCATTTTAAAAAAGATCATCTTTATACCTAAAATGCTTCATAGAGTTATTAACTACCCCAATTGACAAAAAGAATAACATTTTTACTTCGTTCTTAAGTATTTTAAAAAGGAATTCTTAAATTTTTAACCTTATTTGCGATGATATATTAGAGATCGTTTAGATTTTTCACCCTCTATGCTTTATCTGTAATTTGTTCTATACCAAATTTGTACCTATTTGAAGCTTGGCACCTTATGAAATGTTTTATTTACATTTTATCCATTTCTATAATTATGATAAAAGTAATAATTGAAGCATGAAAATTGTGATGCGATAATTCAATTATTTTTAAGATAAAAAGGTTTAGATTGCAAATAAAAGCAACTCTTAATTGGTACTTATGTGAAAATGAATGAATTAAAAAATAAATAAAGATCAATTAAGTATTTGATTTGAAAGATAAGCATATTCATACTTATATATTTATCTTTGTGTGTGCGTGCGTGTGTTTTATTATTATATTATTTTAACTTTTGCTAAAAACGACATTGGAAGGATAACAAAGGAACTAAAAAGGAAAAGAAATTTTAAAAGGAAAAAGAAAAAACAATGACATGCACATAGGCAAAAGAAAAACTAAAACCTAGCATCATCTCTACAGAGAGCCAATAATTAAACAAGGAATCAGCCATATTCAGCATAGACGTCCCCTGGGACTTAAACGTGTCAAAAACCTTGTTAAAGATGTCTCAACAAATAATTTGATGGATTATATTTTTTTTCCTTAATTTCTTTTAATGTATATAATAAATAATTAAAATTATCTCGTTCTTTAAAATTTTATAATATTATGTTATTTTTTATAATTTTAACCATTAATTCCATATAATAATATCCCATCTATTTCCTCAATTGATATATTCACTACGAAAAATTTTAGCTTTGAAGATAAAAATTTTATTTTTAAATATAAATTTCTGTTTCAAAAATCATTATGATTAATTCTATTTGTAAAAATACAACTTTTTTTATCAATTTTTCATCCATAAATTTCTGTGCCAAAATGTCAGTTTTCTTATATTGATATGCTATATTTAATATAAGCTATTATTAACCACAATCCATATATTATCTTTTTTTTTTTTTTTTCTTTCTTCTGCCGACAATTCAATGCAAGCGAATTTTCAATTTTTAATTTTGATAGTTTTGCATTTCATCTTTGTCCTTATACATAAATGTGCCCCGGTCATGCCTTTCAAATGCATACTAATACTAAGAACCCTATCATCCATCTATTTCTCCTTCTTCCCCCCGGCCCCCAATTCAACATGAAGATCCATTACACATTGTTCCTCCTAGCCGCGGTGGTGGTACTTGTACAGCTTCCAGCTGATGAGGCGGCGGATTGCAACCCAACAGAGCTGAGTCCATGTCTATCGGCGTTCACAATAGGATCAGCACCGTCAGGGGAGTGCTGCAGCAAGCTTAGGGCACAGAAGCCATGTCTCTGCAGTTACATCAGAAACCCTAGCCTAAGTCAGTTTATTAACAGCCCTAATGCTAGGAGGGTTGCTTCCACTTGTGGTGTTCCCTACCCCAACTGTTAGGTCTCCTTGAAAAATAAAATTTTCAAGAGAGTAAGAATTAATCACTAGCTGATGTAACAATTATATTTGTATGCATTGCATACAGATCTATCAATCTTTCCAAGATTGTAGTTATGTTAATTAGAGAATGATATTAATGGGGAATCAAGTAGTTTATTTATTTAGTATATTCTTCTGTTGATTTTGCCACTGTTACACTTCTCAAATCTCAACATTTTATCAAAAGTATATTAAAAAATATAAAATAATTTTTAATTTGTTATTTTAACAAGTGTATCTATAGTATTTGTAAGTAAAGAGTAATTAGTAGGTAGATCGAAATGTGAGGTGCTAATTTGTATCAATCAAATAATTTTGACAATTTAATCACATATTTTTTTAATTATATATTTATCATAAATGCAAATATCTCTTGAACCTAATAATATAACTCAAGATAATATATTATAGAATATCATCATAAAATGCAATCCTTTTAAGAACTAGATTCACTTCTTGAAATATATATATATATATATATATAATCCTTGTATTATGCTTTAGGTTTTCTACTTTGTCAATAGACTTGCGGGTTCAACCATTAAATATGTGTTAAAAGTTAAAAAATATTAAATTTTATTATGTTCAATATTATAAAGAATATTTATTAAGTTGGATTAGGATATACAAAACCAATATAATGCATACATTAGAGAGTTAGAATATAGGTTTACATCTTATAATGAATATATTATAGAAAATAGAGATGGATATTGTATCACATATACCCTTCCAGCCTTCCTTGTTTAAATAGATTTAAAAAAAAAAATTAGAAGCAAAAATCTAACCAACTACATGGAATGAAACAAATTTCATGTTCCAACAAAACAGGTGAAGTAAGTTGAACTTTATTTGTGATGACATGGGGTTATTCCAAAGAAAAGACGTTTGATCCTGAATTTAAATAATTGTGACCTGTGAGCCGCCAGCGATTTTCTTTGCCTTTACTTGTGCAAATACCAAATAATAACTAAAACTAAAAGGCTTGGAATACCATCCGACAATAGTTAAAAAATTCTTTTGGTTTCGTCCAACCTTTATAATCTTGAACAAGAACGAGAAACATGGTGTGCCCAGCATAAAAAGCTTTATGCTGTGTCTGGAAAGAGTAAAAAACTAGAAAGCAGGAAGCTGGAGGGAAAAATTAGAGAGAGAAGAAAATTGAAGAAAAAATTTAAAATCTTTTTGTTGGAAAAGAAGGTAAAAAGAACATTTAGTCATATAATAAGGCTTTTTTATCAGAAGTTCTACGGTTACATCGATGATTATCTAACCATTAAAATAAGTATAATAGGTAATATAGTAAGTATCTAAGGATTCAATTATGATTGAGTATGAATCTAAGCCATTAAATGATTTATAAGATTAATCCCATCAAAAAATTTAAGGAAACCATAAAATTTTCTTTTGTTATAATACCATAAAAGTCTTTATATCTTCAAAATGTACATTTGTTTTAAGGGTAAAATAGTTATTTTCTTGTTTTCTCTAAACCGGAAAAAATTATTTTTGATAGGCCCAAGGAAAATTTCTTTCCCTAAATCCATCTCCTCCCCTCTTTTTCTCCTATTCCTAATAATGGAAAAGTGCTTCGTTTTTCCCTTTGAATATTTCCCCTCTCCTTTCTTTATCTCAACACAAACATGGTGTTAATCATCTTCTCAAAAGACTTTACATATTTACGTTAACCTTCATGCATGCACCTTTCCAATTTAATCATATACTTAATTGCACGTACATTTGTAAAATTTGAGGTAGCAAATGCCATATTAACTCATATACATATAAAATTATAAGCTGTGTTTTAGTGTATTTACCAACTCATGACTATTTGTTAATGTTTAACTTTATTTTTTAATTGATAATTAATTTTCAAGTAATATATACAATATTTTACCAAATATACGAAATACCCTAAATTACTTTTGGAATTTTTTTTCAAATTTATAAAGTTGAAAATATAAAAATAAAATCATTAATAAAATTTTTATAGATATATAAGATGCAATATAATTATAATAAGAAGTGGATACTATTAATAATTTAATGTTGATTTAATTAAGATTTGATGCTTAGTGCAGTCATATTATCCTACATCCAATGGTGCAATTCACATATTTTGAAACTGTCACGCCCCAGGGTACCTTAGGTGAGACAGTCCATCATACACAATAAAGAAGCATAGGAATGACCCATTATTACTCAAAAGCTTCACTTTTGTGCATAGCATATCCATTCCCAAGGTAGCATACAATACCCAATAAACAAATATATAATGGCAAAATAACACAAAGCCAATCCAATACCATATTACAACCATAAAGTTACAAGAACAATTTTATATTCTCACAACTAAGGTTTACAATAGAAGCTCTTAGGTCCATAGCCTACCTTACATGTTTATCAGTCTCCCAATACTAACCTGAGGAAATCCTTGCCCGGCCTGTACCATAGATAAGCTTATGACACCAAACTGTAAAGGTGTGAGCGAATCATAGCTTAGTGAAATATAATCCTCACTCTATACCAACAAGCAAGGCAACCAAGTTATTTAATGGCCCAAGCATATAATGTAGCAAACACATGAACATATGCATATATATATATATATATATATATAGTCGACTGATAACTACATATAGAATGGATTTACACCTTCCATATCAAGGGTCAGGGGGGAGCTCCATTACTGTCAGCTCCTGGGAAACTTGGTTTCAAGACCTGAACTATCAGAAAACTTGTTTAATCATACATATAAAATAGAGTTTAAGTATACATATAGTCCCAAAGTGAGTAACCTTAGGTAATGATACCGGCACAGTCCTAGACAATAAGCTATACCCCTAAATACATTCTAGTTCTTCAACACATCAAGAACAGGGTCCATGGTTTGCAATCGCAATCCATGCTAGCACCTCATCCAGTTCATTACGTGGCAATGACGGCCTTCGACATGTAGTATGCCAAGTGCGAAGTGTCTTGTTAATCTTAGTTAACCATTGTTATGTCCAATTAAATTTTACGACGAACTAGATCCACAGACACTCACGATATCTAATGAACTAATTAACATATCCAGAATTCATTACGATATATTATAAAGGTTTAGCATGCAATCACAACATGATGAAAGCACATACATTCCCCAATCCACATGCGATTCTAATTATTCATACAATTATAGTATCCTATATTATGAGCACCAATAGATATAGAGATCATAAGATATATACTCACTCTACCATTGCGCTCAACCGTCGTAATAGTCTTCAAGCAGTTCGTTATCAAAATTAGTCTCACCTAATTCAGCATAAAAATCCCACAGAAATAGCTTAGTAATCTATTCAAATGACTCTATTACAGAAACTCTAAGTTCTTCAACTTAAATTGCCTATAGCTTTTTTGTTTCTCATCCTTTTTAAACAAATGAATAGCCGATTCTACTTACTTTTGAGTACTATTTGTTGGTATACTTAGTTTTTTTCAAAGAAGATGACGAGCTTTGATTTAACCATAAACTTAGTGTTCTCATGACTATGTTCATAAGTTTTCACATTGTATGGGGTTACCAACAAACGTTAAGTAAGCTTTCACATGGAGACTAGTATCTTTGATATAGATTACTATAAACTAAAATTTAGAATCACTTACTCGAGATTGTGTATCAAGCGTGGCTTTGTTACTTTTAGGTTACAAGGCTAGCAAAATGAAGATCCAAAGGGAAGACAAGGTGCGGAGCAAATAGGACCTGGAAGTGTTAACAGAAACGCCAACTAGTTAGAGGTTCATGAAGCGAATCATGAGTAATTTGTTAAGTTTCTCACCTATGGAGTGTGAGGTTAGAGATCAGTCTTTTATCTTGTTTCCTTAGCTTCTTAATTGAAGTAATGAGTGAGTAGCAAAAGGTCTTCTTGGTGACAAAGTTTGACTGATGAGTGGCATGATAATGGATTAATAGTTTGCAGTGAGGAAGGTGGATTCCTTGTTAGCATACGTCTTATTAAAAAAAAGGAATTAGATGTCAAGATTATGTCATCACACAAGGAAAACTACGATGAGGCGTTTGAGAATCTTGATGGTCTAATTGGTTAGGGAAAGAGGGAAAATGCATACACGTTTTTTGAGAGAGTTGGTAGATTTATATTTATAGTTCATAGGTGAACATTTCCGGTCTCATTGCTTCAAGGTGAGGGAGACAGTAAAGGGTTAGATCGCGCTGAGGTGTTGCTTCGCATGTTATGTGATGTACTCCCCTTCGACACCAATTTTGGACCGCCACACGCATACGCTTGCCTTTGCTGGAAGAACAGAATCCAAGGTTAACGACCGGCAAACATGATATTGATGTTTTGTAGACACAAGGAATAAAACAGGGAATGGAGATTCTTCTTTGTTAGAGACTATGATAATGACAGAGATTAGGGGCTATTTCGCTGTCATTGATCCTATAAAGCAGCTGTCAAGAGGTCCATTTTTGTAGAATTTAGCTAAGGTAAGAACTGAACCTAAATAAATGAGTGAAATTCCCTAGCTTGATAGGTGTCCACGCAATTCATGACATGTTCCTAATTTGCACAAGATTCCTAGTAATTTGTAAATACCAAGGAGCAACGGCTAGAGAATCTTGGACGCACCACCAAGTGTTTTAGCAGGAATGAAACGTAGAAATCAGAGTCTTGAATAACTCTTACCCATCAGCTATCAAGGATTCGTTCCACTATGACAGCTTCTAAGATCTAGGCACTAACTCAAAGGAAATGTTGGTAAAAATGTCAGATATCAACATGCTGTCAGCCATAGAATCTTAATCACAGAAATTGAGGTGATTTGACAGGCGTGGGAGATGATTTTTATCCCTGCATTGACACCAACGTTTGAGTGTAGGGGAGTGTATCCAAGCCTGGCATTGTCCTTTTGGATTTGCTCTGCCATGAGAGTGTGAAAACAGCTGTCACAACTCCTCTTCTCTAGCTACATGCACCGTGACAACTCGAGTAATTGGTCTAGGAATGTTGAGCGGCTAATCCAAGGCTTGTCAGTTGTTTAGTCCAAGTGCTGAGATTCCCTGTTAATTCCGATCTTCAATGACCAACAATGGGCATGAAAACTTGCACTCCACAAGTATGCTTGATGAAAGCTTGACAGCAAGGATTGATTCTATTTTCCTTAGCTAAGCCTAAATGCTATGTCGTAGGCCTGCCAATCTCCTCCGAGGGGCACTTATTGGATCATGAATTCTCCATCGCTACAAGGTGAACAATCGAGAGGAAGCTACAACATCACAAGGAAAAGAAGACGTTAGCTGTTGGTTCGCATGATGCACAAGTCATGATTTTGGATGCTCTTAGGTGTTCCCTTGCAGCTCTATTGAGCGCTCTTGAGGCTCTGATGCTGGCTCCAGCAAGGCATGCACACACACTCCCACGCGTACGCACACACACTCGCACCAACTCATTCATGCATTTGTTATATTTCTGAACAGCCATAGAATATCTATAATAGCTCTATAGGTATTGATTATTGGTTCTAGAGTATTTTTGTCCAAAATTCCAACTTGCTAATTCGTGCAAAGTTCTAATAACTTGTTGAAATAGAGTAGGGAAATGTAATCAAGTTAAACTATGTGAGTTTGATTTTTTATTTGGAGTAAAAGGCTTGTAAAATTGGTAGAGAGGAAAATAGATTAAATTAGTTTATTCAAAAGTTAGTTAAAAATTATATGTATTACTTATGTTAATAGATAATTTAATTCATAGTTACTACCTAGTTAAACTAAAGGTATTACTAGTTGATTATGAAGCCCCTAAGGCATGATATTCATTTTTTTCCCCAAAACATGCAGTATGGTTCCTAACACGACTCACAAGGTTATTCGATTAATAAATTTAAATTTTTAGTCCACCATTTCTAGATTTACAACCACCAACTAAACCTCTAACCAAGTCAACTTCACAAATTGGTGCTTGAAAATTCAAGAGTTTTCACAAACCACTGGAATCTTAATATGAATATAGATTGTTACATGTCAGTTTTGCAAGGACTAAATAAAGTGAAATAAATTGGGTAATTAAATAATTATGCAGCATGAAAGAGACTATATCATGGTTCCACTATGGAAAGAAATTGGCCTAGCAAAGTTATAGATTGTTAGTTATTTAGTCAACATAACTAAATGATTAGTTAATAAATATAATATGCTTTCGTAAATGCTAAAAATATCTATTAAAAATAAAATAAAATTTAAACAACAGAGATTAAGATGTCTCTTTTACATTACAACAAATTATTCTTGTAGTATGGATTAACCTACAATATGTAGTATACTAATACTACTAGTAATAGTAAAATTTAAGTAAAATTTATAATAATAAAGTAATTTAAGTAAAATTTATAATAACCTGATTGAGTGTAAATTGGAAATAAGTGGTACCATAACATATAGAGGATAACCAACATTATTAAGGTTTTTATGGAGGGTTTTAACAAACTCTTTGCCAGCAAGGGTTAATTTACATAAACAAGGTATTGCTTCAAATGCATCATGTTCATGATGTGGTGATATAAATGAAGACATTCAACATGCTTTAAGAGATTATCATTGCATTGTTGATATTATTGAAGTCTAATAACTATCAAATCTAAATTACATGGGTTTCTTTGATTGGATTTCTATAAATTGTCCATTTACAAGTCGAAGTATTCTCAAGTTAACCCATCAAGGTGTTTCATATTTGCAATAATGTTATAGGTACTATGGAATTTAAGAAACAAATTAATACATCATCAGAAGTTCTTCAAAAGATATTCTAACTATAATCAAATTAAAATCTCACAAATTATGGGCTCATCTCAAAATATCAAAACAAATAAAGTATATTGAAAAAATCAACTTGCAATGGCTTCCTCCTATGCAAGGTTAGGCAAAATTAAACACAGATGCTTCTGTTAATCCGTTAACATCCATGGCAACTGCTGCTGGAGAATGGATCATTGGATTTGCAAAGAAAATTGGTTATTATATAATTTCTACTAAATTATGGGTATTAGCATATGGACTTATATTTTGTATTCTATATGGCCTCTTGAATGTTGAAATTAACATGGATTCTACGCTCAATATTCAATTATTACAATGCAAGGCAAATTATAAATTGAAATATCATAATGTTATTCATATATGCAGGGAAATGATATTGTAGCCCTAGCATTGCAAGCTAGTACATCAAGTCCTAGAAATGAATACACTTGTTGATTTAATGGCAAATTTTGTTGTGTTAATGAATGAAGATGAAGTGCTTTTGGAGTCTCCTCCAACGGCTGTACAGTCCCTATGGCTGGGTGATTTAGCTAGATATGGAAATGCAAGGAATGTTACTTTACCAAGGTAGTTTAAGTAACTAAAGCCTAGTTTTTGTGTTTTGTTATTTATGTTTGGATTGACTTAATATGAGTCACTTTGTTATGTATGTTGTATATAAAGGATCTCATGTAATCATGGTTTTACGCTTAATTAATATTTTGTTTCCACAAAAAAAAAAACATTATTAAGGTTAACCCCCTCCTTGATATATTTATAGGGTCACATACAATGTTGGCCGAAAATGTCAGCAGGCGCATTGAACTAGACCTAGTACGGGTTAGATTATTCTCGTTACCTAGACCAACCCGGCATTGACTGGTCTGATTTGACCTACTGGCTGGTCCAGCTAAACGGGTCATGCCCCCTCCTCTAGTGACTTAATAGTATCTGCTAACCAATTGGGTCAATTGGGTTAAAAATAAAATAAATAAAATCTGTCCAATTTTGTGTGGTGTGGTTTTTCAAATTCAGGACAATGGGCCTCTCACTTCTTAGACATGCATTTCACTTTCAATAAATTACCATCACACATCGATGAAATGATGCATTCAATAATAATAGTAATAATAATATAATTTTAGGTTTTTTTTTTACTTTTTTTTTCATTATGTGCTTTATTATTATTATTATTATTATTATTATTATTACCGTTTACAACATTTAGGTTATTAAAAAAAAAAATCATATGATTCATTTCAAAACAAAGAAAACCATATTGCTGCTACTCGTGATCTAAAGACTACTGAACACGACTAGGTCCAAACATTAATATTTTATAAATTTTATAATCATTCTTGAAAAAGATGAATTTATATTGAAATTCTCTCCATGTATTTTGATTTATAGAAGACTTTGTACGTCGTTGGCAACTCTATGAATTTGACACGGAATGAAGTCTGAAAAGACATTCCAACGTGATTTATTGTGCAGACGTTTTGTTTATTTTTATTGTTTTCAAATAAATACTTATAAAAAAAATAGATATAATATAGATATGACACATAAAGATTACAAATACAAAATTAATATATGAGCCTAGTTTTCATTTAGATTTAATTCTTTGGGATAATGTGACAGAGTTTAAGGAGCCAGAATCATCTCAATTTGGATGATTACAGAAGAATTGGCATGGTAGACTTGGACTAGAGCCCATTAGAATTGGTCTATCTAATTCCAATCTTTCTCAAATTAACTCACACATATTATAAATGAAAGCCTCAATGAGCCTAGGTCCACAAGGGAGCCCACATCCATATTCATTATGAGAGAGACTCACCTAGCTGTTGGTTGTCTATCTCATCTAATGGACGACTTCGACAGCTAAGTTTTCTATAAATACCCTTAGGTCCTATCTCATTTGGATGATCGAAAATCTTGGACAAACATCGTAGTGCTACCAGATTTCTGTTTTAGTGAATCAATTGCTTGATTTACTCAAGGACACACACGACATTCGTGGTATCTAGTGAGGTTGATACTTTCTAGCTCCCTCTCCTGTCGTGCATGTGTTAGAGTCTATTGAGATTGCTTACTCTTCCTCTCTATACAACTCTCTCTTGATCATCCTTGCACGTATTGTTTCCTTAGGTCACGTGTTGGGCGATAATCATGCAGCACACACGTGATTATCTTGATCAAATCTTATCCCACATAGATACAATATAAATAAAAACCAGATAATCTAAATAGACCCATACATGCATGACAGTGCTCATAGTTCTAATATCAACATAGACTAAGACATTGACACTGACATTGCATTCCCTTCTAGTTTAAAAAAAATTACTCGGGACAACGGGCCATAACCCAACCTATGACCTGCCGAGTTGACCCAACATAGCCTGACCCGTGTACGACTAGGCTGGTTATAGGTCAGGATAACTCTGGTCCATAAACCAACAATTCCAAACTGGGTTGGTCTGATGCCTTGGTCTACATTGAACCATCTTGTAGTATGTTAAATAAAGTTCAAAATAACTATTTATACACTACAAACAGAGTTAAATTCATTAAGATATGCTTGAATTACTATAATTAGTCAAAATTTGGTTTTCAATGCAATTATAAGCCATTTCCCTCAATGGTGGTGCCAACTTATGGAATTAGTTACACAATATAAAAGGTGCTCCAATAGATTTCCAATGAGTATTTATATGTTTTGAATTGATAAAGAAAAATAAATAAATGAATACAATATATTAGAACACTGTAGACCAAGAGATTTAAGACAGGATGAGAGTATTGACTAAGTCTTAGTAATAATTATTTCTTTACATTATCTTACATATTTTGTGAACCAAATAGTGAGATAGAACTTCCTAAAGACTATTATGATGTTTAAAAAATGAAAAGGGAATATCTTAATGATCTTCCACTGTACTTAGAGCATCATGATTACTATTATTTATTTAAAGGTTTTTGTGTCGGGTATCAGTGTTCTACATGTGCTTGGTGTTTGCTTTTGCTGTGATAAATGAATTTAACAAACTAATAAGATTTTGTATATTTGTTTTATTGCGTATAGTATATTTATGTGGAATGAATGTATACAATTGTGTGATTACCAATTATTTGACTAAAGAATATTTGACTAAATATGATAACCTATCATGCATAGCATGTTTGCATTAAAAACTCATACTTGTTAGGTCACTACTAATGTATGTTAGTGCCATTAAGACTTGAAAAAATAAGGGTAAATATCGTGAATGATACTTGAACTTTGATAAAATATACAATTAGGTATTTAAACTTTTAAATTGATTATAGCATGATCAATTATTTGACCAAAGAATATGCAATTAGACACCAATTATTTAATTAAAGAATATTCGATTAAATATAATAACCTATCATGCATAGCACGCTTGCATTAAAAACTCATAACTATCAGGTCACCACTACTATGTGTCAACACCTTTGGGACTTAAAAAAAAATGGAATATCGTAAATAGTACCTGTGGGTACCTAAACTTTAAAATTGATCAATTTAATACCCAAATTTTGAAATTAATCAATTTAATACTTGAAAGAACTTTTTTTATACACTAGTCAATATCGTGGATATACTATTAATGTGCACGAAAAGTTTTTTTAGATACTAAATTGATCAATTTCAAAGTTCAGTTACTAAATTAATCAATTTGAAAATTAGATATTTAATTGCATATTATGTCAAAGTTCAAATACTATTTGCGACACTAACCCAAAAGAATAATGAAGAAAAGGAGAAGAATTTTTTTTTTAAAGTCTTTTCTAGCTTAATGGAAATCGAATGGTAAGACAAGCAGCGCCATCCATTATGTTAGAATAGAAGAGACTAACGCTTGGGGGTAACCGAGTGGGCATGTCCACATTAATAAGGTTATCCAAAGATCATAACAAAAATTTGAAAGAGCATTTTTTTCAAATAAGTTTTTTTGTCTATATAAATATAAAGCCACCATTGTTATTAAACAAAATATATCTATCTTTTATCTTCCCACCTTTTAAGCTTGTTACACCTACCCAAAAGCTTAGTGTTGTATGGTGTAAATCCATACTTTATGTAAATTCCAGTAGTTTGGATACGATGTTTGCATTGCATATGATCGGTAACCACATTACATATGCTTGAAATTAACATAACTTGCTTGTTATCTGCTTGACGTGTGGTTGTGAGAGGTAATTCATCGAGCTAGACGTAGCTCATCCCATTACAAATTTCCACAATCTAGGGTATCTCCATGGCTACACTACTAATACATATCCTATGGTATGCGGCAAAAGTATTAATAGTCTAGCTACAGTAGTATATTAGAAGATGAGGACAAAGTGTTGAAGTCAGGATTTATATTTGTTTCTATAGCAAATAGATTTAGGATGTTATGTTTATTGGTTTGTTTATGTATTTAGACTAAGGCCTTATAATAGAAAAATGATATTACTACAGTATTGTTATTTGCTTTTACTGCATATATGTAATGTTTGTTTATTTAGTCCTAATATTAAAAGATCATGTTAAAGTTATCATAACCCTTTGGGTGACCATGTTGTGTTGATGCCTTATGTGCTTTAATGGAGGTCTTGATGAATTAACAAACCCAACTTGTGACTTTAATATGGTATGTGGTGGATTGTGATAACTTAGATTCCCTTCAAGGTGTGATACTTACAATGAGGAACTGAGTCTTAGTGTGATGAAAGGGTCCTTATTATGAAGAATCTAACCCTGATGTAGGAAAATGGTTCTTACAATGAGGAATTTGGCCTTGGTATGGTGAAATGATCCAAAAAACAAAAGTTCATCCACATTGTGGTAAACAGCCCCTATAATAAGAAATTCAACCTTAACGTGATTAAACGATCCTTATAGCAAGGAACTAAGGCTTAATATGGTGAAATAGCCTATATAATAAGGAATTTGTCCTTGCCTTAGTGAAACCTTGTTATGAAGAAATGACCCTTACAATGAGGAATTCAACCTTGGAGTAATGAAGCAACCTCTATAATGAGGAACTGAGGCCTAAAGGGGTGAAATGACCCTTATAATGAGAAATTCAATCTTGATGTGGTTAAATAACCCTAAAATGATGAATCCAACTCTATATTGTGAAATAACCCCTATGTAACAATCTAGAACTCTACCTATTGAGATATTATCTACTTTGGTGAAATGCCACATGATTTTTTCATTGTTGTCAGCTACTTCCTACCAAGCAAGGAGGACTATAGAGGTGCTCCCATATAAGCTCAAAAGGTCCCCCCACTCTAACGTACTTTACCTTATATAACATTTAGCTCCCTCACTTCCAGTTGTTGAATTGCTCTAATACTATCTATAATGACCTAAAACTTCGGCTACCAAGGTATCATGCACTTTAACAAAATGTTGCATGATTTTATCTTTCATATTAGCTGCTTCCTAAGAGGTCACCCATCTTAAGAGTGCTTTATTGAACACATTTAACTTTAGAGTCTTGATGAAATCCAAGCCATTACATCAAAAACTGCTTTAATAATTAAAGTTTTACCACATTTTATTTGAGAGATATTGCTATATATAATGAAGAATTCAACCTTAGTGTAGTTAAGCATCCCTTACAATAAGGAATTGAGTTCTACTTCCTAGGTGAAACAACTCCTATAATGAGGAATTTAGCCCTGCAATAGTGAAATGGTTCCTACAACGAGGATTGCAAACCTAATGTGGTGAAATGACCCTTACAATGGGAAAATGAATCCTAGAGTGGTGAAACAACCTTTACGATGAGGAATTCAGCTCTAGTGTTATGAAATAGTCCCTACAACAAGAAATTCAACCCCTATTATAGTGAAATGACCCCCACAATAAGAAATTCAATCCTAGTGTGGTTAAATAACCCTTATAACAAGAAATTGAGTCCTATTATGATGAAACAACCCTACAATGCAAGGAACTAAGCTTTGGTGTGGTGAAAGGCATCTTAAACAAGCAACTCAGCCTTGGTGTGGTGAAACACCCCCTGTAGTGAGGAACTAAGCCCTGGTTTTATGAAACGATCCCTACATCAAAGAATTTATCATTGATGTAGTGATATGGCCTTTATAATGAGAAATCTATCTCTGTTGTGGTGAAATGGTTCCCATGATATGATATAATGTATAGATGTAATATTATAGACTATATATAGTGTGGAGTTTTAAGAAATCTTAAAGGTGAAGAAGAAAATTTGAGGAATTTCAAGAAAATGATGTGATCCTTGATTTCTCTTGGAAATATTTATGTTAATTGATGTTTTAGAGTAAGAAACAATGTAACTGTGTGTGCTTTGGGAACAAATCAAAGTTTAAATGATTTAGGAGACTTACATCTAAAAGAATACATAAGTTCCTATTGTTTGGGCTAACATGACTTGTAACATAGCCATGTTCAAATTTGTGTTACACTTTTGTTTAGACTACAACCTTTAACATGGTCATCTTTAGACCCATGTTAAAGATCATGACCTCAAACACGTTGAAATGATCTAGATTTATATTTTAATCAAATCTCATGTGTTTATAATTTATTTTAAGGAGTTGAATTGAATGAGTATGATTATGTGTTAGTAGCTTAAGATATATGATCTTGTATGTGTATTTGTTGAAATTAATATTTTGTTTTATATGCATTAATGTGTGAGTAATGAAATTATTAATGTTGTCTTGTGCACATTAAGATGTTAAATTAGGTTAGATTATTAAATCAACTTCAATTTGGTTAAAGATTAATTGATAGAGTTCTTGGTAATTAAGTAGCATTTATGCCTTAAATGTAAGCTAAATGGAGTCCAAATTAAAGTGAAATGCAACCTAAAGTTAATATATGCATTAAGGGGTAAATTTGGAAGTGTAAAAGTCAAAATTAAGCTAATTTGATTACTTTTTGAGGCAGCTCAAAATTTATCCGAATTTTCCTTTTTTTTTCTCCTTTTTCTCTTTTTCTTCTTCCTCCATTTCCATCTCCATTTCCAAGCTCAAGTTAGGGTTATATCAAGTTGAAAATCAAAGTTATTCTCAAGACAAGGTATATATATGTATGTATTTGAATTGATTTAGTTGTGATTATTGTTTTGTTTCCCTTTCTTGAAATAGATGTATAGATAGTTGGATGAATTGAGTTTAATATTGATCAAATTGTTGTTCATGCATGGAATGAGTTATGTATGTGTTATATGAATGTGTGAGAGTATGCATGTATTGTTGTATTGATATGAAGTGTCTTGATGTAACAAAGATAGTTTAAGTAGTTAGAGTGGGGATTGATGAAAGTGGAATTTGAAGTGTTTAGTGATGTTGAATTCATGCCTTGGGTTGCTAGAATTAAGTAGTGTATGTTGGAGTGAGTATATGAAGTTTGAAGTGTAGTTGAGGAAAGTTTTTGAAGTGTTTTAAGATATAATTTTACAAAGTGAAAACAGGGATTTGAATTTTCGTTTAAGCTTGTTTTTAAAACGTACGCCGGCATCTGGGGATTCTACGCCGCCGGCGTAGAGGCGGTGTAGAAAGCCCACAGAATTGATTTCCCTAACGCTGTTTGCAACGCCGCCGGCTTATATGCTGAAGAATTGCCAGCGTCTGTTCTTCAAAACGTACGCCGGCAATTTGAGTCTCTACGCCGCCGGCGTAGAGGCGGTGTTGAAAGTTCACAGAACCAAATTTCTTAAAGCCGACTGAACGCCGCCGGCTTTCGCTAGGAAGTCAGCTGGCGTTCTTTCTTCTAACTTGTACGCTGGCTTCTGGAATCAACGCCGCCGGCGTAGGGTGCAAAGGCTGACGGCGTACACCTTTGAACGCTGCCAGCGTTGGCAGTGTACATTTTCAGAACATTTAACACCGGCTCAACGCCGCCGGCGTTGAGTGCCGGCGTATCCCCTGAGTTTTTGAATTTTGAGAGCTTTTTCTAAAAGTTTCCAAAGTTGTTATTTGAGTATTTGGTAAGCAATTTGGGATATATTAGGACGTTTAAATGCCTATTCGTGATTGTATATTCAATTATTTGAATTTCTTTGATAATTGGTGATATGTGGATATAATATGTATATATTTGTGAGAATGAAATTTATAAATGTTGATTTATTAATTATTGTGACATTTCTATTACAGTTAAGGATTCTTCGGTTAATTCATCACCGAGAGATCCTAGTTCTATTTTAACGAGTTCAGGTACGCAATAACTTGTCTGATGTTTGCTAGGACAGACATTTCTAATTTGACCTAAATTGACTCGATTTAACTTTGAATGAATTGGATGTCTATTACGCTGTTTAATCTGGTCCGAGGAGCAAAACCTGTCATGATGCAATGACATGTTAGCTAGGCGCTTAACCAAGTCATGATGCAATGACTTTACCATGATGCAATGGTACGCTATGATGCAATAGCGATCCTTTTGGTTAAGTGGGTAGCCGATAGGGGGAATTGTATCTGTGTAACGTTTGCTTAAACCTAGGGGGAAATACCATGACTTAGTTCAAGGTTTATGGGAACTTGTGAACTAGGCTCATGTTATGGACTAAGTTTAAGTAGAGTCGGGCAACGGCTTTTAAACCCTAGATGAAGCTATTATCTTCATGAAATAGATATAGGAGATATAAGTATTCGGACTGCTTATATCAACCCCCTGAGCAGCTGCTGTTACTCAGGATCCCTGGATTCCCGGAGTGTGACCGGGGTTTGAATACCCTCTTGTTGATTTGTGAATCAAAATGTAATAAAGATAACCACTTGTTTTATGATGCATTTACATCAATTGGATGACTTGTTTTGCATTGGTTATTGTGTACTGGGCCTCTGGCTCACTTTTGCTGCTTTGCAGGTTTTGGAGACGAGTATTACGATGACTTGGGCTATGGGTCCGATTTTGAAAGATTTCTGGACGAGTGGGATGAATAGGATCCGATGACCCGAGACTTTTAGAAGACTTTTTGCTAAGGACCGGCTTTATATAGAAGGCTTGTAGTTAAGCCAAGTTCTTTTGTAATGACCTTAAGATCCATTAAGATTCTCATGTTTTGAGAAATCATGTAAATGTTTTGTAGTGTCATGTATTGACACAAAGCCATGTTTATTCAATGTAAATATATGTATAGATTGCTTATGTTAGCAATCTTGTTTTATTTAAAAAGTTCTTTACAAAGTTTAGTGATTTGATCAAACAATTTACATAAACTGTTAGTTTTAGGACAACCTTACATATAATGTGAAAACGTTATATGTGGTTGGGGATTCGGTACTTTAAGTCTCGGGATTTAGAGGATCGGGTCTTTACACACGTGCATGTTCCAACTTATCTTCCACTTCTGTTCAAAACATGACCTCCAACATGGGCATGCTCAAGCCCATGTTAAAGAACATGACCTCACACACAGGCATGTTCCAACTTATGTTCCACTTTGTTGAGAGCATGACCTCTAGTCCTATGTTAAAGAGTACAACCTCAAACATGAGCATGTTCCAACTTGTGTTCTGCTTCCATTCAGAAACTAACTTCTAACATGACCATGTTTAGACTTATGTTTAGCATAACTCTTTAAACTCATATTTTCTTCTCAAAAGCGCTTGAAAATTGTTACACTTCTTTCAGTTAGCTTCCTCTCGCCCTCACCTATTCCCCCATCCTTGGAGATCCTCGCTTGTTGAGTTGCTTAACAGTAAAGTTTAAGTATATATTCTTGCTTTAACCCCAACTACCCTCTAGTAACAATGTCCTTCCTTTGGTGGCCACTTCACTTGAGCTTTATCTACATGAGTTGAGTTGATAATAAGATTTAGGAAAATTCTTGTCTCCACAACTTGTAACACAACTTCTCGCTTAGCAACGATGTCCTCCCTCTAGTAGCCACTCCACTTGAGCTTCATCTACGCAAGCCGCATCGATAACAAGAATTACACACTCATCATGTACATTAGGTGGTATTTAAGCAATCTGATGGAGCTGGGAATATTAGCTCTAGCACTAATTGTCACGAGACAAGAGTTTCACCTCTTAAAGAGTTTCCATGCAGCGCTCAACCATCTCTTATATCATCATTTACTATTATTTTGGATGGCAAGCTAGCCTTATCTTTCTTGATTTTCCATGTTTGTTCCGAGCCTCACATTCTCATAAGGAGTGCATTCTTGGTTTTACCACAGTCCTCCATATATTTGGAAAGCTCTAACTGGTTTCTTCCTACCATGACCTCATTAGAAATGCAACATGCTCCCCACCAATTTGTTCATGAAATTTTAGATTCACCTTCAAAGTTAACCTATATGATGAATAAACCCCTTTACTGATGTCACTCACAACACTACATGCCCAAGTCGAACATTCTCATCAAGTCTTCAACTCTTGAACCATGACAAGTATGGTATGTGTGTTTGGAAGTGGGTAGTGGTTGAGGCTTAGTTGAATGGTTGTAGTTGGGTGTGCAAGTGGGTTTTGGTAAGAGAGAGAGAGCCTTAGAAGAGGAAAGAGATCAAAGTCTGAGAACTAAAAGACAAAGTAAAGTGTAAGAAGGGGGAAGGAGAGTTGTTATTAAAGAGTGATTCAACCTTTAATGATTTTAATGGAGAATGAAAGGTCAAGGATTTTGATATGATTTTTTTTTTTTAATTTGGATTTTTAAACACTAAATGAAATGACCTAGATTTATATTTTAATCAAATCTCATGTGTTTATTAATTTATTCTAAGAAGTTGAATTGAATGAGTATGACTATGTGTTAGTAGCTTAAGATATATGATCTTGTATGTGTATATGTTGCTATTAATATTTTGTTTTATATGCATTAATGTGTGAGTAATGAAATTATTAATGTTGTCTTGTGCACATTAAGATGTTAAGTTAAATTAAATTAATAACTCAACCATAAGTTTATTTAAGTTAGTTGATTGAGTTCTTGTAATTAAGCTAGCATTTATGCCCTAAATACAAGCCAAATGAAGTTCAAATTAAAGCCAAATGCATCTTAAGTTATTATATGCATTAAGGGGTAAATTTGGAATGTGAAAAAGTCAAATTAAGCTAAATTGATTACTTTTTGGGGCAGCTCAAGATTTTATCCGAATTTTCCTTTTCTTTTTTTTTTCTTTTTTCTTCTTCTTCTTCCTCCATTTCCATCTCCTTTTCCAAGCTCAAGTTAGGGTTATATCAAGTTGAAAATCAAAGTTATTCTCAAGACAAGGTATATATATGTATGTATTTGAATTGATTTAGTTGTGATCATTGTTTTGTTTTCCTTTCTTGTAGTAGTTATAGGGTTGTTGGGTGAATTGAGTTTAATATTGATCAAATTGTTGTTCATGCATGGAATGAGTTATGTATGTGTTATATGAGTGTGTGAGAGTATGCATGTATTGTTGTATTGATATGAAGTGTCTTGATGTAACAAAGATAGTTTAAGTAGTTAGAGTGGGGATTGATGAAAGTGGAATTTGAAGTGTTTAGTGATGTTGAATTCATGCCTTGGGTTGCTAGAATTGAGTAGTGTATGTTGGAATGAGTATATGAAGTGGAAGTGTAGTTGAGGAAAGTTTTAAAGTGGATTAGGATGTAAGTTTGCAAAGTTGAAAAACAGGGGATTGGAATTTTCGTTTAACCTTGTTTTTAAAACGTACGCCGGCATCTGGGGATTCTACGCCGCCGGCGTAGAGGCGGTGTAGAAAGCCCACAGAATGGTTTTCCCTAACGCCGTTTGCAACGCAGCCGACTTATATGCCGAAGTTTTGCCAACGTCTGTTCTTCAGAACGTACGCCGACAATTTGAGTCTTTACGCAGCCGGCGTAGAGGCGGTGTTGAAAGTTCACAGAACCAAATTTCTTAAAGCCGACTGAACGTCGCCGGCTTTCGTTAGGAAGTCAGCCGGCGTTCTTTCTTCTAACTTGTACGCTGGCTTCTGGAATCAACGCCGCCGGCGTAGGGTGCAAAGGCTGACGGGCGTACACTTTTGAACGCTGCCAGCGTTGGCAGTGTACATTTTCAGAATATTGAACACTGGCTCAACGCCGCCGGCGTTGAGTGCCGGCGTATCCCCTGAATTTTTCAATTTTGAGAGCTTTTTCTAGAAATTTCCCAAAGTTGTTATCTGAGCATTTGAGTATTTGGTAAGCAATTTGGGATATATTAGGACGTTTAAATGCCTATTTGTGAATATATATTCAATTATTTGAATTTCCTTGATTAATTGTGATATGGATTTAATATGTATATAATTGTGTTAATGAAATCCATACTTGTTAATTCATTGATTATTGTGATATTTCCATTACAGTTAAGGATACTTCGGTTAGTTCATCACCAAGAGATCCTAATTCTATACTAACGGGTTCAGGTACGCAATAACTTGTTTGATGTTTGCTAGGACCAGGCATTTCTAATTTGACCTAAATTGATTCGGCTTAACATTTGAATGAATTGGATGTCTATTACGCTGTTTAATCTGGTCCGAGGAGCAGCAAACCTGTCATGAGCAGCAAACCTGTCATGATGCAATGACATGTTAGCTAGGCGCTTAACCAAGTCATGATGCAATGACTTTACCATGATGCAATGGTACGCTATGATACAATAGCGATTCTTTTGGTTAAGTGGGTAGCCGATAGGGGGGAATTGTATCTGTGTAACGTTTGCTTAAACTTAGGGGGAAATACCATGATTTAGTTCAAGGTTTATGGAGAACTTGTGAACTAGGCTCATGTTATGGACTGAGTTTAAGTAGAGTCGGGCAACGGCTTTTAAACCCTAGATGAAGCTATTATCTTCATGAAATAGATATAGGAGATATAAGTATTCGGACTGCTTATATCAACCCCCTGAGCAGCTGCTGTTACTCAGGATCCCTGGATTCCCGGAGTGTGACCGGGGTTTGAATACCCTCTTGTTGATTTGTGAATCAAAATGTAATAAAGATAACCACTTGTTCTATGGTGCATTTACATCAATTGGATGACTTGTTCTGCATTGGTTATTGTGTACTGGGCCTCTGGCTCACTTTTGCTGCTTTGCAGGTCATGGAGACGAGTATTACGATGACTTGGGCTATGGGTCCGATTTCGAAAGATTTTTGGATGAGTGGGACGAATAGGATTCGATCACCCTGGACTTTTTGGAAGACTTTTTGCGATGGAGAAGTTATGTATAGATGGCTTAATAATTAAGCCAAATTCCTTTTGTAATGACCTAAGATCCCTTAGGATTCTCATGTTTTGAGAAAACATGTATTTGGTTTTATAGTGTCATGTATTGGCACTAAACGATGTGTATTTGATGTAAATATATGTATAGATTGCTTTTGTTAGCAATCTTGTTTTATTTAAAAGCTATTTACAATGTTTAGTGATTTAATCAAACAATTTGCATAAACTGTTAGTTTTAGGACAACCTTACATATAATGTAAAATTATTATATGTGGTCGGGGATTCGGTACTCTAAGTCTCGGGATTTAGAGGATCGGGTCTTTACACTAAATGATTTGATTCTTGAAACAATGCGTTTCTAGAATAAACTTGATGGATGGAAGTTAAAGAGACAAGTGGTAAAAATAAAATCATTTAAGAGAAAGGAGCTTGAAGCTGCATTCATGGTTGCCACTTACACGAAGAAGTAGAGCAGGCACGCATGCTCACTTACATGCTGGGGGACCATGCAGCAAAAAAGACAATCCCTGCACCTAGTAAAGATCAAACTACTGATCATTATCTCACACACAGTCCCTCGACCAATTAAGCTAAGCCACACTATTGGTTCATTTGCCCAATTGAAATACACTTGAATAAAAAGGAAAAACCAAAGCCCATCATATCATTAATAAAAATGTGCCAAAGTGAAGATATGTCTTATACTTTTTCAAATCACCAAAATGGCCCAACTCATTATAAAACAATTATTATTCCTACAAAAAGCCTAATGTCTTATAAAACTAACACTAAACCTATATAAAAGCTAAGTTATAAACATCCAATACATAAATTATATATTATATTATATTATATTATATATGTTTTTTATTTTATTATTATTATTAGATTATAATTTTTGTCCAAACCTATCTACCTAAAAGAGGAGGTTTCCTTTTTTTTTTTTTTGTAAATATTTTAATTTTCTGACCATTCTAATTTTATATTCTCAATTAATTTTTGTATTTCCACACTTTTCAATTTTTCTTAAACCTTTCTTTTTTTTTATTTAATTTTATTTTTCATTTCATATTTTTTAAGAGGGTAAAAATGAGATATCAACAACAATGTCCAAATCCAATCCAAACCCAAGAGTTGTTTAAAAGATGACTAGAACTCTACTAATAGAGGCACTTACTAGCAATATATTCCATGTGTTTCTAGATTTTAGTCCTACATTAAACAATTCAATTCAAATGCTCTTTCTTCAATCCAAACGTAGCCAATCAAAAGCAAGGAAGCTCAATTTAGTAGTCCAAAAATGTACTGTGGATTCCTTTTGCACATTTTCACTCCAAAGATCCAAAAGTCATGCAATTCATATCAAATGTTCTCAATAGGAATGCTAAAACATCATGAAAGTGTGCTAAATTACATGTTTATCACTACTCCTTCTTCTCTCTCCCCCCCTCGCCTTTCTTTTTTCCAACATCCACTTTCTAACATGCATTTATGCTACATTAGGTAGCATAGAATAGTCATATAATGTGACTTATATTGGCAACTTCTTTTTTCCATTTTCTTTTCCAATTACGACCATGGCAAACCCACTAGGTATGATGGTTCAGGTTTCATGGGTCCATCATTTTAGATAAATTACCATATGACCAATTAGAACCAGCAGTCATAAACTAGTGCAGAACTACTGTAGCCTAGTCTATTATCAATTCTAAATCGATCATGATGATGTCAGTCATCATCTTTCTATTGTTTTGATTTCATCATGTTGTTATTTTCAAACATATTGTTTATCAAAAATAGATACCGATAAAAGTAAACATTTTTATTCATATACCGATCAAATAGACCAAATATTGATGTGAAACAATTATGATATTACCGATAAAAAACAGATCATCCAAGTATAAATATACCATTTCAACATAGCTAATATATGTTTTTATTATTTCACTTATCATATCTTTAATCTTTTAATGGCCAAAAAAAAATGTTTAACCTTTTGACTCTATTGTATTTTAAAAATTATTTTTTTAGTTTCAAAATTATTTTTAAAAAATATTTTAAATTTGATATTTGAAAGCAATTCAAAAATAATTTAAAAAAATATTTTTAAAGTTTGAAACCGTTGAAACAAAACTTAAATCTTTACCTATGAAATTGATAATTTGGTATTTGAAATTTAATTGCAATATGTAAATTTTGAAAAAGAAAATAAAAATTTGCTTTTACTTTTTTACCAAAATGACCTTCCGACATGGAAAAACAAAAACCCATCGTTTCTTCTTGCCATCCTTCTCTGCTGAGTCTGCTCTCTCCAGCAAAACAAAACACACAAACACACAAATAAAACGCACTGTATTATATACTTCGGTCGGATCTCTCCTCTCTCTTTCTCTAACTGACTCCATAGTTCTCATTTCCGCAAAGCGATGGCCCAACCTCTTGTCAAGAAGGACGATGACCGCGATGACGAGTGTAAGTTTCCGATCTCTCTCTTCCCCTCCATACGTTGCTCCCTTTGGATGATTCGCGTCTGTGATTAGCTCTGAGATCTAGGGTTTTGGAGCGTAATTTCATGCAAAATGCTTTTATTGAACATAGTTATAGCTGAATTTGACTTGCGCTGTTCAATTCTTTTTCGATCCGATCTAATTTTTTTAGTCTATTCGGATTTATTGATTCGCTGAATATTTTTTATCCGGAGCGCTTCTATAATTGGATTTAGATTGGACGTGATTTGGATTTGATGGACTTTTGGAGTTAGCATTTGCTGTGTGATTTGTTTTCTAGGCTTTTGTAGAGCTATGACGGTCTAGGTTTGTATATGAATGATGTAATTGCTTAGTTCGCGCATTGTAATTCATGCTTTCAATTATGCGATTCGGATGGTTCAAAGTTTTGGTTCGCATTTGCTGCGTGTTTTTGTTTCCTAGGTTTCGTTTAGGTTTCAAGAAGTCAAGTTCTGATGTGAGTAACGTAGTTGCTTAGTGTATGGGAATTAATGCGGTTGGGCACTTGGAATTTTGGAGCTGGCATTTGCTGTGTGGCTAAGATGTAGAGTTTGTTTTGAGTTTGAACAAATTTGGTTTCCATCAAAGTTAATTGTCTCTGCTCAAGCAGTGTATTTTAATTGATGGGATCAGGAACATACTCAGGATGTTTTGGAATTTAAAGTTGGCATTTGCTTTCTGATAGTGATTCTTGTCTAGTTTCTATTTTAAGTTTTAAGAAATTAAGTTTGGAGTGAGTTATACAGGTGCTTAGTTTGTGTGTTAAAATTGATGCAGTTGAGTACTCTCCATTTTTCGGAATTGAGAAGGGAGCAGTTCTTCAGGAGGCTAGGGTTTTCAACGACCCACAGCTTGATCCACGGCGTTGCTCTCAGGTCTACTTTTTATGGTCCTAATACATTGTTAATCATTTATACTATATTTTGGAGATAATATTGTAGTTTTTGTGTCTCGATTTCAGGTTATAACAAAGCTTCTATATTTACTAAATCAAGGAGAAACATTCACAAAGGTCAACTTCTTAACGTTCAAGTTGCACAAATTATTATTACTCTTGATAATATTAATTATTTACCCAAAAAAAAAAAATTATTTTTACTCTTACCCCATAGTCTTGTTGATTGTATTGTGCTTCCATATTTTTCATGGTGTTTGCTTTCTGCAGATTGAAGCCACAGAGGTCTTTTTCGCTGTGACAAAGCTTTTCCAGTCTAGAGATCTGGGATTAAGGAGAATGGTTTATCTAATGATTAAGGAACTCTCTCCTTCTGCTGATGAGGTGGCATCTTTGCTATCACCTTATTAACTACATTGTTTTCCTGTT
Source organism: Combretum micranthum (assembly GCA_024138025.1). NCBI lineage: Eukaryota > Viridiplantae > Streptophyta > Magnoliopsida > Myrtales > Combretaceae > Combretum > Combretum micranthum. The sequence continues at coordinate 639,026 of JAMXBD010000270.1, read as the reverse complement.
TATATGCTATTGCTAACTTCTACATGTTATATTGTAGGTTATTATTGTCACAAGCTCCCTTATGAAGGACATGAATAGCAAGACGGATATGTATAGGGCTAATGCAATCCGTGTGCTGTGCCGGATCACAGATGGAACCCTCCTTGCCCAGATTGAGCGATACTTAAAGCAAGCCATTGTTGATAAGAATCCAGTGGTTGCTAGCGCTGCCTTAGTTAGTGGAATTCATTTGCTCCAGGTAATAATTGAATCTTTGTGATGGTTGATGAATTTGGGCTTGTGCATTTGGAGAATGGTCTCAATGTTATGCTTGATTTTAGACAAACCCAGAGATTGTGAAAAGATGGAGTAATGAAGTCCAGGAAGCCATTCAATCAAGGGCAGCTCTGGTACAGTTCCACGCACTGGCTTTGCTACATCAGGTATTTCACTAGTTAATCTAGTTGATCATGGAAGTGTTATACTCTTCATAATGACTTGTAGTAGGGACAATGAGTTACACAAGCACCGAAAGTAGAGGTTTAATATGTAATATGCTGAAAAGTTACCTCATATTAAACCTGCAGATTAGGCAAAATGACAGGCTTGCTGTGAACAAGCTAGTGACCAGCTTGACAAGGGGAACTGTTCGCTCACCTTTGGCCCAATGTCTTTTAATACGCTATGCTAGCCAGGTACGTTCTTTGGACTTAATTGAGTTACTGTTATTTATGGTTATTATAAAGTAAGATTGGGGCAGGTTATTCATGAGTCAGCTGGTAACAACCAAACTGGAGAAAGGCCATTTTATGACTATCTTGAGAGCTGTCTGCGACACAAGGCAGAAATGGTTATTTTGGAGGCTGCAAGAGCTATCACTGAGCTTCAGGGTGTGACAAACAGAGAATTGACTCCTGCAATCACTGTTCTTCAGCTCTTTCTAAGTTCTTCTAAGCCAGTTCTTAGATTTGCAGCTGTTCGTACTTTGAACAAGGTAATTTCCCATTGTCTGCTTGTGTCTCGGTTTTTCATCAGATATATATGTGTGTGCGCGTCTTGCACATTGAATCATGTGCACAGCTTGTTGGAGGAAAAATTTCATGAAAATTGACTCTATGGAGATAATTTTTCTTAGACATGTTGTTGTCTTGTGATGACATTGAATCGTTTAAATGTATATAACAAAGGTTGTCATTCCTTGCAGGTGGCAATGACACATCCAATGGCTGTCACTAACTGCAATATAGACATGGAGAGTTTAATTTCTGACCAAAATAGAAGCATTGCAACCCTTGCAATAACCACACTTTTGAAGACAGGAAATGAATCTAGCGTAGACCGTCTGATGAAACAGATAACAAATTTCATGTCAGATATTGCTGACGAATTTAAAATTGTTGTGGTAGAAGCCATAAGATCACTGTGTTTGAAGTTCCCACTGAAGTACAGATCTCTGTGAGTGATACTTCCACCTTACATCCTTTATGAAAGATTTATTATGGGCTCATCATGCCACAAACAAACACATTGACCTTTTCCACTTTATAATACAGGATGAACTTCCTCAGTAACATCCTTAGGGAAGAAGGTGGGTTTGAGTATAAAAAGGCAATTGTTGATTCAATTGTGATCCTCATAAGCGATATACCGGAAGCAAAAGAAAGTGGTTTACTTCATTTGTGCGAATTCATTGAGGACTGTGAATTCACTTACCTTTCTACTCAGGTAGCACCTACATCAATGTTCTCGCTGATGAATGTTCTAGCCTTCATGTTTTATGATGGCCATAAAAAATGATTGTATTAGTTGTCGAAATATTTATCAATATATATATATATATATTTTTTTTTTTTTCCTCTTCTAGATACTGCATTTTCTGGGAGTTGAGGGGCCAAAAACTTCAGATCCTAGCAAATACATAAGGTACATCTATAATCGTGTACACCTTGAGAATGCAACTGTCCGGGCTAGTGCTGTAAGCACTCTAGCGAAGTTTGGTGCCATGGTCGAATCATTGAAGGTTGTATTAGCTTACTTGTTTCCATTCCTCCTTTCTATAATTTAGTTCACTTTGGGCTCACAAGACTTGCAATTCAATGCTCTTTCGCAGCCACGTATATTTGTTCTGTTGAGGCGATGTCTTTTTGACAGTGATGATGAGGTAATAACTAGGGGTGATTTCTTTTATTTAATTCTTTCATTAAGGACTGCCATTGTCAGAAGTGAACATCTTTTCTGTGTGTAAAATTTTCAGTTACTTGAAAGAATTTGCTTCCCTTTTGATTTTTCTTTTCAACTGATGTTCAGGTTCGTGATAGAGCAACACTTTATTTGCATATGCTTGAGGGTGATGATTCAGTTGCTGAAGCTGGGCAAGCTGTCAAAGATTATCTCTTTGGGTCATTGGATGTCCCACTTATCAACTTAGAGACGAGTTTGAAAAATTATGTGCGTAATTGCTCCCTTTGATGGCTTTGTAACCTTCAATGCCTACTCATTGAAAGTTAACTTACCAAAGAAAATCCTTAAAAATTTGTTGCAGGAGCCTTCTGAAGAACCTTTTGACATTAATTCAGTACCGAGGGAGGTTAAATCTCAGCCACTTGCTGAGAAGAAAGCACCTGGTAAGAAGCCTACAGGCCTTGGTGCTCCTCCTAGTGGCCCTGCTTCCACCATTGATGCCTATGATAAGCTGCTTTCCTCAATTCCTGAGTTCGCAAACTATGGAAAGCTTTTCAAGGTGCTTTTTAAATATTTTTTGTTGCCCGACTATTAATTAGAAAATATTGTTTAATCTTACCATATATATGCTAAAGAATACTGATGAATTATTTTCTTGCCAGTCTTCTGCACCTGTTGAATTGACAGAAGCTGAAACAGAATATGCAGTTAATGTTGTCAAGCACATTTTTGACAAGCATGTTGTGTTCCAGTACAACTGCACGAATACAATTCCAGAGCAATTATTGGAAAATGTAATGTCATCCTTTTGACGTGCACATCCATCAAATGCTGCTTGCAGCTGTCTTTTAATTTTCTGGTGCCTATTGCAGGTTATGGTTATTGTAGATGCCTCAGAAGCAGAGGAGTTTGTTGAAGCTGCATCTAAGCCTTTGAATTCTCTGCCTTATGACTCTCCTGGGCAGACCTTTGTGGCATTTGAGAAGCCAGAGGGAGTTCCAGCCGTTGGAAAATTCTCTAATGTGTTGAGGTTTTTCGTTAAAGAGGTATGGAATTTTGTTTAACTTTTTTATAGATGCTTCAAACCAAATCTCTCTGCGCATGATCAGTAAAATAAGAGATGAAATTTCTCTTTTTATTGTGTTGAGCTGAATTTCCTGCTTTGGTAAATGCTTATCATAATCACGATTTTACTATTCACTAGAATACATAGAATCGGTAAAATTGTATAAAATCATGCAAAACCGGTAAAATCATAAACATGTAGAATTGTATACCTAATTTCATAATTCAACCTAAAGTCTACACCTAATCAATTTTGCATCCATTTTAATTAAGAAAAAACATATAAATTCGTTAACTCGTAAAAGCATATATTTAACTCGCAATTTTGAAAACTATGGTTGGGACTGTTTAAGGTATTAAATTTCAGGATTAGTTATCATACCTTTTTACTTTGCATAAATGGTTTATGGGGATGGAACTTGACACAGTATGCATATGCTAAGTTTCAATGCAGAAAAACTAGTCATCTGGAATGTCTTGTTTTATGGATTAATGTGGCGGCCTTATTGCAACTTGTATTTTATATACTCACTAGGTCGACCCAGCTACAAATGAGGTAGAGGATGATGGTGTGGAGGATGAATATCAGCTGGAAGACCTTGAGGTTGTTGCAGCAGATTACATGCAAAAGGTTGGGGTTTCCAATTTTAGGAATGCATGGGAAAGCATGGACCCAGATTCTGAGCGGGTAGATGAATATGGTCTTGGCCCTAGGGAGAGCTTGGCTGAAGCAGTCAATGCTGTTATCAACCTTCTTGGCATGCAGCCATGCGAGGTACACCTTTCCCTCATGATACTTGATCATTTACAGGCTAGGCAGCTATTGAAGACAGTAGTATAAACTTGGTAGCCAAAACTTAGTTTATGGCCAACAACTTTTTAATGTAGAGTAAAAAGGAATATTATTGTGCCCCATTCATTGAGCTCTAACCATGATAATCGGGTTGATTCAAAAAATCTTTGCAGCAATGCACCATTTTTTCTTACTTAAAAGGGAACTTCAGAAATAGGAGCATATGGACAAAATATCTTTTTTCTACTCGTCATTCTGTGTGCATTTGTTGCTTTCTCGAATGTTAATTATATACTTGAATTGTCAGGGCACTGAGGTCATCCCCAGCAATTCAAGGTCACATACATGCTTGTTGTCTGGTGTATTTATTGGTAATGTGAAGGTTCTTGTGCGGGTCATTTGGCATTGACGCTTCTAAGGAGGTTCTATGAACTTGCTGTTAGATCTGATGATGAAAGTATAAGTGATGCAATCCACGAGATTGTGGCAAGTGGTTAGAACTGTAGACTCAGGGCATGCTGTGAAATGCATTTGTTGTTTAAAATGTGAACTTGGGGTCAATGGTTGCAAAAATAGGACAGAAAACACCCCCTATATATAGAATTTTGTTAAATTTTTGGTCTTGGTATATTGGCTATATAGTCTGGGGTAATAGTCGGGAGAAGAAAAAAAGGATTACTGTACAATGCTTATTATGTTTTTGTTCATGAAGTTTGAGGCCATGTTTTCTGCGAATTTCCATAAGGTGGCATGGTGATATTTGAACCATTGTAGGTTTGCTTGGGGGAATTTTGGGATAGCATTCAGTCCCCAGGAAGGCATACGTCTAGTTTAATATCTTGTGATGGATTTCAAGAATTATATATGGTTTGTCTTTTATGCGAAGCGTGTAAAGCATCCTTCCAAGGTGTGCCCTTTAATATTTTAAATACGTGAGCTGTGCAGTAAATGAGTATATCGTCTTGATTATTTTAACCATCAATGGAATGACATTAGTTCCTTCCAGTATAAATTTGAATTACTCTCAGAGCTCATTGATTATGCTCATTCCTGTTAGGCTGCTCAGTCTATTTAACAACTTCCACCATCAGAGCCGGTTAGAAATGGTCTAGCATGCGGGTCCTAAAGTGCACCTTGTGTCAAAATTTCCAGAGTTAACAAAGTAGGTCGTAGAAGGATCTAGTACCATTTCCTGATTAAGATTTGCTAGGAGACTACTGTAAACTTAGCGTAAAGGTGGGCTCAGCCAATGTTTTTGGGCCTTTCAGTGAGTGGATTTATCGAGTGACTGAATATTATACGTACATACATGTAAAGGAGCACCACACAAGGATTTCCAATTATACTGTTATACAGAATCGTGGTTGTACAGAAGACTGGCAGATATTTCGTTTACGGGAAGCATTGACATACAATGCAATTACGATAACTCCCACGATGCAACCGACTACACACACCAAAAGTAGATACAATTACATCAACCGATTCTGTGCTCCATTTTGGTTTTCAATTCAAATGTAAACACATTTAGCACAAGAGCCCAACTCAAACAGAAGTGGAATTGATCACAAAATTCATCATTCCTGAACTGAAATAAGCTCGAAGGTCAATCATGCACCTCTGCAGCTCACGTGTTACTCAAATAACCTTTCTATGACCTCCAAAAGCCCAAATCTGACAGAACAGTAAAAGATATTTTCAGGGTCAATGGTAAACATACACCATAAATCAGAAAATGGAGCAAATCCAACGAAAAGAGCACACATACAAACTTATATGGGTTAAAGCATTGAGCATTTTAGACCCGCTATAGATACTGGCATCTTAAGGAGCAAACAAATACCAGCAAGGTTAACAGAACGACCATGCAAAGCTGGTCTTTGAAGATGGTGCCACAAGTTGCTTGATAAACAATCGTAGGAGCACAAAAGCAGACAAAAGGATGTTGGAATAAACGCACAAAGGGTAAACCATGGCTAAATGACACCAATAAATGATAGACTTGTTATCTAAAATGCGTGCAGGAGTATTTGTATGATGAACTATCGATTTCAATATAGGATATATCTTACATTTGGTACATGAACTTCTTCACATTTTTGTAATCAATTGCCTAAAGTTCATAAAGTGTCAATTTACTACATATAAATTTTTGAGATCATTTATAATACCTTTGATTAGATAGTTAATTGCAAAAATTAAGCAAAGTTCATGTAATTAATTATAAAAATAAGACAAGTTGCAAAAAAGAGAAAAAGTTCAAGGACTACATTGACACCTTTAAAAATTCTAGCAGTTAATAATGAAAAGAGAGTTTAGGTACTAAATGTAACATTCACCCTTTAATATAGAAAGACATTATACATGAAGCAAAATTAACCTTTCACTCCAATTCAGACTAGCACAATCTGATAATTTCTCGATAGCACAACCTAATTAGTTTTGTATAGAAACCGACTTTCAAACCAAAGGTGGTAAAAAAAGGCAGCAAATACAGTATAAAAAACTAGTTAGACATCTAAAGGAGTAGGTTATAACATTTTCATAATTTTATGTATTCCACCTGCAAGTGGGATCCTTTTTGAAAAAGTGCCCACAATCAACATGCAACTCAAATATGAGATAAGGTATAGAGGAATTGGAGATAATCATGCAAATGCATAGAAAAATAGGAAAATCTGGACCAAGCAGGGGACAAAGAGGGTAGAAGCCAGGAAGCAAAGGTCTAAAATGACAAAGCATTGCCAAGCTATATGGCCTAACCTTAAGATTTGAATCCCAACTTCCAGTGCACAGGGCACTTCCATCAGCAGACAAACCTAAACAACTAATCCGGGCTTCATGCGAGTTGTGGAGAGATCCCAAATTCAAGACCACCTACATCAAATGAAGAACAAATAAAATCAAATAGAAAACATTTAACCAATCAAAGCCCGTCACAATATTTGCAAATTAAAACTGTAATGGAGTGTTTATAGCCTAGAAATTAGGATTATACTATGACCAACGATGATCATTCACGTAATCTGATTTATTTTATTTATTTAATTAGGTGGGTAGGGGGATTAAATTACATCAACCCACTTAATTGTTTTGAATCTGATCAATGTAAACCCTCCCAGAGAAGCAATAGACAAGTGTTGCTAAGCATCCTAGCAAGTAAACTCTTGTTGTCAAATCATATTCAGAGATGCACATAAGTTTTCATCAAACAAGATCACAACTCCTTAAAAGCTTTTCACACAGATAACTAAAAACATATCAGGAATTGTTCAGACGAGGTAATTAAGCATGAAACGTTGAAAAGAACAATGACAACTTATTACTCAGAATTAGTCAAGAAAGCATCTAACTCTAATCCCATCACTGAATCAGAATCGTGCGATGAAATAAGCTAGGATAAAACAGAATATGCAGATTCAACCATAATCCTTGATGCGAAAAAAGAAAAAAGGATCACAGCCACTTGCACATGTCGATGATCTGTACAGTGATGGAAGATATTATCACTTTTCCAATGTCCAATCAAAAACTTAATGATTCATTTAACATCTGCATCTCAAAGGAAACAAGTCCTTAAGTGTTTAGACTTTATCGATTGATCCATGGTACAGAAAACTATCAATGGTCAGTTTTCCTAGGCTTTCTTGAAATAGATGGAATATTGAGTACCATTTCCACCGAGTTAATTATTTTAACAAGGAAAACTTTGCAGTTAATGATCCTTTTCTCAATGCAAAGTGCTGTAACAATTTATTTCTCAACTTGCATTTCAAGAAAATGTTTTGATGGAAGCAGAAATTTGAAACTAGATAGCAATTTTTAACACTACCAAGAAAAAGGGATTTTGAGAAAACTTTTGAATCCACAGAGATACACAAAAATTCATCTGACTCCACATGAAAGGAAAACTATTAAATTATGCAACAAAGAATAGCCTGTACCTTAGCCAACAATGTGTCCCATACATAGCAAGCGCCATTAGTATAGCCAGCAAATAAGAGTCTTCCTGATATGGAGAATGCTATGGAAGTAACATGTGGAGTATCATTATCAGCATGTTGCTGATTATACACTTGGAGTTGGTGTCCAGTCCGAATATCAAACAGCCTGCATGAACCATCATCTGAGCCTGTTCCAAATCTATTTCCATCTGGAAAAAACCTTACAGCATTGACGTCTCCCTCATGTCCATGAAATGTACGCACTGCACGACTTGCAACACGAGTATCCCATAGCCGGGCAGTACCATCACAGGAACCAGAGACAAACATTTTCGAGTTTGCTCCATTGATTGAGACACTGAAAATATTCAAATTGCCTATCATTAGCAAGGGGCTACAGAACATAGCAATCTTGTGTATATTCGTGACAGTTTCATCTTTTTGTTGGTACTGATTAAGTCACAGTACCATCAAACATTGGTAACAAATATGCATATTTTTTTGGCACGGTAAGTAAGAGGTAACATATAATTAAGACAAAGTGTAATAGATACACAGTGGGATTAAAGGATCTTATCAATCCCATTGTTACCAAAAATAAAGAAAGAATAATTAGTGTTAAAATTGACTACTATGTGACAAAAATCAATGCAGTGTTGATCTTAACATATATGGGACAATCATACACATGCCATTAATTCCGAGAAAATCAATTCTGTATGATGTCTCTGTAACTTAGATGAATAAAAGGATATCAATGATACGACCTTCGAGTACCTTAGCACATCAGCAATGTGTCCCGATTGAAATTCTCCTCCAAAAACAGAAGTTCTAAGGCCTGTAGTAATATCCCATAAAACACATGTCTGGTCACCAGAACCAGTAATCAGACGCGTGTCTTCATCTGGAACATACTGGCAAGAGGATACATAGCCTTTGTGCCCATTGAGACTTCTCGATACAGGCAAGTTCCCATCCCTATCAGTTGGAGAATTAAGGTTGAAAATAGAGCAGACACTATCAAGACCACCACAAGCAACAGACTGACCATTGGTAGCAAAAGCACATGTCATCACCCATGCACATGGAAGCTTTATGGCATGAGTCTTTTGACTGGTCAGAGCATTCCACACAATCAGGCGCCCATCTTGTGATGCACTTACTATGCGATTCCTCTCGGGAGTCCAATCAAGTGAGTACACCTGCAATATTTTTATATTCATAGCTCTTAAAAAAAAAAAAAATAGAAATTCTGACGGAGTAGGGGCAATGTTTTTCTTCTCTCTTTTTTTTTTTTTTTTTAATATGCAAGTGCTATTGTTCCCCTAACTGCCATCAACTTCGTTTGTAGAAAAGCTAAGGAGCCTAGCACATGCTATAGAACTACCACTCCTCTTAACAAACCTGAGTTTGATTTCATCTAAAGTGAGGTTCTCAGACTACATATATGAGAACTTGTAAGGACCACTAACTCAATTTTTTTTTTTTTTTTTTTTGGGGGGGGGGGGGGGTGGGGGGGTTGGTTGTTGGGGGGGGGGGGCGCGGGTGGGGTGGGTGGGGTGGGGTTTAGGGTTGTGGAATGCTTTAAAAAGTGTGTATGTTGCTTTTTGCTACACAATTTTTTACTTTATTACTACAAAAACAAGGTTGTCACAGTCAAGAAATTGCAACAGCCTAGAATGACCACTCTTAAAAGAAACCAAATTTTGTAGTACACCAATTAGAAGAATAAAAGTAAAGAACTAAAGAGACAAATTATTAAAAACATCTTTTTCCATCTGCTCTAGTATAAGTAAGAACCATTATTCCAATGACATGGTATAAATAATAACTCAAAGACATTTAATTGAAAGGAAGAAAACCTACTACTTCTCTGGGGTTAGTGCAAAGATATGGAGTTGTAGCTTTTGAACAATCTGACAAAATCAAAGCTTTTCAGCCATTAAGAGCCTTGAGAATGTTAATATATAGCTGCACATTGTACTGTCTTATCTTTTCTCATCTGCTGTTAAAGTTAATGCCATACCAAACTAAGACCATCGGATGACCTGAAAGAGCCCCCAATCAAGATACAAGACCCAACTCTCATATCACAAAATTTGAAACTATTAATTCCACTAGACAAAAATTCTTTTGAGTCGCTTTCTTAAACCATATAGGCAGATTATCAATGGCTATAGTTCACCACAAGCCAGAAGTCGGATCCATTATATGCATAAGTCGGGAGTCCATCACTCTGAAATTATGAAAACTACTATTACACCCGAATCCCCAAGCTGTATAATCACTTCAGTCTCCACAAAATGATTAATTGTTGCCCAGCATTCTACCGTTCAGAGTGTTCATTAACCAAAAGCTAACAGAATGAGAACCGTACATCAATTTGACCAGTTCAAGGCCCTCACTCTAAAATTTACAACCACTTCATTAACATTTAGAATTTCTCATGGAATACACAAGCAATGACCTCCACTTGCAAAACCCAAAAATCCACTAAAAGCTCTTGCTGCTCTTGCTCAAGAAATTCATTAGGTGAAATTTAAAAACAAACAATCCTATCCAGCTATATCCATAAAATCATCACCGAAGAGCACAGTTTGTTGAAATAGAAACAAACAAAAGCATTGAAATCAAATGACTCAGCAGAATTAATATAATATGAAACCGAACAAAATAAGAACCTAAGCATCTACTTGAAATACAATCAAGTTGAAAGAGTCACCTTTCCAGTATGTCCCTGCAACGTCCGGCAACAAACCAGATCCGTTGGACCAAAAGTCACCGGAGTTCTTCCCTGAGTTCTCGCATAACCTGCCACTGCAGGCAATTTTCACAACAAAATTTCAACAACAAAACCTAAAAATCATAGCAACAGAAGAAGAAAAAGGTTAAATAATAATAATCTAACAGAATCGATGGAATAACCTTAAACAGTTACCGTCAGTATCGAGTAATTGGAGCCGTTTCAGCTTCAATTTCTCTCTGAGACTGTTGACAGTCTCGGTTGCGGTCTTGTGGCGCTCTTTGAGTTCAGTTACAGACATTTTAGAATCAATATGGTTTAGAGATTTAGCATTTTCGAGTCGTGGAGGTAGGTTTGATCAACATGAAAGGAGAGGCGTAGATGCAGAGAATTAGGGTTTGAGTAACTCTGAGAGAGAGAGAGAGAGAGAGAGATCCGCGTCGAAGTTAGTTAAGACGAGAAGCTAAAGAGAAAGAAAGAGAGATGAAGATTTGGAGGTCTGCTACCGTGGTGGTGGTCGATCGTCAACTATGGATGTCTTTATGCAGCTAGAGAGAGAGAGAGAGAGTGTGTAAAACGGAATATCTGAATCGGAGTGTGTATGAGTTGGGAAGTGAAGCCGCCGGACCCACTCAGTCTATTCTAACTTCTAGTCTGGGTAGACAACTGGCGAAAAATCTTAACGTCAACTTAGCACTCACTTAGCAGACGAAACTGCACTGTACTAATGACGAGAATATGACACATGAAATCCTTGGACACTTTAAATGTTTTTTTATTAAAAATATATATTTTAATAATATGTTTGATTGAAATTCATTAAAATATATAAAAATGTTTTTAATATGGAATTAATTATTAAATAATATAGTATAAGATATAAATAAAATGTTATTTATTGTATATAATTAGAGTAAATTACATGTATCTTCTTAAAAACTTTAAAAATTACATGGACTCTATATTTTTCAAAAGTCAATACTTATACTCCATGAAAATATGTTAATTGTACATACTCTCCTTGAAAATGTTAAAAATTGCATGGATCCCTAATGATTCTAAAAGCCAACATCTATATCCCTAAAATATGACATGATGATAATATGTAAATTTTTCTCAATCAATACTATTCATTATATACATAATATGTTTGATAAAAAAATATTTAAATTTTTATTATAGTTTTTACAAAATTAATTCTTCTAGAAAAATAAAAATATTAATTGTTGTTTTTATTCTTTTAGAATTGCAATTTAGCATGAAACAAATATATTAAAAAATTCTTTTATTATATTAAAACACACTTCATGACATTATTTTTATACTTAAAATTTATTTATTAGAATTGTACTTTAGATGACAAGTTCAAATGGAAAAAAATAAACAAAAAAGTTTTCATTCTTTAGTATTTAATTTTTTAAATAATATTTTGAAATTTTTATTAATTAAACATATTATATAGAATGATATGTTAAAACCAAATATACAAAATTTACATATTAACATCCATTAGTTTTTAAGGATATGAGTGTTTATTTTAAAAAAAAATTATGGGTCCATGCAATTTTTAAAATTTTGAATGGAGGTCCGTGCAATTTACTTATTTATAGAGGTGTTAGTGTTGACTTTTAAAAAACTGGAGGTCAATGTAATTTCTAAAGTTTTTAGAGAGGTCTGCTCAATTTACCTAAAGAAATAAAATATTATTTATTGTATATAATTATTTGTAAAAAGATTAATTTTGTGCGTGTCTAGGATAAGTGGGGTATGAAGTCTTACCATACCTTACTAAGGTACAAGTGCGAAGTTTTACACCTAGAACTAATATGTAAAATCTTATACCCACCATGTACCATATTCCCTATAAAACTCATAACGTACATGATACCCTATGGAACCTGTAAAATTTTTCCTTTGATTTCAGTTTTTTCCCTCAAAATTGGGTAAGGTTTGAGGAGACAAAAAGGGCATGGAGTTTCTCTCTTTTTCAAATTTCAAGTTTATTATTAATATAATATATACAATTTGTGTAATATGTAAAACTATCTTATTTATATATATTCATTATAAATAATCTATCGAAAGAAATCTAAAAAAAAATTAATATCACAGGTTCTATAATATATAAAAGTTATATATGTGTTAAAGTTGAAATTTGTAAGGAATACATATAGAATCTAATTAAGTTATTTCAACAAAATTATAAAAAAAATTAGCAAATTCTAAAATCAAGAACTTTGAAGACACTTTCATATTAATTAGTTTTAGAAGAAAAATAACACTTTTATATAACGTATACAATCGAAGTTATCAAAAAAAATAACTATAATTACTTCCATAATAAAGTAGTACAAGCTTTTCTAAATAAAAGTTTATAAGATATGACTTACAAATTGATAATCTTATGCATAAATTGTTGCAAAATAAAAAATACAGTATTGTTATTTATTTCATGTTATTTTAATTTTTTAATAGAGTATATTTTTCAGGATAGATATAAGGTACCTGAAACCTGTACTCTGTGTATAATAGAGTATAGGTTTTATAGTGGGTACAAGGTATGAAAACCTCATACTGTACCCTACCCTTTGAGAGCAAGTTCTAGAAAAATTATTCATACACTATCCTATGACCCTTAATACCCACTCGAACCCTACCCATCAAGTAAGGTGCTGATTGTACTCTGTAAACATGGTTACTTGCTTACTCTAAGGACAACATACTTTATATTTGAACAATTTATGGTACCATACTTGGATAGTATAGCTCAGGTTCCTTTAGAAATTATACCAAAAGGGTCGTCTAAAAACCCTTTGATGAGGCAGTTTGAGGCAGAGTTTGCCATGTTTTGGCCCTATGGGTTGTGGCGTGGGCATAAGGTTTATTTTCTAAGGAAAATATTGCTCTATTATTAACTATCTTCACTTTAATTGTTCACTCTTGCCATGAAGTCTTTTCTCTTGGCACAAAGATCCTCGTTTTGGTAATTAGAGCCTTGTTATCTTTATCTTAAAACTTTGTTTATCAGTTTCACTTGTTTCATATCCACTTTAATGTTATATGATTTTTAGTTTTGTTACTACTCTACTATTATCATTCCAGCTTTATTATTATATTTAATTCTTATATTCTGTTGTTTAATATTCTATTTAAATTTAATTTATGTCTGTTTAGTTTTATTGTTTAATATCAGCTGTTTATTTTCTTTACTATTTTTACTTAGCTTTATTGTTTATATTTAGTTTTTAATTACTATTTTACATAATGTTTAATTTTAATGATTGTCCAACTTATATTTTATGACTCTTATGCTTATATTTATGTTATAGAAGAAACATATTCTGTTGAAGAAATTTTAAATAATATGTTTGACTATGACTGGTTTATATGAATGTTGTTTATAAAGGAATACATAAAGGAACAAGGAAAGAAAATTAAAAGGCTAAGGGATATTATAAGGAGAACAAAAGGGTACATAGAACATCTTGAAAGTCTTTTGGAGTTACACTTTGAGGACCCAACTCCAAGGAACAGGAACTTTATAAGCACCCTACAAAGAACAAGGATATACAGTAATTTACATAATAATTATAATTTTATTGAAGAAATAAGGCGCAAAATAAAGGTTTGCAAAGATAATATAATAAGGTTCATAGGATGATGTGGTTTTAAATTTTACGTTTATTTGGTATCTTTTTACAATAACTGTAATTTCTAATATAACAGAAATAATATGTGATATAATAGATTTGTTAATAAATTTTAGAGAACATTTAATATTTGAAGATTATGACACATAGATACATAGAATATATTAAAACGTATAAGGACATAATAAAAGATATAAGAATCATGTGAAAGATATAGAAAAGGATTTAGAAAGGGTTAATAAGCAAAAGAAAGAATTAGAACAAATGTTAGAAGGAAGTATAAAGAAACCAACTACATGTTCACAATATAGATTTACTTTAGATATAATTTACATAAGAGAAAAAGAAATAATAAGATATAACGAACTTATAAGATATTATGAAGATTGATAAGTAGCATGATGGTGTGATGCATAATCTTGTTGAATATATAAAGGATAAAAACCAAAGGATAAAAAGGTTAAAGGATCACATAAAGGCAAAACAAGAGAGATTAGAATTGAAAAGGCATTAGAAAAAGGAAAACATCAAACAGTCTGAGAAAAAGGAACTTTTAAAGCATCATAAAACGACTCTTGAATCATCGACCAAATGAAAAGGATATAGAAAGGATAACTCAAAGCATCAATATTATGAAGGTTTGTCATAAGAATGACAGGATGATGCAAGTTTCGACAGGATCATAGGAAGTAGATAATAATGATAGGAAGCTTTATGATTTCTTACAATCAGTAGATAATTTAGAAATTTTAAGTGAAAAAAATAGAGAGTTATATTAGACAATTAAGTATAGAAATAGAGGTTAATCTCACAGACTTGAATGAAAAAGTTAAGAAAGTAGGAGAAGAGTTCATACACATCCACTGGATGTGCAGATGAAGACTACATATTTGTCTTAGAAGACACAAAGGAGTTTGTACAACCACCCAAGGGGTTTTATGGAAATATAGAACCAGTAAATGATGTCATAAGGGCCACAATTAGCAAAACAACACAATTATAGCATTACTGTTAGGCTTCATCAAAAGGTCAACAAGTTAAGTCATAGCTTAGAAGAAGTCTTGAAAAAAAGGTATAGGAGAAAAGTTATAATCATCAAAAGGAATTAGAAGAAATAATAGGAAGGCTAGAAAGGTTACCAGTTGAAAGGAAAGAAGGAAACAAACCAAAGGCTTATTTTATGAAAGGAGAGTGGAAGTCTCTTTCAAAGTAAACATGTTTTGAGAATCACAAGAACCAGAAACTAGGGTAGTAGAAGAAGAAAGTGAAAAAGGAATAACAGGTAAGGTGAAAGGTATAACAGGCAAGACAATGCAAGGTTTTTAGATAGACTTAGACCATTCACAGGAGAATCCATGTTTTACAATCCCTAGACCTAGTACAAGTTTGTAGAAACCATCTCTAGAGTAGGAATTTTGGATAGAATAAACGGGAAGAAGAAGACAAGGAGATCATATGATACATTTGGAAGAAGCAGTAGACATAGATAAGGATGTTGAAATCTATTCGAACCATGCCATTACTCTATTAAATCCTAGGAGATTGTACCAAGCAGGAATCTTAAGTTGGAAAACAGGGTTGTTCAGGTCAAATAGAGAAGAAAGGATCTCAGTCACAACAGGGCCATTAAACATAAGGTTAGTCACAAAAGAATCTTTAAGGCAACTGAAAAAGTCAGGAAAACTCTAGTCCATCTTGGGCTAATTGTTATAGGAGTTAGAGGATTAACAAGAGAAAAGGTAGGAGGAAAGGTCCTAGTAATGTTAATGGACAAATCATGGAAAGGCGATATAAGAAAGGCCATATTTGCAACCATAGAGATAGATGTAAACAGTGGAAAGGGACTGTTCTACTGTGCACCTAATTTCATGGTTTCAATAAACAATCTCAGCAATATTGAATAGGGCTTCAAAGTAAAGGATATGAAGATCATATAGGTGAACTTGCTTATAGATATTGGCTTTATTTGTAAAACAACAAATAATAGTGAAATATCTTATAAGCTACATAAAAGGAATCATAGATGCAATGGCAACAAAGGAATAAAGATGATAGAACCCATGGAAATAGATTCTTCTGCTTTAGAAGGAGAAGAATGGAATGTAAACAGGAACATGGCAAGTGAACACAAAGAGTTCCTACAGGGATTTGATGTATCCAAACCCAGATGGCACATACTCATTAAGATTTATCTTATGATGACAGACCAAGATCAGGAGATGAGATAATGAGTCAGAAATTTTAATCAAACCTTGGAAGAAAGAGGAACATTAGAATGATGAATGTGTTAGAACAAATAGACATTTCAGTTGGAAAGAATAGGATGTCAACTTCTAGTTGTGTTGATGACACAATTAGGAAGATAAAGGAAATGGAGAGTATCTTAATGCTAGATACAATTCCCATGCACAGGAAATAAAGGCTAATCAATGGAGTCTTAAAAGGAAGATGAGGATACAAATGATGAAGAACCATTAAGGCCAATTCAGTATTGGAAAGATGGTTTTTTAATAAAACATGGAGAAGATCCCATTCCTTATGAAATATGGTTAGAAGAAAAAGGAATTTTAGGAGAAATGCAAGAAGTAAGGTTTGAAAGAAAACGAAAAGGAGATGTTTATTTTTGGAAAAAAAAGAAAGAAAGAAATCTTGTTAGAATGGCAGATGAAGTAATGCAAATAGAACAAGATTTTGAGACAGAAACAAGATCACAAGGAGATATTGAGACTTAACACATGTATCGAAAGCCATGATGGATAACAATGAAGATACAGGATCAAATACAATTCCCTCTGTAGTAACACATAGAGGACAAGACATGTGGGAAGGAATCCAAGCAGAGTACCTTATACTCACTATGTTGAAAGAGAAACAGAGATAGGATGTATAAAGGAAAAAGGATGCCATTTGAAACTTGGATAAAAGGAATTTGATAGACAATGGAAGAATCCTCAATATAAGTGCACATGATCTACAAAGTTGGGGACGCTTGGTAGATAATTTGACACAAATGGTTGTCATAGCATGGAGAGATAGTCCTTTAACAGAAGACATAGATCAGATGTACATATATTTAGAATTTTTTTTAGGAGAAACAGCAAGAGCAATGTGGGAATCTTATAAGAAAAATTTTCCACAACTTGTAGCCACAAACAAGGCTTTAGGGGCAAATCCGTACAATTTTTGTAGTAAGATAAGGGTAGTATTAACTAGGGAAGCA
Source organism: Combretum micranthum (assembly GCA_024138025.1). Taxonomy (NCBI): domain Eukaryota; kingdom Viridiplantae; phylum Streptophyta; class Magnoliopsida; order Myrtales; family Combretaceae; genus Combretum; species Combretum micranthum. The sequence continues at coordinate 621,451 of JAMXBD010000270.1, read as the reverse complement.
CCACAGATTGGTGGATATGACCAACAAAGGGATGCTATAAGAAATTTAGAACAATTGCAAATAAAGAATTGATATTTTGTTAAAAGGTATATACGGGAGTTTTTCTATAATTGCACCATTGCTGGATGCTATTATAAGAAACCAATAGCAGACAAATTATTTTTAAAGTTACCAAGACCATTAGAAGCAAAAGTGTACAAAGAATGGAAAGAAAAGGTTGAACTAACTCTAGGAGAAGAGTTAAATAACTTGGGAACTAGGATAAAGTTTCTTGTAGATAAGTTAACAGAGAAATGTATAGCTTTACAAATAAATAGGCAATTGAAAGAGCCAATTATAATTTCTGTCAAACCATTTAACCACAACAGGTATATGGAATAAAGGAAAGAAACAAAAGGAGGCCAAAACCAAAGTACAGACCTAAAAAGAAATATTTTGCAAAGAAAAGTAGGGCAAAAACGCCATGGTTAAAACAAGACAGGCACGTAAAGAAATACAATAAAAACAGAGTTTACAAAAATAAATTAAAGTGTTATACTTGTAATGAGGAAGGACACATGGCAAAGGCATGTCCTAAAAGGCATAATAGTAACACTATGGCTAGCATTTTAGTCGAATGCATGGACGAAGGCATTTTGGCAATAGATGAAGACATGAGTGATACGGAAATAATCTATAGTATTGTATCAATAATAGATCCACAGGGAATGATGATAGAGGAATTTGATAGTGAGGATGAAAATGATATTACATGAATGTTCTTAAGGACAAATTATCAGAATCTTTACAAAGAACAAAGAGGGATAAAGTATCAAGATGACAAGGTTGAATCGCTAAACAGGATGTTACAGGACATAGGGAAGATAATAATGAACATATGAGAAAACATGGAAGGTTCTAGGCATAATTGGACTCAAGGAAGTGGATCAGAAGATCATCTATGCAAATTTTGTTCTGGATATCGAATAACAAAACTCATATATCAGTGCAGAAGCTGTATGGTGGAATCTTGTAAAATATGCCTAGAACAAAGAAATGAAAGGTTTCGATTTAATGAAAGGTTTGTAGTCAATAGAAGTTTTCAACAGGATGCAATAGGACAAAGGATAATGAGGATTGCCAATAAGATAGGTAGGATAGAAAAAAAATACAGGGAATAAAAGAATGATAACAATTTTAGAAAAAGGAAAGGCAAAGGACAATATGAACAAATGTATAATAATAAGAGAAGAAAGAGATGACCATGAAGATACAATAAGAAGCTACATGGGAGCAGCTAACATGTCTTTGGAAAGGATAAAGGATGAAATGATTAAGGAGTTGAAGATGTCAAATCCATAAGAAAGGCATATTACAAAACTTGTATATATATATATATATATATATTAGGACAAGGTTATTCTTTAAGACACAAACAATAGAACTATATTCATTAATAGGTACAGGTAGTACTGGAAACATGATAGATGAAAGGATAGCTCCTGTAGATGAAGTAGAACAAATGGATATATATAGAATTAGTTCAAATATTCATGGAAATAAAATAAAGGAATGTAGGTGTATAAAGAAACATAAAGTAAGTTTTTTCACAAGAGAAGAATGGATTGTACATATGCATAGTGGAATGATACAATAATGGAATTTTGGTAGTTGAAAAATTAGATGTATAATAGGATTAGATTTTCTTTTAAGTAATCACCATGGTATCTTGAGCATGAGATATACTGTAAATATTTTAGGACATCCAGCCATAGTATATCAAAATTATTTAAAAAATACAGAACCAAACATCAGACTGTTGCAAAGGCATAATGAAAAGGATTGCAAATGTCAAAGATGAGGAGAATGTCAAGGAAAGGAACATGGTAAACAAGGGATAGAGGAAAATTCGAAAGAATCTGAAGAATTAAAAGAATTCTTAGAAGAAGAGATTGAATGGAAGGAAATAGAAATAAATAAAAGAAAAATGGGAAAATGGGAAAAGGTATACAGGATTTTGGAAAATTCATGTTTGGAAACAGGTTGCCTAGATCTTGATCAAATCATTAGTAGCCTATAGAAAGAAGAAATTTTTGCAGAAAACCCAACAAGGTTTTGGGAAAGGAATAAGAAAGTATGTAAATTAGATATAAACCCTAGCTTAAGAATTTACTATAGAGCAATAGAGTATGATAATTTAGATAGAGAAGATTTTGAAATGCACATAAAGGAATTGTTGGAATTAAGGGTCATAGAAAGGTCAGACAGTCAATACAAAAGTCCTGCATTCCTAGTAAGAAAAAGAAGTGAAATAGCAAAAGGAAGATCAATGATGGTAATGGATTATAGGAAATTGAATGATAACACAAAGGATGATTCTTACAATATTCCTAAAAAACTGAATTAGTTAACAAAATACAAAATTGTTACATATTCAGTAAATTTGATTATAAGTCAGGATTTTGGCAGGTAAAGATGAATGAAGAGTCACAACCATGGACTGCTACCATAGACTACTTTTACCTGTCCATAAGGACATTTTCAATGGAAAGTTATGTCATTTGGATTAAAAAATGCTCCTTTAATTTTTCAAAGGAAAATGGATATAGCTTTTCAAAATTTAAAAGATTTCACTGCAATTTATGTGGATGATGTTCTTATTTTCTCCAGAAGTGAACATGAACACATAGGACATTTAAAAATGGTGCTTTCAAAATTTTAAAGACAGGGAATAGTAATAAGTACAAAAAAGGCACAGTTTTTCAAAAAGAATGTTGAATTTTTAAGAGTAGAAATAGGAGAAGGAAAAATCAAGTTACAGGAACACATAGTCAAAAAAGTGATAGAATTTGCTGAACAAATGAACAAAAAGCAATTACAGGTATTTTTGGGTTTACTAAATTATGTAAGACCTTTTCATAAAGGATTTGAATTCTTTAGTAGAACCCTTTTATAACAAGATTTCAGGTTTTAGAAGTTTGTCCCAATAGGACATAAAACAAATAAAGAAAATAAAGGAACAGGTCAAAAGTTACCAAGGTTGAGATTATCCCTAGACACAGACTTCTTGATCATTGAAAATGATGGATGTGATCTAGGATGGGGAGGAATTTTGTTAAGAAAACCCCATAAATATGCTGAAAGGAAAACTGAAGAAATTTGCAAGTATACAAGTGGAAAGTTCAAGGAAAAGTATTTACTGAGTATAGACAGGGAAATAATGGCTGTTGTAAATTGTTTAGATGATTTTAAACTTTTTCTGATAAATAAAAAGGAGATCCTAGTTAGAACAGACTATGAAGTTATAGTTAAATTTCATAAGAATATAGGGAGTAATAAAATGAGCAAAAGAAGATGGTTAAAGTTTAAAGATGTAATAATAAATAAATGTTACAAGGTAGAATTTGAATATATAAAGGGGAAATATAATACTGTAGCATATGAGTTACCCCGCTTACTAATATAAATAATTTTCTTTTCAGGAAAACATAGAATTTCAAAGGAACAAAGGGTTTAGGCCACAAAAGAGGCCAATATCTTCTCAAGGATCACAAGCAAGCAGTTTTAGTGGAACAAGGTTGTAAGAGGTTATGGAAGGACCACAAGTTATAATTGGTGATATAGCCCTACCTATAATACCAACAAGTTCACCAAGGAAGTTTCAAGCACCATACCTAATTAATGTTAAGGGAGAGACACATATGGCTCTCATAGACAGTGTATGGTCCCTAACTAGTCAAGACAAGTTCAAATATGTAATTTGCTGTGCTATAGCTAGATATTTTAATGAAATACAAACACAGGGTATCAAAGGAACATAAGAAAGTTGCCACATGAAAAGGTCACATGATAATGAATCATCACAAAGGACACAAGGACATAAAGGACAAATTAAAAGAATATATCAAATGTATGGAGTTGCAAAAGAACATTTGATAGGAGCTTTTTGCTACTGGAATGATGTTCAAACCAAATAACAAATTATCCAAATCCTTCATGGAGAGGATTCCATAATCTTGAAACTACAGCAAATTGGGTTAAGCAAACAATAGGAAAATAGGAAATTTATGTAGATCACGCACTTGACAATTTTAAGAGTGTTAAAAGTACCACATTGTATGTTAAGAACACGCAAAGGTATAGATTTAAGCTCTTTAAAAGAAGAACAAGAAAATAAAATATATTTTCTTAAAATCACAGAAACCCTAAATAAAAAGAGAAGTATTGAAAGCATAAAGGAATACAGTAAGGACTACAGGGAAGCATTTCCATTCCAAAGGCAGAAAATAGGAAAAACACCTCAATAAGATTTTGAAAATGCAACTGCATTCATTTTCTTCAAAAGAAATGAATTTATTTCAAAACTTTCATCCCTTTCAAAATGGTTGATAAAAGGATGTGCGAAGGAAGCATTTTTAAAGCCTTTTATATTGCTCCAAAAGACAATACAGGAAGATCTGACTCATTATCCTCATTTCCTGTGGATCTTGGTCTGTCATCATAAGATCTAAATCTTAATGAGTATGTACTATCTGGGTTTGGATACATCAAACTCCCTATAGGAACTCTTGGTGTCTTACTTGCCATGTTTTTGTTTATATTCCATTCTTTTCCTTCTAAAGTAGAAGAATCTATTTCCATGGGTTCTATCATCTCTATTACCTTTGTTGCCATTGCATCTATGATTCCTTTTTTGTCGAGTTTATAAGATATTTCACTATTATTTATTGTTTTACATATAAAGCCAATATCTATAAGCAAGTTCTCACCTATATGATCTTCATATCCTTTACTTTGAAGCCCTATTTCAATATTGCTGAGATTTTTTATTGAAACCATGAAATTAAGTGCACAGTAGAATAGTCCCTTTCCACTGTTTACATCTATCTCTATGGTCGCAAATATGGCCTTTCTTATATCGCCTTTTTCATGATTTGTCTATTAACATTACTAGGACCTTTCCTCCTATCTTTTCTCTTGTTAATCTTTTAATTCCTATAACAATTAGCCCAAGATGGATTAGAGTTTTGCTTGACTTTTTCAGTCACCTTAAAGATTCTTTTATGACTAATCTTATGTTTATTGGCCTTGTTGTGACCGAGATCCTTTCTACTCTATTTGACCTGAACAATACTGTTTTTCAACTTAAGATTCCTACTTGGTACAATCTCCTAGGATTTAATAGAGTAATGGCATGGTTCTAATAGATTTCAACATCCTTATCTATGTCTACTGCTTCTTCTAAATGTATCATATGATCTCCTTGTCTTCTTCTTCCGACGTTTATTCTATCCAAAATTCATACTCTAGAGGTGGTTTCTACAGAACTTGTACTAGGTCTAGGGGATTGTATAACATGGGATTCTCCTGTGAACGGTCTAAGTCTATCTAAAAACCTTGCATTGTCTTGCCTGTTATACCTTTCACCTTACCTGTTATTCATTTCTTCACTTTCTTCTTCTACTACCCTAGTTTCTTGTGGTTCTTGTGATTCTTGAAACATGTTTACTCTGAAAGAGACTTCCACTCTCCTTTCGTAAAATAAGCTTTTGGTTTGTTTCCTTCTTTCCTTTCAACTGGTAACCTTTCTAGCCTTCCTATTATTTCTTCTGATTCCTTTTGATGATTATAACTATTTTCTCTATACCCTTTATTTTCAAGACTTCTTTTAAGCTACGACTTAAGTAGTTGATCTTTTGATGAAGCCTAACCAGCAATGCTATAATTGTGTTGTTTTGCCTAATTGTGGCCCTTATGACATCATTTATTGGTTCTATGTTTCCACAAAACCCCTTAGGTGGTTATACAAATTTTTGTGTCTTTTAAGGCAATATGTAGTCTTCATTTGCATCTAAGCCACCATGACAGGTCATCCTAAGAATGTCTTCTTTATTTCCTATACCATTCTTTATGTTCATTTTCCTAAATCAGCTAAGCTTGTTGCTTCTTTCCTTAATTCCTTTATTACTAGATCCTGGTTTCTTTTCACTTCTTCCTTCTACACTTGTCTTATAGCCTTTATATATTTTAATTCTTTAACTTTCTTTCTATATTAACCTGTGTTTGCTTTATGTAGTCAACCTTATCTATTATCTCCTTTACCTGTTTATCTTTTACTTTCATCCAATTTCCTAAAAAATTGTGAGCTTTGTAAAGAGTGTCTAAATCCTTGTGAACAGATGTGCTAAAACATATAATTAAGTCTACTATGCTATTTAACTGCTCATGATTTGAATGCAATAAATGCGGTGAATGCTTAAAATAACAAAGATGAGAAAAACTACTATTTCCTACTTGTATCCTATTATGCTCCTTGATTTCTAAATTAAACCAATCAAGACTCCTACTCATGAAGTTTTGTACTATGTAATATGCAAGGGTCTACCAGCCTAATCTGTCTTAATTGTTTTCCTAGTCCATTTATGCCTTCCTTGTCCTTTAAATCTGTAAGGTACATTTCAAAACCTTTCTTTAAATATATATATAGCCTATCCTTTGCTAAAACTGGTGGATGTGTATGAACTCTTCTCTCTACTTCCTTAACTTTTTTGTTCAAGTTTGTGAGATTAACCTCTACTTCTAAACTTAACTATCTAATATAACTCTCTATTTTTGCTACACTTAAAATTTCTAAATTATCTACTGATTGCAAGAAATCATAAAGCTTCCTATCATAATTACTACTTCCTATGATCCTGTCAAAACTTGCACTCATCCTATCATGCTTATGACTAAACCTTCATAATAATTGATCCTTTGAGTTATCCTTTCTATATCCTTTTCAATTTGGTCTATGATCCAAAGAGTCGTTTTATGATGCTTTAAAAGTTTCTTTTCTTCAGACTCCGTTTGATATTTTCCTTTTTCTAATGCCTTTTCAATTCTAATCTCCATTGTTCTGCCTTTATGTGATCCTTTAGCCTTTTTGTCCTTTGGTTTTTATCCTCTATATATTCAACAAAATTATGCATCACACCATCATGCTACTTATCAATCATTCATAATATCTTATAAGTTCGTTATATCTTACTATTTCTTTTTCTCTTATGTAAATTATATCTAAAATAAATCTATATTGTGAACATGTAGTTGGTTTCTTTATACTTCCTTCTAACATTTGTTCTAATTCTTTCTTTTGCTTATTAACCCTTTCTAATTCCTTTTCTATATCTTTCACAAGATTCTTATATCTTTTATTATGTCCTTATACCTTTTAATATATTCTACATATATATATGTCACGCCACGGAGGGTACCCTAAATGTGGCAGTCCGCCGCATATGATATTAAAGCTAATGAATGACAACCTTTGTCATGCAGGAACTTCGATATCACATGCAAGGCGTGTTTCCAAGATAGTAGGAGACTCACAAGGGTATTACATTTAAGTAGATAATAAAAGCAAGCAAGAACTTATATAAATAAACATGAAAACTTCATTTAAATAATAATTCCTTACATCATCTTTGGGGCATTCCCCCGTGTTAAAAGTTTTGTTACAACTAAAAGTAATCATAACTATAACATAAGCCTATTATAGAGATTTTCTTAGAAGTCTATGTTCAGAACTAAATACATATAACTTCTCCCAAAAACTCCTAGTAGCTTAAGCTCGTACCTGGCATATGGGGCTCCTTGGTGCTAACTAAAGCTAATCATACTGTAACAAAAAGCTATAGGGGTATAAGCAAATCTAGCTTAGTGAGATAATTCAATCTACAAGACATTTCCATAATTTAAACAAGTATTTAAACAATCATATGAGAATGCACCAAACATATGAACAAACAAAATACACAAGATTAATCGGAAATCATGTGTGGCATGGATTTTACGCCCTCCATGTCTAGGGTTGGGAGGTTACTAGCCCATACGACCATCAGTAATTGCAGATTTGCTGGCTCCTGCTTGCCCTGTAGACTTTCCAGCTCCTACTGGCCCATGTAGACTTTCCTGCTCCTACTAGCCACCACTACAACTTCCTCGTTTCCCCACACGAGAAAAGTAGTGAAACAAATGTGACTCATGAATATGATATGCATGAGTTATTTTCAATATAAGTTTAACCAGATAATGAGAGTTCAAGTTAAAGGCGATTAGAACGATATTCATCATATCAATGCAAGAATCACAATTTAATTATCAATTCCTCTTTCAATATTCTTAACTTATATCCAACCAATCATAAATTCAAATCACACAATGCTTTTATCTTTTCCTTAATCTCTAGTGCTACTAATTACAAGCACAAACAAGGAAATGTAACTTAGTAAAGGATTAACTCACTTTATGTCGGTCGATCCTAATCGAAGTAGTCTTCCGAGAAAGTGATCTCGGTTCCTCCTTCACCTAAACAAGATGAAAGACCCAAAATGAGTTTTTTTATAGAATTTCTATTCTTGAAGATTCTAAACTTTTCTTAAAATCGCGGTAGAATTGTATAGGAGGAAATTCCAACTTAAAATGGCCATAACTTGCTCATTTTAACTCGGAATTTCGCATATAATATACCGTTTTCTACCTATTCAAAAAGATCTATCTATTTCTAAACTTATTTTCATCAAACTAAATCGTTTGGGTTTCAAAAAAGTGGCGAGCAGATTCACCACGAATTTTTATAAACTTGATTTCCTTCTTTTATCCAAAGCTCATTTTGAAGAGATAGGTATTATAATAGCTTGCAAAACATTTGAAATGCATATACATATATTTATTGACTCATATCGAATGTATGAAGTTAATGAACTTGTCTCAAGAAAAAGTAAAGTCTTTTAAGGATTTTTGGAAAGTGAGTACTTTTGAAATATTCTTCTTTTGAAAATATTTTAAGTTATTTCAAATGAGTATTTTTCTTTTTCTAAATTTTATTTCCGTAATCTCTTTAAATTCCTAAGGAATGATTTTATTTTCTAAGCTTAGTTTCAAACACTTTTGAAAGTAATAACAATTCTATATTTAGAAAAATAATTTCTTGGTTTATTGAGATCATTCTATTTTGATGAAAGGAATTTCTAGCATTTGATGAAAAAGTGAAATTGTTGTAAAATCTTTGTTTATTTCAAAAATTTCTCTCTATGTATGTTTATGAGCTCCTTTAGATTTCTTAGAAAATTTGTTTAAGAAAATCACTTCCTACTTTCATTTCTAGAAAAGAATGTTTAAGAAAACCTTTCCTCATTTATTTTGTTGAGACAAAAATCATTATGTTCATGCATGAATATGAATCATAAAGTTATGAAAACATAAAGAAACATAATAACTTAAAAGAATAAGCTAGTAAAGAAATAAATCAAGTATTGGAACCTTAGCTTCATCAAGGTATCCCGGGACTAAGAAAAGACTAATCCCATAAAGAAAAAGAAAATGTTTTGACTTGATGAGGACAAGTCTAAGACTAGAAAAACTAGTCTTAAAAACAATATGAAAGTAAATAAATTGCAAAACAAATGAGCTTATATGCTCTAAAAGATATATCTAGGTACATATATATATTTAGATAATTATATGTATAAAAGCAACATAAAGAAATTAGATCATGAACAAAAATAAAGTATGAACCTATTGTTGCTTTCTTTAACCTTCATGGTTTAGAAACACACACTAAGCTCATACTAAGTAAATAAACATAAAAAAGACTTAAAGAAATATTACCTAAAGAACTAAACTTGAGAGAACTCTTAGGATAGAATTCTTGGAGAATTTTGAGAGAGTAACTTTAGTGTATGAAAGGTGTGAAAGAAGTGGAAAGAAGAAGGGGTATTTATAAGAAAATGTGGGAGGTTAATTGTGTTAATTAAATAAATGAAAATAAAACAAATTGGAGAGGGAGGGGGACATGGCCGGCGCAATTAGGTGTAGAGGGGGAGAGAAATTTATTTTTTTGTATTTTTGTTAATGAAAAGTAAGATATGAAAGATGTGAAATTGTATTGGAAATGAAAATTGTACGAAATAGAGGTATGGGTTGTAAGAGTAGGTTATAAAAAAAAGTAGAGATAGATAAATAGTGTAGAATAGTAGTAAATAGTATAATGTAAAGTAGACATAACAATTTAAGTACCGGTAGTAAGAAAATACACGTATAAATGCGATATCTGATATTTTTAGCTATCGAAAAATTATGAAATTGATATTTTTGAAAATCTTATATTTTTACGAGTCTAACGATATATTCGGAATATTTTTACTATTCCGAGCCTCGAGACACGTTTTTCAAGAACTGTGTCCGATCGGGTTTAAAACGAGTCGTGGTTTTACTAAACTGATCTTTTTAAGCTTCCTTAGATAATTACGAACTATTCTACTCACTAAACTCTTTCTTACTTTCTTAGGGTTTCTTAAACAGGGATGCCGGACTTGAACGGTTACAATAGACTAGAGTTTTGTTGACTTTAGAGATCCAGTTGACTTCTAATTAGGGTTTAAGCTTTAATTGATCACAAAAATTTGGGAGTTTACAATATATGTGTCATAATCTTCAAATATTAGATGTTCTCTAGAATTTATTAGCAAATCTATTATATCACATATTATATCTACTATATCAGAAATTACAGCTATTATAAAAAGATACCAAATAAACATAAAATTTAAAACCATATCATCCTATGAACCTTATTATATTATCTTCGTAAACCTTTATTGTATGCCTTATTTCTTCAATAAAATTATAATTATTATGTAAATTACTGTATATTCTTGTTCTTTGTAGGGTGCTTATGAAGTTCTTGTTCCTTAGAGTTGGTTCATTAAAGTGTAACACCAAAAGACGTTCAAGCTTTTCTATGTACTTTTTGTTCTCCTTATAATATCCTTTAGCCTTTTAATTTCATTTCCTTGTTCCTTTATGTATTCCTTTGTAAACAATATTCATATAAACCATTCATAGTCAAACATATTATTTAAAATTTCTTCACCAGAATATGTTTCTTCTATAACATAAATATAAGCATAAAAGTCATAAAATATAAGCTGGACGATCATTAAAATTAAACAATATGTAAGACAGTAATTAAACAACTAAATATAAACAGATAAAGCTAAGTAAAAATAGTAAAGAAAATAACACTGATATTAAATAATAAAACTAAACAGATAGAGATTTAAATTTGAACAGAATATTAAACAATAGAATATAAGAAATAAATATAATAATAAAGCTGGACAGCAATAATATTAAAGTAGTAACAAAACTAAAAATCATATAACATTAAAGCTGGATATGAAACAAGTGAAACTGATAACAATGCTCTAAAACCTTATTACACCTTTTATATCATGTGATAAGGTTTTATAGTATGGGTAAACAGATTAAGGCACCATACTTAGGTAGTATAGCTCCGGTACTTTTAGAAATTATACCAAAAGGGTCGGCTTAAAAACCTTTTGATGAGGCTGTTTGAGGCAGAGTTTGCCATGTTTTGGTCTTGTGGGTTGTGGCATGGGCATGAGGTTTTTTTTTAAAGAAAACATTGCCTCATAAAATCTTTTCTCTTGTCATGAAATCTTTTCTCTTGGCACAAAGATCATCGTGATAATTTAGATAGTGAAGATTTTGAAATGCACAAAAGAATTGTTGGAATTAGGGGTCATAGAAAGGTCAGACAATAAACACAAAGTCCTGCATTCATAGTCAGAAAAAGGAATGAAATAGCAAAAGGAAAATCAAGGATGGTAATAGATTATAGGAAATTGAATGATAACGCAAGGGTGATTCTTACAATGTTCCTAACAAAACTAAATTAGTTAACAAAATATAAAATTGTTACATATTCAGTGAATTTGATTGTAAGTCAAGATTTTGGCAGATAAAGATAGATGAAGAGTCAACCATGGACTGCTACCATAAACTGCTGTTACCTGTCCACAAGGACATTTTCAATGGAAAGTTATGCCATTTGGATTAAAAAATGCACTTTCAATTTTTCAAAGGAAAATGGATATAGCTTTTCAAAATTTAAAAGATTTCACTACAATTTATGTGGATGATGTTCTTGTTTTCTCCACAAGTGAACATGAACACATAGGACATTTAAAAATGGTGCGTTCAGAATTTCAAAAACAGGAAATAGTAATAAGCACAAAAAAGGCATAGTTTTTCAAAAGGAATATTGAATTTTTAGGAGTAGAAATAGAAAAATGAAAAATCAAGTTACAAAAACACATAGTAAAAAAATTGATAAAATTTCCTAAACAAATGAACAAAAAGTAATTACAAGCATTTTTTGGTTTACTAAATTATACAAGACCTTTCATAAAGGATTTGAATTCTTTAATGGGACCCTTTTATAACAAGATTTCAGGTTTTAAAAGTTTGTCCCAATAGGACATAAAACAAATAAGGAAAATAAAGGAACAGGTCAAAAGGTTACCAAGGTTGAGATTACCCCTTGACACAGACTTCTTGATCGTTGAAAGTGATGGATGTGATCTAGGATGGGGAGGAATTTTTTTAAGAAAACCCCATAAATATGCTAAAAGGAAAATTGAAGAAATTTGCAGGTACACAAGTGGAAAGTTCAAGAAAAAGAACTTAACGAGTATAGACAGGGAAATAATGGCTGTTGTAAATTGTTTAGATAATTTTAGACTTTTTCTAGTAAATAAAAAAGAGATGCTAGTTAGAACAAACTGTGAAGCTATAGTTAAATTTCATAAGAACACATGGAGTAATAAAATGAGCAGAAGAAGATGGTTAAAGTTTAAAGATATAATAATAAATAAAGGTTACAAGGTAGAATTTGAACATATAAAGAGGAAACATAATACTATAGCATATGAGTTATCCCGCTTACTAATATAAATAATTTTCTTTTCAAGAAAACATAGAATTCCCAAGGAACAAAGGGTTTAGGCCACAAAAGAGGCCAATGTCTTCTCAAGGATCACAAGCAAGCAGTTCTAGTGAAATAAGGTTATCAGAGGTTATGGACAAACGACAAGTTATGATTGTTGATATAGCCCTACCTATATTACCAACAAGTTCACCAAAGAAGTTTCAAGTACTATACCGAATTAATCTTAGGGAGAAACACATATGGCTCTCATAGACAGTGTATGGTCCTTAACTAGTCAAGACAAGTTCAAATATGTAATTTGCTGTGCTATGGCTAGGTATTTTAATGAAATACAAACACAGGGTATCAAAGGAACACAAGAGACTTGCTACATGAAAAAGGCCATAGGATGATGAATCATCACAAAGGACATAAGAGACAAATTAAAAGAAAATATCAAATGTATGGAGTTGCAAAAGCACATTTCATAGGAGTGTTTTGCTATTGGAATGACGTTCAAACCCAAATAACAGATTATCCAAATTCTTCATGGAGAGGATTCCATGATCTTGAAACTGCAACAAATTAGGTCAAGCAAATAACAAGGAAATAGGAAATTTATGTGGATCTTGTTCTTGACAATTTTAGGAGTGTTAAAAGTACCATAGGGTATGTTAAGAACACACAAAGGTATACATATTTGAGCTCTTTAAAAGAAGAACATGAAAATAAAATATCTTCTCTTAAAATCACAGAAACCCCAAATAAAAAGAGAAGTAGTGAAAGATCAAGGAACACAATAAGGACTACAGGGAAGCATTTCCATTCCAAATGAGGAACATAGGAAAAACACCTCAAGAAGAATATGAAAATGCAATTGCATTCATTTTCTTCAAAAGAAATGAATTGATTTCAAAACTTCTATCTCTTACAAAATGGTTGATAAAAGGATATGCAAAGGAAGCCTTTTTAAATTGCTTTATATTGCTCCATAAGACAATACAAGAAGAACACATATGATTTGGTGTAGTTGGATTTGGAACTATGGTAAGGGTAAAAGCTTTTCCAAACCCTCCATGTTACTCTTATTTGGGAAAAGATTCACATATTGAAATAAATAATCCTTATCAGGATAAATATTATTTCCCAAGTCATGTATGTTACAATATACATACAACGGCTATAGATCTTAGCTATTTTAAAGGATTCAGGATTGGAAACCAAGAATACACATTGGCTACCTTTCTTGATTATGGGCTTGTCACAGAAATTGTGGGCACATTTCCACAATTTATGACCCAACCCATGGGAAATTTCATAAAGTTCTGACAACCTTAAGAGATATAGAATGGGAACATGAGGAACATGATATCTTATAAAATATTATGTAAAAATAAAGGCAATACCATCGGGATGGTTGAAATTTGAATCCAAACCAGCACAAACTTGGTTTTGGATTTCCCCAATCAAAGAAAGGTTTCAATTATCTAAAAAATCCATAGATTAGAATCCACCAACAGTTTAGAAGAATGGTTGAATATATACATTGCTGACAGAATGAGTATGTTTATACCAGAAGATCTAGAATTTCATCTTACTACAATCGCTAAGACAAAATTTATCTTCACAAAGCAAAAAGGAGCAATTTGGCCAAGATATGAGACAAATTTGATGATGCTTAGGAAAAGCCTAAACAGGGAAGATGAACAGGATGAAAAGGACAATCCATATGATCCTAATTATACGAAGAATGAGGATGAAGAAATGGAAGCACAAGAAGACTTAAACAGGTTCCAGGATTAAAAAAAATGATGAATGAAATTAAGAAAGATAGACACGGTACGACATAAAGGCAAAAAGACAAAAGGAGAAAAACGAACATGAAAAATGCGAAAGGAAACAAGACAAAGGAGAAAATGGACACGAAAAATACGGAAGGAAACAGGAGAATTAGACATCTAAAAGGCAAAAGAAAAATCACTGGATTACTATTTGGCACTGTAGTATAAGCCACTGTAGCTACTTTTAGAGTACTGTAGCACTTTTTTTTACTGCAACAGTAGGTTACTGTATTACTGTTGCAGTAGGTAGGTACTGTAGCACTTTTTACTGTTTTATGCTGCACAAATTTTTCTATAAAAGGCGAGTAGGGTTCAGGTTTAGGTATGGAAAAAAAAAAAGATTAGAGAGTATCTGAGTGTTTTATGAGTGAAATTTTTGAGTGTTTGAGTCCTGTAAGTGTATCTTTGTAACATACCTCCTTTTAAGATATAAAGGTAACCATGTTCTAAAACCTTATTAGGCTTTTGTATCATGTGATAAGGTTTTATAGCATGGGTAAAATGATTAAGGCACCATACTTGGGTAGTATAGTTCTGGTTTCTTTAGAAATTATACTAAAAGGGTCGGCCTAAAATCTCTTTGATGAGGCTATTTGAGGCAAAGTTTACCATGTTTTGGCCTTGTAGGTTGTGGCATAGGCATGAGGTTTATTTTCTAAAGAAAATATTGCTCTACTGATTAACTATCTTTGCTTTAATTGTTTACCACTGCCACGGTATGACATAAAGGCAAAAAGACAAAAGGAGAAAAACGGACACAAAAAATACAGAAGGAAATAGGACAAAGGAGAAAATGGATATGAAAAATACGGAAGGAAACAGGAGAATTGGACATCAAAAAGGCGAAAGAAAAATCACGAGATTACTGTTAGGCACTGTAGCATAGGTCACTATAGCAACTTTTTAGGGTAATGTAGTACTTTGCTTACTATATCAGTAGGTTATTATTTTTTACTATAGCAGTAGGTCACTGTAGCACTTTTTACTATTTTACGCAGCTAAAATTTTTTATATAAAAGGCGAGCAGGGTTCAGGTTTAGGTATGGAGAAAAAAAGATTAGAGAGAAAATATTATAGAGTATCTGAGTGTTTTGTGAGTGAAATTTCCTAGTATTTGAGTCCTGTAAATGTATCCTTGTAACATACTTCCATCATGTTCAATAAAGCTTTTGTAAGTTTCTTCTAACCATGCCCAGCTAATCTTCCTTTTAAGGTATAAAGATAACTATGCTCTAAAACCTTATTAAGCTTTTGTATCATGCGATAAGGTTTTATAGTATAGGTAAACAGATTAAGGCACTATACTTTGGTAGTATAACTCTGGTTCCTTTAGAAATTATACCAAAATGGTCGGACTAAAAACCCTTTGATAAGGCTGTTTGAGGCAAAATTTACCATGTATTGGCCTTGTGGGTTGTGGCGTGGGCATGAGGTTTATTTTCTAAAGAAAACATTGCTCTACTAATTAACTATCTTCGCTTTAATTGTTTACCCTTACCATTAAGTCTTTTATCTTGGCACAAAGATTTTCGTTTTAGCAAGGAACATTATTTTGATTAATAATTAAGACAATGAAAAGATAAAACTAATTTCTTTATTTTGATAAGTTAGCAACATAAAAAATAATTACTTTTTCATTAAAAATAAAAACGAGATCAAATTTTACTAGAATTATTTAGAATTCCTCCTCAAAATAACATTAATAGAATATTATACACCAACAAAATTTTTGATAAAAAGAGCAGGGTTATAGGGCAAGTCGTGCCTCTTGTGTCCAATGTTGTTAGAACTGGACTAGGATTTGACCTAGACGGTTAGGGATCAAAGGGTCGATTTGGGTATAATCAGGATCATGAAAAATTAAAAATATAAGAGATAATTTAATCATGAAAAACAAATATATATGACATCATTTAATTAAAGATATATTTGAATCAAATTTATCAATTAATTATTAAATAAGCATGATATAATGATTGTGTTTAATAAATTTATAATATAGTATGAATACATATTTAAATTTTTCTTTTTCTTTTTACTTTTTTTTTTTGGGTCAACCGGTTCAAGTTTCTTGTTTCAACTCAGTTCGACCACCCGGGTCGATCGAATCAATTTAGGTCAATGCAATTCTGGGCTAAATAAGTGGATTAGCCTACTTTTATGGCCAATTTTGGTTAAATTGAGCGGGCTGGGCTAGTCCAAGTCCAAGTCCAACAACATTGCTTATGTATATACAAATTCGTATAGTAAGAGGCAAATTTTGCCTGTTTTTCCAAAGGCAAGAAATGCTTCACCAACGGGAATTTCAAAAGAGGCTCTCATTTCCTAGATAATGGTAGGCAAGGTGTTTGTACTTTCAATTTTTTACATGTTTCATTCTTAAATTTTAGCAAATTGGTACTTGCACTCTGAAAAACGTGTGATCCAATATCTCTGTTAAAAATTATTTAATGACGTTTATTTTAATAACAAGATAATGGCAAACACGTGGCTAAAAATTGTTAAAATCTAAAGATACAACATTTATTTGCCAAAAATTGCAATGGAATTGGAAGTATACATACTTGATCTGTTATTATCTTATCATCAAAATAAAATTTATCAAATATTTTTTAACAAAGACACTAGCATGTATTTTAAAAAAATATAGTAATTTGTCAATATATCTAAAGATAAGATACTAAATCACTAAAAGTTAAAAATACAGATACCTGGTTTGTCATTACCCCTCATTCTTTGATTCTCAAGTCTCTCTCTCTATCAAATTCTCTCATTCAACCTTTTTTTTTTTTTTTTTGTAATCTAGAGTTTTGAGTTTTTTTTTTTTTCTAGCAAATTATAGGTGTTGAAGATGATTAATTTGGCAATTAAGTGCAAGTTATAGGTGTTTTCCCCATCGTTAAGGTTAGTTAAATTATTTATTTATTCTATAGTTGTCAATTGAAACTGATATTTTGTTCTACTATGCTTTTTAAATTAGAATTCTATTTATATGCACAAAATAACTGGTCCGTAGAAACTAAGTACATATGCAACAAATACTAGTGAGACAAGGTCGAACCATAGGTGATGCAGATCTGACTACGGTCTTCAATAAAAATATGATCTTGATCAATTTAGGGTTTTCTAGTTGATATGAATTTGCAAATATAAAAGGGATATAGATGAAATTGTCGCTCGATAGATTCCATAAACAACGAAATGAAACTAGTTTGTAATTGATTTATAAATCGATATGTTCCACGATCTATAAAACAATCATGGTGTCAATGAATCACGAGATTCAAAAATGGTGTTCACCATAAATCTATATAACTCAAGATTTGATAAGAACAAATGATTAAAGAGGAAAATTGTTTCTCAATAACCTAAAAACGACAATAGATTTTCTCACACAACAAAGTGCTCTCAAATATCAAATGATCAAAAACTTTCTAACAAATAACCAAAAGACCTTTATATACTAACCCTAAAGAGACCTAAAAGACATAATTGTAAAAATATCCTTAAACAAAGCTTAAAAATACGAATAAATAAAAGCTGATGTGAAAATCAAACAAAGCTGGCGGCTTGACCATGTAGGCCAGCTATAAGTCGACAGCCTTTCCTTTGTAGGCCGGTAGCTTTGGCATTATAGGCCGGTAGCGTAGGGCTGACTTAGATCCTCCATGCTGGTTGCTCTGCTCCTCGATCTTGCTCCTTGATGTTTTTCTTTTTTGTTTTCTTTTTTCATGACTTTGAGCAACCAGATTCCTATCATTACCTCCTAATTGAAGAAGATTCATCCTCCAATGTTAATTCTTCTTTTTTTGAACATTCGGGCTGGTCATCTTGCTAGTCTAAGCAAATAAACTCCTAGAACCTTTGATCTTCTTAATGTGTAACAACTTAGCCTACTGTACCCGCTCAAAACTCATAGATAGCAATGTGTAAGTCTTTTCCTGGTGCTGAATAGTGTATTCATTTTTGTACCCATCAAATAAAGCTCGATGGTCATAATGCCATGGCCTCCCAAGAATCAAATGTGTAGCATCCATGGAAACTACATCACACAAGAAATCATCAGAATAATCACCAATGGATATAGGAACATGAACCTGTTTGTATACATGAATCGCCCCCTGATGATTAAGCCAATGAAGAGCATATGGCCTTGGATGTTGCTTCACCTATAAGCTCAATTTAGAAACTAATCTGGTTGAAATCACATTGGCATAACAGCCTGTATTAATCAAAGTCAGACAAGTTTTCCCCTCCACTTGTTTTGATTTCTTTTTGATACCAACCTGAGGTTAACTTGCGTCTAACAACAATTCTCTGCAAGCCTATGCTTGATACCAAACTGATGCCGATTCAATTACGGTCTTCAATAAAAATATAATCTTGACAATATAGGGTTTCTGGTTGATATGAATTTGCAAATGTAAAAGGGATATAGATGAAATTGTCGCTCGATAGATTCCATGAACAACGAAATCAAACTGGTTTGTAATTGATTTATAAATTGATAGGTTCCACGATCTATAAAACAATTACAGTGTCAATGAATCACAAGATTCAAAAACGGCATTTGCCACAAATCTATATCACTTAAGATTTGATAAGAACAAATTATTAAAGAGGAAAATTGTTTCTCGATAATCTAAAAACCACAATAGGTTTTCTCACACAACAAAAAGGTCTCAAATATCAAATGATCAAAAACTTTCTAACAAATAACCAAGAGACCTTTATATACTAATCCTAAAGAGACCTGAAAGACATAATTACAAAAATACCTAAACAAAGCTTAAAAATAAGAATAAATAAAAGCTGGTGTGAAAATAAAACAAAGCTGGTGGCTTGACCATGTAAGCCGGCTATAAACCGACAGCCTTTCCCTTGTAGGCCAACGGCTTTGGCCTTGTGGGCTGATAGTGTGGGGCTAGCTTAGGTCCTCAACGCTGGCTACTCTGCTCCTCGATCTTGCTCCTTGATCTTGCTCCTTGATGTTTTTCCTTTTTGTTTCCCTTTTCCATGACTTTAAGCAACCACATTCCAATAAATAGGGAGCAAATGGCTAAGTACTAGGTATTTGAATATTTCTCTAAGCTAAGCTATCACAAAATATATTTTAGACTAAGCTATCAGATTATAATTTAATTAAGAATTAACTAATAAGCAAATGTGAACACTTCAAACCATATGCTCTAGCAACAGAAATGAGAGATCCAGGTTTAGGAAATGCAAAAATAATCAAGAACAATGCACATATATTTTCATTTAAATTGGATCGATGCTTCAAGTTGATATTGACACTGATTACTTGGGATTTAACCAAACTCACTAGAATGATTCCATCTCCTGGAGTAGCAAAATTCTAATTACAGCATAAATCATCCCGCCAAGGTAATTTATCTATAATTATCAAGTAAATAGTAATATGCTCACACCAAAATTACTATTCTAGTTAAAATTACAAATCAAGCACCGCCAAGAGACCCAAACTTATAATTTTAATCGCATTAAGAAAGTGAGATCATGACTTTCATAAAAAACTTGCATATCCCTATATTTATTCAATATTCAATTGATTGGTTTGAGGTTATCAACAAAAATATTTGGCTAAGTCACTTCGTTTCAATCGAAGGATCAGAAAAAAAATGGGTTCGGATCTCCTATGAGAATGATTTGGAAGATACAAAACCAAAAATAGTGGTATTTGCTAGCAACAATATACTGGAGGCAATCAAACATCTCAAAGGAGTGCCTCTCAAGTTCATCAAGTTAGCATAAAAGTACACAATCATAAAATTCATAATCCCTAGTAGACCTATCGCAAGAGCATTGTTTCTACCTCCAGGTTTGCTATAAATTTTCAAAGGCAAAAATGGGATCTCTCTTTTTATCTTTGTGGTGAAGTTTTATCAAACATGACCACAAAGAAGGACAGCCATAGATATCTATTTTTGCCCACTTAAGGCTTTAATGTATAAGAAAAATTAAAATTGTATTAAGCACACAAATTACTTTAAAAAAAGTAAGTAAACAAATAAAAACAACAAAGAAAAAAGAATAATAATAAATAAAAAAATATAAAATTTGTAATAATAAAAATTACATAAGTTAATAGTGTCAAATAAAAGCAATGTGAGCTTAATATAACCTTATTTTTAATCATAAAGAAATCTTAAACCAAATTATATGGACCACAATAGTTTAGTCCATTTAACTGGACCTAAGCATGAAGCCCTAAAGTATATTTCTATGTAATCTAAAATGAGGCATATGCCAATAGCTTGTATAGATAAGCCATGGACAAGCATTTGATAGGTCAGGGGTTCAAATGCTAAAGGAGTCAAAATGCCTTCTTTTACATTTTTCCCCTGCGTACCTTGTGGCATGCACTTGTTAGCTGAGCTGACATCAACGAGTCATCTCTTACCACCATCCTTTCCCTTATTCACACACAAGATCAACTTACATGGCCTCTTTCATTTAATTTTTGATAGAGTTTTCTTCATGATTTCATCAAGGTAATGGTGAAATCATGAAATACACATAGAGTACTATGAATTAAGACCAATTTCTAGTCTTGATTCATAGTTCAAAGCAGTTAAAATCGAGCCTAAAAATTAGAGAAAGCTTGAATGCAAAATGAGTTTCATCATCTTTAATGGCGAATTCTGACCAAATTGAAATGAATCAAAGCTTCCATGAAGCATTTGAAAGTCAAATACACTCGAATATTCTTTTTAATTTGCCTAAAAAGCTCGAAATCCTCATTAATCAGATTTGAATTCAAAACCTTAATTTTTGCAATTTTGATAAAGAAGTTTTAATGGGTTTTCCAACTTTGCTAAAACTCATATAGTATAAATAGGACCAAGAACAAGTTGAATTCATCGTCAATCACAACGCAAATCACTTCAAAAATCTCGAATTCGAAATTCTTGAAAATTAGGGATCTTAAGTTAAAACTTCAATTTGGAAGTTTTATAAGTAATTTCAAGTGAATTGGATGTTGTAGGAAGTTTCATAGTGTTGAAAGCTTGTGTTTGATAGGTTCAAGGGAGTTTTCGGTGACACCACCAGCGTTGTTGCCCTATCTCGGTGACACACAGCTTCCAGTCATGTTCGAGCTAAACTGCTACCACAGGACTTCTCGACATCCCCCATTCAGCTTGTCCGACATTTCTAGTAGCTAATAGTGCCGCCAGAAATGGCGAATTGAGCACCATCGATTACTACTCCATCTGCTAGACTCAACAAACCGAATTTGACCCACAACTCTTGCCTAGCTTTGACTCGTGCAATCCTTAAACTGGGTAAATGATTTTTTTTTATAATAATAAGAGAAGAAGAAAAAAATGAAAATTAAAATAAAGAAATAAAAAATGTGTAGAGTTAGTAATAAAAATAATAATAAATGAAAATAATATGAGTTTTATGTATAATAATAGCTAAAAAATTTTGTTACTTAGAAAAAAAATTTCTTAAAATAAAAAAATGAATTAATAGTCTTTTAGGCTTAGTATCATAAAAAAATCTTTTTTTTAAATAAGAAACTTATACTTGAAAGAGTTTAAAAATTAAATATCACTAACACATTAAAATTACATAGGCACCTTTAGAGCAACATAAAAATTGAAAAAAAAAACCTTTATTTTTAGAATTTTTAAATATTTAATTGGTCAGTTATCTTCCATGCCTCACGAAAAATGTAGATAGTGATCTTTTCAACCTATTGACTTCGATAAATTTAGATGTTAATTTGTGTAAATAATTGAACTTTTGTAAATCTTGTAATCACTAGTCTTCACTTGTATCATAACTATTAAACTATGAATATTATATTTTATGGTATGAAAAATTTAGAGCATAAAAAAAATGAACTTTAATAAAAGGATTTTGAGTGGAAACTATTGGTTTTAATAAAATAATCTCGTTACCTGGAATTTCCTATATAAAACTAATTTAAAAATGAGTTTTAAACGTGGACATGTAGTTAAGTTGGAACAACCAACCCATTGATTTGAACTTACAAATTTTTTGCAATTGTATCAAGTGGCGAATACTTTGAAATTAAGTATTTCTTTTAGTTCGTAGCTGAGGGTCTGTATCAAATGGGTTAGGGTTTGATATAAATCAAATTAAAAAAAATCAAATGAAAAATGAAAAATTCAGGCTCGACAGAGATCACTTTCCTCATCACGGCCAACATGGGGACCGTGATCTCCATTGTACTTAATTTTGCCTTTTTCTCACGCCCATGATCATCTTTGAATCATCATTCGAATAGATCATTGTCTCTATCACGGTTGTTATGAAGACCTTAACAAGCCGTTTTTTAAGTTCAATGATCTATCTTCATTTAAGTGTTGAGAATCTATCCTTGGTCACCTGAAATGAACATGATTATGGATTAAGTACTAGATCTCTCAAATCAAAGCATACGAAAAGTATAATTAAATACAATTTGGCCCTAATTGAATAGAGTATATAACCCCTATCATAGGCTAAAAACTGTTGGTGACTACTACTTGAAAAGAACCTGAATTCTTTGATTCTAGAGTGATCATATCAATAATTATAAGGGAAAATGTCAAATTTTTTACTTAAGCTTTAGAAATGAACTTTAGACAAAAATTTAATTTCATTTATAAATTTTGAAGTCGTCAATTTAATATCTAATAAAACTTTCATGATTGTTTTTATTACCTTACTAACACCATGTATTCCATTTCTTAAAATCAAATAGAATATCTATCAATACTACAAAATATTAAGATAAGTCATAAAAATCCAATAATAAACTACTTCTCCCACATTAGCAACAAGAGTAAATAGTATTAAGAAACTAGTAAAAAGAATTATAAAAATTTAATTATATATTAAATTAATCACATCAAAATTTATGTATTAAATTAAATTTTTATACAAATTCATATTTAAATTTATCATTTACCCTCATTATGATCTAGTGAATTTTCACTTACTACCATTGATTAGCTAATTTTATCATATAACAGGTAGATTTTTATGCTGGACCAAAACAATCCATGTATGACACATTGAGTTGTGATCGCAAATCCGTGGCGCTCTTATATACACTCATGTTTAACCGCTTAAGCCTTTAACTGTTGTTGTGCTCTTGTATCAGTGAACTTTATTTCTATGGGTCTGTTTGTTTTGGCTTTTTTTCGGCAGATACAGACACTTTTTCAAACTTTTTGCTAACAAATTATTTATCAAGAAATAGATATAGATAAAAAAAGTTGACAGTTCTCTTCAAAAGATCAAATAGAACAAATATAGATAAAATTTAGATGCAAATCGGATATATTTACACATATCATTTTAAAAAAGATACAGATACAGATGAAAAACAGACAATCCAAACAGACCTATAGGGTCTGACCTATATAGTAGTAAAGCTGATGGCCCAAAAATATATGGCATTAAAGCCAAAATAAAATAATAATTTACAAAGATACCACCCTAATTTTAAACAGGTTCTGACCTATTGTTGTCTACTTGATCGACCTTTTTTTGGACGTCGTGCACTCCAGTGGGTCTCCACACGCGCTTCAGCCTGATCCCCACCATTCGCACATCGTACTTACTTTTTTTTCTTTTAAATTACATTTACACACTTAAAAAGTTTTAAAATTATACGAATCTCGCTTTTTAAAAAGTTAATAATTATTCCCTAAAACAGTTGTGCAACCTATATATATTATGAAATTATTTCTTATGTGTCTTTTAAGTATATAGAAAATTTGAAAAAAAAAATGTGATCTATTTATTTACTGATATGATACGATAGTATAAGTTTTTAGATTATTTACTAAAAAATTATGTATTTAAAACCTTTAAAAATATCGTTAACATTGAAATTTTTTTTCTTAATGTAAAAAATAACTCTATATTAATATATAATTGTAAATTTGTAATTATCTTTTGATGATAACTTATTTATTCCCGATTTAATCTATATTATATTAATCGGTGGAATATTGATTAATACTATAAAAAATATCAAATCAAATGATCGATCTATCTAAGAAAAAAAATTATAAGCATATATTTGTGCATATAAGTATACTTTTATGTTAAAAAAATTGACTTATTTTAATATTAAATTATTCGAGAAGTTTTCTAAGTATTACATCCTACTTTTTATATCTCTTAATGACACAACAAAAAAAAAAAAAAAAGAAAAGAAAAGGGTCCTACTTTTCTTTATCGGAATAGGGGGAAAAAAATCTCACTTTTCAATAAGGAATGTGATTTTTTTTAAGAGGTCAAAGTGTAATGAAATTGAATCACCCATATAAATTTATTCTTTCTCTTAATAATCAAATGAAATTAATTTCTAAAAATTTTACATTTCACGTACATTTCTCTAAAAAATATGCAACAATATGATACAAGTTTTTAAAACTACATAAGAACTATGAATGATTCAAACGATTTTTTTTATTTTTTGTTAATGAAAAATTAGTTTGACTTAAATGGTAAATCCAACTGTTAGTGTTTTTTTTTAATGAATTTCATTAAAAAAAATAAATATGAGGTGACATTTGTTTTTTTTTTTAATTTTCTAATACCTATTTATTATACCAAACACATAAAAGAATTATTTAATAATATACGTAAGCTCCACAACTGCTCTAAGAATTATTAACTTTTCAAAAAGTTGAGAGTTTGTGTAATTTAAAAACTTTTTAAGGGATATCCATGTAATTTACCCTTTCTTTCCTTCAAATACACTATACTTACTTGATATTATGTATAACCGAAATCAAATAAAAGTCTTAAGTTATTTTTTTTCTTTTTTAAGTGTACATACTTGTTTTCTTAATAAAGAAAGAAAGTAAGCCTAATATATTTATACATTTGTACCTCTTAGCCAAAATTCAATTTTCACCTTATTCTTTACTTTATTGAATGAATGTAGTATTTTTTATTTTATTGATAGAATTCTCCGCGTTTCTAAGAAATCTCAAAATAAAGCTCATTATTATTGAAAAATCATATTTTCAAGGTACTTAATAATATATATTTGCTTGTCTTTTTGATACAACAATCCGATTGTATTTCAGATTTATGAAATTTCAATACGAAAATAAGTTTAGAAAGAATTACTTAAGATATATCTAGAAAATTTTTTAAAAAAATTATATGCAAGCTGTACTAACTTCCCTGCAAACTCTAAAAATTATACAATTAATCCTCTAGATTTTTAAAAATTGGTACTTATACTTATGAAAAATTGATGGTAGCAAATAATATAGAAATTGGATGATTTAGTAGTGATGATATCACTAAATTAAATATGTTTAATTAAATAATATTTTTAATATTTTAAAACTCCACATATATAAAAATTTGATAAAGTGTAGTAGTAATACGCATTTATCGAGCTCCTCGAATCGCAGTCATTACTCAGCTTGTCCCATCAAAATATTTAATCGATTTATAAACCATGCATACCATGTATTCGAGGAGGAACTACTGTATATCATCAGCTTTTCCCGCGATGTAATGGGTTATATTTGCGTGAAAATTACAAGTGTGAAAAGTATACAAACTTTGGGCCAAAAAAAGAAAAAGAAAAGCATACAAACCAAGAATGTTATTATTTTCCTCATTCGAAGACGGAATGAATGCTTTAAGAGCTCATTCATTTGACGAAAATAATTATTTATTCTATTTTTATTCTACGTAATTTTTATTATGGTATTTTATTGAAGAGAATGATATTTCATAACAAATTATTATTTCATATCTCCATACTCATATTGTAATTTAATAATTTATTTTTAGTTTTTACCATAAATATCTCTACCTAAATTATAGTACCGCTATGGTCCTACATGTAGTACCACATATACACTTTGTTATGTGACACATTCTTAATGAAAAGTATTGTAAAATATAGATAGATTAAGAGTGAAATAAATTTAATATGTTGACATAGCTATACAAGCTTGAGCTTTAGCTGTAGCTGAAGATGAATTTGTTTTAGCTCATTAATCTAAATGAGGTTATGAGTTTGAATTCAAACTTGAAATTCATAATGATTCAAGCTTAAAAATTCATAATGAGTTTAATCTTGGATCTATAATTTTCAGGCTCGGTCCAGATTTTGGCTTGACTCAATCTTAATAATATTTTGAATAACCCAAGTATGAAACTTAAGAAGTTGAACTCGGCTCAATTGCAACCGTAACGGAAACGCGTAATTAAATAAATTTAGGCTATATGAATCACGTGGCAAAAGTACAAGTCTAAAAATATTACCAATAATTTTAATTGGATTTCTAGGTAAGTATCAAGTTGGTATCATTCAAATTTTTTAGGTAGAAAATAGATTGGTTAAGAGCCTGCCTATCTTTTATTGGTAATAAAGATATGGGTATTATAGATATTTTATATTTACTTCAATAATTTTTTTTTTATACCAAGTGAGTATTGTAATAATCGTTACAACTCTATTTTCTTTCTATTGAATTGTAATCCAATTCTCCTCTATTTCATATGATGAAATAAACTAATCACAACTTTATATCAATTAGAAAAGAGTAATCAATACCATGATATCTATGATTTCAATGGAATTATTCACATAAATTAGTAAAATATTAATTAAACATGGCAGTTGAGTTTTAATGTCTCCTAATAAAGGTGGTGAAATAATCGTAATAAATGATATATGGTCATATAAGAATAGGGTAAATTACATATAAAGCTATTAATATTTGGAGGTAAATATATTTAAAGTATCAATTTCAAGTGGTTAAAAAAAAGAATCAACATTTAGAGATTAATTTATTTAAAATATCAATATTTCAAGTGGTTAAAAAGAGAAATCAACGTTTTGCAAAATGAGTCAAATAAGGTATTAATATTTGACCATTAACGAAAACTAAGAAAACTTAATTGAAAATTAATCCACACATTGATACCTTAAATGAACTTTACAAAATGTCCGTACTTCATTTAATTCACTTTGCAAAACATTGATTTCTTTTTTTTTTTTAACCACTTAAAATATTAATACATTAAATAAACTTAGCCTAAAGGTTGATACATTTTAACATAATTTACCCTATAAGAATAGATGCTTATATTGTGTTTTCCCTAAATAAAAGTTTTTATTATTGCTTTCTAATATTCTAAATAAAAACTAAAAAGCTTAGATTTGTTTTCCTTTTTCTTTTAATTCTTGGAAAGTAGTTTTTAAATATATTTGTAAATATTATGTAATTAAATATATTTTATTTAATAACATGCCAATGCCAAATCAAGATTTGTTTGTGTAGGATGATTGGCTTTTCATTGGTTTGGTGTCGGTTTGAATTAGATCATGTCGAAGGTCATTTTGGTAATTGAGCTTTTAGCTCAATTTAATGCCACTGGTCGAACTTTCAAGCTAGTGACAAGGATTAGAAGACTGAGTCTGATAAAGGATGTCGTAGGAAGATTTAACTTGGTAGGCTTGGAATAAGGGTCATCGAACCAGCTTATTCTACTTTCAACCTAACTTGGTTTTCTCATGTGTGAAAAGTAGACTCTAAAAATATCTTTCCGGTTAAATTTGCATTTTGTTTGAATAAAATATGGCTTATGTAGACTAAAATAGACCTTTATTTTTTTTTTTATATTGAAAATGGCTTCTTTTATATAATAAAAGCCATCAAGGCCTTTTCTAGCCCAGCCTAGCCCAGCCCACTACTATAAGAAATAAAGGCTTTAATATCAGCTGTTAGATCATTATAAAATGATCTAATGGTCACCAGCAGCACTTGATCTTGACCGCTTATTTAAGTACTATTCAATGGCTGGTATCAATCTTCACCATTTATAACTAAGAGGTTCCTTCTCTCTTTTGGAGGTCATTCTACATATTGTTAAAATTAAGAATAATGTAGAAACTCTGCTGAAACATCTTTAAAAAAGATCAAAGCACTTGTTTTACGAAGAGCAAGTCAAGAATGACCGAGTCTATTTGATTTGATTTTTTGTCACACTCACGCATTCAAAAAACCGGTTTTGTCTGTTTGCCCTCCCACACCACTCTCTATGATCTCTATACACGTGTTATCAGTTCAAGACTTCTCTTGAGTCGATCAACATGCTTAGCACGTGATCGGCCAGCTGTAGCAACCCTACCATATAGAATGTTTGTTAAGAAATAGGTACAGATGAAAAACAAACAAATTTACTTATAAACAGACTAAACAGACAAGATACAAATAATATATAGAGGTAGATCAGATACGTATACATGTAGATGAAAATCAGATAATCCAAATAGACCTAGCCATATTTTCACTTTATTAACCATATTGGCTTTTCAAAAGAAGTATATGCTAGTTTTTTTTTTAAGAAAAAAAATGAAAGTCTGTACAATTGTTAAAATTTACAAGAAAAGTATACGTGATTTACTTAAAACTCATATGAAGATTTTTTTTTTAAATGTTGTCAAAAAATTTCACACATATGAAGACGCTCAAGATATTTTTTTTTCTTACTTTTATATTATGTCCGATTATAACTGAAAAGAGAAAAAAGAAAAGACATTGATAATGTCAACGATAACTAGAAGTCGGTTCTTCATTCACACGTTTCTTGGTTTCTAACTTTTATTGATTGGTTTTTAGGGTTTGGTATTATTGTCTGAAAATGGTTCAAAGAAAAAGGAGGAAAATAAACCAAGGTCAGATTACTCAACTAGAACGGATCGATACCAAAGAGAAAGATAGAATAATCCTAAAGGGTTACAGGATTCAACTGCATCGAGAACCAAGACATAGAATTACAAATAAGATAGTGAAGTGTTTGTAGAAGCACATCCCTATTTCTGGCTTGTGTGGGTTAAAAGAATTAATGAAAGTTGCTGTTTTTTTTAAGAGGAAAAGAATAAAGGTTATTCAAAATTAACAAAGTCATGCAAATTACTTGTTGTAGATATCATCTAGGGCACTAAACACATGGTTAAAATCATGTTACTTTGCATCACCTTTGAACCCTCTTTGCTATAGCAACAAGCCACATAAGCTAGATTACTAATAGGGTTTGAAGGTGAATGCGATTGATTTAGTTTTGGAGCTTGCAATAGGTCCATGAGATTTGGTTAGTTATTTGTCACAAATCTCAATTAAGTGTATGGTAGCGACTTTAATGTATATGTTTTGGTGAATATTAAATTTGATAGCTTAACTTTGTATGAAAATTCAATTTGATAACTAAACTTTGAACAGATTGTTTTAATATCCAATCAAACTTCTTGTAGATATTTAAACCACCTATCTAATACTATTTACTAACATAGAATAAATAGTCTGTCATTGAAATTTTATTATTTCTCCCAACATCATCTCACACTAATAGATTTTCTTTTCATTATTAAAAAAATGAAGCAAATGAAGTGAAGTAAAAAAAATAGTCATGAAAAAATTGATTGGATATTATATTAACTACTATAAAGTTTATATACGAAATTAAATTTTTATAAAAAATACAAATATCTAATTTGATATTTTGCTTATGTATTTACTAATTGCTACCTACATACTTTTAAAGTTGGTGGAATTGCACATACCTTATAAGTAGGGTGGAAAATGAGTTGAGCTACTTGTGAGATTGGCTCGAGCTTGATTAGTAAATGAGCCAAATTCAAACTTAAAACAAAGCTTGTTAATCTAAATGTGCTAAGCTTAAGCTCATGAGATAATTTATGGATAAAGTCATTTAAGATCGTGAGCTAACTCGTTAACAGGCTTATTTAGGCTCATAAATAGGCTTACAAGTAGGTTTATTAATAAGCTTGTTAACAGGCTCATGAACAAACTTGTTAGTATACTTGTGAGTTTAATATTTATAATATATTTTATATAAATATATAATTAAAATAAAAAGTTAGTTTCTATTTAATATATATGTATATGTATATTTAGTGGCTCTTATATATTATAATTAGGTGCGAAACTACTCTTAATATGAAAACCTTAAATGGATAACGAACTATTCAAACTAGTTGAACTCGAGCTTGAATTTTAGGGTTGATAAAAGCTTGGTTAGGTTTGATAGAAAGTTCGGCTCAGCTCGAGTTTGATTTATAAATGAGTTGAACTTATTTTTGAAATAAAGTTTGTTTAACTAAATAATCCAAACTTTAATTTCAGGCATTATATGTTAGGAAAAATTAATGTCCTATAATAACAAGATAATTTTGCTCTTGCCTAAAGCAACCACCAATACAATAAGATTGAATATAAAATAAAAACAAACACTAAGAAAACCCCAATTGGGGAAAAAACCATGGGACCACAACCACGGCTGATAAACTCTAGATTATACATAGAATCATGAGATGGTATATAAAATCGGTGCGTAGGTTCAAAATGTAAAACCGTAAGTTCTAACCTATACAAAGAGCTTTGAAAAACCATAAATATGCTTATAAGAGTTATAAAAAACTTGAAATATATAATGGATGTATAGAAAATAAAGAAATTAAGTTCTCTTTTTACTAATAACTCTTAATTCATGATATAACATACATTAAAAAATGAGCAAGTAAAGTCAATTTAAGTTCTTTTCTATTATATTGTTTGAAATAATTTATGAATTAAATGAAATTTATCAACTTATCTTATTAAATTCTCAACTATATAAATGATGTAAATAAGTTTTTTTATAAACCTTACAGCTATAACTCGACTAGAATGAATTTTATACATGTAGAATAAGAGGAGGGTGGGAAGGGAGAAGAGAAAGAAATAGAGAGAGTATGTGAAAATAAAATTGAAATGCGATAATAATGATGTATTATCCTAACAGTTGATGAACTTGTTGAAACACAGGTGTATTTTTTATATTTTAGCTTATTTGACTCAGATAGGTAAAATCGTTAAACTCGGTTAAAAACATAAGATTTTATTGACTTTATATGTAGACTTGATTGAAATCATGAGATTCCATTAAAAAAAAATTGATTCTACATACGACTCAACTAAAAAATACCTCCTAATCATAAACTCATAGACTCATATAGGTAAAATCATAGTTTTGAAAAATATGACTACAACGCAAAACTTCCACTATCAATAAATAATGCGATTATAATGTTTTTCTTCATTAATTATACTAGTGGATAACTAATCTTTCATTAAAATAGGGGATATCAATAAGATCTCAAAACTATTTAATTTATGAAAACATGAAAATACCAATTCAATCTGGACAATTAAGAAGGATTAACAAGAAACAAAAATAATCACCTTATTGTACTTTATGCCACAAATTTAATGGACGAAGCTTCGTCACAATTAGGATATCATAGAACATCTGATTATTGATCCAAAGTTATTGTAATGAATTGTTTTATTATTGTAAAATCAGAAATGAAAGCTGCATCAATCCATAATCAAATTCGAATCCCTTAAGAAATGCACAAATCCAATTCTTGTACAGTACGTTTATGATCCTTATTCACTTTTTGGGAGTCCTCCCTTCTTGATTTCCAATCGCTAGCCCTACTGTGTCGAGTTTCGTATATATATGAAGTTGTGTCTCCTTTTATCCAAGGCCTTGATTTTGTCTCTTCTCAATCTTCCAACACCTTTTTTTCTCTTTGAAAATATATAAATACATATAAGATGTAAAGACCTGACCTACTAATCCTATGATTAAGTAAATCAAGTCTCCAACCATATATAATATTTTCATATCATACGTAAGGTTGTCTTAAATCTAACAATTTATGTGAATTTTTTGTATAAAATCACTACATCTTGATACAAAACTTTTTACAAAAGGATTACTCACCTGAGTATCTATTCATATAGAACATTTAAGGAAATAATATACAACTTGGTGTCAACCTCATGACACAACAAAACTTATATAAGTTTATACAAAATCGGAAAATTAGACTTTAAGTTTTTATATACAAACAAGGCTTAACTAACAAGCTTCTATTCAAAATACAAAATACATATTTAAACCAAATAACTTGTTCAAAAACTTCCTTTCTTGCTATCTTGTACTCGGTTCCTAGTCGCCCACTCATCCATAAATTTTTCCCAATCCGACCCATAGCCCATATCATCATAACAGTCATCATCACCTGAAAAATAGCAATAGTGAGCCAAAGGCCCAATACACAACAACAGCACCCAAAAGCGTAGTGACAATCATACTTAGACTAATGCAATGCAACACTAATATTTCATTTATCTTTCTTTAGTATTTATTGATCAAATCATCATTGGAGTATTCAAACTCCAGGTTAAGCCATGGGATTCTGGGGATCCTGAGTAACGCTCACGACGCTCAGGGGGTTGATATAGATAGCTTGAATACCTATATCTCCTAGATAACGCTACATTGAAAAGAATAATCTCATATAGGTTATATAGCCGTTACTCAACTTCACTTAACTCAATCCATAATATAAATTAATTCACATGCTCCCATAAACATTGAATTAAATTATATTACTTCTTTTCAAGAATAAGTAAATGTTACTCAGTTACTACATTTCCTATCGATTATCCGCCGAGCCTAGTCATTGCATCATGACTATTGGCCTAAGCGCCTACACTAATATATCATTGCATCATGATAAGTTACCACTCCTCAGACCCGATTCAACGGTGAAAAACACAAAAAACTCAAGCAATACTTAAGTCATTTAGAACTTATATCAAATTTAAGTATGCCTATCCTAACAAGCATACAAGCAAGTTATGTGTACCTGAACCCGATAGTATATCACTATAGTTACTCGGTGAGAAACTAACCGAAATAAGAATATCAAAACAATCAATAATTGAATATAGATTTCACATTCATATATATATATTATATTATATAATCCTAGATTAATTATACAAGGGGATTCAATAAGCTTTGCATAAAGTTTTAATATCTAATTCATACATAAAACATGTTTATCTAGCTTATATATTCATTAGGAGATCATATATGAAGTAAAGATTGAAGATTGAAGAAGTTTGAATTTGAAAAACTCAGGGGATACGCAACCTTCCTACGCTGGCAAAATTTGAGTGAACGCCGGCAGCGTGGAAATATACACCGGCGGCATTTCACCCTGCTTTAAATATTTTGATTCTGTTCAAATCCAACACCACCTATACGCCGGCGGCTTTGAAGCCCTAATGGTCGGCGTACATTTTAAGAAAAAATACATTGGTAAAGTTTTCTTGCAAAAGCTGGCGGCGTTCAAAACGGCTTTAAGAAAATCAATTCTGTTCACTTTCAACATCTCTCCTACGCCAACGGTGTTGAAAACGGCTTTAAGAAAATCAATTTTATGCACTTCCAACACCGCCTCTACTCCGGCGGTGTTGAAATTCCAGATGCCGGTGTACGTTCAAAACAGACCTATTCGAACAGAACTCATTTCCCCTGTTTTTCACTTTGTAAATTTCTAATTTATAACACTTTTAATCCTTCTTTAAGTTCATTTTTAACTTCATATACTAACTCCTATCTCCACTAATCAATCCTAGCAACTTAGAACATTAAATCAACACACTAATCACTTCAAATCCCATTTCCACTCATCCTCAACTTCTACTACTCAAATTATCTTTATTCTTTCCCAACACTCCATATAACTACCACAACACACAAACAAACTCACACAATAACAAAACACAATCCAACCTAATTTCAATGCATGAACAAGCAACTTAGATGACATTAAAATCATTCTATCCAAGATCTCTCATATATACTATAAGACATGAAAATAAAACAAAAGCTATACTTATATTAACTCACATAAATATGCCTTGTTTTGGAGAGAATTTTGATTCACAAAGCTTGATGTTATCTTTGGTTTGGGGCTTGGAATTTGGAGTGAAAGAAGAAGAGAAAAGGAAAGAAAGAAAATGAAAATTCGGACTAAATGAAAGGGCTGCCAAAAGAGAGCTTAATTAAGCAAATTTTGGTCTTAAACTTATCTCAAATTTGACTTTTAAGGCTTATATGACTTTAAGTTGCATTTGAGTTAATTTAAGGCTCATTTGGGTTTATTTGGGCATGAATATTGGCTTAACTAAGATAAATTTCTGTCAACTATTCTAAGAGAAACCAAAGTTGATTTTATAGATTTAAACATAACTTAACATATTAATGTATAAAAGACACAATTATTAACTATACTATACACATATTAATATATATAAAACAATGATATTGATTTCATTACATATGCAAAATAACACATGAAATGCTTAAATTATACTAACTTAAACACATTTAAACTATTACCAAACACAACTCTCATAAATTAACATGCTCATTTAGTTCAATAACTAAGATAAATAAACATATACATGGAAGTTAAATAGAAATTAAATTTAGATCCTTTCATAAGATATAATATATATTTATAAAAGATATCATATATCTTTACAAAAAATATAATAAGGTTTTATTATTAGGGTGAATTACACTAAAAGGTCTTAACGTCTATGGCAAGTTCGATTTGGGTCTCGATGTTTAGGTATAGTTCATTTTGAATCCCAAGATTTAAAGAAATGGGTCAATTTGGGTCCCTAATGACACATGTTAATAAGAGAGAATATTTAATCAAAACTCATAATAGTCTTTTCTTATTGACATGTGTCATTGGGGACCTAAATTGACCTACTTCTTCAAATGTTGGGACCCAAAATAAACTTATACCCAAATGTTAGGATCCAAAATAAACTTTTCAAAATGTTGGGACTCAAAATGAACTTACCCCCAAATGTTGGGACCTTTTAGTTTAATTTACCTTTTGTTATTATATGATATGAGCCCATATGAGTTAGACCCAAAGCCTAACAAAGTCTTCTCCAACTCATATGGGTAGTTCAATCATAGTGGCTACCTGCCTACAACAAATAAGCTTATACTTTAGTAAAATTTTAGTCATCATATTTGAAATGTTATCGTCAGTGTGTATCTTTTCTAACTTCAAGAGCTTCGCTTTCAATACATCTTAAATCCAATGATATGTAACATCAATATGTTTGGATTTGGAATGGAAAGTTTGATTCTTACTTGTAACATTATGGTTGTTACAATATAATTTTAAATCTTCCTACTCTTAGCCTAGCTCTTCAAAAATTTCTTCATCTACAAGACTTCCTTGTAAGCTTTAATCAGAGCGACATACTTTGCTTCTGTGGTGGATAGTGCAACACACTTCCATAATTAGGATTGCCAAGATACCGCTACCTTTGCATAAATAATCAAATAACATGAAGTTGACTTTTTGGAATCAAGATCTCCCGCCATATTAACATCTGTAAACTCTTCCAAACCGGTTTACTACCACCAAATTACAAATTTAGTCTGCAAGTGCCTTTGAGATACTTCAGAATCCATTTAACTGTAGTACAATGCTCTTTATCTTGATCTAAGAGATAGTGACTAACAACACCAATAGCATGAACAATATCCGGTTTGATGCGCACCTTAGCACACATTAGACTACCAACACCTGAAGCATAGGGTATTTTTCTTCATGTCTTTTTTATCTACCTCACTTTTGGGACACTATTGAAAATTGAGTGTAAAGTAACTTACAAGTGGATAACATAAAGGTTTTTCCTTACTCATGTTGAATCTCTCTAATACGGTTTTAGCTATCTGTCCTCTGATAACCACAATTTCTAGCTCTTCCTATCACAAATAATTATCATACCAAGAATTTAGCACACGTGTTTAAGTCTTTCATAGTAAAAGACCTACTCAATGGATTCTTCAGATTTTGAATTTGCTTGGTATGATTTCAAACAATCAAGATATCATCCACGTATAATAAAAGAATTCTGAACTCACCGCTATTGAATTTCTTTATAAAGACACAATGGTCTGATGTAGTCTTGGTATATCCTTGGCCAATCATGAAATAATCAAACTTCTTATACCACCATCTTGGAGCATGTTTCAAACCATATAAGCTTCTCTTCAATTTGCAAACAAGATGCTCCTTTTCCTTGACACTAAACCTCTCATGATGCTTTATATAAATCTCTTCCTCCAAGTCACCATGAAGAGTAGATTGTAAGAAAAAGTAGAGATAGTGAAATAGTAAAGAATAGTAAAATTAGTACTATGAATAGTAAACTAGACAATTAAAATACCGGTAGTAAAAAAAATATGCATAAATGGCCTATATCTGATATTTTTAGTTACCGA
Source organism: Combretum micranthum (assembly GCA_024138025.1). Taxonomy (NCBI): domain Eukaryota; kingdom Viridiplantae; phylum Streptophyta; class Magnoliopsida; order Myrtales; family Combretaceae; genus Combretum; species Combretum micranthum. Next base: position 584,641 of record JAMXBD010000270.1, on the reverse strand, counting down.
AAAACTGTAAAACTGATATTTTTAAAAACCTTATATTTTTACGAGTCTAGTGGTATTGTCAGAATATTTTTACCATCTGATGTACCAAGGCACGATTTTCGAAAACTGATCTCGTTCGGATCTGAAAGACACTAGAAATTTGCAACTATGATATTTTTTAGCTTCCCTATATTATTATGAATTATTATACATGATTATCTCAATTTTGTTGTTTAGGAGTTAAGAACATAGGATTACTGGATCTAGATTCACTAGACTAAATATAAAATTAGGTTAACCTTAGGGTTCCGATTTGGCTTTCGGTTCTTAGGGTTTACTATATTTATCGAAAATCTAGGGGCTTACAATCTACCCCCTTTAAAGAAAGTTTTGTCCTCAAAACTTGACTATCGTACTTGATTCTTTAAATAGATTCAGGTATTTGCGTTGGATCTCATCCTAAGCCTCCCAAGTTGCCTCCTCATGGGTGTGATTTCTCCAAAGGACTTTGACATATTTGATCTCCTTATTTCGTAGCTTTTGGACTTTTCGATCCAAAATTTGCACCGGGTGTTCCTTATAGGTAAGGTTCTCCTTTAGCAACACTGGTTCTAATTCCACTACTCGATCTGAATTGGCTACATGCTTACACAAGACGGACACATGGAACATGTTGTGTACTCTTGACAGGTTTGGCGACAAGGCTAAACGATAAGCTAAATCTCCCACTCATTCAAGCACTTTGAAAGATCCGATGCACTGCAAACTCAATTTTCCTTGTGAGCGAACTCGATGTATACTCTTGATCGAATTTATCTTTAAATACACATGGTCTCCCACTTGAAATTTGAGAACTCGTCTTTTTTTATCTGCCCAGCTTTTCTATCTATCTTGGGCCTCTTTCATTCATTGTCTGATTATTCTTACGTTATCTACTGTATCTTGCACTAAGTCTAGTCCAATAGTGAGCTTTTCCACATCATCCCAAAACAGAGGCGATCTATAGCGTCATTCGTACAAAGCTTCATATGGCAGCATTTGTATGATAGAGTGGTAGCTCTTGTTGTAGGCAAACTCTATTAGTGGCAAATGAGCATCCCAATTTCCTTTAAATTCCATAACACAAGCATGCAACATGTCCTCTAGGGTTTGGATTGTTCATTCTGATTGTCCATCAGTTTGGGGGTGATAAGCCGTGCTGAAATGCAACTTTGTCCCCATACACTTTTATAAACTCGTCCAAAACTTAGATGCAAACTTGGGGTCTCGATCTGATACAATCTCGACGGGTACTCCATGCAAACGTACTATCTCCTTTATGTATAGCTTGGCTAGCTTATCTATTGAGAACATTATGTTGATCGGTATGAAGTGAGCCAATTTGGTCAATCAATCTACCACGACCCATATGGCATCATATCCTGCCAATGTTCTTGGTAATCCGCATATGAAATCCATTGAGAATTGATCCCACTTCCACTGGGTATCGGCAAAGGCTTTAGCAATCCTCCTAGCCTTTGGTTTTCCACCTCCACCTATTGATAAGTCGGGCACTTCATCACATAATCAGCTACATATCGTTTCATTCCATTATACCAAAAGTGGCTTTTAAGATCTTGATACATATTAGTCCCTCCCAGGTGTACCGTATATCCCGAGTTATGAGCTTCACTCATAATTTCCCTTCTCATTTCCTCATCATTTGGTACACATAACCTTCCTTTCATCCTCACTGCATCCTCCTCATCTATGGTGAAGTCAGTATACTTCTTCGCTTGCACTTCTCGTTTGATCCTTTGTGTGACTTTATCATATTGTTGAGCTTCTTTAGTCCATTCCATAAAGGTTGGCTCAATCACCAAGTTAGATATTTCCACCTCCACATCTTGTCCATTTTTCTTCTTGCATTAGCACACATCCAAGACCATTTCTTGATGCGTCGCTATGCACCGAATATGGCTTCTTAGGGTTTGGCAAAAGGAGTATTGGGAGCTTTAGTTTTATCAAGGCATCCCGAGACTAAGAATAGACTAGTTCTAAAAAGAAAAAGAGAAGAAAGAAAAAAGTTGTTTTTACTTGATAAGGACAAGTCTAAAACTAGAAAAAATAGTCTTAATAATTTGCATGAAACAAGTAAATAAATAAATTGCAAAGTATGAATAAATAAATAAATGCTATGTTAGTGAGGTCATATGCTCTAGGAAATATATATACATAATATATATAATATTATATAGAAGTTAGATTAGAGCAAATAATAATGAAAATAATAATAACAACATAATAATAATAATAACATAATGGAAAATTTAAACATGAACAACAACAACAAAACATGAACATATTGTTGCTTCTTTAACTCTCATGAGTCTAAGAAATATACATTAAGTTCATGTTAAGTTATATGAATATGATGAGTAAATGGAAAAATTTTACATAAGGTTATGTATATGTTGAGGAGGAAAAGGAGTGGTCGTAGTATTATGTGGGAAACGGTTTTGTTGAGAGGAGAGGGATTTTGGAAGAGAATTTGAGAGAGAGAATTTGTGGAGTGATTTTGATAGAGTTTTAATAGGAAATGAGTTGTGTGAAAGAATGAAGAAGGAATTGGGTATTTATAGAGTTTTAGAGTGAAAATTAGATGCAATTAAATAAAATAAGAAAGAAAAAAATTGAGAGTGATGAGAGAGAGGGGATGGACAACAACATAGGGAAAAGGAGAGAAAAATTGGTTAAATTTGTTGTTTTATAATAAAAAGAAGTAATGTGTAAAGTGTGATATGATTAAAGTTGTACGGGGAAGGTGAATTGTAAGGTATAGGTATGGTAATATGTAAGAATAGATTATAAGAAAAAGTAGAGATAGTGAAATAATAATGAATAGTAAAAATAGTACTATGAATATTAGACTAGACAATTAAAATACCGGTAGTAAAGAAAATACATATAAACGGCCTATATCTGATATTATTAGTTACCGAAAAATTCTAAAACTGATATTTTTGAAAACCTTATATTTTTATGAACCTAATGGTATTGTAAGAATATTTTCATCGTTTGGTGCACCAGGGCGCGGTTTTCGAAAACTGATCCCATTCAAATCCGAAAGACATTAAAGATTTACGACTCTAATAATTTTTAGCTTTCTTCTATTATTACGAACTATTATACACAATTATCTCAATTTCGTTGTTTAAAGGTTAATAACATGGGATTGTCTGATCTAGATTTACTAGATTAAACATAGAACTAGATTAACCTTAGGGTTCCAGTTCTTAAGGTTTACTATATTTATCGAAAAATCTAGGGGCTTACACTTGTGGTATAAGTTAAGAAGAGAGATAATTCTTGGAGGATGTGTTTTGATTCTAGGGAGTTGAACAATAACACAATTAAAGATCTATTTTTAATTCCCATAATTGAAGACTTGTTTGATGAACTATTCAGAGCCAATTACTTTAGTAAATTAGATTTGAGGTCCGGTTACCATCAAATTCTGATGAACCCTAGTGATGTCTATAAGATGGCCTTTAGAACTCATGAGGGCCACTATGAGTTCCTAATTATGCCCTTTGACTTAACTAATACACCGTCTACCTTTCAAGCACTCATGAACCAGTTGTTCAAACCATTTTTAAGGAAGTTCGTACTGGTTTTCTTTGATAACATACTTGTGCATAATCCTAACTTGGACATACATGTGAAACATTTAAGAAGTGTGTTTGAGACCTTGAGTAAAGAGAAGTTACTTTTAAAAAGGAGCGTGTCTTTAGAGTTTCTCAAATTAAGTATCTAGGACACTTAATTACTCTTTAACGAGTAGCTACTGATACAAGAAAGCTGGACACTATTTCTAAATGGCCAACTCCAAATAATGTGAAGCAGCTTAGAGGTTTTTTAGGGTTAGCTGGTTACCATAGAAGATTTATTAAGAATATTGGGATCATTGCTAAGCCATAATGCAACTTCTTAAAAAGAATCGATTTGCATGGAAGGACGAAGCATAATTCGCATTCGAAAACTAAAGAATGCATTGGTAAATTCATCAGTGTGCAATTGCCAGATTATTCCAAGGAATTTCGTGGTTGAAACTGATGTGAGTGGAGATAGAATTGGTGTTGTCCTCATACAGGAAAAGCATCCAATTGCTTATCTTAGCAAACCATTAACAACAAAACACAAGGGTTTATCAGTGTATGAAATGGAGTTGTCGGCACTAATGCATGCCATTGACAAATGCAGGCACTATCCATTAGGTAGACGCTTTGTGATCTGCACGAATCACCAAAGTTTAAAGTATTTATTGGAACAACGTTTGGCTACACCTACTCAACAAAAGTGGCTCACAAAACTCATGGGATTGGATTACCACATTAAGTACAAAAGTGGCACTACTAATAGTGCCGCAGATGCACTATCTCGAGCTTCCACAATCGAAATATGCAACTTAACTATACGATTGTTTTGCCCTTGTTTTGGTAAGACGTACTGTAGACACCCAATTTTTGCCCAATTAAAAATTAGGCTTAAGTTTAGATTAAATTAATGTCATGATGAGTTCATAAGATATAATAAATATAATAATAAACAATAGTATAATAAAAAAGCGAGAAAAGAGAAAATAGAAAAAAAAATAAAATAAAAATATATATATAGAGGAATAAAATATGTAAAAAAATAATTAAATGAATAATAGTAATGTAAATAAAATATATGTAAGAAAAAATTAAAATAAATAATTATTGAGTTAATATAATATATATTTTATTAGTCTTAAGTATTAGTGGGTTAGCTATATGACCAAGGCACAGGCCAACGGCCTAACGGTTCAGACCATGGACACAGAGCAAGGGACCCGAGTTCGATCCTAGCCTAAGGCAGATTTTGCCTTTTTTTGTTCATTTTTTTCCAAAAGACACATCGGTTCATCCACTTTGAGACCATTTGAGCAACGAATCTTTGTGTTTTTTCGAAATTAATTGTACAGACACAAACTAGGCATGGGATACATCACATCTGTACATAATTCGTGTATTATTTCATCCAAAAGCGCATTAATCAAAGCATGAAAATTGGGAAAAATTCGAATGGACATGATTTTTCAAATTTCAAAATTGGCCGAATTGTATCTTAATCAAATTAAACACACTTAATCGAAGAGTCATGATGTATAAACATAATATTCGTGATCAATTTGAACCAACAATCACGAATCGAGTCCCAATTTTGAATCGTTCTTATTTGAAAAAATATAACGATTCGTGATTCAAAAATTGAACAAGTACGAAGCTTCGAAATGACAAATTGTTTCGAAATCTATAAATAGGATCACCCCACAAGCAGAAAGCACAATTCAATTTCGCAAAAAACACACTACACGATCGAGATCTGAAAATAGAGGAGAAGTGTTCGAATTGCAAAATTTGCAAATTCGAAGTGATCAAGAGGATTTCGATCCAATTAAAGAGTGTTAGGATCATCTAGGAAGTGTTTTTGATTGATTATAGTGTTTAGAATTGCTCGAATTTGCATTTGGGAGTTCTGCAAATTTTTCGAAAATTTTTTAATCCTCGCCGCCGTTGGGCTACCACACGAACCGCCACTTCTGGTGGTTCTGGGAGTGAACCACCACCACCAACGGACGCAGCACCTCAATCCACGTCGGGCCGACAAGGTTACAGCCTTCGAAAACCACCAAGAGCGGCCGAGGAACGCTCGAAAGGTAGCGTGATCGTCTTCTTCGCCCGACGGAGCTCCGAGATCCGACCCGAAATCCGAATCCAACCCGGTCGGTCATCGGTCAACGGTGGTCGGTTGTCGGTCAACGGTCGTCGGTCAAAAGTCAGCAGATCCTGTGGTCCAGATTTGATCAGAAGATCTGTGGTCCAGATTTGATCAGAGGATCCTACGGTCCAGATTTGATCAGCAGATCCTACGCTCCAGATTTGATCAGTAGATCCACGGTCCAGATCGCGAGTCAACAGATCAGACGGTCAGATTTGGTCCACCGATCAGACGCTCCATCTGATCCGAGAAAATCCAACGGTCCAGGTTAGTCCGCAATATTTTATTAGTTATTTATTATATATTTAATTTCGGAAAATAGGAAAAAAGGAAAAAATTAATAAAAATTCGTAAAAAATCCAGAAAAATTCAGAAAAATCCAGAAAAATTAGAATAATTATTTTTAATATAAATTTATATGTTTTAGCAATTTTTGATATTTTTGGATATTTTTGAATATGTATTTGCATATAGATTGATCTTTAAATATATATTTGATGCATGAGATGTTTTGTTTTTGTATTTTAATTTTGTTATGATATATTTTGAATATATTCTGTACATATGTGATGATTATTGAATTTTGAAAAATAATAAATTGTAAATAGATTTTTTAAACCAAAATTGTTGTTGAATAATAAAGATAAAAATTGTTTTTTTTTAAATCATGATATTAATTAAATTTTTATCAAAATTATCTTTAAATTTGCTATAAAGATAATACTCAAAATTTCAAAATTATTTTCATAAATGGACTTTGAAAATAATTAAAGTTGTTCAAAAATGTTTTCATAAATTTACTATGAAAATATTTAATTGTTTAATCAAAATTGATTTCATGTAGCATTAAATTAGCCATGAATTATCATAAATTGATTTTTTTTTAGAAAAATGATTTTTGACTTAGAAAAATATTTTTTTATGAAATAAAATTCAATTGATTAGATCATAGGATCATCAAAATTGGTTTTCATAAAAATTCAAAATTTAATAAACTTAAAGTGAGAATATTTTAAAATATAAAATTGATCAACAAACTAAGTTCTTTATAAAAGAACTACGTTTTGTCTGATCTCGATTAGCGAGTACGTAGGCACCTACGGGGCGACAATAAAATTAGAAAAAATATATTTTGTTTTGATAGTTTGAAATAATCATTTTGTACATATTATAAGTTTTTTTTTAAAAGGAAAAATACAAATGTTTGTTGATATTTAAATCCTAAGAAAAAATACATAAAAATAAAAATGCATGATTAAACTTGTAGATATTTGTTTTATAAATGTTTTGTTTGAATTTTTTAGTATAGAAAAGGATAAATTCTAAATTTTAAATTTAAAGTGGTAACCGCTTAGGTTTTAATAGGTTAGCCCCCGAACTCAGATATCTGGTATTTTTTAAAAATTTGATTTTTAAATCAAACTTTTCGCAGACTAGTGGCTAAGTTAGGATTAACCGACCCATTAATCCTGGCTTTCATTTTTTCCCGATTTATATCGGGTGGCGACTCTAAAATTTTCAAAAATTAAATTTCTTTTAACCCCTAGTCGAGGATTCATGTTAAATGGGTTAGGGTTTAATATGAATCGGGTTAGGAGAAATGAACCGGATGATTTTCAAAATCCAGGCTCGACAGCTTGGCGACTCCACTGGGGACTCGCTTATTTTTTTAAGAGGGCTAGCCACTTAAGTTTAAAATTTAAAATTTATCCTTTATTTTTGTATATGTATAATTATTGTTTGTATGTGTTTTGTATATATGTCTTGTAACTTAGATTTTAAATTAGTTCATTTCACTTGCATGTGCATTTGCATGTATGCACACAATGTGTGCTAGATACGGTCGAACCCAGGCCGTCTTAAGAGCCTAAGCGAGGAGTTCGAAGTAAGGTCCGGGGGCTGTGGTTTCCACCCTCTAGATCAAGAAAAGACTCCCACTCCGGTTTAGCCTTATGATTTGCTAGACCGGGGAACCTATAGAACCTTACCAAATCATGCATTCATTCATGGGATTTGACCAATTTTTTTCAAAAAATGGAGTTGTAAATTTTTTTTAAAAAAAAATTTAGGATTTGTCTCCTAATAGGGTCTTTATAAATCCTCAGGAAATGATTTCCTCGAGTTCGGACAGTAGCGATAGCCTATGGGCTCGTCTCATCAAGGAACCCCGAGTAGAGACTTTCAAGGATCCAATGCTGTTACTGGACCGATGGTTGGTCAGTTTTGACCCCGATCAACAATCATTCATTAAGGATAGGTTGGGCCCGATCCTCAATTTACCTAAAGTCCAAGTTCCATTTACCATGTTTCGAGCCCTTGTTCATCTCTGGGAACCCAATGAAGTGGCATTCCGTCTAGGTCAACACGTGCTAAGTCCTACCATTGAAGAATATGCTAGGTTGCTTCAAGCCCCACCCACTTCCGAAGGGATCTATGTACCAAGCCTTACTCAAAGTCCGATCCGCATCATTTCAGAATTTTTGGGATTAAAAAGAGAAGCAGTAATTGAAGCCATGAAGGGTTGCAATGAATTCTCCATCCGATTAACTACTTTGATGGATTGGTTTGGAAACTTTGACAATTACATAAGCAACCGAGATTCCTTTACGTATCAGTTGTGACCTGGAATGAAAATCGGGTTAATGCTTTCATAGTGGCTGCTTTTGCTACCATACTCTTTCCACATGGGAACCTGTTCATTCACTTCCGAGTCATCGAGCTTGTAGCACAATATCTAACTGGCAAGTCATATGTTCCCGCCCTTCTAGCAGAACAAATCAGAAGTTTGAATCACATCAAGTCTAAGGGCAGGGGCAGTTTCAAGGCAAGCATGCATCTGTTGATGGTTTGGTTCGCTAGTCACACCAAGTACTACGGAAAAGATCTAGCTAATGGGTCCCTTATCCGCCCGAATTATGATCTCATCCAGTCTTTTGCTGAACGGGTCCATATGGAAGATAATGAGCCTTTCTGGTCTATACTTGCAATATTTGAAGACATGAGACCTGAAGACTTTATGTGGCAAGCCCGTTGGTTTAAGTGTCCCGTTGCTATCTTAAGTTGCAAGAAATACCTAACTGTGCCTCTGATTGGAATCACTGGCTGTACAGGCTATTACCCCTCAAGTGTTATCCGACAATATGGCATGCTACAAGACATTACTGTCAAGCCAGAGTTGGGACGAGTTATTCTCGACTATATGGATCCAACCATGACTCAGATAGCAAAGCAGTCCAAGGTAAACCAAATAAAAGCCATCTGGGATGATAGAGAAATCAAGCCAGTTTTCGAAGTCGAGCCAGAAAATAAAGTGACTCGGGATTATAGAGCAACCAGGTGGTACATAGCCAATCAAATGAAGAAGAATAAGGACATCCAATATGAAGCTCCTAACATTCTTGAACCAGCACCACCTGAACCTGATCCTGAAATGATTGCTTACATGGAAATGGTTTCAGCTCGGCTTGAAGTCTGTCATCGGGATTACTGCAAAGAGATAGAGAGATGATTGACCGCTTGGAAAAAGCTCACAATAGGATTGCACTGTTAGAGGATGAATTGAAGAAAGCTCGAAAAAGGACTCAACTACTTGAGGATCAAATCATCTGCCCTGCCAAGACTAGAAGACTAGTTTAGAAGTCCTGAGTTTAGTTTTAGCAATTAAGGTTCTTGAACTTTTAGTATAGTAATTTAACTTTGTATGAAATATTGTTTTTGAATTATTACAACTCCAATAAATGTGTTTATCAAAATTTGATGGTCATTATCCCCATTTGCATTCATATTTGCATCCTTGTGTTTGTATGTTAGTATTCTTATCTTCTTACTTCTTACGGTCCAGTTTACGAATCAAGTCTAGCGAATCCAAAATCCTGAAAGATAGCTCCAAACCAGTTAGAAGTCCCATTTATACTAGATCACGAGCAAAGATGGCTAGTACCGGGAACACTACCCCTGATCAGACCACTGAACAGAGACTCAATGCCATGGAACAAACCCTGCTTAGAATTACCGAACAAATGCAGACCCTTACTCAGAATGTTACCCAGTCCAAGACCCCTATAGCATCTGAAGAATCTTCCGGGGAACAGAAAGGAAAAGAAATCATGCAGCAACCAGTCAACGTTGATGATTCCCACACTGAGTTCAATATGTCCGAGCTAAAGAAAGAACTTGAAGCCCAAGCCAGAGACATGGAGAAGAAACTGTTTGAAAAGATGAAGGCATTTGACGGCTTTGATCAGACTGCGATTTTAAGCCTGCCACAATTTGAGGAAGGTGCTTTTCCTGAAAAATTTAAGGCACCCGAGTTCGAAAAATATGATGGAACTGGCTGTCCTAACATGCACACAAGATTATATGTACGACGTATGGGGCAGTATGCCAAATTTGATAAACTAATGGTACAGACCTTTCAAGATAGCCTTACTGGTCCAGCATTAGCCTGGTATGCCCAATTGGACTCACAAGAAATTGATACTTGGGATAAATTAGCCAGGGCATTTTTCAACCAATACAAGTTCAATATCGAAATGGCACCCTCGGTCTGGGATTTGAGTACTATGAAGAAGAAGAAAGAAAGCTTTCAAGGAATATGCTCAGCGATGGAGAGCTTTAGCTGCAAGAATCACCAATCCAATGCCTGAAAAGGATCTCACTTTTACTTTCATCAACACACTAGAAGAGCCATTCTTTTCTCATCTCATAGGGCATGCGTCAGCAAGTTTTTCAGAGGTGGTAGTAGCCGGATGCAGAATTGAGAATGCTATCTCAGCCGGAAAGCTGCAAGTAGAAAAGAAATATACAGCACCTAAAAATGTCACGTACAAAGGAAAGGATTCGACTGTCGGTATGGTCAATATCTCAAGTCCAGCAAACCCTACTAAATCCATAGTCTGCCGACCAATCAGGTCAAAGTCAACAAAGGGTTGTTTCGAATCAACAATCAAGGCCTAACCGACGCAATTTTACTCCAATACCGGTTCCACTCAGCCAAGTGTGGGCTAAATTGAGAGCCGATAATCTGATTGGCTTTGAAGTACCCAGAGATGATTATAAGCCCAAGAACTACAACCCTGATTTAAAATGTGAATATCACATGGGGCAAATCGGGCACTCCACTGATTATTGTTGGAGACTCAAACATAAGATTCAAGATCTTATTGATGCAAAGACCATCCAATTAGACTTTGTGCAGCCTCCAAATGTTTCTACTAATCCATTGCCAAATCATGGGTCGGTTATTAATATGATCACTGCCGAAGCGCCGGACCCAGAAGTCAACTTGGATGAATTGCCTATCACCATAGAACAAGTGGCATGGAATCTCCGCCAAATGGGGCATTTACCCTATATCAATCTGAGAGATCGCACCAAAACCAGACCAGCCATTTACAACTTGTTGCAAAATGGAATCATAAAGAAAGAAGATATCATGGAAATGCTGGTCCCAAAGCCAAGAAAGTCAAGCACACAGGCAGAATTGTGGGCAAGATACCAAGCTGGAGACCCAACTGTCGGAACTCTAGGAGATGATGGAAAGTACCAATATCTGGTTGACTATTGGTTTGAACCACGCGTATATGCCGATGCTCCTCCCTGGATGGGGATCAGAGTCTGAAGATGAAGAAAAGCCTGTACCTGAAGATGAAGAAAAGCCTGTACCAGAGAAAGAAGAAAAATTTGTTGGCATGATCACATGTGAACCGAAGTTAATCAAATTTGAGATGAACAACAGTAAAGAAGAGGCAACTGTCTCGAAGCCTAGAAGTTATACTTTTCAAATCCCAATTGCTGTAAAGGATTACAAAGCTGCCCCATTTGATTACCAGACAGTTAATCACGCTTCTATGATTGGCGGGCTTACCCGTTCGGGAAGACTTTATGAACCAACTGCAAAGAAGGTGACCATGGATTCATCGCCGCCGCCGAATGATGAAGAAAAGAAGGAAGATGAGAAAGCAATATTGGCTAAACTCATGAAGGCAAGTGAATTCAAAGTAGTTGAACAACTAGTCAAGACACCAGCCCAAATATCACTCATGGGTTTGTTAATTAGCTCTGATATTCACCGTGAGGCCTTGTTCAAGGTTCTCAAAGAAGTAAAAGTTCCAGAGAATGTGACAGAAAAAACCTTGGAACATATCATTAATTCTGTCTTTGCAAATGAGCAAATTAGCTTCTCATCTGAAGAATTAGAAGAGGAAGGTGGCCAACATAATAAAGCTCTTTTTATTGTTGTCAAAAGCAATGGTAGAATCGTCTCCCGAGTGCTTATTGACAATGGATCTTCTCTGAATGTATGCCCCCTGGCTACTCTGAATTTGTTGGAAGTAGACCCGTCAAATATCAAGCCAAGTCCTACTGTAGTACGAGCATTTGATGGATCAAAGAAGGAAATAATTGGAGAAGTGGAATTAGAGGTCACTATTGGGCCTCAAACTTTCCTAATTCCTTTTCAAGTGATAGATATCCCAAGAACATTTAATTTGTTGCTTGGAAGGCCATGGATTCATGCAGCAGAGCAATACCCTCAAGCTTGCACCAGAGGGTTAAATTTGTAGCAAATGGCCAACTTGTTACCGTTATGGGAGAACAAGATTATGCCATCTATCAAGAAACGGCTATTCCATACATTGGAAAAGGGAAGAAGAAGACTTCGGGCTCCAAATATTTGAAGAAGTCTGTGTAATAAATGAAGAAAAAAGCTCAGATAGGAACTTTTGGCCTAGGATATTCTCCTACTCAAACAGAGGTAGCAGACATGAAGAATAAGATGAGAACAAGGAAACTTAATAAAGAATATGATCCAGACATCGAGATTCCGCACATCAGAAGCTCCTTTCCAAAGCCTCATCATGTCCAGAAGACAGATGACTCCAAGGAAGATGATCCACCCAAGAAGATAGCTTTGAAGAATTGGTTTTCCATACCTTGTGCTAGTTTTAATTTTCTTAAATCTGACTTTTGTGATGAGTTTCCGAGATATCTCGCGTCTGTAAATACTGAAAATATCGATATCACCTCCACCCTATGGGTTAGTCGTTGAAGATGATATCGATTATCAATTGAAAACACAAGAAAATTGGCAAAACTTGATCCATGAAAGGATTGAAACCCCTGAACCCACTAAATTGGTTAATTTGGGAACAAGTGAAGAGCCTAGGAATTTGAGAATTGGGGGTAAATTGCCAGAAGACACAACACAGGGATTGATTAAGTTACTAGCAGAGTATTTGGATATTTTGCATGGTCATATAGTGATATGCCCGGTTTAGATCCGTCAATTGTGGTCCATAAATTGCCAACCAAAGAAGGCATTAAGCTAAGAAGCAAAAACTAAGGCGATTTAGACCCGATTTGCTACTTAAAATTAAAGATGAGGTCAAGAAATTACTCGAAGTTGGATTCATTGAAGTTTCGGATTACTCAGATTGGGTATCAAACATAGTACCAGTACTTAAGAAAAATAGGGAAACTTAGAATCTGTGTGGACTTTAGAGACTTGAATCAAGCGACCCCAAAAGATAATTTCCCGTTGCCTCATATTGATGTCTTGGTAGACAATACAGCTGGAAACCATCTATTCTCATTTATGGATGGATTTTCGGGATACAATCAAATATTGATGGCCGAAGAGGACAAAGTCAAAACCACATTTGTCACAGCCTGGGGAACTTTTTGCTATAAGTCATGCCATTTGGTCTCAAGAATGCCGGAGCAACTTATCAGCGAGCAATGCAGACCATATTGCATGACATGATGCATAGAGAGGTGGAAGTATATGTTGATGACATGATTGCCAAATCAAAAGAAGGAGAAGATCATGTGAAGTATTAAGGAACTTTTTGAAAGATTGAGAAAGTTTCAATTAAAATTAAACCCAGAAAAGCATTTTTGGAGTAACCTTCTGGGAAACTATTGGGATTTGTGATCAGTCAAAGAGGAATAGAAATTGATCCTGATAAGGTCAAAGCAATTCAAGAATTACCTCCCCCAACAACATTGAAAGAAATTAGAGGTCTTTTGGGGAGACTAAATTACATTGCCGATTCATTTCCCATTTACGGATAAATGTCAACCACTGTTTAAATTATTGAGAAAAATGCCCAAATTGAATGGAATGAAGAATGTGAAGAAGCCTTTAACCGAATTAAGCAGTATCTGACAAATCCCCCAGTTTTGATCACTCCAGTACCTGAAAAGCCTTTGTTCTTGTACTTGACAATTTTTCCAATCCATGGGTTGTGTGCTCGGGCAAAAAGATGAAAATGGAAAGAAAGAGCTATTTATTACTTGAGCAAAAAGTTCTCAAATGGAGAGCAAAAGTATTCAGAGATAGAAAAACTTGCTGTGCATTAGTATGGACTATGCATAGACTCAGGCAATACACGTCTTTTACTCAATCGAGTTAATTACAAAGCATGATCCTTTGAGGTATCTGGCAAATAAGCCCGCCTTGGTCGGTCGAATTCAAAATGGCAAATGTTGCTGTCTGAGTTTGATATTACCTATGTTAGACAAAATTCATTAAAGGACAAGCCTTGGCTGATCAACTCGCTGAAAGCCCGGTTGATGAGGAATTAAAGGAACAAGATCAAATCCCCGATGAAGGGATTCGGGTAACACAAACGGAAGATGAAAGAATGCCGAATTGGAAATTGTATTTTGACGGAGCAGCTAAGTGTATGGATGTGGAATAGGGCAGTCCTAATTTCACCTAAGAAACAATACCCAGCATCGGCCAGATTAATGTTCCCTTATACAATAATATAGCAAATATGAAGCATGCATTTTGGGTTTAGAGATGGCAATCCAAATGGAAATTCAAGAGCTCGAAGTTTTTGGAGATTCATCACTTATTATTTTTCAAACTCGAGGAGATTTTAAAACAAAGGATCCCAAGTTGATTCCTTATCATAATCACTTGGCAGAATTGATAGAAAGATTCAGGGAAATCTCCTTTGTATATGTGCCAAGAACTCAAAATCAGTTTGCTGATGCTCTGGCTACTTTGGCCTCATTAATTCAATTTACTGAAGGAGCAAGAATCCAACCTTTGCAAGTCCGGGTGAGAAATGAACCCGCATTCCGCGCCATGATCGAATCAGATGAACCCTGGTTCCAAGATATTAAAGTTCTTTTGCAAACGGGTAATTATCCTGAAGGTGCTACCAAGAAAGATCAGAAGTCACTGAGGCGTGTTTGGCCAGTCATTTTTTGTAAGTGGAAATACGTTATACAGAAGATCATTCGACACGACTTTGTTAAGATGTGTAGATGAAAAAGAGGCCCAGAAGCTCATGGAAGAAGTTCACGAAGGAATTTGTGGTCCTCATATGAGTGGTTACATGTTAGCCAAAAAGATTATGAGATTAGGATACTTTTGGTTAACTATGGAATCAGACTGTATCAAACATGTGAGATCTTGTCATTTATGCCAGATCTATGCAAACAAGATAAGTGCCCCTCCAAAAGAATTACAGTTAATGTCAACCCATGGCCTTTCTCAACATGGGGATAGATGTTATTGGGCCAATTTCACTTAAAGCTTCAAACGGTCATCGGTTCATATTGGTTGTAATCGATATTCACTAAATGGGTAGAAGCCGCTTCTTATGCAAGTTGTAACAAAGTCCGTGGTTGTGCGGTTTATCAAAGAGACATCATCACTCGATATGGAACTAGAAAGTATCATCACTGTAATGGTACGAATTTGAAACAAAGAAGTAAAAATTTGTGCCAGCAATTCAAGATCAGCATCGGAATTCACTCCGGTAGGCCACAGATGAAGGGGCAGTTGAAGCCGCCAATAGAACATCAAGAAAATTATTGAGAAGATGACCATTGTTTATAAAGATTGGCATGAAATGTTACGCTCGCATTAATGGCGTATCGAACGTCTGTAAGAACATCAACCGGGGCAACACCTATTCTTTGGTGTACGGAACTGAAGCTGTTTTACCTGTGGAAGTTGAGATTCCATCACTTCGTTATTAGTAGAAACCAAACTCGATGAAGCTGAGTGGATAAAACAAGATTTGAACAGTTGAATCTGTTAGATGAAAAGAGGCTGACTGCAATGTGTCACGGCCAGTTTATATCAGCAAAGAATGCTAAAGCATTCAACAAGAAGGTCAAGCCAAGAAGCTTCCAAGAAGGTGATTTGGTTTTGAGAAAGATGCTGCCAAATGTACAAGACTCCAGAGGAAAGTTCACACCAAATTATGAAGGACCGTATGTAGTTAGAAAAGTATTGTCGGGAGGAGCATTAATTCTTTCCCAAATGGATGGGCCTGACTTAAAGGATCCTGTAAACTCAGATGCTGTAAAGATGTATTATGAATGATCAATAAAAGTTTGTCATTTTCTGTGTTCAGTTGATTTCATTTTTAGTTTTTACAAGCAAAGTTGATATCCTAAAAACTTTGAACTCAAGTCAAATCTCAACCCGTTAATTAAATCATTCAAACAAATTTCCAAAAATTCTCAAATCAAACCAAATCTCATCCCATTCATCACCAAATAACCATAAATTCTCAAACCAGATCAAATCTCAACCTATCACTTAAACAAACCCAAACTAAAACTGTTAGAAAGTAATTTGAGCATCTCATATGGCCTTAAAATGCATATATGCAATTTTATCTGGTGATTATATTGCACAAGGTAACTAGTTTTTGAACACGGTTATGTGAACAACGGAAAAACCCTAAACACATTAACCGACGAAATACCAAGAATCTTCAAATGGATCAAGAAGTTTAGAGTCACCGAGTGGATCAAGAAAGATTAAGTTTTCCCAAATGAATCAATAAGTCAAGTTTCTGAGAAAATCAAGATTCCCCCGAGTGGATCAAGATAGATCAATTTTCCTAAAGTGGATCAAGAAGTTTAGATTCCCCCGAGTGGATCAAAAAGATCAAGTTTCCTCAAGTGAATCAAAAGATCAAGTTTCCTCAAGTGAATCAAAAAGATCAAGTTTCCTCAAAAGAATCAAAAAGATCAAGTTTCCTCAAGTGAATCAAAAAGATCAAGTTTCCTCAAAAGAATAAAAAAGATCAAGTTTCCTCAAGAAGATCAGAAAGTTAAGTTTCCAAGAAAATAAAAATCCCCAAGTGGATCAGAAGATCAAGTTTTCTTAGAAGATCAAGTTTCTCGGAAGATCAAGAACTCCCAAATGGATCAAGAAACCAAATCTTTAAGGTTTCAAAATCCCCAGTAAACCAAAGCCCATAGGTCCGGCAAATGACCAAACCAAAGCCCATAGGTCCGGTAAATGACCAAACCTAGGTCCGACAGATGACCTAGCAGTTTTTTTATAATCTAGACCCGACAGATGGTCTATCAGATTTTTTAGTCTAGGCCCGACAGATGGCCTATCATTTTCTAAATCTAGGCCCGACAGATGGTCTATCATTTTTTCTAGGCCCGACAGATGGCCTATCATTTTTCTAAATCTAGGCCCGACAGATGGCCTATCATTTTTCCAAAGCCTAGGCCCGACAGTTGACCTAGCAAATTTAATGTCTAAACTCGACAGATAGTTTAGCACAAGATAAAAATCTCTTTGTTAAAAACAAAATTTAAGCAAAAATTGGCTATCCTTTTGTCTTTGTGGCAAAAGTTTTGTTCAAACTTTACCACAAAGAGGGGCAGCTGTAGACACCCAATTTTTGCCCAATTAAAAATTAGGCTTAAGTTTAGATAAATTAATGTCATGTTGAGTTCATAAATATAATAAATATAATAATAATAAAAATAGTATAAAAAAAAGAGAGAAAAGAGAAAAGAAAAAAAAAAATAAAAAAATATAGAGGAATAAAATATGTATAATAAAATAATTAAATGAATAATAGTAATGTAAATAAAATATATGTAAGAAAAATTAAAATAAATAATTATTTGAGCTTAATATAATATATATTTTATTAGTCTTAAGTATTAGTGGGTTAGCTATATGACCAAGGCACAGGCCAACGGCCTAACGGTTCAGACCATGGACACAGCAAGGGACCCGAGTTCGATCCTAGCCAAGGCAGATTTTGCCTTTTTTGTTCATTTTTTTTCCCAAAAGACACATCGGTTCATCCACTTTGAGACTCATTTGAGCAACGAATCTTTGTGTTTTTTCGAAATTAATTGTACAGACACAAACTAGGCATGGGATACATCACATCTGTAATTCGTGTATTATTTCATCCAAAAGCATTAATTAAGCATGAAAATTGGGAAAAATTCGAATGGACATGATTTTTCAAATTTAAAATTGGCCGAATTGTGTTCTTTGATCAAATTAAACACACTTAATCGAAGAGTTATGATGTAAACATAAGATTCGTGATCAATTTGAACCAACAATCACGAATCGAGTCCCAATTTTGAATCGTTCTTATTTGAAAAAATATAACGATTCGTGATTCAAAAATTGAACAAGTACGAAGCTTCGAAATGACAAATTGTTTCGAAATCTATAAATAGGATCACCCCACAAGCAGAAAGCACAATTCAATTTCGCAAAAACACACTACACGATCGAGATCTGAAAATAGAGAGAAAGTGTTCGAATTGCAAAATTTGCAAATTCGAAGTGATCGGGAGGATTTCGATCCAATTAAAGAGTGTTAGGATCATCTAGGAAGTGTTTTGATTGATTATAGTGTTTAGAATTGCTCGAATTTGCATTTGGAAGTTCTGCAAATTTTTCGAAAATTTTTTATCCTGCCGCCGGGCCACCACACGAACCGCCACTTCTGGTGGTTCTGGGAGTGAACCACCACCACCAACGGACGCAGCACCTCAATCCACGTCGGGCCGACAAGGTTGCAGCCTTCGAAAACCACCAGGAGCGGCCGAGGAACGCTCGAAAGTACCGTGATCGTCTTCTTCACCCGACGGAGCTCCAGATCCGACCCGAAATCCGAATCCAACCCGGTCGGTCATCGGTCAACGGTGGTCGGTCGTCGGTCAACGGTCGTCGGTCAAAAGTCAGCAGATCCTGTGGTCCAGATTTGATCAGAAGATCCTGTGGTCCAGATTTGATCAGAGGATCCTACGGTCCAGATTTGATCAGCAGATCCTACGCTCCAGATTTGATCAGTAGATCACGGTCCAGATCGCGAGTCAATATCAGACGGTCAGATTTGGTCCACGATCAGACGCTCCAGATCTGATCCGAGAAAATCCAACGGTCCAGGTTAGTCGCAATATTTTATTAGTTATTTATTATATATTTAATTTCGGAAAATAGGAAAAAATTAATAAAAATTCGTAAAAAATCCAGAAAAATTCAGAAAAATCCAGAAAAATTAGAATAATTATTTTTAATATAAATTTACATGTTTTAGCAATTTTTGATATTTTTGGATATTTTTGAATATGTATTTGCATATAATTGATCTTTAAATATATATTTGATGCATGAGATGTTTTGTTTTTGTATTTTAATTTTGTTATGATATATTTTGAATATGTTCTGAACATATGTGATGATTATTGAATTTTGAAAAATAATAAATTGTAAATAGATTTTTTAAACCAAAATTGTTGTTGAATAATAAAGATAAAAATTGTTTTTTTTTTAAATCATGATATTAATTAATTTTTATCAAAATTATCTTTATAAATTTGCTATAAGTAATACTCAAATCAAAATTATTTTCATAAATATTTGAAAATATTAAAGTTGTTCAAAATGATAAAATACTATGAAAAAAAGATTTTTCAAAATTGATTTTCATGTAGCATTAAATTAGCCATGAATTATCATAAATTGGTTTTTTTTAGAAAAATGATTTTTGGACTTAGAAAAATATTTTTTTATGAAATAAAATTCAATTGATTAGATCATAGGATTATCAAAATTAGTTTTCATAAAAATTCAAAATTTAATGAACTTAAAGTGAGAATATTTCAAAAATATAAAATTGATCAACAAACTAAGTTCTTTATAAAAGAACTACGTTTTGTCTGATCTCGATTAGCGAGTACGTAGGCACCTACGGGGCGACAATAAAATTAAAAAAATATATTTTGTTTTGATAGTTGAAATAATCATTTTATACATATTATAAGTTTTTTTAAAGGAAAAACACAAATGTTTGTTGATATTTAAATCCTAAGAAAAAAAAATACATAAAAATAAAAATGCATGATTAAACTTGTAGATATTTGTTTTATAAATGTTTTGTTTGAATTTTTTAGTATAGAAAAGGATAAATTCTAAATTTTAAATTTAAAGTGGTAACCGCTTAGGTTTTAATAGGTTAGCCCCCGAACTCAGATATCTGGTATTTTTTAAAAATTTGATTTTTAAATCAAACTTTTCGCAGATTAGTGGCTAAGTTAGGATTAACCGACCCATTAATCCTGGCTTTCATTTTTTCTCGATTTATATCGGGTGGCGACTCTAAAAAGTTTTCAAAAATTAAAATTTCTTTTAACCCCTAGTCGAGGATTCATGTTAAATAGGTTAGGGTTTAATATGAATCGGGTTAGGAGAAATGAACCGGATGATTTTCAAAATCCAGGCTCGACACGTACAAAAAAGCTGGAAGTTACATGGGGGATACAATTTACTGATTGATAGGTTGGAAAAAGAAGAAACAGTGGGATAGTTCACTTGGAACCAAGGAGTGCTTAGAAAGAAGGGTAGAGTAGTGGTGGGCTTATCCCAAGAATTGCATGACACATCGCTACAACACTTCCATGGAGGACCATTGGATGAACATTCAAGCGCTTAAGCCACTTTTAAGAGGCTAATTTCAGTTTTCTCCTAGCTAAAGATGGAAAAGGAGGTACGATAATTTGTTAGGTGTTACGAGATATGCCAAAAACATAAATTTGAAAATGTGGCAAGTTCAGGGCTTTTACAACCTCTTAAGGTGCCTAATGAATGTTGGCAAGAAATAAGTTTGGATTTTGTTGAGGGCCTGCCTATATGAAATGGCAAGGAAGTGATTTTAGTGGTAGTTGTTCGGTTAAGTAAATATACCCACTTTGTGGCCATGTCTCATCCCTATATGACTGCCACAATAGGTCAAGTTAACTTTGATTACATTTATAAGCTACATGGGCTACTAGATATCATCACAAGTGATAAAATTCCTGTCACGCCCCGAATTGGGTTCGAGGCATGTCAGCCGCCATATATAACACCTACGTATTATATATTAAGGCTAACCTAATCTACAGTTTATTATGATCATTGTTAAATAAATTTTAGATTCTAAAATTTTTGAATTAGATTTTTGAAAACGACTAGAGCTGCAGTGGAAAAGAAATATATTTCTCTAAAATGATTTCCAAATAGTCTACTTTCTGGAGTAGAGCATTACATATAAAAAAGTAAATTTTTCAAAATGATTTCCAAACATGCTACTTCTGTGAGTAGACAAACATTTATAAATAAGTATCATACGATCAGGTATCTCAAGGTACACAGTGTTTAGTATCTCAAAATATGACCATAGGCTCATAGATATGCCATCATCAAATCATAAGTTTGAAAAGATGATCAATAACTTTGCCAATAGCATAAACAGTTCAACGTTCCTAGGCACAAAACTCGTTAACAAGCTCCTTTAAGTCGTCCTCATACCTGATAATTACAAGCATCCAGATCATCACCTGAAAAGGAAAGGAATGAGCCAAAGCCCAATACAACAGCAATACAAGCACACACGAGAGGGGCACACACATGTCTATTCTATATGTAATGCAACAACCAATAGTTTATATCTTTAAATTAAAGTGCGACAAACAACAGTAGATAATCACACTTCGACAATACGCTGGGAACTTGGGTCTGTATGTAGCAGCAACTACTCAAGGGGATTTGATATAGGCAGCCCGAATGCCTATATTTTCTACCTCTATAAATAATAGCCTCGTTTGGGGGTCACAGTCGTTACACATCTCTACCTATCACAATCCATAATATAGTGTAGCTCAATCAGTCCCATAAACATGAACCACACCATACTACTTCTCTTCGATCCAGGTAGATGTTATCCCGCTACTGTTTCCCCCATCAGCTACCCGTTAGCCACCCATGATGGCTAAGCGCCTAACTATCATGCTGACATCGCCTAACAAGGTTGCCGCCCTTGGGCCAGGTCTCAAAAACAGCCACGCATAAGCAACAAGCAATTATTAAAGCCAACTTTAAGTATTAGTTCATTTAGAATGCCTATCCTAGCATGTAACACACAAGTCACTGCGTACCTGATATAAAATATGGATAAACAGAAGATAGGCCAAAAAATAAAGCAGGAGTCAGACTCCTAACAACTATCTGTTTTAAAGATTAATTCATATAAGCATTTGATTCAATTATCAATTTATATAGAACATGTATTAACTTCTTAGTTTTCTAGTAAATATACATTTGAAACAACATACTCCTCTTATTATTCATGGTCTATCATATTACAATTATCTCTAAGTCAATTATCAGTTAATTTGATCATATAAGAGTTTACCAGTTAGGTTAGCAGTTGGTCTCTGAAGAGTCTACAAAGCCAATATTAATCAATAAATCTATATTAGCTTAATTTAGCCAAGTTGAATAGAATTAATCAATCAAGTTTATTTTATATCCAACTTAGTTTACTAAACCCATTTTATAGTAATTAGGTCCTTAAAATGGTAATTTTCAATAACATGTCCTATGTTAAATTTAATAAACTTTTATTTAGTAAAGTAACTCATATAGAATATAATTATTCTATTTATATCACTTATAGTCTTATTTTTACATCTGAATATACTAAGGAATCTAAACTAGTTTCCTATTATGTTTATATTATCTTATGATACCATATTTATACCTATTTTATTTAATAAATTCCTAAAATCAAAATAATTAATTATTCACTTTAAAATTCATATTTCAATATGAAAACACATTATTTGCCATTCATATTTCAATATGAAAACACATTATTTACATTTATTTGATTAAAAATTAATTTGCCTTAAATTCCAATATTTCATTTCCTATAGAAAAACTAGTGTGCACCCAAACTTTAATAATTTGGTTTATTATCTTAAACATGGGTTCTTAAGCTTAAATTTTTATGTAGACTACCTAACACCCGTGTTAATATGATCATAAGTTTACTTGGCCTAAACTAATTAGTTAATTAGGGTTTTAATTTCAATTTTATCTAATCTGGTCAAAAACAGGGGACGACACTTGCTACTAATCGGTTCGATCAATTTTGACCATTAACCTGGCCAGTTCTTTACAACACATTA
Organism: Combretum micranthum; assembly: GCA_024138025.1. Classification (NCBI taxonomy): domain Eukaryota; kingdom Viridiplantae; phylum Streptophyta; class Magnoliopsida; order Myrtales; family Combretaceae; genus Combretum; species Combretum micranthum. The sequence continues at coordinate 561,619 of JAMXBD010000270.1, read as the reverse complement.
AAGTAGACTTCTTAAGCTTTCAGACCATTATAATCTCACCCAAAAAGAAGAAGAAAAAGTTATCAATTCAGCCATAAACATTCACGTCATCACTGCTGGCTTAACACTGTTTTGCCCTATTTTGTTATTTTGTAATTTAATTTTTAAAAATAGTAAATATATTTCAAAAATCACAAAAAATTTATAGTTTATATATAGGCATGTTAAACTATCACTTTGATAAATTTCATTCAAGAATAAATTCATTTAATATTTTGTTTAAATTTGTTAACTTAAACTTGCGAGATTACTTATATATGCATATAAGTCCATTTTCCAGCATATTTAAATCATCTAAAACATGTTTATTCTATATTTTATTATCTAGTATATGTTTAGATTTATATTTTATAACTTGAATCATAAATCATAACTCAAATCGTCATCAATAACACAAATTTTCCCAAAATTCCAACATATCAACATAAACATACATACTTATGTATTTCAACAAAAATTATATATAGTATATTCATATATTTATTTGATAATTTCATTTCAATAAAATATATCAATTCAACATATATCACACATACCTTTATATAAACATACAATGATTTCAATTACTTAAATTTCTAACATGCATACCTATTCACACACATATGTATATATATTGGTTTTAATGCACATACATATATATGTTGATCAATATTTAATATAATTTTATTTTTAGTAATTTACATGAATCTAAGTGCTATTAACATAATAAAATAAATTAATCATAATTACTTACTTGATTTAGCAAAATCAACTAAATGGTTGCCTCTACTACTACTTCTACCACTCAAAAGTTGATGAAGCTTCTTCAAGCTTATTTTTCCTAACTTCAACCTTGTTCTTAGTCTTTAATTTCACCTAGGATTTAATTTGAAATAAAGGTTAGTTTATGGGGAATAAAAGAGAAATTTAGAAGCATAAACTTGGGTTATACTTTACCTCTTGTTTGCTTGGTCGATAGAGAAGTTTTTGTGTATTTTTGGGGAAATTTTTGAGAGTGTTTTGAAAAAGAATTTGAAAGATATGGGCTGCTAAAAATGAGGGATGAATTAGGGTTTTCTAAACTCCATATTTATAGTAATTTATATTATGTAATTTTCATTAGTCTAGGGGCTTTTTGATTATTTTGCTTGATTAATTGAGGGCATTTAAGTCTTTTCCTAGGTGTGGAAATCTTCTAGAGTTGTTTAAGGTCAATTTGGTCTTTTCATACACTTGCTATTTTCTTGTGTCCACATTGTAGATATTTAAGGGGCAATTTGGTCATTTCATATGTGCTAGAATTCTCTAGATTTTAGGTTTTTATAATGTGTGTGAGGGTGTATGGAATGAGCATCGTCTCATGGGCTTTATGGGCTTTGACGCATGGGCTTTTGGGCTTAGGTTTATGGACTTGAATATTGAATAATTGGATTTGATCTGTGTTAATGGACTTAAGATTTTAAATGATGAATTAGGCTCTTAGGTAATGGGTTTTAGGTATTTAGAATTAGAAACTAAGAAATAAGAAAAAGAATTAGCTAATTCGCATTAGAAAGTTGATTTTAAGAAGTTTAATAAAAGGAAAATTAATATCTTACTTGAATTTAGGGTTTTAGGGGCTTAGAAATTGGTATTTTAAAAAAAATATTTAGATTTAAATTTATAGGACTTAAGGAGTTTTAATTTAGGCTAAAATGTCTAAATTGGATATTTAGGGTTTTAGATGATTAAACTTGATTAATAAAGTTCAACTAATAATTAGAAAGAATTAATTAATTTGAATTTGTTGAAATAGGTAATCAACATTGCTTAATAAGTTAAATTGGGTATTTACGGTATTTTTAATATCTATTTTAATTAAATTCATTTATTATTCCTAATTATGTTAAATTATCAAATTTTTCACTTACACGATTAAGGTTTCTAGTTCCGATAGGTCAAATTAGGGTATTATGCTCAAAAGAGTCAGAAAATTATAAATTTCATGATTACGTATTCAGAATTTTTATTTGAGTTCTAGTTTGGTAGATATTAATCAATTTCTATTTCAATAGCGTATTTTTCAACCCTAGCGATTCATCTTTAAACTATCGTTTACTATCTAACAGACTCTAAATATTAATCGGGTCATACTACACTTGATATTTATAACCTTAGGTGTATAATTAGTGAGTTATTGACTCGAGTCTAATCTAAATTTAGATTAAGGTTTGATTTAATTGAATTAGGAACTTGGATAATTCAACTTGAGAAATTAGTTTTAAGTTGATAATTGAAAAGAATTGAATAGCTTAGTATGTTGGAGAAAGAAACATGAAGTAATTTGATAAGTTGAAAAGAGTATTTGTGGTATTAGAATTTCTAATTTAAATTAAGTTCACTTACTTTTTGAATTATCTAATTATATTCTATAGTTTATGAAAATCAATTAACCAAACTATTTAAATTCAATTACTAAGTTAAATTTAAAATAAGATTTAAAACTACCCATATTTTTATAGTATTTAATTGTCACGTTCCTAGTTTAGATTGGTAAAATTTGAGGTATTTCAAATCCAATTTTTATTAGTTCATTTTGGCAAGAGTTTTTTAAGTTGTAAGGAGTTGGATTCAACATGTCAATAGCTTACCATTCACAAACAAATGGACAAATGAAGGTAGTTAATAGGTGTTTGGGAACTTATCTAAAAGATGGTCTCAATACTTATCCCTAACCGAGCGGTAGTATAATATGAATTTCCACACGAGTGATCGCATTACTCCTTTCTAAATTTTATATGGATATTTCCCACCACTACATTTGCCCTATGTTCCTAGGGATTCTAAGAACAAATCGGTGGATCATCTACTTACTAGCAGGAAGGATGCACTACAATTGCTTAGGTTTCACCTCAAAAGAGCTCAACACTGTTTGAAGCAAATTGTAGATCAACAGAGAACCGACAGGCAGTTTTAGGTTGGAAATTGGGTTCTACTTAAGCTCTAACCCTACAAACAATACTCCCTTAAGAAGTATAAATTACGCAAACTAAGCCCTAAGCACTATGTGCAATTCAAAATACTAGACAAAATCGGGGAGTTGGCTTTTCACACTGTATGAAGCAAATTGATTGATTAGCCGATTCAGAGATCCATCCTACTTTTCACCTGTCTCAGCTTAAGAAATTCCATTGAACTCCACCATCTAGTCCTCTAATGCTACCTGCAACTCACATGGAAGACGAATCAGAGCCACGATTTAAAAGAGGAAAACATGTAGAGACTCAAGTACTTATCGCTTGGAAAAATAAAGCACCAACGGAAGTAACATGGGAGTTCTTTAGTGATTTGTTGTTGTGTTTTCCGAATCATCCCTAGTGGACAAGGGTTTTGGAAGGAAGAGGAGTTAATCTAGGCTTTATTGTAAGTGTTGATGGTGATAAGAATAAGATAAGTCTAGAAGCAAAGTCATGATCATAAGTGTGTACTTTAAGAGCTAATGGAAGTACTGAAGATCAAAAGAATGGGCTGGATGTCATTTATGTAGACGAGCTTCTAATTAAAGAATGCAGATGGGCTTCTAATTAAGAGCGGGACCTGGAAGTTGAGACTAGCTAATTAAGATCCAACAGAGGAAGATAATAAATTGCTTTGGGCCCCACCGAGCAAATAGTTCGATATTTCCTTTTAAACTTAATTATAACAAACTAATCTCACATGCCATTATCATGTATGAGCATACTACTATATAGTATCTTAATAGATACAAAACAATATATGAAAAATAAGATTGCATATTGCATTGCTCAAAATATTAGCTTGTATCCGAGTTGATTGGCTTGCATTCGAGCTTGTGTATCATTCCTTGTTAAATTGTTCCTTAGTACTACCGTGTTTCATTCACTTTCCGAAATTCCTCCCTTCTTGATTTTCATTTGCCAACCCTATTAAGCCGAATTTTGTGTGTGTATATATATTATATATAAATTGTGTCTCTTGTCCGTGACCGTAATTTCATCTCTTCTTAATTTTTCAACACCTTTTTTTATATAAATATATAAGATATGATATATCTTTATAAAATATATGATGTATCTTTACAAAAGATATATAAGGGTTTTATTATTATATGCTATGGATTCATACAGATTGTACCTAAAACTCAACACAATAAAAAATTTTAAATTTTTAATTTTTAAATGAACCAAATCTGATACTTTGAAAACCTGGCTTGTTGTTTCCAGCTGTACTTACAAGTGTTTGTGATTTTAAAGTCTTATGTTGTCTGATTTTTAAATTTTTAGTCCGGGGCCGAACGTGAGGACATTGGTATAGTGCTACATTGACACCAATATCTCAAAGGGAGTTATGTAAAATCTTGTGTAGATATATGTGTTTATAACTTATAAGCTTTATGTCGCTCTTTCTTTTCGTTTCATTTGTTTTTCTTTTTATTTTTTCCCTCGTTTAATGGGACTAGCAGCGTTTTTTAAAAAGAATCAAGTAATGGTATTATTTTTTGTTATGGTTGAATTGATGATATTATCATTGTTCTTAATGGACTAAAGTTTACCTATCATTCTAGAAACAACTTGTATAAGATTTTAGGTTCTTTCACGAAACTTAAAAAAAAAAAAGGAAAAAATTTGAAATGTCAAGTCATTGGGAGCCTCATCCAAAACATTGAAAAAATTGCCGATTTAAGATTAGATTGTATTGTATGGACTAAGGGTTAAAAAAAAAGGACACCCTAAAACATCTTTGCCCCGAATTTAACGTGGTTCAATGGACCATTATACGTACAAAATAATTCCGTTGCCGGGAATCGAACCCGGGTCTCCTGGGTGAAAGCCAGATATCCTAACCGCTGGACGACAACGGATGTTTAATTTGCATGTTTGATAAAGTTAATTCTATAGTTAAACTAGGCAGTATTGGCCATCAAAATAGAAAGAAAAAGTACTAAATGCTCCATACAATAAGTATTGGCTAACGGAAATTTTTCACTTTCAAAAAATGAACCCCCCAAATAATACAAATTGTAGTTAATATATATTAAATAAAATAAATAGAATTAGTTCACATATATATGTATTTAGTGATATATATAGCAATGCAATGCCTTTAAAAACTATCAAGACTATTAAAAAACAAAAGAAAAGAAAAACTACCGATTAAATGAAAAATTCTTCTTTGGCCCTACTTTGTTTGATATTAAAAAATTGTTTCCTAAACATTATATTTGATGTTAAAATAATAATGGGACAATGTTGTGATTTTTACCTAAACTTTATATATTTTGGCAATTATACAACCAAAATTTTAAGTTATCAATTTGTACACATGATTAAATGTTTAGTTAGTACTATTTATATCTCATCTTTTTTTGCTTTGTATGATGATGTGGATTTTCTAGTTATATGATTATATGACTTGACATCATTATATAATATAAAATAAAATATTAAAGGTATTGCATCGTGATTAACTATACATGATAATAGAGATAACAATCGCTATAAAAAGATATGAGATATAAACGGTAGTGATTAAATATTTAATTAAGTGTACAAACTGATAATTCAAAACTTCAGATGTATAATTATAAAAAAATATAAAATTGAGATGTTGCTCAAATAATTATATTATTACCATAACATGTTATACAATTAATAAACAAATTACTTTTATAAGTAGATCACACCGATGAATGATTAGACATTTGACCGAATAAAATCAATATGCTAAGATGAAATGAGAAACCCTCAAACTCAAACCCAAACCTAAACCTAAAATTCTAGAAAGAATTATTGATTTATTATTTATTTATTATTATCATGGGTCGATATAAATGCGTAAGATGAGAATTGGTTTTGTTGAAGGGCGAGATATATAAAAAAAAAAGAAATACCAACATTAAAGGAAAAACTCTGGTTAGAAGGGAATCCTTATTGGTGGGATGAGTAAAAGTACACTATTAGGTCAATTTGCCCCTCTTTTGGCAAATTATTTATTAAAATATAATCCCAAACAATATTTTAGGAAAATGGTTGTTAAGGAATTACTTTATCCAAAACAATATTTTAAAAATAGTTTGTATATAAGAGGCAAACCGATAAGTACTTAGTAAAATTGAATATTGATTACTTAGGCAAGGTTCTTTACTTTAAGCTAAAATGATTATTCTTATAATTGATTTTCAAATTAGATTTATGTACTTTTAGGGCATGCAAATTGATGAGATAATGTTATGACCAAGATTACTAGAAAAAAATAGATTAGGTTTCAAAAGTAACTAATCAATAATAGTTAGAGAATGTACAAAGAAATAAAATCATGAAGATATTAGATAAGTCTACAACCATAATAACACGTCTAGTAAACGAAATAACTAATATTTCAATTACATGTAACCAACATTATATACCATTATTAATACTAGATAAAAGAAGAGAAAGGTGTACCTTCCTAGAAAATGCGTCATTATACACATTAAAGACTAGTCATCTCAAATTTGGTTGTACAATCCCTTTCATTTTGTTACCATGTTAGACAACTGAAAACCATATAATTGATAACAACAAAACGATCACTAAAATCCTGGAAAATGTACTATCAATCAATCAGTAGCGTATAAATGGATCATTCATGATCTTAGACTTTATTTCAACAATTTGTAATATATAATCTTTCACATTGAAACCCTAGATATTTAAAATAGTAAAAATGGAAGAGTAAAAGAAGAAAGTAAAGAAGGTGCCTAATCATATGACAAATGAAATGCTTTGGATAGTTTTGTTATTTGTCAAGTTTGTTTGTACAATATGCTATTGGTGGAAACTACCTTATGTGAATTAGGAGTAGAGATATTGAGAAGGGCCATAGTAGATTAGGCTATCCTCCATTTTAGGCTAAACATATGGTGCTCTTGTCTTGATCCATGGTGCCAAAAACAAGATCATAGATACAAGTATTTCATATGTATATATTGAAGACATTATTTGTGGCTATTCAACAAATTTTGGGTCAATTAAATGCTTTGATGAACAAAGTTCAATTGAATTAGAATAAATGAAACACTAATCATGAGTCTCGTGCAAATCATGATTCATCATCCTCAAGGAAAACTATAAATTCTATACATTTGTCTGACTTATAAGATTATGTTTAGATCTTTATAAGAAAAATTTAGAAAAGCACTTTATAAACTTGAGTCTACAAATCTAGACTTGGAATCTATAGTTAGTCATATGACTTGAAATTATTTGATAAAAGTTGATGAAAATTTTATCTAAATATCCAAGGGTATCAATAGTTAATCTTTGAAGCTAGGCCTTCAAATTATGTTTAAAACTAATCTTGAACAAATTATGAACATTCTATGATCATTTTTGTGAATTTTCAAACTTTCTAGTTGCACAACTATCTAATGTCCTGTATGGCTTTTGATTCTTTGATTTATCATGCATGTGTTCCGGAAAACTCTCTAACCATTTTGCTTCTTTGCTCAATTATAGTTCTACATTTTGTATTATGCTTTGGAGAGAATTTATTCTTTGAAATAATTAAACGATGCATTCTGTGGTACACTCTAGAGGTTTGATACTATACATGATTTGATATCTTTTGCTAAATAATTTTATAAATTATTAGTAATCTTTTATAATTTTATTATCATCAATAATTACTTAGAAAGAATCCAACAAGTGAGTCTAGCTATCTTGTATTCTTGGAAGGATAGGGTTATTATAAGTCTAGATATCTTATAAATTTATAAAAGAAAGCCCTAAGGAGTCTAACTATCTTGTATTTTGGAAGATAGGTCTAGCATATTTAATTATCTTGTACATTGAAGACAAAATTTTAAATAGTCTTCTTATCATGTACCTTTTAGATGAGCTGTTATGAATCTAGCTATATTTATACCTTTGAAAGATAAGGCTCTAACAAGTCTATCTATCTTATGCTTTTCGAAAGAAAGGACACTAACAAGTCTAGTTGTCTTATCCATTTCAAAAGGATAGAGCTCTAATGAGTTTTTCCATCGTGTACTCTTTGGTTGAAGGTCTCCTATGAGTCTATCTTTATATTTTTTGGAGATAAGGCTCTAACGAGTCTAACCATTTATATTTTTTTTGGAGACAGGGCACTAACGATTTTAGATATTTTATACTTGGAGTTTCCAAGGAATTTAGCTATCTTATACTTTCTGAGAGATAAGGCTCCGATGAGCCTAGCAACCTTATACTTTTAGAAGATATGACTCTATTGAGATTAGTTATCTTATGTTTTACAAAAAGACAAGGCTCTAACGAGCCAAGATATTTTATATTTTTGGGAGATATGATTTTAACGAGTCTAACTATCTTTTGATTAGGACCACACTCTAAGGAGTAGACAATCCTAAAACTAGGACAGTTGAGTAGACAATCCCATACGCTATAATGGGATAGTGCTTCAAGGAGTAAGCTACCATAAAAATAAGACGATGTTCTAATGGACGGGCTGTCCTATAAATTATGATGTGATAGCACTTTAAGAAACAGGTGGTTCTATGAGTAGCACTCTTGCAAGTAGACAATGAATTAGATCTCAAAAGAGTTTATTTTAAAACTTTTTTTTTCCTTACGAACACCTTTCTTTCTTTCTTTTTCTTCTTCTTCTTCTTTTCATTGTTTTGATTTTTTTTTTTTTGGGTTAAGTGGCCGTTTGAAAGCTTTCCTTTTGGAAAAAAAAAAAATAGTAATATTATCCTTGAATTTTGAAAATTAATTTAAACAGCCCATTAGAAAGAATTTAGAATTTATACAATATAGATATCGCGAGTCTCCTCTTTCAATGACTACACAATGGCGGTTGACCATGCTGACCTTAGGGTGGCTAGGATTTCAGATAATTTTCTATAACTTTCTTTTAGTATTTTTATATAGTATGAAATTGAATATGCTATACTATTACTTTATTATAGTAAATAATATGAACTAGTCAAAGTATCTGAAAAAACAATAGGTTTTTTTCTTTTATTTTTATTTTTTTTTTAAATTTTTAAATGAAAACTTCTTTTGTGGAGTTCATCATCACCATATATTTGTTTCTATAGCGACATATTCCCAACTTATAGGGTCCAAGTAGATATAGATACGGTTTCAGAACAGAATCGAATTGGAACTGGAATTACAGTTCGGGGTCTTAAAATTAAGAAACCCAAATTGGAACTATCTCTCACGATTTCGGTCTGATTTTATATAACCGGTGGTTTTTACAGGGTCCAATTATGGTTGCCTTTTATTTTTTTTTTTAAATGAAAACTTCTTTTGTGGAGTTCATCATCACCATATATATATATATATATTTTTTTTTTTCGGTCAAAAAAAAAAAAATTGCCTACGGATTCCACATGGCATGGAGTTGAAGGTACTTGAGCAAGTTTACAGAATAGGTTCAAATTTTATAACTCATAACTATAGGGCAAGACATAGTGTCAAATACTCTATCAAGTCCATCCTTCATTGTCTTTGAGGATAAAATATGAAAGCTTTTGAACAAAATATGAGTAACTTATATGGGAACGTAACTTGCAATTACACTAAATTAACTATTAATTACAAGAAAATTATTCCAAGACAGTTAAGGCTTAATCACGTAAATTCACCTTTACACATGCAATACGAAGTAAATTGCCCGGTTTTAATAAATTAGTCATTTGACTACTCTTGTATTGACTTTCGGGGTCTTATTTTTAATTTCGATGATACGTAGGATTTTGCAATTTTATTTCTAGTTTTGGATATCCGACTCGCGCGTAGTTTATGGTCATCGAATAATGTTGACGTTGTAAAAGTTCTTTCCAGATGATGTATTCTCATCGGGTGGGGCTTAGATCGAGTCACATATAGGAAAAATGCAAGATTCATCTTTGGATCTTACACAAAATTATAGGTTTATTTAAAAAATTGTAGGTATGATAAGTTATGTATAAAAATCATAGGTAGTAGGTTGTAGGTTGAAAAAATGGTAGGTACGGTAAGTCAATGATTTGATCTAAGTAGGTTCCTATTCTCATCTGTATCTTTATCTGTATCAAAATGATATACATAAATGTATTTAATTTACATTTATTATTTTATCTATGTTTAATCTATTTGATCTTTTCATAAGAACTGCCAACTAATTTTTATCTATATCTATTTCTTGATAAACAATTTGTTAGAAATTTTTTTTTTAAAAAGTGTTTATATTTGCCGAAAAAAGCTATCCAAACATATCCATTATGTGCTTTTTTTTTTAATTAATATGTAGCACTTATAATCATAACCACCATCTAGACGCTGTCATAGGTCGGTTTGGGTCCAGAACCAGACTTGAACTGCCGATTCCCACAATTCAATTCCGGTTCCTCTAGAATCGGGAATTGTGAAATTAAAAAAATCAATTAAATAACTTAACTTCAGTAAGAAAAAAATACCAAACGAATTTTAATTTGAAATAACATTAGAACTAAAAATAATTATTATAGCCTATTAGTTAAAAAAAATTTTACAGTTATGTATTTATTTATATATAGTTAGTTGTACGTTTTAAGTTGTCATGTTAGCAAGTATGACTATAAAATAAATTTATAAATAAGTCCCGCAAATACAAAAACAAGTCTCACATTGAATAGAAAGAAAAGTCTACTTTGATTAAAAGTTTACATAAATTCAATAACACATGATTTTAAATATATTTATTACTTGTGTTGTTAACAACAACGCATTAAACATCCTAAATAGGATATAAAATTTTATTATTCATATGAAACTAGTTTAAATATTTTTTTAATTACAATTTTCTTTTCTCGTTTTTTTAATAATTTTTTGTGGATTGAAACAACAGAAAACCATCCAGTTAGGCAATTTTGAGGGTGAAACCAGCATATCCTTAGCTGGTTCGGACAGATGGGGTCGGTTCCTAAATTGAATGATATCTACATCGTCTTATCTAGGGTTTTCATAATTAATTTGGCGTTTTAAGGATTACTACGGTTCAAATTCAAGCAATAAATCGTCATTAAAAGGCAACCATAATTGCAAATTGATATAAAAGACTGTCCTGATATTGCATTGAAGAAAAGTACTAAATGTCAACATTTTATAATTGGTGCAAGTGTAATAAAATTTTGTGATACCTTTGTAATGTTGATATTTTCTAGAGTTTTACATTATAACTTACCAAAATTTTAAAATATTTACATTAATTTTGAGGCCTCATTTTGTAGGTTGTTTAAGACTATAACATCCTTTTAGCACCACTAAATAGCTCGTAAAATATGGGATTACAAGGTGGATAATTGTACGATGCAAGGGTTAGAAATGAGGCGGTATAAAAGATAACTCATAGAGCTAAATATAGCCTAACATGTACATTATGTAACACAATGCAGAGACTCATAGGGTGATTGTTACGTGCTTATAGGGCAAGTTACATGTTCCATGTGACAAGATATGACTATTTTGACTTGGAATAACACTTTGACTAGGATAGGATAAAGAGGGATCACAAAAGAGGATTAGTTGATTTCAGCAGGATTGCGTATTGTGTGGTGATTGGAAAAAATTAGAATGCTTCATGGTTCTGAAGTAATGTAGCTTAATGGATAGAAAGCAAAATTTAACTTGTGGACTTTAAGATCTATAATATGGATTTGACTCGTTGGATTAAGTGGCAGGGTTTAAAAATCCAATCTCGTTTATATTGGGATAACTATGGAAGAGTTCATATAGTGAGTTTAGAGTAGTGTTTTGTTGCCGCTTCCTTCTCTTTCAATTCTTGACAAGACTCAAAGACTATAATAATTTTATGAGTCTAGATCTATAAGAGACCCCTTTTGATATCTACTGATGTAGAAACTTATTGCGACTGTCTACGTAGTTTGATAGAGGACATCGATAAACAAATTTATATAAATTCCTTAATCCCTTAAAAATTATATTGGTAAAAAAAAAAAAAAAATCCCTTAGAAATTATGAAGATATTCATTACAGTTATTTTGAACTGTTCTCCTAAAAACGAATTTAACTAAAAAACGAATTTAACACATGAGCTTATTTCTTAAAGTGATTGACTTGATCGTAGTTTACTTTAATACGTCTATTTAAAAGACCCTCCTTTTACGATTTGCAATTCAAATTCTCGACGTTTAACTTATATTTTTTTTTTTTTTCAACTTATCCCTATTGCAGAGTCCTCTTCAGTTTTCACACTCAAATTTTCAGATTTTGAGACTCTGATTCTGAAACTCTCCTTTTAGCCTAGGATGCTGAATTATTTAATCCATCCGTATCCTTAATAATAATAATAATAACTTATTCATTGTTTTCTTTTTTTTTTTTTCAAGAATAATTCATTGTTTAAAGTATATAAAAAAAATCGCCTATAATATTACACAAGACTTAAGGCTTCCGCGTAAATTTATGCCATCACTAGAAAATATCAAAATTCATGAACCAGCCACCACCGTTAACACCTTCGTCCTACACAAATCATACACCATGGCAAGATCACGGATAATTACAGAATTGCTCAAGATGTCAAACTTTACAGTTGAAGCTGAATAATTGGAGTAATCAACTAATTACTACAGTTTTACTATGATCCGATCTTCCTTATTATGTTTTTTATTTTAAATATCACAGAAGTTTTGGGGTTTAGGTGCTTGGGCCAGGATACGTGCAACCTGCATAACCTGAAAAAAAAAAAAAAAAGAAACAAAGAATTTACATGTGCGTGTTAGGATACACATAAGCTCATAACCGGAAAAGAGAACATTCGATTTGAAAAATAAGATGGCATTTCTTAATCTCCTACGTAGAATCATAATTAACATCTTATTCCATGATCATATTACTAGGAAATAAAATTTAAACATTGAATCATTCAACTTCTAGAGGTAGTGTAATGTCAGATTCATTCAAATGACAACATAGGTTATCCTTCTACTCGGGATCTCATGCAAATTGTCATGAAAGTTTTAAGAAACAATTACCAAAAGTTGGAGTTTCCTAATGATCTTGCTGAGTTGCCAAAAACAAGCATATGTAGAGACTAAAACCATGCTTAATTCTTTTTTCTCAGCCCGAGTATAATAGGCAAGTATGATAAAATTTCCATACTAATCATATGTACACGGAAGCCGATGATAATCGTTATTGGTGCAAAAGGGTCTTACTTGGATTATTAGACGTGAGTGTTGCTGTTTGAGAGAAATCACAATCCCACGGGTTCTTGCCAGAGTTTTGGTAGTAGAGATTCATGGCATAGGCAGCATGGGATGCTACGGTGTCAGGCTCAAAGCAAGGGCCACCCGGTTGGACTGCACTGCAATCAGTTCCATGGCCACAAGCGTAGTCAAGACTAGCCTGCAACTCAGCATCCGAAACCCCCATTTTGGGAACACACCATCCTGTTCCTTGCTGTTTAGGTGCTGGGGATATTGGGGTTTTTGGCGTACTTGGTGTCTGCAGAAAACACACATTAGACAATAAAGGGTGATTATGGTGGAAACTCAAGGAAGACCATAAATATATATATATATATATGGAGCTTAAGTATGAGTAAATACCAGAATGACTACTAGTTGCAGATATTTAAACCTCATGTAGTTAATTACAAAAACTGAACACAATTTAGGTACCTAATAGGATATTCCCCATATAAAATATGAAAAAAAGGCATACTCAAAGCTGCAGTGATTGATCTATAAATTATACCTGACTGGTTTTGGAAAGACCTGCATCATAACTCATGGTAAGATCAGGCTTAAATAGACCGAATGATCTTTCGGAACTTGGTCCGGGCTTCAAATCCTCATCATATAGAGCAAAGATAAATGTGTCCACAGATTTTCCAGGCATCAAAGGAGTCCCAGCCATTGATCTAAGGTGTGCAATCAGGTTGCCATTGTAAGCCCTGGCATTCTCTACACTAGGACCAACTTCATTACTATCCCCGCTGTAAGGCCAACCAGTCTCTGATACCATGATCTCGATGTCCTTGTACCCAATCGCGTTTAATGCAGAGCGCACAGCATCAACCTGATGGCATCACACAATCTAAGTTAAGATGCAAAATGGAAGATCCAGTAAATTGATGTTAAAACAATAACCAATAATGTAAATCAATTAGACAGATTAAAGCCTGATTTAATTGAATAAGTAAACAGATTTGTTAAGTTTCAGTATTGATCTTTTAATTATGATCGTAGACATTGATGTTTGATAGGCATATCAAATCACAAATAATTTGGTCATCTCTCCACCCACTAAATCACACATCAATGAGCTATTTGGTTATAGTCCTAGCCAGCTCTTACACTTGTTATCTGTCAACCAACTCGAACTAAACCAAAGATCGATGAATTGAATCACAAAAAAATCAAGTTTCAATTCCATTTGGTCTGGACTGATTCATTTTTTATCTTTTATTTTTTCTCATGATGCTATTAATTTGACCAGATGATTTGTTTTTCATTTGGTCTTCGTAATGATCTAATTGGTCCCTTTCTAATTGTCCACTTTTGTGTTCTTCATGATCATGAGTACAAACCATGATGGCTTTCCTTGAGTAGTCACTGGCCAGCCCAAAATTGGTGGTTCTTTGACACCACCCACGTCTTATCAACACATCTAACATTATTAATTCAAGATATTTATTAGGTCAAGAAACTTGTGATTTAGTGTATAGAAACTGCTCTATTGTAAGGACCACGCCTAATTTTCCTTCTATTGCAGTAGTTAAAAAGAAATAAAATACAATATAAGAAGGAAAAATAAATGATTGTACGGACCAATCTTAAAATAATCGTGTGAACTCAAATTAGGTTTGCTATAATGTAATAAAGTTAAAAAGGAATATCAATTCATTTGTTTTGTAATTAGATGCATTTTTGAAAAAAAAAAAACCTTTCCAATAGAAAATAACAATTTCTTTAGTAAAATAAAGGAATAGAGATTTATTATTGATTCTTCGCCATATGAAATAGATATTCTTTATATAATTTTTTATGAATCAAATTTAAAAAATATCCATTCTACAATAATAAAAACATAATACCAATTCTATCTTGTAAACAAAATGCAATTGGACAAGTCACCCCTCGAAAGCATGGGCTGCAATTTTTTCTAAGTTTTGATCATTGAAGTGGACGAAAATTCTGAGGAGGATTAAAACTTTTTAAAAGTATAAGTTTATATCATTTACAGTACTTATTAAAGCGTGTTGTTGTAGCGTCAACAACAGTGTTAATAGTCATGTATTAAATGTTTTCACCAATACATCAAAAACAAGAACAAGCATTAATTCCATTTTTCATTTGGCCGTATTGGACAATTTTTACAGTAAAGGTTAAGAAAAGCAGGAAAAAGGAACAAGCAACAAAAGAATGACGTTTTGGTTCCATAAAGTCTCCACTCTCCAGTCCACTTGCTTCTAGAGCCTAGAAGATGGTCGCTAGGTATGATTCCAAGAACAACATCTTTTTATAAAGCCGAAGCTGATATTAATAAGTTTTATTTTTTAATCATGTAAAGCAGAGGAGCCTTTTAATATGTTATATATATATATATATATATATATATATATATTTTTTTTTTTTTCCGGTTGGTGTAGTAACGCAGAATCATTATAACATGCGAAATCGAACTTCGTAAGGCACGGATGAAGACTTGGATCAGATGTCTGTAGATTATTATCCTATATATATATATATATATATATTTCAGGAAAGCTCAAGTATGTCGAGTCACGTGCCCACGTTAGATGGTAAGCAACCGTGCAGACTTTCCATGTTCTTTTTCCTGCCAAATTTATGTTTTAAATGTCCACCCGATTTATATTCCCTGGGTTGTTAAAGGTCTGAAATAGAACACTATCATAAATTTAATACTGGTTACGCTTTGATTAAATAATAAAATAAGGTAGAGATTATAGGGAGTAAAGGCTTGCTAATAAATACACAAGAACCAATAAACAAACACACGCACATGGATATAGTCAATGTCTTGTAGTTTAATGGTACTACTCTTATGTGAGAGGTACTAAATTTAATTTTTCCTAAAGAAAAAACCAATTATGTATAATAATTATATGAATAGTTTTAGTAAAATGGTAGAATAGTTGTTTTTTTTTTCCTTTTTCACACATGTAGCACTGTGGCATAGTTAATTAAATTTCCTTCAATTCTATCCAAATTAAATAACATAAATTACATAATGGTCTCAATATTGTAGACATAAAAAATTTTTAAAATATAGCTGAAAAAGAATATTTTGCAAGGCATTTTATTCGCATAAAATTATATTGTACAATTATTCGAAAGTTAATAAAACCTTACATTTTGTATTATCAAATTTGCGATTCTACCTGAAATAAAATGTATAAAATCGTATAAAATTAGCTAAATTGTTAGCTCGTTGAATTGCTCACTCTCTCATTATTTTACAAATGCTCCATACTTAAATGGTTTTATATTGGTTTAAATAAGAAAAAAAAATTCATAAAATTGTGAACTCATAGAATCATATAAGATGAATTGTGATTGTAACAATTATTGGAATATCAGTATAAGTAATAAAATAGATAAAATAAAAGAAAATTCCCACTATTTAAGGTTGCCTTGATATTTCAATTGAAATCATATCGTAGCCATTTTTAGCAATAAGATTTTTAACGTGTGAGTTAATTGTACTTATAAAATCAGCTAAATTTAAGTAACTAACCATTTAATGAATTTTTTTTTAAAATAATTAAAAAAAAAAACCTAATTCGATTCACCATTAAAAAAAACACTTAAATATCCTACTTCTTGAAATTGCTAATTAAACATTTTTACTTTATAGTAAAAAGGAAAATTATCAATGTGATAAAACATCTTTTAACCATGTACTACATACTACTAGCGTAACATTTAAATGTTCTCACATTGTTTGTGTTTAGGGATGAACTAGACATAGAAATCTCATCCAGTTGACCAGGCGGGTCTAACATGCCTAATAGAACCCTTATGGTCTATGGGTCCAAGCTAGACTCATGGACCCAGCAAGTCCAACTAGGTCTAATTTATTAAAAAAAATTAAAGACGTAGTATTTTATCAAAATAAGAAATAAAAAAATAAATATAGAATACAAAATAATAGAAAAGGTTTACAAAAGTAAGTAACTTTTATTATTTAGACTATTTCCCATATGAATAAAAATTATTAATTACTTATTCACAATCGAAAACAACATATATAGTAAATATAACTCAAAACAAGCTTCTTCTTTTCCAAGGAAGCTGAGATCGTCATCCTCTTTACCCTTCCTAGACAGGTCCTCAATTGGATATAATGTATAATGGACCACTTTCATCTGAAATAGTTGACATCTCCTTCAAGCAGATACTCGCCTTTGCGCCAACCGGCTAGCCAGAGGCTGAAAGAAAATATGCTTGCCCATCCTGTCTAATTCTTTTAAGGAAGCCATTTTTTCAGTCTCAAAAAGTCCTTCTTGCTTGTCTAGCTCCTATAGCTCGTGAAGAGCTAGATCAATAACACTCATATTTAGTTACTTGCTCTTTAGCGGATTTAGCTTCAGTCTCCCTTTCAACTGATTCTTTAGTTGAAGCTCCTAAAGCCCTAAAAGACAAGATTCCCTCTCCCTATCGGTCGAGCTACTTCACCCCTCTCCCCCTAAGGGGGATTTAAGAGAGAAACGAGGCTCATGCTTTATATAGAGTTTTTCTAAGAGCAAAATCTCATTGCTAAACAATGTGTGATTTTTTTTTTCTCTTTTGTATACCTAACTCTTTTAGAGTGTCATTTTAGTCCCATATTTCTAATTTTTCAACTTACTAGGAATGTATTTGTGTATAAATATTCACACATCCATGATAGTACTAAATGAATATAGGCCAAAAAAAGGTTTATTCTTAGGCCCATTTTATTTAAAGTTCAGAGTTTAAAATTTTATTTTATTTTAACAATTTTAATTTTTAATTTTTTTAAATGTAGGAATCAAATTTGTCCTGACTTGCCTTGGACTACGAGTCCACGAGTCTACACCTATCTTGTGTCAATTTGGATCTAGCACGGGTCCAATTTTTTTTACCCACACCCAACAGGTCTGGGTCAGTTCCTGACCTAGCCTGGACTTGTGATAAATGTAAATAAACACGTTGAAATTGCAAATTTAATCATCATTTCAGGTGGACATTTCGCATGCTTCCTCTAATCATTTTTCCACATGGTGCCAATCAATAACAAGGGCTGGTGCTTCGAATTTTTTGGGTGTCAAAGAGGGCTAAGAGACCTTGTGGTCGTCCAAAATGAGCACGATCATACCGAATCCTTACTCTATAGCATTAAATGAGATAAGAGCTGCCAAAAACTTAAATCTACTGCAATAGATTTGAGTGGCCACAGTGACTTACTTGAAGTTCACCTCCATTGCCTTGATGGCCTTCATCTTCGGCACAAACTATTGACTAAAGTGTTCTGCCTCCTCCGCCTATGTGTTTAGGGTGGTATACTATCGTAGATTTCAAAATGTTGCTTATTAAATGATAATTAATTAATTAATTAATTATACAGGATCATTTGTGTGCTAATAAGGCTTCAAAAATATTGTAAAGATAAACAATTAAGACCATGCAAAATCAGAAGAGATGCTCAAGATAGGTAGAAATCTACTTATGAGCTTATGCAAAGCACTATTGAATACAAGCATGCGTTGAAAGCCTTGAATATACCTTCTACATTTTGTGAATCGTGACATGATGTTATATAACAATTTTGTGTCAATGAAATGACTTGGAAGTGATTAGCTTATTATAGGGAATTTCCTCTTGCTATGATTTTAGACCTCACCGAAATTAAAAGAGCATAGAGATTATGAATATGTTGATAAAATGTTTTAACACTTAAAATGCTTATGTAGTCTGGAAGGTAGCTGAACTCTCTAATGATGCTTTTATTTTCTTGGTTTTCATTCACATTTGGTGGTCAAGTTGCAGTGAGTTTTCAGCATCCCGTCACTATACAAAGGGGCTACGGTAACCCATTTGCACCGGATGTTTGATGATGTAAAGACACTTACATTATCTTTATCCTAAAAAATCATAAGGGTAGGGTCAAGACTGGGCCTTATACAAAGCTTTATAGGTATCTCGTCACTACTTTTGAGTTAAGTGACAATGTTGATTTTTGCATTTCAACATCTTAAATTGGTGAAAGAGACAATATAGACTTTCTCAATCCTCTCTCGAGTGGCTCAACAAATTCTAGCAACTCTGGCGGTAATGGCTGCTGTGGAGCAAGCATTTGATATAGTATGACTTATTCTAAACAGCCACAAGGTCTCTATCAACCATGCCCATTAAAGCACTTGCCTATTGAAGATTGGCACAAAGTGTAGAAGCGAGAAGAAAAGGCATGGGGCATATTTAGCTCCAAAAAATGACTACTTCAATGATTCCAACATATCAAGTAAAAGCACGGCTTTCTCAACTCCCAAGTGCACGTGGAATCGTTTGAATGGTCATTCCATCCATCAATTGACATAATATCCCACCTTTACATAATACTAGAAACACTTTATGTAAGGGTAGTATTACTACTTTATGTATTTTCTATAGGTTTATAATTATTTGTGAAGACTTATTTATTTTATATTTTTATTAATGCAGGTAAGGTTTTATGTCCTCCATTTGTATTTATACTATTTTATTTTATATTTATAAATAATGCGGTAGCTCCCCATCCCAAATGTGTGAAGTGTGTTCCATTTATGTAAAGCATGTTTCCCATCATTGATTGACTACTAAAAATAAAAATGCAAATGAGCTTAACCAAGCCAAGTTTTTCAAGGCTTATGCTCTTATTTGGCTCATTTTAATGTTTTAGTCAAGATTTTACCGAACCTAAAAATCACAACCATAAGTTTGGCTTGTTTAAATAAATAAATTTTACTTTAAGTTGGACTAGCTCACAAGCTTGACTTGACTGTAGCCTAGGATATGAGATAAAGTTAAACTTAGCAAGCTAAATATATAAAATGAGTAAACATAGAAAAAAAATAGATAAATGAATAATGAATAAAAATTATATAATATATAGTATATAATCGTTGAATATATGCATATATATATACATACAAATTTGCCCATAAGCTTGCTTACAAATTACAAGTTTAAACAGACCAACTTATGAATTGACTAGCGAGTCTATAGCTTTATTTTGTTTTAAGCTTATAAGTTAAGCCATCGCAAGCTAAAACCAAGTTGGATTAGTTTGCAAGCAACTTTATACGTTTATAAACCTACCTAAAAATAATTGTGGAAAAAATTACAAATTATCCATCCAAACTTTGTATTAAATGTGATACACCTCCTAAACTTTTAAATGATAACAAATATCCATGTATGTTTTGACAAATTAACAACATAAAGTACATTTGATCCTTTGATTCAATAAAGATATATTAAAATCAAATTTTAAAAAGCGATAAAACATATTTTAATAAGTTTGAGAAGTGTTTTTGCACCAAAATCAAATTTAGGAAGTTATCTTCAAGTTTTGACAGTTATCCATCGACCTATTAAAGTTTACAGGGTAATTTGCACCATTTCAAAATCTGATCCACCAAAAATCAAAGTTTAGGAGGTTGTTCTCGTTTTCCCTAACAATTATGTACAAGCTGCGTTTGTAATGTATCAATTAGCAGGGTATTAGCCAAAAAAGGAAAAAGGAAAAAAAAAGAATAATCGGTTCCTATATATATTTATATATATATATTACTTTACGTGAACCGGAACCGACATTTCCTAGAGTCAACCCGTAATCGGCCTTAGCAGGGCTAATGTTGATTCTGGGTCAAAGCCAGGGCAGTTTCAGGCCCGAGCCAAGGTCTAATCCCACAACACTTTGTTTTATCATGTTGATTAGTATGATGAATTATGTTCATGTAACATATTAATGTCAAAATGTATTGAACTGACTAACCTGAGCATCAAACATGTTCATGTACTTGATTCCGGTATTCGCATCCACCCGACCCGCGTTAGGCTGGAACAAGCAAAACGCCAGCGTTTCAGGTCTCGGATCACTCTGGTATGCAAAGAAAGGGTAAGGGTTGATTGCAAGAGGCGAACCATTTTCCCTTTGAAACTCCAACAATTCCTTCATTCTATCTTGAAATGTGGGGTGGAAAATACCCGAAGATGGCGGATCGGACTGCGCCAATAACGACATCGCGTGGACCGTCGATATACGGACTTTTCCGCCCAATTTGGCGGCGTTCAAGGCTCGTTGCATGTTTTGCATGGCTGGAAGGAGTTGTGAAATCAAAGCTTCGTCATTGGACATCAAAACCTGAACAGAAGGCATTCCATTCATGAAAATTCTGTTGAGGAAAAATATAAGTCCTAGTAAGGGGCTTAATAATACTGAAGCTCCACTTAAAATAGGCTCGAAATGACATATAAGCTCGAATTATATACCGCTCAACTAAGATTTTATTAGATTCACAAACTTATTGAGTAAATATCATAAAATTTGAGCTTGAATCTACAATGATTAGGGAGGAAGTACATATATATATATATATATATTTAACAAAAACTGATTAGATATGAATTCAGTGTAAATTAATGAAGCATGGCGCTTGTGTAACTTATAGCAAAGATGCACTTTTGTTTTCAATGTTTCTTCCTAGCTATGGTTTATAGGAGTTCTCAAATATGTAATTTTTAAAATAAAACATGGAAAACGAACATAAGAAATGTTCCTATAGTTGGTAAAACGCCAACGTGGCCATGAACATAAGAAATTATCTTCCTCGTTCATATTTATTTACAAGATTCCGTCGTCAACGTAATTATGGTTGGTGAAACGTCAACGTGACCATGGCCTTTATGTCGAATTTTCAATTTCTTACTTCCATACCTCTTTGGAAAATTTCAGTCTTTCCTCAAGCGGTACGATTTCCACCGAATTTATATCGCCGACATTTCTCCATCTCTTACACGAGATTGAATGTTTAATATCTCTAACTGTTCGAAGAATATACATTTTAAAATTATAAACCATCATGCGTAAAAATATATATATATATATTTAAATAAAAAAATTACATGAAAAATTGAAACGAAATAACCCTATTTTCTATATATAATTTTTTTGTTTATATTTATATATGACTAATATTCTTTTTATTTTTCTTTTTATCTCAATGAATGATACGATGGTTATGTAATACACTTATAAAACAAACGCTTTTAAAGATTTTAAATTCTAAATGGTCGATTTTATAAATAAGTGAACTAAATAATATTGATCACATATAACTTGAAAGGAAATATATTCACAGTCCTTCATCTTTATTAAAATTATGTATATGTTAATCTTAATTTGTATATTATTACTAATCTAACGTCAAAATAAAATAATATAAATGACTTTTGCAATTATGACACGCGGGTGAACTATGCCACGTAAAGCCCGTAAAATAAAGTTTCCACCTGATGAAGTTACATTAATAATTGATTATTTTCATATCTACAGTTCAACGTTTGACTGTTTGTCTGACACTTGTACCCCATATCACTCAATTTTATTTATTACTTCCTACCTAAAAAAAACAATTTAATATTATTTCACTCCGTCCAAATTTTTTCACGAAATTAAGGGCGAAGGAAAATCAAATGAAAATGGATAAGGGTAACTTTTGTCAGGTCAATAAATTTTGATAAGAAAGCAACTAATGGTTTTACTGTTTATATTTTTTATGGCTTATTTGTATAATTAATTAACTAAAATTTAAAAGTATTATTTTCATAAATTTTTCAATTCAATTATAATACTTCTTCAGTAACTAATTGTAAAAATTAATAAAATTTAAATAGTTAAATATATATTATAAATTAACACGTTTATACTTTTTAAATTTTTAAATAATTAATTATATAAATTAAACACATCGAAACGTATATTTTTTTTAAGGACCAGTATACCGATTCGTACTCGGTTGCAGAACCTCACAAAAATATGCAAAATGGCAATCTCAGTTCTCACCTCGTTGCCAACTGTTATGAGCGTGATATTGCTTGCTGGGTAGAAAGGCAACACGTTCGAGTTAACCCACTGAGTCGCTGAGTTGGGATCGGCAGCGAGTGCGGGTATGTCTCCATTGGCAGCTCCAATTACTATCCCGATTCCGGTGTTAGCCAGCGCCTTTATGATGGCTGGATCGGCGCCGTACAGCCGGACCTTGCCGATAGCGGTGGACTTGAGAAGCCTGGCGGTGGATTCCGGCGGCGGCAAGTTGTCCGCGACTTGGCCATAATTAACTCCAATAAATGACTCACTCCCTTGCAAATAAAATAAACGCAGCAAATATTTAAACAGCAGCAATTAGTTAAGTTAGTTGATTAACTGAATTCGCTCACTTGTGAGAGTTATTTATAACATATCATTACTCACATTAAAAAAAAAAAGGAAAAAAACATACCATATATACGTTGATTTAGAGAGATTTTAATAATGTCTAAGATAGAACATCAAAAACCGTATAATGAAATTTTAAAAGCAGTTCCACTTAAGATATTTATGGGAAATTTATTTTTATTTTTATTTTTTTTATAAACATCACGGATCTTCTAATAAAATGGATTAGGATCTATTTTACTCCCATATATGTATTGCGATAAGTGGAAATAAATAGCAATTGCAACGAATTAGCAATTATTGTCAAGCTACTAAATAAAAAGTAATAGCAAGATTTATTATATAAGTTATTTATTTCAGAAAATTAGTATCATTTCACTACCTAATTGTGACTAAACGTGTATAATTAGACCAAATTAGAGATGGAGTACTTACTTGCAACAAGAAAAGAGGGAGAGAGCAGTAAGAGAGAAAGTAGCATGGAGAGGGAAAAGAGGGTAAAGGAAGCCATGGAAATTGAGTGGAAGAGGAGAGGAATATGTGAAAAATACAAGGAATGCAACGGTAAGTTGGACAGAGAGAGAGAGTGAGAGAGAGAGGATCATTAAGGAGGTGAATAATTTGGAAACAGTAGATGAGCTGGAGTGGGGCCAAATGTTTGTGTTTGTTTTCTATAATTTATAGTACTGCGATTAATTGTTGGGAGGTGGGTACCGTGTGCTGGTTCCAAGTAAATGAAAAAGGATAAGTTCAATTGGAAATTTTTGATGGACTTAAAAGGTCGGCGCATGGTGGAGAATGCTTTTTCAGAATTTGGTGGTCACACGTTGGGTCGTTTAGGTGCCGTGGACTTGGTGTACACGTCAAACACTAGTGGCAAGTTAGAATGTGTCGAATTGGATCATAATTTCGATTTTTACCGCTTGTTTATTTCGCTTAGTGAATAAGGTTATAATGCAATTTCTATTACGAAGAAATAGAATAGAGCTGTAATAGAATTTTTTTTATTAATTTTTTATTTAAATGGTAGTATTTTGAAAAAAAGACAATTCCAGCATTGAATTGATATTTATAGGTTTGAATAAAGAATCACTATTTAATGTTTTGTATAATAGAGATTTATTGTGGAATCGCTATTCAGTGAACTAAATGGCGTAATAGCTATTTGTAAAAATAAAGCTGTAATGGAATTATAATTAGCAGAAGTGAACGAGCAGTTATTCTATTTCTTAATGTTTGCAAGTGTTTTTAAACGTTAGAATTCTTTAGAATTGTCGATTTTGGCTTTCAGGAAGAATTATATTCCGTATTCTCAAATGTGGAACCACGATTCCATTCTATTTCTATTAATGTTATTATTTTAATTACATTTTTATCACACAAATAATTATTATCTACATTTATGATAAAAGATATTTTTAAAAAATCATATCACATGATCATTCCATTTCATCCCATTTTGTGAATGTATATGGATTTGTCATTCCCTTGTTCAATCCATTCCATTCTGATTCTAATCTATTTCATTCCATATGATTTCCAGCGTACTAAACGTGACATATGTATATTATTCAAATTCTAATAAATATTACATGTGTTTATAAGAAGAGTGCCTCTTGAAGTAAAGTAGGAAAAAAATAAGAGATAAATTAGTTGCCAAGTGGTAATGTTTAGAGGTAAGTGATTTAAGTTATCAATGCTTGGATAAGTGGGTTCACGTAGGTATTTGTAATGATCAGTTAATAATATTGTTTAACACTATTAGAAATAAGGGTATACGAAAAAAACTGATGAAACCAAACAAATAAAAAAACCAATTAAAAATATGATTAACCAATCTGTTGATTTTTAGTTCAAGATTATGGTTTTTATTTTTCTTTTTTTTTTTTGTTTTGATTTCGTTTTGTAATTATAAAAAATAAAGGTTAACCATTTCAATATTTAAAAATATATTATAGACATAATTTACATATGTATATAGTTATTTTTTAAATATATATACATATAATTTACATAAGTTGTTGTTCCTTAAATTTTGATTAAGTACCATGTTCTTTCTATGTTTGATGAGAGTTAATGTGGTTTGTTAATGAAGATACAACAAAAGGCTTGTTTTTCTCATTTTTCTTAATTTGATTTCTTTTTTTTTTTTTAAGCTCTTGTAATATATATAATAATTTAAAGAAAAACTCTAAAATAAAAGCTAAAAAATAAGGTTTGTTGAAACTATCAATTTGATTTGTTGAAACCATTACGTTAAATGATTAAAAACTGAAAACTGAAAAAATTGTTAACTGTTTATAATGAGCTAGTTAATGATCAAACTATTAAAAAAATCAATAATTACAGCTAGGTTCAAAAAATAGGATTGGTCCGGTTAAAAAACTAGACCGGACCACTCCTAGTTAGAAAAGCATCCTTAAGTACCATGTTGGTAATCACATGGACATAATTTACACTTAAATAAACGGGCTAATGTCACAAATGCTACATGAACTTTACCTAAATATTCAAAACTACCTAAACTTTCAATTAGTCAATTTACTACATAATTTAACTTTTCGTACTTACCATTACTACCTAACCTAAACTCTATCATTCATGTTAGTTGATGTGGCATTATTAACAAATAAAAACATGACACATGGTAGCTTATATGGAAATTTATATTAAATTTTATTTATTTATATATTTTTTCATTATTATCATTGTTATTATGTACTCAAACTTAATTAAAGTATTTGCAAGAATAAAATCAATAAGCGTCTATCTTTGGTTAGATATGATACAGAAGGTTCTTTAGTAAAGGTTTACCGATGTGGGTCAAATTGATAATCAAATATTACATAGCACCCATTAATATAGCCTTCTCCTTCATTTTTCTTTCCTTTTCCTCACCACCATAAAAGCACACAACAGAGCTCCATTAATACATAGCTATACTTGCAATCTCATAAAACTATTAGCAGACCATATCGAAGTCGGAGAACTCGACTTAATATTGAAGCAGCATAAGAATAAAACTTTCACCGACCCAATTAGTGTAATTTCCATTAATATTGAATTAAGTCATTTATGATATAAAGAAACTAGCATCATATGTGGATGTGTTTATGGTATTGGAAACTAACATAATAACAATCACATTGCAATTAAAATTGCGTAGGTGCTCGTTGAAAGTAATATATATTTTTATGGAGGAGACATATAATAACAATAAGAAAGAAAGAAAGAAAAATCCCATTTAGGAAATTAATTATTGAAGCAATATAATAATCATTCACCGATTTAGATAGGAATAATTTTACTAAGATTTCATAATTCTAGATGATATAGAAGACTAGGACTTTTAGAACTCAACAAATGATTATACCTTTATTTGGTCACTGAGTGGGTAGAGACAAATTGAGTTTAAAATGAAGTAGATATAATCCCACTTTGCTGCAATGCTGCAATGAGTGTTGGAGTCCAAGACATCCTCTGTTTTCCTTTGACGAAATAGGGTACAATTTATGGAAAAGCTTGGGTCAAAATATCCACCACCGACGCCGTATACTTAGAACACAAAAGTAAAACTTGAGCAGTGTACTTATTCCAAGACGAATCAGTGCAACTAACTTCAGAGAAAGATCCATCTTTTTCATCTTACTCTATCGATTGGCACTTGAAAAACAATGGTATATGTAATGATTTGAGATTACTGTGGCAATATTTGACAAAGCAGAGAGAGAGAAGTGAGACTATAGGATTCAATGAAGAAGAAGAAGTTAAAGAAGCCAATTTTCCCACATGGTAAGTTTATTAAGAAATAAATCTGTATATAATATAAAGCTGAAGACCCCGACGCCGGTGTAAATGTTTATAATGAAATGTTAAACGAGGGGGACATCCATGACTTGACTGACTTTGGCCTCGGGCTTCTGTTACTCTATGTGATAGAGCTTTTCGTGATAATTGGTGCCTTTTATCTTAAGAATAATAAATTTCCATGTCAGTTGCCATGTGTCATATTCTTATTTGTTAATGGTGCCACATCAGCTAACAAGATGATGGAGTTAGGTTAGGTAGTAACAGCGAGCAGGAAAAGTTAAAATAAGTAGTAAATTGATTAATTGAAAGTTTAGGTAGTTAATTGAATATTTAATAAAGTTCAGGTAGCATTTGTGACATTAGCCCAACAAACAATCATCTTCTTTCAATATGTCTATCTCTCTCTCTTCTTACCAACACACTTCCTCTCTCTAGAACCAAAGCTGCCCCCTTGTCTACTTACTCTATCTTCACCGAGCAACCACCACACAACGCAACTTCTCCTAGGCATCAACACCAAGCATACATCTGGAAATTCGAGTCATCTTCATCAAAAGAAACCAAGCACAAGATCATAGAGATTCCATACGCGGGTCAAGATCAGGTTTAGAGTAGCACATAGTCGAGTTTAGATCTCTAGTTCGATCACAATTCTTCAAAGTCTAGCATTGGAGTCTTGTGTGTGGTGGTGCAGTTGCTTAGCTTGTATGTGTGGTTCAGTTTCTAGTGTTGGTGTCACACGACCATTAGTGGTCTTGGTTTGGTTGATGGAGATTGATGATGTGAGTCGACTCAGTAGGTCGGAGTCTTAGTAGATATAGTTTGGTGTTGTGCAACAAGTTAAGTCAATGAGTTATGATAGGTGTGAAGTATGACAGATGAGTTTGGGTTTTGGTATTGGTGAGTCGATGAGTTAGAGTTTTGGTTTAAGGAAGGTGTGCGGTTTGATTTATCTAGGAAGATGATGAATGGTTCATGTCAAAGGTTCTATCACCTTACGTTGTTGTGAATCGCAGTGGTGGAGATGGTTAATATGACTTGCATTTGGTGATTCGTGTGACCATAATTGATTTGCGAGTTTAGGTTTGGTGTTAATGTTTGGGAAAATTTATGTTGCATGGTGGCTATAGATGGAGATGAAGAAGGTGGAAAGGGGGGCAGCTTTGATCCTAGAGAGAGAGAGTTGGATTAAAGAAGAAGATGGTTATTTTAGTTGATTGTAAATTATGTTCAAGTCATTGCCAATGCAACACTTAACAATGCTTTTCTAATAGTGTTAAACGACATTGTTAAGTGGCCGTTATAGATACTTAAATTGACTTATTTCTTCAAAATTTGTGAAATGATCCAATCACCAGTAATAGGAAATCAAAATCAAATGCAGTCAATAGAATCCAATTGGAGTTACACACGAGTTTAAACGGCTAAATTTTTCAAAATTCCTAAATTAATCCCAAACTAAAAACCTAGATTTATAAAATTAAACAACAATTCAAATATCGAAATAAAGTGAATTAGAAATCAATAATAGTTCTTTAATAGAAAATATTTACAAGAAAATCATAACAATGTAGTTAAGAGCCTTGATTCTGCAAAATTATGATTTTACCCGAAACTAGGAATTTATGTGAATTGAAAATTTTAAAATTTAGTTATTGTAAATAAATTACACTTATTTGAGAAATTTAAATCGTTATTTGTGCAAGATATTAATTAAAAACCCTAAATTGTTAAGAACTAGCTAAGGTTTCTATACATATAAGATTTAGACGCATAAGATCACACCACATGGTAAAATTCTAAAACAAGATCATTTTTCACTTATCTAAAACCCTAATTCTGTCCCTTTTTTATTTCCTATATAAATATCCCTCTATCTATTCTACCCCTTTCCTTTTAGGAAGTCTGCCTAAACCTTAAGGTGAGTTACTCTAAACCCTAGCCTTCACTTAGTGTTAGTTTAGCTAGATTAGAGAAAGATAGACATTAACCAGCTTAGATTATCCACTTGCCATTAGGGATTTAAGATGTGAAGGTGTGCTAGAAGGAGAGGATGGATCATATTCTTTATAAACATAATAAGGTAAGAGCCTGAGGCTTTAACGTTTTTTTTAATGTTTTATAGCTATGTAAAGATGAATACCAGCTTAGGTGGGTTAATACATGTTTGGGGAGTCAAGACATCAAGCTTTGAAGTGATTTTTGAGTCTTAAAGCTCCTCCTAGCTGCAAGTAAGTTAAAACTACATCCTAGCAAAGGTAAGACCTTGGATGTTCAGAATTTGTAGTAATATGAAGATAAGATTTTGTTAATAATGTGAAAGTGAGAAAAAGGACATGCTTGGATTGAAGTGTTATCATAATTGCAGAGGAACTATTGTAAAAATGGATGTTGTTATCAAAACTAAATGTTTTAGGCCCTTAACTTGGGTTAATCGTGTTTTAACAAACGAGATATGAAATTAGATGAGACCAAGCATGAATATGATCATCTAATACCTTTAAGATCACTAAAAGTTGTTCCAAAACATGTTTTTGACAAAAATAAAGAGTATAAGCACGAACCATCATAATCCCAAAAGAGTACGGTGCGTACATGGCATCATGTATCCATCTGTGCTTCTCTGGGTGTTAAAAACTCAAAGAAATTGAGATTTCTAGAAAAGCACGGATGTACACGAGTTGTGTACCTACTTATGATTTTCATTACCTTCAAACTCAAAGAATCGTGTTTTCCCAGAAGAACGCAGGGGAATACATGTACTCGTGTTCCACATCGTGCTTCTACCTAACCTTATACACCTTTTAATCCTAGAATAGCACGGGGAGATCACGACATCATGTTTCACCCCATGTACCTTTCTAATCCTAAACCTAGGAAGTACATGACTAAATGTATCCAGTCGTGTACAAGAACACGGGGAGATAGGTTAACCTGTGTACCCCTTGTGCTCTTTTTCAGCCCCCTCTTAACTTTGCCAATTCTCACCGAACTCGCACAAAACTTAACTCGGTTATTCCCTTAACCTGAAGTAACCTTCTAAGACCTTCAAAACAGAAATTTATCAAGCATAATACCCCATTCACAATGTACATCATTCAACACTCAAGTTCGAAAATGCTTCACACAAACTAAAGTAAATCAAATTTATTAATTGGAATAGGACACTAATGACTATATGAGATTTGTGGACTTTAGAAATCAATTCTTCAAAAGTTAACAATTGAGACCCACAAAAATATGGCCGATTAACTGTTGGTTAACTTAAGCCCCAAAACTGACCTTAACCTACATAATTAACTAGATAACTTGGCTAAATGAAACAAATGGCCCTTTAAATATTATCTTTAAGTAGATATGGTTAAACTAAAGTGACATAAATGTAACAAACGACACAAAGGAAATAAAGGTAGTAAATATTGAAATAATTCCCGATTTCAATAACGAACAATTATTGGACATCGAGCTTCGAAAAGAGATTTGAAAGCTCAAACCAAATGACATGTATGCAATAATTCTATGTTACTTGCTAAGGTAGTATTAATGGTTGAAATAAGAATTTAAACCCGTTGGTTGCTGCTTGGCCACTTACTGTAGGAGTGGCACCTTCAGACTAAGCTGCGAGCTTGATCACAACTACACGTTGATGAGGTGGTTTAGGCACTTAAGGCCCCTATGACATTTGGTTAGGCTTGATGGTAGTCAATATGGAAATTTCTAAGATCGGGAGGTTGACTAGGAGTAGGTACAAAGTTGTGACTAGTTATACAGTGTTAAGGGACCCTGTGCAAAGCATGACAATGGATCATGCTTGTTGGTGGTAGCCTATGAAGAGATGACTTAAACAAGACTACTTCCTTCTTTTCTTTTTCGGTAAGTTCTGGGGACCTTATCAAACCTCCCTCTTTGGTGTGTGATTAGCGGAGGGAACCCTATCCATTTTGCGTGGTGGGAGTCATGAGTACTCTTGAGCATGTTAGTATTTATGTGATGCTGAGAATACCTTATTTGTGGATTTTAAATTGAATATCCTAAACTATGGTTGCTGCATTAGATTAGGAGCATGTGACATGAGGGCATGTGCTTGTATTATTGTGTACTAAGCTTTGCAACTTATTTTATTAATCTTTCATGTCCTACTAGTGGTTCGATGGGGAATGAGAGATACACGAGATAACCTAATTAGATGTCAATGTACGAAACATGGGTTTTATGAGTCTTTCATGAAAAAAAAAATAAAACTTATTGTAATCATATTATATAAACTTGGATGGCTGTAATCAAATAACTACCAAATACCTTTATTTGATTTGATATAGACCATTAAGTCCAAAAGTTTTGTATCTGAGTTATGCTGTTTTGATGGGCCCTATGGATAATATTTATAAACAATTATTTGTAATACTTATTTTCCAAATAGGTTGAATTTTATAGGCTTTGATAAATATGAACCATGAATAAACAATGGCACTCTGCCAAAATTTTTATAAAAATTAATGATGATTTTTCAAATTAAAACTTAATTAGAAACTCACTCATAATAGAATGCCTTGCACATAAAGCTTGGAGGTGATATATGTGATGTAACTATCATGTTTTGCACACTCGGGGCGAAACCGTTACAAATGGTATCGGAGCTATGGGTTTAAACTAGTTAGGGCATGATACTTAGGACGATGAGACTTAGTTTGATATTTGTTTCGCATTAAGGTGCATGTTGACTTTTATTCCTTTTGATGTGCATGCTATCATTTCTCGTTCTAGATGAGCTAAGATCATTGGACTAAGTTGAAATGCTGCTTTTACTTCTTTGAATGACATAAATGGTT
Organism: Combretum micranthum; assembly: GCA_024138025.1. Taxonomy (NCBI): domain Eukaryota; kingdom Viridiplantae; phylum Streptophyta; class Magnoliopsida; order Myrtales; family Combretaceae; genus Combretum; species Combretum micranthum. The sequence continues at coordinate 529,527 of JAMXBD010000270.1, read as the reverse complement.
AAGAGATGAATCAGACGTGGTGATTCCCCTTGAGGAAGTTCCCTTACCCCTTTGCACCACATGATTATGAGTATCATGATAAGTTAGTGACTAATATATTAAGGGAGATAAGAAAGTAATGAGTTTGAGATGGTAGATATATGGGATTCTAGGATGAATGTGGCTAAATTAATAATTTTATGAGAGGTCACTAGAATTATTTTGGAACTTCAAACTTAGGCATGTTAGTTATGTAATGGATTTAGACAAGATTTTAGTTGGTGGGTAATTATGATGATTAAACCATTAGCCATTTGAGATTATGAGATAGAATGATTAGAATAAGATGAAATTGGTCCCCGTTAGGAATAACCACTAGGTATCAATGAAATTTGATATTGAAACTAGTAAGAAATGGAGTTATAAATGATGCATAAATGATGATATATAAAGGGTGATATAGGGTGATTCATATATGTGAATTCTAACTAATATGAGTTGGGATTGTAAAGGAGCTAATAAATGGATTACTTTAGTTATAAAGGTGATTGGAAGTAAAATCTAGTGAATGAACCTATGGCTAAATGATGTGTTTTAGATACATGAGGATTGATAAATTGTGTTTTCTTGTTGTGATGATTAGTTTAAATGAATTCGTGAAGGTGTCATAATTGTCGTTGCCTATAATAGGAATTAATTTGAATGAATTAGAAGAGACTTTCTAAGTATGAATTAGCTAGAATTTAGATATATGGGTACTTGTTTTATTTAGAGAATGTTAATCAAAATGTAGCTGATTGGTCCATGTGAGGTGATGATGTAACTTAAAAAAAATAAAACTAATGAAATGTTTTGAGGAGCTTTGAATGACTAATTGGTTGCTTGATGGATCTAAGAGTGTGGGGTATAGATAGGGATTGTGGTTAGAAGGGCTAAAACAGGACTTTATCACACTAAGTTCGTTGATGAGTATCATGTGAAGATTGACTATAAGAGCACTGTATCAAAGCTACTAATGAAGGCAAGGAGTTAATAACTCAAACTAGAAGCTACATAAGAAAGGATCTATATACCATCTTAGGTTATTTCTTTAACCATGGTAGAATAACAAGATAGACAACTTAGGTCGAATAATTAACTTTAGGTACCCAATCAAGTGGCTATTAAAGAACAAATATACTTTCTTATGGGATTAATGAGCTATCTGACTAGTTAGGTATCAAAACTGAATTAATTTGGATAAGGATAAGATGAATACTAGATGTGATCATTTGTTAGGATTAAATCAATAATATTCCTAAGAATCAATTAATAAAATCACATTGGTGTATAAATCCCAGTCATGAATAAATAAGCATTGAGGTGATAATTAGAAAGACATGAGAGATGTTATGTGATATTAAAAAGAGACTTACATCATTTAGTCTAAATATCATAAGTAAACCTAGTTAGGATTTTGGCATATTTCTATTACCTAATTGAAAATTTAATGTTGGAGATGACAAGTGGAATCATGTAATATATTCATGATGTTAAAAGATATATAATATGTACGGTGACAACTTGGGTGATTATAGGGATAATGTTTATAGAAATCAATGTTAAGTAAAACGTTTGGTTAAAAATAAAAGTTGAAAGGATTAGATATTGTCGCATGTATTATGTGGCAACCACTGGATTTATAATAGATTGTTTATGGTGATCTTGAAATTAAAGATGATATTAGAGACCAAGTGTACATGTTTAATTTTGTTTATAGGACGTAAGGTATAGTTATAGAAGGTTTTATTGCCTCACTTCTAATAGTTAATAATAAAATATACTATCTCAATCGAGAAACCTGAAATAAAAGTTATTTGATGGTCAATCTTTAGCAATTGATTATGGTACACAAAATCGGCCAAGATGTTTAATGAATCTGCAAAAGTTTGATGCATCATGAAAAATAAAAATATTAAAGTTAAGCACTAAAGATGACTTAAAGCCTTACGAACTAGCCAAACATCTCTAATATGTAGATGATAGCATAACCATAACAAATAATATACCATAACTGAATTGAAGTCAATGGGAAATTTGTTTATGTAAAGGAATGTTATAATATCACCAATGATAGATTATTACACGATAAAGATAGATGGAAAAGGTATAAATAACTGAAAATGGACTAGCAAGAAACTTATAATTGAGTGTAATTGACAATTAAAAGATTATTGGAATAATGTGTTTCATATGCTCAATAGGTGCATATATAGATAGAATGGAATGGCAAATCTATGGTGGCTGATGTTTGTGTTGAGTTGCATTATTATGCCACACCAACATAAAGTCATGTCAAGTCGTGTGTCTTGTCAGTTCCGCATCTGTTGAGTCGAGTCATCAGTCATGTCATCAATTATATCTAGTAGTTAAGTCGTTAGTTGTAATGGATGATTCCAATCAATGAAGAGTCAAGATTTGCCAAATCATTCTTATGGATATATGCATTAAGACATATGAAACGTCAATCCTATAAAATAGAGGATGGTAACTGTAATGTTTAGATGTGCAAAGAACATAAAACAATAACTAACAATAAATAAGATGCAACAAGAGAAAATTACAAATCCTATCTTATATGGAACAATATCAAAACAATATTTCATGTTGATAAACAAAACGGGGGAAGAAGAAAATTCAGGATTCAATGCATATAGGGTATAAACTCTTAAGGGGAAATGATCATTAACATGAGTGAACTTGCACATGGAACCAAATCACCTACAAATTGAGGAACTCTTGGGCACTAGATATACAGATATCTATCATTCAAGCACCAGGTAAAATTTTAGGGTAGAAATTTTATTTTGGGTTGGGTTGGGTGGGGTGGGTGGTATGTGTGGGTGTGTGTGTGTGTGTTTGTGGGTGTGGGGGTTGGTGGAGGGGAAGATTGAAATGATCCAATCACCAATCATAAGAAATCAAGATCAAATGAAGTCAATGGGAATTCAATTGGAGTATGCGCAAGTTTAAACAGCTAAATTTGTCAAAATTCCTAAATTAGTCTTAAACAAAAAAGCTAAATTTATAAAATTAAAAAACAATTCAAATATGAAAATAAAGTGAATTAAAAATCAATAATAGTTCTTTAAAAGAAAATATTTACAAGAAAATCAAAACAATGCAGTTAAAAGCCTTGATTATGCAAAATTCGATTTTACCACAAACCAGGAACTTACACGAATTAAAAAGTAAAAATTTAGTTATTGTAAATAAATTAGTCTTTTTTGGATATTTATTAAATCGTTATTTGCACAAGAAATTAATCAAAAACTAGCTTATGTTTTTATACATGTAAGATTTAGACACATAAAATTGTGCCACGTGACAAAACCTTAAAACGAGATCATTTTCCCTTCCTTCCTCTTCATCTTCTCCCCTTATCAAAAACCCTAATTCTGCCCTTTTTCTTTCTTATATAAATATCCTTCTTTCTTTTCTACTCCTTTCCCTTTAGGAAGCCTATTAAAACTTTAAGGTGAGTTATTTTAAACCATAGCCTCTATGTACTGTTAGTTAAGCTAGTTTAAAATAAGGATTAAAATTAACCAGCTCAAATTACACTTACCACTAGGGATTTTAGACATGAAGTTGTGCTAGAAGGAAAGAATTGATCACAACCTTCATAAAATTAGTAATAAGGTAAGAGCTTGAGGTTTCAAGGTGTTTTTTAGTGTTTTATAGCTATGTGAGCATAAATATTGACATGGGTAAGTTAATACAGGTTTGGAGAGTCAAGACATCAAGCTTTGAAATGATTTTAGAGTCTTAAAGCCTCCTCCTAGTTGCAAGTAGGTTGGAACTACATCCTATCAAAGGTAAGACCTTGGAAACAACACTTGATGTTCATAATTTGTAGTAATATGAAGATAAGATGTGTTAATAATGTGAAAGTGAGAAAAAGAACATGTTTGGATTGAAGTTTCGTCAAAATTGCAGAGGATTTATGTAAAAAATGGATGTTGTCGTCAAAACTAAATGTTTTAGGCTCTTAACTTGGATTGATCATGTTGTAACAAAAGGACATGAAAATAGATGAGACTAAGCATAAAAACGACCATCAAATATCTTTAAGATCACTAGAAGTTGTTCCAAAACATTTTTTTGATAAAAATAAGAGTATGGATGCTAACTATCATAATCCCAGAAGAGCATGGCGAGTTCACGAGGTCATGTACCCAATTGTGCTTCTCTCAGTCTTCAAAACTTAAAGAAATCGAGTTTTCCTAGAAAAGCATGGCATGTAACTGAGTTATGCCCTCTCACTACCTTAAAACTTAAAGAATCGGGTTTTCCCAGAAGAACATGGGGGATACATGTACCCATGTTCCACCTCGTGCTTCTGTCTGACCCTAAACACCTTTTAATCCCATAATAGCACGGGGAGAACACGACATCATGTTTTACCTCATGTACCTTTCTGATCCTAAACCAAGGAAGTACACGACTAAACGTATCCAGTCATGTACAAGAACATTAGGATATAGGTCTACCTATGTACCCCCGATACTCTCTTCCAACCCTCTCTTAACTTTGCCAATTCTCACTCGAATAACATGGAACTTGACCTAGTCCTTCATTTAACATTAAGTAATCTTCCAAGACCTTTAAACACAAATTTAACAAGTACAATACCCATTCATGATGTACATCATCCAAACACTTAAGTCGAAAATGCTTTACTCAAACTAAAGTAAATCAAACTTATTAATTGGAATATGACACTAATGACTATATGAGATTTGTGGAGTTTGGAAATAAACTCTTCAAAGGTCAAGAAACAAGACCCATAAAAATATAGCTGACTAAGGTTAGTTAACCTAAGTCTCAAAACTGACCTTTTCTACATAATTAACTAGATAACTTGGCTAAATGAAATGAATGACCCTTGAAATATTATCTTTGAGTAGATATGGTTAAACTAAAGTGACATAAATGTAACCAATGACTCAAAGGAAATAAAGGTAGTAAATATTGAATTAATTCTCAAATTCAATTATGAACAGTTATTGAATATCGAACTTCAGAAAGGGATGTAAAAGCTCAAACCAAATGACAGGTACACAGTAATTGGGTGTTGCTTGCTAGAGTAATATTAATGGTTGGACTAAGAATTTAAACCTGGTTAAATTGAGTATTGGTTGCTGCTTACTCTAGAGTGGCACCCCTTGGATTGGGTTGTGAGCCTGGTCGCAACTTCAAGATGATGTGGTAGTTTAAGCGCTTAAGCCCCCACGGATGTGTGCTTGGGCTAGGTGAGTGGTCGATAGGGAAATTTAGGCGGTTCCGTACCTTAGAACCGCCTCGTCGGGGACTATTATGAACCGTCGAAGGACCCGCCGGAACCGATGGTTCGTCCACGCGAAACCGATGGTTCCACCGGTTCCAACCCGCCATAATAATTAAAAAAAAAAAAACACAAATGCATACACATAGGATGATTTTTGGGTTTTTTTTTTCGGGGGGGAGGGGGGGGGGGTGGGGGGTAAGGGGCCGGGTCTGTTTTATTAAAAAAAAAAACACCTTGGTTTTAGAACCGGCGGTTCTAGTTCCAGTTCTATGAAATATGGAACCGTGAACCAGTGGTTTCGGTTCGGTCCGAAACCGACCCGAATCGTGCCGATGTCTACAATGGTCATGCTTGTTGGTAGTAACTTGTGAGGAGATGACCTCGACGATACTATTTCCTTTTTTTTCTTTTCCAGTAAGTCTTGGGGACTTATTGAACTCCTCCCCCCAGTGCATGATCTACTAAAGGAACCCTATCCCATTTATGTGGTAAGAGACATGAGTACTCTTGTGCGTGTTGGTATTTCTGTGATGCTGGAGATACCTTGTTTGTGGACTTTAAATTAAATATCCTAAACTATGTTTGTTGCATTAGATTAAGAGCATGTGACATGAGGGTGTGTGCTTGTATTACTGTGTACTAGGCTTCGTAGCTTATTTTATTAACATTTCATGTCTCACTGGTGCTTCAATGGGGAGTGAAAGATATGCGGGATAACTTGATTAAATGGCGATGTATGAGACATGGGTTTTATGAGTTTTTCATGAGAAAAAAAATCTTATTGTGATCATATTTTATAAACTTGGATGATTTAAATCAAATAAATATCAAATGCTTTCGTTTGATTTGATATGGACCTTTAAGTCCAAAAGTTTTTTATTTGAATTGTATTCTTTTAATGGACCATATGAGCAATATTTATAAACAATTATTTGTGGTACTTATTTTTAAACAGGTTGAATTTTATAGGTTTGGATAAATCCTAATTGTGGATAAACAAATGGCATCCTGCTGGAATTTTTATAAAAATTAATAATTAATTTTTAAATTAAAACTTAATTAGAAACCCACTCAATAACTCAATTCCTTGCACATATCACTTGGAGGGGATATTTACAGCATAATTGCCACGCCTTATGCACTCGAGGCAGGGCCATTATACGTTGATACCTCAAATGAACTTATCTCTAAATATTATATTTGTCTCACGTAACTTGCCAAAAAAGCTAAAATAAAAAACACGATTGATTGAAGCCAGAAAATTTTTAATTTTTTTCTCTTGTACTTCCGGTTTCATCAACATTATATTAATTATTAATATAATCATTGTCTTCATTTATATCTAGCTCTTAACATTCGCATTCTACTTCGCTTTAATAATATATTTTTATTTGTATTATTTAAGAATGTTTTGCCTGGTGCATAATTTAAAGGGTATCACAAGGGACCGTTAAGGTTATCCTTATTGGGTCTAATCTGTATCAATTTGAAATCTTATATTCAAAAAATTATCTGATTTGTATTTTATTTGTTTTTATTCTCATAAATATGATAAAAACGATGATTGGGATATGAAAATTAGGATGTAAAAATTTATATATTTTTAAAAGGTTTAAAAGAATAGGTTTTTTATTTTATTTTATTTTATTTTTTGCCATCACAAAAAATTTTTGCAGTAACTTCGACTCTGATTACCACCACAGGAGACCATAGCAACATTTCACCATATTTTTAAAAGGATAGGTTTAAAAGATATATTTTATACTTTGAAAAAAGAAATTTTAATTAGTATTTTTGAAAAAATGAATAAAATATTGGAATTATGAGTTGAATTTTGTAGGATTTCTAGGAAATTTAATTTTTTTCTTTGAAAGAAAGGAGTATCTATATTTCATTATCTATTCATATTTTTAATACTTTTTTCTTAATAAACGCATGGATGCTCACATCTATTTTAACATGTGATGTGGAATTCTTTGTTAAATTTTAAGGATATATGAAAAATGCTAACCTAGATAACATTTTAAACAAGAAAGGAAAAGGACATTCCCAAGACTCTTGTAAGAAGAGTTGCATGAATGGGACAATAACAATAAGCTCTTATCGGTAGATGAATTTAAACAAATGAAAACCGACATATTCGAAAGTTCGGTTTTACCTTTTTATACCATTCTGTAGTCACATGTAATATTGCAATGGTTGCACATAGCAGCCCAAACTTCCATTATGAAGCAACATATTCTTGGATCCACAAATCTTAGAAGCAAAAACCATGCCCGAGCAGTGGACTCGTTGGATTCTCCGTCAGGTTTGAACTTGTTTTTATGGTGCCAATTTTAGGCTTTGAATTTAATAGATTGGATCTACTATAATCAGATCTATAACTTAAGTAAGGATTGGGTTCAAACTAGGACCTGACATAGCTTAACTACTATACGTCTGTCATCGATCTGCCTTGGACTCAATGAAAGAGTGTTTGCAGATGGTTTTAGACTCGATTGGATGGTGTTCGTGTTCCGTTAGACTCGATGGTTTAAATGGCCCAATCCCATTATACTCAGTAGTTCACATAGATCACTCTCCCAATTAATGAATTCATAGTTACTTTTCAAGGCAACCTTAAGAATTGGAAAGGGAAAATTTTATACCCCTTTTGCTATTTGCTCCATATTCAACTAGTAGAAATAAAATAAGGCATCGCCAATATTATTTTTTCATGTGTTCAATATATAAGGTTTCTGCATTTTATATCTAATTTACCAAGTATTGCAAAACTTTTTTTTTTTTTTTTCTTTTCAACAAATGACTACAAAAATGGGAATAAAATTACTAGATCACTCATGTCACAAGTATATAAGTCCTTGACCGTTTCTCTCGGAGTCTGTTCATAAGAACGAGTCTCCAGCTCCCTTGATTTTAGGAGCATCTGAAGTGGTCCACTTAGTTTTCATTACATTCACCCACGATGGAACTACCCATGATAAACGACATGGGACACGTAGCCAACAAAGCTTGATGGAGGCTTCGGCTATAAATATTGTGTTTGGTCCCCAGACTCACTAAGACTCAATTCCCTTCAGTCTTACACCATCTAAATAGAGTGGAATAGAGTTTGGAAGTGCTAAACATCAGAGAGAAACCGTAGCAAAACAGTGAGGAGCATCAATGGCCGGAGATACTGTTTCTTGGCATCAAACTTATCAATTCTTTTTATAGTGTTTATTCGGCATTATAGAATCGTACCTGAATGTTACATTTGGTATCAGAGCAATAGTTTTATCTCTGCCTTGATGTTTAGAGACTTGCTCTGTTCATCTCTGTTATTTGGCCAAAAGTTTTAATTTTAATTTTTTTTCGGAGAAGTTTGGAAATCATTTAGAAATAGTTTTTCTAAACTTACTGTGCTTAAAAACGTGTTTTTGGATGTGGAAATTGCCACAAACGGAGCTTAAATCGAGCTTCACAGCTCATTTCCCAAACGGGAATATCCTAGATTTTCGAAGGCCACTTGAGGAAGAAGATCACTTGCTCGGCACGTGATCCATGCGTCCCACTCACACATGCGCGTGATTTATAAAAAAAAAATTTAAAACTTTCAGCCAGCGCACATTTAAACAGCTACCTTATTCTCACACAAACGTGTGTCTTCAGTGAAGCCTTCTTCGACTTTATCCTTAGCTAGTTAAATATACATTATTTGATTTAATTATATGCAATTTGCATAATGTTATGCAAATTTATTTATTATGCTCGTATTTACTTTGCATGAATTGATTAAATTTGCTCTATATTAATACATGTAATTTTGGATGAGTATGCAAGTTTGCATGTAATTAAATATGCATAATACTATAGTTTTTATTGTGCTATATTTATGCTTATATTATGAGAATATTTGTACATAATAATAACATATTAGTTAATATTATGTAATTCATAATATTAAGCTAGTCTTATGTAATTTAATGTCTAATGATCCAATAAATTTTGATTAATTAGAGAATAGCCACAACATCTTTAATTAATTTAAATTATATATTATGATCACATAAAGACTATTAGACATTGATTGTAATTAATTGCACTAAATATAATAAATTTTTTCCTATAGGAATTTTTATTATATTTATACTATTAATTAGGATAAAATATCAAGTTATTCATAACTTACCCACAGGAATTATGAATTAATTAAATAACTTGATAGTTTTTTCATAAAGAATAAATGGATCTACTTGAATTAGAAACTTAGCCCACAGGCAATTTCTATGTCATTAGATTCATTTCTAAAGCATGATTTACAATGGTAAAGTATGATATTTTATTTAGGCCTCAATTTTAACATAAGCATGTAATCTATAATTTTATGCAGTTATACAACCTACAAATTTCTCTAATATTCGTTATGATATCCCTGAACTTAAAGCAGATAACTATAAGGTCTAAAAGGAGAGAATTCTTCTTCATTTAGGGTGGATGGACATAAACTGTGCTATTAGGAAAGACGAACCACCAACGCTGACTGATACTAGCACTGCAGCAGATATCACGCTTTATAGCGATGGGAGCGATCTAATCGTCTCAGCATGATGTTCATTAAGACTAGAATCTCTGCTAGTATCCATGGTTCTGTCGACCGGCATGAAAAGGTCAAAAACTTGCTAAAAGCCATTGATGATCAATTTGTCACTTCAGACAAGGCACTAGCAAGCACCCTGATCATGAAGCTCTCATCCCTAAGGCTCACCGTGTAGAGGTGTGTGCGAGCACATCATGCAAATGAGGGATATTGCGGCTCAATGAAGAATCTCGAGGTTGAATTATCGGATTCTTTCCTAGTGCACTACATCTTGAACACTCTTCCACATCAATATGGACCCTTCAAAATCTCATACAACACACATAAGGATAATTGATCAATTAATGAACTTATGACCATGTGTGTTCAAGAGGAAAGGAGACTGATGATGGAACAAGGTGAAAGTGCAATGCTGACAATGCATGGGAAAGGCAAATCTCAAGCCAATCAAAAGGGGAAAGGTAAAATGCCTCCCCAAGATGGTATTAAGAAAGATTCCAAGTGTTTCTTCTGTAAAAAGAAGGGGTATATGAAGAAGGAATGCGCCAAATTTCAGAAATGGCTTGCAGACAAACGTAATCCAACCTCACTTGTTTGTTATGAATCTAATATGGTTAATGTCAATATTAACACATGGTGGATTGATTCTGGATCAACAATCCACATTTCAAATTCCTTGCAAGGTTTGCAAAACCTAAGGAGGCCAGTGGGAAGTGAGCAAAGCATCTTATCAGGAAACAAGATGAGCTCGCATGTGGAAGCAATAGAACTTGTTATTTGAATTTATCTAGTGGTTTTGTTTTAAAGTTGGAAAAGACCTTTTATGTTCCAAGTTTCTCTAGAAACTTGATTTCAGTTTCAAGACTTGTACCTTTTGAATATTCCTTTAATTTTTCAAATTCATCATTCAGTTTATTTTATAAATCCGATATTGTTGGGAATGGTACTTCGTCTAATGGTCTTTACCGCATTAATTTACAAAACAATGTCACTTATGATTCAATGCATGTTCACACTGGGACTAAAAGATGTGTTATTAATGAGGATTCCTCTACATTATGGCATCGGAGATTAGTCATATCTCCATAGATAGAATTAAAATTAGTAAATGAAGGGGTACTTAATACACTGGATTTTACTGATTTTGAGACTTGTGTGGACTGCATAAAGGGAAAGCAGACCAACAAGTCAAAGAAAGGTGCCAAAAGGAGTTCGACATATTAGAGATCATACACTCTGATATATGTAGTCCAAACATGGACTCACATGGTCAAAATACTTCATCTCTTTTATAGATGATTACTCACGATATGTATCTCTACATGCTTCAAATAAGAACAAGCATTAGATGCCTTTAAGATCTTTAAGGCTGAAGTGGAGAAACAATGCGGTAAGCAAATTAAGATCGTGAGATCAGATAGAGGTGGAGAATATTATGGTAGATACACAAGGATGGACAAGCACCTGGGCCATTTGCAAAGTTTCTTCAAGAGCATGGATTGTTGCCAATACACCATGCCTGGTTCACCGGATCAGAATGGTGTAGCAGAAAGAAGAAACCGAACATTATTGGATATGGGCGAGTATGCTTAGCAGCTCCAATCTTCCTAAAACCTTGTGGGCTGAAGCACTTAAGACGGCTATGTATATATTAAACCGAGTTCCAACCAAGGCTGTCCCTAAGACGCCATTTGAATTATGGAAAGGTTGGAAACGAGTTTGCGACACATGCGTGTTTGGGGATGCCCGTCTGAAGTAAGAATTTATAATCCACAAGAGAAGAAGCTTGACCCAAGGACCATTAGTGGGTATTTCATTGGATATGCTGAAAGGTCTAAAGGTTACAAGTTTTATTGTCCATCTCATAGCACTAGGATTGTGGAATCAAGAAATGCAAAGTTTCTTGAAAATGACTTGATCAGTGAGAGCAATCAAACTAGGAACATAGTTTCTGAGAATGATCATTCAGAATCTCAACCTTCCACCTCAAGTGATAGATTTTTTGTTTACAGCACCCCTCAAGTACAAACTGGTGTTGAACAACCAATCACTGAAGTTCCACGCTGCTGATGACATTCAGTAGATCAGATAGTTCAAGAGTTGCCAACAACTTTTGAACAACGAGTTGAACCACATACTTCTCAGGAAGATAATGGTACAACATTAAGAAGATCTGCTAGACCAAGGAGATCAGCAATTCCTGAAGATTATGTTGTGTATCTGCAAGAATCTGACTATAACATTGGAGCCGAAAATGATCCCGAGCTCTTTTCACAAGCCATGAGTTGCAAAGAATCTGAATTGTGGTATAGTGCCATGAAGGAAGAGATGAACTCTATGAAGAATAACAAAGTCTGGGATCTTGTTGAGTTGCCCAATGGTGTAAAAGCCATTCGATGTAAATGGGTCTTTAAGACAAAGAGAGACTTATTGGGCAACATTGAGAGATACAAGGCAAGACTTGTTGCTAAGGTATTCACTCAGAAAGAAGGAATCGATTACACGGAAACTTTCTCTCTATATCTAAGAAAGATTCCTTGCGTGTGATTTTGGCATTAGTAGCCCATTTTGACTTAGAATTGCAACAAATGGTTGTGAAAACCGCGTTTCTCAATGGAGATCTAGAGGAGGAGGTTTACATGAAACAACCTGAAGGATTCCTCTCTAGTGATGGTGAGCAATTGGTTTGCAAGCTCAAGAAATCCATATATGGTTTAAAACAAGCATCCCGCCAATGGTATTAAAAATTCCATAATGTAATTTCTTCATTCGGATTTGTAGAAAACGTTATGGATCAATGTATATACCAGAAGGTCAATGGGAGTAAAATCTGTTTTCTTGTTTTATAGGTGGATGACATTTTGCTAGCAACCAATGATAATGGTTTACTGCATGAGGTAAAACAATTCCTCTCTAAAAATTTTGATATGAAAGAATATGGGTGATGCATCTTATGTCATTGGCTTTAAGATTCATAGAGACAGATTTCGAGGTATTTTGGGTCTGTCTCAGGAAACCTATATTAATAAAGTTTTAGAGAAATTTTGGATGAAGGATTGTTCACCAAGTATAGCTCCCATTGTGAAGGTGATAGGCTCAATTTGAACCAATGCCCGAAGAACGACCTTGAAAGGGAACAAATGAAGAACATTCCATATGCTTCTGCTGTCGGAAGCCTAATGTATGCCCCTACTGTCGGAAGCCTAATGTATGCCCAGGTTTGTACAAGACCTGACATTGCATTTGCTGTGGGAATTTTGGGACGATATCAGAGTAATCCAGGTTTAGACCACTGGAGAGCTGCAAAGAAAGTAATGAGGTGCCTTTAAGGAACCAAAGACTACATGTTTATGTATAAACAGACTAAAAATCTGGAAGTAATTGGCTACTCAGATTCTGACTTTGCTGGCTGTATTGATTCACGCAAATCAACATCAGGATATACCTTTTTGATGGCCAGTGGAGCTGTATCATGGAGGAGTGCCAAACAGACTTTCACTGCAACTTCCACTATGGAAGTCGAGTTCATCTCTTGTTTTGATGTTACTTCACATGGTGTATGGCTTAAGAGTTTCATCTCTAGGCTTAAAATTATGGATTCTATCTCTAGGCCATTAAGAATTTATTGCGACAATTCAGCTGCTGTTTTTATGGCTAAGAATAACAAAAGTGGGAGTCGAAGTAAACACATCGGCATTAAGTATTTAGCCATAAGGGAATATGTTAAAGAAAAGAAAGTGGTCATTGAGCACATCAGCACTGAGTTAATGATCGCTAATCCTTTGACAAAGGGCATGCCACCGTTGAAATTTAAGGATCATATAGTGAATATGGGACTGGGTTCCATTATGTAATTTCTCATTGTATGAACAATGTTATTGAAATTCTTACTTATTTTGATGTTTTTCTCATATTGATGTGCACCTTAATTTTGAGAAAAAAATTTTTGTGTTGGACCAAGAATAAACATAGGGTTTATTCATTAAGAAATTGTTACCACATAAATTATAATGTTTAAGAAATAAATACATAGTAATACATGGAAGGTAATACTCGTCATTAGAGGACCTATCGTCATGATTCATGTATTTAGTACCTAATTACAAATTATCAATGGAAGATTAAAAATGTGGACCAAGTGGGAGAATGTTGACCGTTTCTCTCGGAGTCCGTTCATAAGAACGAGTCTCTAGATTCCTTGATTTTAGGAGCACCTGAAGTGGTCCACTTAGTTTTCATCATGTTCACCCACGAAGAAACTACCCATGATAAACGACGTGGGACACGTAGCCAACAAAGCTTGATGGAGGCTTCGGCTATAAATATTGTGTTAGGTCCCCAAACTCACTAACACTCAATTCCTTTCAGTCTTACACCATCTAAATAGAGTAGAGTAGAGTTTGGAAGTGCTAAACATCAGAGAGAAACCGTAGCAAAACAGTGAGGAGCATCAATGGCTGGAGGTACTATTTCTTGGCATCAAACTTATCGATTCTGTTTATAATGTTTATTCCGCATTATAGAATCATACCTGAATGTTACAAGTCGAACCTATTTTATGGAGGATCCAAGATTCCACGTTGAACTCAAGACAATAGAAATGCTTGATACCATTCCCTATATTAAGGACTTATTTTTTGAGATTCTTCATCATGATAGATACATCTTTATAAATTTTTGGGTTTTTTATTATAATAAATTAATAAAAGAATAAATAAAGAATATTAAAGACATTTGTGTAATATAAATAAATAACAAATTGACATAGCGATTAAATACACTAAACAAAGGACATTTGATAAAGTAAAAAGGTTTTTTAGGCTAAGAGATTTTTAGAGAACGAACGCTATGTTAAAGGGCTTAGAATCTAGTTTGCCAGGGGCTATCTATTGCAAAAAGTAATATCATGAAATAGGAGAAGGTATCATGCAAAACTTTTAATTTCAAAGGAAAAGAAAAGAATCGAAAAGTCTGTAGGTGAAGCGATTAAGTAAAAAAAACTACAAAAAAAGATAAGAGCACAAAAAAAAAAATAACAATTTAGAATTATCCATCCTTAAGGACTCATCTTGAACTTATGGATCCAACAGGTCCACTTGGCAGGCTAGATCTATCCTGCCGAGTCAGATTCCTACCGTCGAGTAGACTGGGTTGGATCCTGGTTGAGACCCGACTCAGAGATATCTTATGTACCAGTTTACTGTTTATAGAAATACAAAAGCTATAGCCCACGGCTGTAAATGTAACGTAATAATGCTTCCGTTTGAATGGTTGGTCGACATCATATTCACTCGATAATGCCTGTTGATACCTATCCAACAGCGGGTTGAGAAAGAGCAGTTGATGGACTCATCTATTACATGCCTAACGAACTTTTGTTTTCCTTTTCTTTTTCCTATGTTGATCCAGTGTCAAACACTTGGAAATTAGAATTAGGTGTAAGAAAAAAGACTATTTTATGGGTAATATTTTCATTAAAGGCTTTAGAGAGTAATACATGCTATGTATAATATATATACATATAGTGAGTATGTATTAATTATATTTTAACACTAATGATAATTATTTTATTTTCATATTTTCTCATTTGAATAAGGAAAAAAGAAAAAAAAGTTCATTTTTGAAATTTGAGAATAAAATACATAGATGTATTAAAAAAAAAACAAATGAAAGAGATGGAACTATAAATACAAATTATAACGCTCATATCTCGTACTTGCAAAATGAGCACCAGACAGTCAACAACTTCAAAATAAAAGAGCTTTACCAAGATAATGTTTAGTACTCCAATCAAAGAAATACACATGCCATACAAAAGGATAATAAAACCTGTAGTAATTGAAATAAAATGACATTGCACATCACATGCATCCACCGAAGTGGACAAAAAGATAAAATGAGCATCATACACCGATTGTCTAGTAAGTGGCAGATACGCTTGGATATATTTTAAACAAGCAGGAAAAATAATATGCATAACTATTATAAAACTATTTATATAAAAAAATATTATTGATAATTATCAATTACCAATTAATTCACATGGAGTATCATCCTAGATAAATCTTTTCTCACCGAAGAGAGAATGTTGATAAGGGTGACGACTTCTAATGACAAAAAGGGCAAGGTGAGTTTGAGAGAGCCTGAGTCAACAATGTGGTGTTCTCCCATGGAATAGGACTTCTTATTAGGTTTTGATGAGATTGGAGGAGAGAGAAAAAGAATTGTAGGCAGCAATATAGATAGAAGTTAAAAGTTTATTATGTGCTAAATGGAAAGGATATAAGAGTATTCATATTTTTTAGAATCGCTACAAAGTCCTTAAAGTATCACACAAGCATTTTAAGGATCTCTTATTCTAAAGAACCCAAGCTCTTTATTTATAAGGTTTTTTACACAATATTCTTAATATCTTTTTAGATTTTGCGAGTCTCATATACTTATACTTAATACACTTAATAAAAAAAAAGATAAAATATACCAAAAGGTCACAACGTTTAAGGATAAGTTTATTTTAGATCACAAAATTTTGAAAAGTTTAAAAGACGTCACAAATTTTGGAAAATCTAAGATTTAATTAAGTGTTTCTTCTACTGATATGTCAATGAAACCTTAAAAGAAGGGTCTGTTCGGTTTTAATTAAATATTTCTCTTGTTGACATGTGTTAATGGTGACCTCAATTGACTCACTTCTCTTAATATTGTAACATAAAATGAACTTATCTCTAAAAGTTGTGACCTAATGAACTTACTCACTAAATGTTATAACCTATTTTGAACTTTTTGAAATGTTATAGCCTAAAATAAACTTACTTCCAAATGTTATAACCTTTTAGTATAATTTATACTAAAAAAATATTAAAAAAAACTATTAAAAACTTGATTTTTAGGGTCCTTTACAAAGAACAAAAAAATTGAAGGACTTCTCCTATTATAGAGGACCTTAAAAAGTGAGGTTTTTAGCATAAGAAATTATGTTAAGCACCCCAATGAAAATGCTCGTACATCAACACGATTGTTTAAGAAAAGAAAAAAGAAAAAAGATTGTTTTTGTCC
Source organism: Combretum micranthum (assembly GCA_024138025.1). NCBI lineage: Eukaryota > Viridiplantae > Streptophyta > Magnoliopsida > Myrtales > Combretaceae > Combretum > Combretum micranthum. The sequence goes on along the minus strand of JAMXBD010000270.1, from coordinate 512,584 downwards.
TATGAATTGGGACTTCATCAACTTTAAATTTATAATAAAGTAATGATATAATAAGGTTGAATACAATGGCCTTTTGCTCAGACCAATCATGATAATTTTCCATGTGCTAGCACTCTATGAAATAACAAACGGGGAGACACATGTAAAATTATTCATCTTTAAAAGGAAAAAGGAAAAACAATTAAAATAATTTGCATAAAGTGCATTATAAAAGCGAATTAGAGTTTCTTGGACTCACTCCAAATGCCATACATGTGAATTTTAAAACCCTACACGAAATTGTGTGGTCCTGATTTGACGAGTACCAACCAAATCAGTTTTTTAGCCCTTCTGTCGGTTCTCCAAGGATGCCACTTTCGCTTCTCCACTTCAAATAATGCACAGCCCACGACAATCCATAAACGACACCGGGGTAGGCGCATCAATTTCAAATAGTGCAAGTATGCAAGTATGTTTTTTTTTTAGGTGTATCTTTATTCCTTAGTTGCTTAAAAAGTTATATCAATTAAGATTATGTAAAAAAATTAAATGAACTATGAGTCAGACTGGACTAGATCAAATCGGACAAAAATTTCGATTCTTTTTTGAAATAGTTCAATTTGCGATTTGATTCTGTAAAGAGCAAATGGTTCGTAGTTTGGTTCGAGACCATAAATCAAACCGATCCGTTTTATATATTAAAAAATTAAATATATTATTTTTAGTCTTAATTTTTTTTAATGATATATATAAAAAAAAAATTAACTATTTTTAAAATTTAACTTAGATATGTGTTATTCATTAGAATAAAATTAAATTTTTCATAATATGTTTTAATTATTATGTTATTTGTAAGTAAGATAGATTTTAGATTTTAGTCTCTAGTATTCTAACTCCTGCATATTTCTTTTCCATTTGTCTTATTAATTAATCTACTTCTATTATTTAGTTATTTATTGATTTATATAATTGGTAATATGTTAGCTAGAAGTATACAATGAATTAAATTTTATATCTTATATTGGAATAAAGTCTAGTATACTATTATAGCTCAAGATATTCAAAAAAAATGAGACTAGTCACAATTATAATTTTATAATGGATGAAATCGCTTTTATTCCTATAAGTTTTACATGTTTATTTGATAAATGATTAATTTAAAATATTATTATTTATATTTACATTAGTGATAAGAAATATGTAATGAAATTTTTTTGATAGAATATATTTTTTATTTTATGAAAAAAACAGTTCGAGCCGCAAATCGATTCGTATCGAACCACTTTTTTCAGTTCGAAAAAATTACGAACCAAATCGTATGGTTAAGTTCCAATTTTAAAGAAAAATCGAACGGTAAAATATGGTGCTGTTCAGTTCGAGGTGCAAACTGAACTAAACCATACCGTGCACACCCTTAATATCAATATTTAAAGTAACTCTTTTATAAAGTAACTCTCTATTTTATTTTCAATTACTTTAAAAAATTACTTGTCAATTTTTTTTAAATTTTTTGTGGGTCACTTTTTATTTTATTATCTTAAAATAATATTTATATTTTTCTTACAAAAATTAAATAAGTGTTGAAAGACTGATAAGAAAAGAAGTGAGAGAGTTATTTTTGTAAAATTAAATAAGTGTGAAATGACCAATGAGAGAAGAAATGGAAGAAGTGCTTGTCATAACAACTTTAGGGAAAATTTGTCTCTTTATTAATTTTGACAGGACCAATCCCGTCACTATCTAACAGCTCACATTATACGTAATCATCGTGATTGAATCACTAAAATAGTTAATATTCCAATTGTTATATTTATTTTAACAGTTAAATGGTTGACTACACTATCCTATCGAAGGGACCGTAGAAGTTTCTTAACTCTGATTGCTAAACAACTTAACAAGTAACCTATTTTACTGTCCAAACAATTATTGCATCACTCATATTTCTTAGAGTTTTTTATTAAGTACCTCTTTTCTTTTTCTTTCTTTCTTTTTTTTTTTTTTTTTTTTTTTTGTTGTTGTTGTTGGTGGGGGGAGATGTGGTTTTGGTTGTTTGGGGTGGCGTGGTGGTGTTGCGGGGTGCTAAGCATGCATTTTTTATTTAAACGAGTTACCTATCAATGCAGCTGACTTATTCATTGGTACAGAAGTTACCTCACTTTTCAATCCTTGTACATATTGTATTAAAAATTCTAAAGATTTTATAGACTTCTTTTTGGCCTTTTCACAAAATTTAATTAAATCATATGGTTTCCTGCTTATGGAAAAATGTGGACGAAAGACCCAATGAAATCAGAAGTGAGTTCTCTAGAGTCTCAAAAGAACAATTGATTTAAAATTTATACGCGGAAAGGGGAATAAACTTATTTTGTTTGCTTCACTAAAATAAAGAAACGATTTTATCTTGTATTATTTTGTTGTATGACTGAGGATAATTTTAGAATATCGGTATAGTAATCAACAATAACAATTTTCCTTACGCAAAGAAGAAATAAAAATTGCTTATCCATTCTTATATTATATAAAATATACAATTTCTACGATATCACTTATTGCAAATCAAGTAAAAAATTTAGCTATTTTATAGGTGATGAAGCACCGTAACTATTTTATTTCATTAAAACAACTAAAATGTTAAAGTTAGCCACTTTTTATAAAATAGACTAATGACACATCTAGTGTGTGTGTGTGTGTATATATGACTCGAAATACATTCACGATTCATATTTCATTATTTTTCTCATTTTTAAAAGAGTTTTCAGAAGTCAAATCGCGGTTCCTCGCAAATATTGATTCCTTTGAAGAAGAATGTCCTCACAAATATTGATTCCTACCGTTAATATATAATCATGTATATTTTTTAATCATCGACTTAAGAGCATTTTTCACTAATAATTAGGAATGGATTTGCCATTACATAACAGATTCTATTCTATTCCAATTTATTACAATATATTTCATTGAACATGGCATTTTTATACATGATACAAGAGCGTGTTATGGGAGCAATATTTCATGTTCCCCTTTCCTCTTTATTGCACTTACTTGCAGTAGTTAAAGTTAAACAGTAGGATGAGGCTAAAAAACAGAAGACCCCCTTGCATTAAAAAGCTATAGGTAACGAAGCAAGAAAGCAATACAAAGGGCTGTTATAGTCCAATAGTAAATTTTACTCTCCAAAATATCCCAAGTTTTATGGGGAAAAGAAAAATAATACTTAATTTTTTTCAAAAAATTATAAAAATACCACTCAGATGAAAATACAGCTACCTCTCTCTTGAAGAGACGAGGTATGAATAATACAACTACCTTTCTCTTTAAGAGACGAGATCAATACACGGACCGACTTCATCTTTTAAGAAATGAGGTTAACAGTCATTTGACCTCATCCCTATTCTCCTTCTTCCCCATTTGAACGCCCAAAACTTTTCTCCCAAATTCCCCAATTTGAAATAACCCTAACCCTAATTGCATCCATCGAAGCTATGATTTTGAACATTTTTGTGCATTTTTTTGGGTAATTTCGATCACCAAGCATTAGATCAGTCGTCAATTCATCCAAAAATCAACAAGGACACGTGGAACTCAGGATTCGAAAAGTACGCTTCTTAACATTTTTACTTAATTTTTCCATGATTATTGATGTTGTAATGTAGATTTTTTGGGTGTTTTATATGTTGTTGAATGTTTTTTTTTTTTCAAATGTTGAAGCACACCGTATGTTATTTGTCACATGAGTTGTATTATGGAGTGATAATGCGATTTTGATGCTTACTATATTTGTTACTGATGATGCATTGTGAACATTGCATAATGTAATGTTGATGTTACTATATGCTTTTATGATTTATCAATCAAATTATGAAATCATATATTATTATAAATCTTACACCTTGATCATGTTTGATGATGTTAGAATCCACATCAAAGAAATATTTTGATAAGATATGGGATAGATATAAGATAAATATAATGGCATTTGCAAACATGTTCGATATTAGGGAAGTGCAATTCATAAGTCATGATCACATTTCATGCATTCAATCTATGTTTTATGAGCTGCAGGATAAGTGAGGAAATGGATAAGATCAAGTTTATATTGTATGCTCATAGCAACATTGTGGAAGGGAATAATGATTTGGTTATGATAGATGGTCAGTTATTGTGGCCAGTATCAGTAAGAACTCTACGTATGAGCAAATACTTGACACTATTTGTACTAAACTTAATGTAAATAGATCTACACATCGAGTTAAGCTATGTCATAAAGTAGCTATTGGAGATAGGACGTCACGCTATGATATTATTCCAGTAACCAATGATGACACTGCATAAGAGATGGTGTACACAGAAGGGTCAGTGACTATATGTCTAAATATTTAAAAAGGATTTTGCCATAAGCACTTGCAGGTGATGTCGGCATTGATAGAAATGTTGGCAGTCAAGGGATGGTAGATTCAAACTCCACTCTAATTCAGACAATAGTTAACACACAAGTCTAGATGAGTAACTTTAAAATGGGTGCACTTGATTGGAGTTATGGTCATGATACCGGTGCAATGCAAGAGCCATCGCTAAGTGAATCCAGTAACGACTATGATGATGATAGAAATGATCCCCAGCAAGCTACTACTACCAATATGCAACTTAGGGGAAATGACTAGCATCGTTTCATAGCTCTTACAGATGTTAATGCAGTAGGGAGCTCAGTTGCAATACCCTTTTTCACTGATGTGTAGGTAGTGGATATGTTACATTTAATGATGAGCAGGAAATAAGTGTTGAAAATTGAAGCTTTAGCAATAAATTCAAGGTTAGGATGCGGTTCGAGATTAAAGATCATCTTATAAGGGCAGTTAAATGTGGCACATATCGAATCATTATGATTTTAAGTTGGTAGATTCGGATCCAAGGTAATGGGTAGTTAAGTGCACTGATATTAAAGACGACCCTTCGCCTTTACATGTATACCATAATGAGCCTAGTCCTTCGCATGTTCAACTTAATTTGTCTAGTTTATCATCATTATGATATGCTCATCTACCAAACACATCGATACTAAACATCTCATATGCTATTCATATACTAAGAGCTCCATATAAAAGGTGACCATCACCGCCATATGATATAAGAGAGGGACTCACCCAGTAGATCCAGACCCTGTCCTATTTCACTAGTACAGTGTTAGTGGTGGAGATGGGGATGCCACACTCACACAGGTTGATCTATCTATAGAGCATCTCCAGCAGGATTTGCATTAACCTATGCCATCCATCGTACTTTTACTAGGTGGAGACCAAGGAAGCAGACCACGTAGGATTATATTAGCTTTTATTATATTTATGTTTTACGATGATGGTACGCAGTATTGTATATACATTAAATGTAATGAATTGAACAATATTACAACCATTTTCATATTATGTTTTAGGTGTTTTTTCTTACATCGGCTATAAAAGGGTTTTAGAATACTACTGTGATTGGATGGATTGGGTTTATGAATATTGTTGTGATTGGATGAACTAGGTTTAGGAATACTTTTGTGGTTGGATTATGTAGTCTAGAAGTTATTTCTTTGTGATGGATGGCTAATGATTTATACAACTAATTATACACGATCTTGACAAGTTACAATTGTTTATATTGACTAATATAACAAGGAGTGAAATATAAAATTCAAGAGGGGGAGGGGTTATAATAGTGCTAAACTCGTTTCTTCAAGAGACAAGGTCAGTATAAAAGACGGGGCTAACGAGATCAGTATGTTACACTAACCCCGTCTCTTTAAAAGATGAGGTCATGTTCTTAAACCTGAGATTATTTTAATTCCAATGGCATTTCTGTAATTTTTTTAGAAAAATTCAAATATTATTTTCCTTTTCCTAAGTTTTGTGTTTAACCAGCCATCATTATCAAGTAACCACCAATGGCTACCATCAGCAAACCAAACACATTCATCGACCTTCTTTTGTAGCACCCTTTTTCCTTCTCTTTAGTGCTACAAGCCTACAACCAAACTGTAGCATTGGGTCACACCCAATGTTGCTAAACCTAGACAAGATGTTGATCTGAATATGCCAGAAGGTCAGGGGTCAAACCGGGTACAATCGGGATCAATGAAAAATAAAATTTATTTTATGTAATTAATACCTAAACATATACTACCGTTTACTAAGTGCTATTACTTTGTTTCTATTATTATTATTATTATTTTAAGAAAAATAGTGATGACAATTTGATTCTTTTTAAAAACCACCTACATGGTTAATTTTTCTAATATTTACATAATAATTGTTAATTCATGAGACACAAATTTAGTAATTTAGTACGACGGAAACTTTTTTTGCTCAAATAGACTAAGATACTGACACATTTAGTAATATACTAATATGTAGTGATAAAAATGGTAACCTTTAATGGAGTCAGTTACACCTTTAAAGAAAAAACAATATATGCTAAGACAAACCCATTTTTCTCACTATGAAAAGAAAAGAAAACCATTTTCTTTAGTTTTCTAAAATCATCTTTACCAACTATTGACTACCATCCACTCTTTCCAACACTACTTATTGCTAAACCGAAGAGTAAACACAACCATTAAAGACAATTAGCTGACATTTGATAAAATTAAGACATCCATCCCTATAATTTTTTTTTTTTTTTATCAATGTTGAAGGACATGCCAGCATCCATTCCTATAAATCGGCTTCTGGGTAGATGTTGATTGAGTCGACTTGATGGCTCGGTGAGTTGTATGGGTGAGTAACTTGATGGCTTGATGATTTGTTGTTTAAGTTTGATTAAGATGGGTTGTTCGAATTGAAGTTGAAGAAGGATGATATGTTGGGTGTTGTATTGAGCATGACTAGAAGTGGTGAGACACGATGGAGGTAGAGGTTGCTTCATAAACTTAGGTCTAGTCTCTAATCTCTAAAACGATAAAATATTAAAGCTTGTAGAAAGGGTAGAAATGTTGCTAGTTTCGTTTTACAATGTGAGGCATTTAGCATTTTCTACATTTTTTGCTTTTTTCTCTTTTCTTTTAGATACATTACATTCAAACTCGAATTACCTGGCTAGGTCAACTAGGTCACGATTGAACCAGCCAAGTCATCCGAGTTTAATCTATTTAACCTAAAAACGGCTTGCTTGTGTAAACTAGCTCCCCTTTTATGCTAAGTCCAATCAAACCAGATTGAATCAGTTGGTCCAGTCTGGTTTTGACAATATCAGTCATACCTAATTGTACAAGGATATAGCCACAAGAATGCCCCTGACCTAAACCCCAATAGTTTAAATCGGGCTAGGCAAAACCCACCATCAGCGGTCCTAATTTCACACACACACACACACATATATATATAGATGCAGCCACAAAGATGTGCCTAATTTAAACCTCGACGGTCTAAAAGAAGACACAACCCAACCCTCCAACAGTCCTACCTTTATACATACATACATACATACATACATACATACATATATATATAATATATATATATTTCAATTATAATTAAGTCCAAACTTGGCTATTCGACTAACATGTTTTAAAGCAAAGTTTTAAAAAATTTTCTGACCTCTTTTCCTCCGTGCTTCCCTTATATCTCTCCCATGTTAATTAATTTACTCATGCATTTCTCTCACTACTGGTGTTCCAATGACTGTCTCCCTTATGTTTCCTTCTCTCCTTCATTTAAGCCTTCCCAAGTGGTCTCTCTTCAATTAACATTGTATTAACTTCCACTGCAATTGTGCTTACCCATGACCAATTGGAAAGTCATCAAAACCATCTCTTTTCATTTTATCATCTATCACTTTCCATTTCATTAGCATGTAACTTCTAAAAGTTTGAACATGGGACACATTCTATTACGTAACATCGTGTTTCAGATTTGCATTTGGAAGAAGAAGGGTTTCGGTGGGCTTTTCCTTTACTCAAACAATCTTGCAATTATTCACTCTTGAAACACACGATGAGTTTATGCACTTTTCTATTTCTTAATGACAATATGATTTTTAACATTTCTGTCTTTTCAATTGCTTCTTCTTTGATCATTCTCTTTCTTATGCTTTTGTAACTGAATACATCTGCTCTCCTCATTTTTCTCATCTAGGCTTTCTCTCTTCTTCTTCCAAGACTCCTAACAATGGTGCTGGTCTCATATAAAACCAACCTTTTGGTGTCTTTAGTATTAAATAATATTTTATTAATTGTTGAGTCTTATTAGATAGGGAAAAAAATCTATTTGGTCCACTTTCTTTTTGACCGCATAATTTTATTAACCATACCACTTTGTTTTGGATGAATATGGTAGGTTCTATACAAAGAGTTTTGTCTCTCTCTCTCTTCTCTCTCACTAAATGTTTTAATGTAGCACCATATCAGTTATGTGAAAATATAATTGATGATGAGATACTTTTTCATGAGTTTATGAAAGAGGGAGAGAGTGAAAAAAAAATGAAGGTTAGAGAGAATTGATTATTTGTGGAGTGAGAACAATGAATGACCTTACCGGAAAAAAAAAAAAATTCCTTACCCAAAAGATAACAATGAATGTAGATAAGGATACGTGGTGGTGAAAGACTTGCTATTCTTTAAGCCACAACGATGAAATGACAGTGCCTTGCCATATGAATTGTAGCACCATTATTTTTTTTTTCTTTTAACATGAGCAAAATAATTGGTCTTTTGTGAGGTAAAATGATGTTCTTTTGGTTTTTTTTTCATGTTTGTCTTTATATCTTTGCAAGTAAATTTCCAAGGATGTATTATAAGGATAATGTAAAGTATTTGATCAATATGACCTTGTCAAGACTTCTCTTATCCAAATTGAATTTGTTAGAAATTCCAAAATTGGATTTTTAAGCGGTTTAATTTTTAAACCTTTTTATCATGATTCCTCTTACATATATATACATATATGTATTCTCTTGGGCCTACAATATGTTTGTATAAATTTGGAGACCTTAATTTATATGACTTGGCAATATTCTACTTCTCTTCTTTTGTTTTCACATGTACTAGTTTGTTTCAATAGTTATGGAGCTAGAATCTAGATAAAGGGGAGGGGTGGAAAGCAAAAAGGTCTTTGTAAGGGATTGTTAAAATTGTGATGTTGGAGTAATGCAAGTGGCAAAGAGGAGAAAGGTGTCGAAAGGAAAGTGAAAGGGACGAGGATGATATTGATTTTATGTTTGTATTAATTTTCAGCTTTTTTTGGCTTTGGAGATTTTGGGGTTTTTTTATTAATTTATTGCATTTTTATTTTCTATAATTATATATGGAATCACTTTTAGTGTGAGCATTGTATTGTAATGTGCATGTGTTGAAGATAAAATATATGAGCATTGTATTATATTAATTGTATTTTAGTAAGTTTTTGAAAGGAATGTCAATTCATATAATGTAACTGTATCAAACCAATAAGTATTATTGTAACATGATATGATAATGTCATCTCTTTCATCTTTATCTAAACTTTGGCTAATAGTTTTATGTGAATCTGTCATATGCTAATTCAAATAATACAAGTATTAAAAATTTTTTACAATCAATGTCTTTTATCTAATGAGACTTTTCTTACTCTTAAAAGCCCAACTTTGCTAATTGAATGTATAATATATGATGTCCTAATTTTAATAATATATGCATTAACTTAATCTTTCATATGCTTTATTTGGTGGGTTTTCGTATGGTATTTTAGTCATACCCAAATGCATCTAATTTTTTATAAATATTTTTATCATATGTGCAAAATCTAGATGAAATATTCACTTTTTAAATGAAAATATTAATTGAGCCTTTTTTTTAATATGCTTTTGTTATTATTACTTTTAATTTGGGATTTAGTTTTGAATAGATTCATATTACAAAAATTAATGAATATGATGTAATAATTTCAACTTTTTTTAAGAAAGCTCTTAATATTAACCTAAAATTAATATCTACAAAATATAAAAAGTAATATCATATAATTTTATTTTATTTTATTTTTACACATATACGGATGCATTGTCTGCTAATATATAATTAATACCAAAACACCCTATTTGAACGGGTTGGTAAAATAATTATATTTTACAATAATAATTATTTAAAAAAAGTATGAAAAGAAACGACAACATGCACATGCAAAAATCATATGACCTAAATACCCGTTATCATTTAAATCTCCGAAAGTAGTGTGACGTCATCCCAAAAGGCTCGGCTCTGCTCCTATTGGCCTAAAAGGAATGAAACCGATGTCGCCAAATAACAGTTGTTAATTTTCTCCATCCTATTCTCCATCAACCCGAGGCATAAAACCAATATAAGTATATTACGACTGATGGTGAGAGGAGCTCCATTTTTTATTTTTTAAAAGACAAAAGCAACAAGGGGTCCCAGAATCCAGCTTGACGTAATCGGTCAACCATGTGCGTCTTGACAGTCCACGATCAGGAAGTAAAATAGCATAATATAGAAAGAGCCAGATGCCACGTACCGTCGCGCCCGCCACACGCAATGTCCTGGTAACCACTCGGAGTAGACCCAGATCCGACCAACTACAAACCAAAACCACTAAAATGTGGAACAAAGGCTGCAATTCACACGGCACCTCATAAGTTGCACTGTATGGATTATCAGATTTTTGAGTGAAATTGTCAATTTTTTATCGGTATCATATTTCTATCGCTTTAGTATTTGATCGGCTTAAAAAAGATGCCAAGACGACAATTCAAACAGGTCCAATCAGCATCGGCTTATTGACAGATGTACATTACGTTTGAACGTTAAAGAAGCGCCATTTACAATTACTGATCTCCATACGAGGACCAACTTAAGGAATCTTAAGAATTGTACAGTACCGTACAGATCGTTAAAATGGGATACGAGGCTCAGAAGATCATTTTAAAACATTCATCAAGTCCAGTCCACCTTATACGGGAACCCATATTAATGGTCTCGCTGTCCTATGTACAGAACCCAAATATCATATGCCAACAGATCCATAAAGAATGCACCTAAATATAGCGTCCCTCTTCACCACTACCAGTCTTATAAGTGCCAAGTACAAACGGAACATCGATTTTTGGTGATTTGAAAGAAGCAAGAGGCAAATGTCATGCTAAAAACAAAAACATTAACTCATCCACGACAAAATAAAATATTACAGGAAAAATATTGTTATACAACAGGACACGACCAATGCCCATCCCCAAAAGAAAAAAGGGGGCAAAGAAAAGAAACCGATCTGTTCTCAGTAACTTGCTCTTTTGTTTTAATTACCAGACAGAATAGCATAAGCAAAGAGCATATTCCCATGAATTTGTAAAAATTCTCACAACAAACGAATAAAAGAAAATAATAAAAAAATAGAAACACCATGAATCCCCGACGAAAATGAATAAGTTAAAATCTAAGGAGGCACAAGAGGAATATAGCTGAATATAGCCAGATTACCCTCCAGAGTGGGAGACTGGATTAGTCACAAATTGCCCATCTTTGAATTCATGGACATACTGCTGTGGTAAAGCATGCTCCACCTACAAATAGAGGACAGGATTAGGTTATCTGCAGTAAATTAAAAACAGCACTTTGGTGTCACCCCTTTTCCCTGATTTATTATTCCTAAGCTCTGGATTACTTGAAAAGAACAAAATCGATCAACAGGAGAGACAACTGGTAAAAACAAATATATTGAACCCACAAGCATATATTGGCACAAAAAAATCCAACACATCAGCATTGTCCGATTTACTTTCTGCCATAACATTACAAGGATAAGCACTTTGACACAAAATATATGCAAAAGTCAGCACAGAATCTCAACAAAAATACGACAACACATAGTCAGTCAATGTTGAAACACCAGCAAAGTGCCCTTTCTCCTCAGACAATTTTTCAAATAATGATAATGATAAAGAAAAAAGAAAGAGGAAGAAGACAAATACAGGCTCCAACAACCAACTAATCAGTTTGCATGTTGAGAAAGCTGATGCTGGGTGCCAGCATCAATAAACAATAAGAAGCGGATGATGTCTAAGCTTAAAATCCAACATATTAATATGACCAAAAGAAATTGAACATACTGAGACATAACCTGGTTGTACACTAATATATAAGTGAATTTAGTATATTTAATTTTGACCATTAATGCCTATATGCAAGAAAAGAGAAAAAGTAAATCAATAAATAAACAAACTGTGTAATCTCACCGACGCTGTACACCAACACATCCCAAATCACTCTATTGGTGGATTTGATCCACTACATCCCCACTTTTAATTGGCAATATCATTAAGACAGAATCATTTGTTAGTCTACAAATTCGTTTGATTGTAAAACTTCCTCCAATTCTAACAGCACCAGCAAACATGGTAGCAATTAGTCCATTTGAAAGGAAAAAGCCATTTTATAACCCAGCAGACATGATGCAGTGCTACAACTTGTCAGCCATGTTCACTAATGAATAGATCATTGCTCCTCTGTCACACTCTCCTAACCTTATAAAAAAAAAAAAGAACTGCCAAAGGTAATGTTAGTTGACATTTTCCAAAACAATGTCACCTTGTTACTTACTTTACCATTAAAATGCACCAGATTTAATTGTATTGCTAAAGAAGATTCAATGCCATCCACCAGAATACAGAGTTTACATGATATGATGGAAGAATGGCAATTGGGTTTAGTTTGATTTCGCTTTAAGTTCTACAGCAACCTCTGGCAATAATACGACAGGTAATTTTACTATACATCATATGTCAACACCAAATCCATTATTAAGTTAAAAATTATGAGAAACAAAATAATTCTGCCTGTATTGCCCACTCTCTCCAAAGAGATAAAGCATGCCATGAAGACGAACTACAGATCATATCCAATGTGTGTGTAGGCGATACACTAATATTTAGCTGAGAACACCTCACAAGGGTACATCAGAAAAGTATTTCTCCGTGCTCATATGAAAAGGACAAGATAAAACAAACTTCAGGCGTTGAGAAAGTCAGCGAAAAAAGGCACATACCAAGTCACCACTGGGTTCGGCACCAGGCACCAAAACATTAATTTCACTTGACTTAGCAGTTGTAATTGATGCATGCAAGGAATCTTTGCTTAAATACAATTGGCAGCCACTAGTGTTATCAACAGATATTGTTGGTGCAGATCCCTAGAAATGCCCACGAAAAATTAGAGAGGAGGGGAAAAAATAAAACTAGAGTAGAGAGGATAGGATTATGATTAAGATAATCTTAGTTTCCTTACATTGAAAAACATTATGGCTGCAAATACTACGAAATAAGCAATTTATCGATACATGTCTAGCACCTACCCGACATTGGACCTCAACACCGTTACAATTAACAATCTCACAAGCAGCCACAACATCCTGCGAGTTCAATAAACAGAACAAACTTTAAGCTACGTTCATATACATCAAATCCAAGCAATAACAAAATTACATACTAACCATAAATACAACTCCCATCTTGGTGCACTTGTCAATAGTTATGTTGTTGACTTTCCCTGCAAGTTGCTTGAATTATTACTGAGTATATAAATCTATCTAAAAGCACTACTGAGGAAAAATATTATCCGAGGTTTTGCCAAACCCAGGTAAATGCACTTTGTCATAATGATTTAGGGTGTGATAGAAGAGGCCAGAAGATACCCTGAATTTGCAAGACAGAATCTTTACAACCAAAGATGTAGACAGACTGTTTTGCATCACACTCATCAATAACCAAGTTTTTCTTTCCAATCTGATTTTCAACAGCCCATCTGCAGATAAATCAGAAAATTAATCATTCGGCCATCCCTCAATGGGAAAGTTTTTTCCTCCAATTTTCTTTTTGTTTTGGAAAGGGGGGTAGTTGCTGGGGTTGGAAACAATGGGAAAAGAATATATCACTTACTTACGACCCATTTGTAGCTCCAACTTGGGGGGTCCTGCTTTTGAAAAAGATGGCGAAGCAGCGCGATGCTCCTTTTCACTGGCAGCGACGACCCCAGATCTGTCTGCACGGTTCTTTGTCTTCATATCATCTGTGACCTTTCTAAGGCCTATGAGGAAGAGTGTCACATTGCTGTTTTGTAACATGAATCAACTTTAACACAAGAATAGAAAGATATTATTACCACCAGTGACGCCTCCAGAACTAATTTCCTGGAATACAGCAGACATTCCTTGCTTTGGTTTTGAAGACGGAGCTTGAGAACGTTCAGAACTAAAAAGTGAAGCTGGTGGAGGAGGTGGGGGCCCAGGAGCACTTTTTGCTGGAGCTTTGCTAGTAACAGCAGTAGCTGTAGCTGTCGTGCTCCAAACTGGACCCAAAGGATAATGACTTTTCACATAATCGTGCAATCCTGGTAGATAGAGTTCCTTCAGGGCTTTGGCCCACTCCACATGATTCGGGTCTTTATTTCTGTATTCTACCAATACCTGCGATGATAATGCAAGATTCAGTTCTAAAGAATGAATTTAGGTAAGCAAGGCTATTTAATAAGATGCAGATTGCAAAAGAACATGTAGACCCCCTACTGCCAAAGTAAGAATAAGTCGGTGAAGGGGAAAAAAGAAATGAATAAAATAAAATCCCAATTACAATGCTTCTCCTTTATCCCCCAGGGAAAAACAACTTAATATGACTGTTGGGCAAGTGCGCATAAAAAATTATAGCAACAAGGTCATGCAAGAGAAGCGGCTATAAATGCCCAGAATGTGCCACAACACAATCAAATTGCCCAAGTTCCGCCTGTGTGGCCTTACCTTATTATTGTAAAATTCAGCCATTTGCCAACTTTCCTCAACATGTGCAATTGGCATGCTCATACCTTGAAGAAAAGACAGCGTAAGATGAAAATTAGGAATGACCAAAAGTTACACAAATTATTAAAAGAAGGTACATGACGTTTCACACACCACAATCCTTGCCAGTGTATGCAATCCATGCCAATGCTGAGAGACTATCTGCAACAGTCTTCAAATGGTTAAAGAAATCAGATCGCCGTCCTTCAGTCATTGCAGTTGCCTTCACGATCACTTCATTAAGTGGCTTAAGAAACTCTGCCAAGCCAGCAAGATCAGGTTTCTGCGCAATTAGACCAGCAAATTAGCATATTCCGGATACCTGCTACATACTTGAGTCCAAAGGGATAGTCACAGTCACTTCCACAATTATTTGGCACTCATTCACAACTGAAATTGATCCACCTATAACAGAAAACATCTTATGCCAACAATTGCTTCAATAACCTCCAACAACCACTCCCTTGTAATTTAAGACCAACAAAAAGAAACTATAATAATCTAGTCTAACTGTAGTTAAATACTAACAACAATTTTCTAATTAATTACAGAATATTAACGAATGGCTATAAACCAGATACTAAACATTACTGATTTTACTCGCGACCTTCAATAATCCACAGATTATATCCTAGTTATCTAATTAATCTGACTTCAAAAAAATCCCAACACACATCGCAATATTATTCCTAATTCCCAATATGTGTTCGAATGATGACAAAACAAGACATTAACCAACACCATTCTCCCCGAAAAGAATTTGAAAAAAAATGGCGGAAACAATCTACCGCATTCTTACACCATCGAGGACATTAACTAATTAATTAATCAAATATATGAATTAAATGACTCCCACTACAACAATAAAAAATCAATTAAGTATGCGAATACACCTCCAGAAGTTAAGAAATAATCAAAATCAAAACACAAAAAAAAAAGAAGAAGAAGAAAGAAAAAACATGCCTTAGATTGCTTGATTTTGATAAGGAGCTCCTTTTGTACGCTAAAAGCTTCTTGAAGAAGTTTCGTAACATCCAAAACCTGTCCTCCAATCTTCTCCGCAGCACTCAAAACCTTACCTACATAATCCGCCATCAGATCATCAAACGCTATTATCGCCGGATCCGCAGCCGCGGCGGAATCCGCATCTCCGCCAACATCCGCAGCCGAAACACCTCTTCCGGCAGAAATCTTCTCCAGCCGCGAAACCGCAGCCTCCAACCGCTCTATCAGCTTCTCCTCCATAAAGAAGAATGTTTATCTCTCTCTTTCTCAGTCTGAAGCTCAGATCTCTGTAGAATTCGTTACTAAATTCCCTCTCCCAACGTTTGTATGTGTATATATATGAGTGTATAGGTTTTAGTGTGTATCTTTCTCTCTTTTTAAGAATAAATGATCTGTAGGAGAAGAGAATAAATGCTTTAATGGTTTTATGTAGTGGTGGTGGTGGTGGTGAATGGAGATGGTGGTTATGGTTGGATTGCTTTGATATGTTTTGAAATTAAAATACAGGATGTTCCTTTCGTGCTCACCGTTTTTCTTTTTTATTTTTATTTATTTTTTTTTCGGTTGGAATATTTTTGGACGCCGAAAGCAAATAGCGGTTGTTTAAAGCGGACATAATTACACGTCTGTTGTCAAGCGGGGTAATGGGTGGATGTGTCGGGAGAAATGCTACTTTGTTTGTGAATTGTCTAATTAGACCTTTTATTTTTTATTTTTTATTTTTTCCTAAAAGTTTAATTTGGGTTAGGTTAATGAAAAGGGGTCATGGGAATTGTTCCATTGATTTGGTTAGTGGAGTTAATTGGGTCTATCATAAATATAATTGGGTCTTCACAATTATAATAGTTTAGTAGGAAAATTATATGATTTCGTCCTTAATTTTAATGGAACTAGTCTCATCACTGTCCAATGACTCACATGATATCCAACTGTGATCGAATCATTAAAATAGTGAATATTTAATTTATTATATTTATTTTAACAATTAGATTAATAACAAACGGTCATATCAATGGGACCATAGAAGCTCCTTAGTTTAATAGGTATTGGTATCGTAGAATTTAACCATCCTAATAATTAAATTATTAAGGCATAGAAGGTGATGAGTAGATGGAAGAGCAAAATATTAGCAAAGTGTTAATAGATGATTTATAGGTGACAAGTTAAGTGGTTTTTAAAGGGGACTTGTAAGCAGTTACATAAAATGAAGATGTATTATAAAGATCGTGAACCGCATGACAATTATTAATCAAGTGGATACCGAACCACCAAACCGCTTCCAAAGATTCTTAGAGAGCTGTCAAATTTGGAACTAAGCGACTCAAGTGACTAGACATAAACAAACTATAGTTGAGTAGATAAAGTGATTTAATAGGTCTGGTCTGTCTCAATATTGCGATTTGAATTTACCTCAAAGGTTGACACATGGACTATTGAATCGATTCCTATCTTAAGCAAGCCGAGCTGAGATAGAGGGACCTCCTGAATTTATTCACTAAGATAACTAGGATTTAATTTTCCAAATCATTTATATTAACTTTTATAAGTATTCCAGCGATTATATAGTAAATGTTATCAAAGTTATATAATATTATTTTGGTTGTTGCAATTAAGGTACTTGCAATGATTATTTGAAAAAGCTATCGCTTAGACTTCTGGGCTAGATCAAGACCCAATATGAAATCGCTATAGATTAGGGTTAAGCAGGTCTTGAACCATGGACCCACCAAGTCCGCCCTGGCCTTTTTTTTTTTTTTTTTTGCCAAATAAATTAGTAAACAATATCTTGTCATCCAAATAAAAACAATTAAAACTTATAACAAAAATTATACCAAAAAAATTTAATCTTTAATGCATTGTCAAATGAAATTATTAATGTTACGCCTCTGAGGATACCCTGGTTGTATTGTATTGTAAATAGAATTGATTATTGTATAATACAATTAGATACTCCGAGAGATGTGACCTATAAAACAGGATTTTTTAAGTTGCTTGACAAGCAATGATGTATATACATAGTTATACTATAACAGAGAAAAAAACTACATGTAAAGATTAAAAAATAGTTATTACAAACTGGTCAGCAAACTTAAAGACTAATAACATAATATGAAGATAAAATTACTACTACAGCAGTTCTATTACTCTTCTACCCATTCCCATTCCCTTCTAGCTTTATATCTTTACCGGCTCAAGTCTCCAAGATGGTACTAACCAAGGCCGTAGGAGAACCCTGTAGAAGTATGAGCATATCTACAGCTCAGTGAAGTAACCATCACGTATTACATATCAAGCATATCAGACAAGTTTATTAACAAGTAAGTGCAATGTATCATTCAAACATATGCTCAAATACAAGTTAAGATAAACCGGAATCTAAACAGGATGTAGATTTATGCCCTCTCATCAGGTTTGAAGAAACCAAGTCAAGGAATACATCTTTATGATCCACTTGCCTAGGAGAAACTAAGAACACCAGGAATATCAACAAATCTCACATTATTTATCAGCTTATTTATATGTATTTTCAGCACTCAATTCCCTTTAGAACTTAGAAACTCCATTAAGTATTAGTCATTTCATGTCGATACCATAGGCAATGTTCCTTCTTTTACCGGTTAGTTCCTGTAGAACCGAACAAAACAAATATAATCTCGCAAGCAACTAGGAACCTTTCATCTAGAAAAACTAAGCATTATTAGAAAACCGAAACACTAACACGCAATAAGCTGCCACGTCTTTTATGTAATATATGCAAATCATGTAATGTATGATCTTTAAATTTAGAGGCCTTGTATTTTTTAAGTCAATTTTCTAGCTATCAAACAATTCATAGACAATATCCAACATGCTTCTAACAATTTTTCACAAACAATCCCATTATCACTTTGAATAAGCATATTCTTAACATCCACTTCAAACACCACTCAACAAGCAATATTCCTAACCCCACATGCATCATAAGCTCATTCAGTTTATTTATTACAGATGCAACTACTATTATATTCACAAGTAATGTAATAGATCGGAGTTACTCACCCGCTTATAATGATTAATTATAATAATCCTCTGACAAATCTGTAATTTGATCCGATTCACCTAATAGATGGATAAAATATTCACTAATCATATAATTAACTATGTAGACAATTGCTAATGAGTGCGTAGGTGTCCTAAATCAGTTTTTTATTCTTTTTAAACTGTTTTAACATTTCTAATTTGAATTTGGCTTATAAATAGTCATTTTGAAGCGCATAAAGAAATATATTTATAAAATTAGGTTAAATGAATTTTTCTTATAAAAAGTTATTTAAATAATTCTGAATACAAGTTTTTAGGGCATAATGTTTAACTAAATCTATATTACTCAATTCAACTCTGATTTTTATGTATAAATAGGTATTGGAAAACTTATTTTGTGTATTATATGCTAGCTACTCAATTTATTTACTTTATAATTTATATTTTCCTTATTTTGTGAATTTCTATAGATACTATAGGATTTTTCCATGCATTATTTTATTTAATAATTTTTTTATTAAGCTCTTATTAATTATATAGTTCCTTTAATATAGTGATTTTAGGATAGTTAATTTTATTATTACTTATTTTCATTTTGCTTATCTTAATTCTAAGTTATACTTATTTTTTTTAAGTGATTTCATTATTCTAAATTTTTATAATTTAACTAGTTCATTTCTGACTACTTTGATAGTATGTTTTCTATTATTGTTTACTTCGTTTGTCAAATTTATCTATTTATGTAGACAAAAATTTATATTATTTATGGGGTCATATCTATAATCTAATTACTAGTTTGCTTCTCAAATGAGTTATGAATTCATTTTTTGTATTTTAAATTATAGTTTGTTCCTATAATTCTATTTTTACTCAAAATTTTAGGGTTAGTTCCTTAGGATTATTCTAGCCTATTCAAATCTTGTATTTCTATTATCATTCTTTTAGAATGCCTAAATGGTATGACTTTTTACTATAATTTCTTATATATCCATAGGCTCAATATTTCTCATAGATATTTTAATGTCCATATTGGGTAAGTTTTACCATTTAGAGGATGCTCTAGACATATTCTACTTAATTTTGAACTAAGTTAGAATATGAAATATGTATGGGAAATCATATTCTTATGGTGGCCGAAAATTAAAGTATAAGTCTCCTAAATTTAAAAAATGATTTTTCCATAATTTCCTTTACCATATATAGTATCTAATTTAATTAAAATAAGTATTACATGCCATCATGCTTATGGTACCATCACTCATGAGCTTTAAGAAGACTAAATGTATAGAGTTTCTATAATTAGTCTACGGACGAAATCCTATGGGCAACAAGAAGGTAATGAGTTATTAAAATCTTAAAATCATACTATATTAATCAATATAACTTTTACCTTTGATTATGACCTCTAGTGCTTTGTTGATGTTATTAGTTGCCTCAATTTTCACCTAGAGGTCTTGGTGGAAGGATGGAATTTATTGGCTTTTGTTTGGTTTGTATTATTGTTTTGTTGATGTTGTACGTCACGGTGGGCTCACGAGAAGAAAAGTGGGGTCTTGTTTGCTTTAATTTGTCTTGTGGGAAATGTAATCATAGTGGAGATATGGGTTTTTAACTTGTCAATTTTTCTGATGTTACAGTAAGCTTCTTGAAAGAAAGAGCTTTTTGTTTACATATTATAAGTGTTAATATATATATATATATATATAAGTGAAATATATTGGATGAGAATAGGTGCATGTGTTGGGTTTTTACACAACAAAACAAAGGAAAGTTTGACTAGTCCATGTTGATAATTCTCTACTACATTCCACAGTGAAACAAGGCAAAAATTCCCTATGTCTATTGCTTTCGTTATTTTTGGTAGAGTGATGAAAGGACCGTTCCCCACATGCAAAGTTTGATCACCAAGTCTTCATTTATAGGGTTGTTTGGTTAATTTCTATTAGGTCAAGTGTCCCTGCTTTTGACTTTGTTGTAATACTTGTTTAACTTCTACAAGCAATAGACACGGTGATGAAATTTCATGGAGGAAACTGGTCAAGTGTCTCCAAATTTTACCATGTAAGTTAGATTTTTACTTGGACAATAATTATGAGGTTAAATATCTAGTTTATTTCGCCAAAAACTAGACTACATGCGTATAATTTTATCTGTTATGTGAGAGTTTTTATCCTAAAAATTTATGTAAGGTTTTAAAATATTTAGAGTGTTTCGAGTTCAAATTTTCAGTTTAAGGTTTACGCGATTGAGTATTTTTAAAGTTTTGTCCTACGCTATTAGGGTTTTATTATCCAATAGGTCAAATTAGAAAATTAATACCTATAGACTCCAAATTTCTAACTAGAATTATGGTGCAGTCCAAATTTTTATTTGAGGTATAAATTGACCATTATGAATCTGTTTATAGTTTTCTATTACGTATTTGTAACCCTAACGGTTTATTTTAATTTATCTTTTTTAGTCAACATACTCTAATAGTTACTAGCTTTCTAGTGCACTTGAAATCTAAGGCTACTTATACTTACATCCTAGATTTTCAATTCAGGTCATGAAATCTTGTCTTTGGTATCTTTTAATATCTAGAAAATTTCGATTCAGAGTTTTATGTTATAAACAAACTCATAACAATTTAAAGCTTCTAACTGGGGTTTTTGTCGGGTCTCAAATCCATCATCTATCATGCATTTGCTATTCTATTGATTTTTACTAGTCTTAAAAATTCTCGAGACTTGCAATTAAGAATGTCCAATTATTGATACACAGGCACACTTCATTTAAGTTTAAATATTAGCAATATGAGAGTACATTAATTCTCTAAAAAAAGTTATGAAAGAAAAAAGAAGTCCCATTTAGATCTTGTGATTATTCTCCTTGTAAAACTTAATCAAACATATTTTTATAATTGCATTTATTATGTGTGATGTTATCAAGAATGCATTCAATGCTAATGCTATGAATGTTTTCATCTAGATGGAAAATAGTTTAAACATTAAAAATTAAATATTAGTTATTTTATTTTAATAATCTATTACTTTATATTTTATATTTATTTTTATGTCTTATTTTTAGAATAAACTATATTGGAAAGTTACAATATCTGAGGTTAAGTTCATTTGATGTCACAATATTTACAAACACTTTTTCATTAACACCATAGTATTGGATGACTATACAAAATAAATTTTAATATATCCAAACAAATACATAAAAACATTTTCAATGAAAGAAATCAGAGTCATTCATTGTATGGCCAAAATACAAAAAGTCATTTATTGTATCTTGCAAAAAAAAAAAAAAAAAAAAAAGAAAAGTCCTTCAATGTATAAATTATGGGCTATAAGAAATCAAAACCAATTGCTACACCAGTATTGTTATATCTAAATTCAACAAACTGTTCATCACTTCAGATCACAAGGGGCAAAAAAGAGAGTTGCTCTTGGTGTGATGCCAATATGGTAGCAAGAGGTCATGTTTCATAACACGATTCGCCTACATGACTATATGTCACCAATTAAAATCTAGAACTGAACAAATTGAATCGGCAAACTCAACGAACATCATTTGGCATGAAAAAATGGGAATAAATACATTAAAATCTTTATAATCATGTTACATCAAGTGCATATATTCAATTTAGAGAGAATTAACTTTAAGATTAATTGGTTCAAAAGTTGGAACTACATAATTATGTGTTTACTCCAACACCCTAGTATCATCCAATTGCAGTGCTCATCCTCATTACCACACTTCAAAGTCATCACAAATAAGATAGAGGAATCGTGATTTAATGGAGCTCATCCCAAATCTAGCATGATTACTCCTTCAATTATATAAAGCGGATCCACACCCCACATATATTAAGGAAATCTAATAGATAATATGGATTGATTATTTTAGGGATAATAGCAAGGGACCATCTAGTCATTCATCTAACCGTTAAAATAAATATAATAATTAGAATATTAACTATTTTAGTAGTTTGATCATGATTAGTTATAGTGTGAATCATTGGATAGTAACAAAGCCATAAAATTTTCCTACAAGTCTATTATATTTCAATTGAACTGATATTCAATTTCCCTTTATTTGATGTGGCGTAGTCCACCAGCCTTAAGTGATGGACAAAAAAACCGATCGAACTGCGAATCGACCCAAACTAGACTGAACCAAATCAAACTTTTTATTTATTTTAAACGGTTCGATTCACATTCGGTAGTAGAAATTCGATAATCGAACTGAACCGTTTCATCTTTAAAAAAAAAAATCCTCTTAATGTTATTTTTATTTTTATAGTTAATTATGTTTTGGGGTAAATTTTAAAATTTTTTATATTCATAATTAATATTTTTAAATTTTCAATGGTTAAAAAACAATTGTAATTTAATGGATATTAAAAAGTAGAAACATTATATTGTTATCTCTTTCAACGGTGAAGGAAATCCAATATTACTCTTTTCCTTACACACACACACACACACACATATATATTTGTAATGGTACTTGAATAATTTTGAGTCTTAAAAAAAAAAGACTACATCACCAATTTATTCTTGTGTTTGTTATTCTCATTTTAACAACGTACACTAATGATGTGAAAAAATTTGGCTCACTATAGTTGAATGTTGATTTCCATAAATTAACAAATGTATTGTTAATGATTTCGATAAATTAATAAACCAACTTGTCAATTTGTTGTTGGGTTTGAAATGTAAGAAAATAATTCATATTTAATGAAAAAAAAAGTAAATATCCTTCAATATATAGTTCGAACCATACATCGAACTGTACCGAATGTTTTTTTAGGTTCGAAATAATAACGAACGAACCGTAGATACATTCAATTTTGTAAAAATAATCTAATCATAATTTTAGGTTAATTTGTTCGAGGGTCGAACTGGATTGAATTGTACTGTGCCCACCTCTAGCCCCTAAGGGATTAAACTATTTAGTGAAAAAACTTGAAAATATATAGTGTATATATATAGTGCAAAAACTAAGCGGATCTGTCCATGGAAGTAGAGGGAGTAGCAGTTGTCTCTGCTGTGGAGTAACTTTGACGGCCGAAGAACATCGCCAGAGAAGGTTTTCCGATGAGGTCTCGTTGCCGGAAGATCATCGGAGAACAGTGCGCCAGTAAGGCCCGTTTTTCGCCAGTTTTCGTAGAATTAAAAAGAAAAAATCCAAATAAACACAGAGAAAATATATATAGTAATTTTTAAGGAAATTTTCATCAAATTACTTCAATTACTATGCAATTGATACACATGTAATCGGACCTCGGCAATAAAAATGGATTCTAATAGTAATTGGAGGTAGAATCTGGCATAGAACTGATGTGTATATATATTCCGTTCAGATCTGATTTCTGTTGTAAAGGGAAGTACACACTGTACACTTGGGGTGATTTGCTTATCCTAAATTAATTCTTTTTTAGTAGTGTACATGTAATATGAATCCCTGATTAGATTGTCGATTTTTAATTGTATCGATTTGTATCACTAACTTATTGGTACTAAATTAGTATCGGTTTGATTTGGTTAATTTATGAGTAAACTGTCAGTTTTTCATCGATATGATATTGATATCGGTTCAGCATCAGTTCGGTTTGAAAACAAAACCAAAATGATACTAAATTCGGTATTTAAACAGGTTGATAAGGCTTCCCTTTAGTATTAATTATTAGTAACACATGATTAAATGTAATGCTTATTCTTTGTAAACTTAAGATCTCGTCGGATCTGATGTCAAGACATCTACTTTACCATAGAATTGATATCATGACTTCATTGACAACTTTAAAGCTTATACGTAATTGTACAAAAGAATTTTAATACTAAAATTTGCTCTATTCCCATATCTGAGAGTACTTTCTATAAAGAACGATAATTTTCTGGGAATTTATCACTTATTTAAAGTGATTTTATTATGTAAATTACCACTTATATGCTATTTTACTTATAAAAAAAAATACACTGTTTTATTCAAAGAATAAAATCTATCCAGAATTGTTCACTCCATTAAGGGGCATCTTTTTGCACTTAGCTCTGTTTGGATTATCCGATTCACATCCATATCTTTATTTGTATTAAAATGATATGTATAAATATACCTGATTTATATCTTTTTTTTATCTATATTTAATTTATTTGATTTTTTTCATGAAATCTATCAAGTGATTTTTATCTATACTATATCTTAATAAATAATTTCATAGAAAAAAGTTTGAAAAAGTGTCTGTATTTTTCAGATAAAGCTATCTAAACATAGGGTCTATTTGTTTGTTAGTAGATTATAGATACATACACTTTTTAAAATCTTTTTCTAACAAATTATTTATAAAAATTTGATACAGATAAAAAAAAGTTGATAGTTCTCATTTAAATATCAAATATATGTAAAATAAAAATATAAATCGAATATATTTACATATATCATTTGATAAAGATACAGATACAGATAAAAAATAGACCATTCAAACAGACTCATAATATTGATTCATTATAGCTACATGTGGAAAGTCTAAGTTGACTTGTAAAAATTCCATGTCACTTCGTGCTGTAGAACATGTATAATGGTATTTTAATCCGTGTTCCAACCTGAACATGTATAGGTTTTCTCATATTTACATCATTTATCATGATTTAATCTTTATGATGTATCTAGCATGTATAAAAACTTGATATAATTGATGAGTTGCTATAAAAAAGTTCTACTATTTTTATATACAAATAGGATAAATTATACTAAAAGATCCCAATGTTTGGGATAAGTTTATTTAAGATCTAAACATTTCGAAAAGTTCAATAGAGGTCCCAAATTTAGAAAAGTGCCTTATAAGTTTTAATTAAAGGAATAATGTCCTTTTTAGTATTTGAATTTTGACAAAATAGATAATTAGGTACCTAAACTTTTAAAAAGTCTAATTTCATACCGGATATATTTATTTTAGTATATGTTTTATAAGGTAAATTATATATATTCTATATAAATTATTATAAGATTTGGTACTTTACTTGATTAATTAGTCTTCAGTTTTTGAAAGGATAATGAGGATTAAAGAGCTTTAGAGTAAAAATTAATCAAGTAATATCAAAATTGAAGTAAAAGAGAAGAAATTGACAAGGAATTATGAAGAACACAAGGAGACACAAATTTTCTTGTTTAAACCGTGCTTTCAACTAGGAGAGCTACAAAATGAAGAATCAAAGAACAGAATGAAGCATGGTTCATTGTCATATACCGTGCTCTGCCCGTGTTCTTACCAAATGAAGAAGACAAGAAGAAAAAAAAAAAAACAATGCAATATTCCGTATTTGTGCCAAGAGAAATCAAAGAGAAACATAGGTAATTACCATATCTCGTGCTCAAGCCATAAGAATGAGGCCGTGCTTTGTAGGTGCTTTTGAAGAATGTTGGAGAAAGAAGACAATAAGAAACACGGGGAATTATTGTATCCCGTGTATATGCCGTACTCATGGAGAAAAGAAGAAAAATGAGCTTCAAGTTGAATCATGCTTCTATGGAACGTTTGGTACATAATGGACAGAAAGAAGCACGACCGTATATAATTACCAGTGCTTTGCTCATGTAATTATGGGAAAAAGTGCTCTAAGGAAACAGTGAGAAACAAGGAACAATATAGGCAACCATGTTTAAACGGTGCTGTCATGCGATAAGGAGATTGTTGGAATCCAGTGAGAAGCACAACTAAATATTTTGTTCCTTGCTTTAGTCGTGTTCTTTAGCGAATGATATGGTTCGACAAAATAGGAAGCTGCACGATTTGAAGGATATGCTTGTGTTTAGCATGTGTACATAGTGAAGGCTCAGCCAATTGTTTTAAAATATCCTAGAAACTTATGTTTATCTAACCCTAGGACTTAACCGACATTTAACCGTTATAAATAGGAGACTAAAGTTCATAAATAAAACAACAACCTCATTAGACAATATTAACACGAATTTAAAGATAGATTATAGCATTCGAAATAGAGTTCTTTAAGATTTGGAGAAGTTGATCAAGATTCTATCAAGATCAATTCAGGGTTGCTTAATAAGGTGTATTCTTTCCATCTTTGTGCTTAATTGTAATAGTTGCTTATTGTTATAATAGTTTAGTGATGGAAAAGTAGATCTATTTCATCTAAATGACAAATTAAACCTGAGATATTACTATGTCTTATACTTAATCGTATTCAATGGAAGTTTATGTTCTTTTTTAGTCTAACTACATGTTTTGATTGATATATAGAATAGTATTTTTGGAGTATTATTTCTATATCTAATTTTAAGTATGTTAATTGAAAGATTGCATGTATGAATAGACAAATATAATTAGAAAAACTTGTTTGGGTTACTAGAGATAAAACTACAAAAGTCTTTCGATATAATTGATTGTAAAAAAATTTATAGATCTATAATGCAATCCTTAGATTGTTACTAGTTAGAAGTAATTTTAATAGGTAGATCTAAAAATTAGTGATTAATAATCTCAAGAGGGATATTAATCTCATGTAGAAATCTTACTGTTCAATTTGATATAAACAACATTGATATTATTATTAGAAATTGAGCATAGAATATTCTTAGGGGAAATTTTTGTTTGGATGAGCTAAGTAATATAAAATTTTATATCTTGTTGACTATTTGTTTTGAAGTCTATTAAAAATAAGTCTTAATCAATTTTTTTTTATAGAATTAGGTTATCATCATCTGAAGTAGATAATAAAGAATTAAGTCAACTCTAATAGACTTTTATGATCCTTGAGGATGAATCCTATTCTTATCTAACTGTACAATCAAGATATGTATATGTAAACCCCAGTTTTCTTAGTAACTGAGTAAATTTCAGAAATTGGAAACCAAAACCCTAAACAGAATTAGTATGAGCAACCTAAGAACCCTACATTCGGCTTTTCTTCGATTTCAATTTAAAAGAACCTCTATAGAATAATTTAATGTGGATTATTTTTAAAGTATATATCAAACTAAAAAAGTTTTGATTTAGAAAAATGTTCTATTCCGGGCTTTCCCGAGCTCTATTACGGAAAAGCGAGCCTCGAAACTAGAAACTCAAAAAAATATTCTGGAATAGTCTTTAGAACCGAAATTTTATAAGGATTTCAAAAATATACGTTTTATAATTTTTCGGGTTATAAAAATTACAGTTATAATCTTTTTCCCGTATTTTTTTTACTACCGGTAAAGTAAATGTCTTATCTACGATTTATTACTATTCACAAGTACAACCTACTACACACACAACCCATGCCCTAGTCTTACAACCTTACAAACACTCCATTATATTTTCCTTTCCAAGAAAAGTTTGTCTCTTAAGAATTATTACAATTAAGATATATTATTTGTCACGCCCCAAAGGGTACCCTAAACACGATAGTCCTCCACACTCGATATTTAAACTCAAGTAAGGCAACCTTAGCCTTCCCATGAGTTTGAACATCGGGTGTAAGGCTCACTTTCAGCATATAAGGACCATACTTTGCTTCGTAGTAGTTTAAGGAGACATACATAGCAATAAGAATGTAAATCATAACCGTTTCCTTTAGGTCTATTCTATTACATGGACTGAGGGGCATACCCCGTCAACAACGTTAAGAGTTCTTAGGTTCACAAAATCCCTTATATTATCCTTCAAATACCAACTTAGGAAACATGATTAGAAGTCCGTGTCTACTTTAGGTCCCGGCCTCATCGAAAGCTCCTTAATGTCTAAGAGCTGTACCTGATGTCCGCGGCTCCTCGGAGATAGCCATAAGTATTCGTACTGCAATAGGAAATTATTGGGGTATAAGCTACACTATCTTAGTGAGTGGAAACTTCCATATCACAATTTCAACAAAACATTCAAGCAAGTGATTAATCAATCAAGTGAAATGCATCAAACACGTGAATTCGACAAACATATGACTAGCCGGAAATCATATGTGGATGGACTTGCGCCCTCCATCCCGGGTTAGCAGATTAACAAATCCTGAGGTACGACGCCGTTTAAGCTCACGGTCAACTGAACAATAATTCGTTTTATGGATCACGATTAACCAACATATTCGTTTTATGAATCATGATTAACCAACATATTCGTTTATAGATCACGAAAAACCAACAAATGCTATTGCTCCATCCCATCGTGATATGAATGAGTTCAAATTTATATTGAATGTCTAATAATCTATTAATCCAATTTTTTTAGGTGACCAAGCAATATTCGTAGACAATCAATTATAGCTCCTCTCTATACAAGCAATAAATTATCACCCGGCTTCGATATTCTTTAAATTCAACTTCGCATATCAACAGCAGACAATTATAATTCCCAACTAACCCCAGCATGCATAATCATTCTTTTTATCTTTGCTTAGCAATAATGCAACTATCATTACAATCAAAAGCAATAATTGAAATCGAAAGTGATACTCACTCGGCCATGGTACGCCGGTCTTTTAGTAATAGTAGCCGAGTGGTAGGGTATCGTCATTCTCGGGATCACCTACCAAATAAGAATATTCTAATGAGAATTTCATCACTTAACTAATTCAAACTATGCATCTAAACTAAACAAAATCGTGATTCTCGCTATTGGCGGAAGTTCCAACTTAAAACGACCATAACTTGGTCATTTTAACTTGGAACTTCGAAAATTTTATATCGATTTCTATCTACTTCGAAAGATCTATCTATTTCTATTATTAATTATAAGTTTTGAAAACATTTAGTTCATGAAATAGAGGGATCAAATCTGTTCTGTAACCTTTCCATTTCCAAAAAATTGTTTTGCACTTAATCAAAATGTTTCTAGTTGATGAGTCATGTGTAGATAAAGTATGAATGAATTTCTAATATGAATCAAATGTAATGAGTTCAATATATACATGACCTTGATGATTTTTTATAATGAAAATTTAAGAACTCCTAATTCTTACAAGACTCCAACAATAGTTACTTCCTAAAAATCCACTTTTTCTAATTTTGCATCTCCTTAGTGTTTTGGGATTTTATTCTTAGAATTTACTTGTTGTAAAAAAATAAAAAATGAGTCTTCATCATCTATACTATCCAAGGCCTTCATTTCTACATAAAAATTCACATTTTTCACCTTGCAAGTATGTTTTTAAATAAGCTTTTCACAAAAATCCGAATTTTGGAAAAATTCACCTCTTGTATGTTTCCTTTGAGAAAACTTGTTTAATGCATCAAAATTTAAAGCTTTACTATATCTATTACCTAAGGACTTCATTTAACACATAAAACATGAAATTTGAGCTTGAATACTAGGTGTTTACATAGGCATCATTCAAAGTTACGAATTTAACAAGTTGAACACTAACTCAAAATTTTCCATCTAAATTCCACTACTTATTTTGCACATTACTTATATCCAAACTCATTTCAATTTATAAAAATCACTACTGAATAATACCTATTACTTATACCCTTCATTTTTCATGTAAACTATGAGTTTCAAAGTGGTTTTCAAGGGTTTTCAAAATAGGTCTAACAAATCATACGAATTTTCCTTTGAACCTTTCTAACAAAAATCTTTTCTTTTCAAGTTCCTTGTCTTATTTTCATAAAGATCTACCAACTATCACATTTACACATACAAGACTAAGCCTTCATGATCATTAATGCATGAAAATACAAGATACTCATATGAACATGAATGCCAAGAGAAATATGAGTGTCTAAATGCTAGATCTACTACTTATAGTGCATGAAAATGGTTTAAGGAAATGAACATCTACTTTTCATGCAAGATCTCTACTTTCATATGCATGAACATAATGAAACTTCAACAAAAACCCATTGAACACAAGATCTACTTCTTGTGATGGTTTGATATTCATGTATTAGTGTTTTCTTATTCCTAGTATTTGCTCATTGGGATTTAAGGTGAAAACACACAAGAATAGTCTTGCCATTACAAGATTAGGTAGTAGTAAAGCTAGAAATCATCACCTAAAGTTAGATTTTGTGAAGAAATGAAGAAGATTGAAGCTTGTGTGTGTGTGTGTGTAGAGAAAGAAAGCTCACGGCAAGAGAGAAAAATGGGAGGGTTTTAAGAGCTCTTGGAACAAATGAAATAAAGTGAAGGAGAGAGAAAATAAAAGAGTATTTATATTAAGTAATCTAGGGTTTATTTTAAGTAATAAAAGAAGATAAAATGAATCAAATTGGGAGGCAAATAGGGGGTCATGCGTCGGCCATTAGGGGGGAAAGAGAGAGGAGAAGTTGAATTTGTTTGAAATTGGAATTCATGTAATAAAAGTGCTAAATTTGATATTTTATTTAAGAGACAAAATTTTCATGAAAAAAAAAAATGTAATGAGTAGTTGTAAGGATGTAATACTAGGGCATGGGTAGTGTGTAGTGTAGGTTGTACTTGTGAATAGTGGTAAATAGTAGACAAGACAACTACTTTACTGGTAGTAAAGAAAATACGAGAAAAAGGCTATAACTGTAATTTTTATAGCCCGAAAAATTATAAAAATTATATTTTTGAAATCCTTATAAAATTTCGGTTCTAATGAATATTTCAGAATGTTTTTCTGAGTTTCTAGTCCCGAGGCCCGTTTTTCCGTAATGGAGCTCGGGAAGGCCCGGAGTAGAAAAATTTCCAAAATTAAAATGTTCTAAGGTTTGAAATATACTTTAAAACAATAATTCATATTAATTTATTTTATAAAACTTCTTTTGTTATGAAACCGAAGAAAAGCCAGATCTAGGGTATCTAAGCTTCTCTCGCTAAGCTTGAACTAAACTGATTTAGGGTTTCGTTATCCGGTTTCCGAAGTTTATTCGATTACTAGGAAAATCGGGGTATACATTATAAGAATAATAATAATAAAATTGTGTAATGAATAATAGCAAAAGTTCGAAAAGACTAGCTAATCATAAGTAGTAATGAAGTACAAATAAATCGCAAAAAGTCAGGTAATTCTAGTTATCGAAAAATTATAATACTGATATTTTAGAGATCCTTATAAAAATATGAGTCTAACGGTATTAACAACATATATTTAATATTTCAAATCCCGGGATACGCTCTTCAATGCCTGTACTCGACCGGGTTCGAAATGGATCGAAAATTCGTTACTCTCATCTTTTAGAGCATTCTAGAATTAATATGAACCAACCATACCTTTTCTCTTATTCCGACTCCCTGGTTTAGGAATACGGAATTGTCAGATCTAGGCTATGGGGTTTCTTGGGAGTTTTGTGGACTTAGGTTTTCCGGTTGACTTTCCGGTTGACTTTCCGGTTGATACCTTTGCCAGCTTGGAAGCTGATATTTTATGTTTATGCAATTTTATTTGATTTGAGAATATTTATTTTAAGTTTTATCTTCGTAGGTATTTAATATCTCTTAACATTCTCAAAATTCTAAAATTTGGTTTTATACCTAAAGGTCTATCGTTACACGCTGTTTAATAATTTGTTTTCAGGTATTATACTACCCGCTTCGCAAGTCAAGGTTAAGCATAGAATTTGTCGTGCGTGGCGGTTTTGGATTCGAAAACTATTAAGTTCTTAGGTTACTTCTAAGAATTTTCTCTTTATCCAAGATTAAGAAAATTTTTGGATTTGTTCAAGACTTCGAGCTAGTTGAAGTTCGGTTTAAATTGGAAGTCATTTTCAGGTATTATTTTAACGGTGTTCATTTTGGAATTATCTACTGAAATTTTCTGGGGCTTACATTATTACATTAATTACAAAACAAATAAAATCAAACTCTCTCCCTCTCTTCTTCACTCTTGAACCGGTGCCTCCCTCCCCTATTTGACTCCAATTTTTTTTATTTTATCTTCTTTTTATAATACAAACAAACCTTAATTTCACTTAATATAAATAGTCTTTTATTTTCTCTCTCTTTCATTTCATTTGTTCCAAAAGCTCACAAAACTCTCTCTTCTTCCTCCCTCTTGCCATGACTTCCCACCCCATCACACACACCCACACAAGCTTCATTTCTTCTCCATTTCTCATCTATTTCAAGCTTTAGGTGATGATTCTTAAGCTTCCATACCATTTAATCTTGTAATGGCAAGATTATTCATGAGTGTTTTCACTCTAAGTCCCCATGAGCACTTACTAGGGACAAGAAAATGCTATTACATGAATATCAAGCCATCACAAGAGTAGATCTTATGTTTGATTAAGTTTTTGTTGAAATATTTTCATGATTATGCATGAAAAAGTAGGGTAAAGTAGAGATCTAGCATAAAAACCCATGTTCATGCTCTTAAACTCCATTTCATACATTATAAGTAGTAGATCTAGCTTTTAGATGCTTATACCATGCTTGACATTTATGATCTTATGGATGATTTATGTTTTCATGCATTGATGCTCATAAAGGCTTTGTTTGTGTATATAGATGTTGTAGTTGGTAGATCCTTAGGCAAATAAAACAAGGAACTTACAAAGGAAAAGTTTTTATTTGAAATGATCAAAGACAAATTCGTATGGTTTCAAAGACCTATTTTGAAAACCCTTTTATCAACTTTAAAACTCATGTGTTTATGTGAAAAATGAAGGATATAGGTAATAAGTATCCTTAAGTAGTGATTTTTATAAGTTAAAATGAGTTTTGATGAGAATAATGTATAAAACAAGAAGTGGAATCTAGATGGAAAATTTTGAGTTAGTAGTCAACATATGAAATTCGTAATTGTGAATGTAGGCCATAAGAACACCTATCATCTAAGCTCAAAAAATAAGTTTTATGTATTAAATGGAGTCCTTAAGTAATAGGTATCTTAAAGTCTTAAGTTTTAATGCATTAAATAAGTTTTTCCCAAAAGAATCATTCAAAAATTTAAGTTCAAGAAACTCGGATTTTTGGATAAATCCTATTTGAAAACATATTTGCAAAGTATAAAATGCAAGTTTTTATGTAGAAATGAAGGCTTGGGTAATAGGTATAATGAAAACTTAATTTGAACAAGGATAACGTGATTTTCTTAAGAAAATAAATCAAAAACAAAAGGGATGGTCAAAGTTGGGAAACTAGATTTCTTGAAAGTATATAGTCATGGAGTTTTACAAATAAAAAGTTTCTTAAATTTCCGTTTAGTAAATAATGTCAATAACACGCATGCATCAAGTTCATATCATGTCATTCATGATAGGAAATCATCAATATTGCATGTGTAGTTAAACTATATGCGAGAAACATCACAAACATTCACAAAACTATTTTCCGGAATTGGAATCTTCGACCGATAAGAACTTATCAGCTTATTTCATGACCTAAACATTTTCAAAACTTGGAATAGATAGGAATCGGTATATTTTATGCTCAATTCCGAGTTAAAATGAGTTAGATATGGTCATTTAAAGTTAGGACTTTAGCTTATGCGGGAATTGATGAACTTAGTATTTAGAATTGTTAAGTTATTAGAACTTTATAAGAAATACTCATTTCAGGTATTCCTTGTACTTAGGTGAATTGGAGGACGGATTTCCACTCCCTGAGGACTACTACGATTAGTGGATTTCTCTCCGTGGCCAAGTGAGTTCATTTTTTAAATAGTTGTGCCCATGTATGTGCTTGTAATCGTAGTGGTATTAGAATTAGGAAAAGATAAAACTATGATGAGTTGTGACTTAATCTTGGTTGAATGAATAATAAGTATATCAAGACAAGACTTGTTGTAAATATCATTGCGTGAGCTAGTATAGACTTCGATTGTTTGAAATTTTCGATGATCGCATTTAATCTACATAATTAACATGCCATGATTATATGAATAAATTGTACATGCATATCACGTAGTGAGTCACATTGCATTAGCTAATATACCTTTGGTGGGACAAAAGTATATTAGCGGAAGGCGAGGGGACCTATGTTAACATTAAGGATGTGAGATCGTTTAAGTTAACAGATGTGGAGTAGGCACATAAAACTACAACAATGAAACAACAAAGGTTGAATAACTAAGAGAAAGAGATCGGGATGATGGTTGCATGACTTATGGACCACCCCACTCAAAATTGGAATTTATCTTTGCATGTCTTATGGACCATCCTAACCCCGAATGCAGGGCGTAAATCCATTCGCATATGGCTCCTAGAAAGTCATATGCTTGTATGATCATTTGCTTGTGCATTTCATATGGCTGCTAATAACTTGTCTGTTACATACTGTTGTTGAGTATTAAATATTTGACAATAAATCTCACTAAGCCTGTAGCTTACACCCCAATAGTTTTATTATGGTGTTCCTATTTTTGTTGTTCCAAGAGAACACTTTTCATAGGATTACCTTTTGGATGAAGGAGCTTTTGAAGAAGTCGGGACCTAGCTAGAGGCGTGGACTTCTAGAAAAATCTCTTTAACATAAACTCTAATGTTTGTAATATGGTTTTAGACTGGATAGACTTTTATTATTATTTGGAAGGGGTATGCCTCCTTGACTTTTGTAAAGATTTAACTTATTTATCTCGTAGTAATTTCTATTCTTAATGCTAGTGTATGCTTTCTTTAGACTATTCGATTCAAAGTGTGATCCTAAAAGTTGTGCAAGTACACCTTACACTCGATATGTAAACTTATGGGATGACTAAGGTTGTCATACTTAAGTTTAAATATCAAGCGTGGTGGACTGTCGCATTTTAGGTACCCTTTAGGGCGTGACAGTATACTTGCCCAATTTTGGTTGAAATAGAAGATTTAAACAATATATATATATATATATATATTGATTAATCAACCAAATAATCAATACCTAATTAAACTTTTTGTGGCCTTAAACACTACCCCATTGAACGTTACATGACACATGTTCAATTACTTCAAAAAATAATAAAAGAGTAGGTTGTAAAAGGGGACACAAAAAGTTTAATTGGGTATGAAATTAGTCTTTTTAGAAGTTTAAGTGCCTAAAATATTCATGAAAAGTTTAATTAGATATAAAATTAGACATTTTAAAAGCTTAGGTACCTAATGGTCCACTATATCAAAGTTTAGGTACCAGAAGGGGTTTTTCCCCTTAATTAAATATATCTCATGTATTAATGGAGACCTTAAAAGAAGGATTTTCTGAGTTTCAATTAAATATTTCTTTGTTGACACGTATCAATGGAAACCTTAATTGACCTACTTCTCCAAATATTAGGACTTCTTTTTGAACCATTCAAAAGCATTAAGACCTCAATTTATCAATTTCTCTTAACGTTGGACCTCTTTTGAATCCCTCAAAATATTGAGACCTCAAATGAACTTACCTCCAAACATTGAGACATTCCAATATAATTTATCCTATACAAATATAGCATTGTCCAAATCCGTCCCCATGATGTATAGTATATTTATTATGGATACAATATTTATGTGCTATAATATATGTTTTTCGAAACTTGTAAGATTAAGTAAATCATTTAATTATTAAAATAAATATATCAATTAGTATATTAAATATTTTATTTGTGTAATCACGAATAGTTATTAATCTAAGTTGTTAAATAACCAACAAGATTAAACTTGTTTGAAGAAAACAAAAGACAGAAGTATAGAGGTTTCCAATGTTTCTATAATATTTTTTTTATGGAACAAGGCTTTTGCTCTTACAATTTTGATTAATTATTAATAAAATACACTTTGGTAGTGACTATAAGTTCATTAAATTCATCTCCATCTCCATTTCATTTTAATCAACCTAACGATATCAATATTACTAATTTTAGATACTCATATACCAAAATAAATCATTTTACTGCATTATGGAAAATGTCATGTTTTGATGACTTAATACTACATTTTAATACAATTGAAATGGTGTATTATAAGTAATATTTTAATAATTCCATTTATAAAACCTTGTGAAAAAAGTTATACTAGAGTGGATAAAATATTATAAAATATGTAGAGTGTCATTTCGGTGATTGGGCTTTTGGTGTAATTTAATGCCACACAATTTCTTTCTTAGTAGCGAGTAGCAAGAAGAGAAGCTACAAGCATGAGGTCTTCGGTCGATCTTCTAGGTTAGTAACAGGGCTTAAAATACTGAGTTGAATAAGGGATGTCATAGGGAGATATGGATTAGTAGGCTCGAAAAAGGGATCGTTAGATCGATTAAAAGACTGAGTCAAAGAAGGCTAGCATCAGCTTTCAATATTTATAAACAAGAGGATACTCTTCTCATTTCAAGTAAGAATTCTGCACCTTGTTAAGATCGAGAGCAACATGGAAACTTTACCAAAATAACTCCAAAAAGAATCAAAGAAACTAATTCACCAAGACTGAGTCAAGAACGATTGAATCTATCTAATTTGATCTTCTTTCATACTCACGCACTTGAGAAATCGGGTTTGCCTGTTCCTCCTCCCACACCTCTCTCTACGACATCCTACACAAGTTATTAGTTTAGGACTTCTCTTCGATCGACTACTACACCTATCGTGCTTGATCAGCCAGCTATAGTAACCCTAGCATACAAAATATATATAACAAAAGATTGATATAATAAATAACTTTTACTATAATATTTGTAAGTAGCATTTAATTACTAACCTACATATTGAAATTTCATGAATCAATATTCTATCCATTTCTTATTAATAAAAAAATGCAAGGAATATAATAGTTATCATTATATATGTATAAACTTTTATAACAAATATGTATATGATAGTATTTAATGTATACAAATAAGTATATATGTGTTTATTTTCTTAACCATTATATTTTAGTAACAAATTACAAAAAACATAATAAAAATTATGGAAACATGATGGTAATTATTATTTTTTATTTACCAAATAATAGTATTTATAACTAAAATGAAATCAAATATAAAAATCACAAATGACAAGAAACTTGATTTTTGCTAGACAAATGCACTTATCATTTGGTGTAACATAGCCAATTAGACCAATGTCACCCAAAGGATCACAATCACCTCTACTCCCCTAAATCTAATTATCTAACCAATAAAGAAGAAGTTGAATTGTTGGATTAGATAATCTAATTATATTTTATTAATTATTAATGGGCTTAGTAAATTCTCGATATTACATTCATAAATACCTAGAATTGTTCCCTCTATAATTAATTATGCAACCATATAGGGAAAAAAAAGGTTGATTCCATTTTTTAAAGATAGCCTAGCCCCACAACTTCTGCTCATCCATCAATGAACTTTTTAATTAATCTATTGAAATTGCATTATCATAATTCATTAATCAACCAATTAATTAATTGATTTGCTCTTTGAATTCCCCTACCAAGTTTACACTAATATGATAAATTTAGTTGTCTTGTACTCAGATTGCGTGCAACTCCATTCAATTATTCTAGTATAATAATGCACATGGAACTTTTATATGCATATTATCAAATAAATTAGATTAATACTCTAGAATTATAAATTCATTTTCAATAAATTCACATAATTGAATCACAAGAACATGAAAACTTCAATGACTCTAATATAGGTTACATAATAATTCTAGGGTTATACAAGTCTAGATATAAAAAATTTCTACTCCATAAAATAAACATAAAAAAGGGAGAAAATCATCTAATTTAGGATCATCAAGTCTTGATCTTGAATTTTTCTTTGTTGTCTTCACCTCTAATAATCTCAGTTTATGGCAAAAAAACTCTCTAAAAATCCAAAATATTAAGCTCCTTAAAGACTCTCTTTTTAATGGTTTTACAAGGTTATTTATAACTAAGGTAAATTATAGGTAAAATGGAGCATGGTTTCTAGCATGATCATGCTTGTAGCCATGCAGCTCTTTAGTAAGTCTAGCTTCAATGTAATTGAAAAAGGACTTGTACCACTTGCAAAGGTATATATATGAGTTCCTCTCAAGCTATACTCTTCATAAAACAGATAACTCCACTTCAGTTCATGGCACTGTCCCATGTTAAGTGTTTCCCCAAGGCATTTATAGATCAAGTCTCCAACTGATGCTCATTAACTCCAAAATTTTCTAAACACTTGACCCTTTTCTCAACTTGATCAAATTTAACTCTAAAATATCCTAAAATCAAATTATATATCATTTATATGCAAAATTTATACAAATTACCCATGAAATTTCTAAGAGTAATATAAAATTCGAATTATAAAATAACTATAAATGTAGTAGTTCATCAAACTTGATGCTACAAACTAATTGAGCGAACACCATCCAAATAAGTAAGATCTGCTTGACCCTATTTTAGAGTACTAATTTAGAATACTTAGAGTTTAGAGTGTGTTTGTGTTTATTGTTGTAAGTAGATTAGATCTGCGCATGTTATGCTTGTGGTCATGTTGGTTTGGTAGTCAAGCTACATGCTTTGCCATGCTATTGTGCTTTGCTAATTTCCTTTGAATGCCTCAAAAATGTTTGATTGCTTCTAAAATGAACTAAACTAAAACTTTAAAATGCCATACATGAAACCCTTAAGGGAACATATAGGATTCTATTGACTAAACACTAACCTTAGAGAGAAAGCAAGACATGCAACTATCTCCTACCCTTATGGTCAAACTAAGTGACAAGTGAAGAGGTTGCGATAAGGTTGGGAACATAAGCAAAGAGGTCTTTTGAGGAGTCATGGCTTCATTACATGTACCCAGGTTTAGTTAATAGCCATTTTGTAACGTGATATAAACTTTTTAACCCAAGCTAAAGTGGGTTTATTTTCTCTGGCCCTACAACTGACCGAACAACATTGTGTAAATAGGATTTTTATTGTTCATGCATTGCATCAATTCTGCTTGATAGCCTTTCTTGTCTTATTGGATAAATTTCAAACTTTATCTATAGCGGCTCCTTAATAGGTCTTGGTAGGAATTGTTAGAAGCTGTCATGCCACATGTTTACCCATTACATGATAGTTGTCTTATGTGTCAAAGATCATAAGACTCTATTTAATATTTAATTTCCATACATACCTGTTAAATAATATGAAATTAACTATGGAATCCAAAACTTCTGTAGATCAATAAGATCACAGAGAATCAGTTTCTCCTACCAAACAATAATAGGTAGTGATATGTCACAAAGATCAGATGGCGTCAACGTGAAGAATTAAAAGAAATAGATTACATATTGGAAAAAAGCCATAAAAGTCACCGACCTTTAACTTAATCATCGTTGGCCTTTCTTAGATTAGGATGTCTTTTCGAATTTTTTTTTTAATTTTTGAGTTGGTGTAAGGATTAATTACAATTATATTTTCAGTTATGTTATCAATTACGTAATTGTCACAATTAAGTTTTTTAGTTACGTTATTAGTTACGTAACTACCATAATTATGGTTTTTTTTTTTCAGTTACATAGCTGCCTTGTAATAACCTATATATAAAGGCTAGTTAATGGCAAAAATAAAAATGTTTTCTTAAGAATTGATTTTCCCTTTGGGTCTAGAAAGAACCATTTGAACTTATCGGTTTTTTACTACTGGCATTCATCATGACTTGTTAATCGGATTTTCACCTCCGATTGTGGCGTCATCCTTTATACCAAGGTTATTGGTCAGTATTTCCTAAAAGTTCGAGATCTCTGTATCAAGGTTCTTAGGATTACTCAACTAACAGGTTACGATTCTTTCATCAATTGATACCAAGGTTCGTGGAATTTCATATCTGATTATAAATATTTCATCAGGTCAAGGTTCGTTTTCAATTCTTAGAGTCTTGGAATTGACAAACCTATGCCAAGCATGCATCAATATGCCCAAAACACATTCTAATACCAAATATAATATACATAGGAAGACAATTACTAGGTCTTTTATTTATAAAGATGGTATCAATAATATAATACACCTATAGGGATAATCACTAGGGTGTTGTGATAACTAATTAATAAAGATGTCAATCTCAAGATGAAATTAAGGTTAAGTGTATATATAGATGAAACCTTTCTTACCATAAATATGACTCATTATGAAAAGAAGATCATAAAGACACTCGAGAATAATTGATATGACTCACAAAGATTTACTCGTGTTTGCACCTATCATAATCTTACGATTAATAAGAGTAAGGTTTGAAGAGTAACAACTCCCAAAGAGATAAATTTTATTCAAAAACCAATAATCAGCACAATCCCCAAACACGGGTTGTGTTCTCTCTCATGTGGTTCACAAAAGAACTACACGATTGATAACATAAGTTGTGTATTTCTATCATGTTCAGCATAGACTTGAGGTTCCTCCACATCTTCACTTCTAATTTCAGAACGACCTTTAACCTAACTTGTGTGGAAATTACAATCTTCTTTCATGCTCAAAATGAAGTGATTGCAACCAACACAAGTTCTATCTTCATAAACTATTCTAAATTGTGTTCAAGTAATCACACTTGTAGTATGTTTCCCATGCAGTAGCTTGCGTTAATATAAGCCACAATGGCAAAGGAGATCTTATTCACAATAGATGATTTGATTCTATATTTCCAACTTAGCTTTTCAAGTGTCTATAATAACTATCTCGAGATAACATGACTCTTGTTCGCACCAATCTTATCCCATCCCATCCTTTTAGAGTTAATCTATTAAGAGTGAGCAAAATTACGTCTCTTTGAGAAGGGAGTGCAATACTCTCATTACTGCCTGATGCACTAGCAAGTTCTCAAACATATGCTATATATAAAAAATGCTACATAATGCAATCATCGCATGTGGTCTTCCAGTAACTAACATGAAGTCTAACGTTTAACCCTCCTTTGACCTCAGCTTTCTAGTTCCATTAGTACCTTAAATGCAAACCATGTGTAGGATACCATAAATGCTCTCTTAACTCTTGGATACCTCAAATGCAACCTAGGATCAATAAAGGATACCATAAATGTAATCATGGACCAATACCTTACAAACTTATAGACTTATGGTAGAACCCTTAATGATGGGTAGAAATGGGTTCGATAATACGTGACTTCCCCAAAACTTTTAATTCGTGCTACCAAAATGGGAAACTCCATAACACATATCACAAAATTCAAACGAAATTTTGGTGACTAAAAGAATTTTCTTAGTACTTACATATACCTTAAATGAAATCTTGAGCAAGATTCCCTTTTTCCGCCATTCATATGACAATGATGGCCTTAAGTAATGCAATGTTGTGTAATCTATATCCAGTTTCATTTATAATCCAATAATTGTTAGTAGATTTAAGGTGGCTAAACAAATATAACTGAGGTTGTTCATACAAGGCATAAGGATGCACACTTTAACATCACAACCAAGTTTCACATCACAATTTTGATGAAGAAGAAAATTCAGGGCAACTCAATAACCTCAAATTTTCATTGTAAATTTATATTCACAAAATAATCATAAATATTAACAATGTTCCAATAAAACACCAAGCAACATAGGTGGTATACCATAAGACATGCTTCAAGTTTAGCTATATAGGTAGCAAAAAAAAAAAAAAAGAAAAAAGAAAAAACATTTCTTTGTTTGTACCTCATATAAGTTTCTTATATGTTATTCACCAATATATTAAATTTTTTATTTGAAAACTTGTTTCAGAGGAAATAGGTTAGAGATATCTAGTATAGTTCTTTGAATCATTATAAGCTCACTAACATGGGTCGTATAGCCCAACTCTTATGTTAGGAAGGTTTAGCACATGGAGAGCAAATCATCAGATCTATTTAGATGTTTAAAATTGTGTAAAACAGTGTTTGTCAATCTAAATATTTTATATTTAACAAAAGTTGATAAAAAGTTGGTGATGGGTTTGAGTGCTTGGAAGTTAGATAAACTAATTGACTTGCTATTATAAGCTTGAGGATTATAGTAACTTTATATCAATTTTAGATGTTGATCTAGCTAGGAATTCGTAAAACTTAAACATGAAAGTTATAGAACTCTTTCTTGTCTTTTTTTTGTAGCATCTTAAATGACCTCAATTGCAGTTTAGATTGAAGAGATATGCTCAAAATACAAAACCATGTCAAACTATCAAATATGTAGACTGATGAGTTGGCTTGCAATCATAACTATTTTAGTAATGGCTTGCCTTTTTTTTTTTTTTTAGCCGCTTGTTGGTAGTTTTCATCTACCTTTGACTTTTAGCAATTCTGTGTTCAGCAACTTAATTATTACATTCATATATATATATATATATATATATATATATATAACTAAGCTCCATTACTAAGCTCCAGACATCATATAAACACATCATGTACAGTATTATACACGTGACACTACTCGAATATCATTGTAACATGCCAACTAAGAAATCCTAGTTAATAAATTATTGAATTTCTCACTCATCATGATTTTATTTGAACTCAATCAAAGTAATCCTATGATTAGCCTAGATAATTGAAGTTTTCACCTAAAACACATGAGAAAATGTTCATCTAAGGTTAAGGATAATAATTAAGTAAGTATATATTAAAAATTTATGTAAAAATCTTAAGAACAAATTGATATGCTCACCAGTAAACTTAGCATACAAGCTCATTAGAGACTAAACACTGATGAAACTATATTAAGCTTACTCTTGTTTTAAAAATTGTAATTTCAGACTCATAATGCAACCTACGGTTCTTGAAATGGAAGGAGATTGTGAGAGATAGAAATTTTTTAAGTTTGAAGTTTACGACGGTTATTGTAGAAAGTTTCTGTTGGAGGTAAGCATTTTGAATGTTTTCATGAGATAAAGAAAATGAGTTGGTCTAGATATGGAAGGCTTTATATCTCACTAGTTGAATTGACATATTTAAGCGATGAAGCATATAAAATAAATTTCATGGTATGAATCAAATTAATAAGCGGTGTGGTATCCTACAAAAACAATGTATCTTATAATATTTTTAGACGAAAACCTACATGTCTGTTAAATTAAATGCCCTTGTCACAATCGTATACTTGGAATCGCTAATTGAGGCTTCCTAATTTTTTATATTATTATACGCTACAATTCATTATGATCATATGGCTTATGGGTACAAAATTAAGGTTTTGAGTAGTACAAGGGTTTAACACTATTCGAACTATTTGTTAACTATTTAATCATATATTCTAGTCATTGAAAAATGCAAAGCTTTACTTCGTCCCCCTCACCGATCTATGGTTACTTACCCCTTTAAAGATTTCTTGCAGGTTTTGACTGATCTTTCAGGTGTTGCCATTTGCATGGATACCCAGGTGTGTAGATAGTGGAAGTCATAAGGATTACTTTCTATTTTCATTTTTCATTTTGTTTATCTATGTTAATTGAGTCTTTTAAGCAACCCAAACAAACTACGGAATTATAAATGAGTTGTATGTAAATATTTTCCACTCATATTATCTGTAGACCCCCTGTGTCATTATGAAACTTAATAAATTATAGTTTATATATATATATATATAATATACCTCTCTCTCTCTCTCTACATATATATATATATATATATTGTTACTAACAATGCTTTAGATTAGGTGCCTTATATATGCTAGGCTATAATAGAAGCTATGCAATTAGCTTCTGCTATAAGTTAGTGTGCACGATGGATTGTTACGTTTAGATATACTTAGGGCATGACATGGCTTAATACCTATCAGTAGGGTGCTTAAAGTGTCAGTACATCTATAAATTTAGAGTGTATTGATGATATAATTGAAATGATGTATTGTCCTCAAGTCATGATTTCTTATTTTTACTTTAATATATTTTTGTAAGAAAAACGAACTTTTTAATATGGGGATATCTTATAACACCTAAAATTGTATTCTTAACTCAAAAGTGCAAATTTATACCCTCAAAACGATCTAAAAGTATCAATATACTAAAAATTGCATATAAAGTTAAATCAACAGTGCTTAGATGTTGATTTTTGAAAAATGGATCAATTTTTGTTTGCAGGATATTAAGTTAAACTTGTTTTGTAATATTAAGCTAGGTGTCCAGACACTAGCCTAGATGGCATCTAAATGCCTATTGTACTTTAAGGATGGTGCAAGATGCTTTTAGAGAAGGTTAGA
Organism: Combretum micranthum; assembly: GCA_024138025.1. Classification (NCBI taxonomy): domain Eukaryota; kingdom Viridiplantae; phylum Streptophyta; class Magnoliopsida; order Myrtales; family Combretaceae; genus Combretum; species Combretum micranthum. The sequence goes on along the minus strand of JAMXBD010000270.1, from coordinate 467,844 downwards.
TGTAACCCCCAAGCTTTTACATGTGTTAAATTAGAGCATAGAATTCAAAATTAAGTTTGAATATAAAAGTTGAGTGAGTGGTATGATTAGTAGATTTGATTATAATAAAAAACTCATGATGAATTAAATGAAATAAGATGATACAACAATTTTTATCGATCTGTTTATGGTTGTTTGTCACTTAATTAATGTTTTCAAATTCTTCAAAAATTTGCATTTCAAAAAATTAACTCTTAATTTACCAAGAATATCAATATAGATTCTTATAAGAAATTTTCTAGTTAAATAGAATTTATAAACCAAATTTATCAAACTTTGTATTTAATTTGAGTAATTGTTGATTTTAATGCATTAGATATGTAGAAGCAAATTGTGCAATATACTCATTTTAATATATAAACCAAGTTTAGTTATCTACAAAACTAAGTTTTAACCCCGCCATACTTAGCATACAACACCACACACACACAACAAATTTTAAATGCCTCAAAAGTCAGTAACTTTGCTTTATCTTATATAAACTAAATTATCAAATTTTTTAAAGCAATTCTCATCCTTCTTTCTTCTTGAAACTGACGTACTTTCATACACACACACACACACCACACACACACTCCACATTCCTTCTTTAATTTTCCTTCTTAAGTTATCAAGAAACTTAAGCTAAACTTCTACCATCAAGCTAAGGCACAAGTAAGTAAGCTAATACTTGCTTTTACTTTGTTATTTTGTGTTTGAGTATGTGTAAGTTAGAAGTCCTTATCAGTTGATCGTATAAATAAGGTTGTTATGAGTATTGTTGTTAGATATGTAAAGTGGAATTATAAAGTTGTGGCCTAAAGTCTCAAATCATGGATGTTATGAACTATAGTTGGTTGGTTGAGTTGACCAAAAGAGCGACTAAGTGTTGGAAGATGTGAAGGAGTGAGAAGTGAATATGAGTCTTGTATGTTGATGTTAAAGTATATTTGATGGTAATAAGACCTTTGAAGTTGATTAAAATGTGTAAAAATGTAAAGTTTAGAAGTGTTGTTCATTGGCTTTTCCATTACGGCCGTAGTGGAGGGCGTAGTGTGTTATGTATCCATGTCTAGGTGGAAAGGCCCACCTATACGAGGCGTGGTAGCCCCATATCTACGCTTGGGTTGGTATATCTCTCCATACGGGGTTGGCAAAGGGCGTGGTCGCCTCTACGCACTAGCCTTGTTGATACGCCTATCCATATGGGGCATGGTGTGGGGCGTGGTGGCCTCTGTGACTTGCCCTGCTCCATACGCCCCTTGATACAAGGCATGATCAGGGTATATGGCCTCTAGTTTATGTTTTTATCTCCTATAGCTTTAAGACATTGTTTAATCCTTCTTTTCCTTATTAGTTAGTAATATAACTTTTTCTATCTTATAGAAACCCTAGATCAAGACCCGGACTTTTCATTTGATTACTACGACGACTGAAGAAAATGCACGGGTAAATAGTTGAATCTTTTTAATTACATGTGATTGTAGTATAGTTGTACATAATCTTAATAAAATCAAAATTGATTCAATGTATGGGGCTTAGGAAATAATGCATGTTGTATGATTGTTGAGTGAATAATCTTATAATATTCAAAGTGATGACCAATTGGTTGATATTAATTGATGATTGAACATTGTTGATTGTTTGAGAATTTGATGGTCACCTAATAAATTGAGTCAAACCTTATTTCATCCATAAATAAATTAATCATGCATTGTACTACATGGCATAATTGCATTCATTGGTATTCATGTCACGTATTATCATTTCAATTCTGTGGTAATACTTGTATATATCTAGTGAATTTGGTAAAGATTACCATAGGGTTGCCAATTCTACATGAACTAAGCAGGCTTAAGGGACGCCACTTAATGAGGAGTAGTACGAAACGATGATTCTTAGTGGAAATTCTAAGAACCAAGTGAAGTGGAGTAAATATTATATATATATATATATGTGTGTGTGTGGTGTGTGTGTGTGTGTGTGTAAATAAAATTGATAATCAAGTTGAAATGAACACTCCTTTTTAGTTTTTTGGATTTCCTAGGCGTGAAATACAGTGCTAGTCCTTCAACCACTAAGAGAGGGCATAAATCTCCATGAGTTTGGGGTCCGGTTATTTAAACTATGTTTGTACATATGCTTGATTGTTGCATTTTATATGAGTGTTAACTAAACATTGTATAATTTGTTTATATGATGTTAAGGTTCTATTATTCACTGAGCTATTTACGCTTACACTCATTTAGACTATTGTTTTACAAGAATTTAAGCAATAAGACCGAGACTGAGACTAAGTATGGAGTAATATAAATTAAGGTCTTATGTATTTATGTTTGGAAGGAAGACCTTGTTTTTGTAATAGAGACTTAGAGATAATGTGTGTAGTAGTATAAGTTTTAGGAGAGTTATATTTTGTTTTCTTTGTTAGTTATGCTTAAGGGCAAGCCTATGAAGGCAATGTTGTAATCATTTATGTTAAGTTTTTAGACTTTGTGATGTTATTTTTATTTATAACTTATATGTATGCAATGTCTTTCTTATTTTAACAACCTTTGATCTTGTTATATCTGTCAATGCTACAAGACATTTTAGTTGTGCGGTACTCATGTAACTTCTTGGAGGTCTCAATTAGTTACATAATGTATCTTTACGATTAAGGTACTCTGTAGGGGTGTGACAGAAGTTGGTATCAAAGCATGGTTGTAAAAGTAACAAATAAATTGAATATATATATATATATATAAGACTCTTATAACAATGCTAGAAATTAAAATGTTGTTTATCCTTTATCATGATGAATTGCACGTTATGTGTTATGTGTTAAGTGATAGTATTGATTGAATGTTGCAATATATAATAATAGTTTAATGTTTTTAATGGTAAAGTTGATTGTCTGGAAATTGAATCTAGCAGACACGGAAGTAGAGCAATGAATACTCAACCTTTGGCACTAGAAGCTTACGCACACTAGAAGCTTACCCTCAAGCTTCTGGGCCTGTCGAGCAAAAACAACCTGAGCCACATAATGTATCTCTACCACCTCCTAATAAATTAGAAGATCTCTTGCAATCCATACAATAATAGAATGCTTTGATTCTTTAGGCTTTACAAGGAGGACAATCGGAGTAGTACCTCAAGCTGCTCTAACTGAGGCGCATGTTGCACCTGCTATGGCACCTCATAGGTTTAAGACTCATACTTCATCATTTCCACCCACCTCCTGCTATACATAAGGGAGTGGATCAGTCTATTGAATCTATTGATGAAAGACGAGCACTACCTCTAGCTCGACATGAAAAGCCAATTCCTCCCCTTCATGTACATTAACCACAAAGGAATCTTCTCCCTAAGTTTATTAAATGCAATACGTATTTTGAGGGTTCATTAGGAAAATCTAAAGAAATTGAGGATTGGTTATCTCAGGTGGAAAGGTCATTCAATGTATTCAAATACCTAAGGCTCTTAAAGTATCATATGGGACTTATTTATTGAGATTAAGAGCTAGACTGTGGTGGGATTATAAGAAAATATCTCTACCTCGACCTAGTGAATGGGAAGTTTATAGAAGAGAATTCTTAAAAGAATATTTTCCCAGTAGTCTGAGAGCTAAGTATAGCATAGATTTAATGAATTTGACTCAAGGAGACTGGAGCAATGATGAATATGAAAATGAGTTTAATTGATTGCTTCAATTTGCTCCTTTGGCCTATAGAGACAATGATGAATTAAAAAGACAAGTATTTATGGCCAGTTTGGAGCCGCATTATCAAAGGAGATTAAAGGCGTTTGAGATTGAGGATTTTTCTCTGATGGTGGAGAAAGCTCGAGTCATTGAACGAGTGAAAAAGTATAAGTCTAAAGATACAAAAAGAGAGGCTAAATTTTTGGAAAAAGATCTTATGAACATGTTGGTATGAGTTCTTCTTCTAAAAAGGAAAAATTTTCTAAATCTTTTGGAACATTGAAGGGAGGCATGTTGAGAAAAAGTAATGTTATTTGTTGGAAGTGCATTGGATCCCATTATCCAAGAGATTATCCCCAACTTCGAGCTCAATATTATTTTTGTAGAGAGACTAGGCATGTTGTTAGCACTTGTCCAAAAAAAAAAACCTGGAGCCTTATGCTTTATTTGTAAAAAAGTGGGACATGTATCGATTAATTGTCCTTATAGGAATCAAAAGGAGGGAATTGAGCAATCTAAAGAGCCTAGTGGGTCAAAGGAGAGGAAAAGTGGAAACAATCAAGGAAATAAACTTACCAAATTAGAAAGGATATTTGCCATGTAAGAGATTCCCATATTTGAGGAAGTAGAGGACAATTATGATGAGGACAAGATGAAAAATTCAAGTTTGATTGTAGGTATGTAATTAACCTTATTTTGTGAATTTTCTATATATGCACCTTAGTTACTAAATGTAGTAGACTATAAAACAAGTAGTAATTAAAAATTAAAAGTTAAATAGGAATAATTCAAGCGAAAGATATACCTACGTACATGCTATTTGATATTGGTGCTATGCATTCTTTAATCAACTCTAATATGTCTAAAAGGGTTGGTTATTATTCTAAAATAGTGGAGAAAGGACTAAGAATTTCAACTCCTATGGGTGGAATGGTTATCACTCATGAAATTATAAAGCAGTACCCGATAAGAGTCAAAGATCAGAAAGCAACCACTAACCTTATAGTAGTGGGCATGCAAAAATATGGTATTATTTTAGGAATGACATGGATGATAGTCGCAAAGGTCAAAGTGGATTATAGGATAAAACTGATATTATTTGTTAATGATGAGAAGAAAAGAGTGGAATTCATTGGAGAAGTGATTGGAAATGATCAAGACTAAATAAAAGCTATTGAAATTTTGGGAGAAGGGTGTTAGAGGAAAGCACACTGTACTCTATGAATGAAAGTCAAGAAGAGTCAAATGTTCAAAATTTGTGTGCAAATTTGCTGATATATTTCTAGAGGTTTTACTTGGGCTGCCCCCTTATAGAGAAATTGAGTTCATAATAGAATTGATGCTTGGAATTCAACCCATATCAAAGCCTCCTTATAGAACGGCAGTTGTGGGATTGAGAGAATTGAAGACATAGTTATAGGATTTATTAGACAAAGGATTTATTCACCCTAGTACATCACCTTAGGGAGCACTTGTGTTAATTGTTAAAAAGAAAGATGGAACTATGCGGTTATGCATAGATTATAAGGAGTTGAATAAGATGACTATTAAAAACAAGTATCCCCGGCTGAGAATTGATAATATGTTCAATCAATTAAAGGGAGCAAAAGTGTTCTCTTGCATTGATTTGAAAAGCAGGTATCATCAAATTAGAGTCAATGTAGAAGATATATCCAAAACGGCATTCCAGACTCGATATGGCCATTATGGGTTTTTAGTAAAGCCCTTTGGATTAACCAATGCTCCAGCAATTTTCATGGATTTAATGAATAGAATTTTTCGACATTTGTTGGATATATGTGTTGTGGTTTTTATTGATGACATATTAGTATATTCTGCTTCTGAAGTGTAACATGAAGAGCATTTGAGAATCGTGTTGCATGTATTAAGAGAAAACAAGTTGTATGTAAAGTTATTAAAATGTGAATTTTGGTTAGGGAAAATATCTTTTCTTGTACTTGTTATATCTAGAGAAGGAATTTCAGTAGACTCGGTAAAGATTAAAACTATTGTTGAATGGAAAAGACCAAAAACAATGACTAAAGTAAGGAGTTTTCTTGGATTGGTCGGATATTATAGAAAGTTTGTTTAAAACTTTTCTAAGATTGCTTTGCCCTTAACCCAATTAACAAGATAGAATACAAAGTTTGAGTGGAATGAAAAGAGCACGAAGTTTTCAAGAGTTAAAGAGGAGATTGATATCTGCTCCAATTTTCGTTTTAACAAATGATCAGGATATGTTTGCCATTTATGGCGATGCATCTAAAAATGGGTTGGGTTATGTGTTGATGCAACAAAGAAAAGTCATTCATATGCATCTAGAGAACAAAAGCCTCAACAATTGTTTTTGCTTTAAAGATTTGTAAGCATTATCTGTATGAACAAAAATGTGAAGTATACACTGACCATGAAAGCTTAAAATTTCTATTCACTTAGAAGGAACTAAACATGATGTTGAACTTTATGTTCACAAATGATTTTGATGAGAATAATTATTACACAATTAATTATTCAAATATCCTTAATTGTTTAAATACTTAAAATTTATATATATATGCTTTGTATTTGTTCTATTGTTGTTTAAGTTTTAACAGAACAAAAGGTTGAAAAAAATTCAAGACAAAGTTATCGAGCCCGGTAGAAGAAAGGTTGATGCACTGTTCATCAGATAAAGATAAAAGACTAAGTTTTGGGCAAAACTTGTAAAGTCAAGTATTGAAGTTTTGGGCAAAACTATGAAGTCAAGGCTGGAGTTTTGGGCAAAATTATAAAGTTAATGGCTGAAGTTTTGGGCAAAATTTATAAAGTCCAGGGCTGAAGTTTAGGCTTCGATCTCAGACCTCGACTTTAGAAAATTTGACCTCGACTTCAAAAAGTTTGTCCTTGGGCAAAATATATAAAGTTAACGGTTGAAGTTTAGGCATTGACCTCAAACCTCGACTTCATAAAGTTTTCCCTTCGATTTTTTTTAATAAAAAATAAAAAAAGAATTTAGCTCGACCTGTTATTAAACATGACAGTAAAATTTTTTTTGTAATAATTTAATAATATAATAATATAAGTAAAAGGGAAAAAGAAAAGAACTGTTGGAATGCATTTAATGCATGCATCAGATACATTTAATGCTCTTTCAATACTTTTCAACTTTTACATATTATTAAAACTTTATGTACATTAAACACAAGTATGGGTTGTCAGGAATTTTTTTTGTAACGGGCAAATTTCTTATCAAGAGTTATAAATAGAATTTTTTTTGAACACACAGTAAAAACGAAAACAATGTTATGTAAAGTTTTTTTTTACTTGTGTTGTTCTCGTTATCGTTAATTTGTAAATTTTTTTAAGAGAACAATTAGTGCTCTGTTTCAAAATTTGCTGATACACTCTAAACGAGAGTTTTTTTAGCATTGTTTAAGATTTACAAAAGTTGTTAATCTGCTCGTTTAAGGAGCTCAGTTTGTAAAAGGAATTTGTAAAATTCCTAAAGTATTTTCTATTGCAAATCTGGTCAAGTAGGAGCGTTTCTCTGTAAAGAAAATTTGTATATTTCCTTAAGAGCTTTTCAGTTTGTAAATCTGCTCATATAGGAGCTGTTTATAAAAAAGTCCTCAAAAGAGGCATTTGTAAAAGAAGTCCTCGTAGAGGCAAAGTTAAAAGTCCTTAGTGGAGGAAAAGAGAAGTCCTCGTGTGAGGCATTGAGAAAAGTCCTCGTAGAGGCAAAGGAAGTCCTTCGTAGAAGGCAAAGAGAAGTCCTCAGTAGGAGCCATTTGAAGTCTGGTCTTGAGTTACCAGTATCATCCTAATTGCGATTAGGCGGGAAGTCCTTTGTGGAAGGCAAATTGAAGTCCTCAATGGGAGGCATTTGAAGTCTGGTCTGGAGTTACCAGCATCATCCTAATTGCGATTAGGCGGGAAGTCCTTCGTGGAGGGTAAAGAGAAGTCTGGTCGTGTATTAGCAGCACAACACTTGATTTATCAAGTGGAAGTCCTTTGTGAAAGGTAATTGTAAAAGTCCTATTGAGATAGGCTTTGTTGTAATTCCTCGTCTAAGAGGTGTATTGATTTTGGAATAATCAATATAGTGGTAAAAGTCCTCTTTGAGGCATTTGCACCGTGGAGAGTAAGCAGTGGACCGAACTCCATGTTAAATCCTTATGTTGTTCTTTTTTTCTCCCTCTATGTTTCTTTATCTCTACTTATTTGTTAATTAGTTTTAATTAGTTTTTTTCCACTGCATTTGTTGTTTAAGTTAACTCTTATCTTATCCTAGTTAATTAATCTGGTTTGATAAAAAAAAAAATTTGTAATACTTAATTCATCTCCTCCCCCCCCCCCCCCCCCCCCCCCCCGCCCCCTCTCTCTTTCTCTCTCTCTCTCTCTCTCTCTCTTAAGTATTTCTTGTATATTATTATTTCTAACAATTGGTATCAGAGCCTGGTCTCTTGTGGTTGATTGCTTAAATGCAAAAGAGAAAAGATCATGGCTTCTAATACACTAGGATTCTTGGAGGGTCAAGCTATAAATAGGCCACCACTTCTTAGTGGGGGTAATTCTCCTTATTGGAAGTGTAGAATGAATATATTTTTGAAAGCTCAATATAGATTAATATGAAGAGTAGTTAAAAAAGGAACTTTTACAATTGAAAATAAAAATGAAGATCAATATTTAGAAGATGATTGGAGAAAACTAGATTATAATGAAGCTATCATGAATATTCTTCATTGTGGATAGAATGAAAGTGATTTCAATAGAGTTTGTACTTATAAATCTGCTAAAGAAATCTGGGATGAACTTAAAGTAACTTATGGAGGAACTTTAAGGATCAAAGACACTAAAATAAGCTTGTTGGTTGGTCAATTTGAAAGTTATAAGATGCTGCCTGGTGAAACAATTTATCAAATGAATGATAGATTCATTAATGTCATTAATTCTTTGAGTGATTTGGGCAAGAGCTTTACTAATGTTGAAATAAATTCAAAATTGCTCAGATCATTGCCAATGAATGGGAAGCAAAACGGACAGCAATAGAGAAAGTTAGGGATCTGAGCACACTGACAAAAGAAAAGCTTCTTGGTGCACTCAAGACTCATGAGCTCATCAAAAATCAAAGTGAAGAATCCCAAAAGAAAGCTATTGCTCTAAAGGCAACCAATGATGATTCTGATAAGGAGGAGATAAACGGGGATCTTATGTTGTTTACAAAAAATTTCAACAAATGAAGGCTGGCAGCTCCTCAAAGTTTAGAAAGAAAAGGAAGGATGTTGTGTGCTATAAGTGCCAATAACCAGGACACATCCAACCAAACTGCCCTCTCCTCAAGAAAGCACAAAAAAGATCTAAGAGGGAAGCACTTATTGTTATTTAGAGTGATGAAGAGTCATCAGATTCTGATGAAGAAGAGTTATGCTTCATGGCAATCTACGATGAGGTAAACAATCCTTCAACTTCCTGCTCTAATGATGAATTGCTTGACATGTATAAAAAAGTTTGCAAAAAGCTTAAAAAATCTGAAGAAGATAATAAACAACTTAAAAATCTAATGCAAAATGCTTTAGTTAGATTAAAAGAGTTTCAAGATGAAATTAATGAGCTTAAAACTGAAAATGAAGAAAAAGACGAAATAATAACAGCTCTAGGTTCTAAAAAAGATAGCTTGCATGAAAATTTTAGGAGCATGAATTTGAAAATTAATGAAAGTAGAAATAAAAATAGGAAACTAAAAATAGAAAATAAAATTCTGGTTGAATAGAATGATAAATTGAAAATTGAAAATGATCTTTTAGATTTAGAAATTAAAACTATAAAAGATGATAATAAACCTGCATCTACTAGCAACAACATCAATAACAATGAACTTCTAAAAGAGCCAGATAAGCTAAGAATAGAAAATATAAATCTGAAATCTAGCTTAGATGATTCGAAAGCTGTCATAGCTAAATTCATGCAAGGAGAAAAAAATTTAAATACTCTCTTTAGTGAGCAAAAATCTGATCCTAACAAATATGGAATTGGCTATGATAGGCATAGGAATTATAAGTCTCATAAGACTCGATTTGTAAAAGTCACTTATGGTACTTGTAATTATTGTAGCAAGTCTAGCCATATTGCACACAAGTATACAAAAAGGAAGGCTTTGCTCTCGGGTCATAAAAGCAAGTATGTTTAGGTGGCTAAGAAAGAAGTTTTATCTGTTTCTAACCCAAGAGGGCCCAAACAGAAAAGGATACCAAAGAAATAATAACTTGCTTTGCAGGGATCCTCAAGTGGCAGCAACAAATGGTACTTGGACAGCGGATGCTCTAAGGATATGACCGGAGTTGCTTCCAAATTTTCAAAGCTGGACTTGATGGATCAAGAGAGTGTTACCTTGGGTGATGATAGAAAATCAACTGTTTTGGGTAAATATAGCATTATCCTTAATAAAGATTTTGTTATTAATAATGTGTTGTTGGTAGATAATCTAAAACATAATCTGCTTAGTAGAAGTCAACTTTGTGATAATGGTTTTATAGTAACTAGGAACAAAGCTAGGTTAGTTACTAAAGGCTATACATAAGAAGAGGGGATAGATTTTGATGAGACTTTTGCCCCGGTTGCGAGACTAGAATCTATAAAAATGCTTTTGGCATATGCTGCTCACAAAGATTTTATCCTTTATCAAATGGATGTCAAAAGTGATTTTCTAAATGGTTTCATAAAAGAAGAGGTCTATGTCGAGCAACCACCGTGTTTTGAAAATGATGAATTTCCTAATCATGTTTTTAAATTGAACAAAGCTCTTTATGGTCTCAAGCAAGCTTCCAGAGCTTGGTATGAAAAACTTAATAGCTTTTTGATAAATAATGGATTTTCAAAAGGAAAAATTGATACAACTCTTTTTATCAAAAATCACAATTTTGATACATTAATCGTATAGATTTATGTAGATGATATTGTGTTTGATGCTACTAGTTCTTCACTTATAAAAGTTTTTGTTGAGTCCTTGCAAAAAGAATTTGAAATGAGTATGATGGGAGAACTCACTTATTTTCTTGGGCTGCAAATTAAGCAATCAAGATCTTGAACCTTTATTAATCAATCTAAATACACTAAAGATTTGTTAAAAAGGTTTAAAATGGATAGTTGTAAGTCGAGACCTACGCCTATAAGCATTAGTGTAAAACTAGGCAAAGATGAAAAAGGTAAAAATGTTTGTGAAAAGATGTATAGATGCATGATATGTAGTTTGTTATATTTAACAGCTTCTAAACCTGATATCATGTTTTTTTGTATGTGTATGTGCACGATTTCAATCTTGCCTAAAAGAATCTCACTTAGGTGTAGTCAAACGCATCTTCAAGTACTTTGTGGGCACTATTGAAATTAGCTTGTGGTATCCCAAACATACTTCTTTTAAACTTGTTGGGTACTTTGATGCTGACTTTGCTGGTAGCAAAGTAGATCGGAAAAGCATAAGTGGCACATGCCATTTTCTTGGTAATTCTTTAATATCTTGGCACTTAAAGAAGCAAAATTCCGTTGCATTATCAACTGCTCAAGTTGAATATATAGTTGCTGGCAGTTGTTGTGCACAAATTTTATAGATGAAACAAACTTTATTAGACTTTGGTTTAAAATTTGAAAGTGTATCTATTTGGTGTGATAATACAAGTGCTATAAATTTGACTAAAAATCCTATTCAACACTCAAGAACCAAGCATATTGAAATTAGACATCATTTCATTCGTGATCATATTCTAAATAAGGACATTTGCTTGGAATTTGTTGATATAAACCATCAGTTTGCTGATATTTTTACTAAACCTTGAGTGAAGAACGGTTTTGCACTTTAAGAGGAGAATTGGACATGTTAAAGGTTTATGAGTGCTAAAATATTTTTAAACCAGGAACTTCCTTGAAAATCTGATCTTAAGTCTCTTAGCTGATAAATATTGCAGACTTTAAACTAAAGTCTGCACTCGCATGTATGTTTATGTTTATGCTTGTATGCCAATGTTTGTCTTTTGTAATTTTCTGTTGTTATGAATTTGTTTATATCCTTCTGTGCTTTGTTTTAATTTTAAATATAAAATAAAGGTTGTTTAAACCAGGGGGAGACACCTTTTTTTTAAAGAAAATTTCCTTTTTTCTTCATATCGATCTTTCATAAAAAAGAAGAAGAAAAGTTTGTTTTAAAAAGAAGAAGAATTTTTTTTTTTTTTTTTTGGAAAAGTACCTTTGATAGGGGGAGAATGTATTCTTCTTTTCTTTATTTTTCTCTTTTTGATGAGAAAGGGGGAGAAGAATTTGCACAATTAAGGATTATTTTAGAATTGATTGTTGATATTTATTCTCATAAAAAATGGGGAGATTGTTGAACTTTATGTTCAAAAATGATTTTGATGAGAATAATTATTACACAATTAATTATTTAAATATCCTTAATTGTTTAAATACTTAAAATTTATATATATATATATATATATGCTTTGTATTTGTTCTACTGTTGTTTAAGTTTTAACAGAACAAAAGGTTGAAGAAAAGTTAAGACAAAGCTATTGAGCCCAGTAGATTAAAGGTAGATGTACTATTTATCAGATAAAGGTAAAAGACTAAGTTTTGGGCAAAACTTGTAAAGTCAAGTGTTGAAGTTTTGGGCAAAACTATGAAGTTAAGAGCTGGAGTTTTGTGTAAAATCGTAAAAAGTCAAGGGTTGGAGTTTTGGGCAAAATTTATAAAGTCAATGGCTGAAGTTTAAGCTTTGACCTCAAAAAGTTTGCCCTTGACTTCAGAAAGTTTGCCATTTGGCAAAATTTATAAAGTCTAGGGCTGAAGTTTATACCCTAACCTCAGACTTTCACTTTAGAAAGTTTGCTCTTGGCAATTTTTTTTATAAAAAATAAAAAAAAAATATAGATTAACCTGTTCTTAAGCATGATAGTAAATTTTTTTTTTAATTATTTAATAATATAATAATATAAGTAAAGGGGAAAAAGAAAAGAGCTGTTGGAATGCATTTAATGCATGTATCAGACACATTTCATGCTTTTTCTATGCTTTTGAACTTTTACATGTTATTAAAACTTTATGTACATTAAACCCAAGCATAGGTTGTCAGAAACTTTTTTATAACGGGCAAAATTCTTATCAAGAGCTATAAATAAAATTTTTCTCTTCTCTTTGAAAAAAAATGAAATATATTAGAATTTTTGAACGCACAGTAAAAACGAAAACAACGTTCTGTAATTTTTTTTTACTTATGTTGTTCTTGTTCTTGTTATCGTTAATATGTAAATTTTTTTAAGAGAACAATTAGTGCTCTGTTTCGAAATTTGTTGATACACTCTAAATGAGAGTTTTTTTAGCACTATTTAAGATTTACAAAAGTTGTTAATCTGCTCGTTTAAAGAGCTCAGTTTGTAAAAGGAATTTGTAAAATTCCTAAAGTATTTTCTATTATAAATCTGTTCAAGTAGGAACGTTTCTTTGTTAATGAAATTTGTATATTTTCTTAAGAGCTTTTCAATTTGTAAATCTGCTCATATAGGAGCTGTTTGTAAAAAAAGTCCTCAAAAGAGGCATTTGTAAAAAAAGTCCTCATAGAGGCAAATTTAAAAGTCCTCAGTGAAGGGAAAGAGAAGTCCTTGTGTGGGGCATTGAGAAAAGTCCTCATAAAGGCAAAGGAAGTCCTTTGTGGAAAGCAACGAGAAGTCTTCAGGCGGAGGCATTTGAAATTTGGTCTGGAGTTACCAGCATCGTTCGAATTGCAATTAGGCGAGAAGTCCTTCGTAGAAGGCAAAGAGAAATCTGGTCATGTGTTACCAGCACAACACTTGATTTATCAAGTGGAAGTCCTTTGTGAAAGGCAATTGTAAAAGTCCTATTATGATAGGCTTTGTTGTAATTTCTCGTCTAAGAGGTTTATTGATTTTGGAATAATCAATATAGTGGTAAAAATCATCTTTGAGACATTTGCATCGTGGAAAGTAGCAGTGGGCCAAGACTCCACGTTTAAATCCTTGTGTTTGCTTTCTTTCTTTCTCTCTCTCTGTGCTTCTTTATCTTTACTTATTTGTTAATTATTTTTAATTTTTTATTTTTTTCCACTGCATTTTTTTTTGTTTAAGGTAACTCTTGTCTTACTTAGTTAATTTAATCTGTTTGATAAAACCGAAAAATTTGCAATACTTTATTCACTCCCCCCCCCCCCCCCCCCCCCCCCCCCCCCCCTCTCTCTCTCTCTCTCTCTCTCTCTCTCTTCTCTCTCTCTCTCTCAAGTATTCTTTGTGTATTATTATTTATAACACATGAGGCAACACAGATGGTTAGAATTGACAAAAGGATTATAATGTGAATATCAATTACCACCCAAGAAAGATCAATGCAGTTTAAATACCTTAAGTCGTAACAATTATGCAAAGGTCACTTTAATGATCACTGAACAAAAATAACTCATAAAGGACTTTGAAAGGTTGAACTTGGAATTTCCTTTGCAAAACTGGAGCTTGAAATTGCAAATATAATTTTTTAGCCTGCCTTAATTTAAAGAAGTAAAAGTGCACAAAAGCAGGATATGAAACTACAAGTAATAACTCAAGGTCTTATACAAGAGAAGTATAAAGAGTTTCAATTAGACGAAGAGGTAGTTCTTCAAATGAATAAAAGATTGTGTGTCCCAAATGATACAATATTGAAAAAGGAATTGATGAATGAAGCTTATTACTTTAGATTTATCGTTCATCCTGTAGAAACTAAGACTTAATAGGAACTTAAAAGTGCCTATTGGTAGAGTAAGATGAAAAGAGATGTGGCCCATTTTGTTGCTCAGTGTGAGAGTTGTTAGAGAATAAAAGTAGAACATCAAAAGCCAAATGGGTTATTGCAACCATTACCCATTCCATAATGGAAGTGGGACTAAATTTCAAAGGATTTTGTAAGTTCTCTACCAAGGACTAATGCGGGTTATGATACTTCATGGGTAATTGTGGATCGACTCATTAAATCTACTCATTTTTTACCCATTAGTATGAAATACTCCTTGGAGAGATTAACACGAAAGAGATTATTAGATTACATGGTATGCTAGCTAGGATTATTTCTGATAGAGATCCAAGGTTTGTTTCATGATTTGGGGTTAGTTTACAAAGAGCTATGTGGACTCAATTAAAGTTTAGCACCGCTTATCATCCCTAAACTGATGGACAAACTAAAAGAACAATACAAACCTTGGAAGACATGTTAAGAGACCGTGATTTAGAATTCAAAGGAAGTTGCGATCGACATGCCTCTTGTAGAATTTGCATACAATAAGAGGTACCATTTAAGTATTGGTATGTAACCCTATAAAGCATTATATGGATGCAAATGTAGATCCCCTCTATATTAGGATAATCTTGAAAGAATTGTTAATGGACCTAAATGGGTATAGGAAACAATTGATGAAGTGGCAATAATTAAACAAAAAATGAAAGAAGCTCAGGATTGATAGAAAAGCTGCATTGATATGAAAAGGAGAGAGTTCACATTTGAGGTGAGAGACCATGTGTATATCAAAATAAAGCTAATCAGAAGTTTAAATCAAAGAAAACTTCAAGGAAAGTTAAGTCCAAGGTACCTAGGACCTTTTGAAATTTTGGACAAAAACGGAAGTCTAGCATACCAATTGGAACTTCCACCAAGTCTTTTAAATATACATGATGTTTCATGTAACGGTTTTGAGAAAATATGTTCCAAATCCAAATAATTGGTTAAATTGGAACCCATTACGCTTAGAGATAATTTGACACATGAGAAATATCCAATAAGAATTTTGGACTCTAAAGTGCAAGCTCTCAGGAACAAAGAGATCAAATATGTTAAAGTCTTATGAGATTATCAAACCGAAGAAGCTACGTAGGAGTTGAGAAAAGAAATAGAAGGAACTATCCTAAATCGTTTGAAGACTCATGTAATTTTCAAGCTTTGAGGACAAAGCTTCTTTTTAAAGGGGGGAGAATGTAACCCCCAAGCATCTACATTAGTTAAATTAGAGAATAGAATTTAAAATTAATGAAGTTTTAATATAAAAGTTGAGTGAGTGGTATGATTGGTAGATTTGAGTATTATAACAAACACATGATGAGTTAAATGAAAAAAGAAAATACAACAATTTTTATTGATCTATTTCTAGTTGTTTGTCAATTAATTAATGTTTTCAAATTCTATAGAAATTTCCATTTCAAAAACTCAACTCTTAATTTATTAAGAATATCAATATAGATTCTTATAGAAAAATTTCTAATTAAATAGAATTAATAAACCAAATTTATCAAATCTTGTATTGAATTTGAGTAATTGTTGATTTTAATGTATTAGATGTGTTGCTTGGTGTAGTTTGAGTTGGTTATGGTTATAAAATCCCATTTTAAAAGAACAACTCGAAGTGCAAGCTTTCAAAATTTATAAAAGTAATTAGTTCTGTCCAACTTTGGTTAATAATTACCACAATAAGGCAAGCACACCCATTAAAGTAGTATAGACAGAATTAGGTCGAACCCCAAGGAAATCAGTGGCATCTATCATGCTCACATTTCATCCATTATCTAACCAAAAAAAATTTAGAAAATCATAATGAAAATAGAAGTTATGCTAATGTTAATACTATTCACAATTTTTTTTTTTAACAAAAGTAGGGATTGGTTTTGCAACAATGCAAGACGATAGCCCATGATTTGCTTCAGCAACTCCTTATCATGCGATTTCTTAAAACGAAACTCAGAGAGAGAGTTATTTGCTGGAGTATTTGCACCGCTAGATTCATTGAGATAAACTAAAGCTTCTCTCAAGATCAATAGTTCTAGATCTAAACCAAATTGCTGGAATCTCTTCTCAAGCTATCATCGGCTTCGATCTGCATAAAGTTTAAGAATCCTTTTTTTTAAAACTAACTCAATGAATTTCAAAACAAGTGATAGAAAGTCTTTACTCGCTTCTCTCGAGATATTTAGGATCAACTTCATTAGTAGCCACATATCTATTCAAAACAATGATCTCTCAGTCTATTCAGTTGAAATCAAACATGAATCTAACTCGTACACCGTGAAGTTAGACCCACGAAATTAAAATCAGGCTACTGATTACAAACACCTAGTCAATATTGAATTGAAAGCATATTTGAAATCACATGAATCAAGATTTGTATTCACAAGCCCTAAGCAATAAGAGATTATTTCTCGTTGGATTTAAAAATTTCGAACATGATTTGAAGAAATAATATGAAATTAATTGAAGAATGTTGCAATTCAGCATAAAGTCTTGCAGAAATTACAAATAATGGGTTAAAATGATTTTATCCAAAAAACTTTGAGATTTTCTAAAGTAAGAAGAAACAAAATTGTTTTACTCTAGAAATTCTCTCTTATACTACATTACTACTATTCTATTATATGCACACTATACGTCGTCTCCTATTTCGCATGCCTTTGCACATTTATTTATAAGCTTAGGGTACGAAAACCATGAAGATTTTATTGCTGACATGACATATTCTTTAAAATAGAATGCAAGCTCTTTATCCAGGTGCATGTTCGTATCGCTGCTCAAACAATCGCTCATCGAAGGGTGAGTCAAGTACTACATTAAAGATAAGGCTCGACTTGAGCAGATAAAGCATTGTCATTCCTATCCATTCTTCTATTGAGGGCTAAATTGAGTGCTTTGAATGCTTGAGATTTCGAGGCGCAATTTAATTTAAGCAGAGGTTTGGTCTTCATTTAGTCTTTATTATAAGTCAAGGTTAAGGCCGACTTTATAGCGTGAGAGAGACTTCTGTTCAAATCCAAGGCTCAATCACCTCAGAACATAAGTTGAGGGTCACATCAAGGGCTAAATTTAGGGCGTGACAGACCAATTTTTGCTTGTCTTACATTTTAGGCTCGATTAGTATTATTCAGGGCACGACAATTCTATTCTTCACTTTTGCTACCGTTTTTGCTCCAAATTTGATTAAAAACACTTCAATTCTTCTTCTTTTGATTCAATGAACTGAATAACTAAAATCTAACATTAAAAGCACCAGTAGGAATTTAATTAAAAACTCATCAAAATAAGCCCCAATTCCTATGGAAAGAATAGAGTAAAATTAACTTATCATGTGTAGAAGTAAATTGTGCAATAAACCAAACTCATTTTAATACATAAAAAAAAGTTTAGTCTTCTACAAAACTAAGTTTTAACCCCACCATAGTTAGCATACAACACCACACACACACAATAACTTTCAAATAATTTAAAAGTAAAAAAGTTTGCTTCATCTATATAAGCTAAATTATCAAATTTTTGACAAAAATTCTCCTCCTTCTTTCTTCTGGAAACCGACTTATTTTTGCTCACACACACACTCCACATTCCATCTTCAATTTTCCTTCTTAAATTATCAAGAAACTTAAGCTAAACTTCTACCATCAAGCCAAGACACAAGTAAGTAAGCTAATACTTGCTTTTACTTTGTTGATTTTGTGTTTAAGTATGTGTAGGTTAAGAGTCCTTTATGGTTAATGGTATAAATAAGGTTGTTATGAGTTTTGTTATTATATATGTGAAGTGAAATTATGAAGTTGTAGTCTAAAGTCTCAAATCATGGATATTACGGACTATGGTTGGCTAGTTAAGTTGATGTAAAGAGTGGCTAAGTGTTGGAAGATGTGAAGGAGTGAGAGGTAAATATGAGTCTTGTATGTTGATGTTAAAGTGTACTTGATGGTGATAAGATTTTCAAGTTAGTGCTGTTTGCTATCTTTTCCATATGGGTTGTGGTGGAGGGCATGATAGTCCTGTATCCATGCTTGGGTGAATAAGCGCACCTGTACGGGGTGTGGCAAGGGGTGTGGTGGCCTCTGTGCACCAGCCCTATTAATATGCCCATCCATACAGGGCATGGTGTAAGGTATAGTCACTTCTATGACTTGCTATGCTCCATATGCCACTTGATATGGGGCGTAGCCAAGGGTGTATGGCCTCTAATTTGTGTTTTTATCTCCTATAGCTTTAAGACCTTGTTTTATCCTTCTTTTCCTTGCTAAATGTTTAGTAATACAAGTTTCTCTATCTTATAAGAACCCTAGATTAAGACCTAGACTTCCATTTGATTACTACAATGATGTGATTATAGTATAGTTGCACATAATCTTAATAAAACCAAAATTGATTCCATGTATGGGGATTGGGAAATAATGCATGTTGTATGATTGTTGAGTGAATAATCTTATAATATTCAAAGTGATGACCAATTGGTTGATATTAATTGATGATTGAACATTATTGATTGTTTGAGAATTTGATGGTCGCTTAGTAAATTAATCTAAACCTTATTTGATCCATAAATAAATCAATCATGCATTGCACTACATGGAATAATTGCATTCATTAGGTATTCACGTCATGTATTTTCATTTCAATTATGTGGTAATGCTTGTATATATCCTGTGAATTTGGTAAAGATTACCATAAGCTCAATGATTCTATAAGAACTAAACAGGCTTAAGGGATGCCGCTTAATTAGGTTTGGTATGAAACGATGATACTTAGTGGAAATTCTAAGAACTAAGTGAAGTGGAGTAAATATTATATATGTGTGTGTGTGTGTAAATAAAATTGATAATCAAGTTTGAAATGAAGACTCCTTCTTTAGTTCTTTCGATTTCTTAGGCGTGAAACACAATGCTAGTTCTTCAACTCCCAAGAGAGGGCATAAATCTCCATGAGTTTGGGTTCTAGTTACTTAAACTATGTTTGTATATATGTTTGATTGTTACATTTCATATGAGTGTTAATCAAACATTGTATAATATGTTTATATGATGTTAAGATTCTATTATTCACTGAGCCTTTTATGCTTGCGCTCCTTTAGATTGTTGTTGTAGACACCATTTTTACCCATGTAAAGTTTCAATTTATAGTAAAAATTAAAATTATATTAAGCCTGCAAATTATAAAAAAAAAAAGAAAGAAAACCAAAAAAGAAGAAAAAAATCATTACAAATGTATAAAAAAAGAAAAAAATAATAAATTTTTAAAAATATTTTCGAGCTTGATATAATACTAATTTTAATTATAAATTTATTTTGGACTCAATGAAATATCCCATGTAAATAGGCTTATTTTTAATTGAACCCATTCTGAAAGCCTTAAATATAATTTTTGTGCAAACTAGAACAAGGCACAGACCAACAGACTGTATGGATAAGTCACAAGAATACATAAGAGAGACTTGGGTTCAATTCTGTGATGAGGCAAATTGCCTTTTTTTTTCCTCCACATGTTCTATTAGTTAGATGAAGTAAGTGCACGTGTCAATAAGCTGTTAGATGAGGTAAGTATATATGTTAGCGAGCAAATAGGTGAATGGTAGATGGGCGGGTTGAACATCTATAAATACCCAGCAAACAAGAATAAGAAGAATGAAAAGGAATGAAAAAAAAAGATAGAAGAAATTAACAAACACAATAAATTTCTCCATTCTCATTCGAGCAAATCATTATTAGAAAAGGATTTCCAAAGTAAAATTTTTATATTAGGAGCTTGGTTTACATCCAAAGTCGTCGGAATCACCTCCAACCCTACCAGTCGAAATCCAAGCACCACCCATCCTCAGCCGCGTCCCGAAAAGCCGCGCCAACGAAACCCGACCACCGCTTGAGAGTTTTTGGGAGAGTTCATTGTTTCTTTTACCTTTCTTATCATTCAACTATGACTCAATCTTGATACGTTTGTATACTTTGATCCGTGTTTATTTTTGGCTTTCATGATAGCGGTTCGACTTACATAAATCGGAGACCCGGTTCAAATCCAACGTATGTCATGCAATGTCAACAAATAGCTCGCTCAACTAATCACCGGAAAGCCAAGTTCGGACAACGTCGGCCATTCAAACTCTCCTGCGAACTATAATCCCATTCCGCGTCCAACAATCGCCATCCATTCAATCCATCTCCTGGTCCTGTCCCTGTCCCCATCCAGTTCGTGTTCACGTCCCTACCCGGTCATGTTCGTCTCCAAGTAAGTCCATTTTAGTTTGTTTATTATTATATTGATTAATTAGTTAGTTGATTTATTAAATAAAAACAAGGAATAAACGAAAGAAAAAGAAAGTACGAAAAGGAATAAAAAATGGGGATAATAAAAATACAGAATAAAATTAAGGGCTGTTTGGATGATCTGTTTTTTATCTGTATCTGTATCTTTTTTAAAATGATAGCTGTAAATATATCTGATTTAAATCTATATTTGATCTATTTGATTTTTTGATAAGAACTGTCCATTTTTTTTTTATCTATATCTATTTCTTGATAAATAATTTATTAGAAAAAGTTTGAAAAAAGTGTTGTATCTGTCGAAAAAAGCCAAGCAAACAGACCGTACTATATTTTGTAAATAGGATGTATATATGTTAAAGTAAGAATGAGTAAAAATTAAAATATAAATAAAGATATAAATAAAATAATGTATGTAAGTATTAAATAAATAATGTAAACATATATGATTGTTCGACACATAGAAATTTTAAAAATAAAAAATAAAAAGTGAAATTGATAGCTCTAGAGGACTCATAATAAAATTTATCTTTTCGCCATGATCATAAAAATTAATTAACTTAAATTGAAAGAGTTCAAAAAATTAAAAATAATCAATCCACTAAAACTTTCTTAAAAGAATTATGTAACGTATGATCCTGATTAGGGGTACATAAGCACCTGTCACTCCCTAGAGGATACCATAAATGTGGCAGTCCTGCCATACATAATATTAAAGCTAATAAATGACAACCTTAGTTACGTAAGAGCTTATATATCACTGCAATGCATGCTTCCAAGATAGTAAGAGACTCAAAGGGGTATTATTGTTTATGCAGATAATAAAAACATGCAAGGACTTATAAAGGTAAACAGTAATAATCATTAAGATAAAAGTTTCTTACAACTTCTTAGGAGCATTCCCGTTCTAAAAGCCTTACTCAAACTAAGTCATCTTCAAAACATACGTGAATATAACATAAGTCTATATAGAGATTTTTTTAGAAGTCTACATCCAAAACTAAATATATAAACTTCTTCCAAAAACTCCTAGTAGCTTTGGCTCATACCTAACAAAAGGGGCTCATTGGTGCCAACCATAAGTAATCAAACTGTAACAAAAAGCTATAGGGGTATAAGCAAAACTAGCTTGAGATAACTCTCTTCTTCAAAGCATTTCCATAAAACATAAAAGTATTTAGACAATTATATGGAAATGCATCAATCACATGAGCAACAAAATACACATGATTAACCGGAAACTATGTGTAATATGGATTTCCATGTTGGGGGTTGGGTGGTTACCGGCCCATACGACCATCAATAATTGCAGACTTACCAGCTCCCACTTGCTTTGTAGACTTTTCAGCTCCTACTAGCCCATATAGACTTTCCGGTTCTACTAGCACCACTACGACTTCTTGTTTCCCCACATGAAGAATAGTAGTGAAAAAAATAAATGTGACTCACAATATGTTATGCATGAATCGTCTTTTAATATTGGTTTATTCAATTATCGTCGAGTTCAAGTTAAAGGTGACCAAAACAAATATCATACCATTGCAAGAAAACATAAGTTATTCATCAATTCCTCTTTCGATATACTAGCTTTTATTCAACAACCACATCATTCAATCATGAATCCAAATCACACAACATTTATTCATTTATCTTTTTCCTTACTCTCTATGCACTACTTACAAGCATAATAATGAAACGTAATTAGTAAGGGATTAACTCACTCCATGACGATTGCTCATAGTCGAAATAATCTTTTGGGAAGGCGATATCGGTTCCTTCTTCACCTAAATAAGATGAAATACCCAAAATGAGTCTTTCATAGAATTTCTATTTTGAAGATTCTAAATCTAACTGAATGAAATTGTTGTAAAAATCCGATTGAAGGAAGTTCCAATTCAAAATGGTCATAACTTGCTCATTTTAACTTGGAATTTCGCATATTATATGTCGTTTTCTACCTACTCAAAAAGATCTATTCATTTCTAAGGTTACTTTTACTATAAAAGGTCATTTGGGTCTGATATTAGAAGGGTACAAATCTAATACGAAGATTCCTTTCTTGAAAAACAATATTTCTAATCCTTCATTTACTAAGGCTTGTTTAAGTAAAACTCAAATATATATTTTTTAAAAGAATTCCTTATGTATATAAATAGACTCATAATTTATGCATGAAGCTATAGGTGTTGTCTTATTTAATTTATTTCCTTAAAACAACCTTTTCTAGTGTTTTGGAAATTTTGGATTTGTTAGACTTTACTTTATGTGGATGAAGTAACTTATAAATTTTTGGATGATCAAAATCTAATATACTATATTTTGATTCTTTAGTTTATCAAAAGTGAGTTGAAAATAAAGTTTGGCCTTTTGAGGTTGTCTACAAAATTTATTTCTAGGAATTGAATAATAGAGTTTCCAAAAGTTTTCTTTAGTAGTACATGATGAGTTTATTTCTTTGAAAATTTATTTCATTTTCCTTGTAAGTTGATTTTCTTGAAAACTTATTTAGCTCTTGGTTTAGAAAATTGATAAAAATAGTACCAAGTTATTATCTATATATCAAGACTTATTTTGTTTATTTGAAAAGGAAATATCTTTAGACTTTGAAGAAACTTCTTTTATTAATAGTTTGAAATTTCATGATGAGTTTACATAAACTTTTGAAAGAGATTTATTTGAAAATATTTTTTTTTTCTAAGTCTTTGGAAAAACGTTGATCAAATTTTATTCTTTCATCAAAAAGATTTATTTTTATTTGGACAACAACTTATTAGCCATGCATGAATATGATCATGTCGTTTATAAAAGCTAAAAATATCACAAGATAAGATAATAAAGAATATAAGAAATAAATAAGCATAATAATAATTGTCAAGTATTGAGAGCCTTAGCTTCTTCAAGGCTTCTTAGGACTAAGAATAAACTAGTCCCAAAAGAAAGAAGAAAATTATTTTGGCTTGATGAGGACAAGTCTAAGACTCAAAAGCTAGTCTTAAAACAACTTGAAAGTAAATAAATTGCAAGGAAAGTTAATAAATTGCAATAACAAATGAGCTTATATGCTCTAAAAGGTATATATAACTACATAGATATCTTTAGTTAGATAAACATAAGATCAACATAAAAGAAAGTAGATTCATGAACAAGAACAAAGTATGAACATATTGTTGCTTTCCTAACCTCATGGGTTTAGAAAACGCACACTATGCTCATACTAAGCAAATGAACATAAGGAAAACTTAAAGAAGCATTACCTATGAAAGATAAACTAGAGAGAACTTTGAGAGAACTTTTAGAGAGATTTTGAGAGAGTAATTGTAGTGTATAAAAGGTGTCAAGGAAATGGAAGGAAGATGTGGTATTTATAGGAAAAAGTGGAGGGAAATTTATGTTAATTAAATAAATGAAAAATAAAACAAATTGAGGGGAAAGGGAAAGGGGGCTGGCGTAAATTGAGTGGGAGAGAGAGAGAGAAATTTATTTTTGTTAATGAAAAGTAAGATATGAGAGATGTGAAGTTGTATTGGAAATGGAAATTGAAAGAAAATACGTGTATGATTATAAAAGTAGGTTGTAAGAAAAAGTAGAGATAGATAAATAGTGTATAATAGTAATGAATAGTGTAATATAAAGTAGATATGATAAATAAAGTACCGGTAGTAAGAAAATACGCATATAATTACGATATTTAATATTTTTAGTTACTGAAAAATTATAAAACTGATATTTTTGAAAATTTTATATCTTTACGAGTCTAATGGTATATCCGAAATATTTTTACTTTTCTAGGTCCCGGGACACGCTTTTCGAAACTATATCTGATCGGGCTCAAAACGAATCGCGGTTTAACTAATATGATATTTTTAAGCTTTCACATGTTATTACGAACTATTCTACATTCTAATCTCTCACTTACTCACTTAGGGTTACGAACACGAGATTGCCGGACTTGAACGGTTGCGTCTGACTATGGTTTTATTGACTTTAGGATTTCCGGTTGACCTTCTAATTAAGGTTTAAGCTTAATCGATCGTAAAACTTTGGAGGTTTATAGCACCTCTAGGGTGACATTAAAAAAATGAAAAACCTTTTTTATTATTATTATTCTTTTTTGAATTATTTCATTATTCATATTGTAAGCTTTGATAATAAATTGTAAATATCAATATTATTTATACTTATTTGTATATATTAATGTAAATAATGATTTTTTTATTCCTTAAAATTGCAATAATAACTTGTAGATATTTCAATTTGAATTTTTTTCTTTTTTACATTAGTAAATTTTCGAGCATTAAAAAGGATAAACTTTAAATTTTAAATTTCAAGTAGTAACCATATGGATTTAATAGGTTAGCCCCGAATCCAAAATTTTTAGTTTATAAAGTTTGGTTTGTAAATCAAAATTTTCGCAGACTAGTAGCTAAGTTAGGATTAACCAATCCATTAATTCTAACTTGTAAATTTTTCCTGATTCCAATCGAGTGGCGACTCCAAATTGTTTTTAATTCTTAGTCGATGGTTCGTATTAAATGGGTTCGGGTTTAATACGGATCGAATTAAAAGAAACGAAACCAGAAACGAAAAATCCAAGCTCGATAGTTGTTTTACAGAAATTTAAGCAAGAAGACTGAGATTAAGACTGAGACCAAGACTAAATATGGAGTAGTATAGATTAAGGTCTTATGTATTCATGTTCGGAAGGAAGACCTTACTTTTGTAATAGAGACTTAGAGATAATGTGTGCAATAGGATAAGTTTTAGGAGAGTTATATTTTGTTTTCTTTATTAGTTATGCTTAAGGGTAAGCTTATGAAGGCAATGTTGTAACCTTTATGTTAAGTTTTTAGACTTTGTGTTGTTATTTTCATATATGTCTTGTATGTATGCAATGACTTTCTTAATTTAACGATCTTCAATCCTATTATGTCTGTTGACACTATGGGACATGTTAGTTGTACAATACCCATATAACTTCCTAGAGGCCTCAATTAATTACATGATGTATCATTACTATTAGGGTACCCTACGCGGGTGTGACATTAGATGCTCAATTTCAAAGATTTACACCAAGATAAGTCTCTCTTTACCATTTGGGTGCTCATGTAACGGTGTTTGGATATTTTACTAAAACTTAGTGTGCATAAAAAAAAAAAAATTGTATTAGTTAGAGCTAGACACATGTTTACTGTATGCTTCATCTATAGCATTTAGACACCTTCTATCTATTATAAAGAGGTTGTTACTTCATCATTTTGGAAGAGAAGCCACCCATTTACTTCACTCTCTATAGTTATTTTGTCTTATGGCAATCTTTAGAGTAAATTAGATTCTCCGAGTAGTTTCCAGTAGATTTATTGTAATTAGGATATTGGCAGCACATTATAGACTACAAAATTCATCATTTCTTATTTAGGTTTCGTAAAGCTTACTTAAAATTTTATATAAACCCAAAACTATGTGATTATTTTCAATGATTTTGAGTCTCTTTGTATGTTCTTATCTAAATTTGCATGGCTAAAGTGTGATTTATGGGTTCATAATAGTTTGATGAAGTTTCAAGTTTGTGTTTTATGATTGTATATTGTTAAAGAATGGTAGGGATCTTGATGAAATGGGTTTATAAATGTTATTAAATCACAATTGGCTTTTGGCTTTAGTGATTTAGGATGTAGAGACGTCAAAATTGAATTTATCTTCCATTTAAACCTGTTTTGGTGATTTCAAAAAATATTCAACAAATGTGTCCTTATATAGTACCTTAACCTATTAGATTATATCAATATCATATAGGATATTACACTATAAGCTTTGGAATGACTTGTGGGATAGGTGTAAAATCCGTTAAAAACTTGAACTTCTTAGGAAAAAAAATATATTATGTGCAATTAAAATGTGTACATACACTCTGCTAGAAATGATGAAAAACCTTAAATATTGACTAATTACACTCTCACTCCCTATATCGCACGCTCAATCATTCTCACTCACACTCACCACATGTTAGATAATCATTAACCACCATAGTCAAGGCCTAAGCTAGTACTCAATAGTTGCTCTCTCTCATTGTTGCCATTTCGCACTTCTCCATTAGTAGTCTATCCTCTCTCACAATTCATCCTAACATCATAGCGGTGGTACAACATGCTACCAAATGTAAGTTTTTCTCTCTCTCTCTCTCTCTTTTGCACACACACGAACACACACACACACAAAATTATTATTATTTATTTCATGGAAACCAAGTGATGGTTGAGTTGACTTTGATTTTTTTGAGTTCAACTCCGTGACTTGGTTTTTATTGATTTTTATGTAATCTTGTTTCACGAGATGTTTTGCTAACCCTTTTTTGTCTTTGTTAGTGGGTTCATTGTTTTTCTTTATAAGATTTGTTTAGGTTCATTACTCTTCTTACTGACCTAAATCTCTTTATGAACGTCTATTCTCATGATTTCTTGTGGCAACAAATGATTTACTATCATTACCTAAAAACCATGTGTTCAAGTTTAACCAAAAAATAAATGATCTACTTTCTAAATAATGTTTACAACATTCTTTTGTGTATGCTTTAGGTGCTAGATCCTTGTTAGTTTGCTACACTTTTAATAAACCCTTACTATTGGTTTTCTTCCAATTTTAACATGCAGGTTTGTCTTTTGGATAAAACTTGAAATCTTTAGTATCATTCACTAAATTTGTTATTAGTTTTGGTAAACTTAAAAACCATCCAATCCCTTGTTCAAAGAATAATATACAAAAAACAACTAAGGACGAATGTTGTATGCTTAATCTATTCATTGATGAGAAGTAGCTTCTCTTTATTCACAATAATAATACATTTAATTATTGGAATATGATTTTGAATGGATTTTAACCCTATAGGCTATTGTACCAAGTAAAAGCATAGCCTATATAAATAACCTTTTCAATAGAATTTTTAACTTGATTATCAAGTCTACTATGTTCGAGTTTGTGTTCAGGTTCGATTACCTTATAGGATTTATTAAGTGGCTTTAAATTTTAGGGAGAAAACTCCTATAGGGTTTGGGATGAGTTTTAAGAGACTCTATAAGATAGTGAGAGGGATTTAGGTTTTATAAAATTTATCCAAACTAACCCTTGTTGCATCCTAATCATTAAATTTCACTAACTTAATATACTGAAATTGTGGTTCACCATATATATCAATGGGTGAATCCACAATTTCAATGTAAATATATATAGTCGGCGACAGAGGTTATATATTGGGTACCTTATAAGCAAAATACCTTGATTGGGTGTTTTCACTTAATAAGATGCATGTTTTCCATTTTTCAAAAAAGAAATACAAATTATACAAAAAAAAATGCATAATTATCATTGATATATCTTATATGAGATACAAGATATATAATTTTAAAGTATATCATAGTCCTAACTTACAATATAGCAATAGATTTGTAAAGTTATAAAATATAAAGAAAACAAAGGCCTAGCACAATGCAGACGATGGACAGACTGTAGACAAAGTGATGATGTGACTAAACATAAAGAAAAAATAGTTCTTGGGTGCATGTAGCCAATGAACTATAGATGATAGAGAACTGATGTGATGAGACAAAAGACTGACTTTTTTCAACTTTTGATTTTGACATTTTGTGTGAGACATAATTGTACGTATATCACATGTGTGTAATGCGATATACAATTACTTTCTATAGTATCGCAATTAGGGTATGCAATATCCATACAAAGCATATACTCTAAAATACCCCAAACCTACCTAGCTAATTTAGAAATGGCATAATTGAATAGCATAATAGGTAATTAATCTTAAACTTGAATTAATCTTTGTTTAGATAATTGAATAAATAAAAGGAGTAAACAATGGAATATGATTAGACAACCTGATATAATTAAATTACTAAATAAATTAAGTTGGAAATTTGAGGTTTCAAGTATTTCTTTTAAATTGATTGTTCATTTTGTTTATCTATTCCAACAAAATCTAATTTTATAATCTATTCTAATTTTTCAATTATACACCCTTATATATAATAAAAATATTCAAATCCTAAACTCTCAAATATTTATTTAAATATTTTCAAATTTCTAAAACCTTTGAATTTTTAGTTTAGCTTTCATATCTCTAATCTCCATAATTTTTTTAATTCATTTATCAGTCTGAAAATATCAGTTTTAAACTCAAACTCAATCTAAATATTGGTTTCTTGTAAATTAAACCTATAAACTTTATTTCTCAATCAAGTTATTAATTTGTAATACATAGATTCTAAAAATATTTTCTAATTATTTATGGTAATTAATATATTTTTCTAATAGGTTTAAACCTAATACCTTGTCTCGAAAATCTCTTTTAAGTTCTTTTCTGTTTCCTTACCTAATTTGCCTCTTCCCTTTTATTTTTCCCTTCCTTTTTCTTTCTCTATTAGTTTCTTTTTCTCTCCCTTTCTTCTCTCTTCTTTTTCTCACAAGAACTTCATATCTTATTTTTAAGAAGACTAGAAGAGAAATCAAAGTTAGAAAACAAGATGAAAGAGAAAGAATAAACATGAAGTAGCTTAAATAACTAAAGAGAAGAAGTGTAGAGAAGATCAAGTATGCTTGTATTTACTAAAGATAAGTATAATTGTTTTACTTTGTTTGATTTGCTATCTTTGGATATAAATGAGGGATTAGAGTTAGATATAAGTAGAAATGATGATAAAGTTGGTAAACTATGGATATATGAACATATAAGCTAGAACCTAGGTTATATTCATGTAAGTGTGGATTGGAAGTAAATGGAATGATTTTGATGAAATATGAAGCAAAACATGTATATAGATGTCATACAAGATTATTCTAAGCTTTCATGTTATATATACAATGTTAGATGTTGAAATATGATGTAAAACAAGTAGTAAAATAGGTTGAGTTTTCGAAATTTAAAACAAGGCAAAGGGCATAGGGTGAACATGGGATGACATGATTAGCCATGCTCCTTACTGTTGCCTGAAATCACATGTTTTAACCTACTTGAGGAGAAGCACAACTAGTACACGGCCTTTCATATCCAATTGTGTTCCTCTCTAATCTCAAAAACCTAAAGAATACATGTTTTCTAGAACAACACGTCCAATAACACGGGGTGATGTATCTGCCTATGCTTCTCTTTAGTCACGACACTGTTTTGTGTTTTGATCATAAATTTTTTATCTGAACACGGATTGAGGTGATTCAAGATACTATGGAAAGCTTAAAAAAGATCTAAAAGTTTTATACTTAAATTTTTTGGAAATTCTAAAAATATCAAGCCTAAATTTTAATTGTTTCAAGCTGCAACATATCCAAATCAAGTTGAAAACTCGTGTTCGCTAGTTAAGTGCATGTAGTTAAATTTAAAATGAACTTAGCTAATAAACCTAAGTTCAACTTGACTGAATAGACTTAAATGATTCAAAATGAATTAGATTGATTAAGTTAAAATTAAAATAATGTAGGTTTTAACTTGGAATTGACTTAGATTAATGTGTTAAGTTAAACCATAAATAATATGGAGGATATGTTGTTTCAATTATATGCTTGCTTGGAAAATGAGTATTTTTTAGTATGAATGACATGATGATATCTCTATAATGAATGAATCATAAACAAAGAAAAAAGAAATACTTTGATAGATAATGGAGAACTATTCGTATCTTTACGGGGTGATCTTCGCAGCCATAGTGGGGTTCCTACTTAGTGTTTAATCAAATAAGATTTTAAAATGAGATTTATATAAGTGGATAATTAATTTAATTTCTTATATGAGTTTAATTCTTGAATAGAAATGGATACCTAATTTATTTTCTAAGATGGCTTCTGATTTACCTTCTAACTCTGTTTGGATTTCGGATAGTATAAGGTACACAGTGACGTGCTTGCTGTTTGTTAGGATAGGCATTCTTAATGAACTAAAACTTAAAGACGACCTAACTAATAAGTGTTACTTATGCGTGTGTCATTTAATTCGGTCCAACGAGCGACAACCTTGTCGAGAGTCAAGTAGGGTAATTTAGACCCTTAGGCTACCTTCATCATGATGCAATGACATTTATAAGTGGCTTAGCGAGTAGCTGATGAGGCAAATGGTATTAGCATAACGTCTATCTTGATCAATGAGAAGTAATCTAGTAAGGCTTATGTTTATATGACTGGTTGAGCCATATTATATTATGGACTATGATGGTAGATTGAGTAATGGTCGTGAACCTAGATGAAGCTATTTTCTTTTTTAGTTGGATATAGGAGATATAGGTATTTGTGCTAGAAATTTAAGCACGAATTAAGCTAGATTACACGAAAAATATTGCGGAAGCAGAAGCTATGAAGTAGGTTTTTAAAACGATTTTAAGCACACTTTACCAACCATTATCTATTTTACCAATTTTCTTACAATTATAACAATAATGATGAAGAGATAAGGGAAGGAGAAGATTTACACTAGATTTAACGTAGAGTTTGACCCAGCCCCTAGTTCCCACAGTCCACGATTGCTTCACCTAAGGAGAACTTAACACATTTTATTCAATCAAACCAATTTGCCTCATAAAGAGGACTTGTAAGTTCTTGTTTTCTTAGCAAACCGAACTCAGTTTCGAAAATTAGAATCGGAAACCAAAACGCTAAAAGAATACCTTAGGGCTAGTTGGAACCTAAGAACCCTAAGTCCGGTAATACCGAGAACGAAACCCTAGAATAATAAAAATGAGTTAAATTTAGAGTATAGTCCTAAATAATATATTGAAACATGAAAAGATCAGATTATAGAAAAATTCATCCATTTCAAATCTGGTTGGGATCTATCTTCGAAAACCGATCAATGAGGCTCGAAAATAGAAAAATATTCCGTAAGACTCTTTAGAACAAAAATATAAAAAGGAATTCAAAAATATAATTTTAAGAATTTTTCGGTTTATAAAAATTACAGTTATAGTCCTTTTTATTGTATTTTCATTACTACCGGTAATTTAATTGTCTAATATATTTTTTATTTCTAATCACACTATTCACCAAGTACAACTAACAATACCCTATTCTTACATCCTTACAACCTTACATCATATTCCTTATACTTTACTTTTCCAACATAATTTTATTATTTAAATTACTTTATTAAATTTGAATTTTTATACAAAACAAACACACATCTCTCTCCCTCCCTCTCTTCCCTAAGTTTGGTGCCCCCTCCCCCTTGTACTCTCTCCAATTTGTTTTATTTTTCTTCTTTTATTTAACTACACAAACCCTAATCCAATTTCCCATAAAAATCTTTTTATGCCTTTACTTTTTCAGTTTCTTTCTTTCTTCACAAAATCAACTTTTGAAAAATTTTGTCTCCTCTCTCCCTCCCTATTGTTGCCGTGACCCCTCCCTCCCTAACACACACACACATACCTTTTGCCTTCAAGTTTTTTTGTTCCAAACACTAAATAGGTAATAAATCTAAACCCTACCACAAATAAAACATGTAATGGCAAGATCATACATGTGTGATTCCACCAAAAATCCCCATGAGGTTTATGCAAGGGAGGTGGAAATACTTAAGCATGATATTCTTGCCATCACAATATTTTGGATCGTTTCCTTTAAGTTGTTTTGTTATATTTTGCTATATTATTGGTATATATTGTTCATTGATATTTTTGTGTTATCATCCTACTATTAACCTCATCATTATAACATTTATCTTGCATTTGCATCCATAACATGAATGATATGATAGATCTATTTGTTTTGAGTATATAAATGCCATAAATACCTGTCTTATGTACATAAAAGACTTGTAGTATGATAGTATTAATGGGAATGTTGCCAAAAACTCAAGATCTATTTGTTTCCATCAAAACAAATTTTTTATTCGGATCTTGAAAGACATCCATTTTGAAAACCTATTTTCCAACTCCAAAAGGACTTTACATAAAATATGAAGGGCTTATGGAATAGGTATCATAAAGGAATGATTTTGATAAGTTTAAACCTAGTTTTACTAAGATATTTTCAAATAAGAAAAAGTTACAAAAGTTAAGTTAGAACTTTTTCAACTCCAACAAGAACTTGAAATTCGTAATTTGGAAGAGTATAGTAAACCACCTATTTTCAATCCAAAATAAGAATTTTATTAAAGAAATGGAAGCCGTAAAGAGTAGGTTTGATTAGGACTTAATTTTAGAAAGATCAAGTGAGTTTTGCCTAAGAAACAATCTCAAACACAAATCACAAAATTCGGATTTAGAAATGACCCACACTCAAACACCTATTTTCAAATTCCAAAATGAGGATTTTAATGGAAAAATAGAAGCTTTAGGAAATAGATGTAGTAAGGACTTAATTTTAACAAGAATAAATGGATTTTATCAAAGTATATTTCTAAAACAAAGGAAATGTTTTAAAACATAGATCAAACACTATTTTCATTCCCTATAATTTTTGTAAAATTCGTAATTAGGCAAGACCCCTACTTAAACATCTATTTTTCAACTCCTAAATGAAGAAATTTATTAAAGTAATGAAGGTATTAGGCATATAGGTTATCAAGGCTTTATTTTAGTAAAAATAAAGATGATTTTTCAAGAAACAAAACAAGTTTTTCTAAATCAAGTATTCTTGAAATCTTTGCAAAGTAAAAGTTTTCTAAAAATTCTTTTTAACCAAATATCATCAAGAACATACATATAGATAGTTCATAACATGTCATTCATGATAATAACTTGTTGATATTGCATGTACACTTAATATCCATGGTAGGAACAATATAAGTTTTCACAAAACAATTTTAGAAACATGTTTTTAGCTATTGATTAGAACTAATCCGAGATTTTCAAGACCCAAAAGTTTTCAAAACTTAGGAATGGCATCATAAATAAATAGATCTTTCGAAGTAGATAGAAATCGACTGCTTATTTGCGAAATTCCGAGTTAAAATAACCAAGTTATGCCTGTTTTAAATTGGAATTTCCCCTATCTACGGAAACTACAAACTCAAAAGTTTTTATTTAATAAGTTAGAATTAGTTATGATTTGAAATACTCATTCGGATATTTCTTTCGTTTAGGTGACTTCAAATCGAAGGATTTCTTGCCCTCGGATTATTACGAATAGAGACTGGTGACCATGGCTGGATGAGTCATACTTTCTATTTACAATTCCTTATTATGCTTGTAACTCATAGTTGCACTAGAATGATAGGCAAAGATAAAAAAAAAAAAAAATTAGAAATGCATGATGGGTAATTATGGGATTATGTATGCTATCTTGATGTGTTGAGAAAAATGTGCTAAGTATATCGAAACCGGGTGATTAATTAATATATGTCCATATGCCATGATTATGAGTGTTTGCAAATTGATTGGTCACCTATGAAATTGAATTAAGGATTACTTGGATTAACAAGTAATACGGACATAATCACTTCATGATGGAGATGGTGCATTTAATCATGATTAGTTACCCATGATCCATAAACGGTATTAATGAAATGGGTTGCCCGTGAGCAATAAAATGGTACAATTAATGGGTTGCCCGTGAGCCATAAAATGGTACAGTAATTCAAAGTAGTGCCATATGATTTGTTAATCTACTAACCCCGAATGGAGAGCGCAAATCCATTCAACATATTATTTCTGGTTGATCATATGTCTTGTATGCCCATGTTGTTGTTGCATTTCATATGGATGATTAAATCAACTTGATTGTATGTATATAATTGTGAGATATGTATATTTTGGAAGTGTTTACTCACTAAGCTAGCGTAGCTTATACCCCCACAACTTCTTTTTGTTGCAGTTTCCATACCTATGGTTGTGTACTAGGAATTGGCCAACTCAGGTAAAGCAGAAAATAGGAGTTTTCCCTAGAAGTTTATATTTATCTTTTGTCTAAACTTACATAGGAAACCTTAAACGCTCAAGTTGTTGTCAAAAACTATTACCTGGACTAATTATTTTTTTGTGGGGGAATGCCCCTTAGTATTTTGTAAATGATCCTGAATTATCTATAATTTGTATTTTTATGCTTATTCTATCAAGTTAGACTATCTATGTTCAATTGCGCAAGTATTCTCTTATCATAAGGGAACATCTTGCATCTAATATAAGACTTTTGAATGACTATGGTAGTAATTCCTAAGTCTCGTTTAGTATGCTGCGGTATGTTACGTTTAAGGTACCTTTTGGGACATGACAGGACTTCACTACAATGCCTCGACAGAAGATTTCACTAATGCCTCGATATAGGGACTTCACAAATTGCCTACACACATGTAGGATTTCACACATGTGCCTCAAAATATGTGTACTTCACTAAAACACCCAACAACAAATGCATGAATAGTGTCTTACACTATTAGCTCACTAATCTCACAAATGATAGTATCTACGTAACACAACAAACACTAACAGAGAGAGTATTTTTACATAATATCTACAATTTAAGCTCTACTCTCTTTTTTTACTTGCAGTCATCACTAAAAATCACCCCAAAATATACTATATATATTAGGTTTAAAAATATAGTCATTCACACTCAAACAAACCTCCTAGGAGTCAAATTCAAAAGTTTGCAACGACTAGTTTTTAAACTGTTGTGCCCTAACTCGTCATGCCTCAAATTGACCCTCGACCAAGTCTCTACTTATCGAGCCTTGGATTTAAACTTGTCGTGCCTTAACTTGTTGCGCCCCAATTTAGCCATTGACCAAGTCTGTTTCTTTTCTCATCGAGCTTGAGACTTAAGCTTATCGAGTGTTGATTTGTCGTGCCTTAACCCTTCGGTACGTCGAGCCCTCGACATGACCCTCGACCAAAGCATATTCAACTTGGTTTGTTTAACTTGTCGTGCCTTGATTTTACACTTGTCATGCCTTGGTTCAAACATGTCCAGTCCTCATTTACCCCAGTTTAGGCCGCGACAAGACTATGGCACTTTTAAGTATGTCCTACTAAAACCTACATAATCTCTAAAAAAACATACAACATACACATATATGTAGATTAAAGCTTAATATATCAAAAACAAGTTTTGCTTATTAAATCTAGCTTGATTGAGTTATGAGCATTTGTGCAATAAGATTTCTCATCAAAAAGATTGTAACCACCCATGGTTCATCAATCCCCTTTTTATGAGAACAATCATTGCACAACATTACTTCCTCTCAACATAGCACCACCTCCCCCCCCCCCCCCCCCCCCCCCCCCATTAAGCATTCTAGTAAAGCTCACTTGTAAAAGATATAATGTTCAATTAAATGTTCCCAAGCTACATATAAAACAACTTATTAAATACAACTTAACTCCCTCAATTAAGCATTCCAGGTAAAAGCTCATTTGTAAAGATGATGCTCAACCAAAAGACTTAAATGACATTTAATAAACAGCTCATTTTTAAGCACATAAAAACTCACAAGCTAGAGTTTTCAAAAACTACATAAACTTTTCTCTAAGATGTGGTTAAGCATTAATCTTAAAGACTTGCTCTGATATTAATTATTAGAAAATTTAAGCACGAACTAGGCTTGATTACATGAAAAATATTGTGGAAGCGGAAGCTACAAGGTTGCCTTTTAAAACAATGTTAAGCACACTTAACCAATCATTGTCTCTTTTAACAATTTTTGCACAATTATAACAACAATAATAAAGAGATAAGGGAAGGAGAGGTGTTACACCGGATTTAACGTGAAGTTCGGCCCATCTCCTAGTCTCAATGCTCCACAATTATCTCAATTAATAAGGACTTCACACATTTCATTCAATCAAATCAATTTACCTCACAAAGAGGACTTCACAAAAATGCATCGATAGAGGACTTTACTCAATACCTCAACACAAGGACTTCACAAATTGCCTACACATATATAGGACTTCACACAAATGCCTCAACATATAAGGACTTCACTCAAACACTGAATAACAAATATGTGAATAGTGCCTTACACTATTGCCTCACTAATCTCACGAATAGCACAATTCATGTAACACAATAAACACCAAAAAAGACAGTATTTTTACATAATATATACAAGTTAAGCTTTACTCTCTCTTTTTGACTTGCAGTCATCACTAAAAATCACCCCAAAACATACTATATATATTAAGTTTAAAAACATAGATGCTTACACTCAAAAGAACATCCACAGTTAAATTCAAAAGTCTGCAATAGCTACTATTTAAACTGTTGCACCCTAAATATCGTCATGCCTCAAATTGACCCTCGACTAAGTCTCTACATGTTGAGCCTCATATTCAAACTTGTCGCACCTTAAAGCATATCGCGTCTTAACTTGCCAAGCCTCAATTTGGCCCTCGACCAAGTCTATTATCTTTATCTCATTAAGCCTAAGACTTGAGCATGTTGAGTATTGGTTTTGAGCTTGTCGCACCCTAACCCTTCCACTCATCAAGCCCTTAGCATGACCCTCGACCAAGCCTGTTCAACTCGTTTTGTTCAACTTGTCATGTCTTGGTTTTACACTTGTGATGCCTTGGTTCAAACATGCCCATTCTTTGATTTGCCCTTCAAGTTTAGGCCGCGACTAAGGCCATGGTGCTTATAAATATTTTCCTGCTAAAACCTGCACAATCTTCACAAAAACATGTAGCATACACATATATGAAGATTAAAACTGAAACATATCAAAAACAAGTTTTACTTATTAAATATAGCTTAACTAAATTATGGAGTATTTGTGCGATACTTTTGCTCATCAAAACAAGATTGTAATCACAGATGGTTCACTAATCTCCTCTTTTTTTATGAGAACAATTATTACACTACATTGCTCCCCTTGCACTTAGCACTTCCCCTCAATTAAGCATTCGGTTAAAAGCTTAATTGTAAAAGATGTAATGCTCAATTAAAGGTTCTCAAGCTACATGTAATAAAAAATTATTAAATGCAACCTAACTCCTTCAGTTAAGTGTTTCAGGTAAAAGCTCGTTTGTAAAGATATGATGCTCAACCAAAAGACTTAAACTACATTTAATAAACAACTCATTTTTTAGCACATAAAAACACGCAAGCCTAGGGTTTTCAAAAACCATAGAAATTTTTCACTAAGATGCTGTTAAGCATTAACCTTAGAGACCTGCTCTGATACCGATTATTAAAAAATTTAAGCACAAGCTATGCTCAATTACACAAAAAATATTGTGGAAGCGGAAGCTACGAGGTGGGTTTTTAAAACGATTTTAAGCACACTTAACCAACCATTATCTTTTTTACCAATTTTCGCACAATTATAATAGTAATTATAAAGAGATAAAGGAAAGGGAAGATTCACACTAGATTTAATATAGAGTTCGATCCATCTCCTAGTCTTGAGGATCCACAATTGCCTCACTCAAGGAGGACTACACACATTTCATTCAATCAAATCAATTTGCCTCACAAAAAAGACTTCACAATAATGCATCGACAGAGGACTTTACTCAATGCCTCGATATGAGGGCTTCACAAATTGCCTATGCACATGTAAGAATTCATACAGTTGCCTCAATAGATAAGGACTTCACTAAAACACTCAGTAACAAATGTGTGAATAGTGCTTTACGATATTAGCTCGTTAATCTCACAAATGATACTATTTATGTAACACAATAAACACTAGCAGAGGGTAATTTTACATAATATTTGCAGGTTAAGCTTTACTCTCTTTTTTTGACTCACGGTCATCACTAAAAGTCACCCCAAAACATATTATATGTATCGAGTTTAAAAACATAGCTGTTTACACTCAAAAGACTATTGGTCAAATTCAAAGGTCTGCAACGGCTAGTTTTTAAACTGTTGCGCCTTAAATCTCGTCGCACCTTAACTCATCGCGCCCCCAAATTGACCCTTGACCAATTCTCTTCTTATTGAGCCTCACATTCAAACTTGTCATGTTCTAAAGCATGTCGTGCCTTAACTTGTCGTTCCTCAATTTAGCCCTCAACCAAGTCTACTATCTTTATCTCATAGAGCCTGAGACTTGAACTTGTCGAATATTGGTTTTGAGCTTGTTACATCCTAACCCTACAACACGTTAAGCCATCGATGTGACCTTCGACTAAGCCTGTTCAACTTGTTTTGTTCAACTCGTCGTGTCTTGATTTTACATTTATCATGCCTTAGTTCAAACATGTCTAGTCCTCGATTTACCCTCAAGTTTAGGTCACGACCGAGGTTGTGGCACTTATAAATATGTCTTGCTAAAACCTGCACAATCTCCAAAAAGACATACAACATACACATATATGTAGATTAAAGATTAAATATATCAAAAACAAGTTTTTCTTATTTAATGTAGCTTACCTAAGTTGTAGCGCATTTGTGCAGTACATTTTCTCATCAAAATAAGATTATAACCACCTATGGTTCATCAATTCAGGCTGTCTATATCAACCCCCTAAGCAATTGCTGTTACTTAGGACTCTTAGATTCCTCAAGACTTGTTTCGAAGTATGAGTGCTCAAATGTTATTTGTTTCGTTATAAATTAAAGATAATAACATGTTGCTACTGCATTGCATTTAGTTAGATTTGTGTGTCATTTTGTATGTATTTACATTGCTGTTGTACTGGGCTTCGGCTCATTATTGTTGTTGTTGTTGTCTTCTTTCCAAGTGTTGTTTTGTTATGATGATGACGATTTAGGTGTTGATGATGATGATAATGTTGTTTTGTTGGGTGATTATGATGTTGGCTTGGTTATGAGCGATCTTGGAGGTTTAAGAGGAAAGTGAAGTGAAGTAGAGCCGATAGATTATTTGTTTTTGTTTTTTTTTTTAAAGAACTAGATTTATGTCTTTTAAGTCTATTTTTTTTCTTAAGGGCCTGTTGGAGCCCATAAGTTTTGTAATAAGGTTTTAAAGCCTTTTTTTTTTTTTTTGCAAAAGTTGATCTATTCATGGGTAGAAGCTAAAAATGTTTTTATTAAGATTGTTTTTCCCATCACAAAACTAGTTGTATCCAGAATCTAAATAAATGATTTCAGAATTTAAAACTAGCTAGTAATATTCAACATAAATGTATCTTTTATGAGGCCTATGCATGAAATACTTAAGGTATTATACATGGCCAAAGGATTTGGCTTGCCTAAATTTTAGATGTAGGGTAAGTCGGGTCCTTACAATCTCACTTTGCAAATACAACTAAAGACAATATTTAAACGAGAAGATATCTTTGCTTTCACTTTAGAGAAAATAAGTCAAATGCCATGCTTAAACACAAAGGATAATGGTCATGATCCCATACTTTTATGTAATTAGATTCCTATTGGTTTTTTTATTCATCATTAGCTCTAGCTTAATCACTCTCAATCATAATTTGTAGATTTAGATTAGAGTAGTTGGCATTGGTCCAATGCTTAGCTTAACCTCCTGTGGAACTTGGTGAACATACCGGATTTTTATTACTAACATATGATTAACAAACTAATTGATTACTTATCTGTGCACATTTTCATTGATAAAATCTATTTTCTAAACTTACATGTATAAGCATATGTACAAAGCGGATATTGAATAGTCTTTGCACAAGTACTCCATTGCTCAAACCAATACAGGTTCCTTTAAGGATGAGTGAATTAACACAACAATATTTAAAAGAGTACAGAAGATTTGGTTGAATGAGGAAGGAGGGATGGAAGCTACTTTTCAATTGGATGTATTATGCAATTTAAAGATCTCTTTATTGCATTCCTCATGATACTTTTAGGGTATAGCTTACATACCTTACAATAATCATGTAGGAGGAGGAATATAGACATGACGGTGGGTAAATTCTTAATCTTTTGATAGTTTGGTACGATGGATGTTATTGGTCGACGTTGACCTTTGATGACCCATATTAAAAATTGCCAACAAATAATAATCCATGATGTTTTAGACATTGCATTAAAATAAGATTGTATGTATTGTGTGGTTACTATATACTAGTTTTTTGACTCATGCATTTGAGATTAACTTTTCACATGCCATACAACTTCCATATAATAATAATAACTAGAGAAAAATTCTACTAATGGAGTAGGGCTGTAAGTAAAGTAAAACAGCTCGTGAGCTACTCGAGTTCAACTCGATAAAATCTCAAATTTAACTCACTTACAATCTAGTCAAGCTTGAGTTCAAGCTATTTGAGTGGTTATGAAGTTGAAGTTCGAGCTTTAAAATACTCACTAGGTAAGCTCATGAGCTTAGTCGAGCTTTTTATATATTTCAAATAAAATATTATAAAATTTACACTTTCCTTATTCTTAAAGCCTATTTTCAAAACTTTGATGTGTTTGCTTTAATAGCCCATTTACTCGTATTATCACACTCATACTTACACATACACCCCCACTATATTATCCACAACAAATGCATTATATTATATATACACACAGATAACTTATATATATATATATATATATAGTAAACCAAAAAACACACATTTATAATATATAATATATAACATATACATAAATACTAATACATCGATATATATTTATAATCTCTAGGTTATGCATTTAGACCTTTAGACATTTATATATAAATTATATAAAACTATATCTATATATAATTTATATACATCTTATACATTTTATCAATATCCTATTTTTTGTCATATATATAATATATAGCTTATATTTATAATTTCTAGATTATTTATTCATATTTTTGACATTTTTTAATATATAACTCATAATTTATACATATAACTAATATACTACATAACATAAGTATATAATACTATATAATATAGCTTATATATATATATATATATATATCTTATAACTTATAAAACATAGAGCATATATAACTTATATGTTATAAATACAATTATAACTTATAACTTATATGCATATAGAACTTATATATTATATCAATACCCTATTTTTTATCATATATAATCAACATATATATATATATATATTACATAGATTATAATTATATAATCTCTAATTATTTATTACATTTTTAGACACACACACTATATAACTTATACATAAACTAATATATTGTATGATTTATATAATATACCTATATATAATATAACTTATAAAATATAACTTATGTATTATATCAATATCCTATTTTTGTCATATATATGGCATATATAATACATAGCTCATATAATTATAATATCTAAATTATGTATTTATATTTTTAGAAATTATATATATAATTATTTTAATAGTGCTTATGAATTAATGCACAAGTATTCGATTTAAATCCCTTTCTTGATATAAATTAGAGAAACTCACATGTGTTATTTAAATTTAATTATAACATATTAA
This sequence comes from Combretum micranthum, assembly GCA_024138025.1. NCBI lineage: Eukaryota > Viridiplantae > Streptophyta > Magnoliopsida > Myrtales > Combretaceae > Combretum > Combretum micranthum. Next base: position 425,814 of record JAMXBD010000270.1, on the reverse strand, counting down.
AATAATATAGATGAATTGAGTTTTAAAAGGATCTTGAATTCGTTTCAAAAACCAACTTATTTTTTAGTTAAATCAACTTTTATAAGGAAAAACAAATCGAGTTCGAACACATCAAGTCTTAAATCGAGTCAAGTTTAAGCTTGGTACTACATCGACTCGACTCGACTCTTTTAAAACCCTAGTATAGGGTTTCCAACTTTGACTTGTGTGATTTTTGACAATGTATGTGAGCTTTATTATCCTTGGACAATAATGGAACTTTTCAATACTAACCCTTTACAGCATTGATGAATGTTGTTTTAAACTCAAAATTATGTCTAAAACAATAAAAAAATGGTTAGTAGTATTTGCGGCCTCTATTATTGCCTTTTAGGTTTTAGGTTTTGACATTTTCACCCTCTAGGATTAAGGTCTAAAGTTGGTTGGGATGCAATTAACTCATTAATCATTACCGTCATTAGTTTTATTGAGTCTCAAAAACCAAGTAGATATTACATACAATGATTTATTTGGATATTATAAAATGAAAAGATTTAATTGTGTAGTATTCGGTTCATATAATATAAATATATACATGTATATTTATTATATCGGTAAATAGGGGCAAAGTAATTTATAGTTTACAACATTTCTTATAAGTTGGGTGACTAATAATTTGTCTTTAACTTTAATACGGACAAATGCTACCTTCATGCAAAGAAAAATTTAGAAAGCTGCACTCAAACTTATGATTATTATTATTATTATTTTGGCCATAAAGTATGATTATTGAAAAAGAGATTTTGACACTAAATTTTTCACCAATTGCAGGTAGAAAAAATTCATTCCAAAAATAAATGATTCCGGTGGATGAGACTATTTAATTAACTATTTAACTGTTAAAGTAAATATAATAATTAGTATATTAATTATTTTAATGTTCAATTATTGTTGATGTGTATGAACCATCAGATAGTGAATATGACCGATCTTATCAAAATTAACGATGAATTATAAGAATTTTTCTGAAACGATATTACTATCGTTATGGAAACACTATATACTGCCGCCTGTTATCAATTTTTGCTTCCGTTTAAAAGTTTGAAATAAAATTGGCGAGACAATTATAGTGTGCCTGTGAAAGCTTTTCGATTTAATATGATGCTGTCTTGATTAGTTGATACTCGATAGTATAGAAACAGAATTATTTTCCGATACCAATGTGTGGATATTGTTAAGAGTAATTACTTGGAATCCTTATAATAAACACAGCTTTATAAAAGGTAGAATAAATCACAAATCTCTCTAAACTTTATATATAGAAAACAAGGTATTTTTTTATAAAAAAAATAAAAATATTTTGCATCAAAAAAGGAGGAAGCTTACAATCACTATATTGCAATTTATATATCATATTATTGACATAAATCTCGTGAAATGTTTGTAGGGAAAAAAAAAATTGTTTTTCTTCTGCTTCATTTTCTTATACTACAAGAGCTAACAAATGCTTGTTGTACGACGCCCATCCTTAGCAAAATTCGTGCAAAATGTGTAAAAACTTTTTAAGGAGAGACATCCTACGCACCCCGAAAATCCGACACTTTCCCCAGTTTTGTCAGTCATGATGATCACCGTGCAATAACTGCCCATGGTGATCAGATAACATAAGCATATAGACAAGTTAAATTTGAATCATCCCATCTTCTTCAAAAGCATATGTCATAATTTCTGGTGATAGGAAAACAAAAATTAAAATTTGAAAAATGCAGATATTCCAGTATTCAATTCAAGAACTCTGCTGCAAACTCCTCAATAGCGTTGGCACGCGTACATGAGAGAGATATATAGATGAGATGAATATTTATAAAGTTTTGCAGAAGTGAGCACTGGGGTTCAATTAAGGATGTGAATAGATAATACTACTCGTGAGCTATTTAAATTTGTTATAATTTTTATTTAATTTTAACTCAAGAATAACTGAGGTGAACTTGAGTTGAAGCTTCTCAAGTGGTTAATTGAGTTATGTTTAGGATTTGATTGTTTCATTATATTCCACTCGTTATAGCATCTTATTTTTATTGTTTTTTAAATAAATGATATTAAAAAATAGATACAGATGATAAATAGCTATTTTTTACTTCTAAATAGATCAAACAGATTGGATACCGATAAGATATAAATGAAAATTAGATACAGATGAGATATATACATATATATATGATAAAAAATTAAACAATCTAAACAAACCTTAAATTTCATAATGTTTGGCTCGATTAGCTTGCAAACTTAGTTATACTTGAGTCAAGTATATTTAGAAGAGATTGCATCAAATATTATTACAATTAGAAGAAAACATAAAAACAAATTAAGTTTAGACAAGTTTAATAGGGTCAACTTTGTTGAGTTAATACCACTTTTAAGTTAAATTCAAGCTTAAAACTTTAAACTCGACCAAACTTAGCTTTTAAAATTTTGAATCGACACCTAACTCGAACTCTATAATATAAATAATTGATTTGATTCAACGACTCAATTAAGAGCATGTATAACTCATAGGACCTCCAAGTGGTCTTTAAAATGCCACATAAAAATTTTAAGGACATTTTTTAAAGAATTATATCACTTTATTTCTAAAGTCCCTCACATAAGATTCTTCATAAAATTTTACAATTTATAGATCTTACATAATAATAAAAATTACCCACAACATCTTTAAAAAATATATATTAAGAGACTAGGGACCGATCCTTGTCAGAGGGGCTGAACTTTTACTAAGGTTGGCCCTATACACGAAGGACCTTTACTTCGGTCCTTCCCTCGTGCAATTGTTGCCGAGGAACAAGTGCTGGGGACGCTCTAAGTCAATTATAGTGTGAAGTAGTAACCACTAAGCAACAAGAATACTGTACCTGGTGCTGGGCCTATGTACTCGATGCCTCTCATGTGAGATAGGCCATATGGGTCCGCCATAATGGGAGTAAGTGCAGTCGGAAACAAACATGAGAGTCGTACGCACCAACCTGCTGCAGATACAGCTGGTGCACTCAATACGAGGCAGACTTTAAGCGGAAGAAAAGAGTAGTTTACTTACTGTCAGGGGATATTACACTCCCACCTCTGTTTCATTTTATGTGGTATGTCACTTGGTTAAATGGTACAATGAGAATAAAAGATCAATCACACTGTATGGGGAGGTACTTCGCAGTTCGCAGTATGGATTCCGAAGTAAAATGAGACAAATCGTATAGGATTATCATATATGTACAATCCTCACTGGCACAATTGAGCTATGCATAGCGCAGTCCTAAGCCATTTTTCATTTTGCTGCTGTGTCAACTCATCTTATCTAATTTGTATCTATATCTTATCTATATCTGATTTATTTTATTTATTTATAGATAAAATATTTATTTTTTCATCTATATCTACTTCTTAACAAACATCTATTTAAAAAACAATAAAAATAAGATATCAAAATAGCCAATCCAGGATCAATGGAACACAATTTATGCAGCCAACAGCTGCTGCCTGCTGTTAATTATTTCCTTTTGCTTTCCTTTCCCATCAAGATGTCTTATTGCCGATTTGTTACCATTATAAATTGCTAATTCTGATCAATTCATGCAATCTGCTGAATTATTTTTAAACGGTGCTGTTGAGTATGCTTTGCGAAAAATAACACCTAATGGGACAACTTCTGCGCCATGATAAGTTGATAGCAATCCACACATGGGAAAAAGCAGAGAATCGCAGTTCCGGGCAAAGCTACTGCCAGAAAAGAAGAATGAAATTCATAGAGATTTTCTTGGGGTCCAACAAGGAACCCAATAGTTAGAACAGAACAGGTCAACAGTATCTGCCTCATATAATCACATATATACACAAGCATTGTTTACAGAAGTACATAGCTGAAACATATACCCATCCAGGCTGCCCAGATCAATAAAAAATTGTCGCATGAAAACAAAAAGAAGATGCATCCCCTTCATCTGTATTATTTTCCTCACCTTTACCCTAGTGGAAATCTATACAACAAAATACAGACCTTAGCAACTAGATGGCAAACACATGGCTATCATCTCCATCTCCCTCGCTCTGCATTATCATTTGCAACATGCTTAGATGCATTAAAAATCCGTGGAATTCCATGGGCCTCAGCTACACTCACGGGAGGAAGTTCTTTCTCGAACAAATCTTTGTTCCTGCATGGCATTAGGAACTACTCATTAACATGGATCTAACCAAAGCAGACATGTAAGAGTAGAAAGGAGTTAAAATGGTGAAAAGCATATTGGCAGCAGATGACTAAATTAATTGGACCCTTATCCAAGTGGTTTTATAGTCACAGCAACACTTGTTTGTGTGAATGAGGTTCTTGTGCAGAAAATTTTGTATAGCTGTCAGGAGCAGGATACTGCTTAAGGAACACTGGAACAGGGACAAGTGATACGTTAAGCATGGTATGTCAATGGACATGATTGCTTGCTAGCTAGAAGTGGAAATGGTAAACAAATAAGCGTGAGAAGACTTACAGCACGGAAGGGGAAATCATCAGCCTCAAGCATGTGAACAATCTGTCCCATCTTTGGTCGTTTGCTAGCATCCAAATCTATACATCGCAGACAAACCAACATTGCCCGTTTTAAAGCTCTAGGAGGTGGCTGGTCTGCCATCAGAGGATCAACAAGTTCCTCTCCACGACGATTGGCTACCATTCCTTTGAACCAATCAACCAAGTTCATCTGAAATATCAAGAAAAAGCTTACAGTGCTAGCAAGAAAAAGCATATGCATAGTGTGGATGTGATAATTTAAATTAAACATTACTCACCTCTGCAGGAGGTCTTGAATAGTCTATAGGACTTCTTCCAGATTATCTCCATTAGTAAACTCCAAAACTATATACATCACTCCCTTCATTTAGCATACCAGGCTTGCATATTCGGGAGAGACATATCTGTGACAAATAGGTAAAGGAAAATCACAAAAAACACAAAACACTAAATTTGTTGAACAGAAGAAAACAATTGGATGAGGAACTACCCGAATGTGCCCATTACACGTGTTGTGACATAGCTTGCCTCAGATCTTAACAGCTTTGCCAGTCCAAAATCTGATACTTTTGGGTTCCATTTTCTATCCAGAAGAATATTGCTAGATTTTACATCACGATGCACCACTTTGGGTTCTAATCCTTCATGCAAATATGCAAGCCTGCAGAAAATGGAATAATTAAATCTTCAATAAGATCTCTATTTGGAAGTTCAAGCTGTATAAATGCATAGTAAGATATCCAACCCTTTAGCTGTTCCAATTGCAATTTTCATGCGAATGCCCCAGGTCAGCGGACTCACAGGCCCAACATCACCATGCAGCCATTGCTCCAAATTGCCATTATCGACATATTCATACACAAGCATCCTGTCATGCAGCAGAAGTGACAGAACACAAAATCAAATATGTCAAATTAGCATCCATCTCCTTGTTTTGTCAAAAGAATATTTGAAAGTACCTTTGAGCACCCTCTGCACAATAACCAACTAAACCCACCAAATTCTTATGTCTTACTTTCCCAATAGCCTCAACTTCCACTTTGAACTCCTTCTCTGCCTGACCTCTGCACCAAAAAAAAATAAATAAATAAATAAATTCCATTCAGAAATATGACCTTTCGAAACCTTAATCCGGTATGTCTCAAATCAGTGCACACAAATTATGAATATCCTCAGGGGTATATTTTAGTATTGCACAAGTGGAAAATCTTAAATTTTAAACATAGCATATTGCTGGATATTACATGATAAGCCACGTGAATCATAATGCTAGGTAGTAGCCATGTGAAGTACTTCAGCATGTCAGCCAAAACTTTTAAAAATTTGAATTAGACATTGTGTATGCATCGACTTGCGCATGCCAAACAACCAGCAGGAATCTTTCTTTACATGTTTTATGCACAAACAGTTAAAAAGAAGAGGAATACTATGTACTCTTAATTATTTAACATAGGAAGTTTCGTCTCCATCAATCCAAGGGGAAAAAAACCAAAAGAAAGATAGGAATGAAAAGAAGAGAAAGCAAAAGTAATTTTGAACAAAAGAGAATAAAGAAATTAAAAAATAAAAAAAAAAGAAGCAATCTCTTACTTTTCCTACTTAATAAAGTACATCGTGATATTCTGATTCTTCCCCAACCAACACCGACACAGAATGTAATGTAATCATCGAGATCCAATTCCGACAACCACATTCACTAAAAAACCTAATTCTTAATAACCAAAATCCACCTTTGAATGTCTTACCAACATAATATTAAAGACAAGTCACAAGTGACCAAGTACAAACAAAATCAAGATCTGGGACATCTTTGTAATAGGTAAACATAATATAATAATAATAATGAAATCCCACAAAAAAAGCAAAAGTGGCCTGCTTATGAGTTGAGACACTTGTTAAAAAGTCTCCAACGTAAGCAATACTTTTCAACATTGATTTTCAAAAGCAAAATCCCCACAATCCCTTCAAGATCCCTTCAATTACGTAGTAACAGTTGAAATAGTTAAATTAAATCTGACCCCACATAAGTAAACAAATCGATTTATGTAAAGTTATTTCCACAATGACAAAATTTTTTTTTTTAATATAACCCAAAAAAAAAACCACCGAAGCCATTTTCAGGGTGTAAAAGACAATATAAAAAAAAAAAGATAAAATAAATTCATTGAATGAAAGAGTTTTCATTACACTATGCTTCATCAATTGCTCAAATGTTAAAATTTTCACAAAGATATGTTTTTTTTCTTGAGGATAGGAGATGAAATTAGATATTTCTCCTATTTAGTTTGACCCAAACATTTCACATAAGAAAGGGGAGGTAAAAAAAAAAAACTTACGTATCACATACAAAATTTAAAGTGACAAAACTTATAGTATTTTCCAACATATAAGCACAAAAATTTTCAAATTATAAAAAATTATACCGCATCTCTTAGAAATTAACCGAAATATAACTTGGAAAATATCACACCTGGTCAGCACTTCAAAGACTATACAAAAGAAGTCAACATCACTTTTTTTTTTTTTTTTTTGGCTGAAGGAACAAAGGGAAAATTAAGAATACCAAATTGATTCCCTTACTTGTTATTAAGAAGATTTTTCACGGCAACAACAGAACCATCACTCAGAACACCTCTGTACACAACACCATAACCACCTTCTCCAATCACGTTTCTTCATCGAATCCACGTGTCGCAGTCTCAAGCTCTCTCAGACTGTACCACGTCCCCATCCTATGTTCATCTCCACCGCCGCCGCGTCACCACTGGGAACCAATTCATCGCTCTCTCCACTCACTTTCTTCTCTCTCTTCACCGCATCTTCTTCTTCTTCAAGCACGACCTCCTCCAGCTTCTTGATAGGCTCAATCTCCCCTTTTTCTTCAAGTTATCGATGGAATCCAGTTCCCTCTCTTCTTTCATGATGCGATCGAGAGATTTGATCTCGACGATCTCTTTTGAGACTAGTGGAATGAGACCTGACTTGTGTTTGGGACGCGTTTTGCGTCTACGCGAGGAGGAGGAAGAGGTGCGTTTTAGGTAAATGCAGAGGATGTAGATGAGGAGAGAAAGTGCAACAGCGGAAAGGATGAGGATTCCGATGAGGACGTAGAGTTTTAGGTTGAAGAATGAGGTTTTGGAAGTGAGGTTGTGAGGAAATGAGTTGTCAGGAGAGGGATTGTTGTCGCCGGATTCCGACATTGTCTCCGGCGAATAAGGTGAGTAAAGATGGGGGTTGCGGAGTCTTAAATTTTCTGCGAAAGGGAGTGTGTGTGTGTGTGTGAGAGAGAGAGAGAGAGAGGGAGCGTGACGTTGGGGGAGGGTTTTGTTGGTGAGAGAAATGTCGTAAAACAGTAGCGAAGGCTTAACGGGGGGTGGTGGAGAGAGAGAGAGAGAGAGAGCAGGATTTCAAGTTTCAACGGATAGAATAGAAAAGGATATTATGGACTTGAACGAAGATGATAAAAACATGATTAAGGAAAAAAAATATCTATTTTTTTTAAAAGAATTACACAAATATACCAGAGAAAAAAATAAATCCAAAAATAGATAATTTGATCTCGTCTTTTTTGACCTCGACTCTTCAAGAAAGGAGATCGATGTAACTTGAAGAGACGAAGTTGAAGATGACAGATTCAATATCGTCTCTTCAAGAGACGATAACCACTTCTCTTGAAGAGATAAGATCGGCCACTAATGACCTCGTCTCTTAAAGAGAGAAGATTAACTTATCTATTTTTGAGATTATTTTTATTTTAATGATATTTTTATAATTATTTTTTAAAAAGTCAATATTATTTTCCTTTTTCCAATAAAAACATTCCTTAAATTTTTGTATTTTTATCGATATTAAATCTCTATCTAATTAATATTTATAATTTATTAATATTATATTTATATTAATTTAATATCGATTCTATTTTATTATTTATAAATAAAATAATCAGTTTTTTATTAATATTAATTTAATTTAATAATAATACCAGAATGATATAAATCAATATTTACATAGAAAGTATCTCCAATTTTATTTTTTTAATGCTAATTTTATTCTTTTTTTTTTAATTTTTTTCTGTAATATTTGAAAAAGCTTATAATTTTGTGTTCTGAGTTTTTAATAACGTGAACCCATTAACAAGGACATTACCTTCGAAAAATGATGTTGGATGACAAATCGTCGCAGGATGGCATGGTTCAGTTACACGTTAATCGGGTGTTTTGTCAAATCAAATCAAAAGTAGGTTAAGGCAGAGCTAGCTTCAATGCTATGTATTGGGATGACCTGTGTATAAATATTAATAAAATTTAGATATATAATTAAATATTTATCCAACGTAAATCGATACTTATGCATATAGCGATGTGCCTTGAGATTAATATAATATGTTGTATAATATATGTTTTTATTTTAAGAGATAATATGGCATTTGGTACATAAATTTTAACCAAAAAATTCAATTGAATATCTAAATTTTAAGATTGCTATTTTTAGTATTAGAGTTTTCAAGGTCAGTTGTATAACTTTTTTATTACCACTTATGGACTACTTTGTGTTGTAGATGACTATTTTGATGATTTTTTTATACATATGAATAATAAAAATAAAATCCACCAATAATCTATATTTATTGAATACTTATAAATTTTAAATGTAATATTTTATTAAAATAATTACTTGGGACATATGATTCTTCATAATTGGTGTGTGGGTATGAAACCGGATGCAATGATCACTGCGTGCCGCTTGACTATTGCGCTATATATGACCTAAGGAAACAACACGTGTAATGATGATCAAGAGAGAATCGTGTAGGGAGGAGGAGTAGGCAATCTCAATAGGCTATAACACACGTATGACAAGTGAGGGAGCTAAAAAACATCAACCTCACTAAGTACCATGAATATCATATGCGTTCTTGAGTGAGTCCAGTAATCGATTCACAAAATGGAAATCCGATAGTACAACGGTGTTTGTCTAAGATTTCACCCATCCAAATGAAGTAAGGACTAAGAGTATTTATAGAGAATCTGGCTGTCGATGTCGTTCGTCAGATGAGACAAACGACCAACGGCTAGGATGAGTCCTCTTTTGTGGATACGAATGTGGGCTTCCTTATGGACCCTGACCCATTGAGACCTTCATTGTAATATGTGTGAGCCAATTTGAGAAGATTGGAATTGGCTACCCAATTCCAACGGGCCCTACTCTAAGTTTACCATGCCAAAATTCTCATGATCATCCCAATGTAATTGGGTCTAACTCTCTAAGTCTTATCACTTTACCTAGAGAGTTAAATCCAAATAATAAATCAGGCTTAAAGCCTTTATAATGAAATCCATACGTCTACAATTGGTTAAAACAACCAACTAGACAGAGTTTCTATAAAAGTAAATGTAGACAATGTAAATTACCTTGAAATGTAAAATTAGGTATTAAAATTGATAATTTAAAAGTTTGGATGGTTAATTAAATAATTGATAAAAGTTCGATTACCAATATCACAACTACCTTTTATTTTAATCATATATAACAAGTATCTCAATTTTTTTAATTATTAATAGTATTTTTAATATCATGAAATAGTACAAAATACCCTAATTGTATCATATATTAGAGCATGGTTATAAAATATTATATATCATATCTTATTTTAAAGAGTTAGATTCTGAAAAATTATAAGAATCTATCTTATGATGTTTCATATCCAAACAAAATCTACCTAGTTCAATTGGCTATCTTAGAGTATAAGTTTAATAAGGTTACCTGTGTACCCATTAAAAAGGTAAATGTTGGTAAGTAAAACCAAATTGAAAAACTCAATCCCTAGGTTCAGTTAACTAAATTTTCATTATATGTTTTTATTTTAATTTTTTCCAAAAATAGTATAAGCCATAGAATTTTACGTCATGTGCAATTAAGCACATAAAATTGTGTCCATGAAGTCCTTTTACTTGTATGTTGATTTAAAATAAGTCTCCAAATTTTTTACTATAACAATTTGAAAATTTTGCTTATGATATGCTTAATAAAACTTCAAATTTATAAATTCAAAATTTAAAGCAGTTAAGTGAAGTTTAATCAAAGTTTTACTATGAAAAATGAAAGATTATGTATAGATGAATTAGAGAAATAATTAATAAAATATTTAATTCATCACAATTGAAAGATTTACAAATTTATGTAAATAAATATGAAAATATAAGGTTTTTTTTTTGTTTTTTTGCCAATATATATGATAATATTTGCAAACAGATATAGATAAAATATTAATTACTCTCTAAGAAAATATGCGGTTGGTTTAGGGGAACAATAATGAGGGGAAAAAAGAAGAAAGAAAAAGGAGAAAGATGCCGTAGATAACCTGCAAGAAGAATGCGGTTAGCCTGGTTTAATCAATTGCTGGTCTTTAAAGATTTTTTAATCTTCTATTGCAAATAAATGAGTTTTCTCTTGGATTGTTATTGTTTATCCCATGTTCCTTCAATCCATCTTTCTTTCCACAATGATTTTCCTTTTCCAGGTGTTGAATGTCATGATCTAATAATTAACAGGCTGTTATTAGAAGTTTAGGATTGAATTTTGACAGATAAAGGGGAGTGAAAGTTACCGAAATATATTGTTGGGTAAAGGATTTCTTTAATAGCGGGAATTATCTGTTGATCGATCCATTTAAATGAAAATTACAGAAGTGTAAATTATATAAAAATAATTATTAAAATATCGACGAAAAATAATCATAATTTTATATGTTATTTATAGGGCATTAGTCAGCACATATGAATTACCCATATTGGCTCTTTCATTAGTCATTGCATGACTTACGGTACTGTAGTTGGTAAATCGGCATTGATACATGCAATTTTTCTTTGGATAGCTAAATTGCATATAGTAATTGTGATTTTACATTGGTAATTTGGTAATCAAATTTATATCATTTGTATTTAAGTATTTTTTTTTTAAAGTATTGGTAAGCATTTGTTTCATTCTCTTTAATATGTATTTTATTTTTTATTAAAAAAAATCTCATTAAAATTCCGGTGATGTGTAGGTTTTTTGTTTTGAAGGATCTTTAATCCATAAATTTCAGTGAAAAATTACCAAAAAAATTAATTTTTTTTCTTTATTATTCAATTTTTAATATATTAATAGTAAATGCTATTTTACAAAATATATATTATATATATATATAAACGATTTACATAGAAATATACATGACAGAAATAAAAAATAAAACAAAAGGAACGAACTTGAAACCAAAGCCGAGATAAAAAAAAAAAAAAAATCAAAAGAAATGGGTAAAAGAAACAAGTTCATGTTTTCCAAAATATTTAACAATAATAATTTTTTAAACCGTCTTTTCTATTATTTCTATAATAAAACCATGGTAGAAAACATAACTAAAAATTGGAAAAGATTTTAGTCCTTCTTTTTTAATATATAGGGCATCTACAAAGTTGCATTTGCTTTTAAATTATGTATAATTAGCTTCAAAAATATATAAAGTTTCAAATATCTTTAAATAATTAATTATCTATTAACTAAGACTAATAAGCACTTATTAAGCAGATTAAACCGACATCTATCTAGTTTTTCTTTTTTAATTTTTAATTTTTTCTATTACAACGAGTTGAGGGATTTGAACTTAAGATTTTTCATTTAAGAGATTGAAGTTACAATACTATTAGCTTCTAATTTTTAATGTACGTTTTATGAAAAAGAAAATATATATCATGGCATTGATGAGACGTCATTTCCATTTAAGAATTCATGGCCTATTAATGGATTTTAATTTTGGCTTTTATGGCGGTATTAATGTGGGAGGAATCGGCACCAGAATCGAGACTATGTTGGGTGATAATTAATTTGTGTTGAATTTAATTTTTGAAATAATGATTAGTGGTTAAAGTCATTTTATGTGTCCAACGAATAATTTGATAAAAAAAAATGTTCACACAGCGATAGTGGATCATTGGTTCACTTATTTTAAGTAGATTCTTTATTAAAAGTTTATCATATAAAAAATAATATTGTATTTATTTTATATACAATATTATAAATGATACTATTTTCTTACTTGACAAATTTTCAATAAAAAATCTATTTAAAATAGGTAAATCAAGAGTATATCCACTTTTGCCCTTCCAAGTGGATTAGAAAAGTAAAAAGTGGGACGATTGAGTTTGTCTCGTATGGGAAAAAGAAGAAAGGATGATGAGTGACACTGAAGTAACCAGAAAAACGAAATTTGTCTACCGCTTGTTCTGTGTTTATTTTTTTAAACTAAGTTTGATTAATGAAACGAAGCAATTCGAAAACTGAAGTAAATAGAGCTCAATCTTTTTCGCCCCCTCAAATTTTAGTGAGGATAGCGAGGAAAAACTAAAACAAATCGCAATTAAGAGCTATTATGAATTGGGATAAAGTCACAACTCATAAATAATATTTGAATTTTGATGAAATATATAATTAAGTATCTAAATTTTAAAAATAATTAATTTAGTACCTATATTTTTAAATTGATTAATTTGATACTTGAAAAATTTTAAAATCAATCAATTTAATACTTGAAAGAACTTAACATGGATATTATTTGCGTGTAGAAAAAAATTCTTTTAAGTACTAAATTTACCAATTTTAAAATTTAGATACTAATTAATCAATTTTAAATTTTAAGTATTTAATTTTATATTTTATCAAAATTCATGTATCATTTGTAACATTAAGCTAATTGAATTTCTTAATATAGGATATGCTTGTGCTAGTTTAGCTATTCTTATATTTATCTCGATCGATAACAATTCACTTTCAGACAATAAAAACATAGTTTTCAATTCTATGCGGTGTGCTGTAGGTGATTAAGAAATCCATATAATTCATTCAATTAAGCTATGATTATCACTCGAGAAACGGTATAAAACTATAAAGAAATTAGAAATTAATTATGTCTTTGTATACTTGACTGCAAATTTGACATTGAATAAATTCCATTATGATACACTCATCCCAGCTTGCACTATCATGGCAGATATTGTATATATCAAGCCAATTTATATTGGTACATGGATTTAGGGAAAAAAAAAAGAAAAAATGAAATTACAAAATACAAATAGCCCTGTAAACTTTTATCTAACTTTGACTTAAATGTAGATATATCTTGAACTTTCAAATGTTACAGATAATCCATTTAAACTTTAATAAATTGGAAATATTAAGGATATTTATTTATTTATTTTTAACTTTAGTAAAATCACACTAAGATTAAAGTTTGAAGACGTTAAAGCACATTATGATAAATTTAAGGAATGTTTTTGTACTTATGTCATGATTTAGGAAGTTCTTTTTTAACTTTTAGGTGTTATTTGCTAATCTATTAAAAGTTTGAGGATATGATTTGCAATATTTAAAAATTTAAAGGTGTATCTTATCAAGATTATAATTTAAAAAATCATCTACCTTTTTTTTCCCTAAGAAGAAACCAGTATAGAATCTAATTATCAAAGTCTGGTGAGAGAAAGATGTACAATCGCATGCATTTTACAAGCATAAAAGAAAATGATAGGTTGAATTGATTTTAGTTTTGAGTAAAATAGATTTTTAGTTCTTAACGTTTAATCATCTTTTTATTGAGTACTCAACTTTTTATTTTTTTCTATTTAAGTCTTTAATGTTTACTAAACTTAACAAACTAAGACTTGTATTAATGCCATCAACTTATCCATCCATAAATGGCACGTGGCAGTCCCTGATCGCCAAATAAATAATTTGAATATAACGGTATAATATAATGAAACATGAAAAATAAAAAATCAAATAAAAGAAAAAGGCTAGATCTTTTTTTTTTTTTTCCCAAAGAATCTTACATAATTTTTAATCTTCATTCTCACACCAGAAACCAAATTTTTATTGAACTAAACCATCTACAATTTTCTATTCTCTAAGCTCACGAATCAGGCATCCACAAGTCTTTTTTTTTTTTTTCAGTAAACATCAATTTATCTATTTAATTCAATAAATGGAGGAGATGAATCATAAAAATAACACACTATAACCTATGAAATTTTGATAAATTTTATTTCTTCGACCTATTTCGTAGATTTGTAGTCTTGTCCCTTCGTACAAATACACACAATGTAAGATAAATTTCAATTGGAGAATTTAAAATCCGTTAGTGCTATTTATTCATAAAACATCTAGTTTACAAGTGTGAGAATGAAGGTTAAAAATTATGGTTAGATTCTTAAAAAAAAATTCTAACTTTTTCCTTTATTTGATTTTTGATTTTCTTATTTCATTATTATATATGTATAATATCACAAATGGTACATCAATCTTAGCAAAATATATAATTAGATAATTGATCCTGAAATTAATCAATTTAATACCTAAAATTTAAAATTGATCAATTTATGACCTGAAACAACTTGATGAAAATACTATTGGTATGCATGAAAAGTTCGTTTAGGTATTAAATCGATCAATTTCAAAATTTAGGTATCTAATTGCATATTTTATCAAAATTTAAGTATCATTTGTGATATTAACACATTATTTTATTATTTATTGAAATTATATATTTTGCAATGAGGTGCTCTTGTCATTTATAGATAAAAAAGTTAACTACATTAATAAAAGTCTTAATTTGTCAAGTTTGGTAAACATTAAGTACTTAAATAAAAAAATAAAAAATCAATGACTCAATTAGAACAATGATTAAATGCTACTTTTCACTCAATTTTTTAAACTATTACTTACATTATATATACTATGTTGGGAGGACCCATTTTAATTCATTCCCGGTCAATTGAACCTGCAAAAGAAGCTGTTCCATTTCATTTATTTGACAGCTCTCTCGCATTCGGGCATCCGTGGACCGCGTACAAAGTTGCCAAAGGACCATTTGTCCTAGTTGTCGTCTGTCGACTTAGCTTAACTATTGGCTACTGCCGATTGAAACCAACACCGCAAATAAGCCTCAATGGTTTTGCAAAAATCCATAATGAAATTACATGTCTTCATGGTCTGAAAGTAGAAGCGAGTTTTATCTAATTATTGGTGACTAAACCACTTTATTAAATTAAGGATTTAGTGAGGTAATTCTTCCTAAAAATTATCAAAACTATAAATCAGTTATGACTAGGGGTGATCTAACACATAATATTTAAGGCATACTGGTACCCCATATAGTAAGGTTAAAGTATTAAATTTTATATCCTGAACCAACCTTGTGATATTTTGTATCAACCCTATACCCTCTACCCTGTAAAACCTGTAAGGTGTATAATATGTGTGGAACCTATAGATTTTTCAACGAAACCCTATATTTATTCATTCATTCTTTTTTTTTTTTTTTGGCCATTAAGACAACTAAATTCAATTTGAAAAAGAGTTCAAAACATCAATGAGTTTATAGAAGAATGACAACTTGAACTATTAACTAAATTAGCTTCCAAATCGATCGTTAAAGAAGATGGGGTTCACTAACCCAACTCAAGGGACACATCTTCCATCTGCTTCTAGTAGCAACCCAATTTGTTGTTTCATTTGCTTGTCGTCAAACCAGGTGAAACTCAACTTTGTTAAAATGGGGATGCAACGGTTGATGTTAGCAAGAATGTACTCCGTCGAGCACCAAATTTCCAGCTTTTGGCATACCGCTAGAAAAACATTTGCAGCATCCTTCTCACAATCACATTCGGCTAGCTTGTACCCTTGCATAGGTTAAGACTTCTAGTACTGCTATATCTTTGCTTCCTTAAGATTGGTGATTTTAATGGTCTTACTACCCCTACCACATAAAGACCCTTGACAATCTCTACAAACATACCCCACTACTGCATCTCCAGTTTTAAATCAATAGAGGCATTGCAATTTAGTTGTTTCATAAAGTTAGTCAGAGGTAGTTGCTAACTAGAAGCTTAAGGGATTGCAATAAAGTTTTGAGAAGTGGTACTCACCGCCAACTTAGTATGGTCATGCATTGTTGATGCCTACAATGTTGTGGGCATTGCATTACTTGTGATATTGGTAGTTCCTAGAGTTGAGCATTATGCATCTGTTAGCTGATTTAAAGGTGTTCTCTCCTGCTAAAGCTCTAAGTGTTCTATAGATTTATGGGACAAAAAGTCAAGCTCCATCAAAGCACGATGTGCAGAAGCTATGGTGAGATGAATTTCAAGCTCTCTCTTTTGAAAAATAGTAGTACATCTACTTTTTCATATGCACCATAAGAGAGTACAAATACAAGCAAAGATCTCAACCTTCTCTCTTTTGCTTTCCGCCCCAGCCACACAGAAATAAGCAAAACATCAACTTTTGTTACTTTTTCCTTTTCAATTCTTAAGCCCAGAGAAGCAAACCAAATAGTTTTGTCCATAGGCAACATAGGCAACATAGTAACATGTGTTTAACTTATTCATCATCTGAACAAAAGCAACAGGTTAGTAAAGGCAGTACCTTTTTCTTCTTCAAATTCAATTGGGTCGGGATTGCATTGTTTAAGGCTCGCTAGATAAAGTGCTTCATTTTTGGGAGGCATAGGCTATGCCAAACCTGTCTCCATACATTCTTTCCTATTTTATGAGAGCTTGAGGCATGTGAATAGGATTGAGTGGAGTTGCACTTGATGAAATTATATGCTGATCTTACAGTACAATGATCATACTTCTCAAAAGGCCATATCAGCTTATTAATAAGACTGCTCATTGGAAAAGTGATCTTAAGTATGGATTGGATCATCTTGGGGTCAAACGACTTCCTTAACTCATGAATGATCTAGGAACTCAATTGATGATGGATAAGGTCAGCAACTTTAAGTTATGGGAATGAGCACTAGTTCTTGAGTCATGGCAGATAGCTCTCAATAGTAGGGATCCATCTATTTGTAAGTATGTTGAAGGATTGTCCATCTCCTACTTGTCACATAACTCCATTCAACAACTTAGCTTTCCTTATAGGATGTTAGCCCAACCCCATGAGTTCTTATATCCTTTAAGTGCCTACAAAAACAAGTAGTGGGGAAAGTAGACACCCTTAAGTACTCATACCTAAAGGGCATCCGGCTTAAAATTAATCCTTTAAGCAAGTTTAGTAAGCATGGCTATTTTAAAATCTTGGAGATCTTTAAAACCTAAACCACTTAGTGATTTTAGGAGGGTGAATCTGTCCAATCTTTGCCTATGAATTTTCTTTTCATCTTTACTTTGCTCTTACCAAAATTGAACAATTAGAGAGCTTACTTCTTGGCTCCATTTCTTGGGAAACTTGAAGCAACTCATTAAGTGTGTTGGAATAGCCTCAGCTATCACTTTGATTAGTGTCTCTTCTTGTATTAGATACAAGGCAAGTTATCTAACTTTTAAGCTTTTATCGAATCTTGTCTTTAACAAATGCTAAAGCTTCCAACTTGTTTCTACCCCAAATGGTTGCTAAACTTAAGTATTTCCTCAGGACATCTAACTTACTATAGATAGTCTCTACTTTATCCGTTGGTGTGCCTTTACTGAAGAAAATGCTAGATTTTTGGAGATTCACTTTTTGTCCTTATGCTTCACAATATTCTTGGATAAAGTTCTTGAGCACCTGTATGTCTTCAATAGTAGCTTTCACAAAGAATAAAGAGTTATTAGGAAAAAAAACAGAGGGAAATCATTGGGCATGTTCTTCTGACCTTCAAACCTATAGTGTACTTGTTGGAGACTAAAATTTCAATATTTCTAAACAAGACATCAGCCACTAATATGAACAAATATGGTGATAGGGGATTTTCTTGTCTTAATCCCCTAGATGGATTAACTTGACCTGCAATTTTGTTGTTATTAAAGATAGAATAAGATACTGAAGTCACACATTTAATAACCTAATTAATCCAAGTATTACGATAGCCCAATTTGACCAAAACTCCTTTTAAGTAGTCTCACTCTACATGATCATATGCTCTATTCATATCTAATTTTAAGCCACAATAATTTTTTTTTCTATTTTGCTTATTTATTAGAAAATGAAATGCTTCATGAGCGATGATGATGTTGTCATGTATGACACAACCAGACACAAAGTCACTTTGAGGCGTAAACATAAGATCACTAATGAAAGTTTTTAAACAATTAACAAGATTTACGAAATAATTCTATAGATAAAATTGGAAAGACGATTGGACGAAAATGAACAACTTCCTAAGGGTAGAGGACTTTAGGAATTAAAATAATTTTGATGCGGTTAAGAAAAGGGGGGGAGGGGGGGTGGTTTGTACTGTGCTAGTAAAGCTGTTTCCCACAATATGCCAATACCGTTGGTAGAAGATACCCAAAAAGCCATCTAGGCCTGGTATTTTTAAAGTTTCGAGTTGGAAAGTAGTGTTCTTGATTTCTTTTGGTAAGATCGGCTTCTTTAAAGACTCGTTCATCTCATTGGTTACAAGTGTTGGTATTGAAGAAAGGCCATTACCCTAATTCTTTACACCATCTGACTTGAATAGATCCTCATAAAACTGTTCAAATGTCTTCATTATGTCCTCCTCCTTACCAATCTACTTGTTGTCTTCTCTTTTGAGTGAAGGATTTTGTTTCTTTGTCTACGCATAACAGTGAACCGATGAAAAACTCTTATATTTCGATTTCCTTCCTTTAGCTAAGTTATCCTAGATCACTGTCTCCAATACATTTTTTCTCGTTCCCACAACTAACCAAGCCTGGAGAGTAGCATTTTTTCCCTTCCTCTGATTCTCATGAAGTTGTTATTGTATCTTCTTGATTTCATGCATACTATTTGAAAAGGCCTCTCTACTCCATTCCTTGAGCTTAATTTTGCACTTCTTTGGTTTAAATCCCAAGGGGTAAGGATAACAAGTTGGGCTTGTAATATTCCATGCTTCTTGGATGACATCTTTGCAGCTGTTGGAAGTAGTCCACATCTATTCAAATTTGAATCTCCTTTTGCTCTTCTTATCTAAAAACTATGTGTTGACTATCAAGGCTACATGATCAGAGCTAATCATTTCACTATAGATGACTTGGGTGTTAGGAAACTTCTATAACCACTCCAAAGATCCAAGAGGTTCATCAATCCTTTCTAATATCAACATTTCTTCCTTTCTTTGATTAAACCAATTAAATCGAGGTCCTTGGTAACCCAGATCATTAAGACTAACATTAAGGACCATTGCATTGAATTGCTCTATTAATCTTTAGTACTTGTGGTTGCCTTCTACTTTCTCATGGCTGCACAAAGTATCATGAATGTCTCCTCCACACAACCAGGGATCTTTCAAAAGAAGCTCCGACAATTTCAAGATTCCTCCATAAAGTTTGCCTTCTCATTGGATTTGGATTCACATAGATTAAAGATATATGTGCAAATAAATAAACATTTTCAAAGTGGATTGTGTTCCTTATGTGATTCTTATTAGCATGATGCAGAGATACTGCATTATCATCCATCCACCATAAAGCAAAACTACCTGATAAACCAGTAAATGGCACATAAAACTTACTACTGAATCTTAAACTTCTCCTAATATTAGACAACCTCTTTCAATTGTTTTTCATCTCCTTAAGGAAAACAATGCTTGGATTATGCCTGCGGATGAGACCATTAAGGTGTTTAACTGCTATGGAAGGCCCTAAACCCTAACAGTTCCAACTTATGATAATCATAGCTCTTGCATGGCCGCTTCTGACCAATTACCACAGCCGTCAAGGAGAGAGACGATAAGAAATTAGAACAGGTAATAAGGAGTCTTAAGTTATTGCCCCTTTGGGAATCTCTAGTTTTAGGCTCTTCTTCTTTGTGATGTAGTTTCTTATCTTCCTATTTGTAAAGACCTGTTCCTCTAAATCCCCTGACTTAGAGTACCGAGTCCCCAACCACATATAACGTTTTCACATTACATGTAAGGTTGTCCTAAATCTAATAGTTCATGAAAATTGTTTGATTAAAATCACTATAACTTTATAAAGAACTTTTTAAACAAAACAAGATTGCTAACAAAAGCAATCTATACATACATTTACATCATATAAACATGGTTTAGTGTCAATACAAGACACTACAAAAAATTACATGTTTTCTTACATCAAAAGAATCCTAAGGAATCTTAAGGTCTTTACAGCAAACAGGCTTAACTAACAAGCCATCTATACATAACTTTTCCTTAGCAAAAAGTCTTCCAAAAAGTCCAGGGTGATTGGATCCTATTCGTCCCACTCATCCAGGAATCTCTCGAAATCGGACCCATAGCCCAAATCATCATAAAACTCGTCTCCAATACCTGCAAAACAGCAAAAGTGAGCCAGAGGCCTAGTACACAATAACCAATGCAAAAACAATTCATTAAATTGATGTAATGCAACATTAAACAGGTGATTATCTTTATTACTTTTTCTTGTACAAATCAACAGGAGGGTATTTAAACCCCGGTCACGCTTCGGGAATTCGGGGATCCTGAGTAACAGCAGCTGCTCAGGGGGTTGATATAAGCAGTCCGAATACTTATATCTCCTATATCTATATCATGAAGATAATAGCTTCATTTAGGGTTTAAAAGCCGTTGCCCGACTCTACTTAAACTCAGTCCATAACATGAGCCTAGTTCACAAGTTCCCATAAACTTTGAACTAAATCATGGTATTTCCCCCTAAGTTTAAGTAAACGTTACTCAGATACTATTCCCCCTATCAGCTACCCACTTAACCAAAAGAATCGCTATTGCATCATAGCGTACCATTGCATCATGGTAAAGTCATTGCATCATGACTTGGTTAAGCGCCTAACTAACATGTCATTGCATCATGACAGTTTTGCTGCTTCTCGGACCAGATTAAACAGCGTAATAGACATCCAATTCATTCAAATATTAAGTCGAATAAATTTAAATCAGATTAGGAATGCCTATTCTTAACAATCATCAAACAAGTTATTGTGTACCTGAACTCGTTAGTATAGAACTAGGATCTCTCGGTGATGAACTAACCGAAGAATCCTTAACTGAAATAGGAATATCACAATAATCAATAAAATCAATAAATGTAGATTTCACTCTCACAAATATACATACATTTTATATCTATATATCACAAATAAATCAAAGAAATTCAAATAATTGAATACAAAGTCATAAACAAGCATTTAATCATTCTATTATATCCTAAATCACTTAATAATACTTAACTGCTCAAATAACAAACTTCAGAAAATTTTAGAAAAAGTTTTTAAAAAATTCAAAAACGCAAGGGATACGCCGGCAGCAAAGCCAGCGGCTTTGAGCCGGTGTTTGATACTCTGAAAATCAACACTGCTAACGCTAGCAGTGTTCAAGGGTACGCCGACTGCCTTACATCCTATACCGGCGGCCTTGAGCCGGCGTGGAATCCAAAACCCAAAATTTTCAAAACGTCCAGAGAGGTCTAAGCCGTCCGCTTACCCAGAAACGCGACCAGCTTTGACACATACGCCGGCGACCTTAATTCCCAGCGGCCAGCGTACAATATGAATGAAAGAACGCGGGCTAACTTTCCTAGCGAAAGCCGGCGGCGTAGAAACTCAATTGCCGGCGTACGTTCTGAAGAACAAACGCTGGCAATTTTTATTATAAAAGCCGGCAGTGATGCAAAGCGGCGTTAAGAAATTTGAATCCAACGCTGCCTCTACGCCAGCGGCGTTGAATTCCCAGGTGCCGGCGTACGTTTTAAAAACAGGCTTAAACGATAAAACACAAATCCCCTATTTTTATACTTCGAAAACTCAACCTTATAACACTTCAAAACCTTCCTCAATCACATTTTCAACCTCATATACTAACCTCTACATACACTACTCAATCTTAGCAACTCAACATAAGAAATCAACACAATTAAACACTTCAAATTCCACTTCAATCCATTCTAAATTTTCCTACACAAATCCTATTCACATCCTTCCAACACTTCATATCACTTCTACCATACATGCACAAACTCACACACTCATACAACACATTCCTAGCTCATCTCAATGCATAAACAAATAATTTAAATAACACTAAACTCATTCATTCAAGAACTCATACAACACCACAAGAAAGAGAAACAAAACAACAATCATAATTGAATCCACTCACATGTAAATGCTTTGCCTTGGAGAGAACTTGATTTCCAAAGCTTGCTATTGTTCTTAGTTTAGACTTGGAATTGGAAATGGAAATGGAAGAAGAAGAGAAAAGAAAGAAAGAAAGAAAAAGAAAATTCGGAATAAAAGAAAGCTGCCCCAAAAAGTAGTTCAATTAAGCTTAATTAAGCTTTAGACATATTCCAAATTTGCCCCTTAAAGCATACATAAACTTAGGGTGCATTTAGATTGAATTTGAGTCTCATTTGGGGCTTATATGAGCATAAATGCTAGCTTAACTAAAGAAATAAAATTCTATCACTAATCTTGTGAAAACCAAGGTTGATTTTATAAATCTAACTTAACTAACACCTTAATATATAAAAGACATAATTAATAATTTTATTACACACATATTAATACATAAAAAACAAAAATATTAATTTCAATATATATATATAAAATAATACATTTTAGACCACTAGCAACACAACCATTATAATCATCATGCTCATTCAATTCAATACTTAAGATAAATAAATAAACACATTGAATTTAAATAGAATTTAAATCTAGGTCATTTCACTAGTTCTTCCCAAAGGAGACATTTTCTTTTGGGGAATCGTTTCTATTGTTCTCTATCTTAAACTTTAACCTTTTGGTAGATCCCACTGTTTTATAACCTGCTAGCCTCTTAATAGCCAATATTTTTCATAGCCAAGTTTAATTGGGAAGGGGATGGTATGGTTATGGATTAAATATTTTGGGTTGAGGGGTGGTAAAGGGGGCGGTTGGAGTTTGGAAACTCCACTATGTAATGACTTGAGGAATTTTTTTGGGTTGGTGGAGGAGAGGTGTTTATGAGATAAGTGCATGTGGTAGTCTTGGTTAAGGTAGTCAAGCCATTTTGATTTATGAGAGAAGTTGATTGTGTTTGATCTTGACTTTTGACAAAGTTGGTTACTTGATTTTCTTGTGTAGAATCATGTGTTAAGTTTCGTTGGATAGAATTGGATGGTTCAGTGTATTTTCAGAAGATAAGGACAATACAGAGGGTTTAGCTGGACAAGTGGTGGCAGCTTTTCACAAAGGAGGTGGGTTATATAGATGTGATTTTGTTGTTTCACAAATTGGTGAGGATGATGGTTAATGCTATAAGGATAGCGGGGTTTTTACCAGGACTAGTGGGGTAAAGGAAGCTTGGGGAGGATTCGCTGGATGCAGCATCCATAAAAGATGATTGGGTTGGAGAAGAGTTGTTAGGAGAGCCATCCCCTTCTAAGTAAGCTTTTATTGCTGAAGCTCGCATCCATGGAGCATAGTTTTGAGTTTTGTTTTCCCCTTCATAAATATTAGTGGAATGACCAAATCGACCATGCCTGAAACAAACATCAGGAAGTTTTTCATACTTGAAGTTCACAAAGTATCTATCTTCTTTGTTGCAGCTCACCCACATTCCTATTTTTAAGGGGATCGTCAAATCCATGTTCACTCGAACTCGAAAAAATCTCTCATAGTTCCTCTTTTTAGATTAACAGGTTCACATTCTAACACATATCCTACAATAGCTCCAAGTTTCATTATGTTGCTGTCAGTCATTTGATCAAGTTTTAGCCCATGAAATTGAACCCAAAAAGGCATTTATGTAACAACACATCTTCTGAATTTAAATGAGATTCCCACACATTAAGGACTATCAATTTCCCCATGAATGACCAAGGACCATCTTTTATTACCTTTAGCATACACTGTTTTTCACTAAAAGTGCAAATATATAGGTTGGGTTTGGAGGCTACAATTTCACAACTTCTATATGTTGGAATCTCTCATAATATTTTGATGATAACAAAAAGGAGTAAAAGTCTTTTTAACAAATAAATAAAGTATAGCAATCAAAACCAAAAAAAACCAAAACCAAAATATTTCATGATTGAACTAATCATCAGATTTTTTAGAAATTGTTTCAGAAGGTAGTTCAGAGTCATTTTCAGAAGGTATTTCAGATTCATTTTCAGAAGGAAGATCAGAAACTAAATCTGTTCCAGAACAGAAGATGCACAGAATGTTGCGAATTTATTTATACCTTATCATCTGAAGGCCTGACTCCACGAAATGAATATATTTGGGTAGTATATTCATTTTGTTCCACTAAAGTTGGATAAAATATCCAAGGGGATTTATTTCATCAATTTTATTATAAGTTACGTCTATTTAATTTTCTTGAGGAAGAAGATCGTCAGATTTTTATGTTTCACGTGGTCAGCAAATTCCTAAAGATAAGGGATATATTTTACCAAGTTCATGTTGGTTCAAATTTTCGAAACGAAGATCTTTTAAAGCTTATCTTCAAGGATAAAGGATATCACTATTTTTATGGGATAGTTTGTTGAAGTATTTATCCAAATTGTTATGGATAAACATATCAAGATATATGAGACATTATCAGATGACAGCATCAACGAAATTTGGATAAAGCTAAGAAGATTATTCGGGATTGATCATACACGTAACAGACACTTCAAAGGAGGGAATTTGCCAAGTCAAATATTTTCAATTTGAGAAGAATTCGAATTGTTTTGAACGACTTCTTTGCTAGCCGTTGAGATAAAACAATATATAGAGGAAGCACAACAACAAGGAAGATATGATGAGAAGAACGAATCTTGCTCTAACTCTCTGTTGAAAGAAAAAGTCTTCGAGTGCATTTCTCTCAAAAGTCCTTGCGTTACAAAGTGTTCACAATATTTTTGTTCGAAAGATAGGATATTTATTGTATTTCCTTGATTGAGTATCATTCAATTTTTTTTGAGTGAGGTTGAGTGTTGCAAGTTATCTGTTAGACCAATTGTGTGTTATAGGATAACCGTGAGAATTGGGACAGAGTGTATTGTAGCCAAGAGGATTGGCAAGACAAGCTTGTAACTTTTGATTTTGGATATAGTGGAACAAACCGGTGTGGAATACCGGGTCCCCAACGTGGAGTTGGAAGAGAGGACTGACGCTCGAGGCGGAACCTCTATAAATCGATTTGCATTTTTCTCTACCCTACTCTTTTTATTTTCGTGCAATTTATATTGAAGTATTTGATAAACTGTCACGTTTCAGAACCTGTTTCAGAGAGTACTTCAGAGAGTTGTCTGTATTCCGCATAAAATTAAATTTGATCTGTTTTGAATTAAAATAGATATACAAGTGTGATTATCAGCTGTGATTAGTTTCTAAACAGCAAGTTTAATTAATTCTAAGTTTAATAAAGTAATCAAAAGGAAGTGAATTGAAAATTTCGAAAAGAATTTATTTTTGTGAAAAAGCAATTCACCCCCCCTCTTGCTTACATTATTGGGACCAACAATTGGTATCAGAGCTTGCCTCAATTATTATTGAGTGATCCAAGTATCATGGCTGAAACAAATATTGCAGTGAATAGAGCACCTTATTTTAATGGTTCTAATTATCCTTATTGGAAAATGCGCATGGAGACTTACATCAAGGCTAATGATTTTGACTCATGGCAGGTGATTTCAGTTGGAGACTATCAAGTGAACGTGACTGCTGAAGCACAATTAACTCAAGATCAGAAGAGAGCAATAGAGAAGAACAACAAGGCTAAGAACCTTCTTCTAACTACTATCTCACCATCTGAATTCTATTTAATTTCATCTTGCATTACTGCTAAGCAAGTATGGGATACACTTAGTGAGACCTATGAAGGAACGAGAACAATTAAAGATACTAAAATCAATGCTCTCTTGCAAAGATATGAATTGTTCAAATTCAAACCTGAAGAGAAAATTAAAGATGCTTTTGATAGATTTGTTTCTATAACTAACGAGCTAGCTTCTCTTGGAAAGAAGATAGAGGAAGCTGATCTTGTCAGGAAAATACTAAGGATCTTACCTATAGCTTGGGATGCAAAGAAAACGGCCATTGAAGAAGCAAATGATCTCAGCGCTTTAACCTTAAGTCAACTCAAGGAGAAACTGATGGCGTATCAATCTCACATAGATGCTACTGAAGAAGCAGAAGGAAGCAAGAAAGCCATTGCTTTTAAAGCAAAGGAAGTTCATGCGGATGCATCAGATTCAGAGACCAGTAGCAATGATAGTGATGACATCAACTTGTTGGCTAAAAGAATTGGCAAAATTCTGAGAAGAAAGCAAGGTAAGAAATTTACTAAAAAATTCGAAACTAAGAGATATGATGCAGGTAAATTCTTCAAGGACAAAGACAAGAAAAAGGAGATGAAAGAAGAGAAGAAACAAGAAATTATTTGTTATGAATGCAAGAAGCCTGGTCACATTAAATACGAGTGTCCATCACTGATTAAGAAAATTGAGAAGTTCAAAAAGAGAAACAAAGCCTTGATGGCGACGTGGAGTGACCTTGACGAATCAGAGACAGATTCAGAGGATAACTCAGAGGATGAAAAGGATGATTCAAACATATGCTTAATGGCACAATCTGAGGTAAATTCAGAACTTGATTATGTTTCTGATGAGGATGTAATGATTGAAATGCAAAACTTATTGAAATCATTGAAAAAGGCACATGTTAAAATAAATAAACTTGATTCTGAAGTTAAATCTCTCAAAAATGAAAAGGAAGTTGTTATTCAAACAAATAGGTTACTTATGGATGAAAACGACATATTGAAACATGATAATGAAAAATTACATGTGAAAGTGAATAAATTCATGAGAGAGAATAGTATACTAAAAGAAGAGACTAAAGAACTTAACAGAAGAATAGGAGACTTATCTCAATCACTAAAGAATACGTTCAGTAAGTTCAATGAGAGTGACAAAAAGTTAAATATGTTGATTTCCTCTCAAAGAACTGATAAAATAAAATATGGCTTAGGATTTGAACAAGGTAGCAGTAGTAAGAATGTTCAAAAAACTGTATTTGTTAAAGGAAAAGAATCCTTATTTAAGGAAACATCTACAGTTAACAACACTGTAACAAAGAAAAAATCTGACAGTCCAGTCAGAGGGTATTTCAGAGGGTATATCAGAAGGTACCCAGATCAGAACAGAAACTTTACAAGAAGAGGGCAAGTGAAGGAACAGGTAAGAGGATATTCTAGAAAATATCCACATCAGTTCCAGAACAGGAACAATAGATATGGGAATAGTTATTCTTATGCTTGTTATTTTTGTAATAAAATTGGCCATATTGAGAAGTTTTGTTTCTACAAGAAAAACAAGCTCATGAAACAACAAGTTGATAACTTTGAAAAGAAGAGCTTGAATTTCAAAGGACCCAAACTTGTTTGGGTTCCTAAGAAGGTTTAACCCTTTGTTGATACATGTAGGAACAAGAAGCAAAGCTTAAAGGAAAATGGTATCTCGACAGTGGGTGTTCGGGACATATGACTGGAGATGCTTCTTTGTTCACAAGTATTAATTGGAAAGAAAGAGGATATGTTAAGTTTGGTGACAATAGTAAAGGTAAAATAGTGGCAACAGGTACTATTGGTCTATCTCCTCATACAATTGAAAATGTTTCTCTTGTTGTTGGATTAAAACATAATTTATTAAGTATAAGTCAATTATGTGACAAGGGTTACAAAATGATTTTCGAACATGATAAATGTTATGCTTATGACAAGAATGGAACAAAACTATTTGAAGGATATAGAAACAAGAATGTTTATTTAGTCAAACCTTCAAATGTAACTTTCGAAAAATGTTTCTTTGCTATGTCTGAAAATATAAAAATATGGCATAGAAGACTTGGTCATGTTAATTTCAATCAACTCGAAAAACTATCCAAGAAGAAAATTATTTTTGGCTTACCAAGAATAAATATAAAACAAGACATTAAATGTGAAACATGTATGAAAAATAAAATGGTTTCGTCACCTCATAAAAGCAAGAATGTAATCTCTACTAAAAGACCATTGGAATTGTTGCATTTAGATTTATTTGGTCCAACAAGAACTTTAAGTCTTGGTGGATGTCGTTTTGGTCTTGTAATTGTTGATGATTATTCTAGATATACATGGGTGTTTTTCTTAAAACAGAAGAGTAACACATTTGAAGTATTTGAAAGATTTGCTAAGCAAATTCAAAATGAAAAAGGAATGTCCATAATAAGTTTAAGAACCGATCATGGAAGAGAGTTTGACAATGCTTTATTCATAAATTTTTGCGATGAAAATGGTATAGCTCATAATTTTTCCGCTCCTTATACTCCTCAACAAAACGGGGTTGTAGAAAGGAAGAATAGAACTCTTCAAGAAATGACAAGAACTTTGTTAAATGAAAACAAAGTAGCTGAGTTTTTATGGGCAGAGGCTGTATCAACAGCATGTTACATAATAAATAGAGTGTATCTAAGACCATTAACTTCAAAAACATCATATGAGTTGTTTAAAGGAAGAAAACCTACTGTATCTTATTTTCATGCTTTTGGATCTAAGTGTTATGTGTTGAAAAACAATCTAAATATGGGAAAATTTGATGAAAGATCCGAAGAATGTTTATTTGTAGGATATTCCTTGAACAGTAGAGCTTATCGTGTTTTTAACCTAACTTAAAAACAAGAATAATCGAAGAAACTATAAATGTAAAATTTATTGAGAAAATTGAGGATGATGATTTTGATGATGAAGAGAGTGAAGAATTAGTTAAAAAGGAGGATATTAGTTCTCAAGCAAAAGATGAGCAGAATTCTGAAACATCAGAAGAAGTTGCTCCTCAAAATGATACAGAAACTGAGTCAGAAGAAAACTCAGAAACTCCTTCAGAAGCTATTTCAGAAGGTATTTCAGAAAGTAGCAGAAACTGGAGGTATGTATCTGCACATCCATCTGAGCAAATTATTGGTGATTTAAATACAGGAGTAAGAACTAGAAGTAGTTTACAAGAATTTGAAAGTCATTTTGCTTTAATATCAGAAATTGAACCTAGTAATATTGATGAAGCATTAAATGATAATAATTGGATTGAAGCAATGCAAGAAGAACTCAATCAATTCCAAAGAAATCAAGTATGGAATTTAGTACCGTGTCCTAAGGATAAATCAATAATAGGCACCAAATGGGTATTTAAAAACAAACTTGATGAAAATGGAAAAATAGTCAGAAACAAAGCTAGACTTGTAGCTAAAGGATATTCACAAGAAGAAGGAATAGATTATGATGAAACATATGCACCTGTAGCTAGGCTTGAAGCAATTAGATTATTACTTGCTTTTGCATGTTACAAAGATTTTAAATTATTCCAAATGGATGTTAAAAGTGCTTTTTTAAATGGTTATATTAAAGAGGAAGTTTATGTACATCAACCACCTGGATTTGAAGATCCATCAAAAGAAGATTATGTATTTAAGCTAAGAAAAGCGTTATATGGTCTTAAACATCTAGTTTACAGGTGTGAGAAGGAAGATTAAAAATTATGGTTAGATTCTTTAAAAAAATTCTAACCTTTTTCCTTTATTTGATTTTCTATTTTCTTATTTCATTATTATTATAGTGATAATATCACAAATGGTACATGACATTTGGAAAAACATATAATTAGGTACCTAAACCTTGAAATTGACCAATTTAATACCTAAATTTTGAAAATGATCGATTTATGACCCAAAACAACTTGATGGAAATACTATTAGCGTGCACAAAAAAGTTCTTTAAAGTACTAAATTAATCAATTTCAAAATTTAAGTACTAATTTGATCAATTTCAAGTTCAAGTATCTAATTACATATTTTATCAAAATTCATGTATCATTCGTGACATTAACCTATTATTATACTATTTATTGAAATTATATAATTTTGCAATCAAGTGCTCTTACGTGTCCTTTATAGATGGAAAGTTAATTACGTTAATAAAAGTCTTCATTTGTCAAGTTTGGTAAACATTAAGGACATAAATAGAAAAATAGAAATTAATGACTCAAATAGAAAAATGGCTATATGCTACTTTTTCACTCAAGTAAAAGGCATAGGTCTGGGGTTCAGCTCTTGGCGGCTGCAGCTGGCTCAATCGAATGCCTTGCCTATGCGTAACAATACCTGAGTAGTGCCATGTGGAGTGAGGTCTGTGGCAGCCATTTAGGCGGCTACCAGCATCACGTTCATCGCTTGAGGGTGGGGCATGATGGTTCTTATTTGACTTTGAATGTGAAATAATTATTATTACTTCACTTTGAGAATTTGGTTGTTTTGGGATAGTTTGTGTGTGCTTGATACTTGCTTGCATGCTAAATTAAATGGACTTAAAATATATCAGTATGATAATTAAATGTAAGCATGCATTACACAATTGCATTATAAGGTCATCACCACTACATAATGGCTCGGATGGGCTGATCATGGAGGACCGCGTGTGTACCATGGGTCCTATTTTAAGAGATGAGAACTAAGTCCTCTTGGGAAGACGACCAATCTTCTATGGTCGCATCGATGTCATTATTTCAAAGGACCCTACTTTGGGAATATATATATATATATATATATATAAATACTATTTTCTAAATATGGAAAGATAATGTGTTTTACTAAAAATGGTTTGATTCTCGAAGTGGTAGGGTTCTGGATGTTGGTGTTAGTGGTATTTCCCAACCTTTGATTCGAAGGGTGAAAATCAATTATATATGGCTACCAGTTGGGCATACATATTTACTCACTTGTTTGATCGCATTATATATGTTTATTTACTGCAACTTGCTTATTACTTACTTAAATGGTATGGAGTATTATATCTCACTGCGCTTATGGTCACTCAACTTCTTATTTTGCTATTACAAGATTATCTCTGGTACTAGCCACTACGACACTACCTATAAGTTAGCTTTCTTTTGGGGAGATAGGATTCTATAGCAAAGAATCAAGGGTTGGGAGTTCTTTCTTCTCTAGTGAATCTCTTTGGATTATTTTTGATAAACTAGAGATATATGTAATATTTTATAGGGCAAGAACCCTAATTTAATACTTGGATGAGCCCACCAGTCCCTTTGAATGGTATTTATTATCCTAGACTTGTCTGTTATTTATTTTGTTTAGTTGTTTTTTATGGAATTATCAATTAAATACTTTTGGGTCTCATTGGTTACCCAGTCATGTTATGCTTTTGCACAATATTTAAAGCTTTTGAGAGACTTAGGAGTCAATCTTAGGCTTTAGCATCATGTATAGTGGAATTGTTCCATATAAGTTATCCTCGAGGAGTGACAGTGACAACTTTATTAGGCGATGTCAGCATGATAGTTAGGTACTAAGACCACTTTGAGTGGCTTGATGGGTTGCTAATAAAGGGAACAATATCAATATAACATTTGTTTAAGCTTTGTAAGAAATAATATAGTCCAATTCACATTTATGAGACTAACCGAACTACGTTATATATGGACTAAAATAAATAGAGATACATAATGGCTGTAAATAAGGTTGCTTAAACCTAACCCATGACCCTATAGGTTTTTTTTTTTTTTTTTAACAATACTCAAACTCACCCCTATAGTGTTTTAGCCTTAATCTGCCCTGCCCCATTGACCCAATTTTACTTAAAATGTATGTAATCTGTAAAACTAATATCTTATAATCATATATTTAAGCTTATATTAGAAATCTATATTTATATGATTTTATATTTATTTTAATAAAAAGTGTAAAGACCCAAGCTATCTAATTCCATAATTAGGCATGCTAAATCCCCTAATCACGCATAATACCTAAGTATTATAAAACACTCATGTATTATACATAAAGTAGTCCATAAAAAAGATGAATGTGTTGACTGTTTGCTTAAACCTGTGATAACATCATATGCTTTAACATAATATTACTTAATACATGAGTAGGTAATCATCCACACACACACACACACACACATACATGACATTCGCATCCATCAAGGATACTTCAAAATTTTACAAGCTTACTTGAAAGTATATTTAAAAGAAATAAACATATATTATAAACCATAGCTTATGCAACAAGCCATTAAATATAGAAAATTTTACATTCCATTTGTCTTTTAGAAAACTTAAAGAAAATGTTCTTGCTTGTCAATGAGTTTTTTATCCATCCCACTCATCCATGAATGTTTCCTAATTGGTCTCATATCCATATCATCATAGCAATCATCATCAATATCACCTGCAAGGTAGAATCACGAGCTAAAGGTCCAATACGCAATAACTCAAGCAAATACAAAATGCCAAGAACACCTAAGCTAAATGTAATACGACAACCAATAATTTGATTATCTTTGATTAAATAGGTCAATCATCACTGGAGTACTTAAACTCCAATTACAATATCAGAAATCTAGGAATCCTAAGTAACAACAGTTGCTCAGGAGGTTGTTATAGGCTGTCCGAAGACCTATAACTCCTATATCTAAAGAATCAGAGCAATAATCTCATCTAAAGTTAACAACATTACAAAACTTTACTTAACTTAATCCACAATATCATTTAGTTCAACCGGTCCCATAAATGTAAACTAAATCATATTATTTCCTCTTAAGAATAAGCAAACATTACACAATACTATCCTCCTTATCAATTATCCACTTAGCCACTCATAAATCACCATTGCATCATGGTAAAAAAAAAGTCATTACATCATAACAATGTGGTATAAGCGCCTAACTACCGTGTCATTGTATCATGACAAAGATGTCACTCCTCAGACCAAATTCAACGATGAAAAGCACAACCAATTTCAAACCATTTTAATTCATCTTTGGTTAAGTTCATTTAGAGTATGCCTAACTTAATAGTAATCAAACAAGCTATTACGTACCTGAATAATCTGATCTATCAGACAATAGACCTGAGCCTAAACCCAACTGAGTGTGTGAACGTATCAAGAAAATCATTTCATATTAAACTTATTATTTACAACAACAGATTAACTCATCAAATAATCATTATACTTAAAACAAGACTCTAATTATCTCACATATAAGCACAAATACACATTTCATATTTCATTTATTATCTATCTATCATTATTAAGGATTTATTTATTTATTTGTGAACAGTACCAAAGGGTCTGTCATGCTTGTGACCTATGCCGTAATATGGATTACGAGCATCATTACGCCCGTACTAGGCTTGATAAAAAATTTTCCAAAAACAACCTGAGAAGATAACAAGCCTCATTACAAATGTAATCTAGGCCGTATTAAGTTTATGAAAACACTCAGAGGAGATCACTAGCTTTATAACGGCCATGATCAAGCTTTGAAAATTCATCCGACAAGATAACAACCTCAACAATGGTCGTGATCAACAGGAAAATTTAACTTCGAGAGGATAACGGTCTCTATCATGCTTGTGATGAATAGGATATTTACCCTATGGTACTTGTTTCAAAATTTTGAAAGTCTTTTGTTCTTTAACTCTCTACTAAGTCTATGTGCATTTGTAAAAACACAATATTAAATATCATTTAATTCACTTACACATGAATCCATTTCACACATATATGTACAACAAACTTAACTTAAGAAAAACACAATCTTATCATCCATGCTTATTAAGCTCTATTATTACTCTAATCATTCTAGTGTTACTCATATATCACTTTCAACATCAATACATGTATCAACTCATCATAAGTTCCATATATCATTTTATCAAACACCTAGGGTACATATATCTATTTACATACCTAGTTCAACAAATACCATGACATGCTCTTAATTCACATAAAACATCAAAGTTCTACTCCTATCTATCATTAACATCATTCAAAATCATAAGTTATCAGAATAAACAAGAAATCAACTTTTACTTACTTTTAGAGCTATCTCTAGAGATCAACTTCACTTTTCCAACTTTCTTAGCTTGATTCTTACTCCTCTTAGGCTTGTATTTTATCTCCTAATTTTGAATCTTAGTTGTGAAGGCTTGGAAGAAATTTTAATGGACAAGATTTTGAATTGTTTTGGGCTTGGAAGAGAAAAGAAACAAAGAGAGAAACGATAGAGAGAGAGAAGGTCTGTTTTGGTTGTAATATTTTTGCCCATTTGTTGACTTTTGAGGCATTAAGAAGCCTATGGAAGATGCTAGAAAACATGGACTTGGGCTTTGGGTTATGTTTGGGCTTGTTTTAGTCAATTGAATTGGTCTTGGGCTTAAATTTTTAAGACTTAAAATCTACTATACCATAGATTAAAACGCACATACAACTTAATTTGATAAAATTCAACAATCATACAGATTACTAAAATCTTACTAACACACATACATTAATAACAAGAATTTCTTATATAAAAAATTGCCATATAATCAAATCAAATGATACTACTTTAACCATAACAATTCAACTCACAATCACAAATTTAAACATGTATAAGCAAATGAATTTAATATTTTAGATTTTTGGCTATTTCAAAAAGACATAATAAAATTATGCAATATTATAAATCATTACACTATTATTATCATCCCAATAAGTAAACTCGCAATTTTTGCAACCATATAAAAAGACTAAATTTATATACCAAATGTGATGTTTACACTAATACTAATTTGTCCTATCTCCTCTTTTTTTATGATGTTGTTCTATATACTCTGATCTTAATGTATTGTGCTTCAACCTCTAGCAATAATTTATTTTGACTACCTCCACAAAGATCTCGTGCGAAATATAATTTGGATACAATCCACAAAAAGCTCATCCAATTCCAATTGTATATTTATGCATTTCTATTTAGATATATTAAATTAATAACTACTAGAATTGTTAGGAAAATTAAACATTTACTATTATTATTTTATTTTAAATTACATTTAATTTGGTGGGTCAGCTTTCACATCAGGTCATTAGTATGCCCTATGACCGACCTCGAAACCCTATTAAGGTCAACATACTGTCGCCTAAACTTGATCCATAACCTTATAGGGTTAAACGTTATAGGTTTTTAATAGGTTGGATAGGTTGAGTACCCTATAATAACCCTTCTAGTTGTGTTCCTAGCTGTGAACCCTAGTTGAGACTATAACTGTAGTGATTCCTATATGAGACATATGTATTTAGGCCATTTATATCAACCTCTTCAGCAATTGCTGTCACTTAAGACTCCTAGGTCTGAGCAAGTGCTCTGTTGTTAATTTGCCACATCTTAATTAAAAATATAAACTGTTGGTTTTTATATTTCATTAGACTATATGCATGTGATCACATCATGTGTGCATATGTTGTTGTGTACTGGATTTCAATCCATTCCTTTCTTTTTCAGGTATTAATTTGGATATTTATGATTATCTCAAGTATGTGACAAGTCTATTGATGAGTGTAGTGGATCATGAATTACAAATAAAAGTACGATCTAGTTTTGCATATGTAGTTCATATAATCTTTTATCAGATACCTTATATTAATAATTATACTTTTATTACTTTTTTATTACATGATCAAATGATTTTAAAATCTAATTAAATGGTTTCAAAACCTAAAATTGGTTAAAAAATGATTATAATAAACAAATAGTTTAAATAGCTTTAGCATATAACTCTTAAGTGTTAAACATAGCAGAACTAAATATGTTTTCATCCTATTTGAGACATCACAGCTTTATATAACAATAATCAAGCTTTGGACATCTCTATCATCAACCTCCTCGATAGGAATCTGTAATTTATTATCCAATGCCACTTTTTGGCGTAAGGGCTGATGGGGTCCGAATGGACATAGCTCGAACATGACACGGAAGGGACGTTTATTATCTTTTCCAGTGCTTGATCGTACTACAATGACTACATATGTTTTTCTCTTCAGGACATCTGGGTGCTTTGGATAACATTTTTGATGCATCACATCAGATACATACTTATATAAGATAAACATATATGGTTTATTATAGGGTAAGCGTCACATTTACTTGAATTTTGTACTTAAACTTTATCATTTTTACAAGAAATGATATGAAATTTAAAAGCAATAATTTACTATATACAATTTTTTTTTAAATCATTGATAACATTTAGATCAACTCCTATTAAGTTGTTGATTGCAAAAAAAAAGAAAAAGACACCATAGTAGATCAACATTTGATGATAAATTCAAATAGAAGATTAACATTTTAAGTGATTATAAAAGATATGATCAACATTATATAAAATGATGTATATAGAGATGGTATTTTAAGTGATTTGAAAAAACAAAAATAGATGAACACTCTTTTTAGTATTTTATATGGATGTTGACATGACTCACTCAAAAGTCACACCAATAAATTTGCCATATTAGCATATTTTATAATGACATGATAACAATTCCTTATTTCCACAACTTTGTATAGTGTTGATTTCTTTCTTTAATCACTTAAAAACTTTGATCTCTTATTGAACTTTCCTTTAAACATTGATCCCTATGATGTAATTTTTTATTGCAAAAATGGGTAAATTTTGCATTATTAATTGCAATAATAAACAAAGTTTAACTATTTAATTACAAAAATATGCAAAGTTTAAGTATTAAATGGGTACAATTCAATTTTTAGTAATTGCAAAAAATTATAAATTTCCAATTTCAAATATGATATCATCCTTTGTAATATCATACACACAAAGCACATGCAAAATTTGTGTGCCAAATATTAAAAAATAATTAATTTATCGCCAAGCTAACAAATAAAAAATTTAATTGGAAAACATGATATTAATGTATAAATTGAAAATTATTGTTATACTCTTATTGAAAACAAAATGAATTACACTAAAAGGTATCAATATTCGGACCAATACAGTATCAACATCTTAAGTAGTTAACAAAATATACTAATATTATATAAAGTGGTGCAAATAAGAGATTGATGTTTTAAATGGTTAAAATAAGAAATCAAAATTCAAAATAGATAACAAATGAACACAAAAAGCATTCATTATTCATCAGATTTAAATTTAAGTAGCCATTGCAAAAAATGAATAAATTTAAAATATGATATTAACCCTTTGTAATGTTATACTATAAAACATGCAAATGATATTTTACAAATGCCTCCCCTAATAGACTTTGATCCATCTTTAGTCTTCACGGTCTAGACAAATGCCTATTTTCATGGAAGACTTTACACACTTTATTTACATACAAAATAATGCTCTAAAGGAGCTATAACAAAGTCACACAGGAGTTGTCCCTTTGCAAATTTTACTCTCATATTAGGCACAACTTCAAACACTCACAAATAATCACTTAACATAGTCTTAGACTAGTTCCTTACAAATATCAATAAATAACTCTCAAATAACACTAGGCACTTTCTCTCATAGAAACAGGCAAATAATGCACAAAGGAATTAAGAAATTTAACACAAGTGTTTGTAAGCAATGAATGAGCGCTTTTAAGAGTATTAAATTTGCCCAATAAATATTGTTTATAAGCTTAAACAAAAACTAGTCCTCACTCCATTTTCTCTTTCTTTTCGTGCTTGCAATAAATGCTGTAAACTGCTAGATTCTATAGCATTCGAACGCTAGCCCACTGCACCATAACAAAAAATAGTTTCGTCATGCGAAACATGTCTAACATTTGAAAGCCACCCTTTGGTGTCCAGATGCTACTTGCATTTCACATGACTAGACGTTGGTCATGCTAGTGTTCAGATGCTATGTTCTAGAGGTGTCTGGACACTAGCTACAATGCAGTTATAGGACTTAATTTAAATAGATCAAAAGCACAAATATAATCATATCAAATCATACACTTGCTTTGCTAATCAAGTGTAATTTAACTCTAACAAGTGAGCAATTATGCAATATATTTTCTCATCAAAATTCATATTGAACCCATTGATTCAACAAAGTTGACTTAACATAGAAACAAGTATTTTCTTTTTATCCATCTTATATGGCCCTTTTTCCTTTACATTTTGACCAACTAAAATCACACCCCCAAAACTATATTTGTAAAAAACATAAATGAGTACTTTATCCAAGAGTCTATAAGCCCCCACCTCTAATCTAGTTCTACCTATCTCAATCATTTATACCCAACTCTATCTCCATATTGCCATTTTTATAAGGAGGCAAACACTACTAAAGCATTTATTATTTAAGTATAGGAGGAGGATAAATTCTTCAAACAGGCTCTGTAAAGGAATACACAAATGGACTTGACAATATATATAACTCAACATCTTAAGGTATTAAGTTAATGATTCTTCCTTTTTGTAAACCCTTCATATAGGTCTTATATTTTCCATATGGGATTATTTTAATCTCACACTTACATCGTAACATTTGATTTAGGTGTTGGGTTCAAAAGTGATAAAAATGCTCAATTGCGCTTTAATAGGTTAATTCTTGAATTAATTTAAGAGTTTACTCAAAGTGGTACAAATTGGAAATTCATGGTTAGACCAATATGTTTGACATGTTGGTTTGTATGGGAACATTGCATTGAAAGCATTTTTGAAGGGAAGGGCTTGGATCCGATTGTGGTGATCGAGGAATCTCTTATAGCCATTAATGATAGTCTAAGTAGATTAGTTATAGCAAAGAATACATAGGCTGATGTATCACTGGATCAAGTTTAATGGAAATGCCCAAGAGCTAGTTTTTTGAAACTTAATTGTGATGCTTCCTTTGAAAAAGCTTTTAACGTTGTTGGAATTAAAGCCGCAGTTTAGATTCTTCGAGCAAATTTATGTAATATGTTTTAAGCAAATTACATGTTGTGATGTGGAAGTCGCAGAAGCCATAACCATCAAGGAAAGCCTTAGATTAGCAAAGGAGAACCAATAGGGAAATATAGAAGTGCAATCAAATTGTCTCAAAGTTGTGCAAATTTTGCACGGCAAAGGGTTCTCGTTCTAAGAGCTCGTCCTATGGTGGAAGACATGTTTATTTTTCTCACTACTTTTGATGTATGTCTATTTCTTTTATTAAAATAAAAACTACATATTTAGGCGATCAACTTTACCTAGCAAAATAATATTCAATTTGTTAACTTTTTTTTTCTAAAAGAAAATATAGAGTGGCATTTTTATTGACTCTTAATTAGGAGTTTTGTTGCTTTTTTCACGTTGAGTGGTAAAAATCTTGGCATAATGGCAAATAATTTTGTTACGTAGTGTAGACACCCTATCTTGCTCGTCTATGCTTAGGATATATAATAAGAGTAAGCACAAATGTAAAAAAAAAAAAAAAATAGTGATAAAACAAAATAAAAATTAGTAATAGATAAAAAATTAGGACTAATGTGATAAGCCTAAAATAATAATTTAGGTTTAATATAATATGAATATCTATTATATATAAAGATTGGTTGACTTATTTAATTGGGTCCAGGCTTGAAGCTTTAAAGTAAATTTGTTTGCATTACATGTCCACGCACTAACCAACAAGCATGTAAGTAAACTTACACACATGGAAGAGGGCATGTTTTGATCTCTAGAGTAGGTAGAATTGCCTATGGCATCTTGCCATGTTTGAGCAAACAACTTTAGGCGATTAAGTGGTCTCGATTTATAGTTTTACCCAATCAAATCTATCCATGAAATTTTGGGCAAATCATATTGCAGATTTTACTCCAATTTTGATTTAATGAAATCCACGTTTATATGGAAAATATTTCATATTAATCATTAGAATCAACAAAATCTTTGATTTTTCCACTTCTGAAAGATATCAAACCCTAACTTTAAATTTTTGAAATCAAAGCAATCCACCACTTGCCAAATATAATTGAAGCTTGATTACTATAAATAAGGGTCGAAAATGTTTACAAACATCAAAGACACTCGAAAATCACTCGGACATGAGAATTTTTCTTTTTTTGGCCAACGGACATAAGAATTAAATGAGAGCTTTAAGTTAAGGTTTTCGAAAATTTTCTTTGAATATCTCATTGTCCACCACTGCCGTTGAGACACACTGCTGTCACACCACCATTGCATGGTTGAAAAGCCACTTCGAGCACTCATTGAAGAAGACCGACCCCACCGATGTAATTGCAAGGCCGAATCCGCCTAACCAACACACTCACAACCATTAAGCCCCACTGGAGAGGCCATTTCCACCATCGTCGGCCGCGTACAGTTGCTTGACCCGCGTCAACTAGACTCTGATCCATGCTCCGACCCACGCATGTCCAGGTAAGTTTTATTCTTCCTTTTTTATTTATTTAATTTTTTCATTAATAGTTATAAAAAAAGGAAAAAAAAAAGAATAAAAAGCATCGTGTATATGAAATGTAGGTCATATATTCATGAGTAGTGTAAAAAAAAGAATAAAATAATAATAGACATAATTGAAATAAAAAATGATAATAAAGTAATTAAAATATATACATAAAAAGGAAGAAAAAAAAAATTGATAGTCTATTTTATCACCTAGAAAAATCTATTTTTCTTAAAATAAAAAAATGGTGGTCTTTAGGATCAACATTACTTAAAATCTTTTTTCTTTTCGGTAAAAAAATGTTAAAACTTAATAAACTAATAGGGGAAGAGTTTGAAACTTAAAATAAACCAACAAACTAATTTTTTAAGAAAAAAATTACATAACGTTTGATCATGATTAACAGATATGTAGGCATCCACGAGCGACTTATCAAAAGAAAAAAAACTTTTCTTTTTCCTTATTTTGTAAATACCAATTTGACTCACATATGTTTGTAAATTATTACTTCATGCACATTAATGTAAATGATAATTACGTACTTTATAAACTTTAACAATTGCTTGTAAATATCACTTTGTAAATATTTCAAATGTTAACAAATTTTGGCACATTAAAGGAATGAATTCTAATTTAAGAATTTTAAGATGGTAGCAATTTGGTTTTAATAGGATAGCCCTCTAAATCCAAGAGTTTCCGACTATTAAAAAATTGATGTTGAGTTGATTTTTTTATTGTAGACTTAGTGATTAAGTTAGGATTAACCAACCCATTGATCCCAACTTACAAACAAGATCTTCATGTAGTCTTTGCTTAACGGTATACGAATATGGGGCATTCTTTTTCTATGGTTTGCTGGATATAAAGTAGGTTGTGAACAACTCACTGAACTACATGAATGAGGCAATGGTACCTTTGAGAGTTTGTTGAACTGGGTCTTAGAGGCTCCTTGAAGGGTCGTTGGAAAGGAATGTACCATATGGCGTCTGAGAAGTTGTGTAACATCATAATGGACTAAAATTAGGCCAAATGTTTTGGTTTAGTTATCTTATCGTAGGTCTCTATATGGGGATCCTAATCTCGATGGGTAGTATTACAGCTTAGATAGCTAGAGTGAAAAGGTCACTTGGCTGTGGTTGCCTTCCATGCTAGCGAACCCTACAAGTTATCTTTCAAACCAATGAGTTTCTACATTATTTGGTCAATCTCCACCAAGATTACCGAGGGCTTCAGGTCAGTAATTGGTGGGTCTCAACGCGTGTCATCCTCATAAACTTTCCAGAGCTAAGGCATGCACATAGCAAACAAGGATGATCGTTGCCCCGGTAATCACGATATTGAGTAACTCTTCCCAAGTGCTTAGAAGCTTGAGGTTTTCCGAAGATGCTAGAGGTGGCCTTAGTCTGGTTCAAAGGGCTGGCAGCCCTTTGGTAGTCATGTGGGATGTGCTGAGAAGTTACATAATGACCATTGGAGGAAACTTGAGTTTGAGGTGGAGTCAGGATTGCCTAATAGTTAGCCTGGGCAATCTTTTAGGAGACCCCCGTGGCGATGGGACCAAACATCTATCATTTTCTTCGTTAACATATACATTCCTAACTTCTTCAAGGCTGGCGATTCTTTAATGGAGTTGAGCATTGGTGTTCTCACACTCCAAGTTATGATGTGCCAATTATCGGTGAACTTTCTCCAGGTTCAGAATGTGTCTCAAGTCGATGGGTCCAGCCTCCATTGGAGCTTGGAGAGTCGATCATTGCTATTCAACAATTGTGGCTATGGTAGAGGTTGGTGCTGCAGTAGCCTGGTTGTTGCTTTCAGACCGTCCCTTACCTTTAGGTGGT
The DNA here is from genome assembly GCA_024138025.1 of Combretum micranthum. NCBI lineage: Eukaryota > Viridiplantae > Streptophyta > Magnoliopsida > Myrtales > Combretaceae > Combretum > Combretum micranthum. The sequence goes on along the minus strand of JAMXBD010000270.1, from coordinate 383,278 downwards.
TTTGCCATGTGGAATAGGGGAACATAACAAGAAGGAGATAGTTATTGTTTTAGACCAAGAGTTTTACAAAGTTTCTCATAGATGGTGCTACAAGTTACAGGTGTTGAATTTGCTAGTAGAGTTTTCTTCTTCTTGAGAAAAAGGTAGGTGCATAAGCATCGTAGGCCTACAAACAGAAACTTGGGTAATGATGTGCCGATGGGTTATCCAATGCAGTCATTCTGATACTGTAATTAGTTGTGGGTTCTTCGAGGTGCTTCAAAACGAAAGCCTAGTAGTCTCAAATATTATAGAGAGCTTACTTACCTCTCTTGGAGAACTTTAATAGTTCATCATAGAGGGTGACCATAACAAATTCCAAGGGACTGCTAAATGTTATTTTTACACATGGTGGATCCCTCTTGGGTTGTGTATTGGCTTAATCCATAGGGCACAATAGTATCAGGTGTTAAATGCCATTGTACCAGGATTGTGGTAAGGATATGATAGGTATTGAGAGGTAACTGGATGAGCGTGGATTGCCTACGAGATTCAGATGTTAAGTCATCGTGGGCTCCCTTTGAGGTCGATGGTTGTGACTAATACAATCTCATCACTAGAAGTCCGTTCCAAGGGTCGCGATCGAAGTCAAGAGCATGGATTGTTGGGGAGAATCGAGGTTGTTAGCTTCTTGTCGAGGTTAGGGCATTGTTTTCCCTTAAGGCCTTTGTGGAGTAGGCTTTATGGGTGTTGATACTAGGTCTAAGAGTCCACTGGTCTGGGGCTTTAGCTCGGTAGGCCTTCGTTAAAAATCTCCTATCAATAGCTAGTAGCAATTACATAATTTGAATATAAATTTGCTCAAATTATGGAGATGGTATTATAAGTAATAAACTCTTCAAAACTATCAAAATAAATGTCAAATCCATATGTAAATATAGCAACCACATTTGACACAAGATAAAGTTTACTTGTGATAATGACAAGAGGACATACACTTCTAACATCAGCTTTAGCTTTTAGCACCATAAAATCATCAACAAGAAACCTCTTAAAATGATACCCCTATAGTTTCAAAGTTTGCTAGATATTTGTAATTGGGACTAGAAAGCACCGATATTATTAGAACTATGCTTTCAAGCTGCAAATACAACTGCACATGTTAATAGCAAATGTTTGCAATAGGCTTCAAGTGCAAACGAGCTTTAGAACAAGTATCTTCACAAGATAAAATTTCATTATCGAATATGAGGCACTAGCTAACAAATCTTTCTCAAAGCCATTGTTGGCCAAATTTTAACTTTAAGATGATGCAACAAGAAGGATATTTTCTCAAAACCAGAGCCAAGTTGAATTTTTTATAAACCTCCTAATTAATTGGCGATAAAAACTTGCTAATATACATTTTCTATAAAAAAAAAAAAGAAGTTGAATAAAATTATTGTTGATTATTATTTCCCCAGAATAAATCGTTGGAGTGACCTAAATACGTAATAGTGGATAGATGTAAATTGTTGTGTCAATTGAGTTGCGTCCTAAAACAAAAAAAGGGGGTGTGCATGATAATTAGGGATTGTAATCCCTTTCCCCTTTAGCTACTTTATTGCTTTTGAAAATTGGGACATGACCCCTAACTTAGATGTGTAATCCTTTTTTTATCTGAATAAAATATTTTGTTTAGTGAAAAGAAATACTATTCAAAATGTTAATTTTTTATTTGTACCACTTTATATGACATCGATCCCCTTTTTTCGACTAAAATTTGAACTTAGGAAACTTCAAATTCAAGCTTAACAAGTGGATCAAAAAAGAAAAAGAAAAAAGCTCGCTTATCTAAATGAGTTAAATTGCTCATTGAGGCTCATGAGTTATTTATATTATATTGTATATATAATTAAAATTAAAAACTAATTTCTATAGTATATTCATAATTAAATCCTTTATTATTCATCATCTATTTATTTATTTTGTCTATCTAATTTTTATCACATATCTAAAACTACAAATGAACCATTTTCGGTTCAAGAGTTGAGTTCAAGCTCAAAATAAAACTTATTTAGCTACATAAGTCGAGTACGAACTTATAACTTTTAAACTTTGATAAAATATTTGTCACTTCTTTTTAAATGAGCTAAGCATAGGCCTCAAACTTGACTCATATGCAGAGCCTTAAAGGATCAATTTATCAATTCCAAGGCTTAAGGAAATTGTAAAATTGTTTACATTCATGTACACGTGATTCCATGTTTTATTTGTTACTCCAAAGTTTTACCCTAAAATAATCTGTAACAAAGGTATTAGGTCAAAACAAGAGAAAAAAGGCTTAAAATTTAACCCAAGGAACTCTTAGTCTCATGAATTTATTTCTAATCTATTGTTTTTGCTTACAATCTATTATCTATTATAATATATAATTTTAATTTCTTACTTATTGTACTCCTTTGGTTTCATTATTTAAAAAAATACTTCTTAAAGAAAAGCATTTGTTATATGACTTTTTTAAAATTTCATCAAAAACTTTTTTGTTCACCTATTTAAAATAGTACCTTTTTGAAAGGAGTATTAGTTATTTGACTTTTTTTCATTTAAAATAGTACCCTTCAGAAATGGTTTTGTTTTTTTTTTTTTTTTTTTTTTTTCCTTTCAAAAAACAGCATCATGTTATCACACCTTTTCATTTGACCTATTTAAAAGTAATGCCTCTTTATAAAAAAGCATTAATTATTTAGATTATTATATATATATATATATATATATATATATATATATGATACCCTTTTAGAATAAGTACCTCTTTCCAAAACACATTTGTTGTTTTATTTTTTATTAGATAGTATCCCTTCCTAAAGAAGTATTACTTTTCTTTACAAAGGAAAAAAAAATCCCTCTTGAAATAAGTATTTGTTCATATATTTTGTATTCAAATTATTTTAGACAAGCATTATAGTTTTTTAATAATCTTTTTAAACAAAACCAAATTTGTTGTTTTTATGAATATATATAGTTAAAAAAATCTGGACATTGCGCGGAGCTGTAACTATTTAATTTAATTTAAGAACCCATCCTAGAATTTTCAGATTAATTCACAAATTTTGTCATTTTTATTCTTAAAAGACTATGAATAGGGTTTTTTTTCTTTTTGGCCCAAGACTATGAATAGGGTTTAAAGCTTCATTTTTATCTCAATAATTGGATTCAAAATAAAAATATCTAGGATTAAGTCTCGCAGGTCAAATCTTTATGGTTTAAGTAAAGTAAACACGACCAAAATAATGACTTTTAGAACTTGTGTAGAAAGTGTTAGTGGGACTTTAAAGTGCTCCGCTCTCCTATGCCAACAAGTTTTCTTATTCTTCTTGAGTAAACCATGAGAGAGGTCCTAAAATATTTGTTAGTACTTAAATTAGGTTTAAACTTTCAAGTGTGTCTCCATCTTATGAGAAGATAAACATTTTATTTCATAACTGGTTAATTCCTCCATAATCCCTATTTATGTCTAAATATTTCCTCATTTTATTTGAAGTTTGAAATTACTTTCCTTAATTATAGAAAGGAGCATATTAATTAGCATATCTTATTAATCAAGTATAATTAAATATTTATTAGAATTTAAAAATTTTAATCTACTTTATATCCCTAATTCTAGCCACCACTATGAAGAATACTGTTTGAATGTTCTGTTTTTCATTTGTAATTGTATTTTTTTTTAAAATGATACGTCTAAATATGTCGATTTATATTTATATTTTATCTATATTTGATCTTTTAATGAGAACTAGAAACTTTTTTTTATTTGTATCTAATTCTTTATAAGTAATCTGCCAACAAACAAAGAGACCCATTCCTATATCCACCTTTTACTTTCTCTTCTTATGTTGTAACAAATATGTTAGCCTATACTAGTTGCATCCAAAAGGTAGTTTGAACACTAAATAAATACATTTATCCTAACCATCCTAATATTCCATCTAACAAATATAGTGAAAGGGCATCCCAAGCATCCAACTACACATTGTTTGAGATGGTTTACCAATTTCAACAACCTTGGTCTGGACATAAGGCCAATAAATCTCTTACGTGGACCATAATTTTGAGCTGAAGATCATTCTTAACATTAACTGCTCCAACATGTTCTTGTCTTGTAATAAATGTATGTAAATATGTAATGGTAACCCTCCACCTAATGCATTGATTAAACAGTAAGATGGACACGAATTGGTGAATGGTGATAGCCCCTTCTTTAAGAGAAAACCAAACCTCAAGCACTTCAATAAGGCTCACTTTTTCTGGTAAACCACAATTCAATTATGCCGACTACAAGAGGGGGAAAAATAAAATACAAGAAAGAGAGAGAAATGACACCATGATAGGTGCTAAAGCTAAGGCTTTTTTACTATACTGTAATTAGTCATCTATATATTATCCCGAATATAATATTATACAATTATAAATAAATTTATATAAATGAAAACTAATATAGCTAATAAATACACGTGGACCCGTTTGGAATCGTATCTGAATTGAATTCTTGAAACTAAACTACTTCCCTGCTTTTTGTTTCGTGCTTTTTTTATTTTTATTAAAAAAAAAAAACTTTATTTCTATTCCTTGTGAATGGTTTTGATATCTTTTCAAGTCTAATGTGTTTCCATAACAATTTAATGAGGTAAATCCCAATTCGGTTCTGCCAAATGGGTGAAAGAGAAGAGAGGACATAATGATAGTTAAAGTTAAGGATATAAGATTGCTCACTCCTTAATGGACATGCTTTTCCTTTTCTTTTCTTGTCGAGGTTTTATGGGCTTTGTTTTTCCTTTCCGTCCATTTCTTATCAAATTGGCTTTTTTCCTTTTTCTTTTCTTTTCTTTTCTTTTTTCTTTCTTTCTTTCTTTTTTCCCTTCTGTTGATGTTGTATAATATTCCATTTTGATTGGTCGGTTCTTTATCCAGATGATACACGATTCTTTACGATATGTCAAAACGGAAAAAAAAACTTCTAATGTAACATGCATATGGATTTAATTCAAGCATGTGCCCTATACCTGTTAAATTGGGTTGTTAACCATCTACCTATCATTAGAAATTTTTATTGGGCAATAAGAAAATACGTCACCAAAATTTTAGAAATTGTTTATCCATTTCATAGCGTCAAGACAATTTAGCTTCGTAAGAAAATACTATGATTTTCTTATTAGTTAACGTGGCATTTATATGTGAAAGTAGATAAACAAATTTACTGATGTGGGGCATTACATATAATTTTACAAGATTATGTATATTAATTATAAGTTCAATAGCTATGTCCTTTTGACAAAGTGAAATACTGCTTAAAATTTAACCTAATAAGTCAAAATTATCATAACTATAATTACTAAGAGAAGGTTAAAGAAGTATTCTATTAGGTGAAACTAAGCACCATATATAATAATAATTAAAAAAAGATTTATTATGCCCTTGACTCAACTACTAATTCTTCCAGAAAGAAGTTGAATAAGCATATGAGGCACTCCATGTAGGTTATTTTCCATTCATTGAGAATGAGTAAGCTTCTAACCTCTTTGAATCAAATGTTCAATGATATTTTACTTGTTTGATTATAAATGGGATATTTAAAGTCTGCAACAAATTAAATTGGTATTGGAGTTTTTGAATAATTCTAAGGTGGAAAAATTCCAAACATGATAAGGAGCAGTTGTGTGACGTCTTAGAACTTGAAGCCCTGAAAATGTGTCAAAAACAAATATGGACACTTTTAAAACTCAAAAGCTGCTAAAACTCACTAGCTAATACTTGCAACTAATAATCATAATCTCTAAACTCAAATTAAGTGTAACTAGTGGAAGTCCACAAGGCCACCATCTCCATGGGAATAATATCACATCAAACACCAGGAGTGGCTCAAAGAGACCACTTAAACAACTAATATATATAACAAAGACGCACGCAGGGGGTCCATGCCCAACATCAACAGTAGACCAACCAACAGTAACTATTAAAGGTCTCTATTCCTTATACAGCCCACACAAAATGCTAAATCACCATAAAAAACATCTACACTAGCATTGTCCTCATAATTTACAAATGAGTTACATCCTGAAACATTATATAAAGTTATGTCTGACTTCTACCTAGAAAAAAGTTAGATATGAAAGAGTGAGTCAAAGCTCAATACAAAACACTAGCAATATGGATGCCACAATCATCAACCTCACATTTATTCATGATCTATTACATTAACATCAAGTAATCTTCTAAACTTGCTCAACAATGTATAATCAGGGTATCTAAAGGTCATAATAAATGATAAATTGTACCTTTAGTAGGGATAAGGCCAACTAAACCACACCTTGTGATTTTTTCCATTTAATATATTTACACACCATTGAATTTAGGTATGTACATTTCTATTGAATCTTCATCTTTCACATGAATCAAACCAACACCCATGGATGGTCATTTAAAGATGAAGTCCACATTTAGAGATTTCCTTTTATTCAACATTAAGCTCTTCCAATCAAGTTCACTAACTTATTTGAGTTGGAACCAAAAAGAGCCATTACATGCATCATTTGATTACATACATTTCATAGATATAAACAAACCCTAAAGCCAAATACATAAAATTACATGTAACTAAAGCAAAACAAATCAAAAGTCTAGAACAAAATGAATCAAATTTAACTGCTCCCAACAAAAGGTAGCTAATGCCTTTAAAGATCTTTTCCTACAGCCAACTTTAATGTTTAATACCTATATTAGAGGCAAATAAAAGAAATTAAGCCCTTAGCTTGCAATTAAGCAAAGCAAGTACATAAACAGAATATGAAAATAATACTAAGTCAACTGACATTAACATTGGAATAGAATACCATACCATATTTGAGTCACTTCACAATTGTTCATTTAACTTAACAAACCAATTATATGTCATACTTAATTAAATCTTTGTTTAAGAGTTTTGGCTACTTTTGTTGAAAAGCTTTTGCTATTTAACTTAACTGAGATAAGCAAAACTTCTCACTAATGTTCTACAATTTTATTGGTTTAGTACCATTTAAGATCAAATCATAAACTTACCAAGTAGTGTCTCAGACCTATTTCTCTAGTGTTCTCAAGGTTAGTACCCTTACCTAGCAGTATCTTTCTCAAAATGCCTTTTCTTTTATATTCAAATACTAAGTGATTCAAATATGCAATTTACCATTGAATAAGTAAAACATTAAGAAAACAAAGAATATGACAATTTGAGTTGCAAAGCTCACATCCAACTCTATCTTTGCACAACATTATCACTAGTGTGCTTCACCAATCCACCAATTTTCATCTAACTATAGCTGGAGATTCAACAAATCATAATCAACAATCATAATAGCTAGCTAGGAACACATTTTTAAATTCTCCTGCAATAAATACTAAGTGATTACGCAAGGTATACCTAACTTATGAAAGTGTGGTCTAAATTATCAACCATAACAAGCCTCATTTATGTAAAAGATGAAAAAGAGTGGTCACCTTATATTAAACAATCAAAGTATGAGACTCATAATCCTTATCGTTATTTACACATGTTCAAATATGTAAATTAAAAACTATCATCTAATAGTAAAAGTAATTATTTGTAAAGCTAGAAATATTATGGGTCTGTTTGTTTTGGTTTTTTCTGGCAGATACAGACACTTTTTTAAACTTTTTTCTAACAAATTATTTATCAAGAAATAGATATAGATAAAAAAAAAAGTTGACAGTTCTCATCAAAAGATCAAATAGAACAAATATAGATAAAATTTAGATGCAAATCGGATATATTTATACATATCATTTTAAAAAAGATACAGATACAGATGAAAAACAGACAATCCAAACAGACCCTATATCTAATTCTTTTCTAAGCCAAATTCAGTGATATATCTACATATGCACCTCTACAATCATAATTTTGAGAATCAATCATATATATTATATATATATTATCTTAGATTAAACTTATTAGTTAACTAGGATTTATGAAGGCCACATTTCATATGTCGAATATAGTGGCAGATCCTGTATTCAGTAGGGGAAATGTTCATAAACATATAAAATCGAAATAAAAATACATATTACATTAAAAAATTGCAATTGCCCTCAATGGTTTGTTTGCCATATTTTGAAACTATTGTAAGATTTTTTTTTTCAATTTCTATACCTCTAAATATGCCATTTTCTATATAAGTCACCATCTAATCATTTAATTACCTGTCTCCAATACGGCTGCATAGTCAAGTCTTTATAATGTTCATGACAAAGAACTCCTTTATACAGTTGCAATTGCTAGAGGTAAAGTTAAAGCTAACTTTAAAAATAGATATACCAATGGATACACATATGCTTTCCTATCTTTACCAATTCTTTAGAAAGATGGCAAATTCCTTTTAATTTTAAAAATCTATCATTTGGATGCATATCAACCATATAAGTTTCAAGTTGACAATCAAGTACTATCAACTTTCAACTCTATCAAAGAAAATTCGTTCAAGTAGAAATGGGCAAGTTAGGCTAATCTTTGCTTGTTAAATGAAGCAATGACTCTTTAGGATTCAAGCAAGAAATACAAATTAATAATTTGGCTCTATAGGTGGTGAATCATTGGTAGAAGGAGTGTTAGAGCACGGTTGATCTACCAACACAATACACGATTAGTGGTAAGCTAGGACATTGCCTGGAATGGCCACTTCAATACTTAAGTTAGCTTATGAGTCTAAGAGAGTAAAGAGCAAAGTGAGCTTGGACTAAATTGGATAAGATAAGATTTTCTTACATTTAGGAGCAGGGGTCTATTTATAGCTTTTAGTCATATCTCAATTGAAGCCCCAAAGGACCTTCTTTCACATAAGTTTAAGCTTAATAGGTAACCTTAGACCCAAGTTGGTCCTCACATAAAGTGGAGTTGGTTGGGCTCATGGTTGCTTCCTTTGAGGAGATAAAGGTGAGAAGTGGAGGCATGATCTCTTACTTATAGAGTCATGATGATGATAGTGAGGAACCAAGGTCCTTGTCAAACCAAAGCCCTTGTGGAGCTTCGTTATGAGGTTGAAGTTTTCATAGGATTGAGGTGCTTGTGTGGCTAAGGTCTCCATGGGCTTAAAGGCCCTGTGTGGTCTCTTGGCCCAAGTACTTGTGAGGCTTTTAATGAGCTTGTTTGTCCATTAGGTCAAGGTTAGGCCCTACTAGGCTAGTCATTTGTTCCTTATCAACATTGTGTATTTAGCTTTATGAATGATTGCTAAGCTTTTGGGATTTTCTATCAATCACTTGGTAAAAAATTTTAACTTGAAAGTGATGTAAATTTCAAACCTTTTTATCTTTACACCTTGACTACCTTTGAGGGGTAATAGACTATCCATATCCAAAGAACGCCATCCTTCTCTCATTGTTTGTAGCTGTTGCTTAAATACATTGACCACCGACATGGCATTTACAATGTCTAGATTCTGTCTCTGTGACGCTTGGTATAAATCATTAGTAATTCTAAATAAGTTCTTCATCAATTACAAGTTAAACACAATTTCAAACAATTGTACATAATTTTAGAAGGCAGTGTTTCAACTCTTTGCTTTGAATTTGCATCATCTTCCTTAATAATCTCAAGCACATCAATCATAGAATAAAACGAACTAATTAATTTGAGTAATGAATTATAATGTGAACCCGAATGAGTATCCCTTAGCCTTGCTAAGAATTTTGATGAGAAAGAAATATTTTCTTGAATTAAAATGTAATACAAGACTCATATTTATATAGATAAGGTCAAAACTTAGTCAAAATTCTAGCAACTAAAAAAGGAAGGCAATTAATTAAAATAAATGAGAAAAGAATAAATGATAAAAAATTTTCTAAATAGATTTCTAATAAAAGATTCTAATTAATATACTTGGAATCCACTTCTATCTACACTCCTCCTTAAGTTGGGTTGTATATGTTAGACAATCCCAGCTTGGATTTGAATTCTTCGAAACTTGTCCTTGGATGAGCTTTAGTGATAATATCAACAATTTGCAATTGAGCAGGAATGTAGCTCAGTTGAACAATTCCCTTATTGACCTTCTTGGATATGAATTGTTTGTCAATTTCCACAGGTTTAGTTTTGTCATGATGAACTGGATTCTTGGAAATATTAACAGCTGCTTAGCTATCACTGTACATTTTTATTGTTTTCATAACATCTGCTCTCAATTCCCTTAATAGTCTTTGGAGCCACATTCCTTCACATATGCCTAAAGCAAGAGTGCAGTATTATGATTACACATTACTCCTAGAAACTACTGATTGTTTCTTGCTTCGCCAAGTAACAAGATTACCCCATATTGTGGCTGTCCATTTCGTTGAATAGTCAAAGGTGGTAGTGGTACATGTTGTTTATTATAATTCAAATCTTATCAGGAGCAAACTCGGTAAAATCGAGTTTATTCGCACGTTTCCACCAATTTTACGATTTTAACTTGCGATTCTACTACGAGTTTACCACAAATCCGATTTTTTAAGAAGCTCACAAACACATAGACTCGTAGAAACATACAAGTAGAAACGCGATTTTGACAACCATGTCCACACATATGAACAATAGCCAAATGTTGATCTTCTATCAATCAACTTTCCAGCCCTAACTAGCATCAGTATAGACTTCTATCTCATGTTTTTCACACTTCTTGAAGATCAAACCATGCCCCAAGTGTCATCTTTAAGTACTTGAGAATTCGATTCACAGCTTCCAAATGTTCTTTACTCGGATTATTCATGTATTGACTTACCACACTGATAGAAAATGCTATGTCCGATCTGGTATGTGAGAGATAAGTTAGTTTGCCTATAAGACTTTGATAACTTCCCTTGTCAACTGGGATGATGTCCCTACTCCTGTTTATCCATAAGTTAGGGTCCATAGGAGTTTCTGCAGCCTTACAACCAAGCATTCTAGTTTCTTTTAGAAAGTTCAAGATATATTTTTGTTGTGATATAACAATACCTTCCTTTGATTGAACTACTTCCAAGCCCAAGAAATATTAAGAGGACCGAGATCTTTTATCTCAAATTCTGTTGCAAGTATCCTATTAAGCAAGGCAATTTGCTTTGAGTTATCTCCTATCAGAATTATGTCATCTACATACACAATGAGAATAGACTTTTTGCCTTTAATGAAAATTTCACAAATAGAGTGTGATCAACCTGACATTGAGTGTAGCCATTCTTCCCATAACTTTAGTAAATTTGTCGAACTAGGCCCTGGGAGATTGCTTTAGGCTATGTAGTGACTTCTTCAACTTATAAACTAGTTGGTATTTGAAGGACTTTCTAAATCAAAAGGGATTTCCATGTAGACATCCTCTTCAAGATCCCCATTCAAAAATGTACTTTTGATGTCAAGATGATGTAAGGACAAGTTTTGATTTACTACAAGAGATATTAGAACTCGAATGGTGTTAAGTTTGACAACTAGGGCAAAAGTTTCTTGATAATCAATTCCATATGATTGAGTAAAGCCCTTTACTACCAATCTGGAGTTGAATCTTTCAATACTCCCATCTGCTTTGTATTTAACATTGAATATCCACTTGCATCCCACTAACTTCTTCCTTGGAGGTGACTCTATGAAAGTCCAAGTGCCATTACTTTCTAGTGCCTTAATCTATTACTCAACAGCCTGTTTCCATGCTGGGATTTTTAGAGCTTCCTGAACTGTATTACGAACCTATAAACTGTCAAGAGTTGAGACAAAGGCTCTATATACAGGTATCAATTTCCCATAAGCCACATATCTTTCAATTGGATGATTTATACATGCTCGGATACCCTTCCTTGAGCAATGGGTAAAGCGGAGTCATCAACAAAGGGAATAAGGGATTGTTTAGAAGAATCCATACTAGTGTATATCTTTAAGATAGGAGGATCCTTTAGGCAGGGGGATCCGATTCAAGTTCTTGACAGTTCCTGATTTGTGCTATGTCCTTTATAGATTCACGGAGTTCTTGATCATTTGTTCTAAGTTGGAGTGGAATGGACTCAATGAATCATCACGAATGGTCTGATTTTCCAAATTAGAAGACTTGAAAGTCTTAAATTTTGATTGATCATTTGGACGGATGTGGGACTAGGATTCTTGGCTCGAATGATGATAAAGTAGCTTACGTGATACTTGGATAAACGAAATGTTAGGATTGGGTACCTTGGAGTGTTTCCCAAAGTTGGTATTCCTTAGAGTTCTCCCCTTGAATGGCAGGTTTGGGAAAGAAAGATTGGTGTTTAAAAAAGGTGACATACATGTAGTAATTTTTAATGATAGATGAATAGCAATTGTACCATTTTTTATTAGACGAGTATCCCAGAAAAATACTTTTGATGGATTTGGGGTCAAGTTTGGTTCAATGTTGCTGGTGTATATGGACAAAAGATGAACGTCCAAATACCTTGGGTGGTAGGTTGGAAGAAAAGCTTTGATGTGTTGAAAGGCTTGTATAAGGATTTGGTAAGGTGATTGGAACTGGAAAACATAACTAGGCAATCTATTAATGAGATAGATAGAAGTGAGTATAGCTTCCCCCCAAAAGTGTTTAGGCACGTGATTAGAGAACATGATTGATCTTGATGTCTCAAGAAGGTGTCTATTTTTTCTCTCGGCTACTCCATTCTGTTGAGGGGTATCACCACAAGAACTTACATGAATGATTCCTTATTCTGAGATAGAAACCAAGAACAGAGTTAAAATATTCTTTACCATTATCAGTCTTAAGAACTTGTATTTTCCTTTTGAATTAGGTGTTGATCATAGTATGAGAGGATTTGAATATGGCCACATTTTTTTATTTTTCTCTCATAAGGAATGTCCATGTGACTCTATTATGATCAATTATAAAAACACAAACCAGCGAGCCCCATTATTATTTTTCACTCTTGAGGGTCCCTAAATGTCTGTGTATTATGGAAAAAGGATGTGAAGGTTTATAGAGAATGCTAGGATATGCATGCCTAGCCTACTTTACAGGTTGACAGATTTCACAATGATAAAATTTGGAACTTTTATTGATAAATAGATGAGGAAACGACTTTTCAAGATACGCAAAATTAAGATGACCAATGCAAAAATCATAACAAGACTCTTATTTGAAATAGAAGCAGACTTAGAAATATGTTGAAAAACACAACTTAAAGAATGAACTTGTTTATGTAGGGGTATACTTTCTTTGAGAAAGTAAAGGCCAAATGACTGCCTGACCTTTCTCGAATTCGCTGCTTGAAATTCACAAAGATCTAAATAGAATTTAGTTACATAGTTTAAGTCACGAGTAAGTTTACTAAAGAAATTGGATTGCATTCTAATTTTGGAACATAAAGGACGGATGAGAGATGAAGATCCTTCGTTAATTTTACGGATCCTGGTCCTATCACTTTTGAGAGTGATTTATCAGCTATTTGTACTATAGAAAGATTTGAATATGGACTATATCTATGGAAGACCCTAGTATCTCCAGTCATGTGATCTAAGGCTCCGGAATCAACTATCCAATGTTTTAATTTCCTATTGACAAGAAAATGAGAATTTTCAACGACATTAATAAAGAAATTATTGGAGATATTGGAATTTTGCTCAAATCGAAAATCGCCTTTGAGGAGTAGGTGATCTGAGGACTCATGTTGTGGTTGGACATGATGAAGGAAGATCGGCAAGGGATAAATTAGGTTTTAGAGTATGGCTCTGATGCCATGAGAATTTTGATGAGAAAGAAAATAATTCTCCTTGAATTTGAATGTAATACAAGGCTCGTATTTATACAAATAAGGACAAAACTTGGTTAAAACTTAGTCAAAATTCTAGGAACTAAAAAAGGAAGGCAATTAATTAGAAAAAATGATAAAAAATTTCCTAAATAGATTTCTAATGAAAGATCTTAATTAATATATTGTGAATCCACTTCTATCTACACTTGCTCTTTTCAAGAAAGTTTCTTGATTTAAACCACTCCTAGTAGAAATCTCACGACTTTCTAATTTTTCCATATTGCTGCTAGCTTATTTCTCATGACGCATATCACTTCATTTACATGAAGCCCCAGACATGTTAGATAGATTAGCAAATATATCAAAGAATGAAGCAATTTCAATTTGCTTTTTTGGAACAACTACAAAAGCTAATTGAAGTTGATGAGCAAAACAATTAACATAAAAAGCACATTCATTTTCTCTTAAAATCAAACTTTGAGACCATTGAATTCACCTTGCATGTTGCTAGCCCTATCTTACCCTTTCCTACATATTTTTAACAAACTCAATCCATGTTTTGCAATTAAAGATTCCAAAGCTTGTTTAAGTAAGAGGACAATGGTGTTAAAAATACATACAAGACTAAGAAAACGCTAGATGACACATCCTATCTTATTCACATGACGTAGAACAATAGTTATTTTCTCTTTAACTTATATATCTCTAGATTCATCAATTACTATAGACATTGACACGGGGCGGTTCTGAATTGCGAACCGTCCCGAATCGTCCCCGAACGTTCCGTATCCGGGAACCGCCCGTTGGGGACGGTTTTGAACAGCCGGAGAACCCACCAAAACGGTTCCTCCATGTTGAACCGACGGTTCTATTGGGTCGGGAACCGCTAGTCCAGAGTCGGAATCGATGGTTCCGATCTGGCTTGAATAGAAATTAAAAAAAAAAAAAACAAAACATATACATTATAAATCTAGGACGAGGGCTTTGGCCATGTTGGGGGGGGGGGGGGGAGGGGGGTTGGTAGGGGCCCCTTTGTAGTCTGCATGCAAATGCGTTTATTAAAAAAAAAAAAAAACCAAATTTTAAGATTCTGTCAGCAACTTGAATTTGCAAATTGAGAAGGGGGGCCCTGCACTGTGCAAGAAATGATGGAAAAAAAGAAGGAAACAACAAAACCACCAAAAAATAATGTTATACAGTCCCACCGTTTTATGTCAACAAACTTTATGTTTGCAAATTGTGGTTGGGTGCTTGCATGCATAGGAAAATGGGAAATTTTGGGGGGGGGGGGGGGGGGGGGGGGGGGGGGGTGGGGGGTGTTGGTGTGGTTGGGTTGGGTTGGGTGGGTTGGGGGGGGGAAGGGGGAGGGGTGGTTCAAAAATCATGAACAACTGGGGAATATCTATACATTGTTTTGCAAATTGGAAAAGTAATCGAATCAGACAACTTCATTGCACGTTTTTGCAAATGTTGGACTGTGAGGAATTAGATAACTTGTTTTGCGATTTTTTTACGCACGTAACGAGCTCTATAAATATGAGTTTGATTCAAAAAACTATCAAACTTTCAAAAGCTTGTAACCACCTTCAGAGATTGAATTTTGCTAAAATATCAACCATTCCCGTGTTTGAAAAATATTAGACATTCATATGTTTGATATTGCTTGTTATTTTGTAAACTATCTTGTACGAGAGGGTTATCCAGTAACACTTATTTATCGTGTTTGATCTTAAATTTTTAATTCTTCTAATACCACCCCTCACATTAGTACCTACTCGTTGTTGAAAAAATAAATGGCTTCCTTTTTCTTTGGTGGTTCATCAAAAAAATGTGCAAAGAAAGACAAATTAAAGGTGAAGCTACCCGAGTGCCAGCAAGAGCCTACAATCAATATAGACGAGGATGCTGATTGCTATGATTTTAATGAGCTTCGGGTGTCCAACTTTGATTTCACACCTGACCAATTCCTTCCAGCTCCACTAGGTTTCGAGACAATCAATCCGATTTACCAACAACAAAAAGATGACGATAATGACTCCTAAGATCCAGAAATGGAACAACTACCACAACATGAAGCCAAGAATTATGGAGATTTGGGTGAAGAAATACAGCCTCCATCGAGGCAAACCTATCCATAAAGCCACCTCGACCATATAAGTCTAATATGTTCACTAAACATTTTCGGAAGGTCAAAGGGCCAAATGGGAAGACTAGGGCGCATTGCAATTATTGCAACGCAAACTATGCCTTTTCCAAGGGAGATGCATATGGTAGTCTTTCCAAACATCTCAAGTCGAAGCATCCTAGTGATATGGTTTGGATCCATCACAACAGCAAATATCATGATCGGGTCCTAAGAAAGAAGCAAGGCTGTGGCATTTCAATGAAGAACAGTATTATGATGCTATGGTGCAAATGATGAGCAGGTTGCTTTGGGTTTTAATGCAAACGAAAACGCATATCTTGTTTATTGCCACCAAGAAACTTTGCAGCTACAAGTACCTAAATGGAGTGCTACGACAATGAAACGACATTGTCTAAAAATGTACTGCAAGGGTAAGGGACAGCTCCAAGCAATTTTTGCTGATCTCAATACATGTGTGTCATATGTTCCTACATTTGGATTGATAGATGGGGTAAAAGTTCGTATATGTGGATTACATCTCATTGGATTGATAGACATTGGGTAATGCAAAAGAGATTGATTGCATTACGAAAAATGGATGGATCCCATACAACATAAAACATATATGCGACAATACGGACAATTCTTGATGAGTACGGGTTGACACAAAAAAAAATTTCAGTAGGATTCGATAATGCTGTAGCAAATATAGCAAGTATTTCTGACCTTGAGTCGTTATGCCAACCAACGCTTGGGGGAACCTTTTTTCACATAAAGATGTGCATATCACATCTTAAATTTATGTGTGAAGGATGGAATAGATTCTTTAAAAATCCGTACATCTTCCATAAAAGCTACGGTTGACTACATTACCAATCATCCATCTATTAACAGAGAATGCGGAAATGATGTGGTGTGCATGGCCAAAAGCCAAGAAAATTCAAAAAGGATGTGCAACACTGATGGAATTCGACATACGAGCTTCTAGCTAGCACGATACCATATAAGGAATTGCTATGTAGCTTCACCCTTGCACATGTACCAAACATACCATTGCATCTCAATGAATGGAACATCTGTAGCAACTTGTTGCAGCTGTTGAAGGTCTTCTATGACTGCACATATGTTTTCTCCCATGTGTATAATCCTAGTGTCCATCTCTTTTTTCTAGAGGCCTGCAACATCATCGGGACACTCCAACAGGTAAGATCTGATCCAATTTTGCAAATGTGTGTTAACGATATGACTCGCAAATGGTTAAAGTATTATAGAGAAATTCCTATGATATACAACGTGGCATGGTTGTTGGACCCACACAACAAAGTTGAGGGACTTGCGAAGCCCTAGATTACTATTACGAACATGTGAATAAGTTGACAGACACTCAAGACTTTTAGGCAATTTCTGCTAATAATGTCGTGAAAGAAACAAGCAATGTGCTGTTGAACTTATATTCTCAATTTAGTGGCATATATGGTGGACAAATACGCACCAGTCCAGCAACCCCAAGTAGTCCCCCCATATCAACTACCGTAGAGAAGCCCGGAGTAGTGCTCCAGCATTAGCAGTTCAAAAAATACTGTGGCATAGGCGGCAGTGGATCAGGCTCAGAAATTGACAAGTACTTGAACATAGCATTCGAGTTTGGTGACATGATGGATGCATACAACTTTGACATCCTAGACTAGTGGAAACGTCACCAGGAAATGTTTCCAATACTATCTCGAATCGCTCGACAAGTATTGCCTACACCTGCTTTAACTGTGGTAGTTGAGCAAGCATTCAGCTTTTCTGGGTAGCAGCTGGATGAGCATAGGTCTCGGTATGGTCTCGCGACAGTTGAGGCACTATCTTGTAACCATGATTGGACTCGTGCAGAAGACTTGAAGGACTACTCAAGTGAGGAAGACGAGTATTTCAGCGACTTCAACTCATCTGTGGGAATCACAGCTGCGACCTCTCCGGGAACTAGTTTAAGCCAATTAGCATTGAGTTTATATTTAATCGATTGATATTATTCTACAATGGGTATTGGTGTTGTAGTCAGGGTCAATGAACTATGTGATTCTAGTTAGTTATTTGTTGTTGTAGTAGTTAGAGTGTTTATGTTGTTGTAGTAGTTAGAGTGTTTATGTTGTTGTGGAGGTAATATATAATGTCTAGCCCGATGAAATTTACTCGTCATCGTTTGTTTGCATGTTAATCAACTACTATGTGTTCCGTAATTGTGTTTATTATTTACTAATCATTATATTTTATTTGGAAAATTTTTAAATATTTATTTTGGGTATAAATAAGTTGTAATTGCTTTTGTGATTTAGGGTTTTTTTTTTCATTTTTCGATTAATTTAAAAAAAAACTGATTCACAGTTCGCATGGAATTGGAATCGAAACTGCAGAACCGGCGGTTCCGTGGAACCATAAACCGTCCTGGCTCTGGTGGTTCCGGTTGGGTTCGGGTTCAAAACCGACCCAAATTGTGCCAACCTCTAAATTACTACATAAAAATTGATTCCAATAACAGTATATGTTGTCTCCACAGATGCAGCATATGCAAAATCCTTTAGAATTTTAGGATCAATGAATTTAAGATCTCTAGGAGCATCCTCAAAATCCTTTTCTAAAAGATTCATTTTGATTAGTAAGAAATGTACTATCTCACTAAAATATCTTGGTTTTGAAATTTCAGATTCGTCATGTCCACAAAAGGTCAATCCTTGTTACAATAGAAATCGAACGCAGTCAATTATTCCAGTTAAATGAACTTAATAATCCTTTAACTTAATCAGATTGCCCATTAATAACAACTCCTATATGTTGCTTTTGATTCATTAAAGGCTAACGTTTCCTCCGGGATTGATTATATATGCTACTAGGACCACCAACATGAACTTGTAACCTATCTTTCATTTTCCAATTTTTAAATCCCTCTGTCATAAATGAATCACAACCCCTTTGCTCTGCAAACTTAAATTTCATAAGATAACAACTCAAACAAAATGCAGCACATTTTGATATACTGTACTTTAACTAATTACCAAACTCATTAAATCATTCAAGATTGAAGCTACGTAGAGTCTTACCAAATTCTTTCTAAGGAAAGTTATGTTCCTGTGTTGGCAAGAACCTTTTAGCGTGTAAGCTCTACGAATTGCATCATGATCATTAGGATGATATTCTAAAATTTTTTATCATTGTCTAGGATTTGCTAGAAGTTTTTGCAAATTAGCTTCCAAAAATCTTCTCTTCGAATCACCAGAATCTAATTCAGACTTTTGAGTTTCACTCCCTTGAATTGAACATGATTTTTCATAGGTGGTTTTTTAAAAAAAAAAAAAAAAATCCATCTTTGTTATCAATATTAAATTAAAGAAAATTGATGTATAAGGAATAGAAATAAAAAAAAAAAAAAAAACTTGAAGGATTAAAAAATAAATACTCATGGATGAAGATGAGTAGCAAATTAATGTGTCAGAAATTTTGGTTGAATTGTTGAAGAAATGATTACTGTGAAAGAAATTCTTAGTGTAGCAGGTAAGGATGGGAAAATTTAGGACTTTTGAAATTCTTTCTTCTTTATTTTTTATTATTTATTAACTTTTTTTAATTTATTAAACAAATATAATAAAGAGTTTTGGCAAAATAAAAGAACAAAATAATAAAACAAAGAGTCAAACTCTTCAAAATGCAACAATAGTTGTTTAGTATATTATAAAGAGATAATGTCATAAATGTCAAGTGGTACATAAACTTTAGTAAAATATACAATTAGATACTTGAACTTTAAAATTGATCAATATAGTATCCGAACTTTGATATTGATCAATTTAACATCTAAAAGAACTTGAAAAAATTACTATTAGTGTGCAAAAAAGTTCTTTTAGGTATAAAATTGATTAATTTCAAAGTTTAGTACTAAATTGATCAATTTCAAAGTTTAGATATCTAATTGTATATTTTGTTAAGGTTCAGGTATCATTTGTGATATTAACCCTATTATAAATTAAAAAAAAAAAATTAGTAATGGTTGGAAACGAAACAAATATGATTAATGAAGGGTAATTGAATTAAGTCAAAACTTAACCAGTGGGAGCAATCTTTGATTCGAATAGACTCTACTTACCAGAGTTGCAGCTTTATGTTTTAATTTCCATTTCAAGTTGTGTCAAATGGTGCACTATTCTATTTGAAACTTTGATAGTTTGTCGTGTATCTCAAGGAGTTCAAATGTTATTTTAGTTTTCAGATAGCATAAAGCATAATGTTTGATAATCGTAGTCCGGGAAACCACTTAAGCCACATAATCATTACCTATTTGGTATTTTGATCCAACTCTCTCTCCCTTTACCCTTTTTAGTTAAATGCATTCTGAGCCATGCTTCTGGTTCATTAACCGACTAGCATTAACAGTAAAGATTTCCCGGCCGTCATGCTACAACGTACTCATCTTGCTCCATTAACCAGCCACCGTTAACAAAGAACAGCTTTCGGCCATATTGACTGCTTCGTCCTCATCTTGCATGCTTTGTAAATGCTTAAACTACTCGACGACTTCGAGGACTATTTGTATTACGTAGGACAGTTCCTCCTAGTAGGCTAGCGACTGTATATGTTGTTATCTTGTATTCTAACATTGTGTGTGTTTAGGTGAATTTTAAGAAGAATTCATGTAAATTGTGGAGAATTTTAACACTGAAACACGTCCTTTTGCAAATAAATAGTATAGGATAGCCGGGTTGGCCATTTATCATAGGAGGAAGATGAGTCCACGTGATTGGGTTCATAAACCGAGCCCAGGCCCCATCTTCTTTGTCTTCTACTCTGGAATTAGATTCTAATAGCGTATCTAGTGGCATTTCCACTTTTGATTTGGACTCATCAATGAACAATTTAAAATTATCTAATGCAAATATCCATCTTTCTGAGGCCTTGTAAAAAAAAAAAAAAAATGTCATGTAACGTAAAGCATGATATTCATTAGATCATACTGTCGGGGAAAAAATAAAAATCTTTTCTTACACTAAATGAAAATCTTTATTAACTTAAATAAATCATTTTTTAAATAGGTAAATTATACTAGAATACCACAATATTTGGGAGTAAGTTCGTTTAAGGTCACAACGTTTCGAGTGGTTCATTTGATGCCATAATGTTCAAGGATGTGAGTTCATCGAGGTTACAATTGACATGTGTCACAACGTAACGGATCTTTTTGACTTTTAATTAAGTTTTTTTCCTATTAACATATAACAATGATGATCTTAATAAACTGATTTATCTAAACGTTATGAATTCAAATGAATCACTTAAAAAATTGTGACTCCCAATGGATTTATCCAAAAACAATGTAACCTTCCAATGTAATGTCCTACTTTTCAAATTGGTGATGCTGCTTCTAACCTGCGCACTAATAATTTTGGATTCTATGATTGTGGAAATAATGTCATAATTCGCCTCAAAATAGTACTTGAAAGGAAATGGTCCGGAAGGACGGAGGATTTTTGAGCCAAAAGGAAGTAGTATACATCTTATATATGGTTTCCTAAGAGTCTTTTCCATCAATCATAAGTTTCAAGTTTATGCATGATATATAACAATTTAAATTGTATATGAATTTTAGTTATTGAATAACTGACGTAATTGATATCATTAAACTTAGTAATGGAATCATAAAATTTTTCAAAGATGATAATGTTCCAAACCTTTCATTTACTTTTGTATTAATTTCACTATTAAGGAGAGCTTTTTAATTTCAATTTAATATGAAAATAAAAAGTAATAAAACTAAGGATAAATGCCCTAAATGGTACATGAGATTTCATGAAAAGAGCAATTATATGCCTGAACTTATAAATTGATCAATTTAGAACTTAGTTGAAGTTTTTGAGCACCTTTTTGCTACGTGATATAACAGCTTTATAAACAGCAATATATGCGTTTAATAAGGTTAATGAGCATCTACCACCTGGCATATCCCATGTGTCAAGTTTCTATCTCTTTCTTACATGTGGATTAAAAGTATTAAAATGTTATATACTATTACATGATTAAATAAAAAAAATAGATTACCAATTGTTCTTAATCTTGGTCAAGAACAAAGAAGGAAGACACGATAAAACCCTAAGCCTAATACATTGATCACACGATCTAGGCAACAAACTAGAGATCCATGAAGCGGGAGATTCGACATACTAGACAACACATAATGATGAAGTTCAACTATTGATTTTCAAAGGTAATGATTGGCCTTTGTCCTTCAAAAGTATGTTTGATCCATTGTCATGTTAGTCAATACTACTATTTTCAGTGTTTGTTATATGTGAAGACCATTTATTTGTACTCTCCATTGCATTGCATCATGGTGATTGTTATTTGTTTGAGAAATGTGATTGGGGTTTGAGACATATGTTGGGGGAAACCTTAATACCCTTTGCTCTCTTTGTGTCAGACACACAACATGCACACAAATAGGATAGGGACCACTCTTGGAATGTGGGTACAACATGGAGCAGATGTGTACAAGAAAGTAGTGTTGCTAGTGGTTCAACTTTATCATGCGTGGACCACAACTTCAAAAGTGGGGTATGTGTTGTCTTTCTTCATTAGATGGTTGTCTTAGGTAATGTAGGTAGTGACGTATGACTACGAGTGAAGATTCACTCTCTTCAAAATCAGGTTATGTGAATTTAGGGTTTAATATTTGATTAAGGCTTCTTCTTAAATTAGGGTTTCCAATTTGTGTAGGGTTTGTGACAATTAGGGTTTATTGGCTTTGGTAATCTAGGGATATTTTGAACTTATATGACCTACATCTCTAACTCAGCTTAAGTAATGCACTGTTTGTACAATTAACTCAACCATCGAGAATTTTACTGCATTTTTCATATTTGAATTTGATCTTATGTGATGGATAAGCTAGATTGTACTCGAGCCACCTCTTCAACGCTCATTAGCTATAGTATCCAACCCAGCAGACAAACATGATGGAAATGACAACGATCACAAAAAGGTACTCGAAAACTTTAATTAGGTACCAAATTGATCAATTTATAAGTTCATGTACTGATTGTTTTTTTTTTGTGAAAGTACAAATATCATTTAGGCCATTTATCCTAAAACTAATAGCATCATGTTAAAAGCAAACTACAATCACTTCACTGTCTTTTCACTTCACTAAATGGAATAAAAAGGGAATGAAATTTTAATGCAAAGTAAATGAAATTATAATTTAAAGGGAATGTAATAGAGTTGTAATGACTATTATAATACTTACTTGGTATAAAAAGTAAAATAAATAATTATTAAAGTAAAAGGTAAAATATCTATAATGTCTCCTCTATTTATTAGAGAGGATAATTGTATAGGTGTTATTTTCAAGACAAGAGTATTTATGATAAAGTTGAAAAATGGATAATAATTCATGGGATAGAAAATGAATTGCTATTCATTAGTTTAAGTAATAGCAATTCATTATTAACATCATATATTAACTTTACGTTTAACGAGGAAGGAATGAATAACCATTCATATCTAGTAAACAGACTGTTAGGAATTTGTTTGAGCCTTCTTTTTGGCATTCCACGAGTTTTCTTTTAATAAATTTTAAAAAATATATGAAATATTGTTTACTTAAATGTTAACTTTATTGCTGGATGCATTTTTAAAATGCTAGATTGAACTCAATAAAAGGTTACGCCCTTCATCGTAAAAGAACGTATCCAATCATGATCGTGAGAATTAATTACTATTACATAAATATCACATTTCACTTATTATTTTATCTTTTTATGGTTTTATGATTTATAATTTCAATAATACATTTAGTTTTCTTCTCAGAGTTAAGGGTTATATTTTCATTCACTTTGGTCTTATTGGGGTTTTTTCAAATTATTAATCCTCTTCTTATTTCATATTGCCATCTACTCTATTTTGGTTTTTAAACATTTTATATTCTTTTGTGCAGCTTTTCTATATTAAGAAATTTATCCTTCTGAACAAAAAGCTTAATAACCCAATTACCAGGAAATATTATTTTATACAAAAATGCCATACTTTTTTATAAACAAAGTTTCTCAATTAATAATATCTTTCTCTCAATTACTAAGGAATATTATTTTGTTTAGAAATGCATCACTTTTTATGTAAAGAGTTTCTCAATTGATAATATCTTTGAGTGAAAATGCAAGCAAATGGCCACACCGGTAGGGATATGGTCAAAAGAGGTTAACTTTTTTTTTCACCTCAATAGGCTAAAAGATGCTTCTCTTAGCCTAAAAAGCAAGTAATTCACCTCTTTCAAAATTCAAATCTCTATTTTCTTTTGCCATAGTATGGCAAAAAGAGGTGAGACTTGCCTCTTCTACATATTTATATATGTATATTTTAATTTTATGCATTTTATATCTCTATCTATATAATATTAATAATAAATATAAAACAAAATTTATTATTTATTTAATATTTCTAATATTTAACAATATTGCGACATTTTTATGCAAATTTATGTTAAATATTTTTAATTTATAAAATTTTATATGATAATATATATTATTTTTTATTAAAATTACTTATTATAGCATTTAAAAAAAAAATAATATCAAACTATAAAAATAGTTAAGCATAAAACCAATTAAATGCACTCAAATCCTTAAAATACTAATATAATGCAACATTTAAGTCTAAAAAAAATTACAACACTTAAAAACATAAAATTAACAAACCTAGATATCAATAATATACTAGCGTAGCACCTATGACCTGACGCGACTGGGTTCAGGAAGTACCTAAGGTCGTCTATAATGCTATGGTAGATGTGGCAGAAGCTGATGGTGGGAAGTATCCGTAAGCAAATATCAAGCTATAGGAATGTAATAATGCTCAAATGCAATGGTTAAAAGTTAGCCCTTTTTAATAGTGGCCTCAACCATAAAAGTATGGGCATTGCATAAATTACCCTAAAAAAAATCCAAATTATGTAACTAAAAATTACAATAAAAAAATTAAATTAAAAAAAAACAAACATAAAAGATGAAAATCCCACATACTAAAGAAAATTCTATGATCTCATTACTATCCAATGGTTCACACCATATCTAATCATGATTGAATAACTAAAATAGTTAATATTTTAATTGTTATATTTATTTTAACGGTTAGATGGTTGACTGATGATCCTGTCAACAAGACCATGAAAGCTCTCTACAAATTAAATAGAAGAAAAATTCAAATTTTAACTCTTATAATTACCTCATCACCTCTTTTTATACACTTGATAGCAACAAGTTCGTTAGTTTGACGATCTCTCATCAATCTCGCAACCCCAAAATTGCTAGATCCAATATTACGAACAAGCTTGTACCTATTATTATCATGGATAATAGACATATCCATATCCAAACACTTGACACTAAAATGCAAACATTATAAAATCTTTGAGATGTTAGCGCCGGATCGAAACTGGAATCGGTAATTCCAGTTTGGAAATGTTGAACCAAAACCAAAATCAAGAAGCCCGGTTCCAGTCTGGTTCTTAGAGAACTGTCGGTTCCTAGTTTAGTTCCACAATCGGAGAATCAACAAAAAATTTGTTTTAAAATAATGATATTGACAAAGAATAAAAAAATTGATTGAGCAAGAGCTTCTAATAATTATATTGATAAATAATTCTTTAATGATTTTTTAAAACTATTTTGAAGAACTCCATTAAAGTTTCTAATCCGAAAATTCGTTCCCCCTTCTCTATTTTTCTTTGTCTTTCTCTCTTCCCTAAGGCTAGATGACACTTGTAAGTTGGAGGCTCTCCCTATATGGACCCCATTGTAGCGTATTTAATGGACATTGAAGTCTAACTTGTTGTTGCTTTTGTCTTCCATTTTTCCGCCAGTCAAGTTGCAATTGCAGCACCATTTAAAGCAATTTTTTTTTTACAGAACCGAGGTCATGGAATCGATAGTTCTACCTTGATTCCACATGCGAACTGCCAATGGTGATACTAGTTCAGAACTGAATCGTGTCTATGTGTAATTATCTTTCTACCCATTTTGTCTCAAAGAACTAAAGGCTTTGCAGCAAAACGAATCCAGGCAATCATAGAATAGGACATCATTATCTTTTAATTTAAAGCAAAACCATTTTTCATTCCCAGACAGTGAATATCGATGTAATCTTTTGCTTCATATAGTGCCCATCCTTTCATGGTTAAGGCCATCATTAAGAAGTGTCATTTTGGCCACCACTAAGTAGGGATGTTGGAACCAATTTTTTCATTTAATTTCATTTTTTTAATTTGCCTAATAGATATGTATATTTATATTTTTCAATTACATTAAATATCATAACCAAATAGATTAGGCCATGTGTCTTTTGCTAAAGAAAAATGGCGTTAAAAAAGGTCATCATTTGTTAAAGTTTACAAATGGTAATGATTTTAATAGGAAAAAAAAGTAATTTAAAGACTTGAATAGAAAAGTGACAAAAGATTAAGGACTCAAAATGGTGTAAACCCCAGAAATGTTTCACATTAGTACACGACTCTAAAATAGAACATATGAACTAGTTAGTAAACTTGGAATCTAATAAAAACCTAAGAATAGATCAATGACTTGAATTTAGCTGGGTTAAGATCTAAAAGTCGAATAAAGAACTTCAAACCCCGAAACTTGTCTTACAAATAGAATAGATAGCAAAATATAGATATAGAGATTAAATTACTACTATTGAGCTCAACAATGATTTGAGACTAGAACAATGAGTAGTAATGAGCCTATACATGGATTTAAACCCTAAATTCAAGATTCCTAGATATTATTAAATACTACTAATAAGATTTCATAGTATGTATCAAAAACCGAAGATATATAGATAATTTAGCTTATATATAAAAAGCAATATCAAGTAGTTAACCAACTACGTCTATAGATAGGAAACGATAACCTAAAGATAAACCGTTAGGATGATAAATACACAACAAAAACATAAACAGATGTATAACTAAAAATCTAGACTTCAAATAAATAATTGAATCACACCATTATTCTAATTACGGTTTTCTTAAGCTATTGGAGCCTAAAACAAAAATTAGCCAAATGAGCTTAGGAAACCCTAATCGTGGGAGATAAAATTCTAAAAATAATTTATTGCGTAAACTTTAAACGCAAAGTTGAACTTAATAACAATTTACAAAATTCGTAGAACTCTATACAAATTTTTGGAGATAAAACTCTTGAATAATTGTTATATTTATACCCGATTAACTTATTAAATTATCCTAAAACTAAGATAATTAACTAACTAATAATATTATATAATAATTTGATTCATTTTCAGTGCAAATTGTGGATAACTTTAGCTGAGATCTCCTCAAATCTTGCTCAGCTGAAACAAATTTAACAAGTAGTCAAGTAAGATAGCAAAAGTCAAGGAAAGAGATGCATCAACCAATGATAACATCCCAACTTAGCCAATGCATTAAATAAGAGTCAAAGCTTTGCCAATTGATAATTTTCGATGGAGAAATTGCTCTTGGAAGACCCCATTTACAGCTGCCTTTTCCTTCATCATCTATATATATGTCTCCATAATGAATATAAAAAAAAAAATTAACTTCAATCAAACAACTTCTAGAGATCTCAATTCGTGCTTCCTAACAGCCCACCAAACACACACAGACCACACACAAACAATTCCAAAAACAAAACAATAAAAATCCATTAAAACCTTAGCTTGAAACTCGGATTAAGGAAAAGCAAGGTAAAACAAATTCTTTTTAAGTTGTTTTAAGTATTGAACTTTAATCTAAATAACATTTCTATCAATCTAGGATTGGAACTAACTCTGGATCTAAGCTCAAAAACGTTCATATCTGCTCCAACAAGGTAAAATTCGAAAACCCTAGTTGTACTTTTCTAAATTCGAAAATTAAAAATCAAATACATGTAGATGTGTTATGAGTTGATGTATGTATATATATATCACATAGGAACACTTAGGAATAATTTGAAAATAATTATAATGTAAAAAATTGAAGAAACACGAACTGGTTCATTGGAGAAGATGATGAACAGTGTCAACACTGTCCTTACGCCGGCAGTGTAAACGTTGAACGCATGCAGTTTACGAGGGTAGGTCGGCGGTGTTGAGACGGCTTGCACTGGAATAGAAGCTACGTAAAATTTATTTTTACGTAACATGAACAAACGCCGGCTAGTGAGGTTACACGCCGGCAGCGTATAGTTCGGCGTACGTGGGAAAGCTGGTGGCTTACAAGCCGTGCAACTGATATAAAATAAAATGTAAAAATTAAGAACGTTGGCATCTAGGTTTCAACGTAACGGCGTTGGAAACGGTGTACACCCATGTTTTTCCTACGAGAAGTATGTATTACATGAACAGAAAATATATATATATATATATAATAAATACTAATAAACATATTATAATGTATACATATGTCAAAACAGAATTTACTAAGAAATAAAGTAAACACAAATACTTAAAATAACAATATGTTTAATATTTGATAGCTTCTAAAACTCTAGAATTATAGGGAAATATTAAGTGATAATAACAATTATAATTATCAATATTGCACTATATAGATAAATAGGTAAGATGGAAATTAAAATAAGCTAAATTAATGAATAATATGACTTCCAAAAATGACAAAATAATTGTATGAAGCATATAAAAAGAAACACGATGATATTAAACAATAATAAACGAATATGAGTTACTACGATATGTCAAATAGAGAATAACATAAAAATAGTAATAATAAATATAAAATATAAACTTGTTAAATATCAATTTTTCGAATACCAGATAAATATAAATATCAAGTAAGACTAAGGTAAGCTACATGAAAATAAAGGTTAATTTATAATTGTTTTCATAAGACCATTAAAGAACCAAAATAAGTAATAGAAATCAAGCCAAATATCAATTTAAGACACTAAACACATATAGGAGTTTGGTTATATAATCTATATTATATTGATCAATATTTTATTCATCTCAATAGGTGATTTTGATACCATAGAGGACCTTCCGACAAATTACTACGATTAAGTCACTATGAGCAGGTGAATAATTCAGTCATATTATATTGTTTGTGTTTGTAATTAGCTGATTATGTAATGCAAAGATAATAATAATATGAATATTTTGATGGAAATGTGTTGTGATATGATTTTATGATTGCTAATCTACCATTACAAAAGTAATGATACAATGGTATGATGATGTGAAGTAGTATGATGATGATTGTGTGTAATGTATGATCACCATGAAATTGAATAAGAACTATTGACTTATTAAAATAACCTACTCGTGCATTGCACGTACTACATTATTGCATATACAAACCGGTGATAGCTTGCTACGTATTAATATTTCGGTTCATTGTTAATGCTTGGTTTTTCTAAAGTGTTAGTTCTTCCACGGTTTTCTTTGTTTCGTTGGTTCTATGGGAACTAAGTGGCAATGAAGAACATCGCCCGTAGTATCGGTTTGAAATGATTAATACCTAGGGAGTTTCTAAGGATGGATACAACAAATAGTCAGTTAAAACTATTTTTAAATTTAAAGTGATAACCTTAAGATGAGAAATTGTTGATTTTCCCATAAACTTAGTCTCTTCTAGGCAAGGGGGTCATAAAGTAAATGTTCTTCAACCCTAAAAAGATGGCGTAAATCTTTTTCCTACTTGGATTCTAGATCATCCAAGCTTGTATCTGAGCATATGTTTAAGTGATCGCATTACATATGATTTATTAATAACTTGTTTGATGTGTAATATGTCTAGTTATTCACTGAGCCGTGGTTTCACTCATACTCCAACAGTCTTTTCAGGTTTACGTTTCAACCTTGGTTAGTTACTTCCAGAAATATGGCTCGATAAGAGCTCAAAAGCTGGAAACCTATGGTTCTATTTGTGATTAATGGTTTATATTTTCCTAGATTGGATTAGCTAGTGTTATCTTATCTGTTATGTATGTAGAGAATTACAGGAAGACTACATGGTTTGTAATAATCTATGATACTTTATGATTAAGATAGCAGTTATTTACTAATTTATTTCTTGTATGTATTTATCATTTCTTATCGAAGCAACTAAAAGGTCCTGTTATTTTGGAAAACATGTCACTTCCGAAGGTAATCTAGTGATAGTATTCAAGTATGACTTGTCTACTCCTACTAGGGTACCATCAGGGCGTAACAAATAGACTTTCAATTTCTTTTTTTTTTTAATCAATATATTATATATCTTTGTTGGTTTGTAAATTGGTCTGCTTAATCTACTAACTTACTATGAGATGGGCTTTGTATAATATTTTGTCACACATTTTAAACACCTCATAACAGGTTAGGCCTTTTAACTCTGCATTAATGCAACGCACGATGATTGTTCTATTTAAAGGTTAATCTCGAATTTGGTACCAAAACTTTAACAAAAAGTACAATAAGATACCTGAACTTTCAAAAATTCAATTTCAGTACCTAATTGAACTTTTCGAGACTATTTTTGGTACCACTTAGTGTTAACTTTATCTTTTAACTATGCATTAAAGCAACATATGATGATTGTTCTATGTAAAGATTATACTTTGCCAAAAAATACAAATAGGTACCTGAACTTTCAAAAATTCAATTTCAGTATCTAATTGAACTTTTCGAGACTGTTTTTAGTACCTCACTTAATGGTGTTATCTCCGTTAATAAGTGGACATATGGACCAATCATGATGTGACACTTATCAATTGGCATGGCATCTTATAATTTTTATTTATATTTTTATTTTCATTATAATTTATTTATTTTATTATAATTAATATTATTTTATTTTTTAAAAGAATTTTAAACTTATGTTCAAACCTAAGCCCATATAAGCTAGCAATGCAACCCATATTTTATTCATAGACTTTTCTTCTTTAATCATTATTTGCTTTAGTTTTATCTTTTATACAAGTTCATTTGTCAAATTTGTTTCCATGTGGGACTAAGAGCAAACCAAAAACATCAAAAAGGATGTTTAACAGTTTGTTATTAAATCTACAACAATGTGATCACTTTCATAGTTAATCATGGTCACTCTAGCAACAAAAACAACCTCGTTAACCACATTTTGTCTCTTGCTTCAAGCATGTATGGTTTGCTAAATCTAGACAATAATATGGATGATTCTGGGTCAAAGACGATGTCACGGAGATTGTTAGAACCGCTTTGTAATGCACCTAAGATCATAAATGCTTAGGAACTTATGGAAGGGCTTGAAGAAGGAATGTCGTTATCAATGAATTCGTCTAAAAAAGTATGGAATAGACTCTTTTATAGACAATAATATGGGAATGTCACTATTGAAGAGGGAATTTATGTCTCCTTTGGAACTTAGCTTCAATTTTTGCAATGCTA
The DNA here is from genome assembly GCA_024138025.1 of Combretum micranthum. Taxonomy (NCBI): domain Eukaryota; kingdom Viridiplantae; phylum Streptophyta; class Magnoliopsida; order Myrtales; family Combretaceae; genus Combretum; species Combretum micranthum. The sequence continues at coordinate 352,017 of JAMXBD010000270.1, read as the reverse complement.
CTTTGAGACAAAATGGAAGCCCTAGGTAAAGCTTCCTTTATAGAAAAATTGGAAGCCCTAGGTATAGCAGTTCCACCTCTATTTTTCTTATCCAAAGCAGAATATGTATTAATAAGATGCATCAAACTCTAAAGAAATCTCTTGCAATGTATCAAACCCGTGTTGGATATTAGTAAAGAGGATATTATTTTATGATGTAGGTTTATGTTTGTTTCTTTGTTGGAATCTCATTTTGTACTCTAAGTTTGTAGGAGAAAGGGATTGTTAGTGCAGAAGAGTGGGATAATTTTATTGAGTTTCTTTAAAAAATGTTGAATGTTGCTTCCAGTTTAATTATCTTTGTCACTTTTTTATGTTCCAAAGGAGGAATCTTGCATCATTCAAAGATATAATTGCATGTGTTTTCCGTAGAATCGATTTTCAAGAAGGCCAATTTGATCTTTCTCTTCTTCCAATTGAGGAAACTCATACTTCCTTTCTATTCGTTCACACTATTCTGTATCATACTTCCATTGACCATGTTCATACTCGAAGCTGAACTACCAATATGGGTTATCAGTTATGTGCCCATTTTTATGTCTCTCCTAAAGGTTCTCCCAGCTCCAAAATCATTTCCTTTCTTGGCTCCATACTTGCTATTTGAAAACACCATGTCTATGACCAAGTTCAATGCAATGATATCAGGGCTATTTCAGTTAAGAAGTACTTATGAGTGGGTTATGACAAAAATTTTGATTATGAGTTTGGTTATTATTAGTCCCACATAGGAAAAAAACTTTAAGAAATGGACTTGTATATAAGATAAAAGTATAGCAATTTATGATGGAAGAAGAAAAGTCTATGAAGGAATTATGGGCTTACATTGCTAGATTATATGGGCTTGGGCTTGAATATAAGTTTAAAATTTTTTAAAAAATAAAAAATATTAATTATAATAAAATAAAATAAATTATAAATAAAAATTAGTATGTTTCCATGTTAAAATTAATATATATGAGTTAACACCTTTAAGTGAGATATAAAAATAGCCTCGAAAAGTTCAATTAGATACCGAAATTGAACTTTTGAAAGTTTATGTACATAATTGCACTTTTTGGCAAAGTTTAGGTACCAAATTCAACATTAGCCCTCTATTTAACCCTTGCACAACTCTGATTAAACTACAATTTTAAGGCATGGAATGTGCATAAGATGAATTTCGAGTGACATTACAAAACTCAAAGATGTGGAAAGTGCTTGAGGATTATCCTTATAGGATATTTATTTCAAACTTCCTTCTACATAGATGATTAAATTCTATTAGCACTTTTGAAAATTTTTTGATATACCTATCAGTTTACTTTGTTCAATATGGTCATGAATGTATAGGCTAATAATAATTTTTTTAGTAGATTATACTATGATATTGTGATTCAGACATAATACTTTATGACACATATAAAATGAGAATTGTTTGATAATTACTTTGAATCCCAATTTATGGCTCATGGCAAACTCAATGACAATGGCATGGCATTCCAATTCAAGACAAAGCTATACTCAAAAGGCTTATGTTGTGATTGTCCAAAAACGTTGTAACTTCAGGAGTAAGTGGATGTATTTATTATAACATATACGGTGATAATTAAAATTATTAAATTAAAAAAAAATTGACTTTATATTTGAGGTTTCATGTGTGTGTGTGTGTTTATCCCTTCTTTTGTAATTCATTCATCTAGTGCTGAAAATACCCTTTTCTAAAGAGCATCTCTTTTTAACTTTTTCTCTCTAGAGTTGTTTGTATGTGTTATGAATTATGTTGAATTATAGCTCTCAATACATGTTACCTTGTAAAAAACCCTTGAGAAAAACTTTCATGATAAATGATATTAGAGTGTTTGTTTGAAAAGTGAAAAATAAGGATACCTTGTGTAGAGAATGTTAAGTGTAAGGAATGTTATTCAAACTTGAGGAAGAAACTGCTTGTGAAGAGCCCCCCATAATTAAGTAAAGAGCTTGATTGAAGGATGTCAAGACCTACCGGCCCAGGATCACTACATGATGAGAGGGCGCCCGTAGGCCCTCCGGCCATCCTAGGTAGGGATCGTGATGCCAGGTAAACTAGCCTCCCAGCGCACCCCCAAGCACAACTAGAGCACAAAAGGTATTGATACGCATAGGCAAGATTGACTACCAGCTACAACTTTCAAGGATCGAACCTCAGACCTATGCCTTCGTTTGCCCTAAAGGCAATGCCTCTTACCAATTGAGTTATGGTTATGCCTGAAGGTACACTGGGAGGGCAGTGTATCTGGCATCACGATCTTTGCCCAGGATGGCCAAAGGGCCTAGGGCCACCCTCTCATCGTGCAGTGAAAGACGAAATGTGTTTCAAAAAATTGAAGGAAAGGTCATAAGCATACTTAAGGTAGAGGAGAGTCTTTAACCCTCTATGAGGAGTTGAAAAGGTTCTTAACCACACTAAAGAAAGGATGGTAGAGTGAAACAACACTCTCAAAGTAAGGAGAGAAGACTTAGGGTTTAGTACCAGAGACTAACGATCTAGAAGCCAGGACAAAGATGTATAAGTTGTAGCAACCTTATAGTACTACGAAAGTAGATAGGGGTTCTTAAGATTTGTGTTACCTCTTACAACCTATGAATTACTTCTTTCATTGCCCCCTATTTCTTGTTTCTTCTTTACTTTTATTTTATTTCTTAGCTTTTACTCTACCATACGGACTAAATACTCATTTAAGGAGATATACTATGAAGTAATTTATAGTAAAATTTGAATTGAAGACTATATACATAGGATAAATCAATAAAGCCTAATAAGAATTACTAGAAGCTTTCATGACATATGTACACCTGTTGTATGATAGCCATCTTATGTATCAGAGGTCACAAGACTCTATTTAACATTTAATTACTAATGCTAATTATGATAACATGTATATCTTCATATAAACAAATAACTATAGAATTCCAACTTTCCAACGATTGATAGGATCGCTGAGAATTGGTTTCCCAGACCAAACAATATAGATAGTTTACGTTTTATAAAAAGCTAAATGGCTAAGGAGATCTTATTCATAATGTAATTCTTGCAGTTGTGTTATATATTCACAACTTAACCTTCCAGGTGTCCATGATAACTATCTTGGAGAAAAAATGACTCTTGTTCACGCCATTCATATTCCGTCTCACACTTATGGAGTTACCTGCAAAATACTCTATTTAGGCGAGCGAAACCATGACTTAGTAAGATGGGAGTACAATTTCCTCGTTACTACTCAATAAGCAAAAGCAAGCAAGTTATGTAGCATATGCAATGTATAAGCAACCGCATGCAATGTGGTAACCAGCATGAAGTCTAAGATTTAACCCCACATTGACTTAAGGTTTGGGGAATGCTTAGTTTCGTTACCGTCCAAGTCATCCAAACTAAATTTACCTATCATAATCCCCAAGGTACTTAAAAACTTACTTGGGTTGATGTTTCTTAAGCTTACAATTAGACTAAGACAATAGTCTACATGGCTTCATAGTTCGCAACTTTCCCAAGTCACTTACTAAATTCGTCTCATGAAATTAGAACTTAACTTACTTTTCATTAGGAAGCCTTAAGGTGCTCAATTTGAAAGTGGCTTAACTTAAATGAAGAGGATATATAAAACTTACATTTCTTGTCATTTCATCATTAACGGATGACAAATAAAATGTAATGTTGTGCAATGCATGACTAGTCTTAGTTATAGCCTAATAGTCGTTGATAAATTCAAAGTAACCAATCAATATACATTCTATTCCAAATAGATAAGATGATAGTTGAAATGACCACCCCTCCTTCCCCTGAGCGCTTAAAGCATGATTGTTTCATCACACATGTCACCTCAAAGTGATATGCGCCAGACATTCCTTTACTAATGTTTTCTAATAAAGTTTTAATATAGAAAACGTTATCAATTTTTAAAAAAAATTTGGCAGTGTTGCTTGTTTTTCTATGGTTTAGATTTGTGAAAACCTGTCAAATTTAACCTGTTTGGAAAAAAACTTTTTAAAGAAAATTTTGAAAATCCAAACTCTTTGAAAATAATGTCATAAATACAGTACTTAAAATCATGTTTGAAAATTTTATTTCAATTTCCTTAAATCATGTTTGAAAATTTTATTTTAATTTCCTTAGAAATCGTATAATTAATGCACAATTTTAATAATTGATATCATTCTAGTAATCATGTCTTGGAAATGCAATTTCTTCATGTTTTCATGACAAAATTTTCATGCAGATTTAAACTCAGAAATGGAAAACACAATTTTATTATTTTTAAACGCAATTTTTATAGAATTTTTTTATAAAAAGAAAAGGTTAATTTTTATTTTTTTAATAAAAAGTAAAGAAAAAAAATAAATAGAAAATTCTAAAAATCATATGTAATTATATTTCGAGATAAGAAAAAAATCATATTTTTTAAAGAAAAACTTAAAAATCCAAAGTTTTTAAAAATAATGTCATAAATATGGTATTGAAAATCATGTTCGAAAATTTTATTTCAATTTCCTAAGAAATTGTATTTTTAAGACACAATTTTAATAATTAAATCACCCTAAAAATCATGTCTTGGAAATATAATTTCATGTTTTCATGACATGATTTTCATATAGATTTAAACTCAGAAATGGAAACAAAATTTTATTGTTTTTAAACACAATTTTTATATTTTTTTTAATAAAGGGAAAACACAATGTTTATTTTTTCAATAAAAAGTAAAGGGAAAAAAAACTTAAATAGATAATTCTAAAAATAATATGTAATTAGTTTTTATAAAAAAAATATATGCGATTACATTTCAGGATAAAAAAATCATATTTTTTAAAGAAAATTTTGAAAATCCAAACTTTTTAAAAATAATGTCATAAATATAATACTAAAAATCATGTTTGAAAATTTTATTTCAATTTCCTAATAGATTATATTTTTTAAGACACAATTTTAGTAATTAAATCACCCTAGAAATCATGTCTTGGAAATGTAATTTCTTCATGTTTTTATGACATGATTTTCATATAGATTTAAACTTAGAAATGGAAAACACAGTGTTTATTTTCTTTTTATAAAAAGTAAAGGAAAAAATTAAATAGAAAATTCTAAAACTCATATGTAATTATTTTTTATGAAAAATATATGTAATGATATGAAATGAACAAAGTTAAATCCATGATTAATGCATGTAAATTTGATTGTTATATGTGTGTATGTGTTAAAGTGAATTGTAGTGTTTGAAATAATTGTATGTGTTAGGAAGTAATAACTATAATAGTCTATGTATATATATTAGGATGATAGTTTATTCATGTTATAATTGTTATGTTAATGCTAGTTGTTGTTGTGGTGATTAATACTTGATAAATTAAGTTTATTTCAAACTAAGATTATAACCTATAAATTTAGCAGATTTTTGGCCTTATTAAACCTCAAATTAAGCCTAATTAAAGCCCACGACCCCTTAGAAAAATCTGCCCCAAAATTCAATGTTAATTGGATAATATCAAGCCTCATTTGTACACTTTAGACATCCAAAACAGAACCAAGAGGAAGGAAAATTCGTAACTCTAGAAAGGCAATATTTTCTAACACCCAAACCAAGTTTTCTTATACCCAACACACCAAGAATCCATCCCCAACCATCATATATACATTAAGATAAGTTTATATGATGTTTAGGGTGCTTTATTTCTCTTTTAATCCATGAATTTTATGTCAAATATAATGCATATTGAATATATGTGTATTGTTATATTATGATGCTGAGATAGCTTAGGACTTGTTATGAAAGTGTAGTGATGGTGTTGAGTTGTAGTGTGATGAAAAGTTGATATTGTTGAGTTGTATTGAAGAGTTGATTCATGTTGAAGTAGTGAATATGAAGAAAATGGAATCATAGTGTTTTGTGTGTTTTAAATGGTTGAAGAGGAGTAGTGTGTTTCAATGATGATAGAAGGGAGTTTGTGTGTATTTGATGATATAGGATTCTTATACCATGTATTAGGAAGGTTATATTGTGATTTGGAAGGAGTTGGAAGACTTAAATGTAAAAATTTTATGTTTGAAAAACAGAGGAAATCTGCAATACGAATTGCAATATACGCTGCCTCGAACGCCGCCGGCGTACCTGCTAACGTTGAGGTTCTGGCTTCTGATCTTTTGAAATATAACTTAAACACCACGGGCGTTGAGGTCTATATGGCCGGCGTAAAGAACCAAAAGTTTTGTACATGATGTATTTTCTTAACGACGGCTTAAACACCGCCAGCGTATAATCCTTACGCCGCTGGCGTTGAGGCTTACATTGCTGGCATTAATTACTAGCGTGGGCTTTGCAAATTTTAATTTTTCTAAATTTTAACATCTTCCAATACATGATATATGACTTTTTGATCAAGGATTTACCTTATACGATGTTATATGGTATAATATATATATATATATATGTCATGTGATGACTTTGGATTGTTTTTAAATAAGATTCAATAACTTCCTAAGTTTTAAACTAGTGAGTATAAGCTTGACTTAGGATAGTGATGTTGATATAGTTTATTTGTGTGGAACAGAGATAGATACTCAGTTGGAGATTCCCTTTGATTCTCAATCCGATCCATGTACACAATAATTTGATTGATTATTGCTTAAGACATGCATATTCACATTTGACTTTAATTAAAGACTAATGAAAAGTTTATTGAAATGATTTGTGATTGAGTCGTGTCTAGTCCGGAGAACTGCAACCTTATCATGATGCAATAGCACTGTAGTTTAGGCACTTAGTCCAAATCTTTGTCATGATATAATGACTCAAATCCATGATGCAATGGTTCACTATGATGCAATGATGGTTTATCTTAATGGCTAAGTGGATAGCTAATGGGGTTAACTGTATCAATACATTATCTACTTAGGCTCGGAAGGAAATAATATGTTTTAGTTCACGGGTATGGGATCGTTAAACTAATTGATGTTATAGACCGGGATAAGTGGAGTGTATAAAGGAGTGTGAACCCTAGATGAAGCTATTAATAATCTTTATTGGTTAGATATAGGAGATATACGTATCAGGCCTATCTATATCAACCCCCTGAGCAGCTATTGTTACTCAAGACCCCCAGAATTCCTAAGCTTGAATCGGAATTTGAATACTCCAATATTGTTTTACTCACTTAACTAAAGATAATGAAGTTATGGTGAATTATTGCATTACATTTAGTTAAGTGTGCATGGCATATGTATTTGGTTATACTATTATGTACTAGGCCTTTGGCTCATGCTGCTATCTTGCGGGTTTATGAGGATGAACTCTACAATGATATGGGCTATGGGACTGATTGGGAGACATTTATGGATGATTAGGAGTGCAACCTAGTAGTAGTTGTTTAGGACTTTTGATGTATTTTGTGAAGTGTCTAGGCTTATTTGTTAAGCCTTGGAATGTAATTTCGATTTAAGTTGTTTATGTAATATAACTTGCATGTGGGTAAGTTTTATATGTTGGTGTGATCCTTGGGAGACCCTCAAGTAATGTATATGATGTATGTTTTGTATATATATGAGATGACCTACTACTAGTATAGTGGTAGCATTTCTTAATTAAAATCATGTGAATGTTATATCTGTTTTTAAGCAAGCAATTATTACAAACACTTCTTTTTAGACGACCTCACGTATAATACTTGGGTATTCCCTAATACTTGAATATTATGTGTGGTCAAGGGATTTGGCATGCCTTTGGTTCACATAAAACATCAAAGTCCTATTCTTATCTAATATTAACATCAATTAAAATCATGAATAAGCAAGACAAACCAGAAATCAATTTTTACTTACCTTTAGAGCTATCTCTAAAGATCAAGTCCATTTTTCCGACTTTCTTAGCTTAATTCTTACTTCTTTTACTCTTGTATCTTACTTCCTAGCCTTAGATTTAATTTGTAATGGCCTAGAAAGAATTCAAATAGAGAAAAAAAAATTGGGTTTGTTTGGGTTTGTGAAATAGAAGAAAGAGAGAGGAATACGATGGAGAGAGAGGGTCTGTTTTAGATTGTGATATTTTTGCTTTGTTTTGTTGACTTTTGGGGCATTAGAATTCTTTGGAAGGTGCCATATCCATGGGCTTAGGCTTTGGATGTGTTTGGGGCTTGGTTTAGTTAATTAGATTGGTGTTTGGCTTAATTAGACGCTTTAAAAAAAATCTGCTAAGCCATAGATTAGAGCACACATGCAACTTAATTCAATACAATTCAACAAACAAACATATTACTAAAATTTTACTAACACAAAAATACATTAATTACAACAATATCTCATACCATGTATTTATCATATTATCAAATTAAATTATACTAACTTAACTATAACAATTAAATTCACAAGTCATTAATTAATCATATAAAGCAAATTAATTTAGTATTTTAAATTTTTGGTTATTTCATTAATGAACTTGAATAAGCTAAAATGGATTAGATTGATAAAGTTTAATTATCTTAGCTTAGTAATTGGATCAAATAATTAACTCTAAACAATTTGACTAGATTAAGTTAAAATGGGTTAATAGTTAATAATTGGATTAGATTAATATGTTCGGATAAACTTAGTATAACATGGTGAGTATGTTATTTAAAATGTTTGTTTGATTTGAATATGGATGTTTATGAATATGAATGAAATGATGATGTTTTTCTAATAAGAGATCATAATCAAAGTGAAAAGAAATACTTTGACAGACCAAGAAGAATTGTCCGTATTCTGGGAGGGCAATCTTCATACCCATAGCAGGATTCTTATTTAATGTCTGATCAAATAGGATAATAAAATAAGTTTGAGATAAGTGGATATTTAATTAAATTTCTTATATGAATTTAACTCTTGTATCTACAGATATGAATATTTGATCTATCTTCTGAGCTAGCTTCTGACATAGCTTATGAGTCTATTTAGATTTCATATCAAAGGCACGTAGTAGCTTCCATATTATATGCTAGAATAGGCATTTAAAATAGATTAAAAACTTAAAGACGACTTAAATAATGAGTGTTGCTTGCGCTTGTGCCATTAAATCCGATCTGAAGAGTGGCAACCTTATCCGAGCGAACACGGTAATTTAGTCTCTTAGGCCACCCCTATCATGATGCAATGATATTTGTAGGTGGCTCAGCGGATAGCCAATGGGGCAAACGGTATCAGTGTAATATCTATGTCAGTGAGAAGTAATATATTGAGGTTTACATTTATGAGACTAGTTGAACCTTTTTATATTATGGACTGAGATGGGTAAAGTGCGTATAATGGTTGTGTACCCTAGATGAGGCTTCTATTCTTTTTCGGTTATATCATATAGGAGATATAGGTATTTAGCTACCTATATCAACCACTTAAGTGTTGTGTGGTTACTCAATATCCCCAGATTCTCATGGCTTGTTATAGAGTGCGAGTGCTCCTATGATGTTTGATTTATTTTAAACGAAAGATAATAACTTGTTGTTTGTTGCATTGCATTTAGTTAAGCTTGTGTGTCATTCTGCATGTGTTTGTGTTACTGTGTACTGAGTTTCGGTTCATTATTATTATTATTTTTTTTTCCAGCTGTTATGTTGATGAAGAAGATGATGTTGATGATGATGATTGATGGTGATGATGATGATATGTTGATGATCGATGATGATGTTGACATTGACGAAAATGATAATGATTTGGGTGATGATTATGTTGTCTTGGGTTTTGCGCGATGGATCGGGAATAGTTTATTGGAAAGTAAAGTGGGTTAGGACCGTGGTTGGATTTTGATTTTGATTTTGTTTTGTTATAAGAGCTGGATTTATTTTCTAAAAATGTATTTTGTTTTCTTTAAGGGGTAGAGCTTTGTTTTTGTAAAAGTTTTATTTTACCACTGCTAAATCCAGTCATCTTGAAAATCTAATTAAATGATTTCACTAATCTAAAGCCGGCTAGCACTGTTCAAAATAAACATACCATTCTAGGAAGCCTGAGCATTAATGCATAAAGTATTATACATGCCAGTAATGGCTTAATTAAAATTAGGGTGTTACAACCTTCAAAACTTTTTCAATTCTTCGTCGCTCAAGATCTTCAACATAGACTTGTCTTTAGTTGAAACCATCATTTGAGCATCGAAGGCTTGCTAATGGGGTGCTCAAGAGCGAATTGACTTTACATGAAATCAGCTCATGTTGGTCTCAGATCTAGTTCACATGGGTCCCAAACTTAATACCACCTTCTTCTTCTTCTTCATGAAATCAATGGTGAAGGTGTCTTTCGAGCATTGTCATAGTAAACAAGCTGAAATACCCCAAACATTTACCTAAGTTAGAAATTTAGTTTAGATAGATTAAAGAAATAAAATGAAGTATAGGATGTAATTAAACAAGTTAACACAATTAAATTAGTAATTAATTATGTTGAAATTTGAGATTTTGAATTCCTACACCTCTAAACATGTTGTTTAAATCTTTAGTAGATTCTTAAATCCCTAAACTTTGACTCAACATTTCATATCCTTAATCTCCATACATTTTGAATTCATTTCCTTTTTCCTTGCCTAAAAATATCGATTCTTCAATCAAGCATAAATTGAATATCAATTTGATCTAAAATAAATTCATAAATTAAGTTATTATTTTAAATTCTTAATTTCTAACCTATTAATTCTAAAATTATCTTCTAAACACTTTTAGAACTAAAGATATTGATATGAAAGTTCTAAATCTAATACATTTATCCTAAAATATATTTTCTTTTATTTTATCCTTAACTTTCTTTTCCTCCTTTTCTTTCTCTGTTTTTCCTTTACGTTTTCCTTCTTTTACAGTTCATCTTTCTTTTTCTCTTTCTTTTGCTTTTCCTTTTCTTTTCCTCTCAATTTATCTTCTTTAATCTCAATTTCAAAAGGATTAAAAGAGAAATCAAAGTTAGAAAAGAGGATAGGAAGTGTTGAGTTACACAAAAAGAAAAGTTTTATTGTTTCCTTTATTTTGATTGTTGCTATTACATGTAGATGATGAATTGATGCTAGTTATATGTAGGATTTAAGTTCAAACTTGTAAAATTATAGTATGGGAACTCATGTGTTGAAACCTAAGTAAGATCATGCATGTTAGAATTAGATTTTGATGTTTGATGAAGTAAAGACATGTATATAAATGTTATAGACGATGATTCTAAGTTTGTATAATGAATATAGGATGTTAGATGATGAAAAAAGATGTAGAATAGGTGATAAAACAAATAAAGTTTTGAAGAAAACATAGAGGAAAGTCATAAAACAATCTGTCAAACAGTACATTTAGAGAGGTGTTTGAACATATGTGTAAAAAACTGTTAGTTGAAACGGCCCCGTATGAAGGGTGTATGGAGCAAATGGCCCTTGAAATGGCCTGTTTGGATGGGTGTTTCACTTTTTGGGATTTTTATGTAAAAACCCTTAGGTCGAAACAGCCCGTATAGGGGGGGTATATGAGCTTATACAGCCTTTCATAAAGCCTTATTTGGTTTCCCCTATAGTAACATTGTTTTGTATTTTAATCATAACTTTTTCATCCAAACTCTAATTAAGATGATTAAGAGTGATATGAAAAACTTAAAAAGAGATCTACAACTTTTATGTTTTAAGTTTTTGCAAATTCTAAAAGTATCAAAGCCTAAATTTTATTTGTTTTCAGTTGCTTCATATTTAAACAAAGTTAAAAAACTTATGTTTGCTAGTTAAATGCATATAGTTAAGTAGCAAATGAACTTAGCTAACAAACCTAGGTTCAATTTGACTAAATGGATTAAAATGAATTAGATTGATTAAGTTTAATTAACTTTGTCAAGATTAAATTAATACAAATCTTAGATTTAAAATGAACTTAGTTAATCAATCTATTTCCAACTTGACTAGATAGATTTTAGTAAGTTAAAATAAATTAGATTGATTAAGTTTAATCAACTTGGCTTAGTAAATGAATTAAATGAATAATTCTAGTCAATTTGGTTAAGATTAAGTTAAAATAGGCTTAATAGTTAATAATTGGCTTAGAATAATAAGTTAGGATAAACTATGAATTATATGAGGAATATGTTGTTTCAAATGTGTGTTTGCTTAGGAAAAGAATGTTTTTGTATATGAATGCTTTGTTGATGCTTTTATAATAAGAGACTATAAATAAAGAGAAAAGAAATAATTTGACAGACAAATAAGAATTATCTATATTTTGGCAGGGCGATCTTCACAACTATAGCAGTGTTCCTATTTAGTGTATGATCAAATAAGGTAATAAAATGAGTTTGATATAAATGGATAATTAATTTAAATGCTTATATGAGTTTATTTCATAAACAAATATATGGAAACCTGTTTTATCTTCTGAAATGGATTTTAAAATACTCTCTATCCTTGTTTGAATTACTAATATGAAAGGTATGCAATAACTTGTGTGATAATTGTTAGTATAGGCATTTTAAAATGAATTAAGAACTTAAAGATGGCCTAAGTGATGAGTGTTGTTTTATGCGTGTACCGTTGAATTCGGACAGAGGAGCGGCAACCTTGTCCTGAGCGGGGCATGGTAGTTTAGGCGCTTAGGCTACTCCCATCATGATGCAATAACATTTATAAGTAGCTTAGCGGGTAGCTAATGGAGCAAATGGTAATTGTGTAACATCTACCTTGATCAACGAAAAGTTAGGCTTACGTTTGTGGGATTAGTTAAGCCCTTTCATATTATGGACTGAGATGGATAGAGTACGTGTAACGGCTGTAAACCTTAAATGAGGCTATTTTCCTTTTCGGTTAAATATATGAGATATAGGTATCTAGACTGCCTATGTTAACTCCTTAAGTAGTTACTGTTACTCAGGACCCCTGGATTTCCAGAGGCTTATTCTGGAGTGTGATTGCTCCCGTGGTATTTACTTTATTTAAATGAAAGATAATAACTTTTTTTTTTGTATTGCATTTAGCTAGACTTGTGTGTCATTCTGTGTGTGTCTATGATACTATGTACTGAGCTTCGTCTCATTGTTATTATTGTTGTGTTTTTTTTTCTAGGTGTTGCTTGATGATTTGATGATGATGGTGGTGGTGGTGGTGGTGGTGTTGTTGTTGATGATGTTTTGGGTGATGATGATGCTCGTCTTGGGTTTGGGTGATTCAGAAGGTTTAAGAGGAGGAGTGATGTGGGTTAGGATCATAGATGTACTTAGATTGTTTTTCTTATTTTTATTTTAAGAGTTGCATTTATATTTTAAGTTTGTAATATTTTTAAAAGGGCCTGATGGAGCCCATGTTTTCTAATCTAAAGTTTTAAAACTTTGATTTATCATCATATAAATTAGAGATACTTGATGATAGGGTTTTGTTTCTATGAAGTTGATCTACTCAGGTGAGTAGATTTAAAAAATGTTTTTATGAGATTTGTTTTATTATTGTGAATCCAGTTGAAAATAGAAAATAATTAAAATATTTCATAGTTTAAAATGTGGTTAGCAAATGTTCGCAATAAACATACCTTTTTTAGGAAGCCTTTGTGTGTAATACTTAGGGTATTATAAGTGGTGTTACACAAGTTGTGAAACCCCGTAAATAATAATAATAATAATAATAATAATAATAATAATAATAAAGTCAAATGAAGGACAATATAATTATTAATTAGGTTATAAAATATCAAAACATTAATAATTTAAACCCTTAATGAATAAAGTATAATTTATGATAACAGATATTAAAGCTAAAAAATAAAAGTTATAAACTAAAGATTTTATGCATATCATAGTGTTCAGAATATTTAAAATGGTAAATATGTAAGTTTTCTTTTAAAAATATTAATGAATAACTATTTATTATTCGTGTCAACTAAAACCCAAAAAAATAAACTTTCCTGTCAATCTCCTCAACCAATTTACTCCATCGCCTAAATTTACCTCTAAATTCTCTCCTCTTCTCTCAATTCCGTATTCCACTCTCTCTTTTCTTCTCTCTCTTCTTTCTTTCCTTTTCACTTTCTCTCTCTCTCTTTCTTTGTTTTTTTCCCAAGTTTTTCGTACAATAGAAAAAGAAAATCTTCTCCGTCTACAAAAAGGAAAAAGAAAAAAAATGAAAAAAAAACCAAAAGCACCTCTAAATTTCAAAAGCCCGTATATTTCACATACTACAATCGATTTCAATTTTGGAAGCACTGTTGTAATCGTGATGATGCGCTCTTCGATTTAAGAAAAGATATGGTAAGATTTTGACCACTCTAAAAATCACTCAAGCATGATATTGAATGTAAAAGTTTTCATGACATTAGGAGTTCGCATGTTAATCATTATTATATATATATTTTTTGATACATTAAACTCAGAAAATTATATTTCTTTTATATTTTAGGTTGGAACTTTGATTTGTTAGATCTACCATGTGATTATTAGGATTAAACACAATAAGGCTAAGGTGGGTGGGATATGTTTATTAAGGATGGTTGTGCTAGTATTACCATGAGATGTTATGGTTATGCAGTGGAAAATGTTTAAATAATTGATGGATGAAGAGTAATGAGACTATAATATTGCTTTACTCATGAATTTGCGAAACGAGAAAATTATTTTGTAAAATTTTTGAATTGGGTTGCGTTGAGATTAAAAAATAATGTGAAAAGAATTCTAACATTTTGATCCTTTGGCATTTCAAATACTTTTATATTTAAGCGACAAAAAAAATGAGTCTTGCCGTAATAATTTGAAATTTTTAGGTTATGATATTCATTGTAGATGGATTATTATGAATATAAGTTACATGGAACAATTTGTGTATTAAGGATTTAAATCATTCATGATTTTTATATTGAGAAGATTTATTGTTGTAAGATATAAGCTGTAAAGTTGTACCATGAAATTTTTTGAGAGAAGTGTAATAGAAACTTATTATTATTGCTTCATCCTTGAATTTGCTTGGCTGCTAAAATTGTGATATTGATTTAATTGAAATGGACACTCTTACAAATTATGAATGTTGTTTGAATTATATTCTAGTTGGTTACCCTTGAATTTATTAATGAATATCAGGATATAATAAAATTCGGCATGCATTGCATGGTGTCTTACATCAGTTAAGGTCATCACTATCATACGGTGGATAAGGAAGAAATTTAAGTTAGCGTAGGACTGCATTTAAGGTATCCTAAGCTTACTCTGGATTGCATTAAAGGTATCCGCGAGTATTAAGAAATTTTTTTTTATTATAAGTTTCATTGAATTTTTTTTTATTATAAGTTCCATTGAAATCTTCTTGAAATATCCAAATTTTTAATAATTAATTGATTTGAATATACATGTAGTGCCTGCTTGAAATATAGAATTTATAGTGGATGATTAGATATTAAAATAGGATGTGCTAGCATGATTTTTAAATCGTAATATGTATTACATGTTGATTGTGTTTATATGAATTAGAATTGATGTAGTGTTGTATGTTGTGTGTGTTAGTGTAAATAAATATATAAGTTTATAGTATTGTTTTATCAAAGCCACGTTTGGGACTAAAAATTCAACCCAAACTTAGCAGATTTTTGTAACCTCTTTGAAGCCCAAATCTAAGCCAAAACAAAGCCCAAAGCCCACTCTTATTTCTTCTTCAAAGCTGCCTTGAAAGTCAACATGTTAAATAGATAATATCAACTTCTTTTTGATAAAATTAGACGTCCAAAGTAGATCCAAAACAGACCTAAAATTCGTGGGATTTTTCAAGCTCAATTTTCCAACCTTCTTAATCAAATTTACTTACTCGATTCACCAAGAATTCTCTTCCAATCATCATCTACAAGTTAAGGTAAGTTTACATGTCTTTTTTGTGATGATTATCATCTCTTTATTCCATGAAATTTTTGTCAAAAGTTAGTCATATGGTATATTACAAGTAATCTTGATATGTTGAGTTGTTTAAGAAAGTTTTTGGATGCTTGAAGTTGTAGTAAATAAGTTATTATAAGTTTCAAAGTTGTTTTGATTCAATGAATGAGTTAGTGATAATTATGATTATGTGGACTTGATGAGTGAGAAGTGATGAAAATGAAGTTGTAATTGTTGTTGTTGATGAAGAGAAGGTTGTGATATGTTTTTATGGATGTTAAGTGAGTGGAGATAATGATTTTGAAGTGTATAAAATGGTTTAAGTGAGTAAAGTAGGATTTTCGAAAGTTGAAAAACAGGGGACATGTTTTTGTGAGCTCTAGGACAAAAAAATCATAGGCGTGATAATTGAATTTGAAACTTGATTTTGACAACTTTTTGAAAATCACGGGCACGACCAAGGTCCAGTTAGCTTCGAGTTTGTGAAAATTGACTTGTCACAGGCATGATTGATTTCACATATGTATGGTTTTATAAAAATTTAAAGAATCATGGTTGTGATATAGTCCTTGTTAGCCTCAGATCAATTAAAAATTTTACAAATGCAAAAATCACAAGTGTGAAGTACGTCTAACTAGACTCAGGTTTGAAAAATTTTCAAAGATCACGGGCATGGTCCAGGCTTGGGTAAGCTCATATTGCAAGTATCAACTCTTCTCGCCTTTATCGCGGGCGTGATCAAGAGCACGATTTGAGATTACGGTCTTAATGATGGAGAATTCCATTTTGTTTCGAATTAGTCGAACTCGACTTTCTATAGAATTCTAATCTATAGAATCAAATGTATGGTTTATAGAATGTATAATAAGATTCTACTCTGATTCGGAAATTCTATATCCCTTTAATTATAAAATTCGATTTAGTTCGATTCTACTTATCAAATTGAGTCTAGGCAATAGAAAAGGAAATTATGGAATAAACATACGTGATGCCCTATTTCTATTGAAAATTTTTTTATTTTTTTTATTAAAATAAAGGAATGTGATATATATATATATGTTTGTATAAATCTTAAATGAAGGATTTGAACTAAGTTTTATTATAAATCAAGAACTTAGAAATTGTTTAAAGTTAATGTTTTATTTTATATGAATTTAATTCTTTTATTCAAATAATTCATCTCAGTTGAAGGAGTCTACGAGTCTTTTATCAAGTCTTTTAGGTATACAATAACTTTGTTGTTGCTTGTTTAGGATAAGCATATCTTAATTTGATTTTAATTAAAGACGGTCTAAAAAGTGTTTGTTTTGGTTGTGTTCTTCACTATTGAATTCGATCTGGGGAGCGGTAACCCTACTAACGCTGTTAACATGGTAGTTTAGGTACCTAGGCTACCCCTATCATTGTAATTTGATAATTTATAAGTGGCTCAGCGGGTAATTGATAGGGAGAATACTATCGGTATAACATATGCTTATTATTAAGAAGAAATAATATGATTTAGTTTATGTTTATGGGACCAGTTGAACTAAGTGATATTATGAATTAAGTTAAGTAAAGTTGAGTAATAGCTATTAACCCTGGATGAAATGACTTTTTCTTGATCGGTTATATCATTTAGGAAATATAGGTATTCAAATTGCCTATATCAACCCCCTAAGCATTGTGTCATTACTCAGGATCTCTAGCTTCCCGGTGGCTTGCTTCAAAGTTTGAATACTCTTTTGTTGATTGAAAAACTTAATTATTAGATAATAAATTGATGATTGAGGCATTGCATATAGTTTAAGTGTGCGTGCCACTTCATATGTGTTTGTGTTACTTGTGAACTGGGCCTTTAGCTCATGATCTTCTCTTTTAGGTGCTGATGAGGATGAGTTTTATAGTCAATTGAGTTATGGAACCGATTTTGAGGACTTTGTGGATGAATTGGGTGATAAGGAAACCTGACTTTGCTGATGGAAACTTTTATAATAAAGTAGAGGAATATGTTTTTTAATCAATGTAATAGTTGTTAGATATTTTGATAAGCTTTTAAGTATTTTATTATAAGCATGTCTTTGAGCTTATGTTTGAAATTCTTGTGTTTGTATATATACATGTATGTATGTATTTTATTATAAGCTTATATGTATTTTGAGATAGGCTCAATCCAAAGCCTATGTTTTGTAATCTTAATTTTATATATGTATTAAAGTCCTTTATCTTAATGTTGAAAGGACAATAAGCTTTTGTAATATTATTTATTATGTTTCTATTAGTGAAGTGAATTTGGATGGTTTTCATTACATGTTTGAACAAACAATTAATACAAACTCTTCCTTTATAGACAGCCTTACATGTAATCCTTAAGGTTATATGTGGTTACGGATTGGATTTGTGTGTTTTAATTAAGTAGTGAATCTAGATCCTTACACTTCTTATGTGTATTGAAGTATTCTTGTTTTGGTAATATGAACTAGATGATTTGGTGAAGTCGCGTATTACCACAACCTTGAAATATCCATCGCTATAGGTCCTGTCGTGAGTTTTATGGACTTATGGCTGCATTTAAGGTGCCCTAAGTTGGTTCAGGACTGTATTTAAGGTATTTGAAGTATTAAGAGAATGATTTTGGATATTCTATCTTAGGATTGCATTTAATATATCCTAAGTAGGATTGCATTTAAGGTACTCTAGAACTTACGAGATAAGAGAAATAGATTGGACGACCAGTACACTAATGGAACTATTAATTCCCTAACCCAAGGTCGGGGAGATTGTACCGTAGACTTCATGTTGGTTACCAGAAGACCACGTGCGATGATTGCATTACATATGCTTATTCATGCATAGCATATGATTGGTAACTTATTTGTGCTTGAGGTAGTAACGAGAATATTGTACTTCCATCTTACAGAACCATGGTTTTGCTCACCCTCCAATAGATTGTTTTGCAAGTAATCTCATAAGAACAGAATGGGATAGGGTTGGTGTGAATAGGAGCAATTCAACTCCAAGACAATATACATAGAAGCTTAGAATGACAAGTAGTAATATAGGCGATAATTATAATGTTATAGTCTTTGATAGGTTTTATTTTTCTTGAACAGGTATAAGTTACTTGCTTTACTGCTTGATAGGGAATATCAAGTATCTGCGATTCTGCCAATATGTGGGAAGTCGGGATTTCATAGTTATTTGTATTAAGAAAATGTATATGTATGTCATGGATAGATGAAATAACTAAATATTTGGATAGAGTCTTGTGATCTCTAACTCACGGGATGACTTTCATGTAATGGATGTACACATTATGTAAGGACCCGGACCCACCACTATAGTTAAAACAGGTGGATCCAGTTCGCCAAATACATATAACCTGTAGTGTTATTGTAACGCCCCAAGAATTTAATTCAATAATTAAATCGATTAAGGAGCTACCACAACATATAATACTCTAAAATATTATACGCTTAGGCTTCCTTAAAAGATTTTATTTATGTTGAACATAGGTACTCATTTTTAGGTTACAAAATCATTCCGTTAGATTCTAACAACAACTGGATTTAGTAGCAGAAATAAATTTTATAAAACAATTTCGAAATAAAGACATTTCAAAACTTCTACTCTCTCAAGTGGAAAGTTATTCAATTAAATGAAGCTTTGTAAAAGCTTAATTACAAAACATGGGCTCCACTATGCCCTTTAAAGAATCTAACAAGTTTAAATCATAAATCCAGTTCTCACTAATACAAAACAAAAAAGAAATAGAATAACTAAACTACATCTACGCTCCTACTCACTCCACGCATCCACAAATTCTCTCCGAATCATCACAAGCGCCCAAAACCCGAGTCAAGCATCATCAACATCATCCATCATCATCAACTAGGAACACCATCATCATCTTCATCAAATCATCATTAACATCATCATCATCTCCAATATATTACCTAGAGAAAAGAACGATAACAACAATAATGAGCCGAAATTCAGCACACAGTAACACAAGTACACACGGAGTGGCACGCGAGCTTAACTAAATATAATGCATCAACAACAAATTATTATCTTTTCTTTAAAGTAAACAAACAGCACGGGAGTATTCAAACTCGGACAACAGGGATAGTACGGGAACCTGAGTAACGATCACGATGCTCAGAGGGTTGATATAAGCAGCCCAGATACTTATATCTTCTGGATGAATCTATACGTACACAAGAAAAAAATAGCTTCATCCAGGGTTAACAGCCATTACACAACTCTACTTAAACTTAGTCCACAACATGAATCTAGTTCACCTGTTCTCATAAACATGGAACTAAACCATGGTATTTCCCTCCAAGTTTAAGCAAATATTACATCGATACTATTCTCCCTATCAGCTACCCGCCAAGCCACTAATGAAAGTCATTGCATCATGACGTGTGGCCTGAGCGCTTAAAACTACCATGTCATTGCATGATGATAAGGTGCCACTCCCTCGACCGCATACCGAATTGTCATCTTAGGTTAGAAATGAATTTAAATGGTGAAATAAAAACCAAGTCAAACAATTATTAAGCCGAGTTTAAGATCTTAGTCCATTTAAGATGCCTTTCTTAATAATCATCACACAAGTTACTGCGTACATTAATTACAAAATCCAAACAGAGCCTCAGAAGATAGGGTAGAAGCTATCAAAAGATATATCTCATATCTACCACTGGTTCAAGAAAGAACTCTTATAAGAACCTAAACTATTTAACCACTTATAAGAACCTAAACTATTTAACCACTTATAAGAACTTAAACTAACATCCACTTTATCAAACTCATATAAGAACTTAAGCTATTTATCCATCTATCTCAAACTCATTTTATTAAAGCCCTATTTGATCAGACACTAAATAGGAACCCCGCTATGGCTGCGAATATTGCCATGCCAAAATACGAACACTTCTATTTGTTTGTCAAAGTGTTTTTTTTCACTTCATTTGTCATATCTTATTACAAATACTTTAACAAAGAACTCATATACAACAACATTAATATCTAAAGCAAACAAACACTTAAACAAGATACTCCTCATTATATTCAAAGATCCCTCTAACATGTCAATCTAATCCATTTATTAGATATTAAACTCATTTTACTTAATCTTAGCCAAAATGATTAAAATTAGTCATTTAAGTCATTTACTAAGCCAATGTGATTAAACTATATCAATCTAATTCATTTTAACTCATTCAAGTTCATTTAGCCAAGTTGAACCTAGAATTATCAACTAAGTTCATTTTTATAGCTAACTTCCATATTTAATCCAAATTATTAATTAAATCTACAAATCTACTAAACTCATGTTGATTGATATTAATTAAATCATATGACACATCAAATATCACTTATCTATCTCATTTTAGCTTAAAAAGATCCATTTCCTAAGTAAAAACACATTTAACAAACAAAAACAAGTTTTAAACTTTGTTTATAAAATATAGCAGCTAGAAAGAAGTCAAATCTGAGCATCGATACTTTTTGCATTTGTAATAACTCAAAAAATGAAAGTTGTAGATCTCTTTCTAATCTTTTCAACGCAATTTGAATCACCTCAATCGAAGGTTGGATGAAAAAGTTTTGGTCAAATTACAAAAACATGTCAAAGCTGCAGGAGACTTATCACGCCCTTTAGGTCGCCCGTTCGGAGGAAAAATCATGTGATCAGAGCGTTTCATACCCCCTATCTTGCTCGTGATTTGCCCCCTATCACTTGTTACGAATTTCCTTTACTTTCAAAACTCATTTTTACACATTTTCATCAACTTATACGCCTTCTACATCAATTCTAACATCAAATAAACACCTATAACAACTTCAAACACTTCAAACTTCATCCAACAACATCAAACAAATCCAAACTTCATCAAATCTCAACTTCCACTATTCATCATCTTCCTCATCTACTCAACTTCCATCAACATTAATCCAACATATACAAATGTAAACAGCACTTTCAACTCAATTCAACATCAATTCATCAATTACAATTGTAACGAATAAGCAAACAAATATGAATTGAACTAGAAACTTATCTTCTTAAGAACACTTGAGTTCTCCTTCCACACTTCTAGCTTTGGTTCCTCTTTCCTATCTTCTTCCTTAGCTTTAATTTCTCTTCTTGATCTTATCTAAGATTTAATATTGAGAGGGAGAGATCAAAGGAAAGAGAAAGAAAGAAGGAAGAAGAAAGAAGGAAACGAAAAAAAACGAAAGAAAAGAAGAAGAGGCAGGAAAAAAAATAAAAGGAAAGAATAAGGTTTATTTAGGATATTTTAAGATTTATGTATAGTTTTAGAACTATCAGATCAATATTTATAATTCCAGAAGTATTTAGAAGATAATTATAGAACCGTTAGGTCATAAATTAAGAACTTATAATAAGAACTTAATTTAGGAATTTATTTTAGATAAAAAGATATTTAATTTGAGTTCGGGTTTAAGAACTAATATTTTTATACAAGCAAATGAACTCAAATTTTGTAAAGATTTAGGGATTAGTGTTTAGGCTAAGAATCAAAAGTTTAGGAATCTTCTAAACATTTCAATAACTTGTTTAGAGAATTTAGATTTCAAATCTCAAATTCGACTTAGTTAATTATTAATCTAGTTATGTCAACTTATCTAATTATATCCTATAATTCATTTTAACTTATCCAAATCTATCTAAACTCAATTTCTAATATATATAGAGATTTGGGTCATTTCAATTATATGTAAGGTTGATTACTAGGATCAATTTGGATATTTGTTTACTTAGATCTCTTATAAAAACAATTTTGAAAACTCTCAACTCTTAAAACTTTTTAGAAAAACATAACATTTACATATAAGATATAGATCCATTACAGACATATATACATATAAATATTACAGACAAGACTTATAAACAAGCCATTTACAAAAGACACAAAAGATAAGCAAAAGCTATAATATCTATTACATAGGTTTTCCAAAATCTATACTATTACAAAAGATCCACCAAGGTCATGGTCACCTCTAATCTTCCCAATCATCTAAGAAATCCTCAAAATCAATGCCATATCCCATGCTGGTGTAGAATTCATCATGGTCGTCAATACCTGAAATAGATAAAATATGAGTCAAAGGCGAGTGGCATACAAAATTATACTATGTGCAAATGCAACATCCAATAAGTTATTAGATCATCTTTAAATTTAGCCAAACATCACTGGAGTATTCAAACTTTGAACAACTAGGATATCTGAGGGTCCTGAGTAACGATCTCGATGCTCAGGGTGTTGATATAAGTTGTTCGGAGACTTATATCTCCTAGATGATATATCCATAAACGAAAAAGTAGCTTCCTCTAGGATTTTCAGCCGTTTCACAACTTTACTTAACTTAATTTATAACATCACTTAATTCAAGTGTTCCCATAAACATTGAATTAAATCATATTATTTCTCCTTAAGAATAAGCAAATGTTATACCAATACCAATAACCCTATCAACTACCCACGGTGCCACTTGTAAAAGTCTTATCATAAAGACAAGGGTGGGCAAAGTACCTAAACTACCGTAACAACAATTTGAGCAAGGTACCATTCCCTGAACCAGATTCAACGGCATAATAGACAATCAATTCAAACATTTTAAGTTTTAACTCAATTTAAAGTAAATTTAGTCATGCCTATCCTAGGCAAGAAATCAAACACATTACTGCGTACCTGGATAATTAGGTTTATCAAGCAAAGTTCGGTATTTGACCTCAGTCAAGTATGATAATCTATTAAAGAAATCATTCCACATAAAACATGGTTAATTCACAATCACTCACACAATATGTGTATATATGTATTTCACTTCAAAAAAAATATATATATATATATATATATCAAATATCAGTATTTCTCAATTGAATAAATCATAATTAATTTCTAAATATTTAACATTCATTAATCACAAATCAACTCATATAATAACATAACTTAGCAATAATACTCTTAGTAGATTCATATAAGCTTTTTAATTAATCACAAACTAAGAAGCAATTATAAAAAAACATATAAAGTAATAAAATCATCACAAACAAATTTAATTAATAATAATAATAATTTTTTTAAGAGTATGCTGGCTCAACGGTAGCGGTGTATGTTTAATGCCAGCGGTATACGGATCAAGGCCGGTTACACTCTTCGCTATAGGTCGTTTTAAGGCCCGTTTATACCTAAAGAAAGCAATGAAACTCGAGAGCGCAACAGCCATCCCCACAGGCCGTTTTAGGGGCCGTTTGCACCATATACTCCCTAAACACCCCTCGAAGCATCCCGTTTGACAAGGTTTTTGGACTTTTTCGCATTTCCCTTATTTCAAACTCAAACTTTACACACTTTTCACTACTCCAGCCATACCTTAAGACTTATACAAACATCATACATCATGTCTCATGCTTTTAACAACACAAAACAAGTATGAACTCCATTTTTTCTATATCAAACAACTTCTCCACATCACTCAACATAAATCATCTCCATCATCACCAACTTTCGCCAACTCATGCATACTCAAAACAACTTCAACACTCATCATAACTCATTAAACTCTAACTCTACAACTCAAAACAACATTAGGGCTTATAATAACCTATCTATTACCACTCCAAGTATCTAAAAGCATTCTTAAACAACTCAACATATCAATACTACTTGTAATCTACCAAGAAGCTAATTTTTGACAGAAAATTCATGAAACAAAAGACTGTAAATCATCACAATAGACATGTAAACTTACCTTAAACTTGTAAATGATGAGTGGGAGTGAATTCTTGGTGAATTGATCAAGGAAACTTGATTAAAAAGGTTAGGAAAAAGTTTGAATTTTCCCATGAATTTTGGTTCGTTTTGGTCTATTTTTTAGTCGTTTTGCTTTGTTATTTGGACAAAAAATGATTTGATATTTATCCTTTATCTATTGACTTTTGGGGCAGCTACTATGAAGAGAAAAGTGATGGGCTTGGGGCTTTATTTAGCTTGTTTTCAGGCTCAAATATTTTGCTATGTTGGGTTCAGTTTTGGATTTTGGTTTTGCTTTAAAACTCAAATTAACATGCATTAAAATAATAATAGACACTAATATGAAACTGACTAAAAATCAATTCAATATCAATATCAAATTACATTAACACAAACATTGGCATATATTTATATTAACACAAATTTATATACTATACTTTAAATTTTTATTCTAACATGCAAAATTCATTAACACACACACACACACACGCACATACACATATATAATAGGAATGTTGGCTATTTCACATCATATGACGGCTTTTAGTGGTTTTTACTAGGCTTTCTTTGGGGTCGTTACATGAGTGACGGTCGGTGGTGAGCTTTAAAGCTACGAATGGTGGTTAGAGGTGTGATGGTAGTTGGCTTGAATTTTTATGGTGAGTGTAGAAGTGAATCTAGGTTGGTTTGCTTAGTGTTGTTTCTGATGAGGTGGTGACTCAAAGGTTTGTGAATGGATTTTGTTTGCCAAGTTCGCGCTTGGTTTTGAGATGGTGTTTGGTATCGAGTTTCTGGGGCAAGTTAACTCGGTAGTGGTAAGTTACCAGTTTGAGTAGGCTCAAGTTAACTCAAAGCTTGACGAATCTTTTATCTTCTTCATTCTTAAAAACAGTCATCATTGTCTCTTTTTTTTATTTGTTACCTTTTCTTTTAAGGTCTGTGAAGAAGTATTAGGTCACGAGTGAACGATGATTGTTGTTCTTGTTGTTGTTGAAGATAATGTTACTCATTTTCTCTTGATTTCTCAAATCAACAAAATATAAAGATTTCCATAAAACAGAAGAATGAGATTTGGGTTTCACTTCCAACCAGAAAAGGCAACCTTAGTAAGGTCACACAATTTTTTTAACGTTCACTTTTGTTAGGAGAAAAATTCAAATGCTTCCCATGTTTCAACCTGAACATAGTGAAAATGTACTCATCCACAAGAACACGGGTATGTTCGTCATTTAATCAAAACTAAAAAGGACATCTATATCTAACCTCAATCTTAGTATTATGCTTATATAAATGCAAGATTATTTGCATTATTGTTGTTTTATGGGTTTGCAAGGGGGTTTGACGAGTTTTCTGAGGGCCTTTTCTAATCATGATGGCCAGAATCAAAATGGAAGATGCGAGAAGATAGAGAGTAATTAAAGAAGCAATTTAAAAAAGTCCCACGTTTCTAAACAATGAACAAAAGACTGGTATATGATCCACAAGTGACGAGCTGACGTGATGAACTCATTCAAGTTTTGGGGAAAAATGGGCTCAAAATCTGGGTCGTGTTCCTTTTGTTAGAAGGCTGTTAATTGCAGCAATTATATTATTAGTAATAATTATAATTTTAATAACAATAAGTTAAAATATTGTTAGACACATGGCACTATCCAATTCGCCCATGTAGCCACGTTAGCAAATGGACTAACGGTGTTAGTCAAAGTAGTATTAGTAAACTTGAAAAATTTAATTGGTATCAAATTGATTAATTTTAAAGATGAGGTAGTTAATTGCACATTTCTCCAAAACTAAGGTAGTAATTGCCACATTAACCTTTATTATTTTTAAACACAATTTTTATAGAATTTTTTTTCATAAATAGAAAACACAATGTTTATTGTTTTTTATAAAAAGGATAGGAAAAAATTAAATATAAAATTTAAAAAAATCATATGTAATTATTTTGTATAAAAAATAAATGTAATTATATTTCTGGATAAGCAAAAAAATCAATTTTTTTAAAGAAAATTTTGAAAATCTAAACTTTTTGAAAATGATGTCCTAAATATATTACTTATAATCATGTTAGAAAATTTTATTTCAATTTCTTAAAAAAAAATTATTTTTAAGATCCAATTTTAATAATTAGATCACCTTAAAAATCATGTATTGGAAATGTAATTTCTGCATGTTTTATAACATGATTTTCATGTAGATTTAAACTTAGAAATAGAAAACCCAATTTTATTGTTTTTAAACCCAATTTTTATAGATTTTTTTTTTACAAGTGGAAAACACGGTGTTTATTTTTTTTTTATAAAACATGAAGGAAAAAAAAACTTAAATAGAAAATTCTAAAAGTGTTATGTAATTATTTTTTATAAAAATATATGAATTATATTTTGGAATAAGAAAATAAATCATATTTTTTAAAGAAAATTTTGAAATCCAAAAATTTAAAAAAATGTCATAAATATAATACTTAAAATCACGTTTAAAAATGTTATTTCAATTTCCTAAGAAAAAGCATTTTTAAGACACAATTTTAATAATTAAATTACCATAGAAATCATGTCTTGAAAATGTAATTTCTTCATGTTTTCATGACATGGTTTTCATGGAGATTCAAACTTAGAAATGGAAAACATAATTTTATTATTTTTAAAACTCAATTTCTATATAATTTTTTTATAAACAAGATGTAAAGACCCGACATGCTCAATTTTAAATTAAGCACACAAAGTCCCAACCACGTATAACTTGCGAATTATACGTAAGGTTGTCTTAAAAGAAGGTGTTTATGTTGAACATTGCTATCGATTTTAGAATTTATGAAATCGTTTAGTTAGATTTCTAAATAACTGGATTCGGCAGCGGAAAATCAAATTTTATAAAACAACTTATAAATTCTACTCCTACAGAGCAACCCGGTATTCTAAGAAACTAACTTTATAAAAACACTTTATGATCCACTCTTAGGGGTAGATAATCATTTTTCAATCAAATGGGCATTAACAAGCCCTTAAAAGGAAATACAAATTTATAATTAAATCCAGTCCTCTTATAAAACAAAACAAAAGAAGAAACAAAATACAAGTAATATCTCGATCCTATCACACTTCACTCATTCTCTCATATCTTCAGAATCGCCAAAACCCGAGACAAATACCATCACATCGATCATCATCACCATCCATCCTCATCAAATCAACATCAACAACAATAATAAGAAACAACAACATCAACATTCCCACATCATCAAGTCATCATCAAGTCATCATCATCATTCATCAACACTAACAATACCTGCAAAAGAATAACAACAACAAGAATGAGCTGAAGCCAGTACACAGCAACACAATCACACACACGGAGTGATACACGAGCTTAACTAAATGCAAATGCAACAATCACAAGTTATTATCTTTCTTTAAGGTAAACAAATCAACACGGGAGTATTCAAACTCCGGGCAACAAGGATAGTGGGGGATCCTGAGTAACAACCCTGACGCTCGGGGTTGATATAAGCAGTTCGGATATTATATCTCCTAGATAATTTTACAGAAAAACACAATCTGAGCAGGGTGCCGCTCCCCAACGGATACCAATTCCATCCCAGGCTCACCCAATCTGTGAGGGGGCGCCCCTAGGCACTCATGCCACCCTGGGCAGGGATTGGATTTAACGAGTAAAACACAAATCAACACTCACAATTAAGTTTTCTTAATAGGTATAGTTTTCATGAATGCCTATCCTAACACAGAGACAAGCTAGTTACTGCGTACCTTGAATATGGAATCCAAACATAGTCTCAGAGGGAAATTTCAAAAGATAATCCAGAAGATAAATCAGATATCCACTTCTGTTATGGAAAGAGTTCGTATAAGAAACTAAACTAACTAAACTATCATCCACTTCATCAAATTCATACAAGAACTTATATCAATTATTCATAATCTCTAACTCATTTTATTAACTCCTATTTGATCAGACACTAATGTGGAACCCCACTATGGCTGCGAATATCGCCCCGCCAAAATATGGACAGTTCTCCTTTGTTTGTCAAAGAATTTCTTTTCACTTTAATTATAGTTTCTTATCACAAAACATAGCATATAAAGCATTCATACATAAAAGCATTTATATTCAAAGCAAATAAACATTTGAAACAACATATTCCCCATGTTATTCAAAGATCACCCTAACACATTCATTTAACCAGTTATTTGTTACTAACCCATTTTAGCTTAACCTTAGCCGAATTGATTAAAAGTTAGTCATTTAAGTGATTTACCAAGTCAAATTGATTAACTTAGCCATTTAATTCAAAAGTCAAGCCAAGTGGATTAAGCTTAAGAAATCTAGTTCATTTTAGTTTAATTGAGTTCATTAAGTCAAACTCATTAGAATTAATTTAATCTAATTACTAAGCCAAAGTAATTAACTAACTCAATCTAATTTATTTTAACTCATTCAAGTCTATTTAATCAAGTTGAACTTAAGTTTGTTAACTAAGTTCATTTTATAACTAACTCCTAGATTTAATCTAATTATTTTTAAATCTATAAATCTACTTAACCCAGGTTTAATTACATGAATTAATTCACTCAACACATCAAATATCACTTATCTATCTCATTTATCTCAAAAAGATCCATTTCCTAAGCAAAAACACATTTAACAAACAAAACAAGTTTTGACTTTGTTTTGAAAAGTGTTGCAGCTGGAAAGAATCAACATTTAAGCATTGATAAGTTTCGAATTTGTAAAAACTCAAAACATGAAAATTATAGATCCCTTTTTAAGTTTCCAACGCAACTTGAATCACCTCAATCGGAGGTCGGATGAAAAAGTATGGCTAAAATACAAACAGTTGCGAAACAGGAGAAGTCTGCACGACCGGTACACGGCCGTGTACCGAGGCCGTGTTGGGTAAAAAAAATGACCCGAGAGAAACTTTTAAGAATTTCAAGGCCTACACGACCATGTACATGGGTTGTTGTACACTAGAACAAAAAAATGACGAAATCCCTATTTTCAAAATGCATTTACACTTCTTAAAATTCTTTAAACTCATTCCAAAGTTACTTTAAAGCTTGTTACATAATCATCCCATATTCAAACAACACCAAACATCTCAAACTTCATCAACTCCAAATCACTATTCATCATTTCTTCCTCCAACCAAACCCCAACTTCCATCAACCATTAAACCACAAATACATAAATAAACAACACTCTCAACCCAATTCAACATTAATTCATCAATTAAAGAAATAAAACAACAAAGATAACAAGAGAATAACAACTTATCTTTTTAGAACACTTGTACACTTGATCTTTCTTTGCATTTCTAACTTGTTTTCCTTCATCTACCTTCTCTCCTAGCTTTGATTACTCTTCTAGATAGCTTTGATGTTGAGATTTGTGGAAGAATTTGGAAGAAAAGAAGAGAAAGAAGAAGAAAGGAAGAGGGAAAGGAAGCCATCGGTTGGGAAAAAAAATAGAAGGAAGGAAAAGTGAAAGGAAGAGAGAGTGAGAGCAGGTGAGGAAAATAAATAAAAAGGGAAGTTTGAAGCTTAGAATTAGGTATTTTATAAAATAAAGGTATCGAATTTAGAACTTTCAGATCAATATCTTTAGTTCTACAAATATTTAGGAGATGATTTCAAAACCAATAGATTAGAAATTAAGAACTCAAAGTATCAACTTAATTTAGAAATTTATTTTGGATAAAAGATATTTAATTTGAATTCGGGTTTAAGAACTGATATTTTTATTCAAGTAAATGAACTCAAATTTTACTGAGATTTAGGAATTAGTATTTTTGGTCTAAATTGAATGTTTAGGAATCCTCTAAACATTTTTAGAACATATTTAGGGATTTGAGGAATTTCAAATCTCAAAACCAACTTAATTATTAGCTAATTAAATTAAGTCAACTTGTCTAATTATATCCTATAATTCATTTTATTCATTTAATCTATTTAAACTCAATTTCTAATCTAGGTAAAGATTTGGGGTATTTCACAAGAAACACAATGTTTATTGTTATTAAATAGAAAATTCTAAAAATCATATGTAATTATTTTTATAAAAAATATATATTTAATTCTATTTATGAATAAAAAATCATATTTTTTAAAGAAAATTTTGAAAATCCAAACTTATTAAAATAATGTCATAAATATAGTACTTAAAATCATGTTTGAGAGTTTTATTTCAATTTCCCAAAAAATTGTATTTTTATGACAAGTTTTATAATTAAATTACTCTTGAATTCATATCTTGGAAATATAATTTCTTCTTATTTTACATGATTTTTGAAATGACCTAGATTTATATTTTAATCAAATCTCATGTGTTTATTAATTTATTTTAAGGAGATGAATTGATATGAGTATGTTTGTGTTGTTAGTAGTTTAATATATAAGATTTTGTATGGTGTATATGTGGATATTAATATTTTGTTCTATATGCATTAATGTGTGAGTAATGAAATTATTAATGTTGTCTTGTGCATTAGATGTTAAGTTAAATTAGATTAATAACTCAACCATAATTTTACTTAAGTTAGTTGATTGAGTTCTTGTTGTAATTAGCATTATGCCTAAATGTAAGCTAATGGACCAAATTAAAGTGAAATGCAACTTAAAGTTAATATATGCATTAAGGGGGTAATTTTGGAAGTGAAAAAAGTCAAAATTAAGTTAATTTGATTATTTTTGAGGCAGCTCAAAATTTTATCCGAATTTTCTTTTTCTTTCCTTTTTTTCTTCTTCTTTCTCCATTTCCATCTTCATTTCCAAGCTAAGTTAGGGTTTATATCAAGTTTAAAATCAAGTATTCTCTTAAGACAAGGTATGTATATATATTTGAATTGGTTTAGTTTAGGTTGTTGTGATTATTGTTTTGTTTCCTTTCTTGAGATAGATGTATAGAGTTGGATGAATTGAGTTTAAGATTGATCAAATTGTTGTTCATGCATGGAATGAGTTATGTATGTGTTTATGAGTGTGTGAAAGTATGCATGTATTGTTGTATTGATATGAAGTGTTGATGAAACAAAGATAGTTTAAGTAGTTAGAGTGGAGATTGATGAAAATGGAATTTGAAGTGTTTAGTGATGTTGAATTCATGCTTGGGTTGCTAGATTGAGTAGTGTATGTTGGAGTGAGTATATGAAGTTTGAAGTGTAGTTGAGGAAAGTTTTTGAAGTGTTTTAAGATGTAATTTTACAAAGTGAAAAAGGGGATTTGAATTTTCGTATAAGCTGTTTTTGTAACATACGCGGCATCTGGGATTCTAAGCGCGGCGTGAGGCGGGTAGAAAGCATACGATGATTTTCCCTAACGCTGTTTGCAACCCGCCGGCTTATATGCCGAAGATTTGCCAGCGTCTGTTCTTCAGAACGTACGCGGCAATTTGAATCTCTATGCCGCCGGCGTAGAGGCGGTGTTGAAAGTTCACAGAACCAAATTTCTTAAAGCGACTGAACGCCGCCGGCTTTCGCTAGGAAGTCAGCCGGGTTCTTTCTTCTAATTGTAGCTGGCTTTTGGGAATCAAGGCCGCCGGCGTAGGTTACAAAGGCTGACGGCGTACGCTTTGAACGCTGCCAGCGTTGACGTGTACTTTTAATT
The DNA here is from genome assembly GCA_024138025.1 of Combretum micranthum. NCBI lineage: Eukaryota > Viridiplantae > Streptophyta > Magnoliopsida > Myrtales > Combretaceae > Combretum > Combretum micranthum. The sequence continues at coordinate 319,762 of JAMXBD010000270.1, read as the reverse complement.
TTCAGTTAACACCGGCCCAACGCCGCCGGCGTTGAGTGCCGGCGTATTACCTGAGTTTTTGAATTTTGAGAACTTTTTCTAAAAAGTTTCCAAAGTTGTTATTTGAGTATTTGAGTTTTTGGTAAGCAATTTGGGATATTTAGGAGTTTAAATGCTAGTCGTGATGTATATCCAATTATGTGATTTTTTGATGATTTGTGATATATGGATATTATATGTATATTTGTGAGAATGAAATTTATAAATGTTGATTTATTAATTGTTGTGACATTTCTATTAAGTTAGGATTCTTCGGTTAATCTATCACGAGAGATCCTAGTTTTTCTATCGAGTTCAGGTACGCAATAACTTGTCTGATGATTGCTAGGACCACATTTCATTTTGACTTAAATTGATCCGATTTAACATTTGGATGAATTGGATGTTATTACGCTGTTTAATTGGTCGGGAGCAGCAGCAAACCTGTCATGATGCAATGACATGTTAGCTAGGCGCTTAACCAAGTCATGATGCAATGACTATACCATGATGCAATGGTACGCTATGATGCAATAGCGATTCTTTTGGTTAAGTGGGTAGCGATAGGGGGAATTGTATCTGTGTAACGTTTGCTTAAACTTAGGGGGAAATACCATGATTTAGTTCAAGGTTTATGGGAATTGTGAACTAGGTCATGTTATGGACTGAGTTTAAGTAGAGTCGGGCAACGGCTTTTAAACCTAGATGAAGCTATTATCTTTATGAATAGATATAGGAGATATAAGTATTCGGACTGCTTATCACCCCTGAGCAGCTGTATTACTCAGGATCCTGGATTCCCGGAGTGTGACCGGGGTTTGAATACCCTCTTGTTGATTTGTGAATCAAAATGTAATAAAGATAACCACTTGTTTTATGATGCATTTAATCAATTGGATGACTTGTTTTGCATTGGTTATTGTGTACTGGGCCTTGGCTCTTTTGCTACTTTGCAGGTCATGGAGATGAGTATTATGATGATTGGGCTATGGGTCCGATTTCGAAAGGTTTCTGGACGAGTGGGAGGAATAGGATTGATGACCGGGACTTTTAGAAGACTTTTTGCTAAGGACCAGCTATGTATAGAGGGCTTGTTAGTGAAGCCAATTTCTTTTATAATGACCTAGTCAGATCCTTAGGATCATGTTTTGAGAAAACATGTAATTTTTGTAGTGCCATGTATTGGCACTAAACGATGTTTATTTGATGTAAATATATGTAAAGATTGCTTTTGTTAGCAATCTTGTTTTATTTAAAAAAAGTTCTTTATAAAGTATGGTGTTTTGATCAAACAATTTTCATAAACTGTTAGTTTTAGGACAACCTTACATATAATGTGAAAACGTTATATGTGGTTGGGGATTCGGTACTCTAAATCTCGGGATTTAGAGGAACAGGTCTTTACAATTTTTATGTATATTTAAACTTAGAAGTGGAAAATATAATTTTTATAGACCCTTTTATTTAAAAATAATAAGACTACTTGTGACATAATGATGATTTTCCTTTTTTAACTTAATTTTTCTAGTTTTTCTATAAATGAGAAACAAATATTTATTATTTTTTATAAACTAATAAAAAACTTAAATAGTTTAGCAAATTGCTTGATTTAAGTATTTTAAAATGGCAACTCGAACTCGGATTCAAACTCAATAGTTAATCGAGTAGTTTGAATTCGAACTTGATTTGATTATAATTAAGTTGAATTTGAATTATTATTAAGTTAAAATTGACTATCTTGTAAGTAGTTTTAAAACCATCATAGTTTTAAATTTATTATCATTTGAAAAAGAAAAATAAGAGATGAGGTCTCATTTAATGACCTCGTCTCTTTAAGAGACGAGGTCATCGGCTTAAATTCTTCCACGCGGGTCTTCTTCCCCATTTCCCCATTACAGATGAATGCCAAACCCTAAATCCCCAAATCCAAATCGCGAATTGCCGTCGATTTTTGGCGCACCAAATCACAAATCGACCGTAATCGCTCATCCCCATTTATCCAAAGTTGATTGTGTAGCGATTGGTTGGGTAGGAGGATCGAAAAGAGGAGATTTGAAGCGAGACCACCGGCGGCGAACAGCGAACTTTGAGGTTGGATTTCCGCGTGTTTTCGTATTTTTTTTCAATCATTCATGCTGCATTGTTGAATTAAGATTGTATGTGTTGTTAGAATAATTTTGTAGCATAATTCGTACGCCGACGGTATATTGCTACTCTACTATTATGGCGCGTTTGCTTAAAAATAATAAAGGAGAAATGAAATAAACATAATGGCATTTTCAATTGCAATCTTAGTTTAATACCATAATTAATAAACCGAAGTATACATCAGAATACATATTCTATATAATAAGATTTAAATGAAATAAATACTAAAATGCATCATTCATGCTTAGATATATGAATATGTGATGATACTGACATGTTATTTAATAAGTTATCAACTTGTATCAATGGTAATTAGATTAATGATAATCGAAACTTAATAGTTGTTTAAGAACTACAACTCGTCTTCTACTACAAAGACTGGTATATATTAAAATTTACACATATATACCCATCACTAAGTCATATATCAACCATGCGAGTATAATAAAACTTATCTTCACATAATGTTGGCATAGGGAAGTGTTATTGATTATGACGCAATCGTTCGGCAATTCTAGGGGAGGATGGTAAGAGTTGACTTCAAAAGATAAAACTTCGGTTTTTTTTTTTACTTGTCGTATGTTGTATAGAGATGTATATGTATAATATTTGCTTTGGAAAAAATTAAGTTCTAAGTAGTTATTGTTGGATAATTATTTTAGGAAATTGAGTGTGCGAAAAAAAATTGAAAATAATTTCAATTGTCGTTAACGGGGTGTATTTAGGACTTTAGCATTAGTATGGCGATTTAATATGGCATGGAAAAATGCGATGAAAAAAGCAAATATTTGTAAGAAGCAGAATAGATTACAAAATTAAATTTCAACTTTGAAAGTGGAGGTGCAGGTTTAGGAGTTATGTTTAATGTTACGAGGAATGCAATTCATAAGTGTGATTTTTTGAATTTGATACGTGGAAGCTAATTTTGATGAGATGGCAGGATTTGTGAGGAAATGGATAAAGCGAAGTTCATACTATACGCTCATGGGAATATTGTGCAAGGGGATGATGGTTTTGGTTATGATAAGCGGCCTGTTGCTATGGTCAGTATTAATAGGAATTCAACATATGAGCAGATAGTGGAGATTATTTGTAATAGACTAAAGGTAAATAGGTGTACACATCGGGTAGAGCTATATCATAGGGTAGCTATTGGAGATAGGACGATACGTTATGATATTATTCCAGTGACCGATGATGATGCGGCACAAGAGATGTTGCTATACACAGAAGGCTCAGTGGCTGTTTATGTGCAGATTTTGGAAATTGAATTGTCACAGGCACCTGCAGGGGAAATGGGCAATGATAGAAATATTGGAAGCCAGGGGTTTGTAGACTCCAACTCTACTCCAGTTCAGACAAGGCAGTGCACAAGTAGAAATAGGTCACTTTGAATTTTGTGGACCTACATCAGTAGGTGGTGATGATATGGATGCTGGGCAAGACTCATCGGCAAGTGAATCAGTGAGGACTATGATGATAATGAAAAAATGATGAAGTAATTCGACAACAATATGCATTGCCGAGGTACAACGAAGGGGAAATAACTGGGACGTTTTATTGCTCCTACTGACGTTGATGCAGTAGGGAGCTCAGCGGCAGTTCCGTTTTTCAATGCTGAAGTTGGCAGTACTTACGCAGCATATGATGATGAGCAGGAAATGAGTGCTGGGAATTGGAGCTTCAGTGATGAATTCAAGGTCGGGATGCGTTTTGAGACCAAAGATCATCTTATACGAGCAGTTAAAATGTGGCACATAACGAACCATTATAACTTCAAGGTAGTGGATTCGGACCAAGAAGCATGGGCAGTTAAGTGTACTGATATCCACAACAGAGGTTGTAAGTGGAGACTCAGAGGCAGCTATAAGAAACATGGTGGGTGGTTTCACATCACTAAATATGAAGGACCTCACACTTGCTTGGATGAAATCACTGGACAGGATCACTCTCAGTTGGACTCCACCAGCTTGTCCAGGGCCATAATATTGGAGATCCGCAATTCTCCAGATGTGAGGGCGAAGGATCTCCAAACGAATATATTAAAGCAGTTCGGGTATAATGTTCATATCAAGAGAATTCGTGAGGCAAAGAGAAAGGCCATTGAGCAGGTGTATGGAAGTTGGGAGTCATCTTATGTGGAGCTTCCGCATCTACTTAATGCAATCACTGAGGCAAATCCAGGAACAAAGGTTGAGTGGCAAACTCAAGATTCAAATACCGGCCACGTATTCCTAGATAAGCTTTTTTGGGCATTTGGTCCTTGCATTGAGGCGTTCCACTACTGCAGGTATGTATTGTAATCATTGTTAAATTTTGTTTAGGTTATTGATATTCACTGACTAAGTTACATATGTTAAATCATTGCAGACCTGTGATCACAGTTGATGGTACCTTCCTGTATGGCAAGTACAAGCACAAATTGCTTATTGTAGTGGCAATAGATGGGGCCAATCATATAGTACCGTTGGCCTATGCCCTTGTGGATGAGGAGAAGGCGGATACATGGAGTTGGTTCCTTGCAAAAGTGCTGGAACACGTCGTCAAAGACCGATCCAATATTTGCTTGATATCGGACCGGCATGCCGGTATCAGGAGTGCGGTCGAAGGTGAGAATGCGGTGTGGCCTAGGGGGTGGCCTTGGCGTTGGTGTATCCGTCATGTTGCAAGCAACTTTAATTCGAAGGCCAAAAGTAAGGAATGTAAGGAAATAGTAAAAAGAGCTGCCTATCAAACCCAGAGTCGCAAGTTCCACGGATATTTCAATGCTGCACTTCAAAGCAATCCTTGGACAGCACGATATTTTCGTGAGTTGCCCCATGCATGTGGACTTTATCTTACGATGAAGGTGTCAGATTTGGCCTAGGCACAACAAACATGGCAGAGAGTTACAATTCAGTTATAAAAGATGCCAGGTGCTTACCTGTGGCAGCATTGGTAAAGAAAACCTTCTACAACTGCAACTCCATATTTAATAAGCAAAGGCGTGAAGCAGCGATGCCATGAGTATGGGTAAGTTGCTCACAGAATACGCTGCGAATAAGTTTGAGCGATGGAACAACATATCCAGTTCCCATAGAGTTACTTGTTTCGATTACCAAGAACGGATATACGAGGTTATAACTGCACCACGTCCAACAATGTATGGTCAGAAGGGGGACCATATACAAAAAGTGGAGTTAAGATCATGTAGATGTACGTGTAACAAGTGGCAGACATATAGAATTCCATGGCATGCGATGGCAGTGATGGGGACAATGCACATGGATTGTGTTGCCTACGTAGGACAGTGGTACAGGTGGGACCACCAACTAAGAGTGTATGGTCGTTTTCATTCCGCAGCCGATAAGGCAAATTGGACTCGGTTGGACTTACCAAAGTGGCACCCTAATCCAGGACTTATTAGAAAAAGGGGCCGGCCTAGGGAGAAACGATTCCAAAATGAGATGGACATTCGAGAGGGCCCCCGAGGTTATTCATGCGATTGTTGTGGGCAGCAGGGCCACAACATAAGAAGTTGTCCAAATACGGGATCGGGGGTAGACTAGTTACGGGGCAGTCGAGTCGTGGTGGTAATGGAATTCTTTATTCTCATATGTTTTTATTACTGCACTAATGAGTCATGATTTAACGTATTTTTGTTATGCTTGTGTTTAATCAACATATGTGGACTTTGACAACATCTCTTTCTTTTTCCTTCGCAGATGGATCCAGGACCGATCGATAGCTCATTACTGACACAGCAGCCTGTACACAGGTCCATTCTAGCCTGGGATGGACAGGTTAGTTCATTCTTTCAAATTCAGTGATTGCAGATTTGATGGCTAAGGTGAGATGGTCTTTAATTAATGCGATAACTTTACTGTAGGAGCATGAGGTTTTGCATTGCCGGGGCGAGAGGCGAGGCTCAGGCGACCAGCAGGAGTACCTACAGAGGTTGACGAGCGGCTGTTGCCATTCCTGTCTCAGGCAGGGTTCATAGGGGCAGCCCAGATGCCTTTCATTCAGCTAGATTGGCATCTCTTACAGCTTTGGTCGAGAGGTGGCGACCAGAGACACATACGTTCCACATGACCACGGGCGAGTGGTCTGTGACCTTAGAGGATGTTTCTGTCCTTACGGGCCTCCCTGTAGATGGATTGGCAGTGACGGGCACCGCTAGGCTTGATTATCCTGATTTATGCGAGGAGTTGCTAGGACTCCGGCCAAGCCTGGCGTTGATATGGATGGTGGTCGCCTGAAGATGTCGTGGTTGGATAGCCACTTCAGCGACCTACCTGATTTTGCTGATGATCTGACGACATGCTCGGGCATACATTTTACTGCTGCTTGGGGGATTTATTGTCGCAGACAAGTCCTCTAACTACGTTCATCTCATGTACCTCAGCTGCTCGAGACTTCGAGACGGGCAGCACGCGTGGGGAGCTGCCTGTTTGGCATGGCTATACAGGCAGCTATGCTTGGCTTCCCACATTGACACGGGGGACATGCAGGACCGTTAGTTGTCCTGCAGATATGGGCATGGAGCACTTCCCCCACATTGCCCAGTTCGTCGCCTGCACACATCAGTTACGGGCCGCCCACTCATCAGCCATTGGGGTACGACTTTTGACGTCCGAGTATCGACACATCTGCTGATTGAGTACCGCGCATCTTTCGATCGACAGACGGCGCATCAGGTATGACATCGTTCCCTCCTATACCTCAATTGTTTTGCAATGACTTGTTGTTACATTGCTATAGTACGATGGTTTGTTAACGCAATATTTTACTTTTCCTACTGCATCAGGTGGTGTGGGACCCATATAGTTCGATCTTGCCCTCCCTGCCTCATACTGCCTAGCGGGGAGCGATGTGTGGCGTACGGGTCCCCCTGGTATGCTTCTACCTTTCGAGCACTACTACCCTGACAGAGTGCTCAGACAGTTTGTGGCTTCCAGGGGATTCCAGCTCCCCTGCGACATGAGACCCCTCCATGAGATTGACATGAGAGGACGTTCCGAGTGGAACTGGCAGGTGGAGCATGCCAGGTGGATAGCTGAGTGGGATGCTCGGCGTGATTGCATAGTTGAGCTGCCCGATTTGCCTGCTGGGACATCTGGCGATTACTTCCAGTGGTATCATGCGATCACCGACGCTAGATCGGACGCACGGGAGCTATCATACGATACATGGTAAGATAACTGTCTCAAGCTTTATAGACTTGTACTGGCTTGGTAGTTACTTACCGATATAATTTTTTGCTTTACTCGCAGGCTGATTTCATTTATAGCATCCCAGACATGCCCCCAGAGCTCACTCCATCTACTGCACGAGATGTCTGTTCGTGTGAAAGTTTATGGGGTTGAATTCAATGATCCAGTGCCACCAGCTTCATCATCACCTGCAGCACAGGTGACCCACAGTCTCATCCGTACAGAGACGACAGACTTCCTAGAGAGAGGCGTAGCGGGGACGAAGCATGGGGTGGGGGACGAGCTCGAGCACCGGGTATACATACAAAGATGAGCCTGAGCCGTCCGATCTATCTTTGATGAGCCTGTCCTTCCCAGGTCATTCAGGACAAGGCTGGCCCGTCATCGACATTCTTACTATATGGGGGACACCCCATGCCAGACCCGTCATACTCTAAGTTCCATACCCCCTTGGCTCCACAGAAGAGACGGCCATCACCATCACATGATATGGAGGAGGGGCTCACACAGGTCGAGCTAGACCCTGCCCCGTTCCATCAGTACAGTGCTGCTACTGGACGTGAGGATGCTGCAGTTACAGATATTGTTCGATCTCCACAGCATCCACATCTGCGTACCCCGTTACCTAGGACGTACGTGAGGCGGGGTAGAGGCCGAGGACAACAGAGGAGGGACACACATCAGCAGCAGCAGTAGATGATAAATTTTCTTTATTTTGATTGTTGCATATAGCTTCTTATTTTTTTTGTATTGTTTTTATATGTATATTGTACTCCTTTTTTCTTGTACATTTTAAAAGAACAATGAATCAGCATTTCGTTTCATATTATCTGTTACGAGCCAACAAATTCTCATATTTTCATTGTATTGTGCTGACAAACAATCACAATACCGCTGTGATTGAATGATTCAAATTGGGATTCAACATGTATTTTTAGGCTGAATGGTATTATAGCTGTGTTGAATTTGTTTAATGGCTCGTATAGCCATTTATATTTCTACTTGACAGGTTTTATATATAATTTTTTGGGTTTCTCGAGTAATAGACTGAGTTGGGAGGAGGAATAGCTGACCTCGTCTCTTGAAGAGACGAGACTATGTTGCCTAAAATCGGAAATAATTTTTTTTATGATATTTCCGTAATTATTTTTAAAAATATTAATATTTTATTCCTTTTCCCTGCTTCCTCACTTGAAATGTTAAATAATAATAATAATATATTTTTTTGCATTATATCATTATCCATACTATTTCATTTTCGTGCCTTCCATGCGTATCCCCCCCCTTTAACTGAATCTTTCCGTGCTTATCCATTTCACCCCAAAATAATTAGAAATGACCAGATCCCATCCGCGAAAACGCATCCGTCCCACCACAACCACCACCACCACCACCACCAGTAATATTAACAACGATAATGGTAAAGATCACGATCATCTCTCATCCATCGCCGCCGCAAGAAGCTCTCCTGTATTTTGTCCTCTACCTCCACCACAATGACTCCTCTGATGAAATCCTCCTCCACCTTCACTCTCAATTCCTCCGCCGTTCCAAATACTTCGACGCTTTCCTCTCCGATCGCTGGCAAAATGCTAAACCTACCCCCAATCCTAATGAAACCACCACCCGTGCGTCTTCGTCGTCCGCTTCTGTCGTCGCTCACCGCCTCCACCACAACATGAACTTCCCAGTAGAGCATTACGTCACCGTACTCCGCCTCCTCTACACCTGCGATTTCACGTCCGTCATAACCTCCGTCACCACCGCCCTCGATGTCCTTCCCGTGGCTCTCGAAATCCTCTTCGAAGACTGCGTTCGCCACTGTCTCGCCTTCCTCGAAGCCGTGCCATGGACCGAAGCCGAGGAATCCAGGGTGCTGAGCCTAGCCCCACTCCTGAGCGAGGCCGAATCGAAGGAACTCCTTGCTAGGGTTTCTCTACCAAACCCTAACGCCTGTGAAGAAATGCTTCATGGATTGATCCTCACCGCGATCCACCCGCGGTTGAACACGGCCTTCGTTAAAGCCTTTGTGGCCAAGATCCTCCGCGACACGGCAGAGAAGGATGCGGCGAGGAAAGGGCTTGAGCGCGCGTTTGAGGCTCGCTTCAAAGATGTGAAGGAAGGTTTAGAGCAATATTTGAGTCCGGATTGTCGCGGCGATCATAATGAGACGGAGGCGAAACAGAGGTTGGATTTGCATAACGCGTTGATGAATGGGAAGCATCTGGCGTGGATTTTGGAGAGGATGATTGAGTTGAGAGTCGCCGAAAAGGCAGTTAAGGAATGGAGCGAGCAATCAGGGTTCACGGGTGATTTGCGGAAGGCTCTTAAGGATGAGGCTTTGAGGAATATGGTCCCCGGGTTTTCGTTTATGGTCGTAAAGTGCACGTTGAAGATCGCAAACGCTGTTGCTGATGGTATCTTTGTGGCTGCTAGAGAGGTATATCTTTCTTGAGTAATTCCTGTTCTCCCAGTTCAAGATTCATATCATATCATATAATTAATTGTGTAAACATGGTGTTGGTCTAGGGATTTATCTCTATAACTATAATCGTGTGTTTTAAACTACAAGGCTTTGGAGGCTGAAACTAGGACCTTGGATTTGTGGTGGAATGTGATTGCTTTCAAAGGATTGTGAAATTGGATGGATTGATAGAAAGATGTATTGTTGAGTAAATCGATTGATAAGATTTTATTTTGGAAGAGAAAGTTGTTTTTACTTTTTAGAACCGTCCAATGAATATGCCATGAGCTTTTAGGTATGAGTTTTTCACCCAAATAGCAAAGGTCTGAGTTTGAATTCTTGTCCTTTAATACATTTTCTATTTGTTAATTACTGATTTAGGGAGTGAATTAGTGGGAAAATTTGGATGCTATTGTGTCTGAAAGAGTATATGCTTTTCACTATATATCCTTGGTTAAAATTTCCAATGGGGACCATTGGTGATTTGTTACCACCTTTCCAGTTTTATGCGCAATATGATCAGATCTCTAATTTTGGGTGGAAAATGCTGTTGAACTTCTATAGGTCTGGCCATAAGAAACAGAACCTCAATAGAGTACGAGTTAAATTAAAGTCTTTTTGCATTGATAATGGTAGTGCAATGGCTCTTATTAGTGATCTTATTTTCGTACCACTCAGCTCCTTAACATTTTGCCATCCTTTTTACTATATTGCTTGATTCAACTGCCTTTGTTTAAAATTGTTTCAGTTTTCACTGTCCTGTATAATTGCTGCTTCTTCTGGGGAAGTGTAATTTGCTCTTTAAAATATGAGAGGATTCTCTTTCATTTGTCCTTTTAATAAAGGGATTGCCATATAATGCCACTCTTATCTTATTGTAAATGAAAAAAGCGAAATGGTAGCAGCTGCTACTGGTTCTGTTGAATTTAAGATCACAGTATGTCATTTGTATCAATTATCCTTTTCCTTGAAGAGATATTCCTATCACTCTTTATGGTTTTCATCCTTTCACTTCTTTCTTAATCCAATTTTTTTCCTACATTTGCACTCTTTCCTTCTCTTTTCTCTTTCATGTCATTTTTATCCTCCTTTTCTCTCAATTAATCTTTCTCTGTCTTTGCTCTTATATTGTTTTAATGTACGTTTCACAATGTACTCTCTCTTGTAATGGTAATGGTTTGTTCATTTTCTATCTTCAAAAGTTGTGATATTAAGTTTAAATCTATGCATTATTTATAACGTTTGTTATTTCAATAACTTTATGTGTATATATATACATTGAGATTTTGAAAACTTCATACTTGATAACACGCGGTTTTTTATTATTATTTTTTAATTTGCATGTAAAATCTTAATTGTGAAATGTCTATTTTATTAGCCTAAATCTTTAAACTGGTCGTACAATCAAAGTATCTTTGAGTATTTAAATTTTCACCTAATTGAATGTTTTAATAAGGGCATAGTATTATAAATTGTCTCACTTTAACATTAAATCTATGCACCTCTGCATGATCTTTTTTTTTTCCCCTCCTTAAAATACGTTCTTTCTATCCTTATTTGATCCATTGCAAAATTGATTAGAAAGTTTTCAATTTTGGAAGTTTAAGATATATAGTACATATTACTTATTAACTCTTTTTCAATTTTAAAATCTTTTTATGATTGTAATTTATATTATGTGGTTGTTTTACGATTGGAATGTTTGCTTTCATATTATTTTATGCAATATGTCGTGATGATCCATTTAGTTCCTCCCCAACCCCCACCCCCCACCCCCACCCCACCCCCAACCCCAACCCCCGCCAAAGACAATGGAAACAAGAGCACTATTGAAGTCACATGATGGTTTGGTTTATGATGTTTCTTTTACTTTGGGATCTTTTTTAGAATTACTTTTGGCTTGAGCATTTATATCTCTCATTTTTTTACTCTTTATTTTTAAATAAATCTCTTTCTTGATAATTTTAATGCTAATAATTGGTTTTAAATTTATATATTTCACTTTCAAATAGTCATCCTTTCCATAGTTCATGCAAGGAAAAATTAAAAAAATAAAAAATGCAGTCCTTTACATTCGTAATGTTTCACTCTAATGGTTTCAAAATGATAGTTTTTTTTTAAGTAATACATAATTTCAGGAGAAAAATCATCACATTAGATTGTAATAAATACAAATTAATAATAAAAGATGTTATATATTTGTAATAATTTCTTTGTGTATATTATAAACATGTTAATTATTGAAATAATATTTCAGGTGATATAATAATTTTTACCGATAAATCTTTTTTTTCTTCATCATATATAGTTTTAATTTTTTTTTGTGATATCTTTTTACACGAGTGTGACCATCATTTCATGATAAAAAATTAATCCATAAAACTGTGATGTATATAAATAATAGTTAATATTATTCTATATTTATAATAGTTTCTAAGTTAATGTTGTATAATGTTAATTTTCGAGAGAATAATTTAAATAGTTTTATAATTATTGCTAATAAAATTTCTTCAAAAGATTTGTTTTTATGTAGATAGAATAGTCACAATTTTTGTATAATTAATGTGAAATGGCACGACATTGGAACATGATATTTCACTTCCATGATTTTAAAATTCATCAGTATGTTTTGAATAACATATTATTTCATGAAAATTTGTTATGGTGATAAATAATAATTGTTATGCTATGTCTATTGTAATAAATAATTCTTCTGAATTTGTACATTTTCAATATGTGAAACTTTTATGATTTATATATATTTTTTAATTAATAATGTCTTTTTATCATTAGATTTTATTACTTTTCTATCATACCTCTCTAATATTATCTTTTATTTTTATATTTTTATGGGTGTTACTTTTCTTTTAGAAATATTTATATTTATTCACATGGGCTCGTAACTAGTTGTAAAATAGTCGCAAGTGAACCTAAAAATTTCCATTGCAGGGATTGGAACTGTTGCGTGGTGTTCTTTTTGTTAATTTGCTTTCTTAATAATTTCCAGGTTAGAATGAAGCTAGTTAAGAATTGGCTTCCTGTTCTAATTGCTTGCAAGGATCAAACGTCCCCGATGCACTTCAATCACAATCAGAAATCAATGTACGTAGATCTGGAGGAAGCATTTTTAAGAATAATCTCCACATTGCCCATTTCTGATGCTCAGGAGTTGCTTCAGCAGTGTCTCCGCCTCTCAAGTCGAGATGCTGAGAATTGTCCTCATTTAGTCCAAGCCTTTAATACATGGTTTCGCCGTGCAAGCAACCCACTTAAGCTGGATAATCTATTGTCGTTATAGATACTATGAAGGTGGGGTGTTCTCTTGCTCCTTTGTACTGAATTTACTGCTGATCTTCTGTGGCATACTTATGTCGATATCACCTAATGTTCATAGGCACTTTTACCTGGTACTATGTAGATACTGTGAGGACTTCTCGTGCATTGTCATGGAAAGGAACGTGAATAACCTTAAGCCTTGTGCAGCTGATGGAATTAGTGCATAAATGTAACGTTCCGGTTTTAAGAACCTACTTCTTGGATTAGATGGCGGAGTTTGAATTTTGATCTTTTTATGGTCTTATCAGGAATACAGCCATTAAAACTGGAAACAAATGAGATCAACGGGTGGTTGATGTCTAGGATCCTTGCCAGTTGGAACAAATTGTATGAAATCTTGGCTTAAATCCAATCGAGGCCATTTCCTTGGTTATCTGTATTTAACTCCAATCAAGGCCCTTTTTGATCAAGCTGATCTGCTGATGTTTGTCTGAGACTTGCTTGTGTTTTATTTTTTACTTCTTTTTGTTATTAAATAGTAGAAGAAGAAGAGTGGTAGGGTTGCCCGAGTGCGTGTAAATCGTGACCTATATGAAGCATGAACAAATTTCGTATTTATATTCTTTAGACAACTGCTTTACCAGTTGTTAGCCGAATTAGCATTCTAATGTTGATTTGTTTCTGCATTATCAACTAAAATTTTTGGATATTGGGATAGATCCCAAGAAGGGTGCTCATGTGAATTTAATGGAGGGTTGAGAGCTTTGTGGAGTTGTACAATTATGATTTAAGTTCATATGTGGATTCCACAGCATACCCGGAAAACAAAGATGATTTGGAATCTTTGGGCTGTCTTAACCATTAGTAAAAGATGACAGATGGTGGCTTAAGACTACTAGTTTGTTCACAAAAGTTGCATCCAAGTCCAATTTCTTTGTATGGGAAAAAAATAAAAATGGATACAACTAATTTCATACATTTTCTTTTGCATTTTCCGCCGATTTATTAATAGATAAAATTTTAGTGTCTGTATATGATAAAGAACGGTATATCTACTTCTACATAAAGCCTATTCTAATTTTTAACCACTTATTTTTCCCATATTTTGGGTTGAGTTGGCACTTAGATGCTACCCAATTACACATAAGTTCTGTCGAGCAATTAGCAAATATTGATCCGAAAATAAATTTACAAGAACATATGAAGATTATTGGAGATTTTAAATTGCAAATGGTAATGGAATTCAAATCTGGAGAGTAAAAATGGTAGTACAGAAATAGGTGTTCCACTCTTCAAGCAAGTAGAATTCTACATATGTGTGTGTGTGTGTGTGTGTGTGTGTTTAAGAAAATGTACTAATTTGATATAAAAACCTTAAATGAATCAAACAAACATTGTCTACCTAAGAATAACAAGATTCTGGTTATTTTGCTGTGCACTGCACATGCAACACCATCCTGATATAAGGACTTCTCATGCATTGTTATGGACAGAAACGTATATAAACTTTCTAGCGTTGTGCAGTTGATGGCATCAGAGCGTGAACTTAGTTTAGTTTCAAGGACGGAATAATTGGATTAAAGGGACAAGCAGACTTTGAATTTTGGTCATTTTATAGTCTTAACATGAAGACAAGCATGAAAACAGAAAACTTATGAGATCAACGAGTGGTTTGTCTAGAATCCTTGAAACAAATTGTGTACAATCTTGGCTTAAATCTAATCGAGGCCATTTCCTTGGTTGTCTATATTTAAAACTTAGCCGGTGATCTTTGGCTTAAATCATCTACTCTTGCATAGGATGTCAGCGAGCCAAAAGCTTACCCTAATGTTTTACATTTCAAAATTGACTGCTGGTGTAATTAGCTAATTTGTAATTTTAAAAAACAATAGACCGTAAATTCTAATTGATACAATCCAGACTAAGACTAAATTATATATAATACAAGGATCACGACATGATAATCAAACGGTTGTTACGTGCTTTTCTTTTTATCCTTCACTTCTTTTTATAGAAGGAAAAAACGTTTAAAATGAGCAAAATCTTTTATTATGTTAAACAATCGTAATGGAGTGGGTTCGTTGCAGCGGTTATACAAACATGGCTATAGAGGAGTAACATATAAATACATACAAGAGATAACTAAGAGTGAGGAGGTTGGAAGGAGGAGTTAGCAATCTCAATCATCTCGAATGCACTCATAACATGTGAAGTAGTTATCACGTATCAAACTCTACTAGTAGTGCAGTAATGATATGCAAGTATGGGGATCCCTTAAGATTGAAATTTTTTCTAGTCCCCCAATGAAAAAAAAAAAAGACTTTAGGTATTTATAGAATTCAACCATCAATGTCATCTATGAAATCACTTTGATGACCCACGATCAAAATAAGTCTTTTTTTTAGTGCATGAGCCATATTGAGAAAAGTTAGATGACAAATAGGTCAATTCAATAAATCCTATTTTTAATATATCATGTCAAATTAGGGATGTAAGTGGGCGGGTTTTTTAGGGTACTCGATCCGCCCAACCCGATAAATACCCTATAGGGTTTAGGATGGGTTTTGGGATCAATAATAAAACCCTATAGGGTTTTGGGATGGGTTTTGGAACAAGCATAAATCCCGTTGGGAACCCCAAACCTGTTTAAATATATAAATATATATTATATATATTATGTTTAGCCTCAGTTTTTGTAATTAACCAGCTGTGCTCTATTAATTGTAAAATTATTTTTTTCTTTTTTATTAAATCATTTAGAAAAAGTAAAAAACCCTAGGATAGTAGACTAATACTTTATGATCTCCACTTTTAGTCTTGGTCTTGGCTCACTCTCGTCAAATTTAAGCCTCTCACTTCCGTTGCCGCACTGTTTCATTCAATGATTTTCTTCTCATAAAAATGATTGGGATTTTATAAAAAGGATTATATGAGTAATGATAAGAGTTTTTTCCTTGACCTATAAAGTGGGAACGGATCGGAAATTGAAAAAGATGAAAAAAACATTTATAATGACGTTTTTAAATATTTTATTATGTAATGATTCTAATTTTATATCTGGTTTCGGGTTCAGGTACCCTATATGGTTTGTCTAGCGGGTTTTGGGTTCATGGACAAAAACCCTATAGGGTTTGGGACGGATTATTGGGTATCGGGTTCGGGTTTTAGTATACGCGTCCTAAACCTGTCCCGATTGCATTCCTATGTCAAATGTCCCTTAATCATCTCAATTTAATACCAGACTCTCTAACCCTATCACACAACCTAAGGAGTTAAGCTCAATATTTAATAAAATAATTCTCGCCTCTTTGCAACAATAAAACCATCATTTTACCTAAACATCGGTACGGTTCGGGTCAGTTCCAGACTGGAACCGGAACAGCTGGTTAATGTGGAATCGAAACCGGAACCGCCAGAACCGACGGTTCCATGAACTGCCTCGGATCTGGCGGTTCCGGTTTCGATTCCACGAGAACCATGAACCAAGTATTTTTTTTTAAGAGGCTGGCCCCCACCTTACCACACCCCCTCCCCACCCCCCCATGCGCCCCAGTCCCCTCCCTCAATCCATTCCGTGTTTTGTGTTTTTTTTTTTTTTTATATATGGCGGGTCGAAACCTGTTGAACCGCCAGTTCTGCATGGACGAACTGCTAAAACCCACCGGTTCGGATGGGTCCTTCGACGGTTCATAACCATCCTTGACGAGACGGTTCCCATGTACGAAAACGGTTCGAGACGGTTCAGGGTTCGAAACAGCCCCGTGCCAATGTCTAATTTTACCATTTTATATTTGAAATTAAGAAGTCATACTCTTCAACTAAGCTTTACTCTTCAAACAGTCGTTAAGGCCTAGAATGTTCCTATGCGATCCTTTTTGAAAACTGTTTGGACTTCGAGATTTGGATGTTATTTTGCGAACCATGGGCATGTACTCAAAATTTATGGGGCAGCAGTAGCGAAGTTATATCTACTGTAACATAGAAAATCTTCGGGATGTATTTGCAATGATCCCGAATGACAATGTCTCTCAGGCATCATTGCTTCTTCCTTTGATAATGTTTGCTTGCTTTTATATGCTCTTTTAAATTACGATCACACTGCTTATTTATTTTGCGCACTATTTGAAACATGAATAAATTTCATAGCTCTATTATTTAGAGAACTGATTCATTGATTGATAGCGGAACTAGCATCTCAAAATGTGGTTTGCTTTTGCATTTGGAAATTTAATGGAGAGTTGAGAGCCCTATGGAAGAGCACAACTATGATTAAAATTTTATACAGAAACCTTAAATGAATCAAACAACTATTGTCTACATAGGAATGACAATTCTGGTCATTTTGCTGTGCAGATGGTTATTGTTGTTGCTAAATACTAAAGACACAAGCTTTACTGCACATGCACCTCCATCCTAATGTCTTACGTCTGTTTCTATTAACTCTACTTTGAAGATATTAAAAGCACCATAAGCTATATAATTATACTAACAGATGCCGAAAATTTACGAGCTAGGATAGGAAATAAAAAAATTACCCTTTTAAGTACTTACTTTCATAAAGTGTGTAATCAATATTAAAAAAACACAATTTTAATAAGTATCTTAAACACTCGTCAGCAAAACCCAATTATATTTGTTGGGGATGACTATATGCTTTTCAAGCATTGTCCCACATTGCTTGGAAAACTAAGTTTTATCATGTTTATAATAAACTTTCCTTCTATGTGGTTTCAAAAAGTGCATGAATGGGTTTTGAAAAAATGACCACACGCGCACGCCGCCGGCCCGGCCCGTCTGGGCTGGACTATTTCTCTGAATTTGATTTTTAACAAATCATGTTTGAATTCGTCAGAAAAGAAAAAAACGTGTTTTAAATCATTCAAACGAGCGGTTATTTTTTCCAATTTGAAAGGCACGATCTCCATGTTGTGCCCGGATTTTTCTCAACGGATAATTTTGTTGGTAACGTTTCAAAAACGGTTTTATATATACTGCTTTTGTTTACAGAAGGATGTGTGGTTCCGATTCATCGTCGTTTTTCTTTTCTTCTTCTCCTCGTTTTTATTTTCGGTTCTGAGCATTTGTAGTTGTTATTCCAACTCCATCTCACGAGTGCACGTGCGACTGGAGTGGCTGTGTTTAACCTTGGGGAAGCGAACGGCGTTGTCGATTGCACTACGGTCGTGCCGGAATTTCGCTTTCAGGCAGTGGTTTCCACGACACAGCTTTTCAATACTATTATTTTCATAACAATATTGACGAGTAAATAGCAATTCATAACAATGGACATGCTTCTTCGAGAAAGTTGTCAAGGAGTACTTTCGCTCTTAACATTTCACTACTAATATTTTTGAGGATAAGGACTAGCAACAACTAATTATATAAGGTGCCAGGCATTCCCACCAAAGCTGTTCAAATGGTGCATGGATCTCATTAGATGGATTATGTGTTTGGACATATATGGCACAATTATTGCCGTGTTCGTCCACCACTCGGAAAAGGAAGAAAACAGGAAACAAAAACAACATAATACAGGTAAGGCAGCTCAAAAAAGTAATTGCAAGAAAAGCTGTGTGTGGATCTACATGAAGATCTTAAGAAGCCACGGTTGCTGCAGAAGCTGGTTAATAAGAGTGTGTGTGAAAGAGATCGCATTACAGAAAGCAGATTAGAACATATGCTACACTGCTATATGAATATACCACAGTACTCACTCACTTATTCCCTACAAAATTATGGGGACACTGCTTTGGATTGGTAGATTATGAAACATACCCTTGAAATGATGTAGATAGATGATTTAACTACATAAACTGCAAGAGGATTGAAGGTTTGAAGCCCACTCCACTAGACATAAGAAGGTGGTGAGATGGAAGGATATGAATATGATCCTATTAAAGTAGCCTCCTTCTGAAGCCGCTTGTAGAGCCCTGGAATGTACGGACGAGCAGGCCCATGCCTAAGCCAATTCCAACGCTTAAGCTTAGACCGATCCCAACACCAACCCTCACACCAGCATTAAACCAAGAGAGCTCTCCATCATACCCATCAAGTAATCCTTCCCCTGGATATAGGTTACTAATGTATTCGTTCTCAGGTTTATGGTCGGGAGATTCTGCCAACTGCAGACATACAAAGATAAATCAGGATAGCACTAGTAGGACATAAAAAACAAAAGATGATAATGATGTATCAGCAATTTGAGCAGACAAAGAGAAGTATACAAGTATAACAAGCACACTATCATATACGTGATGAGCAACTGTAATTCCAACCACATAAATTTGGCACCACAAAACATGAGATGCCTTGGATTAGAAGTTACCGAGCATGCTCAAGTCATCCATTCATGCACATCTATAGGGAAATCTGAAGTTGTTGAAAGGATGTATAAAAGACAAGTAAATTGGTTGGGAAGCTGTGAAATGCACCTATGGAAATTTATTGTACATATCGAACTATACATCACATTTACATTAGGCTAAGACGACTGTTTATCGGCTAAACCACTGCATAAAACATCAATAGAGACTTCAAATTCAAGGGGAGAATGTACCCGCAGAGAATGCATGGAAGTAAAGTCTTCCGGAGTTTCGTTTGAGTCATTCTCTGGAATTGTGCCTAGCATCACATTTTGCTGATGTTTCTTTCTGCAGCTGACCTGCAAAGTCTTGGTTAGAACTATCGGTGCACCCAAGTAGGAACCTGCAACATAAACTTCAATCTTAGGGGAACTCCAGTCCTGACCCATAAATTGTTTCCCTTTGAAGAAGCTGGTGCCACTAGTAATATGCGACCAACAATTCAGGCTCCATTTCTGATCATTCTTCCTGTTTCCCCTATGGCCATTTGCACAAGACAGCTCTAAAACCCCAGACAGCACAAGAACATCCTGATCAAAAACATCAAACTTTAAACTGCCTTGTTCTGATAAAATCGGTGCTGACAAATATAGCTTCTTCGACTTCTTATCTAACCGGTCCCTCCTAAGCACGGTTGACACAAAATCAGAATTAATGCCACTTCTAACTCCATTCAACTCAAGAAGAGTACCATGATTGAGAGGAATGTGGTTTACTCTGAGTCTCTTGGGTGTTGATCATCTATCTCATATTTGCTAACCCTAACATAAAAGACCCTTACATCCATACATGGCAACGGTGCACTAACACGGGTTGATACAGGGAATGTTTTCCAGCCATGTAGCCATTATCTTTGGGTCCAACATCACTTAATGTCTCATACAATTTCCCCATGGATCTCCTAGTATCTATTGTCTAGCCTCTCACTTCCTCTTTGAAATCGCTCCACCTTATCACTGCTGTTGAACTATGAATATCCGTTTGACCAAATATCCACAATCACCAGAAAGCTGCAACCCAGTAACCGAGATGTAAGAAACTAAAAAGTTAGCCTAGTACTACAAAAACATAAATACAACTTGCAGAACCGAAATATAAAGAACTCGGCATCTTTTTTAACTCATCCCATTGCTCAGACAGAACTTCTCTCATTAGTTAGTAAGAACTATCTATATTGAATTAACAGGATGATTGGGATAAACATATAAATTTTTTTAGAATGTGCCAACAATATCTATGTAGTAATCCAACTATTCAAAATTAAACAGGAAGTAAATTTCACTTTATCTAGCATTGTGAGCAAAAGCTAAAAAGAAAACTTAGATCATAAAGTTCAGTTGGTGAGATTTTTTCAAAATTATTGCTCAAATGATAAAACAGATAAAGTTCGAAGCATAAAAACTCCTCTGAAACAAGCACACGTTACATTACATCACCTTTGTTCAACTTTCCTGCTATTTAAGTAGCTTATCGAGTTGAGCCCAAATACCGAACTAAGCTAAAAGTATATGCTTACTCAGAAATAATAAAAGGCCTATGAAGCAATTTGGTTGCACAAAGTCAGAAATTAAAAGGAATTACAAAACAAGGGTATGTCAAAACTTCATTATTGCTGTGTCTTTTAGTCGTTGACCTTCTTGGGTTTGTCTTTTTTCACTAAGTTTAAGTTAGCCTGCAATTCTCAGCACTTTCAATACGATAGACGATAAAATTAAAATCATTCTCACAGATTCCAACAAACTTGCCAGCAATATAACACAAATACACTCACGTCACGTTAAAAAAAAAAATGAATAAAATTTTAGGACTTTATCCCAGATGCATTTCAAGTAAAATAGTTAATAATAGAAAACTTTATTGTTTTTTTCACTTTGTACAGCTGTGCATTGGGTTTTATATTCCATTTTCCTTTTTTGCCCTTTTGGAAAACATTACGTATGAGGTATGACCAGTCGTTATGATATTTACTCGACTTCAATCAATCACTAGACCTCAGAACCATATGAAGTTAAAATTTTATTATATTGGACTCGATTAGCTTGTAAGTATAATTAAATTTAAGTTATATATAATATTATTAAAAAAATATTTATTAAACAAAATTTAAACAGGTATAATCAATTCAAGTTCCTAATTCAAACTTTAATATTCGAAATCTGAGTGCAATCTCAAACTTAATATTATTTTATTTTGTTTCGATTCGGTTCATTTACCGTAAATACTAAACATATGGAATGTAAATGGAAAAAGGAAGTCTAAAACATGTTTCTTTTTTTATTCAATCTGATCTAAATATCTATATATATTAATTTTACTCCACTCACATCCAATAGTCTATCGTCGTCATCTAGCTGTCTGTTGGATAGCGTTTTTTCATCCCTATCTGTATATCTATAAAAACAATATATATAAATACATTCGATTTGTATCTATATTCGATCTCTTTGATCTTTCATCAGAGCTATCACCCGATTTTTATTTATATCTATTTTTTAATAAATAATTTATTTAAAATAAATTAAAAAATAAAAAGCACCTACCATCTGCTTTGAAACTATGCTCAAAAGGACCCTAAAATTATGTAAAATATAAACATGTTTATATACTCTATGATTATCTTAAGGGAAAAAAATATAATTGAATAATAAGTCCGGTTCGTACTTCGTACTAGAGAGTAGCATGCAAATGGAGCAACCAAGTTTACCTTGCCCGTTCCAAAATGAGGATCGTGTCTATATTCATGCCAATCCTATATCTTATTTTTTTTTGTTTTTTCATACATATTATATACATGATAATCCGGAATTGAAGAGATATAGACGAGAATAACATACGTAAACTTTATCCTATCAGACAAATTTGGTAAAAAGGATAAACCAAAACAACCTCTCTCCCTCTATCACAATGACGCATAAACACCAAAAACAAGCAATTAAATATGCAAGCAAATGCCAAAAGAAAAAAAAAATCATAATTCATTTATATTACATAAATGGAGAGCAAAAGGAAACATCTTACATGCAGAAGACCTCTCTCCTTGTTTGACATGTGGCTTCAAGAATCCAAGAAATCCTAATGCTAATCTATCCTCAGCAGCTCAGACAATACAGAGACTTTGAACCAAATCAGAGCAGAGATTTTGGTTTTGTACAGGAACAGAAGTAAAAAAAAGAATTAAAATAGCTACACCCACAAAGAAGATAACATATAACAAATAGATCAATTTTCAATTTTGAGAACAACCCAAGTTCATAAATGGAGAACTAAGAACTGGGTTGCTCTTGGTTTCCTCTTATTTTACAAGGATCTATAAAGAGGAAAGAAGGAACAACCCGATTCTAGTTTAGAGTTTTTAATGTTGTTATTGTGAAAAGTCCAAGTCTATATTTATGTGGTCTTGGGAAAATCCAAGTAGCTTTCTTGTTTACTAATATTTTTGTTGTGGGCAACGTGGGGCTCACAAAAGTGGTAAGTGGTGAATTGGTGAAGACTGACGTGTTATGATCATCCTCAGAGCTCATCTTTGATTTTTTGTCGTGTAAGGGCAGGTTAAGAGGCCGATGTATTGAAAAGGATATTTATTATTGTGACACTTCTTTTTATAATTTTGGACATTTTCTTTTCCTATGAATATTGAAACATGGAAAGATGGAAATTGGAAACTACATTACCATAAAATTGTAGAATGGAGTTATTTATTTTGGTGATCATGTTGGGTTTGCTGTAGATTAACAATGTTTTTATCATTTTTCATTTTATATATTTCGTTTTAATTTATTATAATTTCTGTATGCGAATTTAGTTTTTGATTTCTTTTCGATAAAAATAAAATTGCTTAAATAGATGCTAATAATAAAGATTTATGGTGCCTTTAGACAAAACAAATGTTAGAAACTTTATAATTAGAGAAATAAAAAGAGAACATTTTCAATTTTTTTTTTGTCATAAATACGTATTTTTGTTTGACTATTTGTAATTATTAATTAAAAACATACTTAGTAAGAAAAAAAATACAATTATACAAAATGTTAAAAACTAAAATATATATACAAGCCGAAAACTAGCAAAAACTAGGATTGTAAACGAATCGAGACAACTCGCCAATGATATTATGGCCTAATGACATCTCCCTGATATTTCAAGTGAGAGGTTTTAGGTTCAAATCCCCCTCTCCCCTGTTGTAATGACAAGAAAGAAAAAAAGAAAGAAAGAAAGAATCAAGACAGCCCGTAAGCTATTCGAGTTCAACTCGATGAAAGATTGAATTTGACTCATTTCTCTTGAGTAGCAATCAAGTTCGAGTTCAAGTTTTCAAATACTCGACTCAGTAAATTCACAAGCCACTTAATCGAGTTTTTTTTATATATTTCAAATAAAATATTATTAAAATTATACTTTTCTTATTCTTATAGCCTATTTTCATAACTTTGATGGCCATTTACTTATATTGTCACACTCATACTCACACATACACCCACACATATATTATCCACATTATATATACAGACATATATCTAATATATATAGTAAATAAAACAACACATACATATAAATATATTTATAGATTATGAGTTATCTACATGTAATACAAAGCATATTTATAACATATCTAATACATATATTATATATTTATAATCTCTAGGTTGTGTATTTATATTTTCTAGACATTTATATATATAACTTATAACATATATGTGACTTATAAAATATAACATATATGTATTTATAATTTTAACCCATATATATAATAAATTTTTTATATAATTTATATGTGTATATAATTTCTATATAAATCTTATATATTTTATCAATATCCTATTATTTGTCACATATATAACTTATATAATATATAGCTTATATGTTTATAATCTCTAGATTTTTTATTTATAATTTTTAGACTTTTTTTCATATATAACTCATAGTTTATACATATAACCGATGTATCATACAACATATGTATATAACTCATATATATATATATATATATAACATATATGTAACTCATAACTTATGGATAAATTACAGTAAAAGATCTCAACGTTGCGAGTAGTTCAAAAGAGGTCCCAATAACATGTGTTAATGAAGACCTCAGTTGACTCACTTCTCCAAATGGGAGCTCTTTTGAACCATTTGAAATGTTGGGACCTCAAATGAAGTTATTCCCAAACGGTGGAACCTTTTGGTGTTATTTACCCCATAACTTATATATATATATATACATATATATTATAGCTTATATATCTAACTTATAAGTTTAAATACAAGTTATAAGTTATCACTTATACATATATATATTTATTTATATTTTGTAAACATTTATATAGACAACCCATAGCTTATACAAATGACTAATATATGATATAGCTTTTATATAATATACTATATATAACTTATAAAATATAGCTTATATGCATATATAACTTATGTATTATGTCAATACCCATTGTTTGCCATATACATGACATATATAATACATAGCTTATATATTTATAATATCTTAATTATGTATTTATATTTTATAGAAATTTATATATATAACTCATAACTTATGCATATGAGTAATATATTATATAACTTATAAATAGTACTTATGACTTCAGAATCTTTTCTTGATATTAATTATGAGAAACACACATGTGTTGTTCTTGTATTTTAATTATAACAGGGTAAAATAATATAGGTAAATTAAGCTTTAGAAGGATCTTGAATCCGTGCTAAAAAACAACTTATTTTTCAGTTAAATAAATTTTTATAAGAATAATAGAACTTAATTGAGTCAAGTTCAAGTTTATCAAGTATTAAATTAAGTCGGGTTCGAGCTTAAAAATTAAAGCTCAATTGATTTTGAGTTTAAGTTCAAGTTTTAATCTTTTCGTTCGAGTTAAGTTTGAACTTGATGCTATATTGACTCGACTCGACTCATTTACAGCCTTAGCGAAAACCATCCTCTAATCAATCCATTAATTTTTTTTCTTTTTTTTTTCGGGTTGAAAATCAAAGAATTTTATAAGATTATGCATAACATTGAATAAATAAAAAGTTATATCAGAAAACAAAACATATCAGACAATAAATCAAAATTTAGATATATATATCCTCCTCGTGTGTTGTAATTGTTCAAAAATAAATAAATAAATGAGAATGTTCTTTTTATTATTAGTTGGTGCTATATGAACTTTTATCAATATTTTAATTGCATGTTCACTTGGAATGAATCGCTATTCCATTTCTTATCGTTCTGCACAAAGTTACCATTACCGTATTTAGTTACATTTTAAATGCCGATTAGCAATTGCGAATTTATTACTATTAAACAAAATAATAAATAGCAATTTTTATTTCTATCTCACGAATTTTTATTTAGTAGTTCATTTTACCATATTTTCATATTGCTGAACTTATGCCCATTTGTAATAAACGTAATAAGTATTTTACTTTTATAATAGAGGCATGTTATTTGGACATAATTTCTTGTTTTTTTTTTTAAATGTCAACTAAATATCATAATAGTCATATAATAGCTATCGTACCTTTATTCCATTCTCATTTGAATAGTTTCGTAACGGTAACAACTACATTAAAATAAAAATATATATATTGGGGATAAATAAAAATATATAATAATTGCTTAATATAATATTAGATTTCAATATATTATTGTTAATAGATTTTTGGTTTTAATAAATATCAATAAAAGAATAGAGGGAGAAAAGGAAAAAAAACTTCTGAGACAACTGTATTAGGCGGGTGCTTGCTAGGGAAGGTATTTTGGCTAGAGGAAAAAGAAATAAAACTAAATTATTCGTCTCTTGACAAGAAATAGAACCAAACCGAACCCAGTGGCCTAATTTGATGCCCACATTTAGCCAACAGTGGTGTGTGAGTTAATGATTACAACAAAATTGTAATTTCTTTTTCAATTGCAAAATAGCCTCTTCACATATGTTTGCTAGCAACTTTCTTTTATCTTTTCTAAACCATGTATTTGGTTCACTAATATTGTATAAAATAAAAAAAAATTATATGAATTTCTCTTATGTTATTTTATTATATGCTCTAAAAAATTTTTGAAGTAAACATTGCATTCTACGAGAAATGATGAAAGGGAAGGGAAAAAAAAAAAGAATCCTCATCTATTTCATATTATTTATGATATGATTTTTTGCAAACCAAATGAAAATGTGTTGGAGTGAATATATTGATGACTAGTCATGTCTACATTGCATGATCATACATTTTAGATGGCTTTAGAGAAATTTTGATATGATGATACCTAAAGGATTTAATTAGAGAGACATGTGAGAGGAGAAACAAATGAGGTAATCTAAATAAATTGTGAGCATATGACAAGTGAAAGATAATAAAACATCAACTTCATTATATTTGAGTGAGAACTAGGCATTTTTTGTCAAATTAAGTATTTGATCCTTGAGTGCAAGATGTCAACTCCACAATAACTTTGCCAACATCTTCTTGATGTCCTACTGAGGAGGTGACTTATTCATAGATTTTGGAGGTCATTCTCACTCATTCGATGATTTCGTTGATTGATGGACAAGATGGATCCCCCATGATATATGTATAATTTATTAAAATGAGTTATTTTATATGTGATTTTGATGAGAGCAAAAGTTATGAAAATCTTTAATAAGGAAAAACATAAATCAAGTTATGAAAATCTTTAATAAACACACTCACTTCAATATGATTGATAATTTATAAGGAAAAACATAAATCAAGATATATATGTTGTATGTATGTTTGTGCTATGCTTTTATGCTTGCAAGGATAGCATCGGCGAGCCGATCCAACGAAATAAAGCATAGAAGTGGTCGAGTCTAAGATTCATACCACAACGCAGCAAAATTTCGACGTGCAAAGTTTGCAAACATTGACCATTGTGCGCATTTAATGTCACCGTCTGTCAGATATTATCTCCAATGGATATTTAAGTTTTTGAAAACTATAAATACGTTTTTCCTTGGAGATTCATACAACTTTTTAAGAGTTTTCATTTGCTAACAAATAAATTAGGAATTCTATCTTAATTTATGTTTTTTTTTTCGTTATTTTGCAATTCTTTGTAAGAGAAAGAAAATCAAATTAAAATGCTCTATTCTTATCTTTGTAATTTTATATGAGAGCACTACAAAAGTGAAGGAAATATTTTATTTCCTAATAGTTGTAAACTTTTGTACTGCTCAGCTTGAGCTTGTGTTTTTTGTGATCAATAAAATAGTTGTGAAGTCCTTAGTTAGAGGCATTTGTGGATCATGGAGAGTAGAAGTGGGTCGAATTCTATGTTAAATCTAAGCTAAATTTTTCTATCCCTATCACTTTTATATTATGTATCATAATTTGTTTTATTATATCCGCTGCTGCAAAGTTCAATTTGATCTATAGTATAAAAATTAATTGTTTGTACATTTCAGGTCAAATACATAATTCGCCCCTTTTCTTAAGTATTTTCTAGTGCATTTTCATTTGGTATCAAAGCTCTGTCTCTATTTTCGTGTGCTTAATCGCGTATAGAGTAAAGATCATGGCATCAAATGTACTAGTCTTTTTAGAAGGTCAAGCTATTAATAGACCAGCGCTTCTAAGTAGGGATAACTATCCATATTGGAAGTGCATAATGAAATTTTTTCTAAAAGCTCAAAATAGATTGATATAGAATGTAATAGAAAATTGGCCTTTGATTATGATTGGAAAAGATTAGAATTAAATGATATAGTTATGAACATATTGCATTATAGATTAAACGAAAGTGATTTTAATATAATCTGTACATGTAAATTAGCTAAAGAAATATGGGATGTATTAACAAAGACTTACAAAGAAACGGGAAGAGTAAGAGATACAAAAACAAGTCTTTTGTGCAGATAGCTCGAAAATTTTAAAATGCTTTTGATAGGGATGATTTACTTTATGAAATTGAGGCTAAATTTTGTTTAATTTTGTCATGCCTCAAAGGGCATCCTAAACGCGACAGTTTGCCATACTCAATATTAAAGCTTAAGTATGACAACTTTAGTCATCCCATAATCTTCGATACTAGATGTAAAACGTACACTTATGATCATAGAGGACCACTTTGAAACAAGTTGTTTAAGAAGACAATCATATAGCAGTTTAGGAATAGAAATCATAACATAATATCTTAAATATGGAAATATAAAGGTCTTACAAACATTTAAGGGGCATTCCCAATTCAAAAAATATAGTCTATCAAGGTCTATTCAAAATAATTACATGGAGATTTACTTAGAAGTCTAAGTCTGCATGTAATATTTGATTTCTTCCAAAAACTCCTTAGGCTAAAAAGGTATTACCTGTGAGAAATAACCCCGGGGCTTCAATCATAGATAGGGATACAACAAAATGTATCTATAAGGGTAAGCTTCTTGCTTCGTAAGAGTTAATTCTACAAGTTAATTACTCAACAATCAATATTCAATCAAGTTATTTAATCAAACATATGAGATGCAATCAATCACATGAGTAAGTAATACATATGATTTTCTGGGAATCATATGTTTGAATGGATTTATCCCTCCACTTGATGGTTAAGTGTTCCAGGCAACAAGGCTATAGTTTGCAAATGATGTTTTTGTAGTGTTTATACAGATTCCTACTAATCGCTAAATTATAGTTGATTCAGGTGCCTACTCACCATTTAATTACGTGCAACCAAAGTCATAGAATATATTTTCAAGTCCTCAACCTCATTATTATGCCCTTGTCCCACTAAGAGTGTCGTAATAAATGCAATGTGACTCACTACGTACCATGCATGATTCATTTTATTTGAGTAACCATGGCATAATATTAGACATTTTATATGTGATCATAGAATTTGCAGACAAATCATTCTTATACTAAGTCATACAATGATTAGTTAACATTTCCTGCCTTGATATACTTATCATAATTTCAATTATATAGATAAAGCACATGTGCTATCATGTTTTATCTTTTCCTAAAGTCTAGTGTCGCTAAACTATAAGCAAATAATAAGTACAAAATGCGAGAATTTGAACTCACTCGGCCATAGTAGCATAAGTTTTTTAGTCGAAGTAATCCTCTGGGTAAGGTAGCTCGGACTCTATGTCACCTATACAAAAGAAATAACCAAAATGAGTATTTTTTGGAAGTTTTACTTAAACTTGCAATCTTATTCTACTAGGTTTATCAAAATTCGTTTAGAGTGAAATTTCAACTTAAAATTGCTATAACTTGCTCATTTTAACTTGGAATTTCGCATATTATATGCGAATTTCTATCTACTCGAAAATATCTATCCATTTCTAAGTTATTTTTCTTCATAAAAGGTCGTTTAGGTATCTAAAAGACATGGTACAAAAATACCATGAAAATCCCAACCTTTGTAAAACAATTTTCCAAACTCATCTTTATTCAAAAATCTTTTAGCAAAAATATAGATATTTATATAATTGAAAAATCTTTTGAGTATATATATAGATTCATGTTGTATGTAAAAATTCTAATGGTGTTGACTCAACGATAGTTTTTCGTAAAACAATATATCTTAAAGTGTTGAAACTTAAAACTTAACAATTTCTTTTGTAAGTGTTTAGAAGGAACTTGTAATTTCTTAGGTTATTGCAAATAAGTATATTCTTATTTTGTTTGTCCTAATTCCTTTTCCAAAACAAATAGATTTTTCTTTAACTTTAATCTTCTACAAATTTTGCTTCTTGTGGCAAAAATGAAGTTTCCAAAGTTTTTATCAAGTTATTGATAACCTATAATGATTTTAAGTTGTATATATTTTTCTTTAAAAATGGTTTTGATAAATAAGTCTTTTTTCTTCTTATATTTTATTTCCTAAAAAAAATAATTTTATTTCTAAAACTTGGTCTTTTAATCTCTTTGCCGATTTTTACATGAAAAGAAATCATCTTCTTAAGTTGTTGATAATATTTATTATTTTTTAGCTTATTATGTTTATATTCTTTTTTATCTCTTTGAAAATGGGTTTATCATTTAGAAGTTTGACAAACTTTATTTTTCTAAGTGAGTTTATAAGTTAGTTAGTTGATTTTATCTTAACTTTGAAAACTAGTCTAATTTTTGGTTTTTATTATGGAGTTGGCAAAAATAATATAAGTAAGCTTTTTAACAAAAAATTGCTTATCAAAGAACTATTACCACTAGTTTTAATAAACTTCATGTGACTTTTTATAAAAGAAAAGTTTAGCTTGTTAGAAATTTCCCAGATAAATTCATCTTTTATTTGTCTTTTAAGAAAATCTTAATGGATTTAAAAAGAAGTTGTAAAATAACTTTTCTATGTGTTTGGTAACCAAAATCTTGATTTAGAGACAAAGTTATATATATTAAAAGAGTTTAGTTTCATTTTCCTTTTTTAAAGAAAATTACACTTTAAATTTTGTTGAGACATTATCATTATGATAATGCATGTATATGAGCATGTAATATGAAATGATGAAAATATAGAAAAAAGATAAGAAGCAAATTAATAAGTAAGATAATAAGATCAAGTATTGGGAGCCTTAATTTCATCAAGGCATCCTGGGACTAAAGATAGACTAGTCCCAAAAGAAAAAGAAAAGAAAGAAAAAGAAAAGCAATAATAGAAGCAATAATATTAATAAGCTTGTTAGTGAGTTAGTGAGCATTTATACTCTAAAATATACAGATATACATATAGATAATATATATATATATATATATATATAAGGTTAAGTTAGAAGTATAATAACAAAAATAATAATATAGCATCATAATAATAACAAGATAATAAAAATCGGAAATCTTAGCATGTGCAAGAATAAAAGCATGAACATCTTGTTGCTTCTACAACTCATAGGAGTTTTTTTGAGAAACAACGCCATAGTCATATTAAGTTACATGACATGGAAAATAAATGAAAGAATTTATAGGTAAAAATATTTACCCAAAGTGGGAATATGGAAGTGGTAATGTAAGAGAGGTTTTGGATAGTTTGTGTATGTAGAAAGTGTGTAAGAAATGGGTAGTAAAGAAAGTGAAAAGAGGATTTTGGGAGAGAGGATTTATGGAGTGAATTTGAGAGAGTTTTGTTAAGGTAAATGAATGTGTGAAAGAAGTGGAGGGAAATGGGGTATTTATAGAGTTCTTGAGGAGAAGAAATTGTGTTATTAAAATAAATTAAAAAAGAAAATAAAACATGTGTGTGTGTGTGAGAGAGAGAAGGGCCGGTGTGAGGAGAGAGGGGGGGGGGGGAGAAGAGAGTGATTTTTGTTTTATTTTGTATTTTTATTAATTCAAAGTAATAAGTGGTAAGGTATGATGTGGATGAAGATATATGGGAAATGTAAAAAGTAAAGAATAGGTATGTAGAGTGTAAGAATAGGTGTAAAAAAAAGTAGAAATAAGTGAATAGTAATGAGTAGTATAGAATAGCATTATGAATAATAGATAAGATAAATTAATACTGGCAGTAAAGAAAATACGCGTAATTAAGCTATATTTGATATTTTTAGGTACCAAAAAATTATAAAATTGATATATTTAAAATCCTTATATTTTTATAAGTTTATTGGTATTATTGGAATATTTTTACCATCGGGTGTACCAAGAGACGGTTTTCGAAAACCGATCCCGTTTGAATCCAAAGGACACTAAAAATTACCAAATATGATATTTTTAAGCTTCCTTCTATTATTACGAACTATTTCCCATAATTATTTTAATTTCGTTATTTAGGGGTTAAGAGCATGGAATTGTCGGATCCAAATCTACTAAGGTTTGATATAGATTTGTTGACTTTAGGGTTTCCGATTGACTTCCGGTTTAGGGTTTGAGCATAAACTATATCATAAAATCTAGGGGATTACAAATTATCCTCTGAATATGCTTAAAATTGAGGAATATGATACTTAATGCTTTAATGCATTCATTTTAGGAGTAAAAAGGCAAAGCATCAACAATTAAATCAAATTTGGGCAAGATTTGAAGTTGAAAATATCATCCAAGCAAGATGATGGTTGTATTTACGCTAGTGATCTTCTCGGATGTCATTAAATGGTCAAATGCGGGTGTAATTCACAAGAGAAGAAAGAAAAATCCACACACAGAGAAGGTTACGGCCTCTACTACGGTTGTAGTCTGGGATGTAATTGCTTTGGATTTATCCATTGGAAGTGGAACGGCCGTAATTTGAAGAAGTGGAGATCACAGTAGAGATTACGGCCTCCACTACTATTGTAACAGATAGGGGAAATGACAACAGCAGCACTTGAAAGAGTTGATTATGAGCATAACAACATGTAAGAAATTGATCTGAGGAGATAACGGCCTCTACTATGGCTGTGATTTCCCTTGGACAACCATTTCTGAGAGTATCACGGCCCGTAAGATGACCGTTTTGGCAGTTACAAATTGTATATTTTTGCACCATTTCAAAAAATTAAGTATCTTTTTGAAGAGGAATAAAGTCCAACCGATGCATATCTTCACCCATCAGATACATCTAATGGAGAAGGGATATAAATAGTTTTGTGAAGCTCTACAAAAAGAAGAGAGCACATTGAGAGATCCGAATAATTTTTGCACACACCGAAATAGTATAATTAAGTTTTCTTTGTAACATTGTACATGTTCATAGTTTTTGTTTGTATTGCGGCATGTTGTAAAGTACTCTTTAGAGATTTTGGAGAGAGAAGGAAGAGGAGATGAAGTGTTGTGATCATTTTGTTAAAGAGTTCAAGTATTGCATCGTGAAAGGGGAGTTTTTCTCATGTTTCCATTTTATTTTATTTTAATTATTGTTTTGTTTTCTTGTTGTATCATGCATAAGTAGTTGTTAAAGACTTGTGTATCCGTGTCTTAGTATGTAAATACATGGAATGAACACCAATTGTTGTAGAATTTTCCAATCTCTATAGTATATTGAAGTATTCTAATTTTAGGTAGCACGACTTAGGATTAGATCAGATTTCCATGGGATGCGACTGAGAAATCTATTCTTAGAATAGATCTAGGCTATAGAGAAAGGTTGCTCATGACGCCTAGAGATAGGATTGTGAAATCTTCTGCATATGTAATTGAAATCACCATTAGGATCATATTTCTAAAGTAATTCTAGCTGGTTGTTAACTATGAAGAGATTCTAGTTCAATAAGACTAGGATTAGGGTTCAATAGACTCGAGAGAGAGATATTGAATTAAATGATAGAATCCTGCAATTAAGAAGGACATAACAAATAACGAAGATGTATTACATGTTAACTCATTGGCGAAGCAAGTCTGATTTGTTGATTGTTAAAGTGAACTAAATTTGTAATTAATGTATTA
Organism: Combretum micranthum; assembly: GCA_024138025.1. Lineage (NCBI taxonomy): Eukaryota > Viridiplantae > Streptophyta > Magnoliopsida > Myrtales > Combretaceae > Combretum > Combretum micranthum. The sequence continues at coordinate 285,977 of JAMXBD010000270.1, read as the reverse complement.
AACATAGCAGTAGTTATAAATTAGTTAATTGTTAAATTTTAATTTTTGTTTTAAATTTATTGGCTAGATAATAGGAAAAAGGTGAGTAACAGTACTTGCCAAGATCCCTAAGGAATACAATCCTACAATCCATTCATATATTACATGCGATAAGTACACTTGCTTAGCATTGATGAGATCATAGGAAAGAGATAATATGAATTAATTTATTAAAACTCGTTCAAGAATAGCACAACCAGCTTCCAAATGATCTATAGATGAGATACATAATAGGTTCATCAACATTATAAATCCTTTGAGTATACTTGAGAATAACTTCACTAATTTGGAAATAAATTCTAAACTCCTTAAGTCACCACATAAGGATTGAGAAGCAAAGAAAACAGCCATTGAAGAAGCACGAGATTTTAGTGCCATGAGCAAAGAAGAACTCCTTGGAGCACTCAAAACACATGAGCTCATTAAGAAGTAAGGAGAGGAATCAAAAAAGAAGGTTATTGCTTTAAAAGCTACAAGTCATGATTCCAACGATGATGATGATGATAATGAGGAACTTGTCTTGATGGCCAAAAAGCTTAAGAAGTTCATGAGGCCTAGCAACAAGACAAAGGAGTGAATGATGATAGTAGCTCATCAAGATATAAAAGAAGGATGTGATAACCTGTTACAAATGCTACAAGCCTAGACACATCCAATAGTACTATGCACTCCTCAAGAAAGCATCCAAAGGATCCAGAAAGAAAGCTCTCATAGCCACTTGGAATGATGATGACTCAAGTGATTTAGATGAGAACGTGTGTTTCATGGCATTGGATGATGAGGTAAGTTCTCCATCTTCCCCCTCGTATGATGAGATGTGTGCTATGTATAATGATGTATGCAATAAGTTAGTAAAAGTAGAGAAAAAGAACAACACGCTTAAAACACTAATGATGGAAGTAGGAGAAGATTTAAATAAATTTCAAATCAAGTATGAAGAGATTAAAATAAAAAATGAAAAGCTGCATGAAGAAATTAATATTCTAAAATCAGAATATGATAAGATGATTAATAAATGTAAAAAGCTAAAAAGCAAGAACGAAGAATTGAGCAAGATTAACAATTGAAAATGATTTGCTTGATATTGAAATAAATACTTAAAACAATTATGATTTTGTTGTATGTGCTAGTAGTAATAGTGATAATATTTTAAAGGAGCTAGAAGAATTAAGAAGTGAAAATATTTTATTAAAAGTTAGTTTAAATGATTGAAAAGCAACTATAGCTAAGTTCACTAATGGGAAAAAGAATTTGTACACATTTATTGGAAATCAATTGTGTGATTAGAATAAATATGGAATTAGTTATAATAGAGAAAGTAGCAGCAAGTCCCATAAATCTCGTTTTGTAAAAGCTACTCATGGAACATGCAATTACTGTAGCAGAACTAGTCATATTGCACATAATTGTAAAATAAGAAGAACCATGCATTTGAATCATAAAAGTAAGCTAGTATGGGTTCCTAAGAGAGAAATCCTCGTTCCACCTAACTAAAAAGGACCCAAATTTAAATGGGTACTAAAGAAGTAATACTTTGTTTTGTAGGGATCTTTCAAGTGGGAATAACAAATGGTACTTTGATAGCGACTGCTCTAGACACATGACTAGAGACGTATCTAAGTTTAGATCTTTAGACTTGAAAGATCAAGGGAATGTTATCTTTGGAGACAATTTCAAGTCAACTATTCTTTGTGAAGGTAATGTTCTTGTAAACAAAGATTTAACTATTAAAAATGGGATGTTAGTTGATGGATTAAAATGTGATCTGCCTAGTGTAAGTCAATTATATGATAATGGTTTTAGAGTAACATTTCTTGCCGATAAGTATTCTATTAAAAGAATTGGCAATAATTAAGTTTATTTTAAAGGGTATTGACAAAGAAATATTTACAAAATCAATCTAGATGATTCATCAAATGAAACTTGTCTATATTCACAAAATGACAATAGTTGGCTATGGCATAGAAAATTGGGATATGCTAGCATGGATATAATCTCAAAACTCATTAAAAAAAATTTGGTCAAAGGTTTACCCAAAAAAAAATTCAAAAGGATAAAATATGTCAAGCTCAAGCATGTTAACAAGGAAAGCAAACTAAGATTTCTTTAAGTCTAAGGATGTTATTTCCCTTCTAAGTTATTATAACTATTGCATATGAACTTATTTGGTTCTACTCAAACTCTAAGTTTGAGAGGCAAAACATATATCTTAGTTAGTTGATAATTTCATTAGATACACATAGGCTTTCTTCCTTGAATCTAAAGACAAAATAAACCATGTCTTTTTTAGATATTGCAAAAAAAGTTTTAATATTGTATCTATTCGAAGTGATCATGAGAAGAATTTGAAAATTATGAAATGGATGATTTTTGTAGTAAATATGGTATTGAACATACTTTTTCAGTACCTAGAACTCTACGAAAAAATGGTGTAGTCGAGAGGAAAAAAACAAAACTTTAATTGAAATAGCTAGAACCATATTGTGTGAAAATAACTTACCAAAATATTTTTGGGATGCAGCTATAAATACTGCTTGTTATATATCAAATAGATTTTTCATAAAACCAATTCTCAAGAAAAATCTCCTATTAACTTTGGAAAGGAAAAAGACCTAACATTTCTATATTTTTTTTCATCCATTTGGCACTAAATGTTACATCTTAAATAATGGAAAAAAAAAAACCAATTAGCTAAGTTTGTTGCTAAGAGTGATGAAGGAAATTTTCTTGGTTACTCTTTACTAGTAATGCATATAAAGTGTTAATAAGAGAACCCTAGTTGTAGAAGAATCTATTCATGTTGCTTTTGATTATTCCTTACCTTGTTTATGTTCAAGTAAATAAATATAATAAGAATGTTGTGAATGAATATATTAACAATGATCTTCCTAAAAAATGGAAATATTCAAGATCACACCCAAAAGATTAATAATAGGTGAACCATCTCATAGGGTACAAATAAGATTTTCTTTAAGAAATATGAGCAATCTAGTTATTCTATCTCAAATTAAGCCTAAAAATACAGAAGAAGCTTTAAAAAACAAGTTTTATATTCAAGCTATGCAAGAAGAATTAAACTAATTCATAAGAAGTAAAGCTTGGAAATTGGTTCTTAGACCTGCTAGTAGACCAATTATTGGAATCAAATGGTGTAAACCCCTAAAGTTTTGTGATCAATTAAGCTTAAACCCCAATTAGAAAGTCAACCGGAAATCCTAAAGCCAACAAAACCCTAGTCAGACATAATCGTTCAAATCAGGCATTCCCGTTTAAGCAACCCTAAGAAAGTAAGTAAGAGATTAGTATGTAGAATAGTTCGTAATAACCTGTGAAAGCTTAAAAATATCATATTAGTTAAACCGTGATTCATTTTGAGCACTATCGGACACAGTTTTCGAAAAGTGTGTCCGAGGGCTCAGATTAGTAAAGATATTCCGAATATACCTTTAGACTCGTAAAAATATAAGGTTTTCAAAAATATCAATTTCATAATTTTTCGGTAATTAAAAATATTATATATTGCAATTATACGCGTATTTTCTTACTACCGGTACTTAAATTGTCATGTCTACTTTACATTATACTATTTATTACTACTCTACACTATTTATCTATCTCTACTTTTTCTTACAACCCACTCTTATAAACCATACCTCAATTTTCTTACAATTTTCATTTCCCATACAACTTCACATCTTTCATATCTTACTTTTCATTAACAAAATACAAAAAAATAAATTTTCTCTCCTCTCTACACTCAAAGTTGTGCCGGCCATGCCCCCTCCCCTCTTCAATTTGTTTCAATTTTCATTTATTTATTTAACACAAATTTCGTTCCACATTGTCCTATGGATACCCCATCTTCCTTCCACTTCCTTCACACCTTCCATACACAAAAAATTACTTTCTCAAAATTCTACACGAATTCTCTGTCAAAGTTCTCTCAAGTTTAGTTTTCATAGGTAATATTTCTTCAAGTTACCTTTATGTTCATTTACTTAGTATGAGTTTAGTGTGTGTTTTCTAAATTATGAAGGTTAAAGAAAGCAACAATAAGTTCATACTTTGTTTTTGTTCATGAATCTAATTTCTATTATGTTGCTTTCATATATATATATATAACTAAATATATCTATGTAGCTATATATATCTTTTAGAGCATATAAGCTCCTTTGTTTTGCAATTTATTTACTTTCCTTGCAATTTATTTATTATATTATAATTTATTTATTTCATGTTGTTCTTAAGACTAGTCTTTCTAGTCTTAGACTTGTCCTCATCAAGTCGAAACATTTTCTTTTTCTTTTTGGAACTAGTCTTTTCTTAGTTTCGGGATACCTTGATAAAGCTAAGATTCCAATACTTGATATATTCTTTACTGGCTTATTTCTTTAACTATTATATCTTTCTTATGTTTTTATAATTTTATGATTCATAAATCATGCATGAACATATTGATTTTGTCTTAACAAGATAAATAAGGAAAAGTTTTCTTAAAATAGGGATTCTTCTCTAAAAATAAAAGTAGGAAGTAATTTTTCATAAAAAAAGAAACTTAAGAGTTTATCTTAACAAACTTTTCTATGAAATCTAGAGGAGTTCATAGGAATTTTTACAAAACATACATAACATGGAAAGAACTTCTTGAGTAAACAAAACTTTTACTAAACTTCACTTTTTCATCAAATACTAGTTGACAAACACCAAGAGTTTCCTTTCATAAAAAATGGAATGATCTTAAAAAACAAGGAAATTATTTCTACAAATATAGAATTGTTATTATTTTCAAAAAGTATTAGAAACTAAGCTTAGAAAATAAAATCATTCTTTGGAAATTTAAAAAGACTAAGAAAATGAAATTAAGGAAAAGAAAAATACTCATTTAAAATAACTTGAGATATTCTCTAGCCAAAAATAAGAGGAATTTTCAAAAGTCTCACTTTTCCAAAATCTTTCGAAAACTTTACTATTACCAAAAATTTATGATTTAAGACAACTTCGTTAGTTTCATACATTTGCTATGAGTCAATAAATATATATATATATATATATATACATTTCAAAGGTTTTACAAATTATTATAGTATATATCTCTTTAATATGAGTTTTTGTTAAAAAAAAGGAATACAAGTTTTGTGAAAATTCGTGGTGAATCTAACACCACTATTTCGAAGCTCAAACGATTTAGTTTGATGAAAATAGCTTTAGAAATAGATAAAACTTTTCGAGTATATAGAAAACGATATATAATATGTAAACTTACGAGTTAAAATGAGCAAGTTATGGCCATTTTAAATTGGAATTTCCTCCAATCCGATTTTACCGCAAATTCAAGATAGATTTAGAATCTTTAAAAAATAGAAATTCTATGAAAGACTCATTTTGGGTATTTCATTTTGTTTAGTGAAGAAGGAACCGAAATCGCATTCCTAGAAGATTACTTCGACTAGGAGCGATCGTCATGGAGTGAGTTAATCCCTTATTAATTACATTTCCTTGATTGTGCTTGTAAGTAGTAGCACTAAAAAATAAGGAAATGATAAATGAACAAATATTGTGTGACCTGGATTCATGACTGAATGAATAAAAGTTAAGAATATCGAAAGAGGAGTTGATGAATAATTTCTGTTCTCTTGTATTGATGTGATGAATATTGTTTTGATTGCATTTAACTTGAACTCAACATTATTTAGTTAAACCTATATTGAAAATAATTCATGCATATCATATTTGTGAGTCACATATATTTCACTACAATTCTTCATGTGGGGAAACGAGGAGTTGTAGTGGTGGCTAGTAGGAGCTGGAAAGTCTACATGGGCAAGTAGGAGCCGGAAAGTCTACAGAGCAAGTAGGAGCCCGTAAATCTGCAAATATTGATGGTCGTATGGGCCTGTAACCATCCAACCCCCGATATAGAGGGCGTAAAATCCATGCCACACATGGTTTTCGGTTAATCTTGTGTAATTTGATTGCTCATGTGATTGGTGCATTCTCATATAATTGTTTAAATACTTGTTTGATATATGGAAATGTTTTGTAGATGAGAGTTATCTCACTAAGCTAGATTTGCTTATACCCCTATAACTTTTTGTTACAGTATTATTACCTATGGTTGGCCCCCAGGAGCCCCGTTTGCCAAGTATGAGCTAAAGCCACTAGGAGTTTTTGGGAGAAGTTATATGTATTTAGTTTTGAACATAAACTTCTAAGAAAAATCTCTATAGTAGACTCATGGTATATTTATGTATATTTTGATGATGGCTTAGTTAAACTAGACTTTTTAGAACGGGAGAATGCCCCCAAGAAGTTGTAAGAGATTATTATCCAAATGAATATTACATGTTTATTTATGTAAGTTCTTGCATGCTTTTATTATCTACTTAAACATAATACCCCTGTGAGACTCCTACTATCTTGGAAGCACGCCTTGCATGTGGTATCAAAGCTCTTGCATGACTAAGGTTGTCATTCATTAGCTTTACTATTATATGCGGTGGACTACCACGTTTAGGGTATCCTCCGGGGCATGACAAATGGGTTTATAGAAACAAGCTGAATAAATTTGGAGTAATAACAATAAATAAAGCTAGATTAGTTGCTAAAGGATATAATGAAAAAGAAGGCATAGATTTTGATGAAACATTTTTTCCGATTGCTAGACTGGAAGCTATTAGAATGCTTTTGGCATTTGCTGCCTTCAAAAAATTCACTCTTTAATGAGTGTCAAAATTGCTTTCTTAAATGGTTTTATAAAAGAAGAAGTCTATATAGAGCAGTCACTGGGTTTTGAAAATAATGAATTCCTCGATCATATTTACAAATTAAACAAAACTCTTTATGATCTCAAGCAAACTCTTAGAGCTTGGTATGAAACACTCGATAGCTTCCTTTTAAACAAAGAATTTTCTTAAGGAAAAATTGATACAAGTCTATTTATCAAAAATCACAAGTCAGACAAATTAATTATGCAAATCTATGTGAATGTCATTGTGCTTAGAGCTACTAACATGAGTCTCATAAATGAATTTGTGGAATCCATGAAGAAAGAATTTGAAATGAGCATGATGGAAGAACTCAATTATTTTCTAGGTCTTTAAATAAACAATCTGAAAATTGAACTTTTATAACTCAATCAAAATATGCCAAAGATCCATTGAAAATGTTTGAAATGGATAATTGTAAAACAAAACCTACACATAAGAGCATAAATGTAAAACTTGGCAAAAAAGAAAATGGAAAAATTGTTTGTGAAAAGTTTTACAGATGCATGATAGGTAGTTTGTTATATCTAACAACTTCTAAAATTGATATCATGTTCTTGGTGTGTGTATGTGCACAATTTTAATCTTATTCAAAAACATCGCACTTGAATGCAGTAAAATGCATATTCAAGTATTTTGCAAGCACTATTGAGATTGCTTTGTAGTATCTAAAATTTACCTCTTTTGATCTAGTTGGACACTCTGATGTTGACTTTGTTGGGTGCAAAGTAGATTAGAAAAGCACAGGCGGCACATGCCACAGCTTTCTTGGAAACTCCCTAATATCTTCGCACTCAAATAAACAAAATTCGGTTGCACTTTGAACTGTTGAAGCTGAATATATAGCTATCGGTAGTTGTTGTGCACAATTTTTATAGATGAAATAAACTTTATTAGATTATGGATTAAAGTATAAACATGTTCCAATTCGTTGTGATAATACAAGTGCTATAAATTTAACAAAAAATCTTAATCAACACTCAAGAACCAAGCACATCAAAATTAAACATTATTTCATTAGAGATCATGTTCTAAATCATGATATCAACTTAGAATTTGTTCATAAGAACAATCAAATTGTTCATATTTTTACAAAACCATTAAGTGAGGATCGTTTTTACACATTACGAAGAGAATTGGGCATGATAAAAAATGATGAGTGGTAAATATCATGGAGTAAAGTTGATCTAGAACTTGCTTTTGGGCTAAAAAAGCATTTAAATATCATACATGCATATATGGTTTTGGATGATCTGTTTTTATAATGCTGCAAAGAATGGCTCGTCGGTCTCCCCTTCACCAGTTCTTTAGGATAGCTAACAAGGGCTCAACACGAGGCTTGATTGTTTCTGTTTTGCCCAAAAGCTTACACCGGCGAGTCGATGGATCAAGGATTGGCTTGCCATTATGTGCTTGAGGGGTCTATTGAGGGCTCAATCTGACCTTCAATCGACTTTATGGCTTTAATGTTTAAAATTCATTCATACTGGTTCGCCGGTGCTTTTTTTTTCGCATATTTCTGCTCCTCCTTCTCTCTCTCTCTCTCTTCTCTCTCTCTCTTTCATGCTCTATCTCTTTCTCTCTTTTGTTTCTCTCTTTTTATTCTTCTCTTTCGCCCATCTCTCTCTAAAAGCACCTAGCTCTTCTTAGTATCTCCTCCACCTTCATCCGATGATCCTCCTGCTTGATCCTTCTTCCTGTGATAGTGTTATTGTCTACACATTTATGTTTGTTTCATGTGTAGAACTCTATGTTTGGAAATCTATGTGACCTTTTTGCACTAATATGATATTAGCTATCTTACATGGTTGTTTCTCCTACGTTTTTTTGTACTATCTTGTATAAATATTTATGATGAGGTCAAAGGGGGAGAAATAATGGCATAATTATGGGGGAGAAATGGGATTAAATGGGCGAAATATTTGGTATGACCAATGGATCAATGGATTAATCTTATGTTTTGAAGTATTCTTGATCTACAATTATTACAAAAATATGGGAGTGTTTTTGTTGAGGGGGAGAAAATAAAAAATAGCTTTTACATAACTGTTTGCTCTCATCAAAATGGGGGAGATTCTTTAAATGAATTATTTTATATATGATTTTGATGAAAGCAAAAGTTATGCAAATCTTTAATAAACACGCTCGCTTGAATATGATTATTAATTTATAAGGAAAAACATAAATCGACATATTTGTATTATATGTATGTGCGTGTTGTGCTTTTATACTTGTAGGGATAACAAAGGCAAGCCAGTCCAACTAAATAAAGCATAGAAGCTGTCGAATCCAAGATGCATGGCATGATGAAGCAAAATTTCAAGGTGCAAAGTTTGCAAAATTTCATTATACGCATTTAATGTTGTCGTCTGTCAGATGTTATCTCCAATGGATATTTAAGTTTTTGAAGACTATAAATATGCTTTGCCTTAAATATTCACACAACTTTTTGAGAGCTTTCATTTGCTAATAAATAAATCAAGAATTTTATCTTAATTTATATTTTTTTGTTCATTATTTTGCAAATCTTTGTAAGAGAGAGAAAATCAAATTAAAGTGCTCTGTTATTATCTTTGTAATTATATATGAGAGCACTACAAAAGTGAAAGAAATATTTTATTTGCTGATAGTTGTAGACTTGTGTATTGCTCAGCTTGAGCTTATGTTTTTAGTGATTAATATTGTCGATCGTGGAGAGTAGAAGTGGGTCGAGCTTCATGTTAAATCTGGGCTAAATTTTACTATCCATATGTCTTTTATATTCATATCATAATTTGTTTTGTTATATGTACTGCCATTAAAGTTTAATTTGATCTATAGCATAAAAATTAATTATTTGTGCATTTTAGGTCAAATACTCAATTCATCCCTTCCCCTCCTCTATTCCCTCATCTCTTAAGTATTTTCTAGTTCGTTTTCATAATTCCTCTTAGGTTTTCTTACAGCCTAAGTCCATAGAAGAATTTGTTAAGGGAGAAAGCTTACTAAGTGTATAAGGGGATACACCAGATGGTCAATCACGTGCTGTAAGTGTTCTATCAACCTTTAAGGAATCTTAAGATAATGACACATGTAAGGATGTGATAGAAAGAGATATGGGAGAAGAAACAAGCAAACTTATTGTCTCATGTTTACGCTTGTGACAGAAGATCAAAATATGGCAGACTCGAATGTTTGCACTTCAATAGAGCTTCCGCATTACTCTTAAGGTAGTAATATGGAAGAAATGTGACAAATGAGAAATTCAACCTCCTATTTATGAATTTGGAGATCGATCTCAGCTATCAGATCATTCTAAAATGGAAGGCTAAAATTTAATGGTGTTAATAGCCATTAGATCAATCATAATGATCCAACAATATATATTTATCCCTTCTTTTCCCCTGGACATGGGCTCTTAGACTAAGCTTGTAAATGGGCTTGATAAGATTAATAGCTTATAATGATAAAAAAAGCCCACTTTCATATAATTAATTCCACAACCTCGTATTAACTCATATAATTCCTTTTGAAGTGGAACAAAGCCCATATGAACTCCGAAAGACTTTGTTATGTCCCGAAGTTCTAAGCTCATAAGAAGCCTACATACTTACAAGATTATGTTACTCAAAGACCACAGCATATCATATATGAGGAAGAATACAGTAGATTTTATATTCTGTAACTAAAATAGTAGTTTCAATAGAATACGGGATGGGAACAAGTAGTTAAAGTAGTTATGAGGGGGTGATTTGTAACAAACAACTCATACACATGAGAACATATAAATACAAAAATACAACAGAAAGGGGACTATCCTTTTACCCCAGTAAACAAGCAAAGGCTTAGGAGTCCCCTAGAACTCGAATCCAGCCAAAACCCTAATTCCATCTTCAACCTCGCATACATAAAAAAAAATACATTAGTAAGCAAAATATAGCACACGAATAAACATCTTAAGGGAAATAGTGAGGTTTTATCGAATTCCTTTGTGATTTATATGAGTGATTTGATCGAGTGTGAAATCTTAAAAGTTTGAGAGTAAACACGAGAGAAAAGAGAGAGGAGTACCTGCGCTGCGATCAATGAGAAATCCCTAATTGTATGTGTGTGTCTTTTGTTCCTTTGTTGTTGTGGACCGGGCCTAATTGTGGGCTAACATTTGGTGCTCTCGTTGATTCGATCATGGCGAAGGTACTCGTGTGAATCGCATGTTGGAGGAACTACACAATCATGATACTAAGATTACTGATCTGCAACAACAACAATCACAAATTCAAAAACAACAGGAAAAGATGGGGGCAGACTTGGAAGAAGTGTTAAGATATGTCAGATTACAAATGCTGAATCAATCTAATTCTCCACCTGCAGCAGGGGGAATGGAGACATCATCTTCAGATCAACATTCTCATGAATCACGTGTTAATTTTCTTGCCAACATCAAATTGGAGCTTCCAAAATTTTTAGGTCAGAATCCATTACCATGGATTTTTAAAGCAAATCGTTTTTTCAATTTTCATAAAATACCTGAAAATGAGCGGTTAGAACTATCTGCTTTTGCAATGGAGGGTGAAGCTGAACAGTGGTATGAATGGCTAGATAGAAATAAATTGCTTACCTCTTCGCCTGCCTTTCTTAAAGCATTGGAATTGCGCTTTGGTCGTTCTCTTTTTGAGGATTTCCAAGGGCAACTCAGCAAATTAATGCAAACTGCATCTGTCTCTCAATATCAACATGAGTTTGAAACTCTTTCTAATAGAGTAACTGGCCTTTCAAAACCATTTCTACAAAGTTGTTTCATTTCGGGTCTTAAACCCTTAATAAAACAGGAAGTTCAAGCATCCAAACCTATAAGCCTTCTTGATGCAATGAGTTTAGCAAAATTACATGAATCCAAACTAACCAGTTTACTATCTTTAACATCCAAATCCTCCATTGTCATTCCCAAATTTCTCAAATTCTTATAAACAATCTATTCAGTCTACTTTTATTCCTTCTAAACCTCACAAACCTTATCATAACAATTCAGAAACATTTTCTTCTAAAACAACCCAAAATTCTAAAAAAACCTTACCATTTAAAAAATTGTCTCAATCTGAAATGGCCATTCGAAGGGAACAAGGGCTTTGTTATAATTGTGATGAAAAATTTAATAAAGATCACATTTGTAAAGCTAAGTTTCTCATGTTAGTTCAACCAGATATATATGAAGATAATGTGGATGATGTAACATCGGATCTGGTACCTGAGATAACAGAAACAGAACATGATTCGAATGTCGAAATCAGTTTTCATGCATTGTCTGGTGCTTTTGCACCCAAAACTCTCCGTTTAAAAGGCATTATTAATGCCAAATCTGTTTCTATTCTTGTTGATTCTGGGAGTACACACAATTTCATGCAAGAAAAGGTTGCCAAACAATTGAATTTACCAATGGTTGCTGTCTCTTCATTTACTGTTATGATTGGTAATGGTGAACGTCTCACTTGTAAGGCTATGTGTCAGAAGGTGAAATTAAGGTTGAATAATGAGTGTTTTTCGGTGGATTTCTATATTCTTCCGATTCAAGGGGCTGAATTGGTATTAGGTATTCAATGGTTAACTACCTTGGGACCTATCACAGTAGATTATGTTGCTTTGACAATGGAGTTTGGATATAATGGCAAAACTTTGAAGTTGACAGGAGATTCTATAGTAGATGTGCAACAGATTCAACATCACCAATTACACAAATTGGTACAATCTGACAATGTGGCTTGTATGTTTAGTTTGATGGCTCAGAAGCACGATTCACCTATTGATACCACCAACAGTAATGATTTAAAGTCATTATTGGGCAGATTTCAAGGTGTTTTTGAAGCTCCATCATCACTGCCGCCACTAAGGGATGTCCAACATCGAATCCATCTTAAAAATGAGACTGAACCAGTGAATGTTCGTCCATACAGATATCCACATTATCAGAAAGCGGAAATTGAGAAATTGGTGGAGGAAATGTTGCATTCTGGAGTAATAAGGCCAAGCACAAGTCCTTTCTCTTCTCCAGTCTTACTGGTAAAAAAAAAGGATGGTTCTTGGCGGTTTTGTTCGATTATAGAGCACTAAATCAGGCAACCGTATTGGATAAATTTCCAATTCCAACTGTGAATGAATTGCTTGATGAACTTTATGGGGCAACAGTATTTTCCAAGTTGGATTTAAGGGCCGGATATCATCAAATAAGGATGCTACCTGAAGATATTCACAAAACTGCATTCAGAACTCATGAGGGACATTATGAGTTCATGGTTATGCCTTTTGGCTTGTCTAATGCACCGGCTACGTTTCAGGCAATCATGAACACACTTTTTCGACCCTATTTGCGAAAATTTATCATTGTATTCTTCGATGATATCCTGATCTATAGCAGAACGATAGAGGACCATTGGCAGCATTTGGAAGTTGCTTTGAAGTGTTTACAAGAAAATCAATTTTGTCTCAAGCAATCTAAATGTTCCTTTGCTCAAGATAAAGTTGAATATCTAGGACACTTTGTGGATGCCACAGGGGTCAGTCCTGATGCATCTAAGATACAAGCTGTATTAAACTGGCCTACACCAGTAAATCCAAAACAGTTGAGAGGATTTTTGGGCCTTACAAGATACTATCGTAGATTTGTTAGGGGCTATGCTACCATAGCTGCTCCATTAACAAATTTGTTAAAAAAGCATGCTTTTGAGTGGAATGATACAGCTACCCATGCATTTAAACAGCTGAAGCAAGCTATGACTCAAACTCCAGTTTTGGCCTTGCCTAATTTCTCACAACAATTTATTGTTGATACTGATGCTTCAAGATTGGGATTAGTGCAATTTTGCATCAGGGTTAGCAACCAATTGCATTCTTCAGTAAGAAATTTTCCTTACGAATGCAAAAACAAAGTGCTTATGTGAGGGAATTGGTTGCTGTTGTGGAAGCAGTTAAAAAATGGCGACAATATTTATTAGGCAACCATTTTATCATTCGCACATATCAGAAGAGTCTCAAAGAAGCTTTGAGTCAAGTCATTCAGACTCCTGAACAACAGCAGTACTTGGTCAAACTATTGGGATATGATTATGAGATCATCTATAGCCAGGAACTCAGAATGTGGTGGCTGATGCACTGTCTAGGAGTTTTTCAGATGAATCTCACTGTTTTGCTATATCTTTAATCTCTTTGGACTTTGTTACACTACTTAAAACAGAGTATCAAGAGAATAAAGAATGGCATAAATTGCTATCTGATGTCCAACAAGGGATAGTGGGACCTGTACCACTTGTTCATCGAGAGGGTCTCTTATATTTTGGAAATAGAATTTATATTCCTTCTCATTCTTCCATTATTAATTCATTAATAATGGAATTCCATTCATCTCCAATTGGAGGCCATTTGGGCATTCTGAAGACAGCCAAGAGAATCGGTGCTTCATTTTACTGGAAAGGAATGAGGAAGGATGTTGAAAATTTTGTGAAGCTATGTCATGTTTGTCAACAAGTAAAATACTTGACAACATGCCCAGCTGGGTTGCTTCAACCTTTGCCTATTCCACAAAATGTGTTTGAGGATATTTCCATGGACTTCATTATTGGGCTACCAATTTCAAATGGATATTCTGTTGTATTGGTGGTGGTTGATCGTTTAACCAAGTACTGCCATTTTGGGTGTCTCTCAGCTAATTTCACAGCCTTTTCAGTAGCCAAATTATTTGTGGAAATGGTGGTCAAATTACATGGATTACCCAAAACCATTATTTCTGATCGAGACAGAATTTTTCTGAGCAGATTTTGGGGTGAATTGTTCAAGCTCAATGGAACTACTTTGAAGATGAGCTCTGCCTACCATCCCCAAACAGACGGACAGACTGAGGTATTTAACAGATGTCTTGAACAATACCTCAGGTCATTTGTCATGGATAATCCTAAGCAATGGTCGAAATTTCTACCTTGGGCAGAATTCTCATTCAATACTAGCTTCCATACAAGTGCTCAAATGACACCATTTCAAGCCTTATATGGTCGAGAACCCCCTACTGTGCCTTCTTATATACAGGGGACAAGCTCTAACGAAGCAGTAGATCATGAACTGAAGACTAGAGATGAGATATTAAGACAACTCAAGTCTCATTTACTACAATCACAACAGAAAATGAAACTTCAAGCTGATAAGCAGAGGATTGACAAAGTTTTTAACATTGGAGATTGGGTGTATGTCAAGCTTCAACCTTATCGGCAAACATCTCTTGCTAACAGACTTTCTTATAAGCTGGCTAGACGTTATTTTGGCCCCTATAAAGTACTATAGAAGATTGGAGCAGTGGCATACAAATTAGATCTTCCTAGTACTTCTCGAATACACCCTGTCTTTCATATTTTAGTTCTAAAAAAGGCTGAAGGGAGAACTTGTACTGAGGTGCCTCTTCCTCTACATTCTGTGGACAATTATCCTATTGTTCAACCTTTAGCCATTTTAGATTCCAGAAGGGTGCTACGACAGGGCAAGGAGGATTCACAAGTATTGGTTCAGTGGGAATCACTTCCTACAGAAGAGGCTACATGGGTCGATTGGAAGGATTTTCATCGTGATTTTCCAGATTATCACCTTGAGGGCAAGGTGGATTTTCCAACAATGGAGCAACATGTTATGTCCCGAAGTTCTAGAGCTCATAAGAAGCCTACATACTTACAAGATTATGTTACTTGAAGACCACAACATATCATATATGAGGAAGAATACAGTAGATTTTACATTTTGTAACTAAAATAGTAGTTTCGACAGAATACGGGATGGGAACAAGTAGTTAAAGTAGTTATGAGGGGGTGATTTGTAACAAACAACTCATACACATGAGAACATATAAATACAAAAATACAACAGAATGGGGACTATCCTTTTACCCCAGTAAACAAGCAAAGGCTTAGGAGTCCCCTGGAACTCGAATCCAGCCAAAACCCTAATTCCATCTTCAACCTCGCATACATAAAAAAAAAATACATTAGTAAGCAAAATATAGCACACGAATAAACATCTTAAGGGAAATAGTGAGGTTTTATCGAATTCCTTTGTGATTTATATGAGTGATTTGATCGAGTGTGAAATCTTAAAAGTTTGAGAGTAAACACGAGAGAAAAGAGAGAGGAGTACCTGTGCTGCGATCGGTGAGAAATCCCTAATTGTGTGTGTGTGTCTTTTGTTCCTTTGTTGTTGTGGACCGGGCCTAATTGTGGGCTAACAGACTTTTTCCCCTTTTTGCTCATGAGACAACTAAGTAAGGCCAAGAGTGAAAAAAAATAAAAATAAAAGACAAACCTATGATCCTTATTCCGAGCCTACTAAGTCGAATCTCCTTAAAACATCTCAAATTAGATTTAATTCTCTAAGCTTTGTCACTAGTTCATTAAACTGGTTCGAAGAATTAAAATCAATTGAAAACTTACTCACGAAAATATAATTTTTAAATAACCACATGTTGGTGAATCTTGTAAAACAAGGATTTTTTCTTCCCCCATAAAACAAGTTGTTTTCTAATCTCCTATCTTATTATATCTATGTTTCCTTCAGTTTCTTGTCTTATTGGCCACAAAGATCATTAGAAAAAATAATACATCTATTTCATATCTATAAATTCCTTTCATTTTTTTCTTTTATGTAAAATATATAATATACCACCATTGAACCACTATCAATGTGCATCGATATAATTACTTTTTTCATTTTCTCTTCACGGATATTAATTAAACATGTCAAAAAATGGCTAGAGGTTTTCTTCACAACTTTTTAAATATGAATTTATAGATAATAATTAAATAAATAGATAAACTATTTATAGATAATTTCCATACAGCTATCCTTGCCTTTAAGAAGTTTTTTCTTTTAATAAATGAGTGTTGAATTAAAGGAATAATTTTTAACCTCGAACAAATGAATGGAATAAACAGATTAGCAAGTTAATTAATTAAATACACTGTGCTTGTTATCATTTCTTTTGGAGAAAATTACAACCGCTCAACATAAAAGAACGAACATTGACCTTTTCATACTAATATTAGAGACAATGGCATGTTAATGATTTATTCTTTTAATTTTTAGTAATATAGTATCTTATCTTTAAATTTTGACAAGTTAGTACTTATATTTTCAAAGTATGTGTGATTCAGTGTTTTTGTTAAATAATATTTTATAGACGTTTAGTTTGACTATAAGATAATGACGGACGGAGTGCTTATATTTTCAATTTTTAGCAATTTAGTGCCACGTTTTTTTTTTTTTTTTTATTTTGGAAAATTTTGACTAAGTGCCTACCATTATCCTATCATCAAAATAAAAGTCTATCAAATATCATTTAATAAAGACACTAAATTCTACACGCACTAATTTTCTAAAATCTAGAGACGATATACTAAATTACCAAATATTTAAAGTATACACACCATTATCCCCTAATATTATGTTTGACGTAATTAAGTGCTTTAAATGTCTCAATTTTTTTTATATCTTTTAACAAACTGACTGATAAACTATTTGTCATGATAGCAATTTAAACGTAGTTGAATATCATTTTTAATACTCATTAATTTCCTGTTTTAGTTTATATAAACTCAGTCAAAATAATACATCAATACTAGCAATTATCATCATCATCATGATTTTTAGATATATATATATATATATATATATACTTTTTTTAAACCATTTAAAATTTTGATTTTGCTTTCGTTCACAAACATACAAGCTTAGGTTGACTGATTTTCGAGTTCACTGACCTTGTTGCTATTGCAATTTAATTGATTAAATATCAATATCATCTAGTTTACAAGGTGAATTCTCTCTTCTTCTTCTTTTCCTTTCAAATTCTTTTATTATTGTTAGTAAAAATTCCCAAATAACTTGAAAACAATCACAACGATTTTTTCTCTTGCCTGTAGCGATCACAACGCAATAAACAGATAATAATAAATCAAAGAAAAAGACATTAAGATTTAACGTGAAAAACACAATTTAGGAAAATCCACGAGACGGCCACATAATAATTCTTTCACTATTAATAATAATGGGATTACAAAGGTTTTCTTCACTATATAATACAAGCGGATCATACAAATCTTCACCACAAAGGGTAGATTACAATCAACAACAAGCATCTCTCTCTCTAGAGCTCTCTTTAAGTTTTATAAATAGCCGAGTGATCTCCTAAAAGACATATAAGGATTATTTATATGAAAAATAAGGGGCGCGGACAATATAGGCTGGCACTTAAAAATAAAGGCTGGCAAATTTTATGGGCTACTTGGAAACACCGCTTGATGAAGGCTGATAGTACGCTGGCGGCTTCACTGCCTATGCCGGCGGCTTTGACACCAGACTTGCCAAATACTTGCTCTCATAAATAATTTATCCTTCTTAATTTAGATCTTTCCCTGGATTTATCAGATTTATCATTTGAGCCTCTGTTCTTGCTCCTATCACACCTTTCTTGCTTACTAGTAACAAGTGCTTGAGTCTCAGAATTCATGCTAAGATCTTTTCTTCTTGTTTCTTCATTCATCAAGTTGTCTTTCACCACTGCAATAGTAAGCTTGCCATATGGAGCAGAATTACTAACAAACACCACAAATGTCTCCCAGCTTTCAGGCAGTGAACTCAACAATAAAAGGGCATGAATCTCATCTTCAAGTACAAGCTTCATAGCAAATAATCGATTCACCAAATCTGGAAAATCATCCAAGTGCTCAATCATATTGGATCCATTCTTATACGTCAGATTTACCATTCTCCTAATCAATGAGGTTTTATTCAAGGCAATCTGCCTCTCATACATGGACTCTAATGTCTTCCATAGAACATCACCTTTGGTTTCCTGAGAAACATGATGATGTACACTGTGATTAACCTATTGTTGGATATAACCGATAGTTTTTCTATGCATGATTGCCCAGCCTGCATTAGATCTTGACATTAGGTTTGCAAAAGCAAGTAAGTTCTAATTCATCTTACTTATGATTGTCTCTTTCCCACTTCCTATAAACAATTCGATGTATTACTTAATGCAAATATGAGCTTGCAACATTTGTCACTCTTTGGTTATGTAAATATACATTTCCCAGGGGTCCTCAAGAAGGTGTTACCCCACAATTATTTTCAATAGCAATTCGCATCACCTAAGGATAATGTTTTGCCTTTGTGCCTCTCTATCTAAGTTCACTGTATTGATGCTTAGATTTGTGCCATCATGCTTTAGAACGTTTGATGGGTCACTATACGTAAAGGTGTGCAAGTGGAATAAACGGGCCAACTCGGCCTGACCCACTTTGCCCTGTGGATTAAACAGGCCAAAATCTCTTGACCTCAACCCAATCCACTTTGGCCTATGGGTTAAATGGGTCAGTCCACTTTTTAATCTATTTAATCCAATTGTATATTTTCGTGGGTTAAATGGATCAAGTTAACCCATTTAACTTATTTATACTAATTAAATAACATGTATACGATAGAAAAATTAAGTTTATAGGGTTATATATGAATATTAATAATTAATTTCAAAATTAATTTTAATTACTTATATCTAAAAACAAGTTTTCTAAAATAATTATTAGATATTATATTTCGTTTAAACAATAATAATATACTTTAAAAAAATGTTATAATGTAAGTGCATCAATTTGTTATTCTTTATTATAATTTAAACATAAGTTTAAACTCAAATATAATAATATTAAGAACAATACTACATTAATAGTTATTTCTCTTAGAATTTCTTTTTTTTTTTAATAAAAGTGGGTTAGCAAGCCAACCCACTTAACCAGCGGACCAGTCCTTTTTGACCCACTGGTTACTAGCCCACTGGTTAAACGGGCTGAGTAAGATTGGCCTACCTGTTAAAAGGGCTAAAAAAAGTTAGCTCTAACCTGTTTTTAAAATGAGTTAACAGGCTAGCCCAGGTTCCAAAGTCTATTTGCTTAGCTTTAAAGAAATTCTAATTCAAATGAACCTCAATCATGGGCATGGGTCGAGAAATATCATGAACGCTCCTTACTTAAACTCTTTTGACTCTATCAGCAAATTTACCTTTCGCCCATACGCTTAGAAGATATCTGAATACTAAACATGCAGTGGATATTACCTTACAAGTGCACAAGACATTTCTTTAGCAAATTGAGAGGAACTGCAACTTTCTAAGGCTAGTCTCCTTCTATGGTGTATCTTAAGGAGTCTTCCCTCAATGCTAGACAACAAAAGTTCAAACGACACCTTCTTAGAGCTCGGGTTCGTTGTGTAGCCCCCACATTGAATAGCACATTAGTTTGATCTTAATCAAGGCAATCCCATAACGATAAGTCTTGGTGTGATTTTAAGACTAGCTGTAAACTCATCTCGCTAGAAGATGTAAAATCATATACCCTAAGGTTCATCATTTCTACTCCTCTTCTTCTAACTGCAATGCAGTCATTTCCCCTAATTGGTTATCATTTTGGACTCAATTCTTGAAAGGTTTCCAAAGTTACATTTATGCCTCGAATGTATGCCCAATGCAAGTGATCACTATCCATCAGCATGAATTTAACTTCAATTTCCAAAGTTAGACAAGTCTAAATGAACACAGGATGCAAAGAATACTAATCACGATAATAAAAGGCTTAAGTCTTCAATCAAGGTTATATCGAAAGTTGAAACATCTAAGTGTCTTTCTTATCCTTCGTCAAATGAAGATCAACAGCTAATGACTATTTTTAAAAATTCTTATATCCTTTAGATGTATTTTATTTCGATTTAATGTATTCCTCCCCTCCCTCTAGGGTTATAAACAAGTCGGGTTAAGATAATACAATACCAAGATCGAATTTGACTTGAATGAAAAACTTGGAGTTCAAGCTTAAACTCAAACTCAATCAAGATTTAATTTTTAAGCTCGAACTTGATTCGAATTAATACTTGAAAAGTTCAAGCTCAACTTGATTAAGCTTGATTATTCTTATAAAAATCAATTATACTAAAAGAAAAGTTAGAATTTGGGAATATAATATTATTTTTAGTTTATTTGATCTTAAATATAATAAAGATGAATCATGGAATATGAAGAGAAAAAAAAATAGGTTTTAAAAATGGAAAAAATACAAAGTTTATAAATTCTTCATAAATAGAGACGCAACCGCGACGGGTTTGGAACGGGACATATAGAACCTAAACCAGACTCGATTATCTAAAAAGTCTTCCAAAACCTGAGAAAAGCCTATAGAGTTTCTTCATCATACCTAGTACCTACCCTAATAATGGTTTTGCAAACTAGATTCCCGATCTGACCCGACCCGATAATGACAAAATTTCAAGCATTTTTGAAAAAGAAAACAAGCTTATATACATTGTCGAACACTGAATGGAAGCCGGTGAGGATTGAAATGTCACGTTCATTGAAGTAATTATTTATTTTATGATATTCGGTGGAATTATTTGGTCCGAACAAGAGGAAGCCATGAACGTGACCGGATAAGTATAATGGACCATATGTATACTTTCATATATTCAAATAATTTACAACATTTAATCGACATTCAAACAAACATATAAAATACTAAGTCAATGGCCATATTTTTCCCATTTTTTAAATAAAAAAAATTTGGTTCAAACAATAGCATTAGATTGCATTAACTAATAAAAATTACAATAGTACGATATTAGCACAAGTAAAAAGCAATCGGTCGAATCAATAATAAATTGATCTTCAGTGTGCATACTCCATATTCCAGCTGTTAAACGTCACCTGTCTCTGTTTGTCATTATCAAACAATTATATTTGAAAAAGAATTAAAAGGTTGGAGAGCAAAGACTTATGCCGTGTTTGGCAAATTTTTTATATATGGAGATTAACGGAAATGGATGAAAAAAAATGAGTAGAAATAAAAATGAAAAAAATTAAATATTTATTTTATGTTTGGTAAATTATAATTGAAATTGAAGGGAAAAAAAAAAAGAAATAGAGTTAGTGATTAATAAAAAATTTTTATAAAATATTAATAAAGTAACTTTTAGCGGTGTTTTTGTATTTGCATCCAATTTCCTTCCATTTCTTCCGGTTTCCACCCAACTTTGGACAGAGAGAAGGTGGCTACTATTTTACTTCCAATTCTCCTCATTTCATAATATTTCTCCTCAAAAACAACTTAGCAAACACGAACACTCCATCCCATTTCACTTACTTTCTTTCCCTTGAATCCGACTTTCCTCATCTCCCTCAATCCAAACAGAGTGTTAGTTTTGTTGGTTAGGGAAATCTACACTCTTTCGAGGATGTAGCGAATCTAGTAGGAACGAAAACACTCAAAGTAATGACCAATGGAGGGAGAGAGAGAGATAGAGAGAGTACCATGCATGTTAAGTTGTCAGCGTGTGCAATGGCCACTGTCCTGGACAGATCAAGTAGCCGGAGATGCCGAGATGGCTGAGGGATGACGAAATTAGGAATGAAATGAAGATTCTACACCTAGACAAGAGAAAGGGCGTGGAAGTGGTACATGGAAAATGAAAATGTGAAAAATGTGGGTTTGGTTTATTTATTTATTTATTTTGAGAGGTTTAAGATTTGAGAACATAGAAAAAGGACAGGCCAGCGGGCATAAATTTAAAAAATTATATTATATTATATTTTATGTCTATTTGGGTTTTCTCATCAGGCTATATATATGACCCGAAAACCAACTTCAAATCCTATAGGTTTTAAAATGATTCCCAAACCCGCCCTGAAACATTATGAGGTCTTTAGCGAGTCAAGTATCCTGTAATGATCCGCCCATTAGCAACCCTATTCATAAAAATATAAAAAGCTCGAATAGGCTTGCGGGCTACTCGAATCGAGTATTTAGAAATTCAAACTCGAACTCAATAGCTACCTAAGTAATGCAAACTCAAAATCGACTTAGTCGTAGTCAAGTCAAGTTCAAGTTATCACCGAATCGAATTTGAGTTATCACTAAATCAAACTCGTGTAGCTCGCAAATTATCTCAACCTACTTACAGTCTTAACCCCCTTTCCTTTTTTATTTTTATTTTTTTGTATTGATCTGGTCAATCTAGCTCTCACTCTAAAAGGCCAAAAACAACATCTAGAGCATTCGCAAATCTTGCTCCCTAAGGTGAAGAGGTTGACTACTAAGAGTTATTTGACTATGATACAACCCTAATTGGAGCTATCACTCATGATTTACCAATTATTGCAAGTACTACTTGGTCTTCTCCCCCAGTTGCTGATAGTCCTAACAAGACAAGGAAGCAACTCCAGCAATTAACAAAGATAGGGAAAGTAAGACAAGCTTCCATGAATTTGATATACCTTTGTATGTTGTTGCACCACTAGAACTTTCATATTCTTTAAATGAGGATTTTTTGTCAAGTTCATCATTTGCCGATACCCCATTGTGTGGTGCTATAATGAGCATGCTAAGAAAGCCGTGTTACTCTTAAGTTATCCATGGAAGTCTTTATCCAAAAAATTTAAATCAATTGTGGATGCTTATGAGGGTACAAAGAGATTGTATTTTCGTGTGCATAGTTTAAAGCCAGTGGTTAGCATATAAGTAATTAGAATGCTACGCATATCATTGAGACCTTGATATAGTGAAAAAAGAATTTCGACTTTATAGGATAAAGAGGAAGCTCTTCGGGCAAGCATAGACGTAATATTTGATAGTGTTGATATATTCTAATGGAGAAGAGGAATTGATACATTGATGTATATCTAGTCTTGTAATCATCAATATAATTAATAAAAGAAGTTGAGTAACATTTTCATTCTTTCTTCATATTTTTTTTTAAATTTCTACCATGCTTTATCTTTGTAATCCATTATCAAAAAAGGAATACGCTTTCAGACAAAGTCAGTCTTGACATATGCAGTGAAAACATTCCACATCAAGCACTACTATAATTATTGTGTTGAAAAGTCAACAAAAAAGGTGTGGTGTATTGTTTGCATGGAGAAAGACAAAGGGAGATGTAAATGGTGACTATGTGCATGTCAAAAGCCCTTAAACACAAATTTTGTGATTACCATAGTTGAAGGATAGCACACGTGTCTATCAACATCTTAAACATGACCATCTACAGTTCAATCAAAGCCTCTTAGGACAATGCTTTTTAGGTCAAGTAGATAACCCAATGTCAAGATTTTATTCTTTAGATAGACTTAAAAGACACATTTGGGTATGTCATGACAAAGAGAAGAGTTTGGGGTGGAAAGTAAAAGATAATTAAATCTATATATAGTGATTGGAACAAATCATATAATGAAATGTCAAAATTGTTTAATGTCATTCAAACGAGTAACCCTAGTACATAGATATTTTGGCAAGGATGGCCAACTACTAAAAATAATAACTTGACATTTGATAGGGTTTTTTTGGGTGTTTGGACCATGTATTCAAGCATCCTACCATTGTAGAACAATTATTAGTATTAATGGTACTTTCTTATATGAAAAATATCCTTATAGCTTATTAACTGTATGTAGTATGGATCATGCTAATCATATACTCCCTCTTGCATTTGCATTAGTAGACCAAGAATCTGGCCCCTCTTGGTCTTAGTTTTTATCATTGTTAAAACAGTGTCTTATTAGTGCTTATCAAGATGACAATACATCATGTTTAATATTAGACAAACACTCAAGCATATTAACAGCAATAAAATATAAAGTAGTTGGATGACAGCCTCCATTTGTAGAGTGGTGATTTTGCATACAAATTGTTGCTGCCCGTTTTAATAAGAAATAAAAAAATGTTGCAATGAAAAAGCTTGTAACTACCGCACCTTCCAGACACAAGACAAAATATGGAAGTATTACATGAATGATGTGCAAAAAAAGAAACCAAAATGCACCAAACTACTTTGCAAATATTTCAAAAGAAAATTGGACCTAAGCATTTGATGGGGGAATATAGACACGAGTATATGATAACAAATCTAAATGAAAGCTACAATGCAATATTAAAAGATGCAAGGTCATTACCTATATTGTCTCTCGTTTCAAAAATCTTTTACAATTGTGTTAAATATTTTTAAGAACCGCAAAAGGAGGCCTTAGAGAGCATAAAAAAAGGATCAAACATACACTAAATGGGCTTTAAAAAAGAATAAAAAAATAGACAAATGCAGCTACTTGCCATCATGTTATAACATTTAATAAAATGACGAGGATATATTTGAAGTTGAAACAGGAGCATATAGGACAAGATTGGTTTTAAAGGAGGAAACCATCATGTAGTTAACATTCTAACTAACAAATAGCAAACATATAGAATTCCATGTTGTCATGCTTTTGCAATCACGACACATATTAATATGGATGAGGTAAAAAATATCACCATATGATATTATGGGAAACTAGCTTCGATGCTACCACTCTAACTTCTACCCTATCGATTTTAGTGGTACATCCTAATTTTGAAAATCCTAGGAAGGTGGGAAGACAACAATCTACACACTACAATAACGAAATGGACCTTAGGAAGAAATCATAGAGAAATTATTGTCGAATTTGTAAAACAGAATGCTGCAATAGAAGAAACTCCCCTGAATCAACAAAAACACAAGGTTTAGTATATAATATATGATATAAATATTGTGTATTATATTTGTCATGTTTCATTATTTATTAAATTTAATATGTTTAATACTTATCATGTAGATGGATTCGGGCCCAATCAATAAATCACTTCTTATATAGTAGAATACTCATTGATGAAAGGTTGTTTAGTAGAGATAGGGACAGTTATATATAAACATTCATTATTATTCACTCTTATTAAATTATATTTACTAATAAACTTAATATTTTACCTTGAATGTAGGTAAATCAAGCATTAGTATGTCATCAACCAAAGGCTTCATTAAAGAAGACAAATGATGTGCAACTCTAGTTTGATGAGTGCATCACTCCATTCTTAACACAAGCAAGATTTTTAGGAGTATCATAGTTATCTTTTACACGGTTGGATTCAGCCCTTATTAACAATCCTTATAGATAGATGGAAGCTAGAGACACATACTTTTCACATGCCTCTAGGGGGAAATGACCATCACATTACAGGATGTGGCTGTATGACTTAGTTTACCTATCAATGGAGATGTACTTATAGATCCTACATTTATAATCAACTGATAAGTGCAAGTGATTGTTAGGTATCAGACCTACTAATCAAGATATAATAGGTGGACAACTGAAGATGTTATGGTTGAAACGCACTTTTAGATATTACCATAAGACGTTGATGAGCTAGCTACCATGTGTTATATAGGAGCATCCATATTATAGGTCATTAGCAATATTCTTTTTGCAGATAAGTCCTCTAGCCTTATACATTTAATGTTCCTTCCATTTCTAAAGGACTTTGAGAAGGGCAGGTAAATATAGTTGGGGCTCCACTTATTTGACATAGTACTACATAGATGCAATCCTCAGATAAAGCGTACTCGACCATTGTCATACCGTTGGAATAACACATTGATGTCACAAAGATAGCTACTCATGTGTTATGTGAGTATCAAGATTCCTTAGACAATCATATTCTAAAGAAGGTATAAGACTTTTTATTCCTTAATTATACAAATACACTTGTATTTCTTATAAACTAATATAGATTGTCATTTGTAGGTTTTGGATACCATATACTACAGATATATTGGAGTCATTACCACCTATATGTAGACAAGGGAGCGATATTTGGCTAGCCCGCATCATCTTTATATGTTTTTATATAGTGGAGATGCACCCACCTAATAAATTTGTTTGCCATTTTGGTGGGATACAACATATCCCATAACAGTCTAATACTCACGCTTCTCTCTATAGTATAGATTTAAGAGGAAAGATAAATGAAGATTAGAGAAAGAAGCATGAACCATACATTCAATAATGGGAGCAACAATGATAACACATAGTTCCATTACAGTTCAATGACACAATGTTCGACCAAATAGTTCCATATTATTATCCTTGATAATATAGAGTGATAAGGAGATGGGTCAAACAAGTGCTATAGTTGGTGCTATGGTTATTACTTCGAGCATTTAAACTTAAAAACTCTATCTATAGATGTATAATATTATTGTCTATATAATTTTATTATCTTTTTCTTCTTTTAATCAAATGCATCCGCTTGCATAGAGAAATCTAATAGTTTAGAGGAGACACAAGGCATAGTTGCATCTACTAGACAACTATTTCCATAGATATGGAGTTATTAGATTATATCCATTAGATCACCAGTAGTAGGAGCCATCACAAATGCCTCCGATTCATCTTCGGGGATGAGGTCATGGTAGAGATTGTTGTTAACGAGTAGAGCGAGCGCACTCATATTCCTCCTACAGATCTTATTGTTGATCCGCCTTCTCCAGGTCATCAGACTTCTCTAATTCATGAGCCTTCTCCATCACATAATACACATACATCTATAGCTAGTCAAAGCGTGCCTTCATTTGCATTGATAAACTATGGTACATCTCCTATGAATACACTTGGCCCAAACATTACTCCATCTACTTCTATGAAGTCTATACATCCATCATCATCAAGCATGGAAGAAAAACCTACACAATTAGATACTAAAGGTATGTCATTAGATTTAGATAGCTCTATCAATACTTCATAGCTGGAAGGAGAAGCACCATGAAATGGTAAGCACTATATTAGAGGAAGAAAAGACAATGCCATTAGATTCTTCCTTCATGTCTAATGATATATATTTGTTTCTAGTTTTTTTCTTTTTTTCTTTTTTTCCTTAGATATTGGATGTAAACCTTTGAAAACTTTCAATATTAGTGTATTTTGACTAACGTTTAATCGTAGTATTATTTATCATGGACTCAGTGTAGATGCTAGAACTAAAGCAAACTCACATGCGTTAGAGATAGATTGTATTGCTATTTTGATAAGACTTGGTGCATGAATGGAGTTGGTGTATATGCTGAAATTAAAGTTCCCATGTGTTGGAGATTAGATTGTCATAAATATGGTGGAGTTTATGTGCCTCTTGAAACTATAACTTATATATGTATTGAGACTGATATTTTTACTATATTGTATTGTTATATTGATAGGTGACATCAAAAGTATTATATGGTAAAATAACAATTAAAGGGATGTGGTTGAACATAACTCATATTATACCATACTACAATGTGACTCGCATGTTAACTATATGAATCCTATTGTAATATTGTATAACATGACTTGCATGTTAGTAACGCATGTTACGTTGATTCGTATTTCTTACATGCACTATATACCTAAACCTAATGTGCATTTCTCAAATACAAGTTTGATGGATTATTTTTTGGTAATCAAGTTTGATTATGTCCTATTATAATAATTAATTTCAAAACAAAATCTAATTTGGCAAAAAATTCCACTTCTTTTAGTAGCAAATTCAAGTCAAGTCAAATGAAATTTTACAAGTAATGCTATAGAATGTAACAGCAGTGTTTCTTGATTTAGTTAATAGTAAATTTTCTTTTTCCCCTCCATAGATGATAGTAAATTTAAACATAAAC
This sequence comes from Combretum micranthum, assembly GCA_024138025.1. Taxonomy (NCBI): domain Eukaryota; kingdom Viridiplantae; phylum Streptophyta; class Magnoliopsida; order Myrtales; family Combretaceae; genus Combretum; species Combretum micranthum. Next base: position 257,637 of record JAMXBD010000270.1, on the reverse strand, counting down.
GTTGGACCACCACAAAGTAAGGTAGGTCAACAAATAGAAAGCTACTCTTTTTGGGCAAAACAAAAAAAAAAAAACAAAGGTACTCTATTAGATTAGGTGACCTTGAGCATCAAAGTTACAGAGGCTACCGGTCAAGGTCAACGTGCGATGGGTTAGATATGTACAAAAACCTACATTATCTAGTAAAATAAAAAATTACCTACTATTCCCCCCACCACCCCACCCTGAGCCTACATTATCTAGCAAAATTAAAATGACGCAACTAAGCGAGGTAATTTAATGATCTGGAATAAATATCGACTCACCTTCATCAACATCCTTCCAATTTCTCTAATTTGCAATTTCGATTTTGTCTTTTTTTTAATTATGTTTCTATATTTATTTATCTTTCCCCAACCATTTGTAGGACCCAAACGTGCAACATAAAAGGAAAGTATAATAGTCATAGTCAAACTTTCATTAGCTTATCATAGTATATTTAGCATTTCAGGTGGTCGTCTTTTTTTACCCCTCCTAAATATAATGGTCTAATAGACCAGATTGTTTATCCATAACAAATAATGTAATATATATTCAATGGTTTGATCACTGGTATTTTAAATCTAACCCATTCAATGATTTACCGAAAGCAATCCCATAATAAAATAAATAAAACCATAAAATTTTCTTAGACTGAGACATCCAATCATCAAAAATTGATATTCCGTAGGAGATTTTGTTTCACATATTTATAAAAAGAAAAAAGAAGAATTCATATAGATATTTATCAAACAGACATATTGTTGATCGTCAATTTCACAACATTGGCCCTCAAATCCAATCCAATCTAATTCAACCATTCAAGATTTAGGCCAACCCACTGAGCTCAAGTCCGACTTTGTCTAACACCTCATAAGCCCCTAAAGTAACAATATTCTCTCTTCCTCAAAGCCAACCCTTTCAGCTGGGCACTTGGTAAAGCTGACTGAAATTACTCGACATATGCCCTATAACTTCCACTATCCTTGTCAAGGAAGTAGTTAGACATAGTTTTGTGGCTCAATACCCACTATTTCCACAATTGCTCTCAATTCTTCGCTAATCCACATTCTCCAAGACACTCATAGCTATAAAGAGTCCATCTCTTGTATATATCCTACCCACATGCGTATGAAGACAAGTACGTCACACTAGTAAATCAATACTTTACTCTTCATTTTCCACTTAGATGAACACCGACTTAAGCATCAAAATAACCACATTGGACAACCTCCAATGCAATCAAATTGTGTCTTGTTTTGTAGGTCTTACTCCACAAGCCTATAATTAAACTTAATTATCCAAAAGCCCACTACTAGTTTTGAACCAACAACACATAAAATTGATTTTATATGATTTTATATTCCACTCATTGATAAACATCAAGTGATGTGGTAAGCTTAATTTTTATTCATTTATTTATTTTCAAAAGAAGAAAAAGCATACTATTATATTGTTTCAGTGATATTAACCTAAAAATAATTTCCAACTTCAACATCAAATGCGGCACCCTCATAGAGAAGTTAAATATGGAACAAAATATATATGAAAAACGTTTTCATATTAATATAAAGAAAACCAACTCTAAATGAAAATAAAATAAAGATGTTTTTAATTTTAAAACAAGGATGCAATTTTTTACGGCATTTTTATATATGAGTGCAATAGCCTTTAATGAATAAGTAAAACCCTTTTAGTAGGGTTACTGTAATCTCATATCTTTTTCCTCCATCCCTTCTGCACCTACAACTCAGCCATCCATCTCTCTACTTTTTCTCTAGAACATTTAAAGCGAATTGATTGTGTTTTCATGTTTTTTTATCTGAAAAATATGAATGGAAACAGCAGATGAAAATTTGAAAAAATCTTATTTGAAAATTTTCTTAGAAAGTTGTCACTGATCAGGGACCTAAAGTTACATGAGTTCACAGATTTTATCCATAACCGCCCACTTTATAATCCTCAATCGTGACTGACAGTCTCAAATGCAACACTTGACTAAAGAAGCAACTATCAACAGATTTTTCTTATGAGCGAGATTGTCCTGTGCATAAATAAGGCCTACTTTTGATGCACATGCATTCTCATTCTAAACCTAGATGATGGACTATCATATGTAGGAGGCTTAACAACACTATGTCCATGATGTCTTTCTCATGTCTGTCGCCGTCAAAATGGACATCAAATCATCCAAGGTATCTTAGGTCTTCAACATAATTACATGGATCATTGCCATATCCTTGGACTTGATTGAGGTTTCAACAAATTCTGATCTGAAAGCTAACCATATTGAAAGCGTGTACGCATTCTATTTCCACATAGTTTCTTAGATACTTTGTCACCCAGTTTACAAATTTTTGTTGCTCCACAAGACGACCGAAGCAAGATATCATAACCTATGCTATTATGTCATAGCGAACATATCCCATGGTCTTCTATTGATGGCTGAATTGCCTACTGGTCTTTTGGCTGAGGATATGGTTGCTGATAGGTACCTGTTTTAAGTGTTGAATTGACGTTTGGAGCTAAAGGATGAGATGGAGGTACCTCAGGTGCTTGTACAGTGATCTAATTCATCAGTAGAAGAGGCCACTTGGGAGGATTCAGCTGCTATAGAACCACAATTTCCTGATTTTATCCTAGGGTACAAGAACTTTGTTCTGGGGGAGTATATTGATACAACCACAAGAATTTATAAACCTAGCTAAGGGTCTACAGTAGATGGGTGGTGGCACTGGTGAGTTATGTAGTGTTGTTGTGTATGTATGGTGTAATGCTGTGTTTGTGTTGTGAGGCTGTGTAATGTTGTGTTGTGTGTCGGATCATCATGTGTGTGTCAGTTTGTTGTGTATGCGTACAGGTGAGCTGGGAGTGAAGAGTGTCTGGGGAAGATATACAAAGGAAAGAAATCAGAGAAGGGAGGCAGTTAGAAAAATAAAGTTCAGAAGCTTAAAAAGAAGAGATTGTTCCAGAAGCTTGTCTTCATAAGGCCTACTCTTGCTTTGTTGTCTTTGTTACCACGACTCTTATCACTACCACTGGGTTAGTGCTAATATGTGGTGATATCTACAATTTTAGGACAAGTTTAACCATTCAAGATCAACAGAAGTGACAGTGACATAAAAAGGTTCTTGGTTCTATTATGCATCTTTTACAATCTGGACACATGAAAATTTAGCAGATTCAAAGCTGATGACTCATAAACAATGGCCAGAACAGTTTTAGAAAAAAAAAAAAACCAACAGCGGGTAAGCCAGCATCACTTTATTGTGCTGCAAAAGGATTTTCATTGCACAACATCCACCATTCATAAATTTTATAACAATTCTGAGTCTGAAGGGATTGTCAGAAAACCGCATAAATGAACCTAAGAAGTGAAGTGCAAACCATAAACTTAACTCTAATCAGGTCCTTGCAGAGCAAAGGACTGTAGCAATAGCAAACGCTCCCTCAGATAGAGAAAAGGGGTGGGACGGGAAAGAACAGATTAAACTTTTAAAGAACAATCCTAAGCTATAAAGTGATAACAAACGAATATGCTTCCAATCCAAGTTTAATCGAAAACAAAAAAGACAAATCTATTGAAGGAATACCACCAATTGAGTCCAGATGCAGTTTAGCATTTTGAGTCAGAAGAGATTATCATGAAGATGAGTCCTATATTACATAAAGTTAACCAATATTATAGTGGGAAGAGCTGAGCTATTGGAAAAAAGAATCGTGAGGATTATAAATTTTGTGATCAAATGGCAAAACCAGAATTCCACATACCAAAAGGGCATAGCAAGCCTAGTGACAACTACATTGATGTCTTGCAACAAACAACATGCATGGTGAGGGCTTTAAAGATCAGAAAGTACATCATTTGATGCAAATCTGAAGACATGGTTGAGGTTGAAATTTTTCATTTGGAAAGGATGAGCAAAAGAGATAAGAGAGATACTGAAGCCATATAAATGCAAACTGAAGTTTGCATTTTAGGGAAAAAGGAGTTCTACATATGGCAATTTAAATACTATTCCATTTTAGACAAGTGAATACTTACAATAAATAAAGTTTATAAATGGTAAGAAGGTGCATACATGTCAATGAGATGGATAAGAAAAATTGCCCTTTTGCAAACCCCTTTTTGCTTTAGATCAAAAAAATTGATGTCCTTAATCCTTGTCACCGAGGAACAGCAAAATCTAGGAGATACAAAGGAGATATGTGGAAGCTAATCAGAAGACAGGGAATGAGTGATTTAAAATTTTGACTACAACATATGAGAAGAAGATATGACATGAGATGAAAAGAAACATACCAATGAGGAATTTTACAAAATATTAAAAGAATTAAGCATGAAGCAGCACAACTGTGATTAAAGCATCAACAGTGATTAAAAAAATGTGTTAACGTTTACGGAATAAGTTCATTTAAGGTATCAACGTTTGGCAAAATGAGTCAAATAAGGTATCAATAATTGACCATTAAAAAATTAAAGAGATTTAATTAAAAACTAATCTAAGCATCGATACCTAAAAAGCTCAAATGAATTTTACAAAATGTTGATACCTCATTTAATACATTTTGCCAAACGTTTATACTTCTTTTAAACTACTCAAAACATTGACACCTTAAATAAACTTACACTCAAACATTGATACCTTTTGGTATAATAATTTACCCTACAACTAAATAGATATAGTGTAATCTTCAAACAAAGAAGACATGGTTTTTAAAGGTCCTGCACTCCTCTTCTCCTCCATAATTCATTAATAAACAAATAAACAAGAAGCACACTCATATCCTTTGGAAACAACTGAGTGTATGAAGTGGGTGGCATCATCAAATGCGAGTCCCCTCGCTCAGTTGGAACAGATTGTATTTTACATCTCGTTATTATATAGGAGAACGTCTCAAGAAGATTCTCTAACACATCAAAAATTTCCCAAAAATTTGAAAACATAACTTTTTTTACTAAATAGATAATTTGACAGCAGCATGATCCTCTCTTCCCCTCTCCAGTATCGCATATTACATTTTGATCAGAAACAACATTTGCCAATACAAAGCAAATCATTCTAAACCATTGTAGACTAAAAAGAGGGATATGGAATCCACAAATCATTACAATGCTATTGTACTCAAATGTAGTTTCACAAGTTCAACATAAGGGAAAAAAATCTCAAGACTGGGAGGATAATTTTCGCTTCACATCACAATAAAAAAGGAAAAAAACATCCTATCCATTTATTGTCTTCCCGAAGACCCTGTCACAATGGTACTGCCAGCCCTACCATGATGTAGAATTAAGTCAGTGTAAGCATTTTTCTAAACATACATAATTTTTACGATCAAATTAACTCCTAAACGACCACTCAACTATTACACCAAGACACGATTTAAGCACTTAGTATATCAACCGAAATCATTTGAGCTCGAAAACAAGTACACCAACAACAATAAAAAGAACCCAAGTTAGGAATTACCCTGAGAAAGCCAGCTCCAGCAAGAGGTATTGACCGCGATATTCGAAGTGAGGCGGGCCGAGGCAATGGCGCTGTGCAACGGCATTAACGACTCGACACAGCCCAAAGCAGAAACAACCCTATAAGCGAATGGGAACAAGAAAACAATCGATCCAACGTAACCCAATAGAGATATAGATAAATTAAGTAGATGGGTATCAAAAAAACCATAAATTTATCATCCATATGGTAATTTACATTGGCAATGAAGAAATGGGACAAAAAAGCAAGGATTTGAAGTACCTTGAGCGCAGTGAATGGATCTTGTAGGTGAAGGTAAAGGAGAAGAAAATAAAGGTTTAGTTTTTAGGGTTTTCTGGAATAAGGGTTTGGATTTGGTGGATAGAGATCTGCAAAACGAAGCCATATTCATTCTTCTTTCTCTTTTTCCTCCACGTCTCTGAGCTTAAGCTAGGGATTGTAAAACAAGACAAGAGCAAGGCCAAGGCAGTGCAAAAACCCTGCTTCTGCAATGAGGGTTTAGCTTCGCATTCACCTCAGACGACGTCGTTTTGTCACGCTTTCTTCGGTCTTTACTTCGTGATAATATTTGTTTCGCTTTGTACTTAATTTTTATTTGCTTACTTTTTGCCAATAAATATATATATATTTGTGTAATTAAAAAAGAAGGAAACTGTTAAGATTAAATAGAGTTTACTCTTTATGAAAACAAGAAAAGTGAAGAAAATGAGGAAAGAAAAATCCTTTTATTTTTCTGTTCTTTTTTAAAAGTATTGGATGTAAAGCCATAAAATAAAAAATAAATAAATAAAAGGATATAAATATTATATCTTTCTGTTTTTGGTTTCCTAGCACGATTAATGGGCATGCAAGGAAGAAATAAAAAGAGCGGATCTAAACTTCGCTTTTCTTTTTAAATTTTTTAGCTTAACTATTTACGATAAAACTATAGGCTTTCACATAGATAATAGTATAAATAACATAGGACGATTATTGGCAAATGATAATTAGCAATTTAATGAAAAATAATTTAATTTTTTTAAATGTGATTTATTTATTTATTTTGAAGATAGGGACACAAGCTAAATCCCAACTAATAATTTGGCTTCTTGATAAATATTGCATTATTCCATTCGAAAATTTGGAAACTGTGCATACTATTGCAATTCTATCACAATTATCATAGATGATATATATATTCTTTCTAATTTTAGAAGATTATAGGACTTACCAAAAAGAGTAGCTAATTGTTTTCTTTTGCCCATTTAATCTTAACTAATCAAATCTACATTTCTGCCCATTCTTTCATCTCCCTTGTCCAACTCTCTCCGTTTCATTCTTGGATATAGCCATTTACATAGGTCATAACTATGATCTACAATAATTTTAGCTTTGGAGATTAGATTTACAATACCTTTATTAGCATAGGCATATACTATCTCATGTCACACAAAACATTCTAATATGAATTTATCACATCCCAATGTTGCTCTAAACAGTAAGATAAAAATAATCCTAGCTCACTTATTCAAGCTGACAAATTATAATCTCATGGTTGCGTTTAAGAGAAAATGAACAAGATTAGAGAAACTAGACAATATTATATAAAAAATAATAGATACTCCAATTCATTTGTACCATGATTGGTGTTCTTGGAATTGAAGAAGGAATTTTGTGGTATCCATTATTTGGAATACATAAATATGCTTAAGAATGCTATAAAAGCTTGACTTTTTGAGTTGTCAAGTAAAAATAGGATTTGTCTTATCTTCAATATAGTACTATTTTTCTTCAAATCTATTAAGTACTCTTAATGTAACCGATTGTAAGAACTAGACAAAGTAAGATAAAATAAATAGTATGATATAAAAAAATTGAATAGTACAATTCACGCATTTGGAGAAAGACTCTTTAAAAGATCTTTTTTGCCGTAATGCTAGCATTGAGATCCTTGGTAAAGGAATCACCAAAGTTCCTTTCACAAAGGAAGAGAAAAAGGCCTTTTTATGAGCCTTGGGGAAATGCAATTACAATCAAAGTTATGGGTCTAATTTCCCAAGTTAATTGAAAAATTAAGATTAATATGGAAAAGAATTGTTTCCTTTGAAGTTATTAGTGTGGGCTCAGGCTATTACACGGCAATCTTTAATGCCAAATATGTTCTAGACTACATAATCAAAGAAGTTCTTGGTTTATTAATGACTTATTTCTTGCTATAAGAAAATGAACACCTAAATTTAAGCCAAATTCAACTTGCTTTGAATCCATGGCCACTGGGGCAAGAATAAACGAGCTTTCCTCTAGAGTATGACAGTGTTCTAGGTAAAGTCTTGCGAGTGGATGCCATTATGACTAACCTTCAACGTAAGCACTTTGTAGGGATCTATGTCCAAATAGATTTCCTCTCACCCATCCTTCATATAGTGATTGCAAATGGGCTTTAAAATTATATAAATGTTATTCTTTATTTATTTTAGCTAGATTCTAAGGCTAAGTGATAGGGCCCAGCAAGTCTAGTTCCTTTAGTGGGATGATCAATGGAGTTTTATCATGGTGAGCTTGGAGTAAGGCCCATTGAATCGACTTATTCGTCATGTAATCTTTTTCATTATGGCTCATGTACTAAAAGGGACTCATCTTAGGCGCCAACTGTCAATGTGATTCAACAAATGACATTGATAGTCAAGCTCTGTAAATACCTTAAATCCCTCCTCATTCAGATAGGAAGAAATTGGATGGAAACATTGAAGTGTTATTGAATTTATGTCTCGAAAGATCAAATACTTGTTCATCACTACCAGTGAGGTTTGATACTTGATAGTTACCTCGCTTGTCACAAGTACATTTAAGACATGGAAATTGCCTACTCTTCTGCCATATTTCTACTTCTCCCTTGATTATCCTTGATGTGCCATTGTGTATCACCCTTTGCAAGTCACGTGGAGCGTGATACTTACGCAATACGCAAGTAACTACTCTAATTGAATCCATCATTTACAATGATCATTGATGATTAGAAGTATAGAATTCAATAAGAAGAACTCTCGTTCTTATATAAAAAATGTGGTTGCATTAACCATAAAGAAGGCCACTATTTTACTGAATAAATTATAGTTTTTTTATCAAGATAGCCATAAATAATCTACAATTGACAACACATATACCACCAATGAGGACGAATAGCAGGCAACTGAAATGATAACTAGACAAGACATAGCCAGCCCCATCATTACATAACCTTAACCCTCCAATCCCCCTATCTTGACTTTTTCCCAAAGTTCTTTTCAAACCTTGGACAACCACATCCTTTTAGGTAATAAAAAGAAAAGATTAAGCAAAGTGGAAAACCTTGATACAAAAAATGCTACTATGCTTCTAGATCCTCTTCAACATCAAAATCCTCCACCATCAATCCTTAACTTCATGGCCTACTAGAACGATCGTATGTTTAGCAAGTGAATATAATGATAGGCCAAGTCAACTTCCTAGTGGAATTATCCTAAATTACAAAAGTGCAAGCACAGGGATGAATGAATCAAATTCCATGTCTTTGCTTCTGTTTGTCCTTCCTAAAGGGGAGGATCATTGCAAACCATAACCTTCCACCTTCATACTATAAGGGAGAGGGAACTTTAAATCACTGACTCCTAAGTCTATGAAATAGAGAACTTAAGAATGATAATAGATACATGGGAATGGAATATTAAGGAAATGGTAAAGAAAATATTGATGGAGGACTTTATCCCCTGAGATTTTGATGATTCCAGTGGTAAGATACGCATGTGAGGAAGAACTGCAAAACTGGATGATTACACAGGAGAAGGAGGCACCTTTGTTGGTTCAAATGAACGACAAAACATGCTTCATACAAATGAATTTATTGAGATTCTAGAAGCCTGAAGTTGCTAAGCTTTCAAGGTCTAAGCTTCTTTTCTTGATGCTCAATCTCTGTGGTAGATGCTGACATCATAGCTATGGATGGCATCCACTATATATCTTTTGTGTTCTATCATGGAATACTAGGGAATCTCCTCTCAATCTGAGGATGAAAACACTCGCCTTCTTGGCATCCCACTATGAGCCTGATATATATATATATATATAATATATTCTCCTACTGTAGAACCTCATTTGACTTCCATGCTCCCTTGACATAGACTTAGGTTGCTTTTTTGGTACACTATCACTTTTTACTATTGTCTTCTCTTGAAAAAGCAATTGTGTCATCATGTATGATTGTTAAGAATGATGTGGTTGCATAAGAAGGTATGTAGTTGTGGTAAAGAAGTTGCAAAGGTGGATATTTACATTCAAACAAAGGTGTACAATAACATCCCAAAAGTTTGCTATGAACATACTTGTATTAAACACTCACAAATCTAACAATCATAATTCGTATAACACCTATCGGTCAACCTAATATTCATAATTCAGATAACACCCTCCCACTAATCAAATTAAGATGTATTGTTCCCCCAATTTTACTTACTTTTTGATCAAAATAATTCAATCATGACTATCAAAATTAAAACAAAATTTATAATATTGTGATAATTTTATCTCATTTTGGTAAGTTCGACAAATTATGGTAAGTTTGTTTGTGTTAAGTATAAGATAATACCAAATAAGGTCCAAGGGACCTAAACAAGGAATGATTAAAAAAAAAAAAAAACTTAACGCAGCACACAAAGAAACATTAGGAACATATCACACAACAATAATTACAGCAATTAGAGTAAGTATCCAAATTATAAACAGCACAACCATAAGGGCCAAGAAGTTTCAACCCCTTTCATGGTTGGGTAAATTATAAACAACAATCATGGCAATTTAAAGTTACATAATGAGAACTTTTATTGAAAATGTTTACCTACAGCCCCTTTCATGGTTGGGTAAATTATAAACAACAATCATGGCAATTTGAAGTTACATAATGGGAATTTGTATTGAAAATTTTTACCCATTTATATATTATATTGAGTAAATTACTAGCAGCAACAATAATATGTCACTTACAAAGCTTTCAAGCCTCAACCCCTCCTCCCCCACATTTTCACGTGGCTAGCACCAACAATAGACAAAAAAAAAAAACACCTAAATGTACATGATAGCCCCTAGCATGTTGTTAGATGCAATCTCACCCCCTGTTCATGCCGTCGGCCTTTCCTTACATGGCTTGCATTTCCTACGCCTACATATTTAGTTGTTGTGTTTAGAATCACATAAAGTCAAAGACATTGCATCTACTAATGCAATCGGATGAAGTATTCCTTAAATAAATACTTGCTTGACCTGAAAGAAGATGAAACTAGAAGTGGATCCCATCAAGTTTTCTGATCCTCCACATCACAAAAACATTATTTATGCCCAAAAAATTTGACAAAATAGTTAACTCATAGTAAGCTATAAGAAGTGATTAAGGTCACATTACTATTGACCTCCCTAGAAAAACATTGTTCCTTCTGTAGTGGCATTTTTCAAGCAATCATTTACCACATGGGTATGCAACGGCCCTATCACCAATCTCGCCTACTTTTTGTTAATATCCCATAGAGCAAGTCCAACAATCACTTTACACCTATCGTAGTATTGGTTACCTAGAAAAAATAAAAATGAACACAAAATTTAATAAAACAAAATGAAAGGGAAGTCAAGTCTATAGTACTTATATGCATATGACATACCCTGATACCCATCTCACTCTATAGACTCCTTGCTTCCATGAACTTAACGACATATATATTACGATTAGAGTTGCATATCATGAAAAAATAAAATTTAACTTACTTAAGGACAGTTGCAATGGCACTATATGTTTGCAATAAGTACGTGGATACATTTGGCGTACTAATCATTATGGCTCAGTTGGGCCGACACGTTAACCCAGTACTTAAATCCCACCTATCCAACCCTTCATCCCAAAAAGCACCCCGGTCTGGATTCGACTCTCAGGTCCAATCCCAGAGCATTCTAATGCACTGTCAGACTTCCATGATGATTCCATTAGTAGATAATATTTCCATAAACAAGTCAACATTACATAATAGTAAATTTACTTACCATGCTACAATAGAAATTTGTTGGGTCAATTGCCTAACCGTTTAGTTTTCATGGTATCTAACACCACGATTTTTCTTCGTTGCAACTACAACACGAGCAATGTTTAGTAGTTGTTATCATGAGAACAAAAGGGTAGATATACATGACACACATAAATATGGATTAAGATAAAAGACTAGCCATGGTCCTAGTGGCACAGTGGTAGATTGATAACATATGGAAAGCGAATTCACTAATGCAACAAATTACTCAATTCTCACCCCATTGAATGTGTCTAAATTCCCCATGTACCTTTCACAAAAAGTGACAACACCGTTTGTCATGCCGCCAAGCGTGGAAGCTAACCACTGTAAAGTATTTGGACAGTTGATCAGTAAAAGGGAGATATGTTCCGGAGTCAGAGACAGTTAACTAGCTCAATTAAGCAAACTTTCACCGAGGCCAGTTGGGGCAAGAACTACCTGTGTTGGATTAGGTCTAATGAGATTGTCTCGCGTATTCTTTTAAAGACCCGTGTGTCAATAAACCAACAACGTCTCACATGTAAAAATGACAAATTAGCTTATGGTGCCAATGATGCTGCTACAACCCAAAACATGAGCCTCAACGTACAGGCCCATCAAGCTATCTATCCGGCTTTAACGTCTGATGGTTCTGTTGAATGAGGTAGTGGAAGTCTATCTGTACAATCACTTCCCTAGAAAACATGCATCAACTACTTAATGGCTTATCCATCAACATTGAATAATGTTAATACAACGATCTTACTAGACGATAAGATCCTTGTCAAGGATGTAATTTAGGATTGCTATATCCTTTCGGGTAAATATCCCATTTGGGGATTGGTTAGCTTCCTTTGGCATGTTAGCTCTTACAAACTACATGTATTCATGTCCAATAGTTCATACGTTGTGATATAAGGGGGAATCTCAACATTCCAGTGATGGTCACGTGCAATTATTAGGGAGATTGGTTATTGACAAATCTCTTTCCTCCGCATTACTTGATCGTTTTTGGACCACCTTCCTTGAATGTTTTCTTTTTCATTGCCTTGCACAATGCACATTGTCCCCTATGCAATAGGTTCATAGATGGAGTTCTCATAAAAATGGCTTTTCTTACAATTTATGGCATAGAAGGTGAATTTTGTACAAGGAAAGAAGCAACCTCAAAATATGTCGTGTCATTGAAGCCCTACATTACAATTAACCACAATAAATGGTAACGTCACAGCATATGATATCCGTACATCATGGGGTAAGACACAACATTTCAGATGATAGTACAATGATGTGGGGAATCAGAGGGTACTGCAACCTCTTGTTGTGGACTTGCAGACCTATTTATACTTAACCGAACAACGACCATTTTTTTGGAGATGCACTTTCGTATAAAAATGACGTTGAAAATGTTGACAACTTTTTTTTATGCATTTCCCATATTGATTGTCATGTCCCCTAATGTGTTAACAATTTCTTGAAAATAATTATCTACATGCTGAAAAGGGTTTGGAATGACATACTAATGTCATCATAATTATAGCAGAACCATAAGCAACAATAGGAAGCGACAAGTTGGATAATACCTCATTCGGTAAGGGGTATGCAGCCACCATCTCAAGTTCTCCACCATCAACTCCCAAACCATTAATTGGTGAATGCATTGACACAACAAAAATGCTCTACCAACAAAATCCTAAATCAGGACATGACATGCTACCCATGGCAAATAGCAATGCCACTATCAAAAAAATTCCTCCAATCATTTGTGAAATCAAGAGCCCCCAACCTATATAATAGCTTTTGTCTTTATAGTGAAGACGAGAATTGGATTTTTTTTTTCCTTTTACCAAATATAAGTCATACTTACTTTCAAACAACAACAAAGCATTGTAAAACACTAAGGATTCTATGATTATGTAACATATCATTTACACTAAATATATGTGGGAAACACATCCTATATCAAATGACGAACTATTTATCGATAGAAGTGGTGCTACACGGCAACCCTTATGGTGGTTGATGTCCTTTTGTTGCTACATTTAGGCAATGTAGTTGTCGAGATCAACCTCCAATTTTGTCCATGGCGTCATGGATTGTCATCCAAGTGAGAGCGTTTTCCCAGTACTTTATCTTTGATTTATCCAAATCCCTTTTCCCTCCAAGACGCATAGTCTCACTTGCATATTTGGGGAAGAATTTTGGACTGAACTGCATATCATGAATGCACTAGCCAGTTGGTGCTAACTATGTGGTAAAAAATTGAGCCTACACTTGCTAAGTTAGGGCAAAATGAATAAAAAATCTATGTTCAATTTGATGAGATGAATGATTAAAGATGTTTTGAAAAATACGTAATTATGTAATTACACTATACTTATAACAAGCATTTATTTAATAGTAGAGGTATATACAATGAGTCATTCATTAATAGTTGTTCACAAACCATCAATTCATATTTTTTATTTTTCAACAAGCATTCTGCCTTGCCTTTAACCATTGAATATTTCATAATTTCGAAATATTACTTAATGTTTATTTATGATATATATAATGTGATTATCTTGCATATGTACAATTGCACTTCAATTTCAACAAGCATTTATTTAATAGTAGATGTATATGCTATGTTTGGTTTACAAAATGTATTAGGAACTGAACAAAACTCTAGGAATGGGATTGAACCAAACTTAAAATTTCTATCCGTTATATTCCATGATACAAGAATATTGAAACTGGATACAATGTTGTTATCAACCTTTATATCGACTTGAACTTTCAAAGATTCAACTTGAATTGATCTTAAGATAAGCATTGTTTGGTGTTAAGATCGAACACCACTTGATTATGCTCAACTTGGCATCGTTGTGGATCACGCCTCATTTGTCTTATAACAAACAAACAATGAGGTCCTAAATCATGAATTTATACACTTAATTTTAACAAAAATTCATTGTAGTTGAGCAAATTGCTGTGGAAAGTACTCATATTACTCCTTAGTAATCATAATATAGTTTAAATGCATTACAAGAGATGAAGGGAATTTGTACCATAATATGCTTGTCCAACGAGTCAGTGCATGTTCTACTAGCATAGCTAGTACTCAATGAAGGAATTGTGGGTTAAACTGGTTTAAAGACCAACTAGCCGATATTTGATGCCGGCAGTTGACACAAAGTACCTACATGAGAAGCATTTCACACTAGCTTGCTGGTAGCTAATATCAACAGCGAGTCGATCTTCATTATTTTCATCAATGCAAAATGTAAATTGCAATTTCATTGATTTTTATTGCACTCATTGATATTGCAAGCAATACATTTTGTGAATTTTGATACATAGGTTTCGTTTCCATTCACTCATCTTGTACGCACTCATATTCACACTCATTACATATTTGCACATTTAGTATAATCGGTTACATTCTTATGTAAACTTTGATGTTGTAATTTCATGACATCACAATGATTGACCTTATACTAAATTGGTTCTAACAACAAGCATCCGTATCAATGTTCATAAAAAACAAGAGCCGTATAATAACCCATGAATAAACATGACTAGAATTAAAAAGGAAAATGCAAATTATAGCCATGACATTTTGGCATACCATTAATTCAACCACAAAACCATTGCAAAAGAAGGGGCCAAATTACATTCCACAAAGAGTCATATGTCAACATACAACAAAAAACAATTAAAAGCATGGGACTACTAGATAGAACATCCTAAATGCCATGGGAAGGCTACTAAAGTAATCATGCTGAAGGATCATTGGAAGGGGGTGGGTGGGGTTATATGCTATAAAAATGATCCATGGACTATTAGATGTCTTCATGGAAGGGAAAGAATTCATTTTGAACATTAGTAATCTGACCTCGCAACTTGTTAAAGCACTCATCCATGTATTGACAAACACCTAAATATGGCGTTGTGAAGAGCTGGTAAAAAAGTCTTCACCGAAAGCTGGCAAAGAAGACAAGTGATCACTATCATCACCAAAACACTCAATATCCTCTTTCATAGGAAGAAGATGCACCCCATCACGAACCAATAGGGGTAGTAGCTTTTTCCTCACCCATCGTTTCCCTACATCATGCCATGAACCTTGATTGATTCTTGCAATAGTGAACTTTGGCACATCTACAAGCCAGACAAGAGTAGGAAATTAAACCCTTTTATGAGTTAATAGTAATGTAATGAGACAACTAACTTGAAGGACAACTTGCTTAGAATTGTTGGTGACGCTCTTGAAACAATGATACATGAGATCAAAATAGTCAACTTTGCCACTCCAAAGTATTCTGATAAGCAACTAAAGATCTTAATGTTTCGCCTATGTTTGCTAGCCTCTCCTCGAAACATGGTTATCAATTATGAACTGGTGGAGGACTCAGTGTTTGAGTGCGAGCTTGGTAGCATGTTTATTTTCCATAATCTTCCAAGTTGTCTCCATTGAAGTCTATCGGCATAAATAACCTCGCACCCCCACACCCCCACCCCCCTCCCCCCCACCAAGACATTGATCAAACAACGCATGTTCTCATCCATTATCTCAATTTATTGCCTATAGACATAAGTGCATAAGGAATCACATGTAGAATCTATCTCCGATACACTTTTGAATACTAATGCCTAAGCTATCACCATCCATGTAGTTAGTGATATTACCATAAAATAACCCTACAACCTCATCCTACACCTCGTGAGGAAGCTTTAACATTTGCAAAATGTTGTTTAGTTTAACCCTAGTTAGATGAGCAGTCTAAACTTTTTTTATAATTTCATCGAAATATAGCCTTCCATAGTTTAATGGGACTATGGGAGGGTAGCAAAGCATTCGTACCTTTTCTCATGGCATATAGATGGAAAACAAAATTGATTATAAGATGGTGAACGTAATGGGAGAGCGTTGCATCGAGGATCGAGCCCATGTGTCCTTTTTAGCAGCATGACAATGTTTACTTCATCAATACACATAGGAAGAGAGGTTGGAGAAAGGGATTGAATCCTAAGTTAGCAATTACAATATATGGAGTGGTGAACAACTACAATGGTCGAGATTGCTACATTGTTTTGCTATATTTTTGAAACTATGGTTTTTAATCTCTCTCTCTCTCTCTTTTCATTCAAAAGAACCAAATGCAGATAGATAATGATAAAAATAAGATGTTGTTATTTATATGGTGACAATTAAAAGACACATTTAAGCCGGTCTAAATTTAACCGGTGCACATCATCTTCGATGATTCTGAGATATCTTCTGAGCCCTTAACTGGCTAGCCGGTTACTTAAGTGTGTGCCGGGATCCTCATTGATTCTGAGATCTCTTCCATCCTTTAACTGGCTAGCCGATTATTCAATCTATCGGCATGCCAGTATCCTCATTGATAAATTTACCACAATTTGACAAATTTACCAAAACATGATGATGTATCTGCCAATATGCAACAATATATCTACCATAATCTGACGCAACTTATCAATATACGACAAAATTACCACGTTCCAACTTCAAGAAGCTTAAGCTTTTCCCTATGTCTCTTTGTCAAAGTCCATTATCGTTTGTTCACACTATTTGGTATGGCAATCATCCCTTATATCATGTTTGAATCGCTCTTTACTATGATGGCATGCTAGCTTAATATTTCATCATTTGATTAACATAAATTGCATTTTAGTCCAATTGCATTTGTGTCGTGCTAGTATTACATATGATTGTTGACATTGATTAGCTGATGCTGG
Organism: Combretum micranthum; assembly: GCA_024138025.1. Lineage (NCBI taxonomy): Eukaryota > Viridiplantae > Streptophyta > Magnoliopsida > Myrtales > Combretaceae > Combretum > Combretum micranthum. The sequence goes on along the minus strand of JAMXBD010000270.1, from coordinate 240,341 downwards.
TTGTGGTGGAAATATATGAGGCTATAAGCCAACCATTAGCTCAAAACATTTTACATCGGGCATTGTACGAAAATAAAAGCATTACCAATGCAACCCATTGTTGGGGATAGAAATGCATCCCAGATATTTACAACACACTTCCACTATATTATTAGTGGTACAAATCTCATACAAGTCAAAACATCCACAATCGCAATTCAGTGATGCAAATCAAATATGAGTCTACCCCTAACATTAACACAAGGTTTAACCATGTTGGTCACTATTACAAAAGACCATGGGGCAACTAAAAATTAAGGTTGACCAATACTATGAGTACAATGTGACCTAACATTTAGTGTTATAAGAAATACAAGCTACTACAAACAAACCACAGCACATCATTGAAGCATGACCTCACTTCTTATTCTTGCTCATCTTCTCAAGAATGTGCATAGTAGAGTCATCCTTATCACTCCACAAATATTTGAGGGCAGGTCTCATGACCTTATTTTACGTAAGTTTTTCAACCTATCTACAAGATCGGCAAGGATTTCAAACCTATTATAGAAATGGATATTCTACAATAAAAATATAAAAAAAAAAACATTACACTAGACAAAGAACTCTAAGTGCATGATGAAAACCAACAAGAAGGAGAAAGATGAGAATGACTTACTAATTTAGGGACCTCCTTAGCTGCCTTTTTGCATTGAATGTACAGAACGATCAACACACTAGTGGCTTCGGGCTTGATATTCAAATTTTACCATCACATGCATAATTAAGAATAATTTTGAAGGTGTCGACGAGAGATGAATTCACTTACCTATCTCATTAGATCATGTTTTGGAATCCCCCAATGGAATTTTATTGGCCATGCTTGCACATCTAGTTGAGTCTTTTTGCCACGCCTTATACCAAAGTCATGATGGGCCAGTAAGCTCGTGAGGTAGTCCATCTACAATATAACTAAATTACACAAGGTATTAACGGCGGTGCAATGACAACTAGGGGATATCAAACATCGATGTAATTAGAATAGGCTATAGACATGTACCGCCTACCGCCTTTCAACGTTTTTTTCTTTCCATTGTTCTTTGTAAACATTAACTTCAATGATCACAGTCTGTCTTATGCGGATATAAACCACACAAAGAAAAGCCTCGCTTTGTGGAGCAAATACTAGGATGTAGATCTGCATAAGCCAGTGTAATCATGATTGATGAAAGGGAACATAAGTCAGGGGACTAATAGGGATGGCACAATAGATTAGCAGGGTGCACGCTCACTTCATCACAATGATGGATGATGCCGAGAAGCCAATGATTATGGTGTAAATCTATAACAACAAGTGTTACGTTAAAGGAACTATAAAAGATGCTAACTTGTACTAGTAAATGTCAATTCGTGTTTGCTATAACAAAGAATCGATCACAAGCTAATTCATCTTGAAGAGGCTTATCGACAAAACTTGTTAGCATGTACCATCAACGCCATGTATTATTGATTTTTCTAGCCTCAATGCTCAGTTTACATTCCATTATGCCAATAACCTTTACCAACAACCATGAAACAAGGGAAGTAATATCAGAAACCGATGCCAATGACTTCAATGCTTTAGTTTGGATTTCCCTCACACTCCATACAACTGTTGTATACCAAAAGAATGAAAATGGAATGTATTAGGTGTTAAGTACCTGATAGCATACCCAGTTCATGTTGGCAAGGGTCCAAACATGCTTTCGGATCAAATTATTGACTAGTCGTGTGCATGAGTACCTCACTGCAAGTAGGATTTGCAAAATAACGAGCTATAAACATACAATACGTTTCCAAATAAATTCCAAAACAAGACAATTCATATGTACATGTGCTGTCATGACCCTAATAAAGGCTTAGTAGGATTATTCTAAAGTTATTATATCACTGTGCACCTGCAATATGAGAACTATCTTGCTAGTCAGAGATAACAAGACTCTAATCATTTATTAACTTCTCATACATTTATTATACGAATACATATAATACTATTATTGAAACATAATTATGGAATCCAATTTCCACATCTTACCAAGATCGCAGAGAATCGGTCCCCTACCAAATAGTAAAAATAGGGTTTTAACCTATAAAGTACAAAGTCTCAAATATTTGTATCATTTATCTAAATTATGTTCTAAGTTTACAGTGATTTATCTTTCTAACTTCAATGAGACTGATGGAAAAACTCTCTTCGCACATTCCTAACCCTTTCCCAATGAGTATTATTCCTGCATAAAAACTGTTGGGGGGTGAGCAAAACTACAGCTCAGTGAGATAACCTGACCAGACCACACGTCAAGTAATAACAAACAAGTTTAGTTAGCAAGCGTATCCAATGTAGTAATCAATCATATGCATAAGTACAAGCTTGGACAATCCGGAATCTAAACAAGATAGAGATTTACGCCCTCTCATTAAGGTTAAAGGAACCAAGTCGAGGAACTTTGCCTCATGACCTACCCACCTAGGAGAATCGGAGAACCAAGGGAGGAACATTTTATTCATATCCTTGGAATAAATAAACTCCACTAAGTGTTAGTCATTTCATGTCGATACCACGAGCGACATTCCTTCATTTGACAATTAGTTCCCGTGGAACCGAATGGAACAAAGAAAACCTTGTGTAGAACTAAGAAATTTACATATAGAAAAACTAAACGTTAACAGAGAACCGAAAAACTAACACGTAGCGAGTTATCATGCCTTTATGCAATAATGTGATTTATGCAATGCATGACCATTTCATTTAAAGACCATATACTATTATGTTAGTTTATTAGGTGAACAACAATTCACAGATAAGCATTAACATGTTTCAAACATTATATATCATCCAATTTGGTTATCACTTTAAATAACATAGTTTGGCATTCAGTCAAACACCATACACCATACATTATTCTCATCCCCGCATGCATAGCAGTTTTGATTTGTTATTTCATATGCATTAAACTTACAAGCACAATCAACGTGATAAGGTCAAAGTTACTCACCTGTCATCCTTGCTGAATTGTCGTAATAGTCTACTAGGAAGCCCATAATTGATCTATTTTTCCTATAAAATGAGATAAAAGATACTTATTACTATACTATTATCTGCATAATAATCCCGGTTGTACTTTTTGTGTCTTAAACTCAAGTTTTTCCATTTTTTATTTATTTTACTTATTTGAATATGGGTTTTAAATCTTATAAGAGTTAACTTTTCTAGTTGAATTATAAAATTAATATAAACCCACTTTTCTTGGGAAAAGTGTTAAATGATTTTAAATATCAGTTTTAATAGCGTAATCTTAATTTAGGCTTATTGTACTCATTTTAACTCCAATTTTAGCATATGAATAGTCATTGGAAATCTTATCGAATATAGTTTTAAATTATGGATTTAAACTAATTATTTTGTATATTTTTCCCTATGTTACTTTAAGGTTTTGAAGGGTATCATAATGATGTCTATTTTTCTTGTTTTGTATTTTTTATTCTTATTTCAAATTTACTATTTCGTTTTATGTATATGCTATTAAGTTATGGTGATTAAACTCGTTTTAAGTCCTTTAATCAACTTTTGGTCAAGGTCTATGTTATGATTTATTTTCATTTTGCTTGTCTTGATCTTAATTTTAGGTATATGTTTATATTTCTAATTATGTTAGTCATACTACTCACGATGTCTATGGTCCATATTAATTTAAATTCTATAACTTCATGTTCTATAAATGCCGAGACTTATATTTATATTTAGATGAGTAGTTCTTGAGCTAGATCTTTCAATTTTAAATTATATCATCATATTATCTAACCTATACTCGAACTGTATCGAGTTTGTTTTAGGAATCCTCATTATATATGCATGCTACAGCATACATGTGTGTATAGGAATATTTTCCTTAACTTAACCTATGAATAATAAATTTGAAGCTTATAGAATTTTCTATTCTCTAGTTCTAATATTAAATCCGCATTAATGGGCTATATTTATGAAAAGTGGTCTAAATAGCCTCCAATGCTAGCTTTTACTATGTAATCTTTAACTAAATCTATATTATTTATCCTAAGTTAGATTTTTGCATATAAATAAGCATTAGAAAGCTTGTTTTGCGTATTATATGTCAGTTAATTTAGTTTATGTACTTTGTAAATTATTTTCCTTATTTTATTATTGTAGAATTTTTCTTATATATTGTGTTGTTTTGTAATTTTATTATTGAGCTCTTATTAATTATATGTGTTCTTTAATGTAAGCAAAATATCTACGACTATTCATTTTCATTTTGTTTGTCTTGATTCTTAGTCATACTTATATTTCTATTTACGGTGAGCTCATTATTTCAAACTTCTATAATTTAGATAGTCCATTTATGGCTTTATATGATAGTATGTTTTCTATTCGGATGTACTTTGTTTGTAAACCTTACCTGTCAAAGCAGATTAAAATTTTTATTATTTATGCGGTTATATCTATATTCTAATTACGGGTGTATTTTTCTAGTGATTTTCTAAACTTACATAGGTTCCTTTTTTATTATAGTTTGTTCCTACAAGTTTACTTTTAACTAACTTTAAGAATAGTGTCTTAGGATTATTCTAATCTATTTTGATTTTCTATTTCTATTTTCTCTCACTTATCATCTTTTTTAGGATGTCTAGATGGTAATATATATATATATATATATTATTCATTATGATTTCTTACAAGTTCATGGGGTCAATATTGCACATAGGTATTCTAATGTTCATGTTGGCTAAATTTTTACTATCTAAAAGATATTGTAAACATATCTCACTAAATTAAAACCAACTTAGTCTATGGAATATGCATGGGAAATTATATATATATATTTTTTATAAACATATCTCACTAAATTAAAACCAACTTAGTCTATGGAATATGCATGGGAAATTATATATATATTTTTTATAATGACCAAAATTTAAGTAGGGTCCTCTAATGTTAAATTTGATTTTTCCCATAATTTCTTGTACTAAATATAATATTTAGCCTAACTAAAATAATCATCACAAGCTATTGCATGCATAGAATATTATTGCTACTCATAGGCTTTAAGGAAACCAATATATAAAATTTTCATGATAGCTCAATATTTAAACTTTCTCTAATTTCTACACACACGTGATATGTGGATTAAAAGATGGGTTAGATATTACCATAAATGGTTATAGGACAAAGTGATAGCTTTTCTTTCCCTTTCCTATTGTGAACCAAATTCTTTTGGCAACATATGGAGATAATTTATTAAAATTTTGAAAACAAAATATCCTAATTAATGTCATTTATTTACCTTTGATAATGACTTCTAGAATTTTATTGATGTCCTTGGATGTCTTGTTCTTTTCTTCTAGGGTCCTGATGGGAAGATTAAAATTCATTGGCTTTTGTTTGGCTTGTATTATTGTTTTGTTGTTGGTCATGGTAGACTCAAGAGAAGAAAAGTGGGGTTTTGTTTGTTTTAATTTGCTTTGGGAAAATTGAAAGTCACGGTGGGATTACACAAAGAGAAACCATCTCTTATTTATTCTAAAGTTGTTTCATTTAAAGCATTAATTGTTGTTGTTGTTGTTTCTTGGAAGGAAATGAGAAGAATCGATCCTTCCTCCACATGCCCCATTGAAGCATCACATTTATATTAAATATGGGTTTGTTTGGTGAACTGTGATTGGCTCAAGTGTCCATTGGATGTATTTTCCTTTTCTACTTCTACAAGCAAACATACAGTGGACAACTTTCATGGGGAATGATCCGGCCATGTGTTCTAATTTTTTACCATGTCCATTAAATTTTCATGTGGAACAATTTTAAGACCAAATAGCTAGCTAATTTTAACAAAAACTAACCCATACGTGTATAATTATATCAGTTACGTGACAATTTTATTCCAAAAAAATTGTTTAAGATTTTAAAATACTTACAGAGTATTTTTTGATTCAAAATTTGAGTTTAAAGTTTACATGATTATGTATTTTTAAAGTTTTTTTATCCTATACGATTAGGATTTTAGGACCCATTAAGTCAAAATAGAAAAGTAATACCTATAGACTCTAAATTTTTTAACTAAAATTATGGTGCAATCCAAACTTTTATTTGAAGTCTAGATTAATAGTTATGGATCCGTTTATAATTCCTTATTACGTATTTATAAACCTAGCGGTTTATTTTTAACTTATCGTTTTTAGTCTTCATACTCTATGAGTTATTAGCTTTCTATTGCAATTGAAATTTAGGGCTACTTATGCTTGTATTCTAGATTTTTTTTTATTCCGATTACGAAATCTTGTCTTTGGTATCTTTTAATATCTAGAGAATTTTCTATTTAGAGTTTTAGGTCATGAACAAACTCATAATATTTTTAAGCTTCTAATTAGGGTTTTTGTCGGGTCATTAATTCACTATCTATTCCATATTTGCTACGTTGTTTATTTTACTAGTTATAAAAATTTTAGAAATTATAAGAGCAAATTAAGGTTTTAGCCTTCATAGATTTAGAATTTTCTAAATAGAATGTGGGCGTAATCCACATATTTATTTGAAATATAGACTTTTAGATGTTGATCTGTTTTTAATCCTATTGCGTATTTTGTAACCCTAGTGATTAATCTTTAAATTATTGTTTATAACCAATGGGTTCTAAAAATTAATCGCCTTTTATTTTAATTTAAATCTAGGGTCAACTATGATTATTTAGGGAGTCATTCACTCACATTACAAAATATTGTATTTTTTGCCTAAAAATTATTTGTCTTCATTATTTGAGGATTGCAGATTTTCTAAAGCTACTTTAGGGTCTTAAAATAATTATAGATAATTCAAAAACCATTGTATCATTATTTAACAAGTGTAGAATTTATTTTCTAATCATTGAACTTAAGAAAAATGATCTTGAATTTTTCAGTAATGATTAATTTATCATTAATTATTTATTTGTCTAAGGTTATAGAAGTTATATTTTGCGATTTGAAATTTTGTTGGTAAGGATTCTAATTTTTCTAACTATAACCAAATGATTTTAAATTATGAAAAATTAGGAGTGACTTTTACTACTTTTCTCAAAGTTATTAAAGATTTTATATTGTATTTTTAGTAATCATTATACTCGGGTTATGTAAAATTAGGAGAATTACATGTGCAAGGTACCAACTTTAGATCCAAACTATGGTCACAACTCACAAGTGTAGTTGCAATTGGCTAGGTAATCGATGCTTAAAAGCTAGACATAGGGGGCTTACACCATCTACAGAACAAGCATACGTACATAGTATAAAATAATTGTTAAAAGGGGTGAATATTTAATTTTGACATGGGAAAAAGCTAACGAAAATGCAAAGAGGAAAGCTTGTCTCTGGATATTTATTGAGAATAACCCATGCATATCCATCCACATCAATCCTGTACCCCTACCGAACAATAAGTCCATCTAGTTTCTGTGCGGGACCCTTCCTTGAGGGTTGTTCGATTGATATGTGCATACTTTTTCTTCTCCACCATTGCCTCAACATGTGTCACAAGTTTAATTCTTGAACGGAGGGTATTTAAGTTTTATTACAATCAACTTTCTACAATATGGATGAAAAAAAAATGAAGTGCATATCATATCTATTAATGTGTAAAGGAAAGAAAAGGTAAACTTATTCTAGCGCATTGACTTTTGTCCACTTCCCCTTTTCCTTGACTCATGGTGCATGGTGTCTTCACTTAGTTCATTAGGGTGGTGTTGACCACATCCTGCACTGCATCATCTTCATGATATGTCGCTTCCCTCTCATAAGCGGGAATGTCCTCATCTTGACACCACATGTTTAGTGTGAACTTATTTAAGGATTCCTTAATAGCTTTTCTCATGTCCCCAAGAACATTTTCCCCTATCCATGCTAACACTTCATCAAATCGAGCTTTAAAGGGGTCAACTTTTTCTCTTAAAGCATTCAACTTTTATCCATAATCCCGCATTGCATTATGGAATAAATATTTGATCACCTATAGCAAGGAAGACTAATAGAATCACCAAAACAAGAAGCACTACATACCTGTCTGATTTCCTCGAGGACCCTTTTGTTTTCTTGTTGAACAAACAACGTCAAAGTATGTGGAAACGAATCGTGTAACTTCTTTACTCAACAAATGGAGAGAATTACCCAAAAAAAGTAACAAATATGAACCTTTTATGCTATCTTCCAACTGCCTTTCGTTTTCTTCGTGAACAAATAAGCTATGATCAGATGGAAAACGACAAAGTTTGCATACATTTTGGCTAAGGAAAAAACATACCTCAGCGCGTGAAAGGAGTAAAGAAACCTTTGTCCAAAGTGCAAAAACTTCATTTGCACCATGTTGCAAGGAGTAACACATGTTAGGTCTATCAGTTGATGTATACAAGCAACTGTTATAGGAGAAGTGATGATACCTTTTTGCCTTAGGTGTTCACAGTAACCTTTGGATCCAAATGGGAGGACACTGCATTCAATGACAAGCTACCTGCAACAAACTAATACTTTATCTCAATGGATAAGCAATTAACATTAGAACATAGTTTATGTAAATTGCAAATTGGAACGGAAAGATAATATGTTCAATGATGATAGCTTATTAATGGCTAGTTGAAGCCACTCACATCGCACAACTTCCTAAGCAGTGCACTCCTGGTCTTAGTATTCCTTGCCCCACATCTTGGACATGGTCATCGTGATACTGGGACAACTACAGTGCCAATCTGTACCCTATCATAGTAGAATAGATGCAAAAACAAATGGAACATGCCTAACTTCAAATCACCTTGATACACCACATGGAGAATTAGAGTCTTCCTTATAAAGTTGGATAAATAGCTCTAAAAAGGCAATACATCTCCGTAGATAATGTTTCTCACCTTTCCTCCATCGAGCGACTCCATCGTATAGTTGATCAAGCAAATGTCTAACCCAATTTAGTTTGGCTGTGTTATTTACGTTGCTTACTACCCTCAAATAAATTTTGGAAACCTGGATGAATGACGCGGGACTTATGAATGTGCCTGCCATGTATAAGGTAGTGTAAATTTTGAAGTAATCGAGTGATTCCACATTACCATTTGTTAAGCACTCATAGACTTGACAACTTTCTCCCACCATCAATGCGGAATCTATCAAGATGGTTGTCTTCATTAGAAGAATTTTCCTTGGAGATGACATCTGGTCTTGTCAGATTCAATCTAAGTATTTCTATCACATTAGTTTGACAATTTGTCACACCACCACCACCAATGATCAATGTGCAGGTACCTTGATCGAAGTTATTTAGCAAGCTATAGAGAAGCATCATGTTTAGAGATTTAAGGTTCACACTCAACAATCCATCGAAAACAATTTTGTTTATCAAAGAGTGTTGGTCACTCCTTGGCCAAACTATCGGACAAGGCTACGTAGGTTTGCTGTGCTTGAGCCCCTGCATTAGGAAAACACAAATAATGATAATAATAATGGATGGTCTATTGAGAAAATGGAATCTACATCACCAGAATAGATGATATGTCGATTGACAGTGGTGGCTTACCTCATGCAATGGTGCATCATCTGATCTATCTTTGCCTGTAGTTATATCACCATCCCAACTCATCCGTTTCCTTGGCGTCGGAGATGCATCAGGTTCCTTATCCATTTGAAATATATGTCTACATAAAAAAAAAAGGAAAGAAAAGAAATGACATGCTGTGACAGCTTGATAATGTTATATATATAATATATATGCATACGCATACACATCATACGTTCAACGAATCTAAGTTCATTTATAAATTAGTGAACAATTATAGGAAAAATAGGAAATAGAAGAAACACAAAGAGAAACGAAAGTATGAAACTTACCGGATTATTTAGTGTATATTGGAGAGAAAGGGTAGCCATGGTCTTGTTATGAACTTGATTGTATATCATTTAAGTCGAGAAATCAAATGCTTAGGTTCATATTTGTTATATTAGGAAGGTAGGGTATTTTGACCCTATATAAAAAACTAGGTGCTTGATATTAAATTACGTTAAATCATAATAAAAGCACCCAGCATTGTCTAGTAAACATGTAAGCCCAAACACCATGTATAATAGCAAATATAGCTTAACAATCACCATTGTTCAAAACAATTCCTTTACTAATGATGGCAAATGCAACACTAAGATTCCAAATTAGGACAAAATCCTAATAATTGGGAACCAACCATAGAGTTAAATTTTTTATCATCACATAGTATAGCTTTGTGAAGCCTTTATATAAATAATATCGGTTTATATTTCCTCTTATTTCATGCAATCAAATAAACAAAGCCTAAGTGTTGAACATGTAGTTTGTGTATGTAAACCACTTACAATGGAATCATCGATCAAGTACCAACATTGTCCATCAAACATATAAATGTAAACACACTATTTGCAACAAAACAATTAATTAACACAAGTACAACATCATGGTATTCATCAAATTACTCGCTCTAGCTAAAGTCCGCAACTAACATCTCCGTTCATACATATATTGATTGTACATTCAACAAAGATCGAATCCCCTAATTGAAATTAAACTAACTATACATACAACAATGATCAAATCCCTTAATACATGGATCAATCGCACATAGGGATGCAACCAGGTTGGCCCTTATAGAATTTATAACCTGCCAAATCCGGTAAAAAACCTATATAATTGAACCTTATAAGATTTTAGGGTCGGGTTTGGATATGAAATAAAAACCTTATAGGGTTATAGAATTGGATTCGGATTTTACGAAAATACCCGATGGGTACCTGATTCGAACGCTTGACCCGTTAATTACAAAAAACATGACCTACGTTTTTACCAATTTCCAAACACATGACTTGTGTTTTTTTTCTTTTTAACAAATATGTGATCCTAATTTTATACAAAAGTGTCATTATAATTAATTACTATTAGAGAAATATATGCTAGAGTCTTACTGGTTCAAAAAAATAATTTAATAAAAATTATTACTGAATAAAATCAAATAAATGAAATGTTAAAATTTAGTTTTTTAAAAAATGAGAAAATTAAAAAATGTAAAATTAATTTTGAAGATCAATAAAATATCGACATGTCTCATTATAAAATTATTAAAAAATATTGATATTTTTGTATAAGATTTGGTAATCTATTTATAAAAAAAAAAGTAATACAAATAATGTGTTTGTAAATTTGTCAAAACACATTTATGTTTTTGTAATTAACCAAAATAAATAAATAAACACATTTGTAAAGGTAAAACACATGAAAGTAAACTAAGTGCTGTTTAGATGGCTCATTTTCATCTGTATCTATATATATTTTTTAAAATAATACACGTAAATATATCTGATTTATATTTATATTTTATTTTTTAATAAAAATTATTAATATTTTATCTGTATTTAATTTTTTTATAAATAATTTATTAGAAAAAAATTTAAAAAAAAAAATTGCATGTGCCGAAAAGACAAACAGACCTCCTCCTCTCTCTCATAGTCACCGTCTCACCCACTCCCGCTGTCTTGCGTCTCGCATCGAGCTCCAGGCCGGCATTCTTCTTCTTCCTTTCTTCAGTGTACTCTGACCGAAGACAGCATCGTCCTCTCTCTCACTCAGTCTCAGTCACTGTCAATAGCGCCGGGCACCTCCGGCCTTCTTCTTCCGCCTTTAGTCCTCCACCACACGGAACAGACACAACACACCTCTGTTCCTCTTACGAAAAAAAACCCCACTTCTTATCTCAAACCCCAACTCTGTTTCGCAGGTATAAACTCTAGCAGTCCTATTCGTGCCAATGTTCTGTATATGAGCACAAAATACTCGGAGCAAATCTCGTAAGTTTCCCTGTTAGTTATACTTTTCAATGTTTTCATCGGCTGAAAAATCGAATTGTCTATGTAATTCGATAGGTTAGTTTAGTTATCGAAGGAGATTACCTTTAAGATTATATTTGGATGCATGTTTTGCTGATTCAGATCTCATTATTAATTCTTCTTTTCACATGTAATTGTAAAAGCATAAAATGCGGGTAATGCTTTTGTACTGTTTCTAAGTCTCTCTCTCTCTCTCTGTGTATCATCATTCACCCCAGTCCGACGACTCTCTCCGTCACTCCATCGCCCTACCGCGCCGACGCCGTCGCCCACCTTCTCGTCTCTTCCACTATCAATCCGCTTTACTCTCTCCGCCACTGCAAGCCGCTTTCCTCCGTCACAACAGGTATCTTATCATTTTATTGACATGTCACTTGTTATTATCAATGAAAAAAATGAGATCTTTCACTCTCTGTGGTACCTCACGACTCTCCTTTTAGCAATTTGAAGAGGTTTAAGATCTTTGTCAAGGTGGTAGACACCTTTGAGAAATACAAATTGGAGAGAGGTGAATCTTTTAATAAAGGAAAGATGACTTTGAAAGATGGTGGTTTGAGAATCATGACAAATTATTTAATAGAATATGACCCCCCCAAAAAAAAAAATACTGAGGCTGAAGTTGGCTCCTAACGATAGCAAGATCATCTTATAAAAGTGTATTCAAATTGCTCTGCATAGGGCTCAAAAATTACATCTCATGTGTTGGATGGAAAATGAAAACACTATCATGGAATTATCAAGATATGGCTTTGTGATGGCTTTTATTTTTTTTATTCTTCTTTCCCATAATGGGAATGGGCAATTCGTAGTCTTAGAATTGTAAATATGACTATGTTCTCAACTATTTTTCCTTAGATAAATATTCTTTCTTCTATTTTTCACGATTTAGATTCTCTGTTGTGATAGCTTTCATAATATTGATCTAATAACACTGAAAAAGAATCAAAGAGTTACCTTGCTAGCTGTCAAATACAGATGATTGACTTTGAGCAAAGCCCAGCGGTCTTGATTATTTGCCTATTCTTTTAACTGTAACTCATCTTGTCCTTAATTCAGATTCAAGGCCCTTGTTTGTTGTTATGAGTGTCATTGTTTTCTGATATTCCTGATATATTTTAGTATTTGTGTTTGTGGTTTGAACTTTGGTTGAAAATCTGGGGTATCATCACTTTATCGGTAGTTTGTCAAGATGTATGTATGATCATTTCTTCCATTTTATAAGAAATCTATTTGTTATAACTTAAATTAAAATGTAGATGATTAAAAGCCAAGTAAGTTTTGGGATTTTTCACTCTCTATCTCTATGTTTTCACTATTGGTATTTTACGTGCCATTCATCAATGAGGATGATGATATAGATTCGGGTATTGTATACATTATTATTAAAGAAGAACTGTTGCTCCTGGTGATATTAATGTTTCCGGGAAATAGATTCGATATGGTTTAATGAAAAAGATGGACAACTTAGAGCAAACAAGTTTATGACAGAGAATTAAATGGAATCACTAATAGATAGAATTAATTTGTTTTGTTTTTCAATATTCATTTTTGTTTAGAGGTATACCTTGAAATTGGTTTGTACTTTTACTTGTAAACCCTAGATGGAGACTGTATTCGTAGAATAAAAATTCTTATATTTGAATTTATAAGATGGAGTATAAAGAATTTATATTATGGATTATTTGATTATGGTTAAACAAGTGATAAAAGAGTTGATGTATCCATGAACGTCAGAAGAAAGAATAGGAAGCTTTATACGGTCATGGTGATGTTAAAACATTTAAAATTCTAGTGAGAAAACTCTTAAAGAGCTAGAAATTGAAACCTACTTTCCCTCAATGAATTTCTTATCCTTCCATGACTGCAGCTGGGAGTCATTTCACTTTGCTCACACTAATACATGATATTCCCATCCAAAAATCTGCTCTGCTTTCCTTTCTACATAAGGATTTTTCAAGAGAGTAGGATCATTGGAAAAAAGAAATTAATCAAATTCAAAACAAAAATATCCAGTGGCTCCATATTTATTTACTATAAGCTTAGAAATCCAATGATTTGCTGCATCAATGAAGTGCACACCATCCCAGCTGATCATTCTAGAAGGATTTCTGCATGAACTAGCTAAAATTTATATTTGTAAAGCTAGCAATCTTTATTCATAAACATGAACAGAAACTTTTGCTTTATGTGGTTGAAGACTAAGGGGGCTGGCTTCACTTTGTATGGGGGCGTAGATTGCTATGGAAGCTTGATGTGAGCAAAAATCAGTGTTTGTATGTGTGTATTAGGGAGAGGGAATCGATGTCTGCTTTGATTTGCTTGGGTGGGAGATGTGTTGCTGTGTGGAGCTTTTAAAGTTGTGTGTGTGAGTTCACCTCAAATGTTTTTGTTTTTAGAAGGTGAATGGATCTGATGGCTATGATTTAATTATGTTGATCCGACGGGTCTGGAGTCGCATCCTAAAATTAGGACATAACTTGGCGACTTGAGCTAAGACAATCCCCTTATTAAACCCTTTCAAATTTTCTTCCAGCCACAATTGAACTTGAAATGAAGATAAAAATTAATAAGATTGAAAACTATTTTGATCACACATGGTTCTCAATATTCACTAATTAAATCATTTCTTATCAGTAATCAATGTGTTATCCCTATTTTGGCTAAGGACATGCAATCATTGAAAAAAATAAAGAAATAGTTCTAGCAAGATAGGACTTGACATTACTCCTAGTAAGTCTACATGAACTAACATCACAATGCATTTAAGTCAATTTAGTCTCTTATTTTCCATAAACTCCCTTTGTGGACAATGTTGTACCCACAAGCAAAAGAATCGACTAGTTTAATGTGTTTTTATTTTTTTTTCAAGTGGAGCGTTTAGGCCAATTGACCCATCTATAACTAATTCAATACAAAAATGAGCTTCAAACTGGCCCATTTCTAACGTTGGTTTAGATTGAATCAGGTCAAACTAGTCAGAACGGTCTAGTTTCAACGACGCTGGTTTTACATGTATTTGCTTTTTCCTATAGGTTATATATTCACATATTACATGCATTTTAGATGATACAAGTGACATAATATAAAAATATTTTTTCTAATTATATAAGTTTACATGTTTTTCTTGTAGAATCACTGGAGAATTTTCCTATATGTTGTGTGTTTACTTGCCGATGTTTGTGTTCTGAGTCATTCTGCATAGATCTTTCTTCTTAGAATTGTAAATATAATATCTCTGTGCTTCCCTCAAAAATTTTATTGAAATGCAAACCATATTGCTTGTGAAGTGTCTAGTTTAAAATTATGATGTTGCAGCTTTTAACTTGCCTCAGTTATAGTTTCAGAGCGATAAGTAGCAATTTCCTTAGGTGGTGCCGTAAAAACTTCTACAGGCCAATTGTTAGGCCATGCTTATCCATTTTCATTTGGCTGCTCTTCAATTAAGACTATTAAGTTTTGTTACTTTGATTTCAGGTGAATTTTGCTGTATAAGAAGTCAAGATGATGAATTTTGCAGCATCCGTATGCCGGAGAGTTAATATCAGAGAGATAGTTACCAATGCTCCTATATACAGTAGTGCTAGTGGTATGGTTCTTTTTTCCTTGATTACTCTGTGTTTCTTTACTATTCTTCGTATTGTATCAGTAAAAAAAAACCAGTAATGCTATTGTTTGCTGCTTGGATTTTAACTAGTCTGGTGATTAAGCTAAAACCAACTGCTTGCAGATGTTTCGGGAGAAGGATTGAGCTTCCTGTTCAGGCGCTGGGCTACTAAAAAGTCAGCTGGTTCAACAAAAAATGGACGCGATTCACTACCGAAGAATCTTGGGGTCAAGAAATTTGGCGGAGAGGTGAGATGGGTCTTGTTAAAAGATTGGAAGAGGGATTAGAGACTTTCTCCTTTTGTTCCTAAATGCTTTTCATTTTTTTTTTCTTTTGTGCAGAGGGTAATACCTGGAAACATCATTGTCCGCCAGCGGGGCACACGATTCCACCCGGGTAATTATGTTGGAATGGGAAAAGACCACACCCTTTATGCTCTAAAAGAAGGAAATGTTAAGTTTGATAGACATAAGCTGAGTGGACGCAAATGGGTTCATGTCATCCCAAAGGAAGGCCATGTGCTTCATCCCGTGTATGCAGATGTGACATCTGAGCTGAAGATGGTTGCAGCTTAAACTTTTTGCAATGTCACTGAATTTTTTTATGTTTATTTGCTCTTTTTTCATGAGCTATCTTTTAGTGAGAATGCCAACTGCATTTTGAGCAAATGGGGAAATACTGGTTGTAACCATGTACGTTGCAGTCAATAATGGACTAGCTGAAGACAGACATTACCACTTTTTTGCATCATCTTGTTTTATTTGTGTTGTTGGTGTAAGTGGCTATCATATGTAATCTCTGGTTATGCCTTTTCAGCATGGTGCTTTCTTTGATTGCAGTGAGAACTATAGTGGGGAACTGTTGTTGCCCTATCTCTGTGTGCTTGGCTACTGCTGGAGCAATTAAATGTCTATGGTCGTTGGAAAAGAATCTAAGTCTAGGGTTCAAGGGCCTTCATTAGTGTTGTGTGATCTTTTGAGTTGAGCATTTTAGACATTGGATGATAAAAAAAAATTATGTTAATTACCCAAAAAAAAAATTAAATTATGTTAAGAATCATGTTTGAGTTGGATGGAGAAAGTGTTGATACTTCCATAGGATCCAAATCTCTAATTCAGCCTGGTGTTTGTGACGTGAGCTACGGTAACATGTCTCAAGAATGTGGAAGTAGTAAAACAAATGGGATGGTTTAAATAGAAAAACGAGGAACTCCTCTGCTTTTGGTTAAAGAATTAGTTGCTGTTAAGTTTTCGACAGTCATTCGTTAGTGAAATGTCGATGTTGTTGCACTTGTTGGGACTTGGAATACGAATGTAACTGCACAAATATCTTCATTTTAAACTGTTGCTTCCTCATGTAGAGTATCGACACTATGCATCAGACGGTGTTAACCTGGTTAGAGTTTGCAAATTAAAAACACAGGGATATAGGACGTAGAACTTTAGTGGCTTGGTGGATGCTGTTGTTGGTGAGGTGGTGGAGAGGTCCTGAAAAGGAATCCACCATAACTCATCCTAAGGCCATGGTTAGGCTAAAATTATGATTTGTTGAACCTTGAGCTCATATGGACTGAAATCTCAAAGCCGAGTGATATTTCACGAGACCGAACTTATTGCAGGTAGGATTGGTTAAGTTCATTCGTCTCGAAAATGTCGATGTCAATCATGCCCCTCCTCCCAGGTTTTGATCGAAAGAAGAAATTAATATTGACTTAACTTAGTTTGATCAGAGATTTACTAGATTTATGAACATTAATTAAAATTTCAAAAGCTCACTTTAAATTGGACAAGACACTTGAACTCTTTCTAGTTCGAATTGAATGCAACTATAATAAATTCACATTAGGGAAAATCTTGAAAACCAGTTTATGTGTGGTTCTTTCTGGGGACACTTTATTTGCGGGTTTCCTCATGTCCACTTTGCGTTTCTTTGATCTGTTACGCCACAACGGCAAGGATTAAAAGGGAACGTTGATTCAAGCCAGCACCCAAGTAAGGACATATACCCAGAAACGTAATGCGTTTGTTTGAATTCTACCTCTTTTTTACTTCTTTTCCATCTATATACAATATGAATTTACAGAAAAGACGAGGAAGCAAAAAATGACTACTACAATCTCATTCCCGATCCCTCAAAGAGGGATCAAGTGCTTGACAACTTGAATCCGCAACTCTCAAAGGAAAATCCAATGCTGTAGTCTGCAAACCTTCATCAATCATCGAAGAAAGACCAGATTCAAATCTTTGACGCCTTTCAACTGCATCCGCGACTCTTTGATCAAACTCTTCATCACTGCCAGCTAGCATATATCGCAGCTTAAAATTAATTCTATTCTCAACGAGAACCTTGTGTCTTGGAATAATACGTCCTTCAAGAGAATAACTGAAAAACCTGTATATGGAATCAATCCCAAGTCAGTGGGACAATGAGGGGTTGGAAAAAAAAAGTACCATGTTGAGCATATTGTGGAGATGCAACTACAAGATCTCCCTACACGCACAAGAACAACATGGCCTGCCAAGAAATTTTCAGCAAAATAAAGCAAAATCCTGGAGAGGGCAAAAGTTGTCTTTCCACGAAGGTGTACCAATTGATGGGACACTAAGATGGCTCAATTCACAACTATTTGCTAATTTTTATCAGATCCCTAAACTAAATGAAAGAAATAGAGGTTGATTATCATTAAGCTTACCCGGGAAACTCAATAACATCCTGCAATGGCCGCACCATAGTTCTTCGCAAGTAACGGTACTTAGGTCTCAAGAGATCTGCATTGTACCGTAGTAGCATGGGAAAATCAGCAATCATCTCACCAAGTTGCCAAAGACGGATGCCAAGTGATAGAAAATACTTCATGTTAACTTCAAGTTTATTGGCTATATTGCATCCTAATAGCTCAGGTGCTGAAGCGATCACTTTAGCAATATCTTTTTCGCTTACTCCAGCTCTTGTGATCAAGAAAATGACCTAGTCAGGTGATCATGCTTTATCAGGATAGATGTAAGAAACAGTGAAACAAATTTCTAACATACAATTGCAGAGAAATAGATATTGAATGGCGAAAGAACATACCACGGGCCGGATCTTCTTGTGGAGGCTGTATGTAAGCAATGGTGGAAACTTCACCAACATGTTGCCAATTGCATCATCTCGAATGCCTATATCTTGGAAAAAACGGACCTTCATTATGAAAATTAGTCAGGAACCCATCCTCTTATCAGCCAGAAGCTTTTAGAATGGCAATGATTTCAAGCCAGATCAAGCTAGTAATGTTGCATGTTGCTACTTGTTACACATGTAGTAGATGTCAAATAAAATGCAAGAAACACATGTGAGACAAACTCGCATGAGTAACATGAAACACAGATTCCAGAAAACCAACAACGAGATCAAATTTTGGGCATGATAACTTGAATCACTAAAATACCAAAGTGCAGCAGCAACACACCTTAGGTACAATGATTGTCTCTAAATCCACACAGAAAACCATAGGCTTGATGATAAGCATTCTCCTCATACCATTTCGTGTAATTCCAAGATAATACAGATATTTAATAAGAGGCTTCCATTTATCCTCTATGCTGCACCCCATTAAGTGTGGCTTAAAAGCTAGTAGTTTGCCAACATCTTCATTCGAAAGACCAAACTCTTTTATGTAATTTACCTACATGCACAAATCAAGGTCCCGATATCATTATGCTGAACACTGTACACATCTGCACTAATAACAATAACGATTACAATTACTATAATAATTCAAAACAGCAGCAATAATTGTTAGAATGGTTGAATAATGTTAGTCATTGATGCATATTAACCACCTTCTACTGTAACTCCTTTATTGCATAATTTTTATTGTGCATTATAGCAGAGGCAAATGCAAACCTTCTCTTTCATTTCTCCCATTGTAAAATAGCCAAGTGCCTTGGGATAATCAAATACCATTGTTCCGAAATCCTTCTCATTCATTCCCATGTCTATGTAAAATCCTACACGAGTTTTCACTTCATCCATGCTAAAAGACAGAAGCTCTGGTGATCGACTCATAACATATCCCATCCACTCTCTTCTGACACCATTACTCTCTAAGTACTCAACAATTTCATCCAATTCATCAGTGCTTCTGTTCAATATGTTATCTCCAGCCTTCATGAGTGCAACCCCCAAAAATCTCCCTTTTACATGAATGGACTTCAACCACTCAACAATATGTCTTATCAACTTGAGATTTCCACCTGACATGCATATGAGCTTTGCTATATGGGTGTATGGTAATGCATTGTGTTTCAACCACCTGCAAAACACATCAAGAGAAACAATAAGTGCCCTACAGCCTACGCATCAGAGTACATGGCCTTTTATATAAATCCAATTTAGAAAATCACTGCTCTTCAGTGTCCAAATGATTAGTTTGCCCATTTGTTCATTATAAAGTTACAACAATGGTTGATCACTAGTCAAACAAATCATCATACAATAATGAAGCAAGGGTCCCTTTTTCAACTGATGAACACTAGGGGAAAAAAAATGAAAGAAAATCACATCACAAGTTACTGAAAGTAATGCACCAGAGTATCCAACTCCCATAACTGTCCCATAATTTCTCCTGCAAAGCATAATTAAGCTACATGTTTTTTGGAGGGGACACACGTGCATGTCAACAACAGGCTTCAATGGACGAACTAATGAACTTAATGACCCTAGCCAATAGGTAATGTTAGGAGCTTATGGACAAATTTTAAGAAGATTTCTTTCATGATCAATGCCTTCTATTCATATTGCAATTTGTCATAACCTGGATTTCAAATTGTTAAATATGCCAGCAATAGTTGATAACAGCGGTTATAGCTGATCACATTCTATTGCTAAGAGGTGTCAGGAGATGACGGACATAATTAATAAATAGTGATGAATGTTGATTCAAGAATTCAGTGAACAAAGATGGATTTTATTTTTCAGATAATAAATTGTTTTCCCAATTTTAATAGAACATTTTTCTCTGCTCAAAACATTTTCCTTTCCCCAACAAATTAATGAGCTTTCCACTCCAGAATAACAAACAACTCTCTCCATAAATCAAAGCAAACATAACCTCAGCTAGCCGATCTTACCATATGATGGTTCAAGTTAAAGGTCGTGTTTGGTTGATTATTAATAATGTGATTCCACAAAGAAAGAAGTAAAGATTCAAGCCTTCTGACTGGCTCACAGAAAAAGTAATGAGCTTTAATGAATTAACAATATACTTCCATTTGCCAACGATTTAAATTATATGCTTGCATGTGTTTGCATAAAGTCTATTCCTTAAAACAAAACATCAAGCACCTAGTAAGCACCAGAGATTAAACATCAAAAACCATTTTTCAGACCAAAAACAAACCTTATAAGCGGCACGACATTAGAATCCTCAACAAGAACGCGAACCCTCGAATTAAACGACTCCTCCCTAAACTCCGGAAACC
This sequence comes from Combretum micranthum, assembly GCA_024138025.1. Taxonomy (NCBI): domain Eukaryota; kingdom Viridiplantae; phylum Streptophyta; class Magnoliopsida; order Myrtales; family Combretaceae; genus Combretum; species Combretum micranthum. The sequence goes on along the minus strand of JAMXBD010000270.1, from coordinate 219,386 downwards.
GCTTCATCGCGGCAGCTTCAACCAAAACATAATCAATGTAACCACCCAACCTGCCAACTAAATTCTTACTATAAGTAATCCCAAACTTTCCTTTCCTCATTGCCTCCATCAGAATCTCAAAAACCACTTTCCTCCTAACCTCAATTGCTCTCATTATCCTCTCCTGATCGTAATCGTCATCGGAACTGGAAGTTGGCTTGTTTTCGGGTTTGGGTTCGATGAGGGTGGAAACTGAGCCGGGGAATGTAGGATTTCGGCGGCCGAGGAGGTGGTTTACATTTGCTTTGTCTCGGAGGGAAAGAGAAAGGGGGGAGTCAGAGGTGGATGTGGAGCAGCGGGTTCGATATTGGAAGTCGTCTGTGGTGGTGATGGCGTAGATTGGGTGGTGGTTGAAGTGGCGGAAGAAGTGGACGGCGTTGGTGGTGGTGCAAGCAAGGTGGTCACAACGCAACAGCATGTTCGGATAAGCGGGATAAGACACCGGGAAATGGATGTTCAGTTTTTGGGCATATTTCAGAGAATGTGTGAAACTAAAATGTATTAAAAATATACCGGTAGACATGCGCCCATGATGTCAGTACTGAAAGGTGATATGGTAATAAAATTAAAATTTGAGATAGAAAAAGGGAAAAGGAAAATAATATTGACTTTTTAAAAAATAATTACAAAAATATCATTAAGATAAAAGTAATTTTAAAAATAGATGAGTTAATCTCGTCTTTTGAACAGACGAAATCATTAGTGGCCGATCTCGTCTCTTCAAGAGAAGAGGTTAGTGTATTTGCACCAATCTCGTCTCTTGAAGAGACGATATTAAATCTATCATCTTCAACCTCGTCTCTTCAAGAGACGAGATCAAGTCGTCTATTTTTGGATTTATTTTTTTATCTGGTATATTTATGTAATTTTTTTTTTAAAAAAGTATTTTTTTCCTTAATCTGATAGAAAAAAAAAAATATTTTTTTTTTAATAAGTTGAAACATTAGATATTGGTTTTAAAAACTTAGGAGAAATCATTTATTTTATATGATTCATGTGACTTTTGTTTGAGAAAAAAGAATAAATATCAACAATACATATAATAATAATCATTACGAAAACTATATACGTGTAGAATGATAATCATCACCATAGTGGAATCAATCAAAAGTTCAATGGTATAAGGACATTGGAATCGTAGAGTCTTTACAACATTTATAGAAATGATTATATTACAATTTTGGGTAAGTCTACCTTGATTACTATTTGATTCCACTCATTTTTCAAATCATGATTTTATTTTATAATGCTTAAACTTAATATATGAATAAATTATAAAGTATTTCACCAATTAATTAATTGTTGGCCTCAAATATTAGTAAAAGCAGCTTAAATTTCAAAATCATTAAATTCACAATTAACGTGGTCACATTAGATCATGAAAATAAATATATATATCTATATCTATATGTATATAGAGAAATTGCTACAAATAAAAATGAAAATTGGAAATTAAGGAATGATTTTATGCCTAAGCATTATATTATGACCAAAATGAGCAAAAACTCATTATCTTAAATGTTAATGTTTTTTTATAGCAATTTCTCTTTTATATTACACAATTATTTTTTATCTATGGACTTAATAAAAATTAAAGGTTCTCTCAATAATTTAAGTATAGAAAAGTTGTTTCCTAAATCTTTTGCCATACACTCATATGTACAAATAAGAGATATGTTTTATTTTTGTATTACACAATAAACAAAAATATCATAATTGTTGAAAACTGATAAATGTAAAGACTTGTAAACACTTAAATTATAATTTTAATAGATTAATTAAAATTAAAAGTGATTTTATTAATTTACCCTCTACCAAATTGTTGTAGCATACTCATCCATAAAACTAAAAAAAGAAATTACACTTTATTTACAATATCAACTACATCATAATTGTTATCTTATTTTGTATAGTAAAGAATGAGTATTATTGTTAGTAAAATGTTAGACCTTGGTCAGATTTATTTTTTTTTTATGTGCCTTGGTGAATTGAATGTGAGATAGTCCACAATCTCAATTATATTATTTTCAGAACCATACATAGGGTCTAAGGAAGTATTGAAATTGCAAAAAATTAAGGAGATATTAGTAGTTGTGATAACTTACACAGTTTGCAATATATGAGAAGTATTCAAAAGAAAAGGAAATACATTTAGGATCTATATTTATATAAGTTAGGGCATGAGGAATCCAATAAAAATCCATCACAAATTTAAGTGAGATTGAAAAACATTTTAAAAAATCAAATCAAATGTTTAAGGTTCTTGGAACTTATAATTAGAACTCCAATACATATTTCTCGATGAATCTTCTTAATAGATGTCTTTCCAACTTCTACACCATTTCATCTGTAAATAGAACATTCAAAATGATTTTTCATCTTCCATTCACATGCCTCCATCATTACGTTTAATCAAGGTTGGCTAGATCTTCTCATGTTGATGTCCATGTGTTGGCTTTGATCTTAAAGTTATTGGCATATACCCTTATATGCATATATATATATATATATATATAAAAGTGGTTTTACAATTTGGATGAAGAAGAGTTCTAAATTATAGATGTGAAAGAAAAATAGAGATTTAAATCCAAATTTATGAATTAAATAATTGAAATTAGAATAGAAAAGCAAACTTGTAGGGAAAAAAATAAAATTAACACCTTCCACAAAGAAATTCAAAAAAAAAAAATTCTTATACGTTTACTGATGAAGAGAGCATTAAGTTTGTGAAAACTAAACCTACAAAACAAATTTATAACTAATAAACTAACTTGAGGATAGAAAAAAAGAAAAAACGTTACAAAGCAAAAAACTCATATAAAAAATGGGTAATTGATAGAAAAAAAAAAAAGGTCAAGTCAAAGTGAAAAATGAGGACTTTTCTTTGAAAGGTTAAGTAGTGGAATGTGTTGGCTTTGATACTAAAGTAATTGGCATATTCCATTTTATGCAAATAAGAAAAGAAAGTGGCTCTATAATTTGGATGAAAAAGAGTACTAAATTATAGGTGAGGAGCAAAAATAGAGATTTAAATCCAAATTTATGAATTAAATAATTGAAATTACAATTGAAAAGCAAACTTGTAGGGAAAAATTAAATTAAATCCTTCCACACATAAAATTTAAAAAGAAAAAAACTTATACATTGGCCAATAGAGAGCACTGATTTTATGAAAAACAAACTTGCAAAAAATATATATATAAATAATGAATATCACAAAACTAAGGATAAAGGGAAGAAAAATCACTATAGAGTGAAAAATTCATATAAAAAAATGGGTAATTGATTAAAAAAAAAGTCGATGCTAATATGAAAAGAGAGATTTTTCTTGAATAAATTAAAAGGAGGAAAAAAAGGCCTTAAATTATGTTATTGTGATAGTATAAAAATTGCACATTAAAATGTGTCATTTACTAGTATACTCCATTATCTTTTTCATATACCTCTAGGTTTATCCATGAAGCATGAGAAAGTAGAAAGAGAAAAAAAATAAAAGAAAAGAAAGAAACCTCCAGATTTTAAGAATGAGAGATTTGAAAATGAAAAAAAAGGAAATCTAAAATATTAAATGTTGAAAAAGTTTAACAAGGAATAGTTATTAAAAGTGGAAGAAAGAAGACATGAGAACGAGGAGATGATGATGAAGAACGATTAGAGAAAAATAAGGAAGGGTAGGAGAGTGGAATGGAGAGATAAATAAAAAGGAGAGAAAATACTTTACTGTGCACCTATGCTTTTAAAAATAAAAACAAAAGAACCAATTGCTTTTAATAAGGATAAATAGGTAAATACATGATTATTATACTTAAGATTCTATTATTTGACGCGAATAAAGGGAATTGGCTTAATATTAATAGATATTTTTAGTCTTAAAGTTTTATTAATTTTTTATTCAATTTTTTAAATATTGTTTTAATTTTCTACCTTTTTATTATTATTTTCTTATTTTTATGATTTATATATTATTTATTGATTATGGACAATGGCATTATTACATGTATTCATAACTAACTTAATATTTATTTGTGAACTCTTATAAATATTAAAAATTGAAATAGAAAAGAAGAAAAGGTCTAAAATTTAAATTAAAAGATGATAAAATATTAATGGTTGAAGATAAAATACCTTAAATCATAACCTAAGTTACAAATATAAAGTAGATAGTTTAAATGGATCAACTAAGTAAATAATAAAAAATAAATAGATAATTTGATCTAACTAAATTAGTAGATAGATTTGAATTGAAATTGAGATTTGAAATATTTTACAAAATCATCTATTTTCCTTTGCAATTTTTAATTATAAATCGAACTATCTGATTTTAAACCCAATTCTTTTATTCAAACTTCATTTTAATTCCAAATTCAGATTCCTAAATCCCTTAAAACAAATATTTTAAATGTTTTAAAAACTCTTAAACCTTTTGATATAGTTAACTTTCATTTTACAAAATCTTATTAATTTTTTAAATCAATTCGTTACTTAAAAATATCAGTTTTAGATCAAAACTCAATTTAAATATCAGTTTCTTGTAAACTAAATTTCTAAAGTATGTTTCTAAATCAAGTTAGTAATTTCTACAATATATATTCTCAAATTAGTTTTGATACTTAATATAATTATCTGAAAGGTTTAAGCCCTAAACCCTTATTAACAAGTATCTCAAATATTTTCCTATAAATATCCTTTTTCCTTTTTACTTTTTTGGGCTACTCTTTTGCCTTCCTCTCTCTCTCCACCGTTACTTTTCTTTTTTCTTTCTTCTTCGCTTCAATTTCCTTTTATTTCTTGAAATACCCTAAACCTTCACCTAGATTAGAATTTGAGTTTAGATAGATTTAAATAAGTCAAATGAATCATTGGATATAATTAGACAAGTTAATATAATTTACTTAGTAACTAATTAAGTTGAAATTTGAGATTTAAATTCCAAAATCCCTAAACATGTCAATAAAATGTTTAGAAGATTTCTAAACCCTTAATTCATAGTTTAAATTCCAATTCTTAAATCCTTGTAAAATTTGAGTTTATTTTCTTGTATAAAAATATCAGTTCTTAAACCCAAACTCTAATTAAATATCATTTTATCTAAAATAAATTCCTAAATTAAGTTCTTATTTTAAGTTCTTAATTTCTAACCTATTGATTTTGAAACCATCTTTTAAATATTTCTAAAACTAAAGATATTGATCTGAAAGTTATAAACATAATATTTTTATTCTAAAATATTCTAATTTTAAGCCTTAACTTTCCCTTTTGATTTTATTTTTCCTTCACCTGCTCTCTCTCTCTCTCTTCCTTTGCTTTTCATTCCCTTTTTTTCTTTTTCTCTTTTCATTCTCTTTTCTTCCTCTCCTTTTCTCTTTTCAATCTCTCAAATTCTTCTCTATAAATTTCAAATTCAATAAGGAATAAAAGAGAAATCAAGTAAAGGATGAGATAGGAGAAGAGGAACTCAAAGTTAGAAGTAGCCCCATAAGAAGAAGAAGAGGATCGAGTGCATGCTTTGCTAAAAGATAAGTGTTGTAGTTTTTCTTGTTTTCATTATTGTTATTACATGTATATGATGAATTGATGTTAGATTTAAGTATAAATTATGGTGGAGTTAATGAATATGTTGGTTTAATGTTTGATATGGGGTGGGTGTGTGGAAGGTGATGGATAGTAGTTGTAGGGTTTGATGGAGGAATTAATGAGGTTTGATGTTGTTGAATGAATATAGAAGTGTTAGAAACATGAAAACTAGTTTATGGAATGTTTAGATGATGTTTTGATGGAAGTAAAATTTGTGAAAAATGTAAAAAAGAAGAAAGAAAATAGGGCAAGTCGTAAGGTTCTAAACACCCTGTCAAACGGCCCCGTTTGGAGGGCTGTTGAAATTTTTGAGTTGAAACGGCCTTAGAAACGGCCCGTATGGGGGAAGGGGGGTGTATGGAGTAAACAGCCTTGGAAACGACCTATTTGGAGGAGTGTTACACTCTTGGATCATTTTTGAGTAAAATCCTTGGGTTGAAACGACCTTCCAAACGACCCCGTTTGGTTTTCCCTGTTGCGATGATGTTTCATATTTTGCTTGTAACTTTTTCATCCGACCTCAGATTGAGGTGATTCAAATTGATTTGGAAAGCTTAAAAGAGATCTACGATTTCATGTTTTAAGCTTTTACAAATTCAAAAATTATCAAGGCTAAAATCTTATTTCTTTCCAGCTGCTACGTTTTTCAAACAAAGTTGAAAACCTGTTTTACCAGTTAGAAGTGTATAGTTAGTTATAAAATGAATCTTTTTGAGATAAAATAAAATAGATAAATGGAATTTGATGTGTTATATTTTTTGAATGATATGATTAAGCATGAGTTTAGTGAATTTATATATTTAATAGATAATTTGATTTCACATAAAGTTGGATATAAAATGAACCTAGTTAATAATCTAAGTTCAACTTGGCTTAATGAACTTTAATGAACTAAAATGAATTAGATTGATTAAGATTAATCAACTTGACTAAAATTAAGTTAACATAGACTTAAGTTAATATGAATCTTAGATATAAAATGAATCTAGTTAATCAATCTAAGTCCAACTTGACTGAATGGGCTTGAATAAGTTAAAATGGATTAGATTGATTAAGTTTAATTAACTTAGCTTAGTAAATGAATTAAATGACTAAATCTAATCAATTTGGCTAACGTTAAGCTGGAATGAGCTTAATAGTTAATAATTGGATTAGAATGATATGTTAGGATGACTCTAGATTAACATAATGAATATGTCATTTCAAATGTTTATTTGCTTAAGAATTTTGTGTTTTTGGAATATGAATGTTTTGTTGATGTTTTTGTAAGAAAATACTATAATAAAAAAGAAAAGAAATACTTTGACAGACAAAAAAGAACTGTCTATATTTTGGTGGGGCAATCTTCGCAGCCATAGTAGGGTTCCAACTTAGTGTCTAATCAAATAGGGTTCTAAAATAAGTTTGATATAAAAGGATAATTAAAGTAAATGCTTATATGAGTTTATTTCATGAACAGATATGGATGTCTGAATTATCTTCTGAGATGGCTTCTGATTTATCTTCTGTTTCTGTTTGGATTCTGAATTAATAAGGTACGCAGTAACTTGCATGTTGGATGTTAGGATAGACATCTAAAATGGATTAAGAATTTAAAGACAGCTTAGTTAATTGACGAGTATTGATTGTGTTTTCCGCCGTTGAAATCCGATTCTTGTCCTGGAGTGGAAGATCGGTTTCCAGTTCGGAGAGCGACACCTTGTTATGAGATTAACACGATAGTTTAGGCGCTTAGGCTATATTTGTCATGATACAATGACTTTCATAAGTCGTACGGTGGGTAATCGATGAGGTTATTGTTATTGGTATAACGTTTTCTTATTCTTAAGATGAAATAATATGATTTAATTCAAATGTTTATGGAAACAGTTGAATTATGTTATATTATGGATTAAGTTAAGTGAAGATTAGAAACGAATGAAAACCCTATATGAGACTATTATTTTTGTTTATAGATATATCATTTAGGAGATTAAGTTAAGTAAAGATGAGAAACGGATGAAAACCCTATATGAGACTATTATTTTTGTTTATGGATATATCATTTAGGAGATATAAGTCACCGAACAACTTATATCAACCTCCTGATCGTCGAGATCGTTACTCAGGACCCCCAAATTCCTTGTTGTTCCGGAGTTTGAATACTCTTATGTTGTTTGACTAATTAAAGATTATATCATAACTTATTGATGTTACATTACATTTAGCTAGGCTCGTGTGTCATTCCGTATGTGATTGTGTTACTATGTACTGAGCTCCAGCTCATCGTTGTTGTTTTTATTCTTTTTCCAGGTCTTGATTTGATGATGGTGATAATTATTGTTATTATTGTTGATGATGATAATGTTGGTGATGATGATGATTTGATGATCATGAAGATGATGATGTTGTTGATGATGATTAATGTGATGATGCTTAGCTCGGATTTAGGGCGATGTTTGAGGAGTGATACGGTATAAGGACGTAATATTCTTTAAGGAGCTTATGGAGCCTAAATGTTTTGAAATTATAGATCTACCTTTAAGTGTAGATTATAAAATGTGTTAAATAAAGTTTAGTATACCACTGCTAAATCCAGTTATATGAAAAGCTAATTAAATGATTTTATAACCTAAAATTGAGTAGCAATGCTCAACATAAACAAAATCTTTTAAATGAAGCCTGAGCGTGTAATACTTTAGAGTATTATACATGGCGGTAGTGTCTTAATTGATTTAATTAATCGAATTAGTTTTTTTATGGCGTTACATTTCTCAAATCAAAACCCAAATCTCAATTCAAACAAGATTATAGGACAAATCAAAGGTAGAAAATCAACATTGAAGGTAGAAGAACAAGATTGAAGTAGAGGAATTAACTAGAAGAAATGGTAGGAAAAGAATCGAGATGTTGGATTTCCTAAAAGATAAGTTTTCTTATTTTATTTATTTTAGTGGTTGATTTTGCATGCAAATGTTGTATCAGAACTAGATAGATGTAGATCTTGTGATAGAACTTGTAAGTTAGTAATACATGATTATGTATATTAAAAACCTATATATGTTTCTTTGAGTAGATCAAGTGTTTGATTAAATGCCTTGTTGTAATACGAGTTGAAAATGAGATTAAAAGCATTTATGAGTTAAGATTAGGCTTGGGAAGGTTGATAATATGATGTTTTTGATGATATATGTTGAATTAGAGTAGTTAAAATGTAAAGAACAAATAAATGAAAACGTAACAGGGATTCCCCTGTTCATCACGGTCGTAACACGGCTTGTGATCTCCTTGAAGCAAAATTTTTTAAGACAAAGGCGTGATTACAACTATGACGAGGAATGTGATTTGCTCTGATCACGTTTTTCTCCTTGACTATAGGTGTGACAAGGACCGTATCGACCATCACGACCCCTAAAACGGACGTGATAAGACAAATGATGGAGATCACATGTTGAATAACAGGTGTGATGAAGACGGTGATGACGATCACGGCTTCCATCACAGGCATGATTTATCCCCTGGAGTTATTCATAAGAAGAAAGAAAAAGAAATAAAAGAAATAAAAATAAAATAAAATAAAATAGATAAATGATAGTTAATGTAATGTGTTAATTAAATGATATAATTAAACACAAGTTTAGTTAATTTATAAATTTAATAAATAATTGGATTAAACGTAGAAGTTAGACATAAAATGTATCTAGTTAATAAACTTAAGTTCAACTTGATTAAATGAGTTACAATTGGTTAAAATGAATTAGATTGATTAAATTTAATAACTTTTGCTTAGTAATTAGATTAAATGATTAACTCTAATCAAATTGGTTAAGATTGAGTTAAAATGAGATAATAGTTAATAATTGGCTCCAGTTAATGAGTTAGGATCAAGCTAAAATGGGTTAACAACTAATAATTGAATTAGATTAATATGTTAGGATAAACCTTAGTCTAATATGGGGAACATGTTGTTTCAAATATTTTTATACTTAGATTATGAATGTTTTGTTGATGATTTTGTAATACAACAATATAATCAAAGTGAAAAGAAATACTTTGACAGATAAATGAGAACTATCCGTATTTTGACGAGGCGATATTCGCAGCCATAGCGGGATTTCAAATTGTGTCTGATCAAATAAGGTAATAAAAAAAGTTTGAGATAAGTAGATATTTAATTAGATTTCTTATACAAGTTTAATTCATGAACATATATGGATGTCTGATTTATCTTTTGAGATAGCCCTAGACTGCCTTCTATTTTTATTGGACTTCAAATAAATAAAGTACACAGTAATTTGCATGTTGAATATTAGGATAGGCATCTAAAATGGATTAAGAACTTAAAGATAGCCTAATTAATTGATGAGTGTTAGTTGTTTTTGCCATCGTTGAAATCCGATTCTTACCCTGGAGTAGAAGATCGGTATCTGGTTCAAGGAGCGGCACCTTGTCCTGAGATGGGCACTGTAGTTTAGGGGCTTAGGACACTCCTGTCATTAAAATATGGCATTTATAAGTGGAACGGTGAGTAGTTGATGGGGTAAATGGTGTTGGTGTAATGTCTATCTTAATCGGTGAGAAGTAATTATAAGAGTTCACGTTTATGGGATCGGTTGAACCCTTTTATATTATAGACTGAGATGGGCAGAATGCGTGTAATAGCTGTGAAAACCCTAGATAAGGCTTATATCTTTATTGATTATATCATCTAGGAGATATAGGGATTCGGACTACCTATATTAACCTCCTCAGTGTCGAGAGCGTTACTCAGGATCTTCATATTCCCATTGGCTTGTCTTAGAGTGTGAGTGCTCCAGTGTTGATTTGTTTACTTCTAATTGAAGATAATTAACTTTTTGTTTGTGCATAGCATTTAGCTAAGCTTGTGTGCCACTCCATGTGTGTTTGTGTTACTGTGTACTGAGCTTTGGCTCATCGTTGTTGTTGTTGTTGTTCTTTTTCCAGGTCTTGATTTGATGGTGATGATGATTAAGTGACGCTGGTGATGATTAATGTTATTGTTGTTAATGATGATGAGATGATGAGGAGGTTGATGATTTGATGATCATGAAGATGATGATGTTGTTGATGATGGGTTGTTGTTGGTGATGATTGATGTGATGATGCTTGACTCGGGTTTTGGGCGATGTTTGATAGCTGATGTGGGTTAGGGCCGTGGATATTGCTTGTATTTGTTTTTGTTTATGTTTTAAGAGCTGGAATTATATTTTGAAATCTGTAATATTCTTTAAGGGGCCTGTGGAGCCTAAATGTTTTCAAATTGTAGATCTACCTTTAAGGGTAGATTATAAATGTTTTTATAATGTTTTGTTTTTTAGAAAATTGGTTTACTCTGATGACAGTAGAGATTTTAAAATGTATTTAATAAAGTTTAGTACACCGCTACTAAATCTAGTTAGATTGGAAATCTAAGCAAACAATTTTATTGACTAAAATCGGTTAGCAATGTTTAGCATAAACAAAATCTTTTAAAAGAAGCCTAACCATGTAATAGTAGACTATTATACGTAGCAGTAGGGCCTGAATTGATTTAATGCTTGATTAAATTTTTAAGGCATTATAGAAGATGTATCTATTGTCATTATATTAGTAGTTTAAAAGCTAGAAATTAATAAAATAAAATGACAAACTTAATTTTAAATAAAGTACCTAGCATTTTCAACATCGAATAATCGCATATTGGTAGACAATTGTTAAAATGACTAACTACTCTAATATGGGTAGTCTTCTAAAGATAAGTTGTCTGAATTATATTGGTGTATGAGGCACTTTTATGGATTAGTAGATTAATGGCTAGTATGGTCGTGAACTTAATATGAGACCATATGGATTGACCTCTATGATTTTGAGGATCCAAATTTGACCTATAAATTCTATGGATCTAAATATCTAAGCTCAAAAAGCCAAGTCTGCATGTGTTTACTGTCCCCACCTTAAATAACTTGTTAATTAGTGTCATGATATATATGACAACTTAACTTTGTTGTGTTCCATATTTTTGTGAGTTTTGTATGTAGGTATTAGCCATATTTATTCACCACTTTTAGAGACTTGCTTGTTATGCAATTTGAAAGATTTCATACATAATTATTTTAGAAATATAGCCTTTGTATGCTCCTACTAAATGATAAAGACATATGATGGACCAAAAATAGGATACATGTTCAATCCATTGTATGTCCTTTGAATTTTAAGCATGACACAAGAAAAAGTGGAGAAGCATGTGATTACTTAGAAATAAGGAACTTAATGGTTGCTTCTCTACTAAATCATATGAAAAGTTCTTTGTGATCGAGATATCAAATCTTCAACTTAGCTCACCCCATTGTCTCTCTCTTTAGTCAAGATTTTCCACTTCATCACGAGGGTACATCACTGACTCTATCCATTGCCATAAATGCTAAGATACACTTGTTGATACCCACTTTACTCGTTGTATCTTCCATTTTTCCTTTGTTAATCCTTGACGAAAACTTAACCCTATCTTCTTTCACTGCTTGAAATCAAACAATACAAATCTTAATGGACCAAAGAATCTAAATTCATTGTTTGCACCCCAAAATCCCTTTCAACTTACCTTTCACCACCATTTACGACACCACCTTCTCTAATTTTCTAATCCCACCCATAAAAAACCTTAGTCAATTATTAACCCCCATTTGCTTTCATACAGCTTTGTTGATCTCGAAACATAAATAATTAAGAGGAGGGGGATAGAGTGGTAACTTTAACATTTTTTTTTTTAATTTGAACTTCAAACACAAAGCTTTATATCCCTCTTAATTGCTTAACTTGTTATATGGCATGAAATTAACTTTATAATTAACGGTTAGTTCTCTTTATGTTTTCAAAAGCTTAAAAGTAACTTTAGAATATAAGTCAAAGTACAAATCTAGAAAATAAGAGAGAGAGAGAGAGAGAGAGAGAGAGAGAGAGAGAGAGAGAAGAGAGAGAGAGAGAGTGAGAGTGAGAGTGCACGTTACGCTATTTATATGATACGAATAAGAGAAAAGGACACATATATTTGAAAGACTTTGTTCTCATACTTAACATTACCATCAAGTGTATTGAATGGAGCATAACAAAATCAGTATTAACTATCAAGTAAATTGAAATATCTAAAGTAATTGAAATAGCTATAATAATCAATGAAACAACAATCATGAGGAGTACACAATACATATCGTAGAAGAAGACCTATTGAGGGATATTCCCTAGTTCTTGTAACTTAGTCTTGAGTTCAGGAGCAACTGGCGCTTGAAGAGTAGTAACTATTTCGTTTCCATCTCGCAAACATAAACACAAAACTCTTATTTAGTACATAATCATTAGTAGAGAGTTTACAAACTCAATACCTAATCAAATCATAATTCATTCCATGCAGAGATCTAAGTTCAAGACTAATACCAATCCGTTTTGAAGATTGACAAAGGAGTTAGAAGACATTACCTTGCTGAACATTTGAGTTACGTGGTATGATTTTTTCTTTCATCGAAGTAAAGTTGAATGCTTGTGGATTTTACTTTTTTTCCATCTAAGGTTTATGTTTGTTTGTTGGAATTAGGTCTTTTGTGGAAGTAAGAAACAACTCATATATTGTATTAGTTTCGGCATATATTTCTTTTATTCTTTGATCGGTTTCTTCGGAATTCTTTTGTGTTGTACTTCATTTGACATTGGGCTGGACTTTGTTGAAGTATTGTGAATCTGGGCCGATCATAGTATAGGCCTATCATTTGGTGCTCTCATCTTGAATTCTTGACTCCTAGTTAATTCTTGTTGATTTTCTTGATGATACCTACCATGGTAGATGAAACAAGAAGTAGTAAAATTTCAAGAAGAGGTTTCTATTCATTCTAAACAAATCAAAGCACTAAATGAAAAGTTTAATGCATTGAGTACAAAATTTAATAGTGTTGAAGAGAATCTAAATTTTGTAGTGTAGTATGTTCAAAAGCAAATAGAAAAGGAGAAGCATGAGAATCAGACACGATATGGAATGTATGGTAGTTTTCAAAGAATTTCTCATGGTGTTGTGAGTGATTCAATTTCATCCATAACAAGCAACAACTCAGAATTACCAACATTTTTGGGTCAAGATCCAAATTTTGATTTTCATCATGTGTCACTCAATGATAGATTGAACCTAGTGTCATTGGTAATGGAAGGCGATGCACTTGGATAGTTTAAGTGGATGTCAACAAATAAACTCTTGGCTACATGAGATTCCTTTTTAGTGGCATGTAAGATTCGATTTGAAAATTTTTAGGATAGTATTCAACAAATTTCTATTTTCGAGGAAAAAGACAGAATTAAACTGGCATAAATCAGTTTTCAAGCATCTCAAAATGTCACATAACAATATACTGACAATACAAGAATGACCCTTGTTTTGATGGAGGAACATGAGTATCACTACAAAGTACATAAGACTGACATGGGAGCATTAGAAGATGCTATAATGGACACACAAGTGAAGGCATCAATACAAAGAAGAACTATCATAGTTTTACCTATAGATCGGGATGAGTTGAAGGATTATTTTCACTATACATTGCCTAGCTTTCGTTATCAGATCGGTATCTTTGATTTTGAAGCTCAAGAGGATTGTTTTCATAACAACAAGATTACCGCCAACAATTTTGTTTTTCACCTTAAATTGGGTAGCCATTGTTTTACCTATACTATCCTCTCATCATTGCCATTATTAGACTACAAGATATGGAACGGGACTTGATCATTTAGTCCTACAATTAAATTTTTAGGCATCAAATAGCTAAGAAACATCACAAATGTTGTGTACTCCATTCTGGGCACTCAAAATAGGACGAGGATTCATTTACATGCAAGTATATGGATGCTCAACTTTAGATGCAATAATCAGTGGATGAGCAAAGGACCAAGTCTTGTTTTAACCTAACACACTTAGTGTTTGCAAAATCACAACTTTACAAACTCATTATAATTTGTTAGGGTATTTTGTCTATGGCGACTATATGTTATAGGAACCTTCTCGAGTACCATAAAGAATGGGACATGCTATTTTATACTAGAATTGCAATAGAAGGTTCAAATACATCACGATTATCATGTCTCAGTCCCTATACAACCAACTGGATAGTAGCTATCATCGAGACAACATAACCAGATTTTACGAGCAATCACATGCGACTGTTTTTTTTTTTTTCAAGGACAAGATGGGATCAACCAAGTATTTGAACAAAAGACATTCAAGTACCATGGTTCTCACTTCAGTAGAAGTCTTATGGATGGATTGGAAGGGTTTTTAGCGAGATTATCCACATTTTAGACCTTGGGGTCAAGGTTAAGCTTTTAAAGGGGAAGGAAATGATATGAACAAGAGAAAGAGACACATATATTTGAAAGAATCTATTCTCATATTTAACATTAGCACAAGTGTATTGAATGGAGCATAACAACTCAACAATAGCTATTAACTAATAACTATCAAGTAAATTGAAATATCTAAAGCAATTGAAATAGCTATAACAATCAATGGCATAACAATCATAAGGAGTACACAATATAAATAGCAGAAGAAGATCTATTGGGGGCTATTCTCTGGTTTTTGTAACTCAGTCTTGAGTTTAGGAGCAAATTGGCGCTCGAAGACCAGTAAGCATTTCATTTCCATCTTGTAAACATAAATACACAAACACAAAACTCTTAGTTGGTACATAATCATTTGTAGAGAGTTTACAAACTTAATACCTAATCAAATCCTAATTCATTCCATGCAGAGATCTAAGTTTAGGGCTAATACTAATCCATTGTTGAAGATTGACAAAGGAGTTAGAAGACGTTACCTTGTTGAACATTTGAGTTATGCGGTATTATTGTTTCTTTCATCGAAGTAAAGTTGAATGCTTATGGATTGTACTCTTTTTCGATCTAGGGTTTATGTTTGTTTGCTCGAATTAGGTCTTTTATGGAAGTGGGAACAACTCATCTATTGTATTAGTGTCGACATATATTTCTTTTATTCTTTGATCTATTTCATCGAAAATTTTCAGCATTGTATTTCATTTCACATTGGGCTGGACTTTGTTGAAGTATTGGGAATTTGGGTAGATCATAGTATAGGCTTATCAGTATATTGGTTTTTTTTTTTTATGTGTTATTCCACTCCTTCAACTTTGCGTTAGGGTATTAATTGTTTTTATCAATTGTTTCACTAATCCTAAAAACTTGATGAGAGCAAGAAAATTCTTATGTGTGACATAATGTCATTAGCCTTACTATCTCCTTTCCTTAGCTTCTACCCAAGCTAACACAGCACTATTGATAGCCTTTACTACTCTTACACACTCAATACAATTACGAGTATTGAAAAGCCAAGACAATGAGGAAACATAAGTGCAAGATCCTTAAACAATTTAAACAAATCGAAAACTAAAAGTGAATTTTTCTTCTCAATAGTGCTTTTGGTAGCTTTATGTGCCTTATCACCAAGAAATAATTTCTAAATTAACTTGTGATAGTGTTATTATGTTTTTGCTTAGTTTCTTAGTTATATTTTCTTCATATTTAAGCCTTAAAGTTGTGCTTCAATTTATAGAGCTTCAACCAATGGTCTTTTGAGCAAATATGGATAAAATCTTCTTGTAGCTGTTGTGCTTGATCTCCATTTGATTCTTAGCTATGATAATTTGAAATGCTTCTTTCAATGTCGAAAATAGCTGCTACGAGAGTTTTCTAGAATGTCTCCATGTTGTGCAAACAAAATTGGGCTCGATTCTATAAGATATTGTGTAAGATATGAATCGTATCTTCTTGATATCTTTAGCATTACATGAAGATTTCCTACCTTAAATAACAGATGTTTTAGTTGTCACGATCTCTTCACCCAAATAAGATTCGACTCATTTCAATTTTTATTTTTGAAACATATATAATAATATTTCAAGTCTTCTTAGAGATGATAACCTCAGCAACATGATGAGATCATTAACATCATAATATTATGCTTCGACCTTGACAAAAATATTATATTGATAACATAAAAGCAATTTTAAATTTTCCATTAGATATTTGTCCAATTTCTAGTGGTACAATTAAATATATTCCCCAAACACATTTAATCCATGGAGTTAGGTTTTCAAAAATACATGTTGTACTATAGAAGGGAAAATTTTGCTTCTGTTTGTGCTTTTGATTTTTCCTATGCTTCTAAAAATTTACAAATTTAAGTAATAATCAAATCCTTTAAGTACATATACCTTGACTAATATTTTAACTTTTGTAAAGACCCGACATGCTCAATTCTCAAATTAAGCACACCAAGTCCCCAACCACGTATAACTCTTACGAATTATACGTAAGGTTGTCTTAAAAGAAGGTGTTTATGTTGAACATTGCTATTCAATTTTAGATTGTGAAATCGTTTAATTAGATTTTCAGATAACTGGATTTAGCAGCGGAAAATCAAATTTTATAAAACAACTTATAAACTTCTACTCCCTACAGAGCAAACCAGTTTTCTAAGAAACTAACTTTATAAAAACACTTTATGATCTACTCTTAGGGGTAGATAACCATTTACAATCAATTGGGCATTAACAAGCCCTTAAAAGAAAATACAATGTATAAAAATATCCAGTCCTCTTACAAAACAAAACAAAACAAAAGAAGAAACAAAATATAAGAAATGTCTCGATCCTATCACATTTCACTCATCTCCTAAATCTTCATAATCGCCCAAAACCCGGGACAAACATCATCACATCAATCATCACCATCACCATCACCATCACCATCCTCATCAACAACAATAAGAAGAACAACAACATCGACAACCTCCACACCATCATCAATTTCATCAACATCGTCTTTATCAACAACAAAACCTGTAAAAAGAATAACAATAACAAGAATGAGCTGAAGCCCAGTACACAGCAACACAATCACACACGGAGTGACACACGAGCTTAACTAAAGCAAATGCAACAATCACAAGTTATTATCTTTTTTAAGGTAAACAAATCAACACGGGAGTATTCAAACTCCGGGCAACAAGGATAGTGGGGGATCCTGAGTAACAACCTTGACGCTCAGGGGGTTGATATAAGCAGTTCGGATACTTATATCTCCTAGATAATTTTACAGAAAACACAATCTGAGCAGGGTGCCGCTCCCCGAACCGGATACCAATTCCATCCCAGGCTCACCCAATCTGTGAGGGGGCGCCCCTAGGCACTCATGCCACCCTGGGCAGGGATTGGATTTAACGACGTAAAATACAAATCAACACTCACAATTAAGTTTTTCTTAATATATATAATTTTCATAAATGCCTATCCTAACACAGAGACAAGCTAGTTACTGCGTACCTTGATATGAATCCAAACATAGCCTCAGAAGGAAATTTCATAAGACAATCCAGAAGATAAAATCATATCCACCACTGTTAAGAAAAGAACTCGTATAAGAAACTAAACTAAACTAATCATCCACTTTATATCAAACTTTTATTAATCCTATTTGATCAGACACTAATGTGGAACCCCACTATGGCTGCGATAAATCGCCCCGCCAAAATATGGACAGTTCTCCTTTGTCTGTCAAAGAATTTCTTTTCTCTTTATTTATAGTGTTTTATTACAAAAGCATTAACAAAGAATTCATAAAACCAAAAACATTCATTTTCCAAGTAAACACACATTTGAAACAACATATTCACCATATTATTCAAAGATCACCCTAACACATTCATTTAACCCAGTTATTTGTTACTAACCCATTTTAGCTTAACCTTAGCCAAATTGATTAAAAGTTAGTCATTTAAGTGATTTACCAAGTCAAATTGATTAACCTTAGCCATTTAATTCAAAAGCCAAGCCAAGTGGATTAAGCTTAAGAAATCTAGTTCATTTTGTTTAATTGAGTTCATTAAGTCAAACTCATTAGAATTAATCATTTAATCTAATTACTAAGCTAAAGTAATTAAACTAACTCAATCTAATTTATTTTAACTCATTCAAGTCTATTTAATCAAGTTGAACTTAAGTTTGTTAACTAAGTTCATTTTATAACTAACTTCTAGATTTAATCTAATTATTTGTTAAATCTATAAATCTACTTAACCCATGTTTAATTACATCAATTAATCAATAAACACAAATATCACTTATCTATCTCATTTTATCTCAAAAAGATCCATTTCCTAAGCAAAAACACATTTAACAAACAAAAACAAGTTTTTGACTTTGTTTTGAAAAGTGTTGCAGTGGAAAGAATCAAAATTTAAGCATCGATAAGTTTCGAATTTGTAAAAACTCAAAACATAAAATTGTATATCTCTTTTTAAGCTTTCCAACGCAACTTGAATCACCTCAATCGGAGGTCGGATGAAAAAGTTATGGCTAAAATACAAAGAGTTGTGAAACAGGGAAAGTCTGCACGACCGGGTACACGGCCGTGTACCGAGGCCGTGTTGGGTAAAAAAAATCACCCGAGAGCAACTTTTAAGAATTTCAAGGCCTACACGACCATGTACACAGGCTGTGTACACTGGAGCGAAAAAAATGACGAAATCCCCTGTTTTCAAAATGCATTTTACACTTCTTAAAATTCTTTAAACTCATTCCAAAGTTACTCTAAAGCTTGTTACATGATCATCCCATCATTCAAACAACACCAAACATCTCCAAAACTTCATCAACTCCAAATCACTATTCATCATCTTCTTCTCCAACCAAACCCCAACTTCCATCAACCATTAAACCAACAAATACATAAATAAACAGCACTCTCAACCCAATTCAACATCAATTCATCAATTAAAAATGTAAATAACAAGTAAAAGCAAAGAGAAATAGAAAACGAAAACTTAGCTTTTAGAAAAGAGCACAAGTTGAAACTTCCTCCTCTAGCTCGGTTTCCTCCATCTAGTTCATCTCCTAGCTTTGATTCATCCTCTAGTTGGCTTTGATCTTGAGATCAAGTCTTGAATTTGGAGAAAGAAAGAAAGATAGAGGAAGAAGAAGAAGAAGAGGGAAACGTAGGAAAATAAAAGGGAAAGAAAGGGCAGCCCAAAAGGATAAAAGAAAAGGAGAGTATATAGTTTAAAATTTAGATATTTTAGAAATAGGATATAGGTTTAGAACTATCAGATCGATATCTATAGTTCTAGAAGTATTTAAAAGATGATTTCTGAACCGATAGGTTATAAATTAAGATCTTGAAATAAGAACTTAATTTAGGAATTTAATTTGGATACAAAGATATTTAATTTGAGTTCGGGTTCAAGAACTGATATTTTTATTCAAGCAAATGAACTCAAATTTTACTGAGATTTAGGAATTAGTATTTTTGGTCTAAATTGAATGTTTAGAAATCCTCTAAACATTTTTAGAACATGTTTAGGGATTTGAGGAATTTCAAATCTCAAAACCAACTTAATTATTAGCTAATTAAATTAAGCCAACTTGTCTAATTATATCCTATAATTCGTTTTATTCATTTACTCTATTTAAACTCAATTTCTAATCTTGGTAAAGATTTGGGGTATTTCAACTTTCATGTACACTTAAGAAACATATTAGTAAACATTTAACACATGTTTTGTTATCACCAAAACCAAATTAGGAAATTTAACAACCTCTTCACCCAATTACCATAAATCCACCATACATCTATCCCAGTCTTTAACTCAACCTAAACCACACAATAGCTCTAGCTTGAAGCATACGACTATTAGATAGATGGTCTCTTAGCAATCTGGAATCCCTCATGTCTCTAGAAAGGATAAGTTTCAATCTGCTCTCCATCTTGCTATTTTCTTCATGTTTGGCTTTCTATCCCGGTTTTGGTTTAGAGAATTCTTTGTTGTGCTTTTAGTTCAGGTCTTGATCTCTTTGTTCTGTAGTCGATTAGTGTTGTTCTATTTTCTTTAGTTTACTCTTTATCCGAGTCCTTAACATATATTTGTTCAATTACCTATCTTTCTCTTCATCGTTGGTTCTTTTTTACTTTTAAGTTAGTTTAATAGTCTCTTAACACACAATTTCATTGCTACTCTTTCCTTTTCCTTACTAGTTTTATAATTGAAATTTTGTATCAAATGGACACTCCTAATCCATCTCTTGCACATGAAGATTTTGGTCATGTTAGTTTTAATTACTTGACAAAGTTGGATTTAAACACATAGGGAAACAAAATGATTCTAAATAGACCTGTAATGGTGTGCAAGGGAGTGTCAAATAAAGTAAAGAGTAAAGTAGCTTTGATATTAGTGATCAATAAGTCTTGGAAAACTTATGGAAGTTGTAAGATAGTGGCATATAAGCTATATGTTCATACTTTCAATGAAATACAACAATTGTTGAAAATCATCAAAGATAGACCTTGAAATTTCAGGGGACATTGTTAGTGTTGAATGTATGGGAAGTCCATAAGAACTTAAAAGATGTGAAATGTAAATCTAACCAAATGCCTTTTTTAAGTCTAGATACATGGCCTAAAGTTAGACCAAATCAAGGATACTAATGCCTCTAAAATTGAAGCTTACTTGGGCAAAGTAGCTGAATGTGAACTAGTTTTTCCAAAAGGAGGTACAATGAGAGACTTCCTTAAGGTTAAAGTTAATATTGACTGGTCACTTCCATTCAAGAATGTTACTCAGGCAAATGGAAACAAGATAGAGAGATACTTTATCAAAATTCAAATACAAGAAGATTCTAAACATTTGATTCAAATGTGGTCGATTAGGGAATTAAATGCAAGTTATAGTTTGGGGACCAACACATAGAGTTATGGAAATTGGCCAAGAGTTCATTCAATTAAAACCAGATCCTGAAGGAGGTAGCACTAGCAACACATCGCCAGGCTAATCTTCATTAATGGGGGTTGCCTCAAGCGAATCTAGCTCAACTTTCATTACTGTTAGTGATCGTACTCTAAGCCAATTACTGGATATTGTCATTATATATATATATATATATATTGATATAGAGGCATTTCTATTTTATTATTTGCATATTTACTTTATAATATGATCCATGAATAATTTAATTATTCTAAAAGTCCCTAGATGTTCATTATTGTGGGAATTATAATTAATTAAATCTAGTATGAGTTTTCGTTTTATAGTCATGAGATGTTTATTTATATGGGGATACAAATCAAACTCATAAGCATATATTTAGAGGACTATGTACTTGACTGACCCTTTATGAGATCACTACATGGATTAGTATCATAAGTAATTCTCACAATAACAATGTTAGTGTATCCTCACCATAGGTTCCAACATGAGGGATATTATAATTCAACTCAATCAAAGCTTGTTTTTAACTAGATAATTATAAGGGTTGAGATTGAGTGTAATGTGAATCATGTAGAGGAAGTTGAGTGATTATGATGGGATTTGTCCCTCTCGTTATGGGAGAGGTATCTCTAGGCCCCTCAATAAGTAAAACTGAGAAATGCATGGCCGTGCTCAAATAAATAGATAGTGTGATCAATTTCATTTGTTTTGTTAGTTCACTTAGAGAGAAATAATAAGATTAAACGATTTAAGGATGACTCTATCCATGCCTTATGTTTTGTCTAGATATCATGTGACAAAAGGATAATGACATAACTTAAGGATAGGGTAAGATCAGATCACCCATCTTCACTTAATTTAGGTAAATATAATGTTTTGCTAGAGGCCGCTTATATTTTATTGACAATATTGTTTGTAGGTCAAAGGCTAACATTAAGTGAACCTATATGATCATACACAAAAGAATAAACAAAAAGGACCATTGACTAAATTTAAATAAGTTCAACAGAAATAATAAATTCATTTATTATTAATCTTAATTTATTAAGAATAATAAATAAATATGATTTGTTAAGAACAATAATACTTCCTAATTGGACTAGGAATTCTTATGTTAATTTATTAATTTATAATTATTTCATCCCTAATAATATTAGAGGCACTAATATCATTATTCATATTGACATTAGTATAAATAAGACATAAGAGATTTCTTTTAGGGTGAATGACATGTGTTGTCAACATTAGACCTGCAAAGAAATTCTGTAAACCACGAGAGTTGTAGGAAAAAGAAAAAAAGTTTTCCTAATCTTATCTAAGAGTGTTCCAGATAATGCGAGCACGTGAAGGTTCTTTTGAAGGAGTGTTTATACGTGTGGATACTGTAGAGGGGATTGCGAATCCACAGTACCTATAGATCCAATTTGCCGATTGATTTCAAGCTTCAAGGTTAAAGGTGTAATTTCGAATTATTTGTGTTTTGTTTTAATCTAATCAAAACACATGGATACTGGGTTAGGTTTTCTTGTTTTTTTTTTTTTTTTTTGACTTCCGCTGCAAAAGATTTGATCTTTATAAGTCCTAAAACCCTATGGAAACCCAACAATTACTGCTCCCCCTTAAGGTATGTGATGGCATCAACCGCCTAATATACCTTCTCCTAACAGCTTTCTTAGGGCCCAATCCTCAATCTATATCTCACCACCTCTACAATATTTTCATAATCAACAAAACACACCACAAGCAATTGCATTTATGTCCTCACTTGTACTAAACCACCCATAACACTACAATAAGATATTAAGCTCTAATACACCACTTCACACACACCTGTACAAGAAGAACAAGACAAAGTTAGTAGTTCAACGAAAATTGTCTCTCTAACTGGTCCCTCAAAGATTCACCACTCATAACTTAAAACCTTATTCCAACCTCATACACTTGTTAATTCCTTCTCCCATACATTAATTCCCTCAATCTATTCACAAATCACCAATTTGTACCTTATGGAATTTCCCAATCCCCTACAAACCCACTCTAATACCTATTGCCTTTCTTTAGCACTCCTCCATCACACTTGATACCTAACCTACAAACTTTGGTCATAAAAAAACTAGTTAAGGTTTCGTCTTCAAAGCCTTTGAAAAAGTTGAAGTTTGACGACAACTTAAATGGGCCCACTTCTTTTAAAAAGAAATCGCCAATTAAGAGAGGAATGAAGCCCAATATCTATAAATATATATATATATATATATATATATTCTTCTTAATTAAAACAAAGTAATACACTTGGTCAAGAGACAACACTGGCTCAAGATTTTTTAATGAATGTTTCCATCTCTGACTAACATGATCTCTCAAATTGCTAGGGTGCTAGCTAAAAATAGCCATACGAGGGACATGATTCTCTTATAGGCTTGACCTGATAGTTTAACATTTCAAGGACCTGACCTGCAAACATAACTTTAATATATTATTTTTTATGGAGATGAAGAATAAATATCAGGAGAAGATTAAAATTTAGCTATGAGTTCTGCTCCGCTAGTAGGATGTCTAGTGTATTGGAACCTTAGTGGATAGATGACATTGACATAGAGAACCACTTTCAACAAAAACCAAATATGTACTTTAGTATATCTATCGTATGGCACTCTTTTCTCATAAGATATCATAGATTTATGAAAGTCCTAACCTGGTTATCCAACAAGGCTTGTGGCAAGAGTTTGAATCTATTAGGTCTTCAGTTATTGCTCCCTAGTTATGCATTGGGGACTTCAATGATAATTTGTTTAATCATGAGATGGAAGGTCGCAATCCAATGTATTTTAGGCCTATGGAGCACTTCGAATCTATGATAATGAACGTGTACTTATATAATCTTACCTTTCAAGAACCAATACTTGATCAAACAAGAGAGAGAAAGATAGAATAGTCAATGATATTTTTCATCCCATGAATAGCTACTCGGACATCCTAAAGCATGAGTGTTGCATAGTGAGATGGCTGGATTTGATCATGTGACTTTGATTATTGACTCATGCTTTTTTTTTTTTAAATAAAAGAAGTAAAATACGATTTGAGTTTAAAAATATGCTAACCACCTTAGATAGGTGTAGAGATATCATTAGTGATGCTTAGGGAGAAACCTGCCTAACAAGCGTCTTTATCCTTTTGATCTTGCTTGAGGTTGTTTGTCTTGCTAACAAGAATGGAAAGGGAAGAAGCTGCCTTTGAATTAGATAGCTCCATCATGTTTCAAGCTCTTGAGTCAAGTTTAAATCCTCCATGGTGCTTATAGACAGTTATACATGATTTGAATAATGTTTTTCCTATCTTTGAGAAACATACAATCCAATCTAGTAAGAAGACAAGTTAAGTAAACTGGTGATTGGGTTGCTTATAATAAGCATTTGGAGATGTATCCTAGTGATTGGGTTTACAAATCCCATCTCCTTTAAAGGACATTCTTTCTCGAAAATTTGCAATTCTCTTGTATTTATAGTTAAAAAGGGGGAGGGGACGCCCGATGGGGTTTATTCTAGAAATGCTCAACACATCTAAGGATGAGATTTCTTTTTTTTTCCTTCTCTGGAGATGTGCCCATGACCATAATGGCCTCTTAGCCCATTTTCGTTTAGGAAAACATGGACGGACACCAACCTTAGATATGTCCTGCCCGAGATACAAGGCCCATCGTGAAACCATTGAAAATGGACTCAAAGGATTACGTCAGTATATAACTAATGAATGTAGATGGTTCCTTATTACAGGCCCTTTTTTTATAGAGGGGGGACGAGGGGAGTGGGTGGACACAAGACAAAAAAGTAGATACTAGTCTCCTAGGTTTCTGTGAAAGCTTTAACACCTAAGGATCCCGCCGAAATTGTTGGAAATATGTCTGCGAACTTAGAATGAGACTGATCTGAATTAGGATATTTTCATTGCAAGTAGGGACTTGATCGGGATGTTTGAAAAATTTAAGTTCATCCTTGTTCTCTGCGGGGGAGTGTTGTAATCGATCCCTTGGAGGGTGGGCGGCATAAAAAAAAAGAGCAAAAAAAGAAAAAATTCCCGTAATCGCTGTAAGCAATTTTTGGCAATCTTTAAGGAAACTTCACATGGTTGGAGTGGATCCAGCCTAGTTTTTTATCAAGATAATCCAGGTCAAATTTATAGTAAATTGTGAGTAAATCTGAAATCATTCAAGCATAGCTATAAAATCATAAGTCAAATATCCATTTCCATAAGTTTATGATTTTTTATATTTTTTCTTAATTAAAATGAATGCAAAACTAATTACGTACGGACTTTACATCCAATTATGAATTTAAGTATACATTCTATACGTTTACAATTTTAATGATTTTATACGATTTTATACAATTCTATCGATTTTATGCCTTTTAATGAATAATAAACTCACAATTTTGACAATCATGTATGCTCGATCTTTTATATATTTATCTTGGACAATGTAAGATAGATTTTTCCTTTTGACCCTCAACAAGGGCCCTACAACAAATTGCTTAGATGGGTATGTGTTGTTCTTTTGCCCAAGTAACATAACTTAAACACTAAATTCGACTATTTAAAAAAAAAAAAAAAAAACCTATAAATCAAGCTGCTAAACCAAAAATGACGAATTACTTTGATACCAAGCACAAGAATAACCAAAACACAGGAAAAGAGAACAATGTAATGTAGGAAACTTAGGTCATCCATGCGACAAGAATAACAATTTGCTACTGACTCTCATATACCTTTTTCCTTTAAATCAAATGGTGGTAGAAGAAAAAAAAACTCTAATTTGAATCAAGAAAGGTCAAAACAATTACAATTTACATTCAACAGAAGAACTAGGAACAATTAACGATTGCATTAAAATTTGCAGCTCGTCCGGCCAAAAACAAGCCAAGAGAACATTTGAAGCAGCAGCCGGAATCAACACATTCACTCTCCAAACTCATTGAAATGTTCCAGGCAGCTGCACCAACTCCAACACTTTGACTGAGATTTTCCAGGGCATGAGATTTTTCCAAAGAAAGTGAGTCGAAGAGCCTATGAGAGATATGTCCAAGTAAAGCAAAAACTGGCAATGAGCCCGATGTCTTTCACTACCTAGAGCCTGTCGGGCGTGCCAAGGAACAGGCACTCAATGGAAAGCCTGCCTTTTATTATGAATGAATGAGGAAACATCAAACTTTGTTCTAGTCCTGATCTTGCCTCTCTACATCTTGGTCAGGTGGTTCAGGGAATATCTCTTTAGAGTACCGTCTATGAGAAGAAGAACCATTTGGGCCACTTCCTTGAGATTGTGAACCTGTGGTTCCTGACTGTTTTAAGCTGCTTCCTCCTTCTGCCTTGGCAGCAGAAGAAGCTGGGATGACTGCTACATCCGAAGAACTATGGCGCCAACTACCAAATAAAGCAGCATTCCATGACCCCCTTGAAGATGTAGCCCTAAGCCGTCCAGATCCTGCATGTTCTTCTCTTACAATTTTCAATGGATTCTCTAGAGCCTTGAGTACATATCTCATGGGAGGACGCCGTGTTGGCTTTGGGTTGAGACATGATCTTGCTACAATTGCCATCGCCCAGACTTCCTCCAGTAGATCCTCATCGACAATGAGCAATGGATCAACAATTTTTGTGACAAGCTCCTTGTCATAAATGTTAATGCAAGGTAGTGTCTGTTCTAACCATTCCTTAATTTCAGCATCAGTGGATGCACTTATGCCGAGCTTACCCGTTACCAACTCTAGTAATACTTTCCCAAAGCAATATACATCATATGCACAATTTGCTGTTGCCGAATCTGGAGTTTCCAAATGAGAAGGATAGATTAATAACATTTCAAGCTGCCAAATAGACTGACACAAGAGTAACAATATTATTAAGCTTCAACTCAATTCTAGTTTAGCAGGTCCACATAACAAATAAAATCTGGGCAATTTGAAGAATCAAGAAGCCTGAAAGAAGGTCGAGCATTAGGACACAACTCAGGACTCACTGTTAAAGCAATTAGTAATCCATTCATCCCATAACTTGTTAAGGATAATGCTGAAGACACTAGCTAAAAATTCGTTTTTATTACCCATAAATTCTTAAGTGGTTAAATGTTATCCATGCAATTATTATACAACCTCCACGCTGCCTCTTTGACTTTATGGATACGAACAGTTTCAATTTGTAGAATAATTATTTAGAATTACAGAAAAGAAACAGGTAATGACTTCAACTGCTGAGAGAAAACTTATCCACATAATCTCAAAAGTAAAATTATTAGGTGGAGGTGGGGTTTAGCGAAAGGTTGATAGAGGTAATATTTGGAGAAAATAATGAAAGAATGGACAGCGTCTGCCAATTTATGGATGGATCTGAAGGCGCAGTTCTGAAGGCAGAGGAGTTCCTTCAATAGTTTCATTTCTTTTGTGCTCCACAGCATCAAATACGACAACATTATATTAACTAATTGAAGGAATTCCATCAGCCAGAATAAAATTTAAGCAACTTCATGCATCATGAACAACCAAAATATAATAATTAAAACACAAACAATCCAACAAATTGTATAAACTGGGAAAAGCAAAGAACTAACACACTTACCAGAAGTACCTGCTTCAGATGACCTGCGTGGACAGAAAAAAACCTAGGATCAGAAAATGGAAATATCCGAATAAAGCAAGGCAGAATCTTGCTGATAGAGCAGGATTGCTTGTTTTGTGATGTATTTGTGCCAGAATCTTCAAAATTAACAAATGTTACTGATATTGGCAAGACTTATTGGCTGCTAAAGGCTTAATCCATCCAATACATAATAACCAATTTCCCAAAATATTACTAATAAACCAATAAACTTCAGGGACTTAAAAGTGATGCAATAGATGTGGGAAAACTAAAAATACATTTTATCCTGTGTTAAATGAAATTTCAAATCATAGGTTTAAAGCAGGGGCCCTCTAAAAGTTGAAAAGGTAAGAAATAAACACATGGAAACCAAGTACTAAACTCCAGGCATTAGAGGTGGAATAATAAGACAAGATGTCTTGAAGTAGTATTATTCTCAGTAAAGTGGAGCGACAACGACATAAAAAGGATGAAAAGATTTTTAACTTTTTCACACATACAAAACCAGGAATAAATTAATAAAATGAAAACAGAGGCTCATCCTTCTCAGAGTAATCCTTGTATAAAGAGCACAGAAAAAGAACAGCAGCAGGTGTGATTTGATCTGATCATGACTCGAATATAGCACCAAAAAATTCCACTCATTACTGTCCATGGAGAACAAAACATGAAAAATTACCACATCAAGTTTCAGGGGTAAGCCATCATTCAGATGTATTAAGAATGGCAAAGACAACACTGAAGCTGGAAAGAAGGAAGAGAACCATAGCATTGGTTGGAATTATTTACTTTGGCTGAATCATAGGTTGGGTTTAAAAAGGTCAAAAAAGAGCAAAATGGCTCTAAAAAAGGTGAGCAAAATGCTACTATAGAAGATCAATAATTTGCTTAATGAAATAACATCTAAAAGCAGTTTGTGGAGAATAAAATATGCGCTACTATATTTGATTGTCAATCTTGTCCAAATCACAGACGTCAGAAAAACATATAACTCTGCTAGAACACTTACTGTGGCAGCCGGAGCAGTCTAGAAATTCTGCTCTGATGTGTATCCCCTTCTTGAGCACAGACCTCACTGAGGCTTCCCATCCGCACTTCATATTTATCATCAAGAAGAATGCTGCTTGCTTGAACATCCCTTGACAATTCAAAAGACCTCATGTCAATTACCCAAAGAAGAAAGGACAAAAGAAAATGATTTTGGTCAAAACTGCAGTACTGCACCACTGGCATTGTCCTAAAACTTTTTTGCCTCCATTTTTAGCATTTTGAGAATTCTGTAGCATATTTAGACATGTCATCTTCCATTTTGTTTATGTTGAAGATAAATATGGGGAATATACTTTGATAAAATAAAGCACTAAAAGACAACATGGTCACAAGACATAACAGTTTATTTTATTTTGGGCATCAACATTGTAGAAACAAATACCTCAAGGAAAACTATTCTCAGTGCAGGAGCATTCCCAACTCCAACAGGAATCTATTTGCAATTTCATCAACAGTTAAACAGCAATAGGAGTTTTTTAGTAATAGAAGTTCCCAAAGATCATGCAATCATATAATAACAAGCCTCTGCCACAATCTGCTTTCCATGATTTTCTTATGCATTGTTTCATGGGGAGGGTTAAAAAAATGGGCATTAACAACCGATCATGCTAAAAACAGTCGACAATGGAGGAAACAAATTCCATCAAATTTGAAAGAAATATTAGACATATACCTGTGAACAAGGGGTGGAGTACATTCATGGTGAAGATAAGATAAAGCCTCTGCAGCTCCAACTGCAATTTTGAGTCTTTTTATCCAATCCAATGTCTGCAAACTATCATCTTCCGAAGTCTTCTTGTACAAAGAACTCCCTAAATCCTCGTTTGGCATGTATTTATATATTAAAAACTTCTTTCTCATTCTCCAAACAGTGTCCAAAGAAAGGCACAAACCTCCCATGGGAAACCTTACTGAAGAAATCCAACTCCACAGAGTAAGATTCCTTCTTGACTGTTCCCAAGTTAATCTTCTTAACAACAACCGGAATGCCACTATCCAAGACACCCTTGAAAAGATCACCCGAGTGGCCTTTCTTAATGAGGTTTGAATCACTAAATTCATCAGTGGCTTGGAGGAGCTGCTGATATGTATACGCATCTCCCACCCTTGCAATGTTGACTGATGCACCAGGAGTAGGCACAGTTCCCCCTCCAGGAACTGCACCCATGTTGGCTCCCCTATCACTTGCAGAACTCCTCTTCCGGGTGCAGATGACAACAACACAGATAAGAATGAGCAGGATAGCAATTAGACCCAGTCCTCCCAAAACTCCTATCAATATATACAATGTCCTGTGGCTCTTCTTCTTAGGCCCTCCTGCCGGAGAAGGAGATGGTGTTGGCGCAGTGGAGTTTGGCAGTCCGAAATTATCAAAAGTCAGGCCTTTAGTGGTATAAAAGGATGAACAAACGTCAAGAGTCCTTTGATTGCGTTCATTCTGGAGGCAGTTCCCACCAAGTGATGAATTAGTTTGTGCATAGTCTGGCACTTTACCCTCAAAATAATTCCCAGATAGGTCAAGAAAACCAAATCTCCGCAGTTGCTCTTTAATGTTCCCATATAATTGGTTCTGTGATATATTAAGAACTGCAACTGTGGTGTTCACGGTTGGGTTAGTGTTGGGTAAAGCACCAGTGAAATTATTGCCAGAGACATCAAGCAAAAGCAATGCTGGCAATGACCACAGCTCAACGGGAATTTCACCAGAAAAGTTATTGTTTCTCAATATGACAGTCTGCAATTGACTTGGATTAGAAAACAAAATTCCTGGCAACGGTCCACTAAGAATATTATCACCAAGCAACATTCTCCTCAGCTTCTTAACCCTCTCAAATCCGATGCCAACCCTCCAGACAAAGAATTGAAGCTTAGATCAAGGTCAACCAAATTGCGAAGGTCACCCAACTGTTGAGGCATTGAAGAAGACAGATTATTCCTAGAAAGGTTCAAATACTGAAGTCCCAAAAGGGTTCCAAGGGCAAGAGGAATAGACCCAGATAATGAATTCAAAGAAACATCAAGCACAGAAATATTACTGAGAGACACAAAGGACGAAGGAATCGGTCCATTAAGAATATTTCTTGATAGTTGAGCACTGAAAGATGCGATAGCTGACCTAAATTTGAGGGTATTACCCCAGTCAAGTTATTATCAGCAAGGTTCAGAGTGGTGAGATTAGTCAAATTTCCAATACCAGTTGGAATGCCATTACGCACCAAGCAGGAACTCAGATCAAGCACTTCCAGTGAAACAAGCCCGCTCCCGAACCGATCAGGAATACTTCCTGGCAGAGCAAACCTAGAAGCATTAAATGACTTCAACAGAGTGAAATTCCCTAGTGCATCCACAGCGAATTGAGGATTTAGGCTACCGAGACGGGTTCTCCTAAACCCGGAGATATTGATCCCAATGACCCTTCCACTCCCATCACAAGTTATACCCTTCCAAACTGAACAAGGGTCTGACTTTCTGGGCCATTCCTTGCTTCTAATCCCTAATGAAGATCTAAGTTGAAATAAAGCAAAGCGCTCCGTTCTAGAACTCAATGGCACATCAGTTTGCTCAAATGTCAACTCAACAAACAACAACAGCACCACAAATACCAACAATGGCACAACCACTCCAATATTCCTGTGATCCTTCATGGCTAGTGATAACAACTTTGACCCAACAACAACAACAACAACAACAAAAATAACATACTGAATCTTCTCATCCTTTAACTAACAACAACAGCAACACATTGTATGTACTACTATGGTGTGAATGCAAAATTCCATTTCCAAGTATCACCCGGAAATGAACATGATTTTGATACTAAAATGGAAATACCCATATGGTCAAAATATGAAGTTGGGTGTGTTTCAAGCACATTGAAGAAGAGGGTGGGTTGGAACAATATTGTAAATACCCAGATAGTCAAAACAACAACGTTTGTATACTTTTTTACCTCAAAGATTGATTCTTGGACCTTGAAAAACAGTAGTTGAGAAATCTATATCACTGTTGGCTTTTTTTTTTTTTTTTCTTTTCCCCTTCTCCTCTCTCTCAA
The DNA here is from genome assembly GCA_024138025.1 of Combretum micranthum. NCBI lineage: Eukaryota > Viridiplantae > Streptophyta > Magnoliopsida > Myrtales > Combretaceae > Combretum > Combretum micranthum. Next base: position 187,257 of record JAMXBD010000270.1, on the reverse strand, counting down.
CTTCTTCTTCACTTTGACAAAAAGAGAGAGAAGTGGGGGGAGAGGAAAGGACTGTGTTTTAGAGAGAGAAAATGAGACTATGAAAAACCCAATAAAAATAAATAAATAAATATAAATGAAAAGTTATAATGTTATTGTTTCTCTAACATAACTCCAGTTATTTTTGGTTAACAAACTAAGAATGGTTTGGTTTTTAATTTTCCTTTACTTTTCCTTTTCCTCTTCGCTCAAACGAAAAGGTAAGTATGCGTATGTGTGTTGAGGGTGAACGGAAGGGAAAGAGTGTTAAGTTTTCCGGCGAGAGGAGAGAGAAGGGGTTTGACCGGCAGTAATCCCGCATACTACAGCTAAGCTGAGCAACTACACTGACTATAATATCTATTTTTTTAGTTCTATTACTTAAATCCTTAATAGCCCATAGTCTCTCTCTTCTCTCTCTTTCACCATCTACTTTCTCTTTCTCTTTCTCTTTCTACAGAAGGAGACAGAGAGAGGAATTTGAACGTGTTGAACTTTTTTTATATATATATATTTTTTTTTTATTTTCCTTTTTGGATTGGGAGAAAATCGTAAAAACAAGAAAAAAATAAAAAAAACCAACAGTGATACAGATTTCTTCCTTTTTAGGATAAGTTTTATTGAACTTTCATTTTCAGTGCTTTGCATGTTTATATTTTATGTTAATCTGTCACAATTATTAAGAAATGTTTATAACTTATAAGTTCTTTCTCATCCATAATGATTAATTTAATAGAACAATATTATTAAATATAATTAATTAAAAGAGAAAAAAGAAAAGCTTATAAAAGTTGTAGTGGATTAATAACAAAATCCAAATTTGACTTGTGGGCCACTACCCACCTGGGTAATTAAGTGACTTTATATTAACCTTAAATTAATAAAAAAAATTTCTTTTAATTTTAATGTTAATGATCTGATTATGTCAAAATTAGTTGTATTAAGCTAATAGGCTACCATCTTAAAAGAATCATGTGATACCTTACCTAAAGTGGTAACCAATGACCTACTACCTGACTTTTAATATTTCATTGTTATTTTTTGAATTTTTTTTTAAGTTATATATGTTTTATTTTTTATTAAATTAGTTATTATATAATTAGAAGTTGACATAACCTTTAAATATGTTAGATAAGCATAAAATGAGAGATTATAGTAAGTTTAACCTTTTTTAAAAAAAATTATTAGAACAAGATATAATGCAAATTAATTACTGAAATAACATAGCAAAATTCCATCTTAAAGATACGATTTAGATTTATAAGTAAATAAAATCCTAGAGATGCAATTTGAGTGGAAAATGAAAATTGAAATCACATTTTCCATTTATGGATCATTTTTCTACTTGTTAAATGTATTTTAATATTTATAGAGATGACATATACATCATGCGAGTTTACAAGGTTATTTCAGTAATTAATATCTCTCATATACTATTTTGATAATTAACTTAAAACTAAAAATATTTCAAAAATTATTTTAGAAAAAAATTGTAAACCTATAAAAAAAATTCCATAAAATGAAGGCACCAAAGTATAAAAACAAGAACATATATATTTAGCATTTATCCTGTAAATTATAATAATACAAGAAAAAGGTATTTTGATGCATTTTTGGTAGTTTATAATCATGAGCTTTCCATAAACACCTATTATTGATAAGTTCGTACGCTTAATATGTATAGTATTCTTCCATTCGATTGATCCTAGATATAGTGCATAAAAAGAACAGGATTTCATATACAGTAAAACCTCTCTACAATAATGCTATTAGGACTAATAAAAAATACTATTTTATAGAGATTATTTATTTATCAATAAATAAATATTTTATTAATTTATTGATAAATAAATATTTATTAATTTACAAAGATTTGTTAGATTTCTTACACATTTTTTTCCAAAATTTATATAATTTATCAATGAAAACTGAAAATAAATATGGACAAAATACATATAGTATATATATAATTTAAAAGTCATAATGTACAAATATAAATGAAATAATAAATTTTATAACACAAAAAACAATAAAGTTGTGATACATATTGAAAATTAAAATGGACTGGTACATAAGGAAAAAGAGTTTTTTGTTCAAAGTTAATGCTTTAAAAGATAAATGGTTACAAAATATTTAAAGTAAACAAATGAAAATTTTATTAAAATTTTAGATGTATATTTTAGCAAAGTATAAATTTTGAAAGAATAGAAATATTTTGAAAAAACTTCATTACGAACTTTGTATGAAATTTTTTATGTTTTTGATGAATTATTAATTTGTTTTTTTATTGAACCTTAAGATTTCTTTATAAAGGATCGAAAAAAATTATTATCTAATTGGGATTATTAATTTATCGAATATCCATTTATCGAGGTTTAATTATAAATACATGCACATATTAGGAATAAACATATAACTTTTACGGTCAGTGGTATAGTAGCCTAGTGATATCTCTCTGGTTTCTCAAGTGAGGGATCCTAGGTTCAAAACCCCCTTCCATTGGGAAAAGAAAAAAAAATACAAAGTTTACATATGGTTGCAAGCTTTTTCTCTATTAAGCCCACTATCAAGTCATTATAAAATTGATCGATTCCTCGTTGCAATATGATGCATCTTAGGGAAACGTTGTATATTAGAAATGCTATGGTTGAATCATCGGAAAAAAAAAAGTTATGATCGTTAAAATTGCAAATTAATCCATAAATATGAATTTATAATTTTAAAAGACTTTTCCAAAATAAAATGAATATAAAATTGTTTAAATATAAACTTGTTATGGAATCATGAGTTTTGGTGTATAATATTATAAATTTATAATTTCAATGATTATATATGATTTTACGAAAATAAAATTCCGCCTATTCTACACCTTATCTTGATTTAAGTAAAACGGACTATTAAATTTAAGAAAAAGAATTAAGATTTTGCAATTTAAAGCAAGTGAATCAAATGATTAGTGAAATGACATTAGACTTGCTTCTTTTAATTGAAAGCAAATACACTTATCTTTACCATCAAGATCTATCTTTCAGTGATGATAGGTAGTTTTAGGGTAAGAATTTAGTCAAGTTAAGATAACACAGTGCTAAGCTTGAACTCGAATTCGAGTAAAAAATTCAAAACTCGAGCTCAACTTGAAATGATATTGTACAAACTTAAGTTCAACTCTGTTAAGTTCATTTAAAATTGATTTGTTAAGATATATTAATATTCCAACTTGACTCCAACTCAAGTGAAGTTTATGTTCAATTCAAATTTGATTAGGTTTGTGAACTAATCGAGTTAAACATTATAGATTTCAAATTCAACCTAATAAACTACTTACGTATTTCAAACTTGAACTTGACTTCACTATTCTTAAATTGAAATCAAGTAAAAATCACCTTGAGTTTAAAAATTTTGTGAACCAACTCATCCATTTACACCCCTAAATTGTTCGAGGAAGAAGATATATTTAATTCATCGATATGCTTTCAAATACATGGAACAAGAAAAAAATATAGAAGTGATATGAGTTGAAAAAAAATTTGTGCACATATAGATTCAAAAAACTATAAGAATATGAGCCAAGTTGATTTAAAGATTTTTTTTATATATATATTGATACTATTGGAGACTAAGTACAGATACGTACTTTAAAAGACTTAAAGCATGTACATTAGTATGGACCTCATTTAAGTGCGATCTCTATTAGGAAGTAACTAGGGTAGCTTGGGATGGGTCATGTAAAATTCAAGTCACCCCAACATTATAGGGTTTCCTAAGACTTGGTAAAAACCTTATAGTTTTTTTTTTTTTTTTTTCCATTGTGTCCATGACCCATTGATAATAATTTTGCAAGCCTGCAACTTACCTAGCCCTACCCTAACTTGACTAGCTTTCTTTTTTATCATTTTTAAGAAATAATAAAAAACATTGTAGATGATTTTCAAAAGGTTAGTCTACAATTATACTAATAAATATAACAACAACAAACATATTGTTTAAATTGATGACAAATATCATAAATTCGAAATTTAATATGTTGATCATATCACTATATCTCATACTTCTTTGATAAGGGAGATATAGCATAATATATGGCATATATATGTTATACATAAATAGTAAATATACTAAAAAACATATTATAATATATAATATTTGATATAGATTGAAGAATCCATGTGTTTTATAAATCAAACGATATAATGCAATCTAGGGATTTGTAATATAATTTTGGGTTTTTATGATTTAGGTTAAACTGAAATTAAAAGATATAAACAATCTATCTTTAGATATGATGTACCAAGAAAAGAATCAAACTAGTTGTTCAACTCAATCAATATTACGCACAATTAAAGAACAACAAAGAGTAATATTAAGAAGAAAACTCAATATTACTTAGAGCAAATGATCACAATCAATATCAAAGTAATAAAAGATGTCAATGTTATAGCTAACATAATCCTAATGAACCTTACATACTCCTGTAAATCAAGTAAGGGCAACTGGAAGGTAAAAGCTAAAATAAATAAAATAGGAAACTTAAAAATAAACTGTAGAAACAAAACACGAAGTCATGCTACTCCACACTGCCCTATGTCAGGGCATGTCTTCCACTGTTAAACAATTAGACCTCGAAACTAGCCATAGCGGTCTAAGACCTAGGAATAGTCTAAGGCACGGTTGTGCCACTCTCTGTCTTCTTGTTTCTTCATAAATAATGTGCTTACTACTTGCATATGGCCATATCTCGAGGCATTGCCTTAGGCAAGGGCATGCTTTGGGTCATGCTATCCTCTATAGCTTCATTCGCTTGCTTAATTTCAATTATTGTCTTTCTCATAGGAATAATCTTCAAAACTGATAAGTTTTCCTTCAAATTTTGTCTTTCCTTTATACTTAATGCACTAGATCATACCCTATAGCAAAAAGTATCATATAACTATGAAAATACTCCACTTCACCTTGAATCAGTTCATCCATAATGATTCATTGAGTTAAGTTCATCAATTCTCTAACTTTAGATCAAGTTAATGGACCGTATGAGCCATGATTCTATCAATATTATATTTGTGCAATTGATTTATTTAATACTCGATATGCAATGTTTTTGGATTAATGTGTCAATAAAAGTCATAAAAAGAAAACAAAAATAGGTTTGAATCTATAAAGGGAAAAAAAGGAAGGTATAATGTAGGGAATTAATGGAGGGATAAATAGATAATAGGGATTTAATCTTATTCGTTATTATGTATTCACAATGTTATGTTACAACCCATAGGATATTATTATTGTTATTATTATACTATATTAGGTTTTACCAATTTATGATAGCTAAAATATGAAAATTAACCCAAAACTATAAGTTTCAAAATAATGTCTAAACTCACCTTAAAACTCTCTAGGGTTTTACCCCCTAGGATTTTAGCAAGTCAAGCAATCTATAACAACTTATACCAATTATTTTTCTACATGTCTATCCTATGGAGATCTTTACGCATAAGGACCTCTTTATTTTATCCAAGGATCCTTATTTAATGTAACCATTTAATACTTTAAAAATTATCAATTTGTTATTATACTAGTTCATTTAAATATTTGTCAAAAAATTTTAAAAAGAATGAAATGACTTTTCAACTACTTCAATGGACCTTATATTTTGCAAAAACCCTATTACAATAGTAAAGAACTCAAATAGTAGATTTTAGTATAGGAAATTATGTTCAATACCTTCGTTTATATGCTCTTAGAATCACAATATATGAATATCATTGTTTGCAATACTAATGATGACATTGGTGTTGATGATGATGATGACAATGGGAGGGTTGTAGATTTGATGGTGAGAAGGTAATGGAATTTCTATTGCCAAGGCATGAAATAAAGTGAATTGATATATATAGGTTTGAATAAATAATAGCTATTCAATATTTTGTATAATAGGTATTCATTATGAAATCTCTATTCAATGAACTAAATACCGTAATAGTTATTCGTAAGGAATAAGACTGTAATGAAATTGCAATTACAGTAAAGTGAATGGCAGTTAATAATTTGTTTTAGCTTTGTAAATTATCATAATGATCATTTTTAATGCAATTTATAACGGCCATGATATTAATATTTTAGTTTTATATGTTGGCATAATGATTTATATACTTGATTGTATGCACCATGGATACTTATATTGTAACTGAATTTATATTTTCTTTATTTACATCATATCTCCCAAAATTTTTTTTATGACTATGGTACACATATTTATAAATTTTAAAAGTTCATTTATACAAATAAGAGAGATGTGGATGTCATAGTTTTTGACAACTTTAAAGGCATGTTTTATTTTGGTGAATGGCTGTTTTATAAATATATTACTTTTACTCTAATAACTACATGTTTTATTTTTTATAAAAAGTGAATATTATAATAATCATTACAATGTTATTATATTCTTGTTCATTTGAAATATGATTTCTCCCTTATTTCATACAACGAAATTAAAGAGCTAAAATTGCTGTTATACAAATAATGAATAGTAATTCATATCTTCATCTTATTATTGCTATTCCATGTTTTTTTTACTATCTCTACATAATTACACTTACTTTGGTAATTACAGTGTGCAACTTATGTCTATAATGCAATAAAAATTTACTTTATGACATAGATATAATATTTTACTCTTTTTCCTATATATATATTATATATATATTTACATGTATTAAACATTTTGTAAGTCTCTAACAGTTATTGTATTTTATTACATTCCATTGAATTTCCTTCTTATTTTATATTAAAGTAAAGCCATAGATGTAATTAAGTGAAAATATAATACTATTAAAAATAACCACAAAATTCCTCACAATATAAAAGCAGTTACCTAATGGATGTCTTCGCATCTATGAAAACAAGTAAATAACTATACATAAAGCTGGCCAAAAAAAAAAAAAAAAACTATATACATAAAGACCATTTATAAGGATGCATGCCTAGAGTTATGGCTGAAGATAGGCAAATGATCAAAGTAAAGCTGTAATAGCTGTATTACACGATGGAAGGGGACGTGCTGAAGATGGGGCAAGTGAATTGAGTGAAGTCGTCAAAGTTGTACTGGCTGTGGAAAGTGGGATCAATGCTGAAGATAGGGCAGGTGACCTGCCGAAGGCGTAATTACTGTATGTACTAGGTATTGTGACCAAAAACCATCTTTTCCGGAGGAGCTCCTTTATGTTTGGTATTTAGGCTGAGGAAAATTGATAGTATTAACCTACGATGGTTACATTAACTATTTAACAATTTATATTCATATTCAATGGTAAATGTAGTATTAGAATACTCAATGGTGATTGCATCATTAGAATAGTTACTACACTAATTACTACATATATTTTAAATGTGTTCGTAGAAATTCTCTTTGATATTACTTTACACATGTAAGTTATCATTAAATTAAGTTAAATTTGAAGATAAAAGTTTTTCAAAAGAAAAAACAACTCATAAGCTTATTATTATTTTTCTCTAATTACAAGAGAAAAGAGTAGATTTGAAATTGATATCTCTCACTTGAGATATCACCTGATACGATTAGGGGTCTGTTTGTTTTGGCTTTTTCCGGCAGATACAGACACTTTTTCAAACTTTTTTCTAACAAATTATTTATCAAGAAATAGATATAGATAAAAAAAAGTTGACAGTTCTCACCAAAAGATCAAATAGAACAAATATAAATAAAATTTAGATGCAAATAAGATATATTTACACATATCATTTTAAAAAAGATACAGATACAGATGAAAAACAGATAATCCAAACAGACCCTAGATTGCAAGACCATTAGCTTTTTCATCTTAAAATAATAGGATACAAGCTTATTATTATGATAGATAGATGCTCCCTTTTTCACATTCCTATGCCCACAAGAAATCACTTGTCTGTTTAGGAGGTATTTTATATAATTATTATTCATTACAAAAATTTTAATTTACCATGATATAAGGGGGAAAAAAATAAGACATGCAATATCATACAATACCTTACAAAATAAAAAATTAATGAATGGCATACGATTTTATCAAGAAAATAAAAATCTTTATTGTCGAAAAAAATTTTTTATATTCATGAAACACTTCCTATTAGTTTATATATTATATTTCCTTAGTAAGTAAGTTGGATAATTTTTATGATAATTTAATTAAGGGAAAATGTCATATTTAATATCTAAATTTTATCAATTTTTATTATTAAGTATATAAACTTCGAAGTGTCAATTTGATACATAACTTTTGTTTTTACGATTGGGTATTTGGCTTTTATCTATTTTATCAGTTAACTATTTTGACTTTTTCTATTTTACAATTAAGTATTGATTTAGATATTTTTAATGAGATTAAAAAAACTTCTAAATTTCAGGTAATTAAATATAAAATTGAGTAATGTTTATATATTAAACCTAGCATTCATTGTTTAACTAATAAAAGTGTTACAATTTTTTTGGGCAGGGGATCAAGATTCAAGCCCCTTCGGATAAAACCAAATAAAATTGAAGAAATAGCCCCTAGGTAATATCATGAAAAGAACTGATACGGTCCTATTGATATAACCTTTTTTATTTAAGTATTAAAATAAATATAATAAGTAATATATTAAGTATTTTAATAATATAATGGTCCAATATTAATCTAAACTATTAAAATAATTGATAGGATTGGTTTAAAAAATAAGACAAAAAATATAGAATTCCAATTATAAAATACCAATTATTAAACATATTCGAAGTCTTTAACTCTGATTTAAAGCCAATTCATAAAGAATCATTTGCATTATTATGTATATTCTGGAATATATTGTAGAAAAAATTGAAAAGTCACAGAGAGAGAGAGAGAGAGAGAGAGAGAGAGAAGATGGAGAGATTTTGGAATTTCAGCTGAATATCCTATTTCTGTATCATTAATTATTTTTCCTTCCATACGAGTTATATCCTATTCAAATTTTTTTTATTAGACAAATGAGAATTTTTCTAGTTGAATTTTAATCTGACAACAGAATTTAAGGTCGGTTTGGGTCGTCAGTTTCTCATATGTGTATAAATTTTATGTGTAAATTTATCTTATTTACAACTATATTTATCTATATTTGATCTATTTGATATTTTTATGAAAACTATCATATATTTTTTATTTATAAATATTTCTTAACAAATAATTTATTAAAAAAATTAAAAAAAAATCCTCCATTTACCATTCGCCGGCGTACCGTTAGTTTTTTGCCACGCAAATTTCGCTGAGGTCTTAAGGAAAAGTCGAACCAAAAAAATTTGAAGAAACAGTTGAACCGGCGGCGAATTTATGGCTCCCACAAGAGAGAAAAACCGCTCTCAGTTGTGGGCTGGAAAGCAATAGAAAATTATGTAAATTAACAGTTGATGATACCTTTGGCAAGAAAAAAGTAAAAAAAAAAAAAAAAAAAAGTAGTTCATAAGACCTTTTTTCTGATAAAAGTGCCTACAATCCGATCTTTCTTTCTCGCCATTCTATTTCTCTTTAGAGGGTTTGAGCATGAAATTGAAAGCTCGTTCTAGGACTAGGAAGTAGAATATTCAGAATATACAAACGTATATAGAAGTTTTTGTGTATTTTATAGCTGGAAAGACTGTGTGTAAATAATATGAAACCTTTTTCACCTGTCTTTCATATTTAATTAAATAATTTTTCTAACTTGATTCGATTAATTGATTATAGTTAAATTTGAACTTGAACTAATCCAATAACTCGTCAAGTAAATTTCAATTGAAATTTTATTAAATTTAGGTATTGATATTATTTTAATAGAATAATAGTCAAAGTAAACCACCTTAGAAAACTTCCATCAAGTTGAACTCAAGCTTGTAATGTGTTATTTCAAATCAAGTTTGAACTAATGATTTTAAAACTCAATTAAGCTTAAATTTTTGTTTTTCAAGAAAAAAAAAAATGAAATTAAGTTTAGATACTTTGCTTTTAGACTCGCTTTGTTTACATTATTATTATTTTTTTTGGAGCAAAAGATTCTCCTTAATCTCATGTGATTATATATCCTTAACAAAGACTTTGACCAATATATTTTTCATAAACGGATAGGGTAATTGATCATGAGGCTACCCTAGATAAATCTTATGTGATTATTTAGAGTATTTTGACAAAATACTTGATACAGGTATATGCATAGAGCACACCTACTATTATTAATAATCAAATTTTGGATATTCCATTGCAGAAAGTGACAAGTGGCTTTTGATTGTCAATAATTTATGGAGTTTGTAGTTTCTACTGTCCATTAGAGTTTCGTTAATTAGGGATAATCACTTAGTTTAATTATTCAGACTATAATTAGTACTCATTTCAGGTAAGATATATATATATATATATATATATTTAATAGAGTTACCAACCTAGGTGAAATCATTGACTATGTATGAGGTTGGCAATAATGTCGAAATAGTCGTGTCGTTGAGCTGTTACAACTCACGACTTTACAATTTTGCTGCTGATGTCAATGCAACGGAATAAATTTTCTGGAAACATTGTGGTTTTCATTTTGCAATTATGATCATGGGATTTTTTATTTTTTTATGTGCAAATACATTTTTACGATTGTTGATCTAGAATAAATAGTTTGTCCCCTCATTCTAAAAGTTCTTCAAATAATAATAATAATGCCAAGTGTACCGATAATTACCAACACTAACAATTAGATACAGGGGAAAAAAGGAACAGATTTAAATAAGTTATGATGTAACTTCAGCGTGTAATTTCTTGGATTATTGGATAGGTTTTAAGATGATATTATGATTGTGGTTGTCTTTCAAGTTTTTTGAATCTATAGTCAAGGAGTGACCACTTCCACTAGAAGCCGGTAAGAACTTAAATTTTTTGTATTTTAGGTCCAAATAGAATTCCAACCATGTCTCCTTCGACTATAACCCTTTTTGAAGTTAGTTTTCAATTAAATTGTCAAATTTATCTAAAATCCTCAGAGTTGAATCGATATTAAGGTTTAAGTCTATTATATTTTGTTATTATTTTTGTTTTAATTGAAATTTACTATATTTATCATAATATATAAATAAATATTTTATATTAAAGGACAAATATTTCATTTGATATAAAATAAGAGGGTTTTATAATCAACCTAAAGTTTATTAATTTTTTTTCGGTTTTTGTTTTATCGAAAGATAAAGAGACATCATTAAATATATAGAGACGTTATAAAAGATAAAGAAACATCATTTTTAAAGATATATAGACGTTACTAAAGATGAAGAGACGTTATAGATAAAGAGATGTTATTAAAGATAAACAATTATTTCTTGTCTTCTATATACACTAGGCTTTACCCTTCTCCAAAATCATCCTTATACCTAGAAAACCCTCTAAAACAAGTCTATTAGCATCCATAGGAATTTGAGGAATCCAAATCGAGGTAAGTGATCTCTTCTTTGTCTTTATATTTCAAAGGAATCAATCTTTTCCTTAGGGTTTGTAATTGGATTTGAAGGGAAAATTGAAGAAAGACCTATCTTGATTAGGAGATCTGAATTTTGAATAACTAAGAAGGATTAAGGATCATTTCTAGGTAAGACTAAATATTTCTAACCTTTATGTTTATTATAAAAATAATTTTATTGACTTTTAGTCTAAAATTGGATTGAGCGAATTCTAAAGTTTGGGAGATTTGTTGAGAAAAATATGTTCTTTGGAGGAATTTTTGTTTTAATCAAGAAAAATGTACATATTTGTGTTCCTTTTTAGATTAAGGTGTTGGATGATATATACAATTAGGTTTATATGATGGTGTATGCTATTAAAAGTTGTTATGTTTATAATATCAGGTTTTGATGAATTTTAGTTGTGTTCTAAAGGAGAATTGGTGATTTGGAGTTTTTGTTCCTTGAAATTGATTCAGGTAGGACCATTCCTTATTTGTTGTATGTGCCTAGAGGTTTAGATTTATACAATGAATCTAATTATATTGGTCTTTTAATTATATTGTTTGTTGTTTGTGCTTGGTTGTTGTTAGTAAAGACCACGCAGAGTGTGATACTAACACTGATAACCCGATGATCCTTGTGTGTCATTGTCCCTAGTGGAGTTGCACCTGGTAATGATTCTGGTAGATTAGGACTCGTGCCAGCTTATTTATGGTATGCAATGATGTGTGGAGAGTACCTAACATCACTATACACATATAAAAGTATTTTATATAAAACTTGTTTTCTTCGGGGTCATGAGTTACTCCGGGTTTAGGACTAATTGCAGGTGGTCCTAAACTGTGTTGTTTGCTTGACTAATTAAAGATAATAATATGTGCTTGGTTGCATTAGTTTAGGGTTGTATGTGAAATTTGTATGTTGCATGTTCATGCGTATTTAGTTGTGGTATCGCGTACTGGACGTTTTCACTCATTCTTTATTTTTTTTACGAAAAGGTGAAGATCATGTATACTATAACTTGTCAGGATTGGATGTTTATATAGGTTACGGGAGGACGATAGTGGATTAGACTTCGCTACTGATGTTTAGGATATCTGGCTTGGATTTAAAATAATATGAAGACTTTATGATATATATATGTGTGTGTGTGTGTGTGTGTGTGTGTGTTCTATGAATTTAAGGGATTAAAGAGTTTCCTTTTATGATTATAAGTTTGATTATTGTTGGCTATGATTTATGCCAATAAGGATAATTGAAAGTTCAGTTTTGAATATGTGTTAAACAAGTATCTTTTATGTGATTATTGGAGATTATTGTTATTGCTTATTTGTGGTGTAGAGTTTCATAGTCTTGACATGTTCTTATGAAGAGAAGGATACCTGACGGGTTGTAATGCCTTCAGGTTAGGGCGTTAAATTTATATTAGTTAAAATTTACTTTTAAAAAAATATTATATTAATATATATTATTAATAATATTTAAATTTAAAGAAAAGATAAAGGAAAAATAGATAAATGTCAAGTTTGGTATTCAAACTTTGTAAGAAAATGCAATTTAGTACCTCATTTTTAAAATAGTCAATTTAATATCTAATCAAACTGTTTGCAACTATTTTTACAATCTCCTTAACATTGTTTACTCTATTTACAGATGCAAAAGAGACAACATATATTTTAATTTTTTCCAATGCTCCTAAAGCTATCTAACACTGATAGACTACTTATTCCACGTTAAAATATAGAGTAAATGGTTACAATGAGGTAGTAAAAATAGCTACGAAAATTTTGATTGGATATGAAATTGACCATTTAAAAGTTCAATTACAAATTGAATTTTTATAAAAAGTTCAAATATTGAATTTGCCATTTTCCTAAGAAAAATCCAAAAATTCCACATGCTGCTTTTTTTTTTTTTTTTTAATTTCCCCTTCAAGTTCCACATGTTACTTAGTTACTGTTGTGGGGTAGATCTGACCGCAGTAGTCATATGCGTATAGCATATGTTTTGCATTACATGTGGCCTAAGAGGAGTGACATGGAAGTACACACAAGAAATAGCTAAGAGTGATAAGGTAAGAAGGAAGAGTGGATAATCCTAAGGAGCTCAAACGCATTAGTGAGAGGTAAAAGAGTTATATAGCATCAACCTCACTAATTTAGAGGAAAAACTGTATGTTTTTTGCTCCAAGCTCTATTTGATCTATTATAAGAGTATTCCAAAAGCATAACCACATTTTCTGTCAATTTTTGAATTCATCCAGTGAGGAGGAGCTCTAGGTATTTATAGAAATTGGCTCTTAATGACGTTCGACGGATCGTATTGACCATCAATGAGTGAGATGAGTCTTTCTAATGATGGATTTTTCCATGAGCTCTTTAGTCCATGAAAGACTTCTTTAAGTGCACATACTCCATGAGAAAAGGTTGAGAGCGGACGGATAATCTACTCTAACGGTCCTTACTCTAAGCCCACCATGCAAAATCACTCTTATTCGTCCTAATTTCATGGACTTGACTCTTTGGGCCCTATCACTCAATCTGAAGAGTCAAAACCAAATCATTACTAGGTTTTGAGATCTAAAACCCAAAATTAGCCCTTTGAGAATCTATAGATATCGTAAGGTACATATTTTAGTATTATTTTAATGGATAATAGGATATATCATGGTTCCACATTTCTTTAACTTGTATTTGTGGTAAGGATTGACACTTCATACCACTTAAGACCGAAGTTGTCTTTTTCTTTTTTCTTTTGTCATTTATTAGAATAAAAATAAACGAAATATCTTACTCTTATTTTTAATAAAAAAAGAGAAAAAGATCCTAAAATTATCATGGATTTTGTTAATAGGTGCTCATGATACTTTCTAATGCTCAATAGAGAAAGAACTTTAGATTTTTCAAGAAATGATTAATGATGCTTGATATATGTAGCGCCCTTAACATGAATATATTTACAACTTACCACATGTCTACAATTAATTGTAAACACACTAAGGCTCAGAATTTACTAAAAACCTCAATAAATATATAACTATTCATCATACTTTGTAAGGATATTCTAGATAATCATATTCACATAAAACTCCTTCCTTAACTTAAGATTAGCAATAATACCATACACATATAGCACTTATTATGTGGCTCATAGAGTCCACTAAATATACTAACAAGCTAACATCATGTCCATGCTCAACTACTAGAATACACTAAACAAAAAGTATTACATAGAACATAGTACAATAAGGAGTCCCTATCTCAAATATAAGGTTTAAGGAACTACTTATTAGTAAAATAGTCCCAACCAACTATAAGGTGTATACCCAACAACTAGAACATGCTAAACCAAAAGTATTACATAGAACATAACACGTTTAGGAGTCTTTGTCTCCAATACAGGATATTAAAAGTACTCATTGGTATGGTAGTCTTTGTAGCTATCTCCTTTCCCATAGTTAAACACGAAATTATAGCTAGACAAATCAAATGCTATAAGACCATCACCTATACTAGAACAAGGCAAAGAGATGAGCCGAAGCTCAGTACTATATACTAACACTCAAATGACGCAAACAATCAGTCATAACTTTTATGTAATTACATGTTATACATGCAACAAACAGTCATTTAATTATCTAGATAATATAATCTAACAACCAGAAGTATAACTCATTACACCGATTCACACATAAGTATACATATACATATATATTAGATATTAGGTACTCCCAATAACAACAACACTAAAACCACCAAGACCTGCTGGCGTCATTTCTAAGTGTAACCACTCGGGATAATGTCACATAAGGATCACTGATTTACTGTGTTAATAGTATGGGTACTCCTTACCTGTTAATAGTAGCCATGCATAAGAAACAATAAATTATTACAACTAGCTAGTTAAATAATCAGTTTAAAATTCTATCTTAAGCAAGCACAACTAGCAAGTAGGGTATATGCATACTTGGAACATGAACCCCTCTTGAACTCTAGCACCTTCTAAACTCATTTTACCATGCAATTAAAGTATTTAGATATGTTTACTTCCAAACTCATCTATAGTTTACAATTCTATACTTCTCGCCTTTACATCAATATTAGTGTTTCAAAGCTATATATAATATTATTTATAATGTAAATTTGATAATTAATCTAATAATACATGGGTTTCAAGATTTCACAGCAGCATTATATCTTAAATAAAGGAGTTGAATAAGTTTTAAGTGTTTCTAAGAAGGTAAAGTATGAGTCTAAATAAGTTGTGTTGAGCACAAATTGGAACATGACCATGTTAAAAATCTTTTTTAATAGACGTGGAACATAAGTTTGAAAATAACCATGTTTGAGGGTTATGTTCTTAAACATGAGTTGGAACATGGCCTTGTTAGAGGTTGTATTCAAGCTTAACACAAGTTAAAACATGAATTGTCTTCCAGGTCATGTTCAAAACAAAAGCATTACAAGGTGTAGCATGAGTTCAAACATGGATTATATTCTAAGTTATGTTCAAAACAAAAGCATAACACGTTGTAACACAAATTTAAACATGGGCCATGTTATAAGTTGTATTTGAAATAGAAGTATAGTACGAGTTCGAACACGAGCTACATTATAAGTTATGTTGGAAATGGAAACATAACACAATGTAACATGGGTTCAAACATAAGTCGTGTTTGCCCAAATAGAGGCTTTTTTAATTATACTTTCATTATAAGTGTCAATCTTATAATCAATCACCGTTTATACCTCTTTTGAAAGACGATTTCCATCCATGAAAAATAAACATAAGATTAACATAAAAGTTTGTTTGTTATGATTCTTTAACTCACTTGATTTTCTTGTTGAATCCTCTTTGCAAATCTAATTTACCAAAAGTTTCCAGAGCTAATTTTTTTTCCACAAGAAGATCGAAAATTTTTGTCACACCCCGCCCCCGCAGGCGACGGCGATGCGATGCCAAGGCAGGCAAACCCACCACTGGCCCCTGGTGGTAATGGCCGACACCATCATTACATCATGGTGACCCAACCAACGCATGCCCCAAAGGGTACCACGGGCACTATAGGTATTGTTACCCTTAGGCAGAGTTGAACCCAGTCTGCAGACTCTAGGATTCGAACCCAGACCTAAGGCTTTTGCCTGCCCCAAAGGCAGCACCTTTCACCAATTGAGCTGCAGCTCAACTAGTGAAAGGTGCTGCCTTTGGGCAAGCAAAAACCTCAGGTCTGGGTTCGAATCCTAGAGTCTGCAGACTGGATTCAACTCTGCCTGAAGGTAACAATACCTATAGTGCTCGTGGTACCCTTTGGGCATGCATTGGTTGGGGTCACCGTGATGCAATGGTGGTGTCGGCCATTACCACTAGGGGGCCAGTGGTGGGTTTGCCTGCCCTGACATCGCATCGCCGTCGCCTGCCATGGCGGGGTGTGACAATTTTCTACTCCAACTATTTTAGTTTTGTAGGGCTCTAAGAAAACACTAAAAACTTAAATTTAGGACATATTGGTCACCAAGGATTGTCAAATTTGAAGAGAAAACATTTTATCTTCAAGATTTTGTGAAGTTTGTTGTATTAGGAAAGAATAGTCGTCAGTTATTAATAAAAATTACCTAGAGAATTGGGAACTATCAAGAGAAAGGAATATTTTGCTAGTTTTTTAAAATTTTATTCATTTGTAATAAATTAAGGTTTTGAACCAAAACAACCCCCCTCGCCCCGTGTACATATTATTTTTTTATTTACTAATTTATTTCAGTATACTTTATACTAGACAAATGAAATAAAGTGTCACGTTTTATTTTTAATATATATATATATATTAAATGAAATTTGATTATCAATTAATTAAGAAAAGGTTTAATGTCAATTTTGTATCTTGGCTTTAGCCAAATGTGCAATTAAGTATTCAAACTTTTGAATTGATCAATTTCATACCTATAATACCTCAGTTAACACGTTACTTTCATTAGCTAACCTAACACATTCAACCAATAGAAATGTGACACTATTGTGAATAATAATCATATTTATTTTATCACTATATTTTGTTCTTTCTTTTATTTAGCATAGAAAAAACTTAGGCTTATATCAGGGGCCATAAGCACAACATACCCATGGCCCATCATACGTCTTACA
Organism: Combretum micranthum; assembly: GCA_024138025.1. Taxonomy (NCBI): domain Eukaryota; kingdom Viridiplantae; phylum Streptophyta; class Magnoliopsida; order Myrtales; family Combretaceae; genus Combretum; species Combretum micranthum. The sequence goes on along the minus strand of JAMXBD010000270.1, from coordinate 169,652 downwards.
AACTATACAACTTCAATCTTGGGCTCATCCAATGTATATTATATAAAAAGGTGATTGTTAGAAATTTACCAATGTAGGATAATGACATTTCCAATTGTGCATCACAATAGGCACATACTACACTACATCACATATATCGAAACATTTTGGTTCATTCGTGCAACTGAACTACCCAATTCAAGCATGACTAGGCGTCTTATCATTTTAAACCAGCACATCAAACAAACCTTCATGGTCTTATATGTGAATGTTACTTAGAGGAAACGTAGTATGTTAGAATGACAATGAAGTTGGCTTGAAACTTTACTCTCTTTCATTTGTTTTTGGCTAGTATAGAATGAAGCTTCGCAAGCATATATATGGGTATGCTATGCCTAAGTTCAAATATTTAAACAAAGATGGTGATTATCATCACGAATAGTACATCAAGGTTTGTTTAGCTATAAAAAGTCATTACAAATACCATGTAAAGTATTATATAAAAGAAAAGGGGGTATGCAAAATTATCAAGAAGATATGTAATTTGAAATTAAAAATTTGTAAGCATAAATACTTTGCTAAAGAATGATCTTTGCACAAACACTCGTGTATACATACATACACCTAAGGTTGCAGTTAATGCAACAATTGCAACAAGACCAAGCTTTCATTTGTAGCAGTAGAATCTAAGCAACAGTAATGCATTTTCAAGTAGAATTTGGAGCCACATTCGAGCTGACATCTTGGCTGGTCGCTTAAAGAAAGAACTATGATAGGCCTGGGATGCATCAAACTCTAAGGAAATCTCTTGCAATGTACTAGACCCATGTTAGACTTTCTGCACAAATATTACATCAGACAGTAGCTATATCAAGCAGTAATTGGGATTGCTTTTCTTCTTGCACCACAATGTATTGAATGTTCTTAAATAAATGCTCCTTCCTGCCTTTCCTCTTAACCCAAATAAATGTAGCAACTTTGTGGACCCCCTATGAGCCGATAATGAAACCTACTTAAGTATCACAAAGCATAAAAGCTCATATAGGATGTACTAATTTGAATAGGATATTCATTTGTGTTTGTCCTTTTGGAATTGATCCACTTGATTACATGTAGCTTATGAAATATGTTTGTTTGAGGTGTATAGAAGTATGCCTTTCCATTCATTGTGTATGGAATGGAAGATTATGCTTAAATTGAGTAGTTCAGGCGCATGATTGAACCAAAATGTTCTAGTGTTTGTTTTGTAGGGTGGTATGTGTTTGTTGTAATGCATAGTTAGAAATACCATAGTCCCACATTGGTAAAGTTTTTAACAATCAACCTTTTATATTATATAGGATTGATAAGCCTAATGTTAAAGTTGTATAGCTTGTCAGAGAGTGATGGGCCAATTACGTGTTGGGCTAATGACCTTTTGATAGAAGCCTGAAGAATGACACTAATTAAGAAGATAATTATCAAATATATAATAATAAGTAAAAGAAAGAGTATGATATTGTGATAAAATAAATGTGTACTCATGACGTGTCATTGCTAACAGAACTAAGGGTAGTGTAAATATAAAGGTGGATCATAAATGAACAACTTAATATAAATATAAATATTCTAGTAACAAACACAAAATCATATAACTAAGGAAGAAGGTTAGATTTACCTTATTTAAATTTCTATTACAATTATATGTAAAAACAAAAAAAAAATCATTTCTTGTTGCAATTATAATGTATATCTTGAATGCAACAAGATTTTTATTAACAAGTATACCATTATACTTTCTATTTTAAACTTTTCTACAAAATGATTATATTACAACTATGCAATGTAATTCATAAAATGCTTATAAGAATAAAGTTTTTATTTTTTTTCATCGGGTCATATATATTAATTAAAATCAACTAATAATTTACTTTAAAAAATGGAATCAATGCATGAAATTTTTATAAGTTTGTTATGCACAAAAATAGATCATAAGAAAATTTATACAAAAAATTACAAGTAGAAAAAAAATAATGACATAAATATAAGTATTCTTAAATTTATCTATGATAACTTTGCAAAATCATTTTATTAGCAGCACTTTAAAAAATTCCCTTTTATTATAAGTGATTAAACATTTTGTTGTTCAATATATAATCCTAGGAGGGAAGGACACATAGTTATATCATTGGGAGGAGCGGCCCTTATTTAAGCTAATATTAGAATCATTTGTATAATTCTACTAATTATTGCAATTATATTATATCTTATATGCGTAAATGAACTCTAATAAACATTACATCCCCCATATCTTTTGTAAAATTGCTGCTAGATTTATCAATGACCAAAATATATGATTAGGTAACTAATAGGTAGCTTAACATGCCATTACCCTTAATATATTAGAAATCCTAATCATCTAATCCTTAAACTTTAAAATCATAATATTCTATAGCTGAAATATCCAAAATTTTATTGCATAATTAATTTGAATACACATATAATATGCTTGTTTGAAATATAGAAATTTTAGTGGATAATTAGATAATAAAATGAGATGTGTTGGTATGATTCATTAATTGTGATGAATTGTGTGTTTGATTGAGTTAATATAAATTATAGTTGATATAGCGTTGTATGTTGTGTGTATTAGTATAATATGATTTTGTCTTGCTTTATAAATTTTATACATGTTATGCTCATGTTGCACAAAACAAAACCAAGCCAAAACCAAACCAAACTTAGTAGATGTTTAGCTCATTTCAAGCCCAAAACCAAGCCTAAAGCCCATTCAATTTACACTCTAAAATCCACCGCAAAAGTCAACAACTTAAGGATAAATATTAACTCTCATTTTTGCAAAAATCACGAAGCAAAAACAGATAAAAAATAAACCAACCAAAATTCATGGGAAATGATCCGCTAAAAATGTATAAATAAAAATAGGTGCGTATGCTACTAGCAAGTATATTGGATCGAATCAAGTAATACAAAAATGAGTCAAGTATCATTCCCACAATGATCAATTAACTACTAGACAGTTATTAGCTCTACTAATATTCAAGCAATCGATTTTGAACATAAATTTCTATTTACCAACTAAGTTATCTAGATTCTAATTATAGCTAAAATCAAAGAGAGTGTTTTTGAAAGACATATAATAAATGAGTGTGGAAAAATAGAATCCACCTAATCTTGCTAATCAAACTGCAACCATTTTATATTAACAATTAGACTTGTGGATATTCATATGAAATTATTGAAGATCTAAAACTCGATTTGAAGTTTTAATATCTTTTTAACCACAAAATATCCTAATAGCTTCCGCTAAATAAATTATTAGTAGAATCAAATTTATAATTATGAATCTTCCAATTCTATAATTGACTAATGCCTAAATCAACTTCCCTTAATCACTTAGTGAGAAATTAACTTAAAACATTGCATGAATCCTATGATAATTTCTAAATCAGATTAAGTCACGCCGCTTCCGTAATTGTTCTTTAACCTTAATTGATGAATTTCTTGTGAACCCTAATTTCCCTTCCGAGTTATTATAATTCTTATAAACCCTAATTCCATTAAGAAACAAGATTTATAATAGGAATTCAATATGAATATTCCATAATTCTAATAGTCACATAACATAATCTCAATTATCATATTAGCATACTTAGGGTTTCATCAAATTCCCATAAAGAAAATTTAGTACATTATTGATCTAGATTCATAAATCAAATCAAATTTTACAAATGATATCATGATAAACAATAAGATAGATAAATGGATTGCATATAAAGATAAAAATCAAATATCATCAATTCAAATGACAAAGTCTTCAATTGCAAAATCAATCCTTCCAAGCGTATACAAGCTTCTCAATCACTATACTTTAATCCTGGAACAACTCTCTCATAATGGATCTAAAATCCAAATTGAACCCTAATATATTTCTATATGTTTATGATCTTCTAGAACAAAGGAAACATTGATATTTTATAAACAAAGGTCGTGTAGAATTTGAATCCTTTCAGTTCATTTTTGTAGTTACAGAACATATGATGGTAGTTACAGAATCTATATTGGTGGCGTACAATTTAAAACAAAGCTACACAGGCTGTGTTGAAGATGGCTTTAATGTTTTGCTTTCTATGAACACTCAGCACCATCTCAATGCCGATGGTGTTGAATCTTGATTAGCTAGCGTATAATGAAATTATAGAAGTAGTCTAATTTCTTCTTCCTACACTAGCGGTGTTCATGCCAGTGCTTAAATTTTGTTTTCTGTGGATGCTCAAGGCGCCCCAAAGCCGGCAGCATAGAGGTTAATTATGCTGGCGTAGCTTTGAAAATATTCAGGGCCGATGGATTTCTTCTTCAAGGCTGGTTGTGTTGATATCGACCTTAATATTTTGCATTCTGTTCATCCTCAAGGCCGGCGCAACGCCAACGGTGTAGATACTGATTTTGAAATTTCCAAGGTTGGTGTTTCCTCTGTTCAAAGCCGGCAGTTTGTTTCATGGTTGGTGTTCATTGATTTCCGCTATAAATTTTGCTCAAACTCCATCAAATCCATAACTTTTCTTCTCATGTTTGATTTAGACCTAAAATATCAATTTAAACATGTCTAAGTACCAAATCTTGCAATTTCATAAAAATTAACAAAGATTATGCACCAATTGCTTAATGAAAATTGTATAAAATACGACTTTATTAGGAAATTTCAAGCTTATTTTTCCAACCTTTTTAATCAAGTTTCCTTGCTCAATTCAGCAAGAATTCACTCCCACTCATCATCTACGGGTTAAGGTAAGCTTACATGTCTTTTTGTGATGATTATTACCTCTTTATTCCAAGAAATTTCTATCAAAAGTTAGTTCATGGTAGATTTTAAGTAATCTTGATATGTTGAGTTGTTAAGAAAGCTTTTAGATCCTTGAAGTTGCAGTATATGAGTTTTAGGTGTGGTTGTTGAGAACGAGAAGTGTTGAAGTTGTTATGAAGATGAAAGTTGGAGATGTATGAGTTAGTGAAATTTGTGATGATTCATATGGGGTTATGCACGTGTGATGTTTTATGTGGCAAGTGGAAGTTATTACATGCTTAAGAAGTAGTGTTTATGTGATTTGGAGTGTGTTGAAGTGTTTAGAGATAGATGAGTGATGGTAAGATAAGTGGTTGTATGTGTAGGAGTTGTTTTAAGATAGTGTGTGTGTGTTGATGATGACGATGAAGTGCTTAAAAGTGGATTAGGAAGTTGTTTGATGCTTGAAATATGAAGTTCATACATGTTTTGAGTTGTTAAGAGCATGTTGTATGGTGTATGATACTAGTGTAGTGTTTAGTTGAGGTAGGATATGATAAAAGTGTGTAAAAATCAAGTTTGAAATAGGAAAATTCGAAAGTTTTCAAACGTCCTGTCAAACACCATATTTGGAAAGGTGTATGGACCATGTATTATTGATACAACATGTACGGGAAGGTGTTTCACCCACTGATGCATCATATACCTTTCGAAACACGACGTATGACAAGGTGTTTCATTTTCTGGATCTTATTTCGCATTTTCGTGGGCTCAAACAGCTTGTGATACACCATGTATGACAACTTGTTTCACTCTCTAGCATCCAATACATCATGTATGGCATCATGTTTCATTTTCTGATCTTTCATGTGTTTTTCTCTAGGTTGAAACAACATCCAATACACCATGTATGGCATCATGTTTCATTTTCTGATCTTTCATGTGTTTTTTTCCTATGTTGAAATAGCATCCAATACACCATGCATGACATCATGTTTCATTTTCTGACCCTTTATGTAAAATTTTTTCGGACTTCTACATTACCAGCCTTCCATATTTACATCGTCGGCGTACTTTCAAAAAATAAGAAATAAAAAATAAAACATAAAATAAATAAATAAATATTTTCTTTATTAAATTAGGTTAATGCCTCATTTGGTACCTGAACTTTGACCAAAAGATCAATTAGATACCTGAACTTTTAATTTGTTCAATTTCATACCCAAATAAGCTTTTCATGCTTTAAACACTACCTCACCCAATCATTGTTTGACACGTGTTATTTTTTTTTCAAGAGATAATAAAAGAGTGAGGTAGTATTTATGGCACAAAAAGTTTATTTGGAGCATGAAATTGAACAAATTAAAAGTTTAGGTACCTAATTGATCTTTTGGTCAAAGTTTAGGTACCAAATAAGGCATTTACCCTTTAAATTTGTTTTTTGTAATTTTTATTTCTTTATATTTGTTTCCTTATTTATTGTCTAGTTTTATGATTAATTAAAAAGCTTATATGAATCTATCGTATGTACGAATATTAAGTTATGCTTTATATGAATTTTATTTGGATTTGATGAATATTAGTGCCTAACAAATAATTGTGATTAATTAGAAAGCCTTTATGAACCTATTGTGAGTATAAAAACTAAGTTATGTTAATATACGAGTTTTATTTGAATTTGATGAATTTTTAGTGCTTAGTAACTAGTGATGATTATTATACAAGTGAGAATTAGTGATGTTGATATAAGGTGAATTTCTTGCTACAGCTTCAAATCCTCAGTTGAAAGAGTCTATAGGTCTTTTATCAAGTCTTTAGGTACACAGTAACTTGGTTATTGTTTGCCTAGGATAGGCATGTCTAAATTAATCTTAATTAAAATGGATTAATAAATGTCTATATTGATTGTGCTTTACGCCGTTGAATCTGGTCCATGGAGCGGCAACCTTGTCTGAGCAGATATGGTAGTTTAGGTACTTAGGCCACCATTGTCATTAGTCATGGCTTGGTAAGCAATTGATGAACGATGTAATATTTGCTTATTATTAAGAGAAAATAATATGATTTAGTTAACGTTTATAAGACCGATTGAACTAAGTGATATTATGGATTAAGTTAAATAAGGTTGAATAACGACTATTAATCCTAAATGAAATTACTTTTCTCTTTATCAGTTATATCATCTAAGAGATATAGATACTCAGGTTGCCTATATCAACCCCCTGAGGGTCTTGTCATTGCTCAGGACCCCTAACTTCCTAATGGCTTGCTCTGGAGTTTGAATACTCCTCTGTTGATTGACAAACTTAAATAATTGATAACAAATTGATGATTAATGCGTTGCATGTAGTCTAAGGGTGCTTGCACTTTACATTTTGTTTGTGTCACTTGTGTACCGGGCCTTTGGCTCATGATCTTCTCTTTCAAGCTTTGATGATGATGAGTTTTATACTCAATTGGGATATGGAATCGATTTTGAGGACTTTTTGGATGATTAGGTTCCCCGACCTTAATGATGGAAGCCTTTGTAATAGAATAGGAGGAATGTTTTGGAATGATGTGATAGTTGTAGCTATTTTGATAAACATATATGCATTTTGATATAGGTTTGATCTCAAATCTATGTTTGGAATCTTAAGTATGTATATATATATATATATTATAGCCATATTTCTTAATGTTTAAAAGGACAACAAGATTTTGTAATGTAAAATATTATGTTTCCCTTAGTGAAACGTTAGTTGAATGGTTTTTATAACAAGTTTGAATAAACAATTGATACAAACTCTTCCTTAATAGACAGCCTTACATGTAATACTTTGTATTACATGTGGCTGGGGACCGGATTTGCATATTTTAAATAAATAGCGATTCTTGGTCCTTATAGTAGCGTATAATTAAATCGAAAATTAGAAAACCTTCAATTAAAAATTCCTAGTATACAATAGCATCCTAGATATTTGATTTAGCATGTGTGTAGGTCTGATTCTGGATGCAACGATCATGAGTGTGCCGCATGACTATCGCGTTACACGTGATCTAGGAAACAACACGTGCAAGGATGATCAGGAAAGAATCGTGCAAGGACGAAGAGTAGGTAGTCTCAATAGGCTCTAACACACATATGACAGGTGAGGGAGCTAAAGAGCATCAACCTCACTAAGTACTACGAATTCATGTATGTTCTTGAGTAAATAAAGTGTTTGATTCACCAGGGCAGAAATCCGACAACACGACGATGTTTGTCAAAGATTTCACGTATCCAAATGAGGTAAAAACTAAAAGTATTTATAGAGAATCTAGCTGTTGATGTTGTCCGTCAGATGAGAGCAACGACCAACTGCTAGGATGAGTCTCCTCATTATAGATATGAATGTGGGCTCCTTATTGGACCTATGCCCATTAAGGCCTTCATTGTAATGTGTGCGAGCTAATTTGAGAAAGGTTGGAATTAGGCAGGCAAATTCCAACAGGCCCTACTCCAAGCCTACCATGTTAAAACTCCCATGATCATCCCAATGTAATTGGGTCTAACTCTCTAAGCCCTGTCACTTTAACCCAGAGAGTTAAATCCAAATGATAAATCAGGCTTAAAGCCTTCATAATGAAATCCATACATCTACAGCATGCATGTAGGTTTCCTCCTAAAAAATATTAGAGGATGTGTTATTATAATAGGTCACTGCTTCGCATACTTATTGAACTAAGTAGTGGAAATTATCCATTATTGCACTACCCAAACAAATCAAATTGGTCATAAAAAGTTTATGTATTTTCAATTATCGGGCATTAACCTCTCATATGAAGTAAATGAAATCAATGAACCCCCAGAATCCTCAAATCTTCAAAAATCCATATCTCACACAATCTATGACAAAATATGACTACAATGGAAAGAAATAATATGAGACTTTTATTGATGATTTTTCAATATATTATAATGTTTATTTACTAAAATGAAGCTTTTAATATGTTCTTTTATATGAAGCTAAAGTAGAAAATCAAGTAAAGAAAAGTATTAAATGAGTTAGATTAGATAAAAGTGGTTAGCATACTCTTTTTAATAATTTTTGAGAAAGAAAAGGAATAATTCATGAAATTGCTTATTATCCTAAAAATAGCACTGAAATGATGAATGCCATACATTAGTTTTTTTTTGCTCTCATTAATCTTTGGAGCAAAGCCATAAGATCATGAAAGGAAGAAAAACCTAACCTAAAATACTTGAAAATGTAGGTGTCTTGTTAAGATTATGTTACCTAACTCTAAGAAAAGAATATTACGAACTAAAATAGCTAATTGGATGTTCATTAACTATACTAAGCATAACTTTGCATATAAATTTCTTATTTTAAAAAGTGATGTACATAGTTGTAATATAATTATTGAGATAAAAAAGGATGAATATTTTAAAAATAGTCAGAATCTAGGCACCAAATTTTATATTATCTTAAAAATTTATAAATATCATATTTGAGTGATATAAAATTGGACACCAATTAGAAAAGTGACTTTAAAGCAATTTTAAATACATTCTTAAGCTTGGCGGTTGTGATATGTTCTTCCTTTTCTAAAAATACTCAATATTTGTTTGGGTTAATGACAAAAATGACACATGAGGCCTGAAGTTTGAAATTAATGAATTTAATATCTAAACTTTGAATTGACAAATTTGGTACCCGAAATAACTTTTCATGTATGCTATTTGTATCTCTATCATGTTCTTTCTAATATTAAATTTATCAATTTCAAAGTTTTTGGTGTACTAATTTGATCAATTTCAAAGTTCATATACTAAATTGATCATTTTCAAAGTTTAGGTATTTAATTGCGTATTTTATCAAACTTCAGGTATCATTTATGGCGTTATCCCATTTTTGTTTTGCATATTCTCAGGGTACTAATATAGGACTTTTCATAAAATAGTTATTTAAAATTTGTCTTGCCCCATAAGCACATACATCTTGTTTTTTATATTAAAGTGTGATGAATTCTAAGAATTGAAGAAAAATTTTAAATTTCAAATTACACAAAACAAGATAGTGAATATGTACACATATATGAAATAATAGCATACCAAGTGCCTGTACTTTTAACTTTTCACAATTTAGTGTCGTATTTTTAGATTTTAGTAAATTAGTACTTGTTCTATTAAAGAATGTGTCATGTTAAATAACATTTGACAGATGTTTATTTTAATAATAGGATAATGATAGGTATTTGGCCAAAATTTTCTAAAATTTAAAGATATGACACTAAATTATCAAAAATTGTTAAAAAATGAAAGTACAACTACTTAGCTTGCCATCATCCTGTTATCAAAATAAATGACCATCAAATATTATTTAACAAAAACACTGAATGACACATACTTTGATAGTACATGAACTAATATGCTTATATTTAAAGATGAGGCACTAAATTGCAAAAAATTAAAAGTATAAACACTTGACATGCCATTTTCCCTACATATCTTCATCCCTTATTTTCTTTATTCATTTATTTAATCTTCTTTTTAGCTTTGAGACAAATAGATCTAAAAAAGGAAATAATAATCGAAAAAATAGATGAACCTCTTAAATAATTTCTATACTGTCTACTTATCATAATGTATATATGAAAGCTATTATACAAGCACTTTTTAGAACTTTTGTAATTTTTAAGATCATTATTAATGGGTGATTAACTCTCACAAGGTCCAATCCTCTCCTCAACTCCTAAACAATGTATTTATATATTAACATAAAATTCCATTGTAGCATTACATCAAAACTTTTTTATGCTATATTTTGTGCTTTGGTATTGTATGCCTTATGGTTTTGTTCTTCCTGGTACAACTACTCTTCAAGATGTTACTTAATTTGCGAGTTCTTCTTGCTTAGTAGGTTTGAATTTGGATTTTTACATGAACTTAAAGTCACTACATGTGTCTTAATGATTAGAGTTTGGTCACATTCTATTTTAGTGATGCCATAGTTTCCTCCACTTATAAAACTAATACTCCCATGGTTTCATCACATAGGTTCATGATCATACTAGGTAGGGATGACTTTAGATATATCCTTGTATGTGTTCAAGAGGTGCCTCTATAATAGCATTTTACCTTATGGGACACTCAGCTCCCTTACTTAAAGTTGTTGTACTACACTACAAGGAAACTGGGCTTTAGAGACGAAAATTCTGTCTCTAAATGTAATTTTTCGTTGTAAAAACCATCGTCGCTGATTATACTTGTAGAAATATAACTTGTTTTATCCATTTTCTGTTGCAAAATTTTTGTTTTTAAAGGTCAATTTTCTTGTAGTGCTACATTGATACTATTTGTAACAACTGATCAAAACTTTGCACATTAAGGTATTGTTTGCTTTAATGCGGTACACCATATGGTTTTGTACTTTGTTTCAATTGCTTTCCAAAAGGTTATTGACATTCCTCACTAAGCATACTTAACTTTGACTTCTTCATGAACTGCAAGTCATTATATTTGTTGATATGCCATTTTGAACATGGTCTCTTTAGACCTAAACTAAACTATTTGGATCATGGATTGGGCTATTTGGGCTCGTTTAACCTTCAATGGGCCTTGGATAAATCACATAGAGCCAGACCAAGCTGGCCTAGTTGGTAGCAGCACAATCACTTCCTATTAAAGATTGGAGAAGACACTCTTGAATTATCCCCCTATAATTTTGACCTATTAGTTCAGTCTCATGCTAAATGAGTGATTAGCGGATGTGGCTAGCTATCTCTAACATATTGTGATGATCTCGAAAACTACTTAATGAGAAGGTACACTATCCAAATATATTGGTATGCGCTATCTCTTATAGTGATCTATTTGCCATATCTACCATGGCCTCTTCCTTTATTTGGCCATCGAAGTTAATTGGTAAATCAATTGCACACACTTTGCTCTTATTATCACTTTGGTACATTTGCTTCCTAGAAAGCACTAACTTAAGTATCACAATGACTTCGTCAGACAACCCCAAATTTTTTACAAATGATTTGTCTATTCCACAAGCCCACTAAATTCATGTTTTAAGCTTTGTAGATCCAATACTTTACCAATAGAAATTGAAGGCAAACAACACTAAAAAAGCAGCCAAAAAATTAGAATTCCATCCTATACTATTTGAGGGATCATGGTTGTCAAAATTGTGATATTATTATTCACTAGAATGTATAACATTGCTAAAATTATACAAAATCGTATGGAACCAATAGCATTGTAAATTTATAAAATCATACATATAAATTCATAATTTTACGTTAAATCTGTACCTATACAACTTCGCATCCATTTTAATTAAAAAAATTATAAAATTAAGAACTCGTAGAAATGTATAGTTAACTTACGATTTTGGCGATCATGTGAGGGATATCACGTTTTATGATAAATATATGAGTTTATTTTAAGTAGATGACGGTAGTTAGTGAAGATCAATTTCTTTCTACATCCATAAAACTTTACGAATACATATGGTATTAAAAAGAAATTAATCAAGTGGGATATATTTTTTCTGTTTCTGATTTTCAATGGTTTAGATAAAATATATCTTCAAATTTTTATATTTTATTTTCTAAAAATTTGCATATAAATAATTTAATTAGAGATTATAAGTACACAATGCATTTGGCTGAAACTATAGTAATATATTCTAGATAAACATAATTATTCGGTGAGGTAACACTGTCTTATTATTGAAGAACCATATATTTTTAAAATGAACCCTTGTTAAAATCATTTTTCCTACCAAATAGCCTAGTGTGCTTATGCATTTAAACTATTTTATATTTCGACTATTTTGTGACGTTTGTTTAACAAATTTGTCGACTTATGCGTGCTAGAGATGCGTTGATTATTTTTGGGTTGAGATGCAAATGAATTAAATCAAAACAATACGGTATCTAAATTTGAGTTTGATTAGCACTATTCTCAAATAACACTTGAGTAAATATCAAGTCAAATTCGAATAATTTGTGAACTAACTTGACTCATTTACACCCTTGTCAGAGATCTGCTTTTAAGAGTTATGTTTTATTTTAAAAGTAAATTGATCAACCACCAAATCACAGAAGGTGATTGTAATCGGACAAATCCTATGGGACTTAGCCCGCCGATCCCATTTCTCATTGAAGTTTCCTTGTTTATTATCTTTTCCCTTCCATACTTTAGTGTAAGCTTATGAATGGGACTCTTTCAATAAAAGTCGGGAGGCACTAATGATAGGTCTTGCGGAATTTGAGCAAGGATTTGTTTCCTGTTGAGAGAACCTTGTAGTTTTGATGCACTCTTCTCATTTTTTTTGACCTTTTATAATGAATTAGCTCTCCTTTTTTCGTTATTTTTCTTTGCATTGGGTTTTCCATGTATAATTATTATGTGATTTCTTATCTCTTATTTCATCTATTTCGATCGATTTTTATTTTTAGCATAATACTAATAATAGATCTTCTCTAATTTCATGACAAAGTTTGGGTCTTATTTTAAGGAGTCATATTGAGAATTGAAGAAGCAAGATTATAATAAGAGATCTTGGATTAAGTCAAGAACTACAAACCTCTTTCTATATACCAAATTGTTAGGTATATTTGCTTTTTTTTTCTCCTTTTCTTACTTATCATGGTTTAGTTATTTTAATGAATTCATCCCTTTATTTTTAGTCTTAACTAGGGATAGAAATGAATCAAATTGGTTCACAAACTCCTCTAGTTCGGCTGATGTTTACTCGAGTTTGATTTGAAAATAGTTGAGGCGAGCTCAAACTCAAGCTACTTGAATAGTTAATCAAGTCCAGCTCGAGCTTTCTATGTTTAGTTCGAGATTGAGCTGAGTATAAATGTTAATCGAATTCAAATCAAGTTTGGGTATTAATATTGTTTTAATTAGAATTAAAAATATATTTTTGAATAAATTGAGTATAAATGAGCTTAATCAAGTCAAGCTGAAGACTATATGTATTATTTTGAGTCGAACTTGAGTTTAAAATCTTAAGCTTGATAGAACTGAAACCGAGTTTAAGTTTAAAAATTTTGAAACAAATCCAAAGTTGAGCTTAATACTGTACTATCTTTATTTGTTTTGTTTACGACCCTAATAACCACATGAAAAAGGATCAATGTGTTCATGAATCTTGTTGGGAAAGGGGGAGAGGCATTGTTATATGATAGGAATGTAATGTACGTTTGAAAAAGAGATAATTAACGACCATTTGAAAAGTTGTTGGAATAGTCTAACAATTTTGGTGAAATTGCTTTAAGTATCAATAAAGTAAATTGTAACACTTGGCAAATTCTATTTGAAACACATACTTTAATGACTTATTTCGAAATACATTTATGGAGGTTTTGTTGCCTTCCATAAAGGATGATTTGAAAATAATAAGAATTATGAAAAGATCTTGAATTTCGAAAATGTAACACTTAAGGTTAGTCTACTTAAGAAATAGATATTTATTATCTCATCATTCTAAATAAAACTATCTTTGAAGGAAAACAGTTCATGTCCGAACACTTATAATTGTTATTCAATGGTTTATTTTAGTTTTTTTATCATAAAGACCCTTATTTTAAAAATATCACCTATATAATTATTAATTTTTTATATATTATACAACAACAAATCGATCTTTAACATGTAAATAATTTTTGGATAAATTACAAAAACACCTCATAAACTTTAAGGATAGTGCAGATTGACTCATCATATTTTAAAAGTGTTTTTTGATTCCTTAATCTATAAACAATAAGCACTGTTAGGGATAGTTGTACCTTTCTATCTAAAAGGTATAATATTTACATTGTTTTTGATGGTATTTTTGTGAGATGTTGTACTAAAAAAGTACAGAAAAGTACAAAATATCCTTAACGATACTAATTTTTTATAGATTAAAGAATTAAAAAACATGCCATCAAAATATGGGGAGCCAATTTGCACTCAATTTCCCCATAATTTTTTTACTGATTTCTCACTTGATATGAGAGTAATCTTAACATGCAACAAATCAGCTTCAGAATAATTATTGTAGTTGTATAGATTGATTTGATATTCTATCGGATAATTTTTTTGGGATTTTATAATTTTTTAAATGTTACATTTTAAAAATTTAGAATCTTTCCACCATGACTTATCCTAAGAATATTCGAGATGTCTCGACAGCTGCAGCACCTTCCAAGAAGTGCTAATACATTCCATCTTGATTTATTTTTTGTAATTTTTTTTCAAATGATCAACTCTTTTTTCGTGTTATCCATGTCTGATGTGTCTTTTAAGAAAATTCGTGAACCGTTTGGTGGGGTGATGCTTGTGATAATTAGAGGCAAAAAAGTGGCCTGAAATTTGAGAAGAGGGTAAAAGAAAAGAAAAGAAGAGGAAAAGGAACGAAAACCCAATGTGAATGCTTTGCCTTGAAACAACAGCTTAGGTGCCTTTTCTTTGGATTCTAGAAAAGAAATCTTTCCATGGGACTCTATATTTGACTTGTACTCTTTACAAAATCATAATTACTCAGGGAGGCTAAATCATTGGGGAACAATGTATACTGCCTCATATGCCCTACCTTTTGCTCCAACGTTTATTTTGAAGGAATCTTAGGATTTGTGATCAAACTTCATGTTTCATCCTATGCCCCATCATCAATTTCCATGGGTGTCGGTCTCGTCAATTTACCATTGGTGAAAGGCGTTTTTATTAACTTTTTATAAAAAGAATTTTTAAATATAAATAAAATGATTTTAGTCATAAAATAATCAATGCTAAATCGTATGTTCATCATGTTGCTTATAACTTTTCTAATTATTCTTTTTTTTAATGCAATTTAACAGAAGTTGTATAGTATTAAATCGCATTTTAAAAATGCAATTCACTTATTTTCTTAATGAGTTGCATCTTAGAAATGTAATTCACTAATGCACTTATTATAATTATGTAATGTGTTAGTAAATTGCTTTTGTTAAAAGCGAATCGTATATTAATATATGAGTCGCATCTTATATATGTAGCTCATGTGTTAATTTACATCAGTATTTTGGTAACTAATTTTATATAATTTGTATTTATGTAATTTTTATATGAGTAAGTTAGTAATCACACAATTTTTTTGTTTAGATTTATATGAAATCATGATTGTATTATTAATATATCATTTATTATATTTATTTTATTTTAATTAGTAGATCATTTATTAAACAATGCTATTAACAGGATATAGAATTTTTTTTTATTTTTTTTATGGGGATAATTACATTTCTATCCATTTTCTATATGGGTTTGGTTTGGTTTGCTGAATGAATAAAATAATAGGTTGTAATTTTTTCAAAAATTCAATGAAATAATAATAGTTATTTTTTTTATAATTTTCTTAAAGATTTCATAGATAGATATAGAAATATACCAAAAGGACTATTTCTTTAGCCTAATAAAAGAATTATAATTACTCATTTTAAAATAATAGCAATTTTACGGAATAACAATTCCACCAATCAAACACAAGACAAGATGTAGATTTACAAAGAAAAGAAAAATCCATTTTTTCTTATAAAATCAGCTAAACATATAAGATGAAAACGTAAGATAGAATCAAATATGTTTGACTATCGGTAGAAGAGTTAATTTTCACTACTTCATTAGCTTCCATCCTTCGGTGAAGTGACTACTATTCTTGAAAATTGATTTTAAAACACTAACTAACGAATATAAAATAGCATTAAAATTTCTGTAATTATATAAATATCGAAAATTTTATGCATTGCATCTCTATCGAAATAAAATGGTAGGTTTCCCTTTCTTATGTACTAAAGTAACCTAATGCTCTGCTTCTTTTATATGGATAAAGGCGTACAATTTGATAGCGCAACAAATTACCATAGCATGACAATTTGGATTTTTAATGGTTTAAGAATATAAAAAGATTTGATTTTAATGTGTTTTTTGAAATAAGTGATAAAGAGAAGAAAGGATTGTTTTTTGTAATGCACATTTGGTATGTAGAAATGGATAGAATAGAATTACGATTCCATCTTCCATTCCTTTACTAATATTTGAAAGCGTCTTTAGAACCTAGAATCACGATTTCTTAGAATCAACTATTCTGGCTTTTAAGAGGAATCATATTCTGCATTTTAGAATATGGAATGATGCTTCCATTCCATTTATATATATGGTTATTTTTATGTACATTTTTATTCTATACATATTTATTATCTACATTTAATATGAAGGGTATTTTTGACAGATCTTATTAAATAATCATTCAATTCCATTCTATTCTATGAATGCATCGAAACATAAAATTGGATTTGTTATTCCCTTGCCCAATCCATTTCATTCTATCCCTACGATTCAATCCAATCCAATCCATTCCATTCTAGATGATTCTAGCGTATCAAATGTGACATAAGTGAACTAAGGCTATTGAATCTTATTTCGATGTAACTCATAAAAATATAAATTAATAAAAAAATAACTAGATTAAATAGTGTAACCAAAATATCCTAACCTTTCACCTAAGTTAGAAATTGGATTTAGATAGATTAAAATGATGCAAGTGACATAGATGATGAATTATGATTAGAAAAATTAATAAAATTAATTTAGTAAATAGAATTAAATTAAAATTTGAGATTTGAAATGCTTAAACCTCAAATAGGTTGTTTGAAATATTTAGTGGATCTCTAAATCCCTAAACTTTAGCCTAACATTCCATATTCTTAATCCCCATAAATTTTGGAATCACTTGCTTTCTTAAAAATATCATATTTGAGTCTAAGATCAAATTAAATATCAATTTGATATAAACCAGTTTCCTAAATCAATTTTCTATCTAAAGTTCTTTATTTCTAACCTTTTGATCATTAGATTATTCGTTAAATACTTTCAGAATTAAAGATATTGATCTAAAAATTTTGACATAATAAGTTCATTCTAAAATATCTCTTAATATCCTATATATATACATATATATGCTTTGCTTCTTTTTCCTTCTTTCTTTCTTCAACTGCTCTCTCTCTCTCTCTCCTTTCCTTTTCCATCGTTTCTTTTTCTCTTTCTTTTTCTTTCTCTTCTTTTTTCAAAAACAAGTCACAAATCTCAATTTCAACAAGAGTATAGAGGGAATCAAAGATAGAAAACAAGATAGAGGATGAAGATCATGCTAGAAATAACTTCAAGAACATAGGAGAAGAAATCAAGTTAGAAGTAGCCCATAACAAGAAGAAGAAGTGAAGAGAAGATAAAGAAAACCAAGAAGTTGTTTTGCCAAAAATGAGATAAGTGTTGCCGTTCCTTGTTCTAGTTATAATTTATGTTTATATGTGTTGGTTTAATGGTGGATGCATATTAGGTTGTTGAGGAAGATGATGAATAGTATTTTTGGGATTTGATAAAAGAGTTTGATGGTGTTTGACGTTGAGAAGTGAAATTCATACATGTTTTGAGTTGTTAAGTATAGGTAGTATATAGTATGAAGTTTGTATAGAGCTTAGAATAAGGCTGGAGAAGTGAAATGTGAAGAAAAAATAAAGTTTTAAACAGGGGAACTCATTGCGGCCCAAATAAACTGTCAAATGGCTCGTTTGAAGGAGTGTATAGGTCAGACGACCCATATGAAGGGGTGTTGCAAGTTTTGGAGCTTTCTATGTAAATCTCTTGGTCCAAATGACCCTTGAAACAGCCTGTATGGGGGGATGTATGAAGTAAATGGCTTTGGAAACGGATCGTTTGGAGGGGTGTTGCACTCTCGAATCATTTTGAGTAAAATTCTTGGGTTGAAACGGCCCTCCATACTGTCTTGTTTGATTTTTCCTGCTGCAATATTATTTCATATTTTGTGCTTAACTTTTTCATCTGACCTCAGATTTAGGTGATTCAAAAGGCCACAGAAAAAAAAAAGAGATCTACAACTTTCATGTTTTAAGTTTTTATGAATTCATAAAGTATCAAGGCCAAGATTTTAATTCTTTCTAGTTGCTATGTTTTCCAAACAAAGTTAAAAAATTATTTTACTAGATAAAAGTGTATAGTTAAGTATAAAATGAATCTTTTTGAGCTAAAATGAGATAGATAAATGATATCTGACGTGTTACATTTGTTGAATGATATGATTAAGCATGAGTTTAGTGAATTTATAGATTTAATAGATAATTTGATTTCACATAAAGTTGGATATAAAATAAAGTTAGTTAATAATCTAAGTTCAACTTGGCTTAATGAACTAAAATGAATTAGATTGATTAAGTTTAATCAATTTAGCCAAGATTAGGCTAAAATAGACTTAAATTAATATGAATGTTAGATATAAAATGAACTTAGTTAATCAATCTTAGTTCAACTTGACTAAATAGACTTTGATAAGTTAAAATGAGTTAGATTGACTAAGTTTAATCAAAATGACTTAGTAATTGGATTAAACGATTAACTTTAATCAAATTGGTCAGGATTAAGTTAAAATAGGTTTAATAGTTAATAATTGGCTTAGAATAATATGTTAGGATAACCTTAGTATAATATAAGGAATATGTTGTTTTAAATGCATGATTGCTTGGAAAATGAATGTTTTTGAATATGAATTATTTGTTGTTGCTTTTGTAATAAAATAATATAATCAATTGAAAAGAAATACTTTGATAGATAAAGGAGAACTATCCATATTTTGGTAGGGGCGATCTTTGTAGCCATAGTGGGGTTCCAAATTAGTGTCTGATCAAATAGAGTTCTAAAATGGGTTTGATATAAAAGGATAATTAAAGTAAATGCTTATATGAGTTTATTTCATAAACATATATGGATGTCTGTATCATCTTCTGGGATGACTTCTGATCTATCTTCTATTTCCGTTTGGATTCTGAATTAATAAGGTACGTGGTAACTTGTGTGTTGGGTGTTAGGATGGGTATACTAAAATGAATTAAAATTTAAAGACAGCCTAATAATTGAGTGCTGCTTGTGCTTGTGCCGTTGAATCTGGTCTGGGGAGTGGCAACCTTATCATGATGCAATGGCATGGTAGTTAGGCACTGAGATCTCATGATGCAATGACAAATACCATGATGCAATAGTATACTATGATGCAATGGTGATTATATACGCAACCCAGCAGGTAGCTGATGGGGTAAGTAGTATTGATGTCTTATCTACTTACACTTGGGAGGAAGTAACATGTTTTAGTTCACGTTTGTGGGACCGCTTGAGCTAATTAATGTTAAGGACTGGGATAAGTGGTGTATATGATGGTTGTGAACCCTAGATGAGACTATTTTCTCTTTTTTGATTAGATACAAGAGATAAAGGATCCGAACTACTATCAACCCCCTGAGCAGTTGCTATTACTCAGGACCTCCAAACTCCCATTGGCTTGTCACGGAGTGTGAGTGCTCCAATGTTGATGTGTTTATTTTTAATTAAAGATAATTAACTTATTGTTTGTGCATTGCATTTAGCTAAGCTTATGTGTCATCCCATGTGTGTCTGTGTTACTGTGTACCAAGCTTCGGCTCATTAGTGTTGTTATTATTCTTTTTCTAGGTTCCGTGTTGAAGATGAATGAATGATGATGATGATAATGTTGGTGATTCTTGGCTTGGGTTTTGGATGTTGTTGGATGAGTAAAGTGACTTAGGACTGTGAATATAAAATGATTTTATTTTAGTTTGTTTTTTAAAAAGTTGGTCTATCTGATAGATTTAGAGAGACCCTGTTTTATGAATGATGTTTTTGAATAAAAAAGTTTATTTTATAAGTTTGAATCTAGTTGTTTTAAGAATTTAATTGAACGATTTCATAATTTAAAAGCGGATAGAAAATGTTTGAAATAAACATATAATACTAAGGTATTATACGTGGCAATAATGCCTTTATTAATTTTAGGGCATTATGGTAATTCACAAAATATTCCAAATAGGAAAATTACATTGGAGAGGATTATGGTGATAAATTCAAGTGTGGGTTCGGTGTTAAATGGTTAAAATATACCAATATTATATAAAGTGATGCAAATAAAGTACCAACATTTTAGATGATTAAAAAAACAGATCAATATTCTTTTGAGTACTAAAATAGATGCGGACGTGCTTGATCGAAACATGCTACTTGAACAATTGTGTAACATAACAATCTTTGTTTGCACCCCTTTTATAACCTCTATCTCCTTTCTTTTTATCCGATTAAAATGTTGATCTCATATATGAAATTAAACTCAAATGTGAACCTCTTTGGTGTAATTTTCCTTAATTTAATTATTAGGTTGTAATCTCTGGAAATCAAAGGATTCATTTAATTCCCAATATTGATAGAAATATGTTGTTCATAAAAAACAAATAGATCATCTTACTAAAATTTTAGAAGAACATTTGATAACCTATTAGCAGAATAAATAAATATTATATAGTAATCATATGAATTTATAGCCAAATGATATACATCAATCTTTCAATGAATAATGATTTAAAGGAAAAAAAGGGGAAATCATAACTTCTTTGCTTTACTAACCTCACTTTTCTTTGTATATGTAACACTCATAGCCATCCGCTATCCCTTTTATAGTAATAAAAAAATATGAAGGGAAGAAATAGGGTTTACTCCAAATGCTTATTTCAACTTTAAACCATCACCCTGATGATGTGGTACTATCATGCCTCGAATATGGTCAAGTTGTGTTCGATTCTGCCACATATAGTACTTAAGTGTTATGAAATAACCTAATTTATTTAATTATTTAATTTTTATGTAAATATAATATTAGTTCTAAATATTAATTTTGAAGTAAATTTGATATATGAAAATGAATGTGTAGAAATAGGTTTGATATACTATGTTTATTAATGTAAATTATTGATGTATGTGTATATGTGTGATGAGATTAATGCTATTGTTTTATGTCTATTAATGTGTGTATATACAATTAATGTTTGTGTCTCTTATGAATTAATATGTGTGTGTGTGTGTGTGTGTGTGTGTGTGTGTGTGTGTTATGTTTAAAATTATCAAAACAAATTTTGAAATATCTAAAAATGTGCTAACAGAATTTTACATTAAGTTAAGCCTATTTTCAAGCTCAAATTAAGTCTAAATTAGCCATAAATTAAGCCAAATTAAGCCTAACCCATATGTACCCCAAAAGTCAAAGTTAGGATAAATATGAGTCCATAATTTGATCAAATAGACCTTCTTTTGGTAGTCAACACAATCCACTGAATTTTCACTTTTCTTTTCTTTCTTTTGTTCTTCTTTCTTCAAACCATAAGCTCCAAACCATAAGCTCCAAACCTTAGCAAGAACAAGCTCTTGGATTTAACAATTTTCTCCAAGCCAAAGCTTCTTCATGTAAGTCAATATTCCTTCTTGTGATATAGATATAGAATCCATGTTAGAATGAGTTTTAATGTCATATGAGTTTGAATGGTTTTATGTATTAATAAATGTTAGGTTGTGTTTTATTATTATATGAACTTGTTATATGTGTTATGGAAGTAGTGAGAAGTGTTGGTGAGGATTGAAGTGGATTTTGAGTAGTTAAGTTAAGGTGAAGAGTAGGAGAGGGTTTATTATAAATGAAGTAGTTTGATGTGTTTGATGTTCAAAGTTGCTAGGAATGGTTAGTATGGATAGAGGATAATATATGAAGCTAAATATATATTTGAAGAAGGATTAAAAGTGCTTTATGTTACAAATTTTCAAAGTGCAAAACAAGGCAAACGAAAACTTTTCGAACAGGTCTATTTTTGCGTTTACACCGGTATCTAGTACTTCAATACCGCCGGCGTAGAGGCGGTGTTGGATGTAATCAAAACCGATTTTTCTAACGCTGCTTATAACGTCGCTGGCTTTTGTGAAGAAATTGGCCAGCGTTTATTTTTTCAAATCTTACACCGGCCACTAGGGCTTCAACGCCACCGGCCTTTAATTGGTGTTGAATGGGAACAGAATCGATTTTCTAAACGCTGGGCTTACCGTCGCCGGCGTATGATTCCAATGCTGCCGGCGTTCAGCTCCAATTTGCCGGTGTAAATTATCCGCGTATCCCCTGAGTTTTTACATTTTCAACCTTCTTCGATTGTCCTTCTTTGCTTCATATATGGTCTTCTAATGAATCTATAAGCTATATAAACATGTTTTATGTATGAATTAAATGTTAAAGCTATATGTTAAGTTCATTGAATCTTCTTGTATAGTTAACTTAGAATAGTGTGTTGTATATATTTTACGTTTGATTATTGATTTATTTTGAGATTCCTTATTTCAATTAAAGGTTCTTCAGTTGATTCCTCTCTGAGTGAATATAGTAATACACTATTGGATACAGGTACGCAATAGCTTGCTTGTTGTATGCTAGGAATAGGCATTATTAAATTTAACTTAATTCAATTTGATTTAATAATTTGAAGAACTAGATGTCTATTATGCTGTTTAATCTGGTTCAAGGAGCAGCAAACCTGTCATGATGCAATGATATATTAGTTAGGCGCTTAACTTAAGTCATGATGCAATGGTATGCTATGATGCAATAGCGATTTGTTTATGGTTAAGCGGATAGCTGGTGGGGAGAATAGTATCTGAGTAACGTTTATTTAAACTTAAGGGGAAATGTCATAGTTTAGTTCAAAGTTTATGGAGACTTATGAACTAGATTCATGTTGTGGATTGAGTTTAAGTAGAGTCAGGCAATGGCTTTGGAGTCCTAAATGAAGCTATTTCTTTATGGAATAGGTATAGGAGATATAAGTATTCGGACTGCTTATATCAGCCCCTTAAGTAGCTGTTGTTACTCAGGACCACTAAATTCCCAGAGCATGATTCCGTGGTTTGAATACCCTACTGTTGTTTTGTTAAAAGAAAACTAAATAAGATAATGACTTGATCGTTAATACATTTCATTCGAATTAAGTTTACTTGACAATTTGTTTTTGTATTTGTTAATGCGTACTAGGCATTTGGCTCACTTTTGCTGCATTGAAGGTATTGAAGATAAGTTGTATGACGATCTGGGATACGGGTCAGATTTTGAGAGGTTCATGGACGAGTGGGACGAGTAGGACTCGAATGCCCTTAGTTTTGGGAGAAGCTTTTGTTTAAAACATAATTCTCTATATATGAGGCTTGTTAAATAAGCTTAATTTGTAAAAGACTTTAAGATCTCTTTAGTTTATCTTTTGTACCAAGAACAACTTGTAATTTTGTAGTGTCTTATATTGACACTAATCTTTGTACATATAATGTATATATGTATAGATTTCTTTTATCAGCAATCTTCTTTTGTTTAAAAATTGTTTATAAAGTGTTGATAGAATTAATCAAACAATTCTCATAAACTGTTAGTTTTAGAACAATCTTACATATAATGTGAAAATGTTATATGTGGTAGAGGACTCGGTACACTAAATCTCGGGATTTAGTGGTCGGGTCCTTACATGTTATACACTAAGGTTACTCAACTATTTGTTTATTATGATCGTTTACTATCCAATTTTAGATTTTAAAATCATATAATTAGCTTTTGAAAATATTTAATTAAGCAGCAGAAAAATAAAAATGTATCAAAGGTAAATAAATTCTAATATAAAAGTATCTCAATAAAGGCTTTTACAACAATAGGCACAAACTAGGCCCTCAAAAGAAAATGCAAGTTGAAAAGGTAACTTCAGTTTTTATTTAAGAAAAACACATAATCAGTGTTCCTAGCAATTTTGCTCATCAATAAACTCGTACTATTCATCCCATGCTGAGATACACATGAGCATCAGAGATGTAATCACCAACACTTGAAAAATAAAGAAATGAGCTGAAACCTAATACACAACAACGCAATCATACATGATTACGTATAAACTATTTGCAATGCATCAACCATCTTTTTATCTTTTTAATTTAAGTGAAACAGGCAACAATGAAGTACTTACACTTCGGCAACATGCTAGCTAGGAATCTGGGCGTTTTGAGTAACAACAACTGCTTAAGGGGTTGATATAAGTAGCTTGAATTTCTATATTTTCTATAAAAAATCAAGTAATAGCTTATTCTAGGGTTTACAGTGCTACACATTTACTTATCTCAGTCCATACCATAATTCAGCTCAATTGGTCTCATAAATGTAAACCAGATTGCATTACTTCTCTTTGAGTCTAAGTTGTCGTCATCTTGATACTATTTGCCTCATCAGCTATCCACTAAGCCACCAAAGGTGGCCTAAGCGCCTAATTATCTTGCTGGCATCGCCTAGTAAGTTTATTGCTCCTTGGACCAGATTAAATGATGGAAGCACACTCAATCAATTAATTAGGCCATCTTTAAGTGTTAGTTCATTTTAGGATGCCTATCCTACCAAGCAACACACAAGTCACTACATTTGCGATAATGAGTCGATAAATGATAAAAGATCACACAAAAGATAATAGGTTGATGGAATATCTGTTCGAGGAATATTAATTCATATAACATGAGATATATAAACCAATGATTTAAGCCATATTGATTAATCAATTAATGTAAGGATTTATATAATGTAAGGCCTTTGGGTTATAATTAATTTGAATTCATTTAGGATAGTAGGCTTAGGTAATTTAGACTAAGCTCATTGAATTTGGAAATTGAATTTGTTATTTAAATGTATTTGGGCATTTGGGGATCTTGAGTTAAGCCCAATAAGAAATTCTCCAAGTGTTTCAGTTTTTAAGGTAATGGGTTTTAGGGGTTAGGAATTGAGTTTATTAAGAAATATATATATATATATATATTAAATTAGGTGGAATCGGGTTTTATTTTGAATTTAGGTTTAATTAGACTAATATTGGTTATTGAACATAAGAATTGTGGTCGAGGGCAATTGGAATTAAATTTAGATCTTAATTAAGCTATTGGGCCTTCAAGTTTCTATTTGGGCCCATTAAGGGTATTTCAGGGCTTTTGGGCCCATGGAAGGAATTTGGGCCCAATTAGGTATTTCGATATTTGTAATTGATAATTGACTTAAATATTTGGGAATAGGCCTCATTGGAATAGTAAGCCCGTATTTTAGAATTTAAGCCCATAAATTTGGGTATAGGTTATATTTTAAAGGTTTAAGCTCTAATTGATTAGAGAAGATTTGTTAGGATTTAGTTTGAGCCTATGTAAAAAGGCATAGTTGGTTAGAAATTATGTTATTGGGTCTAGTATTGTGTTTCCAAATCAATTTTATTTAATTAAGCCCATTTGTAGTTATTTAGTTAAATTGAATTCTATTTTAGTATTTAAGCCCATAACCAATTATTAAAGCCTAAAATTATTGTATTAGTTAAGTCAAATCTAAATTAATTTATAAATCCTTTTTAGGTTATTTAGGTCGAGTTGGATCTATTTTTACCATCTCAACCCATTTTAGATTATTTATGTCAACTTGATCATATTTCTACTAATTAGACCCGTTTAAATTATTTTAGCCTAATTAAATATAAAATTATAAATAATTCCATTTTATAGTCATTTTAAGCCCTAAGTTTATAAAAGCTCACTTATTTGCTAAGTATCCATTTTAAGCTTCTTTATATCATTAAATGCCTATTTTAATCCGGTTCGACATATTTAGCCAATTTGAGTTAATTTAATTTAATCGAACCATATTGTCAACTAAGTCCATTTAATATGACAAAACCCACAATAATTCGTTTTATTTGGTTTAAGCCCACCTATGTCTATTTGTTCAATTTTATAATTAAAGGTTCTATTATGCCTACACTATCATATTTGGCCCATTAACTTATTTCTATCAAATTTTAATTTGACAAAAGACCTAATAATTTAGAAAATACCTAAGCTGACTAATTAAAGCTAATTATACGTTAATCAAGTTGGTTTAGAGATTAAATTAATTATTTAAGCTGAAACATGCAATTTTTCATTTTGAAACAGGGCCACAATATTTTCAGATGTAAATTATTTTTTAAAAATAATAAAATGAATTTGAAAAATTACGAAAATTTCCATTTTGAGGTTAGACATATTATAATATCATTTCTCAAAATTTTGTTAATAAATAAGTTTGTTTAATATTTTATTTACATTTAACAACTCATATTGCTATATGTTATTTGTGATACCTCTAAAATATAGATAGTTGAACTTTAATCATAGAGGCCTTTTGATGTAGTGGCTTGGAGTTCATCGAAACTCCAAAGTTAAGCGTGCTTTGTGCAGAGCAATCTCATGATAGGTGACCTCTTAAGAAGTATTGGCACCAAAAGGATAAAACCGTATGACGTGTGGCCAAAGCGGATAATACCTCGATGGACGAAGTTCCAGAGCGTTATAGGTGGTATCAGAGCAGTTCACTAGCCAGAAGTAGAAGAGCGTGTCCTTACTGCCTGGTGTGGTTCTGGACTTGTGTAACGTAATTGATGAGGACGTTAGTTCTATAAGTGGGTGAGTATGTGATACCCCTCAAATATAGATCGTGGAACTCTAATTAGATATATATCTTTTGGTGTAGTGGCTTGGAGTTCGTGAAACTCAACGATAAGTATGCTCTATATAGAGCAATCCCATGATGGGTGACTCCTTGTGACATATTGGCATCAAAAGAACGAAACCGTATGACGTGTGGCCAAAGCAGACAATACCTCAATAGGTGAAGTTTTGAGACGTTATATTATTAGACGAAATGAAATTAATTTTTTTAAATAGTAAAATATTTTCAAAAATCACAAAAGTTTCCGGTTTGAATATAGACACATTAAAATATCATTATTAAAAATATGTCAAAATTAAATTCATGTGATATTTTATTTAAATTTAACAACTCATATTACTATATATTATCATTCAGAAAAAATTGATCTTTTAGAAATAGCAAATAAACTTTAAAAATCACGAAACTTTGTAGTTCACTATTAGACATATTAAGATATCATTCATAAAAATTTCATACAAGAACAAATTCTTTTGATGTTTTATTTATTTTTCTTAATTAGCACATCTATTAGGCCTTTAATAATAGTAAATCAAGTTAAAAAATTATCAAACTCTCTATTTTACATCATAAAACAATAAGATATCATTTTAGAAAATTTCACTCAAAGATAAATTTGTTTCGTCCATTAACTAATATTACATAGTTTATTTTCCTAGATGATTAATTTCTGTTCAGTGTAAATAATAACATATTTATTTGATTTCATCATAAAAAATTATTTGAAAAGTCGCATAAAACATATTAAAATAGAATATTTGATTTCAAGTATTGGATCTCTTTGCAACTAAATTACTATTGCATCGTCACATCATAGGAATGTGATTTTTTAAGGAGAAAATCTGGAAAAGAAAAAAGAAAAAAAAAAATCAGTGGAACAGAAGGCGTTTTACCCCGAGACCAATACATGGAGAGTTGTCTTGCCTCCCATAACTCAAAAACCATTAATGAGAACCCACGAACATCCCATACGCATATCTTATCCCAAAATTCAACTTCCCAGGAAACTCTGTGTAATTGACCAAGAAAGAAAAATCCTGTAAATCACACCAGCACTATCACTCACGTGCCTTTGCGCGCAGTTCGGCTTCATTCGCAAATGAATGTTTTTGGAAGTTTAAATTTAACTTTGTAATTGGAAAATGCACATTCTTTTACATTTACTTTTTTTTTTTCTAAATTTAATTTCGTTATATTCAAAGTCGTGTATTTAAGTCCGAATTCTTTAGAAAATTTTCGTTTAGACCTGAAAAATAGTTAAAATGCATAATCTTTCTAAAAATTTATAGTTTAAACACATGACTACGAAGATAAGGGTTAGGTGCACAAAAAAAATACATATAAAAAGTATATTTACAATTTAATTTATTATTTTAGCCATTTTTTATAGGAAGTATTTTCTGTTTCATATTTATTCATAAAAGAAATTATAAATAATTTCCATAAACTTTGACATATAAACGAGTATATTGTATAACTTTCAAATATTGCAAATAAATCTCTAAACTTTGATAAAATGGCAATATTAAGGACATTTAATTTTTTCAGTTTAACAAAAAACAAAACTAAAGTTATGAGGTATTAAAACGCACTTTAAAAAATTTGAGAGGTGTCTATGAGTTAAGATTAAAATTAATGAAGGTTATTTTAAACATTAGTGGTTATTTGCCACTTTATCAAAGTTTAGGGTAAGATTTACAATATTTGAAAGTTTAGGGGTATGTGACTAAGGTCTAAAGTGATGGGATTATTTGCATTTTCCCCTCATTTATATTTATGGTAAAGGGCTAATTGGGCAATTTACCAAAGTTTTAGGATAATTTGTAATCTTTGAATTATATATACGGAATATTGGAAGAATAACCTAAAATTGAATTCACACCTTGGTGATATGCAGATGAATTTTGACGAATCGCTTGTTGACTTTGGCGGAGATTTAATTGTTTGCAAAATTGTCGAATCAATATGGGGAGTTTGATCATTTCACAAATATGAGATTTGTAATTTGAGTCGTTAGTTAGAATCCGTGCAAACATTAGGATTCCTAGTGATACTAAGTTCATAAATTTTGGATTCTTATGTAAAAAAATCCATGTTTTATGCGTTTATGTTTGGATGGTTTGTATCTATATTTGTATCGAAATAATATATGTAAATATGTTCGATTTACATTTATATTTAATTTTTTTATCTTTTAATGAGAATTGTCAATTATTTTTTATTCATATTTATTTTTTAATAAATAATTTATTAGAACAAAATTTGAAAAAAAGTGTTTATATTTATAATCTGCTAACAAACAAACAAAACCTTACTAGTATTTCGATCATTTCGTAAGTATCCCAAAATTTAAATATTCTTGGATGGCTAGAAACTACATAACATAAGATCACATCAACATATGAGCACATACATATAACAAGAGAAAGACTGTTCATATTAACAAGTTGTATCTTGTACGCAGTCTAAATAGATTTGTATTTATAAATTCTTAACTTATGACATGATTTATTTATTAATTATGTTAAAAATCTTAACCCGTCCTACCTAATAGAAGAGCCATCTTAATTTTATCATCGTCCCACGTACGTATTAGAAGTTTAACTTATCTTATGACCTCATTTGGACAATAGCACAACTCTTGAATAGTTTGCTCATAGAAGGATGAATTGGCCTTCTCGTTGTAAACGCAATCCTAGAATAAACTACCTTTATAAAGCACTTGCTATGCTATACATCTGAGATGATCCTTTTCAATTGACTTTAAGCTCTCGAACTATAATATTTTCCCTGCATTCATAACTCCACCATAATTAAGTTAATGCGTAACCACTACCTACACCCAATTGTTTCTAACTAGAACCATTGTTAAGCTCGTTCTAAGACCATCTTCGCTGGAACGTTAGGCTTCCATAAGCTCTTCTTCCTCCTTACCTATTTCGTCATTCTTTGATATTAACTCTTATAGAGTTGTTCAAGCTAGAGTTTTCCTAATAAAGCAAATTTACATAGAATAGGGTGGCATGATGGAGTTAGAATATCAGCTCCGCAATCACTAATCAAAGGAGAAGAGAGGTTTCCCTCTTTTGTTGATTGTGCGACATTCGACCATCCCTTCAATATTTTTATTTTTACTTTGATTTTGAATGCTTAACTACTTTTTTTCCCTCGTCTTTCTAAGTTTGTTCTAAAGCCATCTTTCCTATTAGAAGAGCCATTCTAATGTCTCATATATGTTTGAGAGGCTCAGTTAAGCTCACCTATTTCAACCTATAAAGACCTCATCAAGAGAGTAGCATTAGGTATTGATTAGTCTACATAAAAGAGGGTCAATTCTGCCTTTAGATTATACATATTGCCAAAATGAACTAATCTATTGATATGGCTTCACCATATGCTTAAGTTAATCTGTCAATAATATGATATTGCCCTTTCGTGGCAATTAATTTCACCTAAAATTGCTTCATTTGGCCTAATTAGAAGATTCCATTTGTCTAATGCACTCGCCTCTTTTGTTTTGCCCTAGATTGGCCTAAGCGGTGAGTCTTGCCAAACAATGAAATGTTTTTTGTTTCAAACACAAATGTGATAGATAATTGATGAAATGTGTGTATATTATAATTTTACTTATTATTATTTTTATCTAAAGATCTAAATTATTACATTGTAGTTATATAATACAACATTAAATTGGATAATTGTAATAAATATAAAATAGTATATTGCCAAAACAATATAAAAAATTAATATATCTTGATGCATTCAAATCTATCAAGATCAAAAAAAGAGAAAAAAATATAAGTCTTGGCATAAATAATAAGGTACACAACAAACACGACAAGTTTGATGCAAGTGAAAAACAAATAAACAACCCATGTGATGCAATGGTGAAGTAAATGGAGTAGATGGGTAGTAATTGTAATGTTGCTACTATTATGGTGATGGTTGTGTTAGGGAAGGAGGCTATTGAGTTGACCTCAATAATGGTGCTTCAAGAGGGGATGATTAGGAATCAAAAGGCGATTGGTGCTGGGAGGATGGGCTAACTAGCGGTGCATCTCATGGTGCAATAAGGGGTTAAGATAAAAGCTAGTGGTGGAGGCGGGGGGAAAAGTATAAGAGTATGACTAGCTCAACTAGCTATAATATCATATTGGTATGGCTATGGAGCGGGAGGTACCAATATAGATAATGTCCAAGGGGGCTGTAGCTAACTTGAATTTGTCCTGCTAGCTGACAAACCTATGGGTGAGAGTGTATGGAGACAAGGTAGCTATAAATAATATGGCATTAGGGGTCATCCATATAACTCCCTAAGTATATGCTTCATAGTTGTAAGTCTCTACTGAGTGTCTTAGTCATCAATGTTGTTAAAATTAAAACTTCCCATATTAGAAGGTTGCTTGTAGTAAGTAATCCTATCTTCTGCAATCAGAGCAGCATATCCTACGTATCGCTATTATCCAAATTTATGGCTTAGTACCTCCTTGTTGGTGGCCACATTACTGATCGTAGTCTGATTGAGCTGAACAGCTAAAAGTTCCTCCTTTACCCTCCTCTTACACATCTTCTCCACCTTAAAATTATGCGATTGTTATTTGCAAGGGTTAAAAAAAAAAGAAATATTATATTAATATAGGTGTGCTTATCGAATTTCCTTACATGATTCTCTCTGGCTTCCTTTGATACCCATTGGTTGGTAGCCTAACTAGCCTTCTTCTTAATGTGCATCCACCAACGGTTTTGGATTGGTGTGTAGCCCTGAAGGAAAAAAAATTGTAATAATAGTATGCACATGCAATATGTCTCTCATTAAAGAATGAGAAAATAAAAATTTCAACTTACCTTTATGATCCCATGGTAAAGGTAACACTTTGCCTTAGTAGTGTGCATAACCTTCTACTTCTTCTTATTGTTGACATTAACCTTAGATTGATGCTGCAAACAAAAAACTAACAAGGTATTTCATAATGTCATGTGAGAAGACATGTACGGATCAATAGTTTGCAAAATAACATCCCTTAAATTTTTTGTTAGTGGCAAGGGAATGACAAAGGTCTCTCCACTCCCTGACCCTATGCTCGAATCTCGTTAGTCGTTAACTCAATGATGCTTCACTAATGCCTTTCTTCTTCTACCAACAATGCAAACTATATAGTATCTTGTTATAGGATTTGTTAGCGAATAGGTCCATAACCTCTCATCACTTTATTATGCTTAGCTAGTTGGTAGATGCCTTGAACTTTTGCTATAAATTAATATATAAAAGTACCACAAGTGAAGTTAAGAGTCAAATAAGAGATTAAATATAACAAGAATTAAAAGTACTATGATGACCCGCTTGATATTACCATGGTGATGTGCCTCTGAAAAGCTCAACCATGCATTACCTCTAGTTCCCTACACATATAATCTAGTGGATGCTTGAAGATGCAGTAAGAAATCTAACTTGACCATCTTTGAATTATTTCACATGATCCCCAATTATCCAGTTGATATGTTGATCTTTGGCTTGTTGATGGTCCTCTTGAAGTCTTCCTTTGCTTGCAATCCCTCATAAAGGGCCCAACATCTAGCCTCAACCTATATTCCAACCTCCTCCTAAGTAGTAGCATATCTCTTCTTCTCAGTCTCTACCCTTGTGGCGATAGCCTCATTAGTGGGTGGTCCATTTTGAATGGGCGGTGGGTCATCATCATTCATTGCTACCTGATATGGGCACTACTAGACTCTTCAATTCTTGTTCGTTGACATTGAATGAAAGCAATGTAAATGAGCCTCCTGTGAAAATATGTATAAATACAACATGCAAAACAATATGTTCATACACCAAAGTAATAATAGAACTTGTATACAACTTTAAGTTCTTTGCTTAGTCTTGCATCATCTACTTTAAGTAATCGCAATATATCCTACAAATTGCAATGATAAAGCTATAGCATATTTGTATTAGGAAAAATTCATAGATAGAAAAAAAAAAGAACATAATTACCTCAACTAGGCATCATATTTCTTATCGCTGTTATAAGTGGGATTGGCATCACGATCAACATCGCTAACATCACTAGAGCCTTTGCATAGTTTAGTTAGGCAAACCAGTTCTTTGAGGTCAATGGATATATGCTTGATCAATATTGTCTAAAGTCATGTAATAGTTTTTTTGAAAAGGTTTGTCATTAGTAGGGTATCTTTTATCTTATCCTTGTTGAGCCATTTGGTTTGGGAAAGAGCTTAATTGAATATATGTTGGTGGTACACCATTCGCACGATCCTTTAATTGCTTGCTTAGGTCTTTCAAGTAGAAGTGTTAGGATATGTTACGAGAATGTATAGGTCGTTGTCATAATAGGTTGATTTTTTATGATAGAGTCTCATATAATTTAATTGTATCATGTGCATAAGCATGCTTAATAGGTGATCATCCTATAGATGGTGGAGTTTGTTTATTCTTGAGTCTATATTCTCCAAGTAAGGAGAGCAGAATTGAATGTTTTTCCTAACAATATACAACTCGATTATGGAACCCTCTAATTTTGCCTTATCTTGAGATCTCCCTTAATCATTCTCAAGTATCTCTCCTCTATATACATCTAATGATGTTTGATATGCATGCTTCTCTTGACATAGCTAAATAGATCATAATGTCAAGAAAAGTAAACAAATATATTACCAACTTATAGAGTGTTAAGATTATGATTCTCTTTGACGAATCTAACAAGTCTACATAAATCTCTCTAGTGCTCAACTCCTTCAAAAAAGTGAGACATCACATATAAGATCATAAATTTTGTGATTAAGTAACCTATGAATGACTATGGGGAGGATCCTTTAAAGTAAGACATGAAATTTTGACTTTTAAACTTCTTAGACTCACATTGCCTGTGCTAAGGCACAATGGTATGTTTAATGCAAAACTGTTTGGTAGTTTTACATCCTTGATCAAGTTACATACTTCTCTCATTTGTTGAGGTGTAAGTGTAAATAATGCAGGCAACTTGACAATTTGACTGCCTTGATTTTGCAAGTGCAAGTCCAGTTGGATATGCATCTCTTAGAGTGTCACTTTGGCCTTCTTGATGACCATTGTTTTACCCTTAGATAGGAAATTATTCTGACTAAGTTGTTACATATATTCTTCTTAATGTGCATGACATCAAGGTTATGATACATCTCCAATTCTTGCCAAAATGGCAACTTGAACAACATGCTCTTCTTGTTTCTGTTTATTCCATATTTATTTCTTCTCTAACAAATTGTCTATTACTCTTTGCCCATATCAACTTAACTGAGTTACGATAGCTTTGTTGCCAAAATACTAAGGTTAGGGATAGCTTTGTTACCAAAATCCTTAGGTTGGGGCTTCATCTCAACAATGATAAGGCTGTTTGTGGCTTGTATAGTGGAATTTACTAATTACATGATCACTAGTGCAGTCTATGTTGCAAATCTTTACAACCCTTGGTCGTCTACCCTAATTTATCATCATATGTCAGAAAATTGTTAATCATCCAAATTAATGTCAACTGCATTTAAAATGTTTGGCCTACAACATCCTGTGGTCTAACACCATTTGCCCTATAGTTCCTCTATCTCTTCTACTAAGGGATGTAGATACACATTAGTGTCTTTACTGGATGTCTTGGACTTAGTATTAAGAGGGACATCATTAGATAAGACTCCTTCATGCATCTATAGGATAGAACATTATATAGGCAAAACAACAATTATATACCATATGCCATGTTCATGATTCCATACTAGTTGAAAGTGTCTGTGGAAAGACCCAGCCTCACATTTCGAGGATCCAATCTAAAGCCTTCCATTACTCAGAGTCCACAAGTTGTCTTAGTATGCCTTCCTTACTCACGTGGTTTTCCTTATGCCATCTCATCTTTGGGATTAACTTTTGATATATAAACAAGCACTGTAATATTGGAATTAATGGAAAATAATGTGGGACTTTCACTAGCATGATCTATTCTTTCTAGGTTAATGTCGAATTTGGTCCCTCAACTTTGCCCAAAAATTCAATTAGGTATTTGAACGTACGAAAGTTAAATTTCAGTACTCGAGTAAACTTTTCGTGGCCATTTTTAATACTTTCATTAATGATGTTAGCTCCGTTGCTGATGTGAATGTACAAACTAATTATGTCTTGACACGTGTCATCTGACATGGCATTTTATTATTTTTTTCATACTTTTTATTAGGGTTGTACAAAAAAACCGACCAAATCGTGAACCGAACCGAACCAGACCAAACCGAATCAAAATTTCAGTTCTTTTTCAAAATGGTTCGGTTCGTTAAAAGAGTAAATGGTTTGCAGTTCGGTTCGGGACCATGAACCGAACTGAACCATTTTATATATTAAAAAAATTAAACATATTAGTTTTACTCTTAATTATTTTATTAATGATACATATCTAGGTCATAAATTTTAAAAACAATTAATTTTTTAAGTTTTTAAAATTTGTGACTTAGATATATGTTATTCATCAGAATAAAATTAGATTTTTCATAATATGTTTTAATTGTTATGTTGTCTATAAATAAGATAGATTTTAGATTTTAGCCTTTAGTATTTTAACTCTTGCATATTTCTTTTCTAATTCTCCTACTAATTAATCAATTTATATTATTTAGTTACTTATTAATCTATATAAGTAGTAATATGTTAGCTAGAAGCATATAATGAATTAAATTTTATGTCTTATATTGGAATAAAGTCTAGTATACCATTATAGTTCAAGATAATTAAAAAAAAAGAGACTATTATAATTTTATAATGAATAAAATCTCTTCCTTCTTATAAGTTTTGTATGTTTATTTGGTAAGTGATTAATTTAAAAGGTTGTTATTTATATTTGCATTAATGATAAGAAATATATAATGGAAGTTTTTTGATAGAATATATTTTTTACTTTATGAATAAAAATAGTTCAAACCACAAACCGAACCGTTTTTTTTTTTGTTAAAAAAAATTACGAACCAAACCGTTTGGTTAGGTTCGAATTTAAAAGAAAAATAGAACCATATATATGGTGCGGTTCGGTTCAAGGTGCAAACCGAACCGAACCGTATCGTGCACACATCTACTTTTTATGACTTGGAAATTAATTTTATTGTAATTATTAGCATTAATTATACTTATAATCATTCAATAAATATTAATCTTAAGTATAATTAATTTTATTTAGAAGAATAAAACTAGACCTCAAAAGCCTACTACTGTACCCCAACATTTCACTAAAACAACCCTTTTTAACCAGTACCTATGGACTTGATTATATGTCAAAGGCTTCATTTCAAGACTTTGCTAATATGGGACAATAGATCCTCAACACGACAACACATACACGTCCACTAAAGCCACATACACAGCGAGTAGGAGCCACACATCACACAAGCACTACCAGCACATAACACAACACAAATGCAACACATGACCACACATAGGACATTAATATAAATATCATTTTCCTAGTTTTTCATCGACATATTTCATATTAATAGTCACCTATGAAGTTGATTTAGGACTCCTGCTATCACTTGCTGCTAAAAGATACTAGTACCTACAAACACAACCTCTTAAGAGACTTTAATAACAATACTCAATAATTCTAAACTTTGATTATACAAAATATCAATAATAAAATATTTGTAAATTATTTTTCTACGAACAATACATCCTGATCTTTCCAATGTGACCAATTGAAGCTGCTCTCAACTACATATGTTTTGCATTAGAATAGAAATTGTAGTGTTATGTTTTGACTAGTAAATAATCTTACACAATTATTGTTGAGATGAATAGGACATGTTCCTTAAGTTTGAGGTTTAACATCTTTTACAGAAATTCTTGTAAAGTCAAAGAGGACATAGTAAATTTTCTTGCTATAACATCAATCCTGTCTTTTGATTATTGCTTCATAGCTCACTCTTTATTATATATATAAAGCTTGTTGAATTTATTAATAAAAATGGACTAGGAAGCTGGAGAGCACTTCCTAAACTTGTTGATTTTAGTAAAAATGGACTAGGAGCTCCAAAGAGTTCTCAAAAACAAGTAAATTTTCCATTCCTATTTCCTCGCTATAATAGTTCCACTTTTGATTTTCTTGTACAAATAGAGCATGCGGCGGTCTTTAATTCAAGCATGTCCTTCCTTTTTCTAGGGACACATCCTAATAGATCACAGTCTTCTTCTCATCAACTTCATCTTTATCACCATTCTCCACATGACACCTCTTAATTCTATTGTGACCTTCGATGAAATGATCTACCGTGTTCTGAAGATCTTTGTCGAGTTCGGTACTCTCAATATCCGCACCACACAATGGGCAGTCTTTAAATCACAATGAACAGACTCTGTGTTCAACCTAAAATACCTAGAGTCACTAATATTTAAATCTTAAATTATAATGGTTCAATCTTGCTTCATCGTGTTTAAATATAAATATAAAGAGAGAGAGATGGTGTTTTCATGCTCTATTTCTAGAAAGAAAAACATACTGAAATCTAACATCTTCATCGTATTCTTATGGACATCGATCTCGATGATGGTGATGTCTTTGCTCTCTTTTATTTGTTGAACCAAAATAGATCCGGATTCGATGTGGATGTAAATTGTGATTCTTGTCTTCAAATGAAGTCAAATAGAAAGAAGCTACCTTCGAATGAAAACAATTCACCAAGACAAATAATACCTATATAATAAACATTCTTGTCTTCGAATGAAGATGAGAAGCCAAGAAAGAATAGGTTTAATTGATTAAAATTCATGGATTTCTTACTATAATTGGTGGTCACTCTGTTTTGAAAGCCCCACATCAAAAACTTCTTATTCTTTAGCCTTGAATGTAATGTAAAATTAGAGCACAAGAAGACATGAGGAAAGAAAGACTGAAGGATCTATAGTCCAATTTGAGTAGCCTTAGAAGGCTTGGGCTTGAGTAATATCTTTAAGCTATTTTGAAAAAATAAAATAAATTATAATAAAAATTATGATGTTAAAAATATAGATAAAAATTGAAAAATTGCCACACGTCAAGTGACACATGTTAAGACATGATTAGTCCATATGTCTACGTCAGCAACAAAGTTAACACCGCTAACAGAGGTACAAAAAATGATCACGAAAAGTTCGCAAAGATACTGAAATTGAACTTTCGAAAGTTCATGTACCTAATAGAATTTTCAATGAAAGTTGAGGTACAAAATTCGGCATTAACCCTATTCTTTCTAGCATGAACTTTTAATCTGGTTTTACCACACACTGGAAAACTATAAAGGTTCTTAAACTTTAACCCGTACAACACACAATCAATTTGGCAAGCATGGATTATATTTGCATCCATTCCCAACCACCTTAGCATCTTGCAAGCATCGTAATATAGAGAGGGCAATATGTTGTTGTCTAGTAACAAACTCTTCACAAATGTGATCTAATTGTTGAAACTCTTGACAGATTGTTTGTTGTTGACCTCTAAATTCATCATTTGTAACACAATAGACAACATTGATAGCTTGGTACAATTCAAATACACATGAGACTTGAATTTTCAAACATCCTCATTTACCTATTTCCGTTTGCTTTGCTACTTTCGTATTTGCTATTTGTATCACCTTGCTCTGTACCACTCAAATTGATAGTTGGATCCTCTAAAAGTCATTAATTAGCTTCACATTGAATGGTGGGTACACATTTAGAATCTTGGTGTTGTCCCTACCTCCATTATTAGGCACGTTGTCTTCATCGTCTATTATGTTTAGCATAATACATTGAAAAGTCTATCTTCAGTATGCCTACACTATTCCCCTTGTAATAAGCTGATATTTGATCATTTGAATAGCTTACCACCACAAGTTCAGACAGTTTCTACACATGTATCTAA
This sequence comes from Combretum micranthum, assembly GCA_024138025.1. Classification (NCBI taxonomy): domain Eukaryota; kingdom Viridiplantae; phylum Streptophyta; class Magnoliopsida; order Myrtales; family Combretaceae; genus Combretum; species Combretum micranthum. The sequence continues at coordinate 130,560 of JAMXBD010000270.1, read as the reverse complement.
TCAACTCATCTTCCTACCTATGGTTCACTGTTACTTCTAAAAACCTTTGGCTCCATCTATATACACCCCTAATGCAATGTTATGAGTAATGTGTCATGTCTATTTTGATGTCTTACACTTGTTTTTACTAAAGGGAAATACCCCATTGTAGCAATTTGTCACTTATAATATTTCTTATTTGTCACCTCTACTTAGTGTAAAACAACTTATTAGCATAATTTTATTATTAATTTCATTGAATAATTTAACGTCCTATCACAAAATTATATAACTTAATGATAAATATTATATTACAATATTTCTAAAATATATAGTCCTATTTCAATAAGAACGAAATCTTGCTTCCCATAAAAGGATATATATATATATATAATTAAAAAAAAGAAATTATTAAATTAGGAATAAAAAAATATTTCCTTTTTTGTTGAAATAAAATGAGGTTCTATAGAGTCAACCATCAATAATAGACATTATTATATTCCTGCAAAATTCAACATTTTTTTAATAAAAAAATTACTTCATTTAGATAATTAAATTTATTAGCTTTTTTTACCCCTAAAAAAAACCGACATTTCACATAATAAATAATAACTTTTGAGCAAATCACACTCAAATGTATCAACATTTGGAGGAAAGTTCATTTAAGGTATCAATATATCAAGTGGTTAAACAAAGGAGTTAACGTTAATTAAATAAGTTATCAATGTTTTGCAAAATTTATCTAAAGTATCAACATTTGAATTTGTTTTCAATTAAATTTACTTAATGCTTGCCAATAGTTAATTGTTAATTCCTTTGATATGGAAGGTGCTAAATAAAATAGAAAGGAAGGGGGAAATAATTTAAAATACAAAGATACTGTCTTATACTTAGATCTTTCTTATGACATGAAGTGACATGTTGTGTGCTATTAAAAAGACATGATGAAAAGAATTTATTTTTTATATTGGCTAAAGGAATAAAAAACATTGTTATTTTGTACATTTGGGGGAGCAATATATAAATATATACATATAGCCTAAAGCAATGCATGCAAATGATCGTGTTGTGATTTCACTAAAAGCAAAAGGGAAAAAGAAATATAATGATGTTACGATGCTAGTGCTAAGCCTATATGCTATAACTCGATTCTCAATGAAATGTTAAGCTATGATGTCGCATTAGATAGCTATGCAACTATTTTTATGAAAGTATAAGCACCAAGCAGTGCAATAGCTTGTTATACATACATACATATATATATATATATATATATATTTATGCCAAAACTCCTTCAATTTCATTTGAAGAACTTTGGTTAGGGGGTAAAATGTATATAAAGCGACATATTGCGAGCTCATAAAAAAAAAGAGGATGATAAAGAGGATTTGTTTTATATATTGCTTGGAGGCAATAATAATAACAGAGTATATATATTAGCACATATATGCTTTAACAACTTACTACAAGCTGACTAAAAAATAGAAAAAGAAAAGAAAAGTATTGTCTAGGGGCAATATACAAATATATTTATGTATTTTTGCCTAAAGCGATGCGTGTAAACAAGTCATGCTATGAACTCAAAAAAAAAAAAAAAAAAAGAGAGAGAAATTCATATAGCATTGGCACTAGGCTTGTACACTGTATTTTGATGTCTAACGAAACACTAAGCTATGATAGCACGTTTGGCAGTTATGCAGCTATTGTATGAGTGTATAAGTGTCAGACAACACCATAGTTAATTAAAAGATATATTTTATGCCCAAACCCCTTTAACTTCATTTGAAGAACTTTGGTTAGAGGGCAAAATGTAGAGGGCTAAATCTAGATTTTAACTCTCTAGGCTGAGTGACAAGGCCTATATAGTCAAATCCTCGAAATTGGAATGATTAAGGAAGATTTGGTATGGTAGGCTCAAAGTATGGATTGTTGGACCAGACCAACCTATTCGCTCTTAATCTTTCTTAAGGAGCTGATGCACTTCAAAAGGCCTTCCATAAGCCAAAGAGCCCATGGAGAAATCTACCATTAGGAGGACTCATCTCACTCATTAATTGTAAAGGCCCGACCTACTAATCCTATGATTAAGTAAGTCAAGTCCCCAACCACATATAATATTTTCATATCATACGTAAGGTCGTCCTAAATCTAACAATTTATGTGAATTGTTTGTTTAAAACCACTACAACTTGATACAAGACTATTTACAAAAAGATTACTCAGCTGAGTAATCTATTCATATAGAACATTTAAGGAAATAATTAACAACTTGGTGTCAAGCCCATGACACAACAAAACTTACATAAGTTTTTAGAAAATAGAAAAATTAGACTTTAAACCTTTATATACAATCAAGGCTTAACTAACAAGCCTCTATTCAGAATACAAAATACATATTTAAACTAAACAACTTGTTCAAAAACTTTCTTCCTTGCTATCTTGTACTCGGTTCCTAATCGCCCCACTCATCCATAAATTTTTCCCAATCCGACCCATAGCCCATATCATCATAACAATCATCATCACCTGAAAAATAGCAATAGTGAGCCAAAGGCCCAGTACACAGCAATAACACCCAAAAGCGTAGTGACAATCATTCTTAGATTAATGTAATGCAACACTAATGTTTCGTTTATCTTTCTTTAATATTTATTGATCAAATCATCATTGGAGTATTCAAACTCCGAAAAGCCATGGGATTCTGGGGATCCTGAGTAACGCTCATGATGCTCAGGAGGTTGATATAGATAGTCCGAATACCTATATCTCCTAGATAAAGTTATACTGAAAACAATAATCTCATATAGGTTATCTAGCCATTATTCAACTTCACTTAACTCAATCCATAATATAAATTAATTCACATGCTCTCATAAATATTGAATTAAATTATAATACTTCTTTTCAAGAATAAGGAAATGTTGTTCAATTACTACAATTCCTATCGATTATCCGCCGAGCCTAGTCATTGCATCATAACTATTGGCCTAAGCGTCTACACTAACATATCATTGCATCATGATAAGTTACCGCTCCTCGGATCGGATTCAACGGTGAAAAACACAAGCAATTCAAGCAATACTTAAGTCATTTAGAATTTATATCAAATTTAAGTATGCATATCCTAACAAGCATACAAGCAAGTTACTGCGTACCTGTGCTAGCTCAGGAATTAGTGGAAATAACCGAAAGGGGATTAATCACTGTAAAAAGAAGTAATTATAAACTCACACTTAGTTTAAGCACTAAATATCTAATTGTAAATATAATTAATCAAAGAAATTCAAATAAAATAATACAATGTCATAATAGAGTATTTAAACATCCTATTATATCATAGAACACTTAACAATTATTTAATTGATCATATACCAAGCTTTGAAAAATTTAAAAAGAGTTTTTGAAAATGAAAAATGCAGGGGATACGCCGGCCTTCAAAGCCGGCGGCTTTGAATCGATGTGTAATACATTATAATTCAACACTACCAATATTGGCAGCATTTAAGGATACGCCGGCTACCTTCATTCTACGCCGATGGCTTTGAGCTGGTGTAGAATACAACTCCAAATTTTTAAAAATTTCTGAGAGGTACACGGGATTGGTCCACGCTCGTGAATACCCCCAATACTGGCAGCGTATCCATGTACACCAACAGCCTTAGATCCTAAGCCGGCGGCCTTAAGCTCGCTGTTAAAAATTGAAATTCTGTTCTCATTCCACACCGCCCCTAAGTTGGCAGCGTTGGAACCATAATAGCCGATGTACGTTTTGAAAATTAACCACTGGTAGACTTTTCCAATGAAAGCTGGCAGCATTTAAGCAGCTTTAAGAAAATTGATTCTATGCACTTTCAACACCATCTCTACGCCGGCGGCGTTGAAATGCCAGATGCCGGCGTATGCTCAAATTTAAGCCTATACGAAAATGTTTTTGTTTCCTCTATTTTATTACAAAATTTATTCACTTCAAAATTCTCAAACTTAATCTAAACTTTCCAAAGCTTGTTATATGTTTTAAACACTATCCTAACAACATAAATTCTACTTCTAATCATCAAAACACAATCACACTTCAAATCCACACTTCAACTATCCAAATTATCTTTATTCCTTCCCAACACTCCATATAACTACCACCACACATAAACAAACTTACACAATAACGAGACACAATCCAACCTAATTTCAATGCATGAATAAGCAACTTAGATGTCATTAAACTCATTCTATCCAAGATCTCTCATATATACTATAAGACATGAAAATAAAACAAAAGCTATACTTATATTAACTCATATGAATATGCCTTGTCTTGGAGAGAATTTTGATTCACAAAGCTTGATGTTATCTTTGGTTTAAGGCTTGGAATTTGGAGTGAAAGAAGAAGAGAAAAGGAAAGAAAGAAAATGAAAATTCGGACTAAATGAAAGGGTTTCCAAAAGAGAGCCTAATTAAGCAAAATTTGGTCTTAAACTTATCTCAACTTTGACTTTTAAGGCTTATATGACTTCAAGTTGCATTTGAGTTAATTTAAGGCTCATTTGGGTTTATTAAGCATGAATATTGACATAACTAAGAGAATTTTCTATCAACTATTCTTAAGAAAAACCAAAGTTGATTTTATAGATTTAAACATAACTTAACATATTAATGTACAAAAGACACAAATATTAACTATGCTATATACACATTAATATATATAAAACAATGACATTAATTTCATTACATATGCTAAACAACACATATGAAATGTTCAAATAATACTAACTTAAACACATTTAGACTATTATCAAACATAACTCTCATATATCAATATGCTCATTTAATTCAATAATTAAGATAAATAAACATATACATGGAAATTAAATAGAATTACATTTAGATCCTTTCATTAATAATCGATGTGATTCTACGAACGTTATTAAGAGCCAAGCTCTATAAGTACCCAGAGTTCCTCCTTATTAAAGGGAGCCAGAATTGACAGAAATGTTGTTGTGCTGCCGGAACACTCTCACAAAGGATCAAACAGAGTTTAGAGGAAAGAACATATAGCCTTTCCTTTAGAACAGTTGGGTTTATGCTATATTGCTCCTCTACCTGTCACTAATATGTTTGAGCTTCTTGAAATTACTTACTCCTTCTTCCTACCATCTCACTCTTAGTCATTCCTTACATGTGCTTCCAAGTCACTCCTCTAAGGCTACGTGTAGTACAAGATGCACATTGCATGCACTTGAACACTACAATCTGATCTAACCCACCGCAACATAAAGATGCATACTCGAGTTAATTATTAAAATAATTACTTCTTTTGAAACCATAGTAATTATATCATGAAAAGTTATATACCCATAAATATTTTTATACTATGTTATAAATTTAAAAATATAATCATTATATTATGCTTTATTCTCTTTTTAAGGTATATAACTTGTTTTGATTTAATAGCTATTTGATGGATTTAATCCAAATATGGATTTAATTTAGTGAGGTCATATATATTTGTCTTTTATGATTAAAACGTGTCCTATATTTTCACTTTTTACTAACATTGATTTGACTCTCGAATGAATTAGACTCTTTAGCACTTAACTCGTAGCAAATTTGGGTCAAACCTTTTATATACCCCCAAATTTTTAGAATCGGTTTAGCATAAAACCTTAAACCGGAAATCAAACGGAACCCTAAAGGTCAACAAAACCCTAGTTTACCATAACCGATTAAGTCCGCATTACCGTTTTCTTTGGCCCTAAAAAACGAAGTTGGAATAATTAGCTAGAATAGTTCATAATAGCTATAGGTTATATAAAAATATCAGTTTGCGAATTTCGAATGTCCTTTGAATCCGATCGGACATAGTTCTCGAAAAACATGTCCGGGAGCTCGGAATAGGAAAATTATTCTGAATACACCGTTAGACTCATAAAAATATAAGTTTTCCAAAAATATCAGTTTCATAATTTTTCGGTGAGTAAAAATAACAGATATCGCATTAATACACGTATTTTCTTACTACTGGTACTTTATTAGTCATATCTATCTTACATTACACTATTCATTACTATTCTATACTATTCTTTTATCTCTACCTTTTCTTATACCTATTCTTACACACTTCATAACCTATAATCCTTACATTTTATCTTTCCCATAACTTTATTTCACATCTACCTTACATATTACATCTTTTATTTAACAAAAATATAAAAAAAATAAAATCACACTCCCTCACAACACTCAATGGCCAGCGCCCCCTCCTTCATATGCCTCTCAATTTTGTTTCAATTTTTATTTATTTTAATCATACAAAATTCACTCCACATTTTCCTATAAATACTCCCCCATCCTCTTTCACCTCTTTCACACATTCACTACCCACAAAATTTTTTACCAAAACTCTTCAATTTCTCTCAAAACTCTCTCAAATACCATCCCAAAACTCTCTCAAAATAACCCCCAAAACAACTTCTACCTACAACAAAAACCCATAACCACATACTACTACCAAAACCTTCTTTAGGTAACTACCTTCTTTTATTTTCTTCTTCTTCATGTCATGTAACTTTACATGATCATATTGTGAGTTTCCAAAGACTACAAGTTATGGAAGCTACATTATGTTCATGTATTATTCTTTTCATGAAAATCTATTTATGTTTATATTATTATTTTTGTTCATATTATTGTTAATATATCTAAGTACTATTATCTATATATATATATATATGTACATATTCTTTAGAGCATATAAGCTCACTTGCAATTTATTTATTTCATACAAAATAATTTATTTATTTATTCAATTGCAATTTATTTATTTATTCCTTGTTAAATTAAGACTAGTCTCTAGTCTTAAACTTGTCCTCATCAAGTCAAAACAAGTTTTCTTTCTTTCATTTTATTTTATTTTGGGACTAGTCTACTTCTTAGTCCCGGGAGCCTTGAAAAAGCTAAGACTCCAATACTTGACTTAATTACTTATGTTATTTTACTTGCTATTATTTTCTCATAATTCATGTTCATTTAAATTGTTGTCCAAAGTTTTAAGTTCTAAAAATAAATTGACAAAAAGGAGATTTTTGATACTTAGAAATAAGTTTATGTAAAGAAGAAAATCTATGGTTTGAAAACAAAAAAAAAATTATTTTTTTCAAGTTACAAGAAGAAACCACTAAAATTTTGGAAACTACTTTTACTATAAAAAGTTCTTAAGTCACATATTGTTCGACATTGTTTTTATAAAAGAAAACAAATTTTTATGCATGGATGATTTCTATGAAAAATATAAAAAGATGAGAATTGTTCAATATAAAGATTTTTGCAAATAAATAGACAAAGGAATTTGTACAAGAAAAATGAATAGGGATGATAGCGTATTTTCTAAAAACTCTAAAATAGTATAAGTGTAGAAAACTTAGAAAGAAAAAAAAATTATTTTCAAAAAGTTACTTGGATGTATATATATATACATAAGCCAACATAAAACTTTTTGTAAAATAAAAAGAAACAAAATAGTCATTTCAAGGAGTTTACAAACATGGAATTTTTGTAAACTATATTTTCCTAAAACAACTCCAAAACCGACATGGTTTTACTTAAGTAAAATAAATGGACAACAAAACACTTAAGCATGAATGAATATGAGCTAAGTAGTCATAAAAAGAGAATTTTTCAACTATATAGATAACTAAGTATTTATCAAACAAATTTTGATTTCTTGAACCAAAATTGTTTTGTGTTGGAAAATCTGTGGTGAATTTTGTCGCCACTTTTTCGGAGCCTATATGGCTTTGTTTGATGAAAATAATTTTGGAAATGGGTAGATCTTTTTGAGTAGGTAGAAATTGGTATATTATATGCGCAATTCTGAGTTAAAATGACCAAGTTATGGCCATTTTAAATTGGAACATTCTATTATACGAACTTTAATGTTCTTTTGACATTGTTTTGTCAAAATTCAAGAAAATCATCAAGGAATACTCATTGTGGGTATTTTCTTTGACTAGGTGATCCCAAGAAAGGATTCCTTTACCCCTAAGATTATTACGACTAAGTGGAGTATGCGAACGACTCATCTACCTAAAGGAATAGTTGACATGGCATCGTGAGTTTATTTCCATTAAATGCTATACTTGTTGTGCTTATAAATTAGTTGCATTAGAATTAGGAAAAGATAAATCGATATGTATGTAAAATAATTCTTTGAAAGAATTTTAAAAATATCGGAGTCGGAATTGTTTTAAATGTTTGTTTTAGTATAACATTTGATTTGTATGAAATTCCTTGATCGCCTTAAATTAAAAAATAATTATGCTATGACATTATAAATAAATGAATTATGCATATCACGAAGTGAGTCACATTGCATTTTGGGTTATTATCCTTGGGTGAGAAGGATAGTAAGCTCATGTCGAAAGCAACACTTGGCGGGAGATCCAAAAGCGATTGCTTGGCGGCTTAAGGGAAATGCTTGGCGGAAGATCCGAAAGTAAGATCAAATCAAGTAGATTCGGAATGCTTGACGATGAGTGCTCATAAGCATAAAACTTTTCAACTAAAACTACTTGTTTTGAGGTTAAGTATCACCAAACCCCGAATGGAGGGCGTAAATCCATTCAACATATAGTTCCCGGAAAACTATATGCTTGTTTGCTCACGTGTATGTTGCATTACATTTGATTGTTTAATCAACTTGTTTGAAATCTTGTTACAAGAAGTTATTTATGGAAATAGTTCTCACTAAGCTGTCAGCTTATACCCCATAGATATCTTTTGCAGTTTTCCTATTTATGGTTAAGGCCACGAGGACCCTGCGGGCAGGTAATTTTTTTTGGGTAATAGAAATTTAGATAAAGTGTAACATTAGTAATAGATTAGTGATCAAGGGGAAATGTCCCTAAGTTTGTAAAACCATTGATATGAATGAATAATTATTATGAATCCTCTTTTCTTAATGTGTTATTTATATCTTCTTAAACTTCATAATTCCATATATAGTTCTCTAAAGTTGTGAAAGTACGCCTTACACTTAATATAAAAGCTTTTGGGATTGGTTAAGGTTGTCATACTTAAGCTTTAATATTGAGTGTGGCGGACTGTCACGTTTAGGGTACTCGTTAGGGCGTGACACCTTCTATTCGGATTTGACAGCATTGGTTTTGCTAATAATTAGACATGGGTATGGATTCGGAACCGATCAAAACCCAAAGTGGAACCGCCAATTCCGAATTTTGAAATTGAGGAACTAGAATCGGAATTGTCTCTTATGATTCTGATTTGGTTCCATGGGACAACCGATTCTCGGTTTCGATTCCATAGATCAATCGATTCTCAGTTTCGGTTTTGGAACCGTGGAACAACTTTTTTTTCAAATAAAAAAATAAATGAATCAATTTTAATTTTTAATAAAATAAATTTTAAACTCAAAATAATTATTGGATCTAAAAGTGTTAAACTATTTAATTAATTTTTAAAAAATCTGTTTAAAATGCACATTTATTTGTGTACAAATATATCAAATATCAATTGTAGTTATTAATATGAGATTGCAAAATATTTTAGAAGATGCATTGAAAATTATAATGTAAAAAAATAGTCTCACATTATTCAAGAAATAAATTTTTCTTTTAGGAAAAGTTTATTTAAACTAATTATATATGATTTCAAGTTATATTTATTTGTGTTGTTGATAATAACATATTAAATATTGTGAATAGATAATAAATTTTACTATTTATATGAAATAATTTGAATATTAATAATTATATATTTAATATTATTTTTTATTTTCTCTTTTTTTTTAATGAAATCGAGTGGAACCACCGTTTCTAGACCAAAGAACCGTCTAGGAATCGTGAAACTAGCGGTTCCATAGCCGGTTTTGGAATCCGGTTCCGATTCTAGAACCACCGATAACGATTCTAGTTTGATTTCATATCTACCAATAATATATCGGGGTGGTCTTTATGCTCTCCATGGCCAATATAGAGACTAGACCCTGGAAAAAGCCAAATAACATATATTTATTGGCAGTGGTCACAAAATTTTATTCTATATTTCCAACGACAGGTGAAGTGGTTACTGCGTATTCGAAATTCGTAGGAACACTGTAAACACTAAAAGTCATCTCACAATAAATAAAATGAAAATAGAATGGCCATTATTTCCTTAGGTAAACCTGACACATGAATCATATACAATTGAGGATTCATACAATTTTGTTGCTTCCACCGACGACATAAGAGACATTTCCATAGGATTAATCATATGCAGATATTTGCGTTTTAACTACCCAAATCCAACCTGTTCTTGGGTAGGTTAAGCCTAGATGCTTGCTAATTTTTCTTAGTTAAAGCATTGGATTAGACCCTTCTATCTTTCCAGAAGTATTGGATATTTTCAAATGTCCATTTCATGAAAACAAGTGGTACTTCTTTGGTAATTAGGTAGTAAGTAGACTTATTATTGCTTTTCTGTCTGATGAAATCAAGGCCTTTCAATTTTAAGAATATTAGTGATACACGTAGGTCTCTTAGTTGACTTTAAGAAACCTAATGCTCGGAGAGTGTGAACTTTGGAAAAAAACATTTTTGTTATGTTTTGCGTTTTCTATGAAGAATTCAAATCAACTTCTAAGTTACTCCTAGCGATTAAAGGGAGCTTCTACGGTTCCATCGCTATTAATTTAACTATTAAAATAAATATAATAAATAAAATATTAATTATTTTAATGATTCGATCACAGTTATATGTAGTGTGAGCTGTTGGATGGTGATGGAACTGATTCCATCAAAATTAACGTTGGGGCCATAAAATTTTCCACCGAATTGGATATTTCTTTTTACCTTTAATGAACTTAATTCTTGATGTGAAGGATAGATTAACGTAGGTGGGTCCATAAATTTGAAATGATCCAAAGAGATTTAGTTGATTCGGGTAGGATGTTTCTGCCCTAAATTCATTCACCTAAAAAAGACTCTTTATGTTGAACTCAAGAATAGCCCATAGAGGAACAGATCAATAAGAGGGCTCATTGCTCTAAAAGAGCTTGTACATATAAGAAGATCCTTTTTATAGCCTAAATTAAATAGGGGTATATAGGAAAATTCATCATTAGGAGAATTTATCTTGACTATTGTCTGTAGTATGATATGGATGATATTATTGGCCAAACCTTGTGAATACTTGAGATGTCCTCCTTATATGATGACCTAAAATTCAGAAAACATTGTTGTACTAATAGAATGTTGCTACATATAGCCAAATAGAGCTAAGAATGAAGAACATATTGGCTCTCATCATTAACTATGTGATTGATGCTTTATAACCCTTTCATTTGTCACACTTGTCCTTAAACTCTCTAACATTATTTGCTCCTCTTTCCTAACTTTTCTAGCTAAGTCATCTCCATGTGGTATTATCACGTGACTTCTCAAACATCACGTGTAATATGAAATGCATGTTACACAAATATTACTATAACCACATCTAAATAGTTAAAAGGTTTCACAAACAAGTATTTTGAGGGCGAGTGTTGAAGATATAAGAAAAATGTTTCATTATTATATAATTGATTATATAATTAGAAAAAAAATGAATATATGAAAAAAATAAAAGTTTTCATTTAATCTACGCTACTGAAACACATATTAATGTTTAGAATATCACAAATGGTACTTAAACTTTCCAAAAAAACAATTAACTATCATTAGTGTGAAACAATCGATTTGATACTTGACTAGACTTTTGGGTCAATTTTTCTGTTTTTCATTGTTTTCATGTCATGAAAAAAGGGTTTAATATCAAATTAGATTAGGGCTTCTCTTCTAGGTTAAGGTTGTGAATGGTACTTGAACTTTGGTAAAATATACAATTACATATTTGAACTTTGAAATTATTCTATTTAGTACTTAAACGAACTTTTTGTGCATGTCAATAGTACTTTTGTCAAATTAGCTAACGCCATCATCCTATATTGATTTTTAATCAATATGATAGAGATACTATTGATATGTATAAAAATTTCCTTTAGATATTAAATTGATCAATTTCAAAGTTTAAATACTAAATTGGTTAATTTCAAAATTTATGTATTTAATTTAATATTTTATTAAAATTCGCATACCATTAGTGATGTTTATCCTTCCCTTTTTTATTCATTTGAAATGATAATACTCAAGTAGGGGTGTGCTTGATACTATTTTGTTTGGTTTGCTCCTCGAACTGAACCATGCCATATGTTATAGTTCGATTTTTCTTTTAAATTCGAACTTAACCATACGGTTTGGTTCGTAATTTTTTCGAGTTGAAAAAGAAAACGAATCGATTTGCAGTTCGAACCGTTTTTATTCATAAAATAAAAAATATTCTATAAGAAAACTTTCATTATATATTTCTTATCACTAATGCAAATATAAACAACAATAGTTAAAATTAATCATTCACCAAACAAATATGTAAAATTTATCGTAAAATTATAATTGTAACTAGTCTTATTTTTTTGAATTATCTTGAACTATAATGGTATATTAGACTTTATCCCAATATAAGACACAAAATTTATTTGTTGTATGCTTGTAACTAACATATTATCAATTATATAAATCAATAAGTAAATAAATAATAGAAGTAGATTAATTAATAAGACATTGAAAAAAAAAATATTCAGGAGTTAGAATACTAGAGGCTAAAATCTAAAATTTATTTTATTTGTAGATAACATAACAATTAAAACATAATATGACAAATCTAATTTTATTCTCATGAATGATACATATTTGAGTTGCAAATTTTAAAAACAATAATTTTTTTTTAATGAAGCAACTAAAAGTGAAATATATGTTTAATTGTTTTTAAAAAATATATAAAATGGTTTGATTCGGTTTGAATCATACAGTTAAGTCCAAGGTCTCGAACTGAACTGCAAACCGTTTATTTTTCACCGAACCGAACCACGAACTAAACCATTTGAAGAAAGAATCGAAATTTTGGTTCGGTTCATGGTTCGGTCGATTTTTTTATACAACCTTAACTCAAAGCATAGATGTTAATCTTCACCTTCTTTAAGTTGTCAAACAAATCTCTTATATTTTTGCAAGTTTTTCTTAATGATTTTATAAAATTAGTGCAAAAACTCATCTAAAATATCATCAAATGAATCATCTTGGATGTACTTTTCTTTTCTTCTTCCTCTTTCCTTTTTCTTCTTTTTCCCTTCTTCTTTCCTATTCTACATGTGTCATGATGAGGTGAGATATTTTTATATTTTTAATTCAATTAAATTTTTTATAAAGTAAATAAAAAATTGGTTTACATGGTGATATTTAATTGCCTAGTGATGGTTGTAGTTGAAATAACTTTTTATGTATATCAATAGTATCTTTGTTAAATTGGTTAACATCGTCATCCTATGTGGGTTTTCAACTAATATGATGAAGATACTGTTGGTATGCATAAAATTTTTTTTAGACACTGAATTAATTAATTTTAAAGTTTGGGTACTAAATTAATCAATTTCAGAGTTTAGGTATTTAATTTTATATTTTGCTAAAGTTTAGGCACCATTTATGTCATTTACCCTTCCATTGTTCACTCATTTGAAATGAAAATGCTCCAACCTTGGAAGGTACAGATAAGAGAATCCGAGTAATTTGCGGATCTAGTGCTTTTAATTGTGATTTAGGGTTTATAGTATGCTTTTGGATTTTCATGATTTATGAAATAGAGAAATTAAAAGATATGAATGATCAATCCTTGGATATGACACACCAAAGATAAACTCGAACTAGTTGTTCTAATCAATGAATATTATGCATGATGACAAAAAATAATGAAGAATAATCTTAAACAGAAAACTCAATCTTATTTAAGAAGACAATTTGTCACAATGACATTAAAAAGTTTACCGAGGGTAAAACAAGCAACAGAAACTACTAAACATATTATTAATAACCCTTATATACTCTCATAAGTCGGGTAAGGGCAAATATGGAAAAAAAACAAGACAAACAAATATAATAGGATACTAACGTTTTAAAAATGTGCAAATTAAAGCAGGAGATCCTCTTGTTGATTACGGCTTTGACTCGAGCCGTGATCCACTTTGCATCAAATTATCTCTTTCAGTTCCAGGTTATCACGGGTGTGACATGGCTAATAATGACCACCATCACAGGCGTGACGAAGCCCATCATCTCCACTGGTCCTCATTTCTTCTAATGATGACGTGATAACGCCCTTTGTATCGAGTGTGATGCTGAACACAGCCAGGATCACGGTTGGTATGGGGTCCATGATCTCTACTTGAGCTTGATCTTCACATTTAAACTCTATTACGAGCTTGAACATGGGCATCTTCTCCATCATGGTTTGTATCATGGGAGGTATGGAGGCCGTGATTTGTTTTGTAACTAGATCTCTAATACTTGTCTTTATCTCTAAATCGGGTGGCCATCTAAGTGATCCATGATCCCTATCACTAAATTTCAATCTTCAACTGCTTAAGTTTTCAAAACAATCTTTTATATTTTTACAGGTTCATTAATGATTTTATAAAACTCATGCAAAAACCAATCCAAAATGTCATCAAATAAGTCATATTGGATTGGATGTACTATTCTTTTGTTCTCCATCTTTCCTTCTTCTTCTTTTTTTTTGTCCTATTCCTTCCATCTTTCCTATTCTATACATGTTTGTGTTGATAAGGTGAGATATTTTCATATTTTTAATTTAATATTATTTTTTTTCTAAAGGAAATGAAAAATGAGTTTGTATAGTGATATATAATTGCTAATTGATAGGTGTCAACCATACATTGGAGGGTTTAGCCACGTCAGTAAACAAAGTTGATAGAGTTAGCTCATTTAGTGTTTGTGATTGAGAAAAGTCTAGTCATATATCGAATAGGTTGTTTCAAACTATAGGTGATTAATTGCTTTTTTTGGAAAATTTAGGTATCATTCATGAAATTATTCTTTAATATTTTTTCAATTAAAAGACACTTTTTACTATTAAAATATTGGTCATACAACTCTTCTAAACTAAACATAATAGGCTTAATATATTGTAAACTCTTACGTTTCATTATTTAAAAGGTAAATTTCATAAGATCATAGGATTTTTCATACTAAAAAATATAGGAACAATTGATTATTCCCACATCGTAGTGGTTAGTGGACATAAGATTAATAGGATCCGAGTCATACTCTTAGCAATAGATTCTTAAATTTTGGAATCTAAAACTACTTTATAGCATCTTGAAACCAATTTAGAATTTGTGCTTTATAGAATCTACTACGTACTATTTACATGATACTTTATAGAACTTGTAAATTTTTATTATATTTTTCATAATATTAAAATTTCAAGACAAATTTTTGACAGCTCAAAAAGTACAACGAGTTACTCTCTTACCCTTATGGCAAACAATTTAGGTTTGATTTGAACCTTCACTCATGTTTGATTTAATAAGTCAAACTTTAGCTTGAGGTACTTAAATGACTTTGTTATTTGTTATTTCTTTGGCTAATACTTAAATAATTTATTATATTTGATTTTTTAAATATTTATCTTGTGTAATTGGCATATATAATGAATCTCATGTTAAGTTTAAATGTTAGTTGAATTTGAGCTGAGTTTAGATAACATTATTATTTTGATAAGAATAATATTCTTATGACACAAGGGAGTTTTGAATGGAGTTTGAAACTAAATTCAAGTATTCCTTTAAATTAAAATTGAACTCACGATTATAAATTCAATGGAGTTTCAGGTTGGCAGGAGCTTTAACATCACACCGTGTCTTTCTTTGGTTTCCCCTACCCTTGTCTTAATAATGTTTACCTCGCCATCCAATTCTTTCTTAAATATCGTCGTTTTTCATCCTTACTTTTCTTATCATCTACTCATGTGCATAATTTACATCCTGACGTTCACATTCATACAACATTGACTGAGTGTTATAGCTGCATAACAAAACAAGCCATTAGGGTTTGTGGGCATACCTCTCCACTTCATATTTGCATGGTTCGAATTCTATGGCAATGTCATTGTCTTTACCCTCCCCTCTTTTAGATTATTGGAAATATAGAAACGTGAATTCTATAGCTAATAAAAAAGGCTTTGAGTAGTTAAAAAAATTGAAATATATAATAAATATTAATAAGTTAAAAAAGAAGGTTTTTTTTTTCTTCATAAAAAACTTTTAAATTCATAATATAATATATAAAAAATACAATTAAAGTTGAAATTAAGTTCTCTTTTATTATTTTGTTTGAAAAGAGTTATGAATAAAAAGGAATAAATCTTTCAAACTTATCTTGAATTTTCAATCATATATATGGCGAAAGAAATTTCTTACAAACTTAGAGAGAGAGAGAGAGAGAACAATATTGAAACCCAATAAGAACAATGCAGTACCTGAGAAAAGCTTGGCTTAAGTCCCGTACTTGCGACCTAATTTTAGGATGTGACTGGGTAAACCAGCCATATCCATACAACGTTACCATATCGAATAAAAAAATTATCAAAATACAATAAATTTACCACATACCAAAATTGGATAAAGTTACCACAATGTGACAATCATATCATAATTCAATGATAAATGTATAATGCATAAATGCTATGAATAGTATGTACTTATCATAATACGACAAACTAATCAAAATCTAACAAATTGATCACTTAGCACGAACAAAAAAACCACCATAATGCAATGAACTTACCAGAATATAATAAATCTACTACATACTAAAATTAGAAAAATTTATCTTCATGCGACGAAGTTACTAAAATTCGACAAAAATAGCACATACCACAATTAGACAAATTTAATAGAATGTAACGAACTTACTATTTGAAAAAGTTTGTACAAAATCAACCTATCAAACTACGATAAATCTGTCATAATAAAACAAATCTATCACTTAGCATTAACAGATTAAACTACCAAAATACAACAAACTTACCAGAGTATGATAAATCTACCATTTAGTAAATCTGATTGTTCATATGCTTGTACTTGTTATAACACTGTATTGGGTTCTAGCTCACTCTTTTCCTCTTTTTTAGGTTCAGGTGACACTCTAGATGTATTTAATCCTTCTGGTTATGATGTAGAGGTAGATTATGGGGTTGACACTAGTAGAGATGACTACCCAATGATTGATTAGAATAGTTGATCCTGTGGACTTGAACTTTTGTTTATGTGTGACCATAACTTTTGTATGTGTGTTCTCGTGCCACTATGTGTGTGTGTTTGCGTGTGTATGTGTGCGCATGCACACGCACTAGTAAGTCATAATAAAGCATGGACTTTAGTTGATTTTATTGATTTGATTTGATTGACACTATGAGCCATCTGGTATTAAGATATGCGGGTTTGTAATTACTTTTATCGTAATTAATGGGGTTATCTATTGTGTAACTGTTAACTTGAAGTTAATATAATGAATGTTTGTTGATGATAATATTGAGTATTAAATATGATAGGTTCTAAGTCTTAGTGTGCCTATATTAAATGTAGACGTGTGATGGGCCATAAATAAATTTAATGTTTAGTGTATTGCATAGGATCTCCTTTATAAATTTAATTAAATGATATTGACATATATTATGGATTATTAATTGGGAATTGTTGCGTTTTAAATAGATTCAAGTGAGAAATGTCAACTATTGAACCCTTAATCTATATATCGAATGTTAGGGGAAAAGAGTATTATATTTAGGGATTCCCATTACTAAAATTATTAAGAATCATAAGAAGGAGTGAGCAAAAGCAGTTTAAGTAAATCAAATAGCTTGAACAATTTTTTTTTTCTTTTATAACAAAATAACTTGAATAGACTACTTAGAGGATCATTTGAAGATGAATAAAAACCGAATTTAATTCTTAGTTAAAAATTTTAGAAATCTAGACTCATCAATTCAATTTCTAGGTTTGTGTATGCATTCACCAAACACACCATATGGCATATATAATTTGGCTTTAAAAGTTAATCAACTGAAGGATTTTTATGAAATTTCATTAAATCTTTTAATATAAGCTAGAAAATCTAGTGTGACCATTCATCGAGCTCAATAAGGGGAAATTTACAAAGTTTTGAAAAATTTCATTTCATAATGTAAGTTTATAAAAATGAATGTTGTTAAAGTTAGATACTAAAATAAAAAGAGGGGTTATCTAAACTTTTTTGAAATGTACAATTAACTATCTAAGTCTTAAATTGGGGTAAATTATAACGGAACTTCACAACAGTTTGAGTGGTTAAAAAAAGTCACAATGTTTAGAGAAGTGAGTCAATTAAGATCACATTGTTGAACACCATCAGTAAAGCTCCATTAAATGCTACATTGGCACACATGTGGACAAAATTAATAATTTAAAATACTTCTTCTTCTTCCTCAATCCCTCTCTCTCTCTCTCTCTAATCTACCAACTTAACCCATCTTCTTCCATAATCCTAGTCTTTCTCTCTCTCTCTGACCTCTCTCTCATAACCAAAACCATTTGCATTAGCAGTGGCTAATTGCCAATCATATGATTTATGCCCCCTAACATAGTTATAATCCCTTTGCTTTCCCATTATTTTTTTGACAAGCCCATAAAGATACAATTTTTCCCATTGAAAGCTGACGTGGGCTTGAGGGGGTTGAATGTTGATATGAAATTTTAGGGTCTTTCAATAGAAATGCTAGGTATAAAATTATTGTTTGATAGGATCCACGAACAATAAAATTAAACGGGCTTGTAATTGGATTATAGAACGATAGGATCCACGACCTATAAAACAATTACAAATTTAAAAGAATCACAAGATTCAATTAACAGGCTTTACCGCAATTCTATATGACATAAGAATTGATAAGAACCTAAGAATAAAGAGAATAAAAACTCAATTTCATAATGACCATAAGGGATTTTCACACACAAAAGGTGCTCTCAAAACTCAAAAGATAACATAAAACTTCTATATCACCATTGAGTGTTTACTAGCCTTTTACGTAACTAAAAAATATAATTGTGATAGTTACGTAACTAATAACATAATTATGGTAGTTATGAAACTAATAACGTAATTAATAAAACGAGAAAACTCAAAAGACAAAAGAAACTCAAAATACATAAAAAAAAAAATTGTCGGATAAAGAAGGACGACGGCTTATATTGACTACACGGGTAGTGTTGAAGGCAGCTTTTAAAATTTACATTCTGTGAGCGTCAAAGCTGGTTGAAGGCTGACGGCCTAAGCCCTCTACGCTAGCGACGTAAATCCAAAGGCCAGCGGCATATTATGCTGGTGTACAAATCTGTAACTCCAAGCTTCAATCCTTTATGTTAGCTTTGAATTTGTTTTCCTTTCCAATGACTTCAAGCTTGTTGATTCCTATCATTACCTTGGGGTTAACAAGATTCATCCTCGAATCTTGATCCTTCAATTTTTGAACTTTCGGAGTTAGATTTGGAGTTGTCATCCGACTGGTCCATGCAACCAAACTCCTCAATCTTTTCATCTTCTTAATATGCATCATCTTTGCTTGTTGTTCCTCTAAAAGAGTCATAGGTAATAGCTTGTATGTTTTCTCTTGTTGCCATATAATATATCATTCTTGTACCCATCAAAGGTGGCTCTGAGATCATACTGCCATGATCTTCCAAGGATCATATGTGTAGCATCCGTAGATACTGCATCACACAAGAATTCATTAGTATAATCACCTATAGAAAGAAGTACACAACCTGCTTATACACATGAACAGCTCTCTGATGACTAAGCCAATGAAGTGCATATGGACTTGGATGTTGCTCCACTTGCAACCTCAGTTTAGAAACCAATGCAGCAGAAATAACAATGGCATAGCTACCACTATCAATCACAGTCAAACAAGATTTTGCTTGCATCAAACTCTGAATATAAAATAGATTAGTTCGTTGATCTGGAATCACATTTTTTTCTCAAGTACTGCATCCTGGAAGCCTCAAGTTAAAGGAATATTTTCCATGTTAATCTCTCCTTCCTCACTACTCTTCTATTCTTATTCCTCGCTCTTAATATGATTCTCCTTCATGCTATTAACTTTCTTATTAGGACACTAAGAAGCGATATGGCCATATCCTTAATATTTAAAATATTTAATATCTTGGCTCCTTCGCTGTTGTGTTTGATCAGGTGCTTTATCATCCACTATTTTTCCCTTGTTTTTTTCTTTCCCATCTTCTTTATTTTCCTCCTCATCCGATTTACTATAGTGATGTAATTTCTGAGGTCATCTGCACTGATGCCTTTTAAGTCTTCTAGCCAACTTATCTATATCCTCCATGGTCTGATAGTGATAGAGCTCTACTACACTAGCAATATTCATCTTTAACCTGTTAATGAACCGAGTTATAAATTGATATGAAGATTCTCTAAAATCACACCTCGCTATCAAAGTTTCAAACTCCTTCACGTATTCTTCTACACTCTACTTGCACTGCATCAAGGACTATAACTTCATCAGCATCTCTTGTTTATTATAATCTCGCACAAACCTACGTGTCATCAATCTTTTCATCAAAACCCACGAATGCACCTTTTTCTTCATTAGCCCTTTGTCTCTCAATCCATAACTTATCCCATCAAAAACTAACATAATAAAAAAATGCCAGAGAAGTCATCTTCACTTTCATGCGTGATATCGATCAGATAGCCACAAATTAAAACTTACACTCCAAATTTGTTGTGATCGTATGTAAGGCAGGTATACCTATCGTTGACAGTAGTATAAATTTAAAGCACAAGTGTCATCCCATAGGGACTAATGAGTACTAATACTTACCATTCTTCTATTGTTCAACCTGCAAATGATAACGATTTAATATAATAATACTAACACAAATAGAATGGGGAGAAAATCTAATTGTAAAAACTATTTAGACTTTGAATCCCTACTAGTTGATATGTGAATTTACAAAAGATAATTTCAATATTACTGCCAATTTTCTTGAACGGTAAGAATTCCTAAAGTATTTCAATATCTCTTTCAAGATTATTGGAACCATGTCCTTGGTTGATTAATTGGAATTTCTTCCTAATTAAAACCCCTTAAATGGCTTTATCCGTTTTATAATTCCATTATTAGTTTCACCTTAATCCTGAGAAATCATGCCGATCTATTTCAACAATCTCATTCAACTCCTTTCAATTATGTAGATCTAATCATACAAACAATATTTCTATTAATTCGGATGAAAATAAAAACAAGAACTAATGTTTCGGACTATTAATTAAAGACTATAAAGCATAACATAATTGAATTCAAGAACTTAAGCAATAACATCAAAATCAGATAAGAAGTATCACATAATCAAACTATTGGTTCATCAAAATCTAAACAAAAGAGTTTACTACTCCATAAGAGAAGTCTTCATCAACTACAACCCATAATTACAATCAGTAACTTTCTTCAAAAATGACTTGCTAGATACCTACGAATTTTTCAAGTACTCTCAGATCTTCTTCTTTCTCTCTTGTTTGCTTCTTGATTCTTCCCTCCATCTTCCTTTATAATGATCTTCAAATAAATGGAAACGAATGTTCATTGTTGGAAATGGGAAGTTATGGGTCCCTTGGCTTTCCAAAGTAAAGCTCCTTTAGTGTCCAATAGATGTTTCTTTAATAAATAGGAGGTTACTTTTCCATTACAAAGCCATTTCTTAAAATATAACACACTGTCGAATTGATATGATTGGTGACAAGTCATATCATAGAGCATGTCCGGCCTTTTTTTCTTAACGTGAGAAATGACGCAACTGGGACATGGCTTGTCAGAGAGCCGTGTCACAAGCTCTGATCTTTTCTCTTCATCAACATGCCTGGCACATGGCTTGTCCTAAGGTCATGTAACAAGATGTAGTTCATTTCTGGAAACGACATGACTAGTGACAGGTCATGTCACAGTTATGTCCCTTGCAAAGTTAAATTCCCAGATTGACATAGTTTGTGACAAGGCATGTCATGGTCATGTCTTTTCAAAACTTAAGATTTAACCTTCGATCGTGCTTTTACTCGACATGGTTGAAAGACATGGCACTTATTTGTCATGTTGACCACTTTTTGGATCCAAACCTTGCATTTTTGACCTATTTTGATTTCTTTTTATAAAATATCTCCTTTAAAGACCTGAAAGCTTAAATTAATAATTTTAAGTGCCAAATCCATAATATTTATCAATAAATAACCAATAGAATTCCATTTTAACACTTACAAAATAGGAATAAATTTAGTTTATCAATGCACTCATCCCATTCATAGCAATCAAACACTTTCTCCACCCATGGCATCTAATCTAGAAATTCCTTTAATTTATTGCTACCAATGAAAGGTGGAATTTTCGGCTTAATATTCTCCATTCCCTTTACCTATCCTCTCTATTTTCTCGCCTCCTAATCTTTTCATTATCCCATTAGATTCACTACTGGAATGTCTCATATGACTGGATACAGTATGACTCCTTCTATCCCTAACTTCCAATCTCTCTACAATTCTTTTCAGATCTTCCTACATGCGATTAAACCTGGTTTGCAATTGTGTAAATTCATCTCTAGTCCCAACATCGCTTTTAGCACCATTGTTGTTGTTATTTTTTCTTCTAGCCTTAGCATTACTACCATTCACACTATTGCTACCATCAGAAGACATCTTTTTAGCTAGTTAATAGCAACACCATAACAAAATTCAAGAACACAATTTACAAATAAAATCAACCCAACAAACTTAGAATAAATCGCACGAACAACAAACTCCTTAAAACCTTTGCTCTAATACCAAATATGACACGAGACTTAAGGGGGTGGACCTTGATATGATTTAAGGGTTGTTCAATAGAAATGATATGGATAAAATTATATTCGATAGGATCCACGAATAATAAATAAATTGGTTTGTAATGGATTATAGAATGAAGATCAACGATCTATAAAACAATTACGAAGTTAAAAGAATCAATTGATTCAATTAATAGGGTTTATCACAATTCTATATGACACAAGAATTGATAAGAACTCAAGAATAAAGAGATCAAAACTCAATATTCATAATCACTACAAGGGTTTTCACACAAAAAGGTCTCCAAAATTCAAAGATAACATAAAACTTTCATACTATCGTGAGTGTTATTAAACCTTTTATATAGGCTTATTACAAGGTAGTTACATGGCTAAAAAATATAATTGTGGTTGGTTACATAACTGATAACGTACTAAAAAACATAATTGTGGTAGTTACGTAACTAATAAAACAAGAAAACTCAAAAGACATAAAAAAAAAAAAAATAAAACTGTTAGATAAAGAAGGCTGGCGGGCTTTAATTATAGCCGGCAGCCTATGTTGATTATAGGGGTAGTGTTGAAGGTGGGTCTTAAAATTTGCATTATGTGAACATGAAGTTGGCCGAAGGTTGCGGCTTCAGCTCTATGCTGGCGGCGTAAATCTAAAGGCTAACGGTGTACTGTGTCGGTATACAAATCTGTGACTCCCAAGCTTCAATCCATATCAGCTTGAATTTGCTTTCCTTTCCACGACTTCGAGCTTGCTGATTCCTATCAAAAGCCTCTATGATTGTCATTCTTTCTATCATTTTCATGAACTGAACAAGAAAAAAGGTTATTAGAAAGTGATCCATAATGTCAAGGAGTGAGAACAAAAGCAATCGATAGATGAATTCCATACTCCATGCTTATATGTTATTCTCTTGATAAATATCTTTTGGAATCTCTAAACTCTTTCCTTGACCTTGATGTACCTTTTTTTCTTTTGTTTTTCTTGGATAATAGAGAAATCTTTTATGTCGAGAACATAAGAGATCTACAACATAATCCATGTGCAAAAAATTAAAAATGAAACATTAGTAGAAGAAAAACACTCTTAAACTACTTTTTCCACTAGTTTAAAAAAACAAAAACATGTAAATCACTTAGTTTAGCATATTGTAGAAAAATACATTTTCTGGGTCGAGGTGGTGATGCCATGAATTTGGTTGTGAGAGAGAGAGAAAGAGAGAGAGAGTAGAGAAGATGTGTTAGGGTGGAGAGGCAGAAGGATTGAGGAAGAAGAAGAAGTTTTTAAGATTACTAATTTTATTACACATGTGTACCAGCAGACAAAATGCTTCATGAAATATCTTAAACTACTTATGCCTAATTAAAATTGCATTGTGTATATATTAATGATTGGAGTATGAATTAATTGTTTATATTATTTAATAAAATTACAATTGTTATTGTGAGTAAGGAATTTTTTTTAGTTTTTTAAGAGAAGCCTTTTTTTTTTTTTTTTGGCATTTGAAACCCAAGCCCCATAAGTAAATATGCCATGAGCCAACTTTTTCTTTTCTTCTTAGATGCCTAAATATCAAAGCTACTCTACCACATATTAAAGGATAATTATCATATTTAAAACTTTGCAGAAATAAACTCCAAACCAAGCCCTTAGCTGATGCCACTTTCAATCACCAATACTCCATCAATTTGATCAAATTTTCTTTCACAACTCTTTAAAATCACCTTCAAGACTTCATCTACAAATCAAGGCCATCTAAGATAAAGTTTTATTTGTTTTTCTAATTATTTAATCATAAGTTTCTTTCAAAAGACAACTTCCATGTAGATGCGATTTTGGAAAATTGAAGATAGAATTAGAAACTAAATTGATCATTAAGTTTAGATGAGTCTTTTGAACTTGTAAGACTATATTAATGAAGTTTGTTTTAGTAGATAAATGAATTTGTGTGGTTTGCATGTTGCACTAATATTGAAAATGAAGTTGTTGAACTTGTGAATAATAGAGTAGTTGGGTTGCTTGTATGTGAATGTGAAATGAGTACATTTGAATCATTTAGGACTTAATACTAAGTTTATAACTTGATTTTGATTTTTTTTTTTTTGCATAAGGGAGATCATAATATCAAAGATGAGGAGCAAATTTTTGAACTAAAGTAAGACAGAGGATTTCCCCACGTACTGCAGGGGTGATGAAGGGCGTTATGCCCTCTGGACATATGTTTTTGGATAGTCATGAGCGTGGCCATTCCTTTGATCATCAATGATCGCACATTTTTGGATGGTCGTGGGCGTGATGGTGTTTGTGGTAGAGACTAAGCAAAATTTTGAAAGCAATTGAGGGCTCAATTTTTTACTGCAAATTTATCATAATTGTGATGGAGGGATTGATCCCTCTCTAATCCTATTATTTCCATTGATTATGGGTGTGATTGTGGCAGTAATGATGGCAATAAATCCCTTGCTATTTTATATATAAAAATAGAGAAATTAAGAATAAGAGAATGTGTTATATAAATACATGTATAAATACTAAGTTATGTATTAACGTGAGTTTTATTTTAAGTTTGATGAATGATTGAGGACTTAATGTTTAATTGTGGATTAATGATGTTTTATATAAAATAACTTTTTTTTGTAACAAATTCCTCTACTTAGTTGTGCTTGTCTACTGGTTCTTTGCAAGATATATATCCTCATCGAAGTACACAGTAACTTGATTGTTGGTTGCTAGGATATACATCTCTAAAATAGCTATAAACAAAGAAGGTTCTAGGTGTTTGAATTGCTTGTGCTTGTGTTGTTTAATCTGATCGGAGGAGCAACGACCCTGGTTGGAACCGAGCATGGTAGTTAGGTGCTTAGGCTACCCCCTTGTCATGGTACAATGATAATTATAAGTGGTTCAGCAGATGGTCTATGGGGTAACGATGTCGGTATAACATTTTCGTACGCTTAAAGAGAAGTAATATGATTTAGTTCACGTTTATGAAACCAATTGAACTAGATGATATTATGGATTAAGATAAATAAAGATGAGAAATGGCTGTGAACCTTAGATGAAGCATTTATCTTTATAGATGTTCCTATAGATGATATAAGTATTCGAACTGCTTATATTAATTCTCTAAGTAGCTTATTCAAAACCCTTAGTTTCCAAACTGTTTATTATCAAAGTTTGAATATTCCAATGTTGATTTGTTACTCCTAATTATTTGAATACAACTTAATGGTTGTTGCATTACTTTAAACTGACAGAATATGTCACTTTATATTTATTTGTGTTGCTGTGTACTGGGCTCCGACTTACATTTTTTGTTACAGGTGTAGACGAAGATGACTTTTATGGTCAAATGGGTTATGGCATGGATTTCAAAGAGTTTCTTAATGAATGGGATCATTAGGAGCTATGGCTTCGAGATGATTGGTGTATGTAATAGACTTAATGAAACTTTTCCAATAACATGTAATTTTTGCTAAAGTCTTACTTATAAGCCTACTGTTTATAATATAAAGTATTAAGTTTTCTTTTTATGTCTTAAGAAAACAAAAACCCTGTAATCTTTTAAAGTAATGACTTGGGTGATACTTAAGTGTTGCACATGGTGGGGGATGAATACTCTTGGACTTGGTTTGGGGCATGACATCACTAATGGTGTTCAACGACGTGACCTCATATAACTTACTTTTGTAAATGTTATAACCTTTTTTTAACTACTTGAAATATTGTGACCTCAAATGAACTTTTTCCTAAACGTTATGATCTTCTATTGTAATTTACTCCTTAAAGTAGTCTATTTAATACTTGTTAAAATTTTCATGTTCATCATTATGGCCTTAACTAACATAGTAAACTATGTTTGCTGACTTAGCACTCCTTATTAATGGGGAAGTGACATGTGTCATGTAGTTAATTAAAAAAAAAAACTAAGAAAGTTAGAGAACCAAGTAGAAAGATTAATAGAAACATTAAAATTACACGAATAATAGATTGATTAGACCATAACGTTGCTTGTTTATTATTTAATTTTTTTATTAACTAGTTGACACATGTTACTTCTCTATTTATTGGGAGTGCTAATTGAGCAAATAAAGTTAACTTTTTAACTGAGAGTATTAATGAATATGGAAATTTTAGTTATGTATTAAATTAACTATTTTAAAATTTAGGTAGTTAATTTACATTTGAGGAAAATTTGGATACTCAAATACGACATTAGCCCCAAAAAAAAAAGGATGTCATAAAATGGAAAAAAAATTAAAGTATTAATTTGTTAAACCTTTTCATTTATCAAGTGTTTTTTTCCCTTCTAGATCCCTTGTTGTTGGTTTTTTTTTTTTTTTATGATTCAAAAAAATCTAACTCTTGCTGATATGTTTTCTTCTAAATAAGGTAAGTGATCATGGACCATCTAATTTTTGCAACACTCTCCACTGAAAGTATACCAAATAGAATTGCAGCACTGCAGGTAAGATCATAAAGGTCTTATAATCTTATTTGATACATCATCAATAAAAAGTATTATAAAAAATGAGCGGTCCGAGAATCATCCATCTTTTTTTCTTATGTTTCAAGAGATTGTAATCTTTTTAAACTTTTTGTACAAGTTAGGATTTCCGAATGAGGTGAAATTCTTGATGGGTCTTCTCATTATCAATAGAAGAATAATCCTGAATCTCTTATAATAATGATCAGAATAAAAGCCATTCAAAATTTTTCATGAAAAAAAAAAAAATGCTCAAAGTAATTTTTCGTACAAGCATTCCTTTGGAGAAACTAATATCTCAACTACTTAAAACAGACAGCCATAAAAGGCTAAAAGCAGACGGTGAAGTAAAAGTAATGACAAGTGTGGAGTGCACTTGTTAAAAGGACAAAATACTAGAGTGGAGAGTCAACCCACTTCTTCAGTGGTCAAAACTCTCTTTTTTTGTTCTGCACTGCACTGCTTTTAACTCAGCAGATCTCTCTCTCTCTTTCTCTTCTTGTCACATTGATGGCAACAACAATAATGAAAGGACAGCAACTGCATTAATAAAAAGACGAGACATCAGAGACCAGTCATATAAAAGCAACACCCCACCACACAACCACACGACACAATATTATATATGACCCTGTCGAAGTGGGTTGTGGGGGAGCACTGAAATCTTGCATATACTACTACGTTTGTATTTGTATGCTTCCCACAAAAAATCCCAATAACGTGTTCTCCACATAAAGGCGGTCATCTTTAATGCTTCTTCACTAGAATAAGGCCATAGTGGCATCTATTTCTTGAAGTTTAATTGTACCTTCTATTAGCAATATCATGGATTGTGCGAATAATTTGATTTTTATCTATATCTATAATAGGTTTATATTTGTATTTGATCAATATCTCATTTATTTGATTTGTTTATAAATAATCTTTTTTTAATTCATATAGATTTGTTGATAAACAGTTTGTTTAAAAATGATAAAAAATGATAAAAAAAGGATGTCAAAATAATCAAAAACCAACAAACCAATCAGGATTTAGGTCTCTAGATTTCCAAAATTACCTGATTAACCAAAACATATCACCTTCATTTGTTAAATCACTATGCAACACAAATACTAATGTATTGGTAAAAAGAGTCTAAATGGATCGAGATTTGTGTTTGTTGGTTTGAAATATATGATCATTGCATTAGAATTTTGGAACCACATTAATTTGTGCATCGGAGTGCATCATAGTAGTGCTTAACATGTTGAACTTAATAACTTGCTCATTTAAAATTTTATTTTGTTAAGTATAGAATGTCAAGAGATTCCTAATTTTTTAGTTTAAAGTGTAGTGTATAGATTGAAGAAAGTTGCCAAGATAGTCAAGTTGATGACTCTAGATTTCATGAAACTTGATATCTTTTAAAATTTCTCATTTCATGAGAACAATTATCTAATTCAATATTTTTGGGATCGTTGGTGGATGTTTTATAGACTTAAAGTTTAGCGTTGGAAAAGAAAATTAGAGGACCATGTAATAATTATATTATTTGAGGTTTATTATATATTGGTGGATTTACTTGGTAAGACTCTAGAATCTTGCATACTCTTGTCTAGTTATAAGAATATTTGGTAAACTGCCACATTTATATAGCATCGGGACATAAAGAAAAAGACTTGGGCTAAATTTTAATTCAATTGTAAATGTGTTCTATGATTGTCATGCTTTTATATCAATCTATGTGCTATATGTGATGGAACTTCCATATTGTCCATCGTTTTCATTTATTTTACTTAATTTAAAAATTATTGCTTAAAGGTCAGTTTTACTCTTTCTATTTTAGTTTGGGATAATTGCACTAAAAGTTGGCTATGTTTGCCCGATTTCTAATTTAGTGCTCTCCATTTCAAGTGGATGGGATCATGTAAATCCTCTACATTCATATCTTATGTTTCTTGTTTCTTTCAAAAGTTAAGAAAATGTTATCATAGCCATCATATTTCCAACCCAACATGTAACATCAGAGAAAATCGATTATAGAAATATGAAAATTTGAAACGGTTTAGTACATGTTAGAATTCAACATCCAAAAATTTTGCAAAAAATCAGACCACGTAAGTATCTTTTAATAGTATTTGGTGTATTTTAATAGTAATTTTTATAAAGAAGTAACACACCATATATTACGGCTCATATGAGTAAAATACGGCCACCACTGATCATTTAAGGACAGCAGGAGGTTTCTAGTGACTATATACAAGGGTTTATGCGACCCCCTTCAATGCGATCATTTGCCACCCTAGCAACAACGAACCTTCTAATTTCACTAATTTTCTTTTTAAATTTAAACTTCTGTGTTTTTCTTTTTTTTTTTTTTATATTACAGACTTTTGTATTTTTATTGCATTAGGTATGTTTAGATTATTTGATTTTCATCTATATTTATATCCGTATCTAATCTATATTTATATATTATCTGCATTTGATTTGTATCTGGTCTGTTTGACATATTTATGAATAAAAAAGTATATTTTTTTTATCTATCTATTTTTTAATAAATAGTCTATTTGAAAATGAAAAAAAGATGCCAAAAAGACAAAAAAAAAAAAAACCACACTGTTTTTTTTTAATTATATGATTATTTAAAATTTTATACCACAATCTATAAATTATATAAAGAATTTTACTCAAAATATATTCACGTACTAATTTATATTAAATTTTGTTGATAATGAATATTTGAAATTTTTAGTTGTCTTAATATTGATTTGATTTATTACCTTTTATCTTATTTGAAACTTCTAATTATTAAACAAATTTGGTACTTTTTCAATTTATATAAA
Organism: Combretum micranthum; assembly: GCA_024138025.1. Lineage (NCBI taxonomy): Eukaryota > Viridiplantae > Streptophyta > Magnoliopsida > Myrtales > Combretaceae > Combretum > Combretum micranthum. The sequence goes on along the minus strand of JAMXBD010000270.1, from coordinate 100,453 downwards.
TATAATATTCTAAAATTATAAATATGGTTCAATTTGTAATCTAAATTGAATCAAACCGTTATTTAGTGGTTAAAAAATTTCTAATCCAAATTAAAATCATTATTTAATTATATAATTTGAATTAGAAAAAAGCAAACCGTAAATTGAGATTTGATTTTGCTTTTGCTAAGTAAGAATAAAAAATCAAACCAAACCAAACCAAACCCATTCTACGTGGCCCTAATTCGAGCACAGCTTGATTGGGATGGCTTTCCACCAGTACAATCTACTCATTTCTTCCTTAGCTTGGCATGACCACTTCTTTTAATGCCTCGATAGTAACTAGAGCCTTTTGAGTGGCCCGACTTTTCGTCCGACTTAGCATTTTATGTGTGAATTATATATATATATATTATATATATGACTAAATTTTTGGTTTAATTGGTTCCGGTTTGCTTTGGTTTATGAATTGGTTCAGTGTAGTTGGTTTTTTTCCTCTCTTTAGCTAGAATTAAGCCCTCAATTTAAAAAAGGCAAGAGATTCCTATGATTCCATGAAATTCCTTTTTTTTTTAAATAAATGATATATTATATGTGTTTTTAACATATGTGAATCATTTGCTATGACGAAAGCATGATATCTCCATCATCATCATTATCATCATCAATTTAGCCTTAATTGAAACAATTGAATTAAAGAAGAAAATTGAAAAAAAAAAAAACACAAAACATTTAAGTAATTGATAATTACAACTCGAGAATTGAGATATTTTATTTTAGTCAAAATGAAATGATGACCATATAGCTACTTGATCATTCACTTTAGGTATTATTTAATCTCTCCATGCACGTTTTTAAGTGCAACAAATTCATCAAATCCAAATCCCTATGCATTTGTTATGATTAGGAGAAAGAGGATTTAAAAGTACAAGAAACTTCACTTGATTATTATTATTTTTTAATTTCTCCATACACCAATCTTTAGCATATAGGGCATAATCTTTAACCCGTTTAATATCCGATGTGGTCCACCTTCATGATGTATATATTGGTGGCCCCGGTTCCTGTTTACTTGCTTATATATTGGTGGTCCACCAAAAAGAAAAATCGTAATGATTTCGACTCTTATTATTAACATAGAAGATCATAACGACTCTCTATTATATTTATATCATATTTGAATCTGAATGGAGTGGGTAACTTATTAATAACGTTCAAACACTGATAATAACTGATTCCATTACCCAACTAACATGAGATACATTTTGCCGGAGTAAAGCTTATACTCTATCCTGGTTTGTCTAATTTTGTATTAACTGTTTTATGTGTTTACTCAGTCAACGACCCTACTCCTCAGGGTTCTCGTTAGACTTCCCACTGTAACGTGTTCTGTGCTCTATCCATGTGGCACCGGTCCAAAAGTCCAGTGAATAAGGACTAGGACGGTGATGCATTACACAGATGCGGACGGGATAATTATCCACTTTATGTATTGTTTGACTCCTAAAAGTTAAAATATATTTAACTATTTTTGTCATCCGGCTTGGACTATTGATAAATAAAATCGGATTGGATTGAAGTTAAATTACGATTAAGCGATTCATTTTTAATGAAGAGTCAGGTTTAATTGAGTTGGACTAGATATGGATCAATTTGAGTTTGATAACTTAGTAATGTGGATAAGATAATTTCACTGCTGATCTTTACAGGTGAATTGATTTTATTTGCTTATAACTTGGTGAATTACGAGGTCATAATATATAATAAAAATACGAATTTGAATCTATCACAACATCTCTTAAACCATTTTGCTGTCTAAGCTAGTTTTCTTTGGCTAAATTAGATAGTTTTCCAAGTATTCGATGTTGTTAAATGTTTGGCTTTTTAAATTTTCTGCTTCTTTTTAACTTTATCTTGTTGTCTTATTAATTTAATTATAGGTTTTTCAGACCAATAAAAGCTTATGAAGCAGTTTGTTTTAGTTTTGGAATGATCGTTTATAAATTTACTCCCTTAATAATATTATATAATTGCTATATGCTTCACAATACATAGTGAAGAAGTGGCAAGTAAATAGAGTGTCGAATTTTTAAATAATAGTTATATGAGTACTAATTAAAATAACTACCATCCATTTTTTTTGTATGATGCATATGATGAACTTCAATACTTCATGTCATGGACAAAAGGGCAAAAAAAAGTATATGAAACTTTCATTGAAATTCACACTTTTATATATACAAATCACATGACATATAATACCTAATATATCTTTTCAAATTAATAAACAAAAAACAACTAAATAGCACATACATTCTTATATATATATTTCTATATTTTCAACTTCACTTCACTTTAGGATCCATCAATTAAATTTATTTTTCAACATTTGCAATTAGTTTACCTTTCTTTTTCATATAATCTATTTACATTTCTATTATTTTATGTAATGATCAAAACTATTTATACCAAAATATTATCCATTTTAACACGATACGTCTCATAGTTTTATCTTTGATGCTAAATAATTCCTAGAGGTCACTTATCATGAAATACTCTTCACCAAGTATGTTTTACCTTAAAGGTAAATAGGTCAAGTTTGATCAGTGACCTAACCCAACTCGACACTAGCATACGTGACTTGTCAGTAGCTACCTGTTAACCCGTCAAATTAGGTTGGATCACCAAAAAAGGGAAAAAAAGGAAAAAAAAATATTTGAAAAAATAAATATAATTTAGAAAGAAAAGTTTCAAGTAATTTTTATGTGAATAGTGAAATTAATTATCTATTCACGATATTTAATGCATTATTGTTATTAACAACATACACAATAAATACATTTAAAAGTAAACCCATATTGTTTTTTAACAATGTGAGACTTATAGTTGCCTTTATGGGACTTGGTTATGTCTTAAGTTTTATAGTCCCACATCATTAAGTTTACCAATAAGAGCATATTTGCTTGTATATAAATGAATGTATACCTTAAACAATTGCATTAGCAAATGGGCTAAAGACTATTGTGTTTAGGCCCAAAAGTTAAAACTTTGTAATTGTTAACTTGAAATGTATTTTTAAATTTTATATTTATTTTACTTTTTTCTATTTTTAATTTTATATTTTAAAAGTAAATTACTTATATAGTTATTTATTTAATTTTTTTTAAGAAGTGGATGGTTGGCTGGGTTGTGAACCAACGAATAGCCCGACCCATTTTAGATTGGGTCGGTTCTAGGCCACTCTAGATCAAACCTGTGACGTGGCAAGTCTAGTCTAGTTTTTGTTTGGGTTTGGCCCATTACGATGTCTAATTGAATGGACTTAATGTAATTGTACCAAGAGACGTTTTGATGAATAAAATTCTATACACTCTATTTGTGGAACATCACATTTTTATTGAATTTTTATCTTTATTTTACTTTACAACTTGGTTTTTTTCTTTTTAATATAATTGATAGGCAAACAAATACCAAAACCTTAACTGGGTATGGACAAAGAAGGCCATTCGAGCCCCAATCCACCCATTAAACTAGAGAACGTGGTGGTCAGCTACAGGGGGCAAAAGAACAAGTCAAACAATGTGGTATAGTGATGTCTGATTAGAAATTTCAAAGCTCAAGCCTAAATTTTCTTAAGTTTAAAATTTTGAGTTTGAAGCTGATCACAAGTGACTTTCAATGACTTTTTGATCAACTTATTCAACTTGTAAGCTTTATATATCTAAATAATATATATTTTTTTTAAATTAAAGTGATCCACATTTGAAACTTGACTCGAGCTCCAATTATACCATTAATGGTCCGTTCATTTCGCTAAATGAATAAGGCTGTAATGGAATTCTTATTACGAATAAAGGAAATAGAGCTGTAATAGGATTTTTTGTTTATCAATGTTTTATTTAAATTGTGGTATTTTGAAAAAAATGATAGTTCCAACATTGAATTGACATTCATATGTTCAAATAAAGAATGACTAATTAATATTTTGTGTAATAAGGATTCATTATGAAATCATTATTCAGTGAATTAAATCCTGTAATAGCTATTTGTAAGGAATAAAACTGTAATAGAATTGCAATTACATCAAAATAAACGAGCAGTAAATGAGATACTACTTGTAAATTGTTGGTCGGTTGATATAGGTGATTGGGAGGTAAGTAGTTTCTTTAGCGGTTTTATGATTTTTTTTTTATTTTTATTTATTTTTCATCTAAATTATTCCCTTAATTAAGTTAGAATTTTGGGGTTGGGTTTCCTGTGACTTTATTGGCGCCGTTTGCGTATTCCATAGAGTAAATTTACATAGAATTATGCAAATCCAAGAGGACTGTATCGTAAGAAACTTGTATGACACCATTATACAAATAAACCATTTATAATCTTGCTTGGAAGTTTTCATCCCGGCTCCTTTTAAACTTCTCACATTAGTTTGAAGCATCACTTTTTTTTTTTTTTTTTAAATCTTTTAAGTATGTATTATGTACTTACAATGACAAATTCAAATTGGAGCGTTAATATAATATGGTTTTACAATTATACATATCACATCCCAATTCCCAACAGTTGAGAAATTTATTTATTGTTTCTTGCTTAAAATTTCTGTAATGAGTGTATCAACTTAAGTCTTTGGGTTTTAAGGTGAAATTGGATCTCAAACACAAAATTGTAGTCAAATCAATGCGTATTGCATGTTGTTTCCCGACGTTAACGACTACATAGCATTGGGATAATACCAAGTAGATAAGGAACATGAGGCACAAACAAAAAAAGGATATGTTTTTCTTTTTTTTTGCCCATAAAACTAAGGATATGTTTGTTTCATCTGTTTCTAGTCATTTTGATATCTTATTTCTATCATTTTCAAATATATGTTTGTCAACAAACAAATACAGATAAAAAAAATATTTTTATTCATAAACAAATTAGATACCTATAAAATACAGATGCATATCAGATATTAGATAAGATATAGATAAAAATTAAGTAATCCAAACAGACCATATATCGACATTAGCCAATTTTTTTTACAATTTTAGGTTAAATTGATTAAAAATTATTAAACTCGAAAGAAGTCGAATTCTTACCGAGTTTGAAAATAAAAAATTTAAACTTAACTTGTTTAGATAAATATGTTTTATTTTGAATACAAGCTTGACTCATTTACAAATTGAGCTTAAACAAAGTTTAGCTTAAAGCAAACTAAACTAAAATAATATGCAAGCAATTTGAAACATCCGTAACCTTAGTATATGATATACAACTAAACTTAGGAAGCAAATATACATATAATATATATTATATAAACATTGGTTTCTATTTTTAATTATAAATAATACATATAATATATACGCAATTCATGAATTTGCTTACAAGCTTTGATGTAAATAATAATTATTATACATATATATCACAATCAAAAAAAGAAAAAGCAGGAATCAACAAGCTTGTAAAATATTGCATCAACCCACCTCATAGGATAAAAGACGTTTTTTCTTTTTTTAAACTACTAAAGTTCTAGTCACTTCTCATCCAAAGTGCAGTATTGATGGCGAAATATATAAAATTATCTCGTTTAATGCGAAGTTAAGTTGACAGAAGAATATGAAAATTAAATTTTATGTTATAATTGAGAATTAATCTTAATATTATCTGTTGGGATAAAAGGATGATCGATGTAGGATGAATAAATAGTAGAAACACAAACAAAAATCCATGAGGATGATATTCTATTTAGGTAGTCAATTTGAGGAAACCTGAGAAGGTTGGTACTAAGAATTAGAGGTGGGGTGAAAGCAGGCCACAGGGTGAGGGAGGGTGGGTAAGAATAGCGGCACAATTGGCAACAATGACCACCTTACTCAGCATCTTACTTAGCTGAATCGAGAAGAGAAGTGGCACAACACACAACGGCCAAACGCATCAAAACCACACTCCAAGCTCAATATAGACAGGATTATCCTGAAGATAATTTAAACATGGAAGTTCAATTTGCCTGAACTGAATCATCGTCTCACCACAAGGCAGGCTACGTCTTGGCAGTTTTTTAGTATCTTTTTTATTTTCAATTCCATTCCATTTCCCTAATTGTGTGTTGTGTATTGTAACTCTTTTTGATCTGAACATGATTGGTGCTTACCCATATATATGGCCAAAAACATCTAATAAAAGTTTTTTCTAATTCAATTGTTGAGAGAGAGCGCGTTGGGGGTTGTGATCATCAAATAATGGAAAGAACGTGATATTTAAAAGCTTCATTGGAAGTGGTGTTCGTAATTATTCGTGATAGAAATCCCAACTTGATGGTCCAGTGTCAAATTTTATAATCGAATTTTCATACCATGCGTTTCTCATAAATTTTTTGACATAGTAAAAAACACAAAGATTATCCGAAACAAAAACAAGATGAACGTTCTATATTACTAAGAAAAGACTAAATTTTATCGTTATAAAGGGTTACAATTTGTCATATTAAATTATTATGTTAGCCTTCTTTTTGGATTTGACTCTTTTGAGATAAAGATAGAACCCACAAATTCAATTCATACATAAGACGATTTAGAAAGATTTTGGGTATTGTAAACTTCATTTCTAATCTTTCTCCAGGATCCTCATTCAATTAAATAGGCTATCTATGGACTTGACCTAAGAAAAGCCTATGGATATTGTTATTTTTGAACGGTTAAATATTATAAATATTTAAGGGTTCTAGATTATTTAATGACTAAAAAAATTGAAAGAAATATCATTAAGCGATCAAATTGCTATCACGAAAGATTAAATAGAATTTCAAATGAAGAACACATTACTTTTTCTAAAAAACAGTGGCGAGTTGGTACTACATAATTCTCTCATTGTTCTTTTGTGTATTTGATCACTTGAAGACTATTTACTCTCATAATACTTTATTTACGTGTGTGTATATATTTGAATTGATCTCCATATATTATATATATCTTACCGAATCACTCTTTAAGGCTGTATAACGGGAGACACACGTTATAATCTCGTAACCCTTGCAAATAATTCTCGCATTCACAATGCTATATCTTGACCGTTGGAACAATTCACATGATGGATAACCATATCGTGGCACATTGACCCTTGGCATTATTTTTATGCCCAATAAACACTCAACATTTTTGTTTTTTCCTCTCTTAAAAGGAAAGTAATATATCATATATATGTCGACCCTGTCGTGTATAATAAGTTGCTTATGTGTCCTTGAGACTTTGGAGGGATTCCAGGTCCATGCATCGCACGTTTTGTCCTGTCGTGCCCCATTGATAGATTAGGGTTTAGAATATTCTCTTTTCAATCGCTATATTACAGACTAAAGCAATGTCAACTTTTACTCGTCGCTAAGACTTTTAACGTTTCTTAGATACATATATATATATATATTTATATTTAAAGATAAATGGGACTGTATTTATATTTATTTATGTATACTTTTCCATGTAATAGTTGATTTGATGAGTAACTCTGTAGTTGGATAAGATTATACGATATCTAGTAGTTTGGATAGATGTCGTCACACTATGGTTCGGTTCCCAATTGTCAAATTAGGCGATTTTGGGATGCTAAGCCGGTTTTTGGTGGGACCTTGGCTAATTCGGACAAAAGTTTTTGAGAACAATTCCCAACGGCAGGTTGAATTAGTTGCCAGTTTGAAAATGACCCGAGATGATGTCTTGCTTGGATTTTAGGTGTAGAAAAAGTAAAAAAAGTTGAATTATGTATAATAATTATAAAGTTTAAGGCTAATATAGAAAATAAAACATCAAACTCACACTAATGTTTTTCACATTAAGGAAAAAAAAAAAAAAAACACTCAACGTTGTTATATTGTGAAATTCAACATTAAATTGGACCAAACTTTTGTTGCATGCTAAACTTGCGGACGCGTGCCAAAGCGATTGTACACATCTGTGCAAAAGGTGATAAACTAGGACATTTTAGTAATGTGGAGGAGCACTAATTGTTGAGCTTGCAGATATATGGCATATGAGTGCCAGCGCTGTGTTAAAACAAATATTGCAAATGTAATGCCGGTAATTTTGCAAGCCAATATTATAATTATCCATTAATTTCTTTTTAATGCAGTGGTTGATAATTTGATGCATCTTCTGTATTTTCTTTTATTAACAGTCTAATTTTATTTTTTTATTTTTGCTAATTAATAAAACCAAAAATAATAGAAAATTAATTATCTAAACTTTAGGGTGGAAAATTTATTAATAGTCTACATTTAGACAATTAGTTTCTTAATATATTGTAATTTGCTGATTCCCCCACCCTCCTAAAAAACTCATTTTGAAATGAAATTTGTCAATTTTTGTGTAAATTATCTAAACTTTTCAAAAATAATAAACTAAAATTTGTTACTATTATGTAATAATGCATATTCCTTGAAAAACATTCCATTTTTTTATGGAAAAAACTGTACAATAATGTTACATTTTCTGGTTATTTATCCTTTTCCAAAATTTCTTTAGAAAAATGGATTTTCAATTTTTTTTGTAAAAACTCAAATTTAGTAAGAAAAGTTTCTAAAATTTAGAATATTTAATTTTTAGTGAATTAAAGAAATAATAGAATTCTTGTACAGTAAAGTAATATGTTTAAAAATAACTTTGTAATAGTGCATGTTGTTTGACAAATATCCAATTCTTTTTGGACAAATTTGTGCTGTAAAATTATTTTCTAGTTATTTATCTGTTTCCTAATTTAAAAAATTGACTTTTCAGTATTTTCTTATTAGAAATATGAATTTATCAAAGTTATTATTTTGATTGAAAATCTATAATTTTTCAAAAAGAAAATAGAAGTGTTAGGAAAAACAATAAACTATATATTGAAGCTATAAATTCTTCTAGAAAAAAATTTGTAATATCGTTTGGATGGTTAAATTTTTTTATAGAAAAATTAATATCTGCAATTTTGTAATTTCTTATAGAACAATTAGAAATTTTGAAGTTCAAAATTAATATTTCAGTACTCATGCATAATATGCCATCATGGGTGATTCTCAATATTTTTGAATTTATATATTTTTAGTCCAAGAATTTGTTACAACACAAGCACGAACTAGACAATGTCTCACATGGATGCAAGATTACATAGGAGTATAGATGCACGTAACAAACACAACAGAAACTTAGTTGTCATGAGCTGTATGAATTTCAAATTCAAATTACGCATTTGATGCACATGCATGCATGTAAAAGGAAATAAGAAGCAACAAATGGAGTATTGGTTGTACGCCTTAACAAATATTGTGGGGAGCTAGTGGAAATTCGAATCTCCATTGTTTACCTGCAAAAGTAGAATAGTTGTTCATTAGGGTTTAAAACTAGAGAGAACAAAGAAGAAGTTAAAGAGTGTGAGAACTTACGAGAGACAGTAGACCCTGGTATGGTATCTATGGCTAGGTTTTTATCATACGAATAGGCAGGGCTTAACATTTGATAGAGTGGGTCTATTAGAGTTTAAACTTTTAGTTGAGATTTTTTTTTTCAAAGTGGGTTGAGAATAGGAATGTAATCGAGTGACCCGTTATAGGGTTCTCGGTCTATCCAATCTGTTAAAAACCCTATGAGATTATAAGATCGGATTTAGATCATATAACAAACCTGATGGATATTTGACAACTCGGTACTATAATTTTAAAAAATAAATAAAAACAATACTAAAGGGGCAAGAGAGGAAAGAAGACATATAGAAGCTACAATCTTTTCTTCCTCCCACAGATGTTTTTTCTTTTATGTTTACTAGACTAGTTAAGGATTTTAGAACTTTTCATTAAAATTTGTTTAATTCATGTCTACTTTACTATTGTTCGATGTTTATTATATTTTCGCCCCAATAGGATATTTAATTTAATTTTGTTCTTAAAATGTTATGTTATTGTCTATGTCTCATAAGAAATATATATATATATATATGTGTGTGTGTGTGTGTGTGTGTGTTTAAATGTTGAATCATGAATATGGTTTGCTACATATCTATCTATTCTATATACATCTTTTCATTTTTGAATGTATAGAAAACGTATGATAGAAAGACTAACATCTCCTAAATTTATAATTAAAATTTTAAAATAGGTTGGAAAAAAAATAGGGTTGTAGGGTTGACTTGCGGGCTCTAAATCAAACTCTATAGGTGGGTTTGGATATAGTATGAAAACCCTATAGGTTTATAGGGTTAGGTTTGGTAGACCTTATAGGATAATAGGTAGGGTTTCAGATATGATCCATAAAAAACCTCACCCAATTATATCCCTAGTTGAGAATTTGATTTTTCATATACTAGTCAATAAAGTTGTTGATGAATATGATTTGTTATTTAAACAATAGTTATATTTAGAATAATGGTAATTGTAATAAAATTATAATAAAAAAAGGTAGAATTATGTTGCAAAATTTTAACATTTACTACATGGTTGGTAGGGAAATTTTTAACATATGGTAAGCAACAAAACTTTGCTAATTTTCCCTAATGATATTTTGTCCATTTAGGATACCTATATAAAATAATTACTTCATAAAATTTAATTAAAATTAATTATTAAACTACAATTGTAAAATTGCAGGTTTGAAACGGGATTTATGAAGGTGGAAATATCGGCAAAATAGGATGAGTGTTTATGAAGAATATGCATGTATCGCATTTTGCTAATGCTATTCCTCTGTGTATATTCAATTTGAAGCAACATTCAAAGAGCAAGGTGAATTTCCACCTGAATCACCAATTTCTCCAAATGACTTCCCTTCTTCCACTTCCGCTAACTATCCTGAAGACCCACTTTTTCCATCATTCCTATGGGTGATGACAACAACTACGATGACGATGATGAAGTTGGTGCTGCCAATGCTTCCTCAATATCCACCTCAAACATTCGAGTGCTAGCCTTCATTGTCCCCATCAGTCCAAAAGATAAAGTAAAAATAGATGACGTAATCACAACTATACATGGAATTTCAAATTGTAACTATTAAATGCCATATAGGTATAGTACGATAACATAAAATCACAATTGGTAAGTGCGAGTTCTTTGTGAAAAATGTATATCATGAGTATAACTTGCTAAAAACTTACAATTTATATTATCATTAACTCTAAAATCCCTCAAATAATGTCAAATTACATACTTGTGATCATACTTGCAACATAAATTGCATCTCCTTTCTATATAAAAGTCAACTAACAGATAATGAGGGAGTTTAATATAATAATGCTCAAGAATTATTCATTATCTCTAGAACGTTTCTCTTCAATAAGCACTAAACTCCTGTTACCATTAAATTAACTACACATGAGTATAGTTCTTGTTTCATTGATCATCTCATGTCTTACAACCATCATCTAGAAAATCTTCAATGCTAGTGATATTCTCAAATTCTACTCATCATTGCAACTAACGATACAACTGTTCATATGCTTATCACATATACCTATAAAAGATAAAGAAGTGAACTAGAGGCCAGTATGATATACCATAAATACACACGTGTGATCAAGTAAACACACATTCACATGTAGATATATCACTAATGTAGCAATCAACATATTTATTATCTTCATTTTAAGTTAAGCAAGCAATATTGGGATAATTTAATATCCCATCACATATAAATATATATACAAATATATTTGTACCAGAGGAAAGAGTGTGTCACCGGGACATGATGGTGGAAATTCTACCAAGCTAGGTAAACTCGAGAGTGGGGGAGCCTTGAGTTCAAGTAGCCACAGTGGTGGAGGAGGCTAGGGAAAATTTTATGGCTTTTAATAGATAGTGAAGAATGGGGCATCAAGTAGTGGAAAAAAGCATACATCCTCTTTTTTCCTGTGTAACGAACCTCAGGGTAGCGGAGTGCCCACATAATGCCGCACATAATGCCTTAGCGAAGAAGGTGAAAGAGTGCTTATTAGAATGAACAGTTTGAGGAAGAATGTGAAGAGTAGCCTGGGATGGGAGCTTTACACATGTTGTTAGCTATCAAGAAGGTTTGCACAGTGCCTAATAAAGCCAATACCAACAATGAATTAATGTTTGTTTAATTGCACATTAATGGTAAGAGTGCCAGTGTAATGATCGACTTAGGGGCTATACATAATTTCACTGATGTGCCTGAGGCACAGAGATTGAGGCTAGTGTAGACTAAGGATTCTAGCTAAATCAAAGATGTAAACTCTAAGTCCTATCCAGTCCAAGGAGTTGCGGAGGGTGTGAAGGTGAAGGTCGGATATTAGATTGGGAATCACAACTTCACTGCTATTCTTCTAGATGACTTTAGATTAGTCTTAGGGATAGATTTGTCGAGGAATGCCAAAATTGCTTCCATGCTAGCAGCTGATTGCTTAGTGTTCATTGGCAACAAGCCATATTGTATGCCCATTCAAAGGAGGAAAGTAGGCAGTGGAAGTCTTTAGTAGTGGTAAGAACATTAGGGCATTGATGCTTTTAGTACTCCATTTGGAGCAAGGACTCCAACATCAGGAGTCAACATTCCTTGTCATCTTGACAAAGAAGGAAGATGGAGGGAATGCTAAGATTCCAAAGGTAATTTAAAATGTCCTAAAGGATTCTTGTTCTGTTATGCTCGACATGCTCCTAAAGGAGTTACCTCCAAAAAAGCCCATAGACGATCATGATTGAGCTGATTTCAACGGCCAAGCCACCTGTTAGAGCTCCATATAGAATATTGCCTCTAGAACTTACAAAGTTATGGAACAATTAGATGAACTATTTAAAGGTGGGTTTCATTCGAAGCATGATGGGATTTTGAGATTATGTATTGACTATTAGGCTTTCAACAAACTCACAGCGAGAAATCATTATCCCATTCCTCTCATTGCCGACTTGTTCGATTAATTGAGTGGGGCCAAATACTTAACCAAATTGGATCTTAGCTCAATTTATCACCAAGTTCACTAAGGGCAATGAGCCTAAAACTACTTGTGTAACCCATTATGGGGCTTATGAGTTCTGGTGATGCCATTCTATCTCTCTAATACTCTTACAAAAGTTTTTTACTTTAATGAATAATGTATTTCATGATTATTTAGATAACTTTGTTGTTGTCTATCTAAACGACATTGTTATTTATAGAAAGACATTGGAGGACCATGTGCAACACTTGCAGATGGTCTTTCAGAAGCCGAGGGAAAACCAAAAATACATAAGCGTGATCAAGCAGACACACATTTACATGCATATATATCACTAATGCAGTGCTCAACATTTTATTATCTTTATGTTAAGTGGAGCAAGTGACATAGGGATAACCATAACATAGGTACAACCTAGATCTACCAGATATTTTCTTAGTTCAATTCCACTCGAGACAATGCTACATAAGGATCATCGGATTGCCGCAATACAAGCATGGGTAGTCCCCACCTAATATTGACAGTCTACAAGTGTAAAACAAATTTATAGTTGGATAGTTAGTTAGTCTATTTATGTTCTACCATAAACAACCACAAGTAATAAACAAAGTATATACATACTTGAAATGAAGACTCATTGTGAAATATAGAACCTTTTAAACTTGAGTCGCAAATGGCCAAAAAAAAAAAAAAAACTTGAGTGGTAAAGTAATTAAAGTATTTAGAATAATCTACTCTTCTAAATTCATCTATATATCATATGTACTGTAGCTCTCGCTCTTACCCAAAACATTGATAGTACTTATACACATACTTAGTTTAAGATTGAAAAACTAATATAGAAAAAAAATGAGAAATAAGTGATTAATTTAGTAGTGTTTAGATTTCAAGGTTTTAAAGTAACACTAAACCCTTATAAAAGGATTCAAACAAGTTTTAAACGACTTTGATAAGGAAGTTCTGAAAAAGTTGTATTATATAAAAGTTTCAACACAACCTATGTTGGAGGTTGTGTACTTCAACATAGGTCTTAACATAACCTATGAATCAGGTCCTATTGAACACAAAACCAAAATTAAACATGCTATAGTGCTTAACATGATTTGAACACAACCCATGTGTTAAACCTATGTGGCACCTATGATAAACATAAGACAGGGGAGTGAATTGTGTTTATCAACTAATTTTTCCTTTTTAATAAATTAAAGCCTATGTATTGCAATTTAACAAATGAACCACAACGATAAATAAATTGCAATAAATAAAGGGATAGAGTTAGAGAAGATAACATCAGGTTTTAATGTGGAGTTCAACTCACCCATTAGTTTCTGTGGTCTACACAAATGTCTCATTCAATGGAAGACTTCACATACTTTAATTGCACAACAAAACAATGATCTCAAGAAGTTACAAACAACACAAAACACTAATGCACAAGTTGCATCTACTATAAGAGGATCACTAACACACTAAACATAACTTTTTGCTCATAAGAAACTCTCAACAACTTTAGTGTAGTACCTTACAGAGGATTGCAATCTAAATATCAAATGACACTATATTTTTTCTCTCTTACTCATAAAAAAAAAAAAAACAAATGAAGTACAAGAGTCATTTTAGAGAGAGAGTTGATACAAATGTATTTTATGGCACTAAATAAGCTCAAGAACTACTCTTTAACTCTGTAAAAACTTGTATTTATATGCTCCAAGAAAATTCTAGTTCACTACAAGCAAATTGATCTTTGGAGACAAAAATTTTATGACGAAAAATTGATAAAATAAGTTTTATTTGTACAAAAACCATTAGCGACAATGATTTTTGTGACAAAATTTTTGTTTCTGAACCCTGGTTTTCTTATAATGGTTGTTGGTCCAAAATCATTAAATTTCATCCAGCCATTAAATGCAAGTAACAACTAGTTTTGGCTTTACCGGCTTGCCAATTGACAAAATTTGCCTATAATATGCATGCACTAGCAAGCTAGTGGGCGAATCTTGTAGACTCCCTAAAATCCACAAAATGTTGGTGTTGGTGTTGGACTTATACTGGCAAGCTCGTACAACATGCACTAAGCAGGCTTGTACACTTCAAGACTGTAGTAATCCACACAAATGAATAATTGTGTAATATATTTTCTCATATATTCATTATAAATAACCTATCAAAATTTGAAAGATATATTTTTAATATCAAAAGTTCTACAATATGTCAATTTGTTAGTGTTAAAGTCAAAGTTTGTAACAAAATACTAGTAGAACTTGATTATGTTATATCAATCGAATTGTTAAACATTTAGAACATTCTAAAATAAAATTACTTTGGTGACAATTTTGCATTAATTAGCGTCGTATGATAAATAACAATTCCGTATAACTTAGAAGTTCATATTACATACAGTCAAACTTATTCCAAAATAAAAATTACCAATACTTACATAATAAAAAATGTAAAATTTTTTCTAAATACAATTTTCTTAAAAGTATCTTACGCATAATAATCTTAAACAAAAGTGATTGCAAAATAAAAAATTGAAATATTCTTCTTTATTTCTTTTCTTTGTCATTATTTTTTATTTCCTATTTATTAATATTAATTTATAATTTTTAATATAGTGCAGGTTTTAATATAGGTACAAAGTATCCTAGAGCCTATATCATCAATATAATAGAGTATAGGTTTTTGGGTGATTATAGGTTATGAAGACATTATACCCCGCACTCTATCCCATGTAGAATCTATACCTATACCCTACCCTCCGACCTTCGGTACCCATCTAAATCCTATCCGATCAAGCAAGGCACGTGGAGCACCTAGTATGATACAATTACCTGCTCACCGCTAAATCTTATGCTATTTTTGTTATATTTTTATATTTTAATTAATTTATTTTCGGTTTTCTTGCTTTTCCTTCTTTTGAAAAACCTTTCTAGATCTGCTGCAGTTTTTATTGACTCCTGCATTTTTTCCCCCTCACGTTTTTAATTCGTGCTGTTGCGGCGTGCTTGTAGTGTAAGTAGCGATTGCGAATTTGATTTTCTAGGCTTTTTTCAATATGATTTATTATTAGGTACTCTACTGGCTAACATGCGTTCCATTTAATATCGTTTCTTAACAGTACATTAACCATTATATAACTGGATCCCAGCTCAAACAGGGATAGGCAACACATGTTTCAAATTAATGAAAGTGGTACACTATTTATTAGTGATATTATTTATTTAGTAATTGGGAATAACTTTTTATAAAAGCTTTTCTTTTCCCCCAAAGTTTGGTAAAAGTTGAACCATATAAGAAGTTTCACTCAATCATTGCCACATTATTATAATAATTAACCAATTTATATAGTTAGCACGTGTATGATGCACATAGAGAAGCACACACACTCATCTTTCATAAAGATAGCCAGTGCATGTACCTAACTAATATCTGGCTCCCAGCAGATACTATTTATTTATCAAACTCATTGGCATTGAGGGAAAAAAGTTTAGTATAAGGGCCTTAGCCATGCTTTGACATACTTGTTCTTTTTTTTTTTTTTTTTCATATAAGTATATGAAAAGATAATTATTTTTTGTTTAAAACAATTGTTCTTTTTCACCCTATTAAGATTATAATCGATGGGAGCTGTCATCTGATTGTTAAACTAGACCACATGATTTTGGTTTACTTCTTATGTTTGTTAAATCATTTCCCAACCACTTTGAGAAGTTCACTTACCAAACTACTGAAACTTGAGCTCTATCATTTAGGTCTTAAAATTTAATTAATCATAGTCCTACTTAGAAAATACAGCTGGTTCTGTTGTTGATGGAATCAATGCAGCAGGCATATTTTATATAATATATGTTATATAAAAGGAATGGTATGTTTGTGGCTAGTTGATGCGCGTTGTGCTAGGGGTTAGGGTTTTTATAGTTGAATATGTGATTGATAAGAAAGTGCATATGAATCTGCTAGCTCGATGTCCGGAATCCAAGCTAAAGAAAAATCCATATTTCGTGTGCGTATTATCTAGCAATTCACTCGAGGCCTTACAAATGCCTCAACCAATCACACACCGTATGCATAATATTTAACCATTACTTATCAAATTGCATTACCCTCCAAAATGATCTCTTATTTAAATTTGTTGTATGTTGTCTCTTATATTGCAAGAATCAGTGGACCACCACACAAAAAAAAAAAAAAAATTCATATCTCAAGTGCGATTTTCTACGTATGATTGTTATTTTTATATGATTGATATTTGCATAGAACTAATTTTTATAACGAATTGGTGAACAAATAAACATTTCCAATTACACATCCATACATACGTATAATATCCATATTTTAAGTCAATTATATAGCAATACAACGTTGTATATTAATATTTTTGTAGGTAGCTTATTTGAAGAGTTATTTACATGACATTTTAATCATAGTCATTGCCTTAATATGTTTTACTTTTGCTCCATGCAATGCAATATGATTACGCTAGGCAGAAATAGGAGATGGTTGTTGGCGGATTGGAACGGATTTATGTATTTGCAATTAGGATAATGCCACGAATGATATCTAAACTTTGGTAAAATATGCAATTTTATATTGGAACTTTGAAAAAAATTTGAAATCGATCATTTTAATACCTATGGATGTCCTATTGGTGTGGATGGAAAAGTATTTTTTTTTCAAGTACCAAATTGATCAATTTCAAACTTTAAATATTAAATTAATAAATTTTAAAGTTTAGGTATCTAATTATATATATATATATATTTTTTAAGTTCAAGTACTATTTGTAGTATTAATCCTTTGCAATTTTATTAGTGTTCTGCAGTGCAAAGTAATACCAATTTCGTTTGAAAAATGTGTAAAATTAACTAAAGAAATATGAAATTAATGGGAAAAACTTCAGAAAATAATATGTATAGAAAAAAATACAAAAATAAATTTTAAAAGACACGTAATGATACATTGTTATTGAAAAAATTTCTAAAATACCGGATCATTATCAAAATATATAATTTTTCCAGGTAAAAGAAGAAAAAGGGAAATAGTATGGGGCAAAATTATATATCTACTATCACCCTGAGGGAATTTTTCCTCTACCACAATATTAATTGCCCCATCGGTTCATGATATAATGAAGATATTTTCCCCCCACCCTGAACATCCCTAGCAAGTTAGAACGTACTTCTTCGTCAATATTAGTTTAGATGTCTTTATGAGGAAATTCGTGTTGATACCTCTCCTTTAATTCCACACACAAATGCAAATGATACATACGTCGTCGTCCTCTTTACTAACGCCACCAAGATGTGTAACGTAGATAAATGCTTCAAATAAAATATGGTTTTAAAATTACCTATTCTCACCACTCGAAACCTACCTTTAGGGCACTTTCTTAGATTATAGAATTATCGGATTCAATAAAAAGTTAGAAAATATATTAACTAAAAATTTTCACCTGGACTTTGTGCTTGTTGATTCCAAGACTTGGCAAGTCTCAAATTGATGGCATGTTGAAATATGTTGTTAGATAAATTCGGTTTCTCAAAGCGCATATATGTAGTTAATTGAATTGACTTTTCATTCATTTTTGTTTAGTTGATTTGGTTGACTGTTGAGTAATTTGTAGAGTGGTTATGTTTATTGAATTCCTCTCGATGCACTAAATTGTCCCAACAAGGAGGAAAAGGCCATTAGCATAAACGTTTGTGAATGATCTAAGTAGTTGCATGATTTTGGATATGGACATACGATAACACATCACCTTCTAGGCATAGAATAAACTTGTTTAAGACATGTATCGCAATGGATACTTGAAGATGGAAATATTATGTCATCCATAAGCCAAGGGTAAAGCTACCCAGTCTCAACTTGTAACTACTTTCGACAAAACATTCACAACACTAAAACATGTCTACGTAAACCATTTTAAGCTTATTAGATTGGCTAAACATCAACCCCGTGAATGTCCAAGATTAAATTTACATTCGAAATCATCTTCTTTACCATCCACGGGTCCATGCAAATGAGCTTAACAAACTAACTTCAAGGATAAAACCACAAAGAGGTAATATACACACTACAATTTATGCAATGACAGGTCATTTGCAAGAAATGGTCAAATAAGACTCAAAATCCCATATTTCGCTAATAGATTCAATCTACTATACAGGAACACTTAAGGTTTATAAAAAAGTTAATTCTCCAGCTCAAGTTGAGCAAAGTGAGTTTAAGACAAAATGAACATAACAACCACAACTCATAATACTTGCCTCTCATTTAAGCATAGAATAACATATGCATTTAACACTTAATAGGGATGTTAGTTTGAGAATGCGCAATGCAATGGCATTACAATTCTACT
Organism: Combretum micranthum; assembly: GCA_024138025.1. NCBI lineage: Eukaryota > Viridiplantae > Streptophyta > Magnoliopsida > Myrtales > Combretaceae > Combretum > Combretum micranthum. The sequence continues at coordinate 81,222 of JAMXBD010000270.1, read as the reverse complement.
TACTGAGTTAATCTTGTAATTATGTATGATACTTGTTTGATACCTCGTTTCAATAACCTTTTAGGGCTACTGTTACTCAGAAACATTTTATAAATCCTTGAACTAACTTTGGATACTAAACAATTAGTTTTTCTTTTTTAATGTGTAATCCTATTGCAACAAATAAGTCCAGGAGAACCAATCCCCCTAGATCCCCATAATTGAGTCAATTTACCAAATATACATTTCATCCGTCTTAATAACATCAAGAGTTGCCACAAACTTACTAGATCAATTCAAAGATCGAACAATATACTTATTGAGTAGCATTTAGGATCTAGTTCATTAGGTGTTTTAGGGTTTCTATTCTTTGCATTGCCACAAACAAATCTAGCTAAGAGACCAATTTTAGGAGGTTGCTATAACTAAGTCAATTTACTGTGTTGGTCCCACTTTAATAATCAAGAAGGGAGGTTGAATTAATTATTACAAAAAAAAATTAAATTTTAAGTCTTTAAAGTAAAAATCCCCTTTGTTGTTCAAACAATGAGAACAAGTTAAACAATCAAATAATTAAAAATAAATGGAAAGAATTTAAAAAGAGAAAGGATAGAAAATCAGGCAGTGATGTATAGTGGTTCCACCTTGTGTGTCAATCCACTCTTCCAACTCCAAGTCAGGGACCCCGTTATCTACACGGGTTTGTTATACTATATCCAATCAAATCAAATTACAAGATAGCATAATTCTCTATGCTCGATTCTCACAGTTTTCCTCAAGCTAACAATCGATACTATAGAGCCTAATTTTGTAATCAAACTAACAAACAAGAAGGCAATTACAAGTTCCTTCTTTTTACAAAGAAATAAGATGATTAAAATGTGAAGGATGTAGCGAAGAATTATGTGCGCAAAGTTTCTGTTCAAAATAGGCAGCAATTAATATTGTATAGAAGCAGCATACATTTTTCTTTTTTTGTTTAGCTATGTATATATATCTATTTTTTCTTTCTCGTAATATTATTACGAAAGCTCCTTCCTGCTTATCTTGTTTTTCAACATTTAAATCAGTTATAGATGAGCTTGAACGTTATCTTTTGTCGTGGGTTGTTCCAAAAAATCTCGAATATAATCTTATGTTCCTTATCCCTTCGGTTCAAAATTGATCGTTGCTCCTAAGTTATCTTCTCCATTGGTTCTTGATATATCACTGATAACTCGTCAAAGTATCTATCTGATTTGAAATTTTTAACAAAAATCGGATAAGTTCTAGTCGATTTGAATAAGATCCCATAGAAATCCTGATATTCTTCTTTTGAAAAAATTCCAAAAATTAAATATGTTCTTCAAAAGATCTATTGTAAATTATTGGATAAGATCTCCATAAAAATTTTGGATAATATTTTGATCTTTATCTTGAATTCGACAAATTTAAACAATGGTTGAAGGTTCTGTATGTTGTTTCGATTCTGATATGAGTCGCTTACTAGTAGAAAGAAGATCCCTTAAAAATAAATGTCTTGATCTCTAAAAACACTTTCTTTGGATAAGTAAGAAATCCCTTTGGATATAAATTAAATGAAGTGGAACATATGAGTATATTGCCCAAATATACTCATTTCCTTGGAGCTAGGTCTCCAAAATAATGATTAAAATTGATTTGATGTAAACTTGAATCATCTACAGTAAATTCGATTGAAACTATAATGTTGTCAACAGTTGTAGAAACCTTCTGTATTTTTCAACAATTGCGAAAACCTTCTGTATTTTTGTTAACCTTTGTCCTTAAAACACCTTTTTGTGATAACTTCTGGATAAGCTGTTAAATATTATTCCTTAGATCTTTATGATGTAGAACTCATGAAAATACTTATGTATGTTTTTCTTAGTCTAGAAAAACTCAAAACTCATTCCATACAAAATAATTCGTCACCCATCTTGAAACAAATTAAGTTCTATAAAAGGTTCTGTGATAGACTTATATTCATAAATCTGTGCACTTAAAAAAGTAATTAGTTTTCTTTTATTTTGTTATCAATGAATTATTCTTTTAGAGAATAACATTCGCTCCTTTTTTGATGATAACAAAATATTTGTTTTTTTTTTTTTAAATAAACATTATCAACCATTCATGAACATCATATAAGCACATCATATCATATAAGCACATCATTTTCTTCTTTTTTTTGTTATCAGCTAAATATATAAAAAATAAATAACACGGAAGAGAAATTACATTACAAAGGTGCAACAAAGTACATCACAGGTCTGATGTAAAGAGAAGAACAGAAAAGAAAAAAAAAAAACATGTGAACTATTTCTTGTTAAATCCCTTAGTGGATTTCCTAGCACACATTTTTTAGCATTGGCATAATTTTGAGGAAAAGGTGATTAGATAGAGGAAGACACTGAAGATTGGGTAAGTGCTTTAGAAGCAGGATTCACTAGTAAAGGCAGATAATTTTGTGGGTTTTTTAGTACATCTAAAGGAATGAAGGGATCATAAGGAGCCCTAGGAAAAGATTGAAGATTTTTGACAGATGTGTTAGTCGAAACAGCTTCTAAGATAACATTTGGAGAAGGAGGAGCACGTGCAAATCGATCTGAAGAGGAAACAAAGATTGCTTGATTTGAAGATTTATTGTCGTTAGTAAGAAAACTCTTGATTCCTTCTGAAATATAGTCCTTGAGCGAAAGTTTGATTGATTTAAACTTTTTGTCTACAAGATTTGTAAGAAAACTTATAAGCTGTGTTTTTTAATACTCTCAAGGACCTTCAAACTTGTGAAAAGAATCTTCATCTTCACTATTAGAACTTGAATTAACTTTTACCCCTCCATTAAGTTTGAAATCTCCCCTTGTCATGGGAACATGTTTTTCTTTCTTCTTTTTAGACATGGGTTTCTTTCCAGATTTGTGTTGTGGATCCTTGTCATTCTTTCTACCTTCTAGATTTTCCTCTGTGTTGTCACTTGACTCCCCCTTAATTTGTCCTATCGCATATTTCTAATCAATGTGTTTCTTGTGTTTCTTATGCAAGTAGATCGTTCCATCAGCAAAGTACTAGAACTTCTTGTAAGGTCTTATTTTCATATGATTCAAACTTTTTTCACCAATTCTTTTTAGATTAATGGGAAACTTAACTTTTTTCAGAAACTTAATTTTCTTATACTTGAAAATTTCCATCAACAGACTCCCATAAATCCTAAATTCTTTATTTTTCCATATTTATCAAATAAATCTTCTTGCCAAATCAATTTTGATATTTTTTATCATTGCAAGAATTATCAAACCATCCTCCTTTGTCACCGTTGTAGTACTTCCTCTTCGTGGAAGTATACACTCTCGTACAACCTTATGTAAGATTCTCACAAGCAATTCAAACTCATTGACAAAAACATCATCATTAGGAAAAGTTCCCCCACTCCCATTTAAGATTAAGAAAAGATCATTTCTTTTTAAAGAAACGTAGGCACTATCATCTTGAAAATCTTTAAGACTAAAACAAACATGATAAGTACGACTATTCAAGGAATATCCCAAAAATATAGCTTCATTAAATCTTTCATCAAACTTCCTATGATTAAGAGCATTCTTTTTCACAAAACATTTAGATCTAAAAATATGAAAATAAGAAATGTTAGGCTTCTTACCTCCAAAAAGTTCATACGCTGTTTTGGATATCATGGGTTGTATGTATACTCGATTGATGATGTAGCAAGCTGTAGATGCGGCTTCTACCTAAATATACTCAGCAATACCACTTTCATCTAACATAGATCTGGTCATTTCTTGTATTGTTCTATCCTTACGTTCTACAACTCCATTTTGTTGAGGAGTGTATAGAGTTGAGAAATTATGAGATATACCATGTTCTTCACAAAAATTTATAAATTTTTCATTTTGAAACTCTTTTCCATGGTCAGTTCAAAGATTAATTATGGAAATTCTTATTTCGTTTTGAATTTGTTTTGCAAATTTTTGAAAAGAATCAAAAGTATCTCTTTTATGGTGCAAGAATAAAACCCAGGTATATCTTGAATAGTCATCAACAATGACAAGTCCATATTTACTTCCACCTATTCTTAAAACTCTTGTAGGTCCCAATAAATCAAGATGTAACAATTAAAGAGGTTTTTTATTTGATATTTCATTTTTTTTATGAGATACATAAACCATTTTATTTTTCAAGCATGTATACATTTCACATCTTGTTTAATATTGATTTTAGGTAATCCTTTTATGATATTCTTTTTGGATAACTTTTCTAATTGATTGAAATTAACATGTCCTAAACGTCTATGCCAAGCAAAAATATGATCATTCATAGATAACAAGCAACACGCATTTTCAACTTCAGTAGGTTTTATAAGATATATATTTTTCTTTCTAAAGTCTTCGAATAATTTTATACCATTTTTATCAAAAGCATAGCATTTATCTTTTCAAAAACCATTTTATATCCTTTGTTACATAGTTGACTAATGCTCAATAAATTATGCTTTAGCCTTTTACAAGATAAACATTTTCTATAATGTAAAGAGGCATACCAATATCTCTAGTTGCAATAATTTTATCTCTATTGTCATCTCCAAATTTTACATATCTTTTTCTTCCCATGTTATGCTATTGAACAATAAAGCATTTCCTATCATATGTCTGCAACATCCACTGTCAAGATACCATGTTTCCTTGAATTTAGCTTCATGTTCTGCAAGATTAAAAAAAAAGATTAAACCTTTTTAGGAACCCAAACAAGTTTGTGTCCTTTATAAGATAAGCTCGTTTGATTTCTTTGTTTCACTTGTTGATTACTGAGCTTATTTCTTTTATAACAATGCTTCTCTATATGTCTAGGTTTATTACAAAAGAAACATGTATAAGAGGTGTTATTTCTTTACCTATTATTTACCTGTCTCCAATTGTTCTGTCTTGGGTAACTTTTGGTATACCTTCTGGAGTTGCATTGATGATATCCATAAGAAGGATATCTTCTTTCAGGATAACTTCTAGGATATCCTTTGGTATTTCTAACATACTTTCCTTTTTCATGATATATTTTAAATTCATTCTTTTTAACAATAGGTTTAGCATTAACAACTGGTTTAGCTTTCACAAACACCGTTTTCTTAGATGCATTTGAACTAAAACCATATTCATATCCTAAACCATACTTTTCACAAGATAACCTTTGTGAAGAAATCAACATATTCAATTTTTTATCACTTTCATTGAATTTATTAAAAGTGTTTTCTATTGGATTAGATAACTAATCTATTTTAACCTTCAAAATACTAGTTTCTTCTTTTAATATACTATTGTCTTTTCTTAGTTTTTCATTATCAACATGCAACTTTTCACTATCATGCTTTAAGATATCATTTTCATCAGTAAGTAAAGAATTTGTTTATTTTAAATCCTGTTTTCATTTTTAAGATCTTTAATCTCATTATCAAACTTAACTAATTTTCCATCAGCCTTTTTGAGAGCTTTTAATAACTTTTTTATTTTAGAAAACATGTCATCTTTAGTTACTTCATTATCAGATTTAGAATTTACCTTAGAAGTAGCCATGACGCATAGATTTGCTTCTTCCTTCTTTCATCAGAATCTTCCAAGCTACTCTCTGTGTCGTCCAAGTCACTCCAAGTAGCTAACATAGCTTGACTCTTCTTCTTATATTTCTCCATTTTCTTGATCAGAGTAGGACATTCATACTTTACGTGTCCTAGTTTCTTGTACTCATAGCATTTGATTTCTTTCATTTCCTTTTTCTTCTCCTTTTCCTTGAAAGCTTTTCCTACATCCTTTTTCTTATATTCAGTCATTTTGTTAAAAACACTAAACGTTTTACCTCTTTGCTTCTTGAGAAACCAGTTGACTTTCGAGCTAGAAGAGTTATGTCATCCTCTTCATCATCTTCACTTTCATCAGATTCAGCTTGATTAACCACAACTTCTTTGGCTTTAAAAGCTATTCCTTTGTTGTTGCTTTCAGGTTCTTACACGGTTTTGATATGGGATTCATATGCCATGAGCTTCTCCCTTAGCTAAGTAAGTGTTATCGTGTTAAGATCTTGAGCTTCTTCGATGGCAGTCTTCATGGCATCCCATGATTGTGGTAAGATCCTTAGCATCTTTCTCACCAAATTTGGATTAAATTAAAAATTCCCTTTTTTGTTCAAACAATGAGAACAAATTAAACAATCAAATAATTAAAATAAATTGCAGGAATTTAAAAAAAGAAGAGATAGAAATCAAGTGGCGATGTATAGTGGTTCTGCCTATGCATCAGTCCACTCTTCCAGTTTCGAGCTGGAGACCCCATTATCCACACAGGTTTGTTCCATTATATCTAATCAAGCAAATTACTAGATAATACAATTCTCTTTGCTCGTTTTCCTTAAGCTAACAATCGATACTACAGAGCCTAATCTTGTAATCAACTAACAAACAAGAAGGCAACTACACATTCGTTCTTTTTACAAATAAATAAGATGATTAAAATATGAAGGATGTAGCAAAGAATTATGTGCACAAAGTTTCTATTGAAAATAGGCAATGAGTAATATTATGTAGTAGCAGCATGTGTTTTTCTTTTTTTGTTCGGCTATATATATATATATATATATATCTACTTTTTCTTTCTCATAATATTATTAAGAAAGCTCCTTCCTACTTATCTTGTTTTTCAACATTCAAATCAGTTGTAGATGAGCTTGAACGTTATCTTCTATTGTGGGTTGTTCTAAAAATCTCGAATATAATCTTTTGTTCCTTATCTCCTCTGTTCAAAATTGATCATTGCTCCTAACTTATCTTCTCCACTGGTTCTTGATATATCACTGATAACTCGTCAAAGTTATTCTCTTATTTGAAATTTTTAACAAAAATCGGATAAGTTCCATGTTGATTTGAATAAGATCCCATAGAAATCATGATATTTTCTTCTTAAAAATTTTTTGAAAATTAAATTTGTTCTTCAAAAGATCTATTGTAAATTATTGGATAAGATTGAATTCGACAAATTTTAACAATGGATGAAGCTTCTGTATGTTGTTCTGATTCTGATATGATTCACTTCTTGACAGAAAGAAGACCCCTTCAAAAATAAATATCTTGATCTATAAAAACACTTTCCTTGGATAAGCAACAAATCCCTTTGGATATAAACCAACTTAAGTGGAACATATGAGTATATTGCCCAAATATACTCATTTTCTCGGAGCTAGGTCTTCAAAATAATGATTAAAATTGATTTGATGCAAACTTGAATCATCTACGATAAATTCGATTTAAACTATAATGTTGTCAACAGTTGTAGAAACCTTCTATGTTTTCAATAATTGCAGAAACCTTTTGTAAAATTTTTGTGTTTTTATTAAAACCCTTGTCCTTAAAACACCCTTCTATGATAACTTATGGATAAGCTGTTAAATATTCTTCCTTGGTTCTTTGTGATGTAGAACTCATGAAAATACTTATGTATGTTTTTCTTAGTCTAGAAAAACACAAAACTCATTCCATACAATTTAATTCTTTACCCATCTTGAAACAAATAAATTTATGTTAAAGGTTCTATGATAGACTTATATTCACAAATCTGCACACTTAAAAAGTAATTAGTTTACTTTTTTTTTGTTATCATCAGAACATTCTTTTAGAGAATAACATACTAAATATATGCATCAGTCATTAGATAACTTTAAAGGTTGTTACGAACTTATTAAATTGATTTAAAAATTGGAACTCAAACTTACTAAGCAGTGTTGTTGGGTTACTAGTATTCTTTTATGTAGATTAGAACTCTGACTTATAAATCATACTTTAACACTACTTAAATATTGGATATTGCAATTACAGATGCCATGAATTACATAAGCTAAACACAAAATAAATGAACCAATTAAATAATGTCAACAACCAAACTCAAATCCCAAACCTAGCTTCACATACTATTAATAATAGTGTGCTTCATCAACTCAATTACTATCATATAATTACATTCAACGAAACATTAAGCGACAATTAGTAACCCTATCAATAAGTCGATAGCATATTTGTCAATACTCTTGTATTAACCACGATAAGTGATTATAGAAAATAGTCTTAGGTTCCAAGTGTATATTCTAAATTATCAACAATTGTATATCTTAATCATATAGGGGGGGGGGGGGGAGGGAGGGGGGGATTATCACCTTGTATTAGTGAATTTCAAAATCCAAATATGAGATCTCACAAACTCAAGTATTTCTTGTCCTATTATAATTTTGGAGTAATAACTATCTTAATATAATGATGATAATTACTATTTTATGAATTTTGAATCATATTCTCAATTGCTAATCATGATCTTTTTCTTATTCTCTAATTGATTTCAATGTTTCACATAAATGTTACGAATGCTACTCCCCGGTTAGAACAATTGCCTAACAAAATCAATTTTGATAATTCATCAAATGCCAAAAAAAAAAAAAAAAATGTTTCCACTTACCGTTTCAATTCTAATTTGTTGTGGTTGGAATAATTCAATTCAAACTCTAACACCTGATTACTAAGGCTTTTGAAATATCATTGATCGACGTACTTATATAAAGTAATCATATATGGTTTAACATTTTGGTAGCAAAACATTTTCTAATTTTTATCCTTAATACACCATGCAAGTTGTATCTTATGTTTGCATTCACACTGCCAACTTCCAATTGATATAACTTCTTTGATTCTTTTAAGGGTTAATATCAAAATAGTATCTAAATTTCAGTAATATATTCAATTAAGTACTAGAACTTTAAAATTATACAATTTAATACTTAAAGGAACTTTTTGTGCATACCCATAGTAAGTTATTTCAAGTACTAAATTGATCAATTTTAAAGTTCAGTTAGCTAATTGTATATATTTCCAAAGTTCTTATACCATTCGTGATATTATCCATTCTTTTAATAATCTATCCTTAACTACTATCCATTTGATTTGTAGATAGATTCAGAATTTAGTCTATGAAAACTATATAAAACAAATTAAATTTCCTTTCTAATTATTTGGAGACTTAACATTAGCATTTTAAAAATCCTTAGGATTTAACTCCTCGAGGTTTGGGGCTTCATGTGTAAATTGTGATAAAAACAAACTTGGTGGATGTGAGGAATTAGTAGGAATCAAAGTTACTTATAGGGGCTAGTTCAAAGTCTTATGGTCGTATTTCTAGATGAAAATATTTGTAGGGCAAGAAGCTCCTTATTTCGAGGTCTATGTAGGTCATTGTAATTTTTTAAATTCTAGTAGAGGGGGTTAAACCACTACAAGAGATTTTGGCTTTAGAAATGTCTCTGAAAATGAAAAATTTGTCTCTAAGGACTTTCAGAGACAGATTTTCCATCGCAAATTTCTATCTAAAAAATCATCATTGCTAATTCTTTTAAAAACAGATTTATTATCTGTTGCAAATTTGTAATGGAATTTTTGTTGCAAATCTGTCTCTATTTTAGAATTAGTTATTTTTAAACACTCAATTAGTAAATAATAAATAAAATTATATCCTCACAATTTGTCTTTGATTCTAAGATAAATTATTTTAATAAATTTTCATTTGCCTCTTATTTATCCTTCCCACGAGTTACCCATCATTAAATGCTAGTATACTTAACATTGAAATTTTCACAAGTACTAAATCAATGAACTAATTCTTATTTCCATGAATAAAGTTCCACTACTATTCATCATCAAATTCTTTAGAAAACATAAACAAAACATCTTGGTTTGCACACGAGTTTCCTAGTCATCCCACTCATCTAAGAAGACTTCCCAATCTATCCCGTAACTCATATCATTATAGCAATCATCATCAACATTACCTGCAAGGCAGTAACATGAGCCAAAAGCCTAATATACTATAGCACGAACAAATACAAATTGGCAAGCACACTTAAGCTAAATGCAATGCAGCAATCAATAATTTAGTTATCTTTGATGGAGTGATTAAAACAACATTGGAGTATTCAAACTTCGATACTGCTCAGGAGATTGTAATAGGTTGTCTGAAAACCTATAACTCCTATACCTGCAGAAACAGAGCAGTAATCTCATCTAAGATTTGCAACCATTACGCAACATTACTTCACTTAATCCATAATATCATCTAGTTTAAACCGGTCATATAAATGTGAACTAAATCACAAAATTTCATCTTAAGAATAAACAAATATTACCCCATACTATCTGTCCTATTGATCACCCACTTAGCCACTCATGAATCACCATTGCATCATGGTAAAAGAAAAGTCATTACAACATAACAATGTGGTTTAAGCGCCTAACTATCGTATCATTGCATCATGATAAGGTTGCCGCTCCTCAAACCAGACTCAATGGCACAAATACTTTTTAAGTCTTCTTTAATTAAGATCAATTTAGGATATGCCTATCCTAAGCAAACAACAACCAAGTTATTGTACACCGACTTGTCACGTAAAGGATCAGTAGATGCACTCAACTGAGGATATGAAATTGTTGCAAGAAATTCATTTTATCAAACATCACTAACTCTCATTTCAATTTTTAATCTCAAATAGTTACTAAGTGCTTAACATTCATCAAATTCAAACAAAACTCATATAAATGCATAACTTAGTATATATGCATACAATAAGTTCATATAGGCTTTTTAATTAACCACAAAACTAAAAAACAAATAAAAAAACACTCATAAAGTAATAAAATTATAACAAAAAAATTATTTTATTTTATTATTTTTAAAGGGTACGCCGGCATAAAGGGTGGTGGTGTAAATGCAAAGGCTGGTGATGTCAGGATCAAACAATTTTGCACAAAATATTAGAAAGTGAAACACCCTTCCATACGAGCCATCTTAAAGGCTGTTTGAGCCCAAGGGAAATGCGCAAAAAGCTTTAGAATGTGAAACACCCTTCGATAAAGGCCATTTCAAGGGTTGTATGGCCCATACACCCTTCCAAACAGGCTGTTTGACAGAGTGTTTGAAGTTTTTGAAACTTCCCTTGCTTCAAACTCTGCTTTTATACATTTTCACACATTCTACTCTACTCTAAACACTATACAAGCATCATATAACATACTGCATGCACTTAACAACTCAACATATAAACCTTTATTTCTCAACATCAAACAACTCTCACCACATCAATAACCTATATCGAATCCTTCATCTCCAAGTTTCATCAACTCATGCATGAACTTATAACAACTTACACCATTTCAAACGCTTCCAATAACCAACAACTTCAAATGCATATAAACACAACTTCTCAAGCATTTAGTGTAAAGACCCGACCCTCTAAATCCCGAGACTTAGAGTACCGAGTCCCCAACCACATATAACGTTTTCACATTATATGTAAGGTTGTCCTAAAACTAACAGTTTATGAAAATTGTTTGATCAAAACCACTATAACTTTAAAAGAACTTTTAAAGAAACAAGATTGCTAACAAAAGCAATCTATACATATATTTACATTGAATAAACACTGTTTAGTGTTAATGCAAGACACTACAAAATTTACATATTTTCTTAAAACAAAAGAATCCTAGAGGATCTTAAGGTCTTTACAAAAATAGGCTTAACTATCAAGCCTTCTATATATAACTTTTCCCTTAGCAAAATTCTCCATAAAGTCCAAGGTGTTCAAGCCTTATTCGTCCCACTTATCCAGGAATCTCTCGAAATCGGACCCATAGCCTAAATCATCATAAAACTCGTCTCCAATACCTGCAAAGCAGCAAAAGTGAGCCAAAGGCCCAGTACACAATAACAAATGCAAAAACAATTCATCAAGTCAATGTAATGCGTCATTAGACCGGTGATTATCTTTATTACATTTTCTTTCACAAATTAACAGGAGGGTATTCAAACCCCGGGTCACACTTCAGGAATTCAGGGATCCTGAGTAACAGTAGCTGCTCAGGGGGTTGATATAAGCAGTCCGAATACTTATATCTCCTATATCTATTTCATGAAGATAATAGCTTCATTTAGGGTTCAAAAGCCATGCCCGACTCTACTTAAACTCAGTCCATAATATGAGCCTAGTTCACAAGTTCCCATAAACTTTGAAAAATCATGTATTTCCCCTAAGTTTAAGCAAACGTTACTCAGATACTATTCCCCCTATCGCTACCCACTTAACCAAAAGAATCGCTATTGCATCATAGCGTACCATTGCATCATGGTAAAGTCATTGCATCATGACTTAGTTAAGCGCCTAACTAACATGTCATTGCATCATGACAGGTTTGCTGCTCCTCGGACCAGATTGAACAGCGTAATAGACATCCAATTCATTCAAATATTAAGCCGAATCAATTTAAATCAGATTAGGAATGCCTATTCCTAGCAAACATCAAACAAGTTATTTACGTACCTGAACCCGTTAGTATATTATTATGATCTCTCGGTGAAGAACTAACCGAAGAGTCCTTAACTGAAATAAGAATATCAAAATAATCAATAAATAAATAGAGATTCCTCATTCACAAATATATACACATATTATATCTATATATCGCAATTAATCAAAGAAATTCAAATAATTTAATACAAAGTCATAATAAAGCATTTAAACATCCTATTATATCCTAAATCGCTTAACAAATACTTAATTGATCAAATATCAAACTTCGAAAAATTTGGAAAAAGTTTTTAAAAAAAAAATTGAAAGCACAGGGGATACGCCGGCACTCAAAGCCGGTGGCTTTGAGCCGGTGTTTAACACTATGAAAATCAACACTGCCAACGCTGGCAGCGCTTAAGGGTACGCCGGCTGCCTTCATCCTACGCCGGCGGCTTTGAGCCGGTGTAGAATGAAAACCCAAAATTTTTCAAAACATCCAGAGAGGTGCAAACCAGCAGCTTCAACACATACGCTGGCAGCTTCAACACATACGCCGACGACTTTGATTCCCAGTAGCCGACGAACAATATGAAAGGATGAATGCCGGCTGACTTTTCCAGCGAAAGCCGGCGGCGTTCAAACGAATTTAAGAAATTTGATTCTGTGGGCTTCCAATATCGCCTATAGGCCGGCGGCGTAGAAACCCCAGATGCCGGTGTACGTTTAAAAACAGGCCTATACAACAGAACACAAATCCCCTGTTTTTCCACTTCGAAAATTCTATCCTATAACACTTTCAAACCTTCCTCAACTACATTTTCAACTTCATATACTCACTCCTATCTACACTACTCAAACTTAGCAACTCAAAACATGAAATCAACACATTTAAACACTTCCAATTCCACTTCCATCTATTCCCAACTTTCCTACACAAACCATCTTCATATCCTCCCAACACTTCATATCACTTCTACAATGCATGAACAAACTCACACACTCACAAAACACATTCCTAACTAATCTCAAAGCATGAACAAACAATTTAGATAACATTTAAACTCGTTCTATACAAGAGTTCATATAACCATTACAAGAAAGGAAAACAAAACAATAATCATAGTTAAATCAACTCACATGTATATGCCTTGCCTTGGAGGAACTTTGATTTTCAAAGTTTGCTATTGTTCTTGGTTTGGACTTGGAATTTAGATTGAAAGAAGAAGAAGAAAAGAAGGAGAAAAAAAGGAAAATTCGGATAGAAAAATAGGGTTGCAAAAAGGGAGTCCAATTTAGCAAAATTTTGCCTTAAACATATCCCAAATTTGCCCTTCAAGGCATATGCAACTTTAATTTGTATTTGGGTGAATTTGAGTCTCATTTGAGCTTATTTAAGCCTAATCACTAGTTTAACTAATAAGAACTTCTATCTACTAACCTTATGGAAAACCAAAATTGATTTATAAATCTAACTTAACTTACACCTTAATGTATAAAAGACACAATTAATAACTAATACACACACTTAATACATATAAAACAAAATATTAATTTCACTGCATATGCAAAATAATACATTTAGACCACTACCAACACAACTATCCTAAACATCATGCTCATTCATTTCAATACCTAATATAAATAAACAACACATAGAAATTAAATAGAATTTAAATTTAGGTCATTTCATTTAGCAACTTCCATATCCAACATGAAACATCACACATTCATAACCCAACATAAAATATCACACAACCTCACTAACTCATACATCTCCAAAACAACTCCAACACTTCCTTATACTCCTTTACTACACTTCAAGAACTTATTTTGCTCTATTAATTAACATAATTCATCAAAATCATACTCAACTTATTAAAAACTTATTAGAATAAGAAATCATCCTTATAAATAAAACAAAGAATTAAAGAATCATGAAAGCATGTAAAACTTACCTTGCGTGACTTTAGCTTGTAGATGATTGTAGACACCTAATTTTTACCTATTTAAGGTTTAATTTATAATAAAATTATTATTATTTTAAGCTCGCAAAATAAAAAAATTTCATAAAAAATTATTACAAAGCTTTTGAGCTTAGAATAATATTAATTTTCATTATAAATTAATTATGGGTTTAATTAAACAATTTGATTAATTAAGTTATTTAATTAAACTCATTTTTATAAAACCTTAAATGTAATTTAAATGCACAACTTGACTGAGGGACGCATGTGTGCTTCTTCCTTTAGCATAGATTTTTCTGTGCGATGAGCCTGTTTTTGATCCATTTTTGACCCAATTCCAACCGTTTTTACATCAAATTAATGGAGGGATATGGAAGAACACATAGGAATCTATAATTTCAAATTAAGAACTAGCTTCAAAGGTCACGATTTTGTCCTCAATTTTTGGTTCAAAGTTCACGAAAAAGCTTAGCTTTCGCACAAAACAAATTTTCGAAAATTTGAATATGGTCCATCTGAGCTTCTAGAACGCTTATCTAATAATTTTATCCTTAACCTAGAAGCTCACTTAGGTTTTTAATCACCTAAATTGTTCTAAAAAGAAAAATTCACAAGTTTCACCAACTCCGGCTACCAACGACGCTCACACCCACCATGAATTCGAGTCCTATAAATAGGATTGGAATTTCATTGCTCAAAAGCATCCACAAGCATCTAAGCAATCAGCAAACAATCCAAAAGACTCCCAAAACACGAAGAAATCATTCATTTCAAGTTTCAAATTTTTTAAAAAAATTTTGTTCGAAGATAAAAAAAATCCAAAATTGAAGCTTCTCGTTCATCCTTGAAGCTTTTCATCACCAGAGCAAGGCCCCAGGTGAGCGGATCTATCTATTGTTGATCTTAGACTGAGATTTCATGGGGTTCGAAGCAAACTATATCTTGAACGTCGCTGCCACCATCCAAGATGTCAAAACCACCACTTAGGGTTGTTTTCAAAGCCATGACACCACTAAACGATTCGTTACTCCCCATTTAGCTCGTCCAAAACCACCAATGCCGCTCAGAACCACTAGAACGTCGCCAACGAACACCTTCAGTTTTCGTCGTCTTCTTCACCCGACGACTCGACCCAAACTCGACTCTAGACCTGACTTCGAATCAACCCTGAGCCGAACCCGATTCATGTCAAAATATTATATTATTATTATTGTTATTATTAAAAAAATGAAAAAAAGAGTTCTTTTTTTAGTGCATATAGAAAAGTGAAATTAAAAGAAAAAGAAAAAGAAAAAATAACAATGAAAAAAGTTGTTTTAATTAAAAAAAAAACATATATGTGTATACGCACACGAAAAATCAAAACATTATATGTAATAATATAATTAAAAAATTAGAAAAATCTTATTTTCATAAAAAAAAATAAACTAATAGTTCATAGGACTCATAATTTTTTTTTATTAAAAATTTAAGACCTTAAAATGAAAAGAGTTCTAAAATCCAAAATCAACCAGCAAATTAAAATTTTTATAAAAGAACTATGTGTTGTCTGATCCCGATCAATAGGTTCATAGGTACCTCCAGGGCTACATAAAATATGAAATTTTTCACATTATTTTGTGAAATTTGATTTTTAATTAATTGTAAATATTGAATATTTTTAACAACTTGTAAATAAATTTTTTAATTTGTAAAATTGTGATAATTTGATTTATTTATTATTTTTTTATTAAGTATTAGAGGATAAATGTTAAATTTTAAATTTTAAGTGGTAACCATATGGTTTTAATAGGTTAGCCCCCGAATCCAAAATTTCTGATTTAAAAAGTTTGATTTTCTAAATCAACTTTTTTGCAGACTAGTGCCTAAGTTAGGATTAACCAACCCATTAATCTTAACTTATAATTTTTCTCGATTCCAATCGGGTGGTAACTCCAAATTTTTTTTTTTCAAAACAAATTAAATTGCTTTTAATTCCTAGTCGAGAGTCTGTATTAAATGGGTTCGGGTTTAATATAAATTGGATTAAAGGAAATAAAACCAGAAATAAAAAATCCAGGCTCTACAGCTTGGCGACTGCACTAGGGACGCTTATTTTTTTAAGAGGGCTAGCCACTTAAAGTTTTAAATTTAAAGTTTATCATTTATTTGCTCATTCTTGTATATCATTTGTATATCTATTAACCGGTAAATAGTTGTTCTAATATTTTCTTAAGGTGATGCAAATAAAAAAGAAAATTCTATAAATGCCCCTAACTGGGGCAAATGTTATATTTAGGGGGGATTTATGAAAACCTTGTGCTAGATACAGTAAGAATCAGGCAGTCTTAGGACCCTAGGTAGGGAGATCACTAGTAAGGTGAGGGGGCTGTGGCTTTTCTACCATTTGGTTCATGAAATGACCTCCTACTTTGGTTTAGTGTTGATCCATAATTTACTAGACCGGGAACCTTTAGAACCCACCCAATTGCATTCATGAACATGAGTAGCGATTAAATAATAATGGGACATACTTTAAGGGCTTACAGTTCCAAATCCTTTTGAAAATTATTTATCTTACCTTTTTTTAAAAACAAGATTGGAACTGAAATGAGAATTTTCAAAATTGCCCATTATTAATTAGTTGTTAACCCTAAATCTGCATCCGTGTGAATTGCATGTATAATATGTAATGTGAATAATTTATTGTATATTATTAGTATTATAGTCATTTGTATATAGTTTACAAAAATAAAAAAAATGCTAAACTTGTAAATTGTCTTATAAAAAAGTATAAAAATAAAAAAAGGATAAAAAGATGTTTTTACTTGTGTAAAATAGTGTATATCATTGTGATGTGAAAAAATCTGTAGATAATATAATTATCATTAATCTTGTTTCTTTCCGTCTTTTTTAATTCTAAAAAAAATTAATTTAACCTACAAGTACTCTTTTGATTATATAGATCTTAGTGTAATAAACACAAAATTTGTTTATAAAAATTATTATTAAAAAAAAAGTGTATAATAGACTTGTGAATATTCCATCAGATTATTTCCTCTCTCAAATAATATTAGGTGCATCTCAACTAAGATAGATTCCATCGTAGATATTCCTTTCTTTTAGCATCGTGTCTGTCATTCTCCACGTGTAAATATTTCTTAAAACAAAACAAAAAAATTATTTTTTAAAATAAAATGTCAATTTGTGAAATAAAGTTACCTTTTTTTTTTTTCTAAAACAATAAAATAGAAAAATAAAAGCAAATAATTTGCTAACAGGACAGATTTTTATTAAAACTTTAAAATTGTTTTTAAGTAGGCTCAGCTAATTCCTTAAGTACATTCATTCAAGATGGTTAACATCACCAACAACAACAATGGTCTCGATTCAGCTACTGAGCTGAAAATCCAGTCTCTTAAGAAAGCGGTACTCGAAATGGCTGAACGAATATAGATTCTCACCCAAAGCAGTAGGCGACTTCAGCCACTTGCTGAAGGACTTTTGGGGACACAAAAGGGGATCAATGGCTAGCCCCTTGACAATGATAAATCCCAATATTAGGCTCAATGCTGTAGAATTCAAGAAGGAGCTCGAGACTCAAGCTAAAGAAATAAAGAATAAATTGTTTGGGAAAATGAAGACGTTTGATGGCTTTGATCAATCTGCGATCCTTAACTTACCACAATTCAAGGAAGGTATGCTCCTAGAAAAAGTTTAAGGCACCAAAATTTGAGAAGTATGATGGGATTAGTGACCTTAACATGCACATGAGATTGTACGTACGAAGGATAGGCAATACACCAAATTTGATAAATTAATGGTGCAAACCTTTCAAGATAATGTCACTAGATCAGCACTAACTTGGTATGCCCAATTGGATCATCAGGAAATTGATACCTAGGATAAGCTGGCAAGGGCAGTCTTCAATTAGTATAAATTCAACATTGAGATGGTACCTTTAGTCTAGAATCTAAGTAACATGAAGAAGAAAGAAGATGAATCATTTAAGGAATATGCCCAACGGTACAGAGCTTTAGCTGCCAGGAGCACCACCTCGCTATCAGAAAAAGACCTAACCCTTACTTTTATCAATACAATGGAAGAGCCCTTCTTCTTTCATCTTGTTGGACATACCATGAAGAATTTTTCTGAAATAATAGGGGTAAGGTGCAGGATTGATATTGCCCCCACTTCTGGCAAACTTCAAATTCACAAAGGAATTAATGAAGAGCCTACAATGAAAGAGATCATAGTCAACACAGTGAGCTACAACAGTCCCACACAGATATATAGGAGGAAATTCACTCGAATCCATATTCCTATAGCTTAAGTTTACCATAAACTGAAGGAGGACTACTTATTATACCCTAGAGAACCAGTACCAAGGTATAAACCACGAAAATATGACCCTAATGCACAATGCAAATACCATATGGGTCAACAAGGGCATACTACTAATGCTTGTTAGGAAAAAACAAAATTCAGGATTCGATTGACTCAAAAGTAATCCAATTGCAATTTATTGATGATCCAACGTCTGATTTTAGCAATACCTTGACATATGAAGATCCTACAATCAACATGCTTCATATACAAGAAATCAATGACACTTCAAATCAAAGTAGTTACTTGCAAGAGAAAGATCAAATTCAAAGTATCCAAAAGGAAGTGGTGCATGAAAATCTGGAATAAAGACTTGCAGCAATGGCAGGGAGGATTGAAACCCTAGAGTGAGTTATGAAATACATGCTGGACAAACTCTAACATTTAGACCTTAATGCCAGTAGAATACCATCTCACAAGATTCAAGAGGAGTCATTGAGCTGTAAAATTGAGAATGGACCAAAAGAGAGGAGACAAGATGTGAGGCCTCCAACTTCAAAAGCATTGGGCCAGAATAGACAAGATCGTCTAACACAGCAAAGGTGCTTCACACAATTCAACATTCCGATGATATAAGTTTTTAACTAATTGAGAAATCGAAACATGATAACATGTGAAATCCTAAAACAAGGGAACAAGCCAAATAAATATGATCCTAATGCCCAATGCGAATACCATATGGGCCAAATGGGCCATTCTATAGAAAATTGTTGGAGGTTAAAGCATAAGGTTAAAGATTTGATTGTTCTAAGCTTATCCAACCTGAGCTCCTGAAATCTGTTGAGCTAGCTAGTAATGGTAACTCTATCCCAACTCCATTAGGGATTTCGAGCAAGGCCTCTTCAAGAATCGAAAGTTTATTGTTACCATCCGATAAGATAGCACATCATCTACAGCAGTTGAGTTTACGGCTAACATCAGTCGAGGGGAGCATTTTGTGTGAGGATCAGTAAAGACAAAGGAAGATGATTGACAATGGTACTCATCTTTGTAATGAGAACGAATAAATAAATCCTTTATCTTTTCTGAGATATTTGAAATACTTACTCAAGGGGTAATTTGAATGAATGTTTGTGGATATTTTATTGCTTGAGAATTTTAGGATGAAAAGAGGCAACCAAATACCAAACACTAACCAGTAAACACTTGAGAGTTGAGCGATATTGAGATAATTTATAACACTCATTCCTTAAAAGAAGTCCATTTTGAACTTGGTGCATAGGTTAAAATGATACCAGGCATTCATTTTGGTAACCTAAATATACTTATCACTTGTTAACTCCGTTGGACCTTTTTTAAAAGAAGTGATTTTTAAAAATTAAACCCTGTTAAGGACTACCCCACAATGGGGCATCTAGGAGGTATGGGTTGTTAACCAAGAGACATTGAATAACTAATTTGTGCTTACCATAGGTACATCAATTCAAAAGCAAAATTTTGTTAATGATAATTTAAATATTTTGAAAGAAAAAGAGAGCCTTAGTTTCATACACAAAGCCTACGTTTCGAACACCAAAAAAAGTAATAAGCAAAAAATAAGAAAAAGGATAAAAAAAAGAGTTTGAAAGAAAAAAGAGAAAAAAGAAAAGAAAAAAAAAAGGTGAAAAGGAAAATTGTCTTAAGTCCAGGAATAAAGAGGATGAAACCTGTAAACCCTTAAAATTTTGGTTAATTTTAAGTTTGGTCTTTGAATTAAAAGTCAATCAGAATCCTAAAAGTTAATAAAGATCCAGTACAAACCCTAGAATTTAGATATGGCGTTCCCGTATTCTTTAGTTCTAGAAAACAAATTTGAGTTAATTAGTGATAATAGTTCTTAATATCTTGAGGAAACATAAAAATATCATATTCGCGTATTTCGAGTGTCCTTCAGACTCAAACGGGATCAGTTCTCAAAAAGCGTAACCCGAAGCCCAAAATAATAAAAACATTTCGATAACACCCTTAGGACCAATTTAATACAAGGATTTTAAAAATTTCAGTTTCGTAATTTTTCTGTAACTTAAAAAAACAGATATCGCATTTATACGCGTATTTTCTTACTATCGGTATTTTACTAGTCATATCTACTTTACATGACACTATTATTACTATTCTGCACTATTTATTTATTTGTACTTTTTCTAACACCTACTCTTACAAAACCATATACCTATTATCTTTACTTTTTACCTCTCTCATAACTTTATATCATATCTACTTTACGTATCATTACTTTTAATACACAAAATTACAAAAAAAAAAAAAAAAACATTCCCCCTCTCACACAAGCTTGGCCACCCAAACCTTCCATCAATGCCGCTTCCCCCCCCCCCCCCCCCCCCCCCCCCCCCCCCCCCTCCTCTCTTCTCTCTCTCTCTTTCTCTCTCTCTTTTCCTCTTATTATTTTTCAATTTTTGTTTAATTAAATCACTCAATTTCACTTCCCATTTTCCTATAAATACTCCCCACCTCTTTCACTTCATTCACACATCTTCTACCACATAAAATTTCACTCCCAAAACTTTCTCCAATTCCCTTCCCAAATGCTCTCCAAAAACTCTCTAAAATTTTCTTCACAAAACCCTCTTCTTCTTCGACAAACACTACTTTAGGTAAGAATTTTCATAAAATCTTTTTTACCATGTCATGTAACTTTACATGACCATGGTATGGGTTTCTTAAACTTAATGTTATGGAAGTTACGCTATGCTCATGTATTGTTTTTGTTCATGAATGTGTATTCATATATTTTTATGTTGTCATTTTACTTTTGCTCATATTATTATTGATTTTATGTTAATCTCATATATTTATGTAATTAGATATAATTATGTACTTATATGTAATCTTTAGAGCATATAAGCTCATTGTTATTTATTTACTTCTAAGTTATAATTTATTTATTTATTTCATGTATTTTAAGACTAGTCCCTAGTCTTAGACTTGTTCTCATCAAGTCAAAACAATATTTGCTTTCTTTTCCTTATTTTTGGGACTAGTCCATTCTTAGTCTCGGGATACCTTGATGAAGCTAAGGTTCCCAATACTTGACATATTTCTTTGCTTGCTTATTTTATTACTTATTATATCTTTCTTATGTTTTCATAATTTCATGTTCATAATTATATATAAACATATTGATTTTGTCTCAACAAGATAAAGAAAGAAAAAGGTTTCCTTAACTAGAAGCTCTTTTCAAAATAAATGTTATCATGATTTTCTTAAGAATCTATCTTAGTATATCTCTTCTAAGAAATTTAATGAAGCTCATGATAAAATTGAGAAACCAAAGAATATAGTAATTGTTAGATAAAACACACTTACACCTTATAAAATTGTAAAGTGGAAAAGTATTCTTTAAGATTAAGAATTTCAAGTTCTTGTTTAAACAAAAGTTTTACTAAACTTCACTTTTCATCAATACTTTAAATTTCAAATAGACTAGTTTGACAAACACCAAAGAAATTTTCTTTTATAAAAATAGAATGATCTTAAGGAATAAGATTAATGAACAACTTAGGTAATCATTTCTTTTTAAATGTAAGAAAATATAGAATTATTACTACTTTCAAAAAGTATTGGAACTAAGTTATAAGAAAAATGAAAATCATTCTTTTGAAAATTAAAAAGACTAAGGAAATAGAATTAAGGAAAAGAAAATACTCATTTAAAATAACTTGAGAAATTTTCTAGCAAACTAAGAAGAAATTTTCAAAAGTTTTACCTTTTCAAAAATTTTAGAAGACTTTGCTTTTACAAAAAATTCATGGTTGAGACAACTTCATTAATTTCATGCATTGGATATGAGTCAATGAATATAAATATGTATAGATTTTCAAAGGTCTTTCAAACCATTATAATATCTATATCTTTGATACAAGTTTTTGTAAAAAGAAGAAAAAGTAAGTTTTGCAAAATTCGTGGTGAATCTGATTACCACCATTTCAGAGCTGAAACGACTTAGTTTAATGAAAATAGTTTTAGAATTAGATAGATCTTTTCGAATTGGTAGAAAATGGTATATTTTATGCACAATTCCGAGTTAAAATGACCAAGTTATGGCCATTTTAAGTTGGAATTACTCTCTATACGAATTTTAACGATCTTATAACACAATTTTTGATAAGTACCATAGAATCAACAAGAAATACTAATTATGGGTATTCTTCTTGATTAGGTGATCCCGATGAGGATTTTCATACCCGGAAGATTATTTTGATTAGTAGAATTACAGATCGACTCATCCATAAGAAAGAAGTGTCACCATGGCCGGAATGAGTCTACTCCCCTTAATTTTCATACTTACGTTTATGCTTGTAAATTTAGTTGCATTAGATTTAAGGAAAGATGAAATGGAAGTTGTATGATAATATGTTGAAAAAAATATTAAGTATATCGAAGCAATGAAATGCTTGTAATAAATTATATGTTTATTAGCATGTTGAAGTGTCTAAAATTGGATGATCACCTATAAGAAAATAAAATATGACGGCTAGGCTTTAAGCAAAAGTTGACACATACACTTCACATGTTGAGTCACGTTGCATTTGCTATTATACAATTAGTGGGACAAGTGTATGATAGTGGTGGTAGGCATAATCGGTATATCATGTATGTGGCGAATAGGAGCCGGTAAAAACTATATAAATTGGTGGCTAGTAGGAGCCAGTAATAACTACATGTTTTTTATGGTGTATCGGAGCTGGAAAGATCTATAAAAATGTTTTTAAAAGAAGTAGTGGTCATAATGGGTCGGAATACCTAACCCCGAATGAAGGATGTAATTCATTCAACATATGATTCCCGGAAAATCATGTCTTATTTGCTCATATGATTGCTGCATCCCATTTGCTTGCTTAATAAACTTGTTGATATTCTATTTCAAGTATGAATTTTGGGATTTACTCATTAAGCCCATAAGCTTATGCCCCTATAAATATTTTCATTCTCAAGAACACCTGTTTTTGTACCTGAGGTCTCCTTTTATCCGCATAAGTTTTCTTTTGGAGCTTTTGAAGGAAATCTTCTTGAAGCATTAAATTAGAATTCCTTTGAAATCTTTTGATGTAGTATTAAATTATTGTAAAGACTATTAGTTATTTCGATCTTTGGGTTTTAGCGAGGGTATGCCCCTAAGAATCATGTAATAGACCTTTGATTATTAATATTATAATCTATTTTATTTCTGAATCCTTGTATGTTCATTTTTACTTGCTCATACCACACTTCCCAAAAGGGTCTCCTATTACCGTGTTAGACGCCTTACATATAATACTAAGACTTTTACGTGACTAAAGTGGTCATTCTTGAGTCTTGATATTATATGTGGCAGGCTGCTACGTTTAGGGGACCCTTCGGGGTGTGACAATTTAAGTTGGTATCTGAGCAACAAGTTTAAAGGAATAAAGGTAATATGAATGAATCTAGAAAAGAAAAAGGTAGATAGATTGAAATTAAGTGGACAAAGGCCTAGATTAGTTAGATAAGCTTAGAATTTTCAAAAAGGAAAATTAGTGACCTTCCTTGTCTTTTATAGCTTACTCTTGGTGAAGTTAGAGCTAAGGCCCAACGTTTGAACTTAAGGAGTGTAAAGAGCTTATGTGAGGAGTTTGCCCTAGTAGGATGGCTTAAGTTTACTCAAGAAATGTATACCATGTGGAGGAGAGGACTACGTCACTCTATATGGGATCATGTGATAGATGGGTTAAGATATGGTACCATAAGACACACCAATTGGACTGACATGGAAGTTATTTATGGTATGGAACGGCTCATGTGCCGCTACAACCACACCCCTATGCTCCAAGAGGCTACGTTCATCTTCCGAAACGATGGATGTCCAGTCTTTCCCGATTTCTGAACTTAGAATTCCATATGCCCATTATATATCTATGCCTACGACGAACTAGCATATCACATTGATAGGAGGCGAGCAGATGGAGAGTCTTACTTCTTTTGGTACTGAGTTTATCGGAATTTGTGGCCGCACCCTGATGAACCGCCTCCACAACCATCACCAGAAGGAGGAACGCATGAACAAGTCAAATGGGGTGAAGATATGAATCAAGGAACGGAACACAGAGAGCCTTCAGCAAATCACGGATGGGATGGAGATGTTTCCAACCACTAGGAAGTTAGTCATGATTTTGGATGGCCTGTCGAATTAACCCCAAATGGGAATATTCCGAATAGAAGCCGATCTCACACTCCCCTAATAAGAGACCAAACTGAGGATGAAGTAATGGAAGTATTTCATGAAGAGCATGCACCATAAATGGGGTCTGACTAAGGAAAGCCGAGGACATCTAGGAATCGACCCTCCCACAAAAGGAAAAAGGATGACAGTTCAAAGCTACCTGAGATAATTTATAACAAAAAGGCCAAGGATGACTCATAGCCCCAACCACCATGACATGACCCCCTCACCGTGAAAGATGGCCAAAGAAGGAAAGAAGGAAGGATCCACCTGAGAAATCCCATGTGTCCAAAAAAAATTTTGTAACCAAATCGACCTAGGAATAGGATCTATTAGAAGATAAATTTATGTTTTCGGAAAGGTGTTTAATGTTATTGTGTTTTAGATTTCTTTTGTAAGCTTTAATCTCTTCTATGTATAGGTTTCCTGCCCTTGAATGGTTTTAATTTAATGAAGTATTATGATTTGAACAAATTTTTGATTTAATTGCTTAAATTTCCTCTATATGATGTTCTTCTTCACATATTTCATCACAAATTTCTACAATTTCCATAACTTAGTATGTAAAAAACTTAATAATCTAGTATTTACGTAAACAAATTTAAAACAGCAGACCTAGAAGGGGACAATCGAGAGTAAAGCAAGCATCGAATGATCCGCCTGAGGAAGTTAACCAACTAGAAGTGCTCCCTGTGGCTTTGAATCCACAAGGCGATCTCTAAGCTACGCTTGGTCAATTAACACAGCTTCTTAATGTGTTAGTTCAACAATAACAGATGAACATGCCACCACCGGCACTAGCTTAAGCACCGCCCCAACAGGCACCTCAAGCATCTGTACATGGACCAGCCCCACCGGATGCTCAATCACATACAACACCTTTGCTGCCTCCACCACCACCCCAACCATATAAAATTTCACTCCCATATTTCATCAAAAGTAACCGTTACTTTGACGGAGATTTCGAGAAACTAGATAAAGCTGAGGATTGGCTCGTACATATAGAATGATCTTTTGCTACTTATGAAGTTCCTCATCGTCTTCGATTAAGCTATGGTACCTATATGTTGAGATTTAATGCTCAAGTCTAGTGGGAGTCCAAGAGTAGAGAGTTGCCACCACCCATCATCCTGGGATATGTTTCGAAATGAGTTTTTGGAAAACTATTTCCCAGGAAGTCTAAGAGTAAGGTATAGTGCATATTTCTTACACATGTCTCAAAAGGGAAGATCCATAGAACAATATGAGACGGAGTTTAGCCGACTCCTACAGTATGCTCCTGATTCCTATAAGTATTGTGAAGAGTTGAAACGTCAAGTGTTCCTAAATCGGTTAGATGAAGATTTGAGGATGCGGTCCGCAGCTTCAGGGAACTAGTTGAAAGAGCAAGAATTGTTGAAGGAGCCAAGAAAAGGAAAGCTGGGACTTCTAAGAAGAAAGTTCATGTGTTTAGAAGGAAATTTCAGCAAGGAACAAGCTCCCATTTACCTTCTAAGAGGTTTAAACCTATTAGCCACTTTAAGGGAAATTTCAGCGAACAAAAGGATGTTTCTAAGGCAATAGTAACTTGTTGGAAGTGCAAAGGAGTGCACTACCCAAAGAGATGCCCCCTTCTCCAGAACAATTGTTATTTATGTGGCAACCCTAGCCATAAGATTCTAGATTGCCTAAAGAAAGCTCCTACGACTTGTTTTGTGTGCAAAAAAATTGGACATTTTGCCAATGAATGTCCTCAGAGGAAATCTACAACAGACCGACCTGTTGGATCTTCAGGAGGACTTGCTCCAACAAGGAGTGGGAATGGAAGTGGAAGTCGCTCGACATCATCTATGCACAGGCTGAGAATGTACAACCTTGAAGGGCAATGGTTTGTGAAGATGCTGATGAGGAAGGAATGGAATTGGCTGCCCTAGACCATGGAGAGGAGTATGATTGTAGCTTGGTTACAGGTTAGCCTCAATCCATAAATATCTGCTTATTTTGATATCTATTGAGTATAAGTGATAAGATATAACATGTGTTGGGAAACGATAGATGCTTAGGAAACCCTATAAAGACAATATGGATAGTAACACACTCGTCTTGAATGCATGAGCCATACAAATAGGGGACGTGAACGCTTATACCCTCTTCAACATTGGTGCAACACATTCCTTTGTTGCCACTAGTATAACCGTGAAGACTGGTTTACTCATCACCTCAACCACAACGAGTTTTCGTATAAAAACCCCAACAGGTAATGTGGTAATTACCAAAGAAGTAATAAGGAATTGCCCCATGAAGATACAAAGCCATGAAGCAATCACCGATCTTATAGTAGTAGAATCAGCAAGTACGAAGTGATTCTTGGAATGAGTTGGTTGTCCATGGTAGAAGTATAGGTAGATTGTAGAAGTAAGAAAGTGGAATTCGTGGGATAGGACAGGAAGAAAGCCATGTTTTCGGGAGGATCCATGGCTTCTAAACGATTGGAGTTAAGTTCGTTCGAGTTAATTGAAGAAGTTGAGGAAAGAGTTGAAAGCTATGTAGGAAGTATGAAGAGAAGAAGGAAAGACCTAACATTGACGACATCCCCATCGTTAATGAGTTCTCCGATGTTTTTCTGGAAGAATTGTTTGGATTACCTCCAAAACGAGAGATTGATTTCGAGATCGACTTGATGCCAAAGAAGGTACCCATATCTAAGGCATCGTATCGAATGGCACCCATTGAGCTCAAAGAGCTTAAAAGCCAATTACAAGAATTGCTTGGCCAAGGATTCATTAGACCAAGTGTCTCTCCTTGGGGAGCTCCGGTGTTATTCATAAAGAATAAGGATAAATCGATAAGGCTATGTATTGATTACCGGGAACTCAATAAAGTTACTATAAAGAATAAGTATCCATTGCCAAGGATTGACAATCTCTTTGACTAACTACATGGAGTAAGTGTATTCTCGCACATTGATTTGTGGTCGGGATACCACCAGCTAAGGATAAATCCGGACGATGTGTCAAAGACCGCTTTCAGAACTCGGTATGGACACTATGAGTTCATGGTTATGCCATTTGGATTGACTAACGCACCAGCTACTTTCATGGACTTGATGAATCGAGTGTATAAGCCACTTTTGGATAAGTGCGTAATTGTCTTCATCGATGATATTTTGGTCTATTCCAAGACACGGGAACAACACAAAGAACATCTGAGAATGGCATTGCAGACATTAAGGGAACACAAGTTATATGCCAAACTGTCCTAGTGTGACTTTTGGTTGGACCAGATATCCTTTATAGGAGATGTTATCTCGGGAAGTGGAATATTAGTAGACCCCGAAAAGATTAAGGCTATAATGGAATGAAAACAACCAAGGATGGTAACTGAGATTAGAAGTTTCCTTGGATTAGCCGGATATTACAAAAAGTTCATGCAAGATTTCTCAAAAATAGCCAAGCCGCTAACTCAGTTGACCCAGAAGAATGAGAAGTTTATCTAGAATGAGAAACAAGAACAAAGTTTCCAAGAGTTAAAGCAACGGTTGGTATCTGCTCCAATTCTAACCCTACCAGATCCGAAAAAGTCATATACTGTCCATAGCGATGCGTCAAGGAATGGCTTAGGATGCATACTTATGCAAGAAGGGAAGGTAATTGCATACGCTTCACGACAGTTGAGGCTGCATGAACAAAATTACCCGATGCATGATCTTGAGTTAGCTATTGTTGTCTTTGCCCTCAAGCTTTGGAGACATTACCTGTATGGGCAGAGATGTGATATATATATGGATCATAAGAGCCTCAAGTATTTGTTTACCCAAAAGGAATTGAATATGAGGCAAAGAAGATGGTTGGAGTTGATCAAAGACTGTGATCTTAGGATAAACTATTGCCCTAGAAGAGTGAATATAGTAGTAGACGCTTTGAGTTGGAAAAACCACGAAGAAGTTGTAGCCATGCTTACAACCTAAAAAGAACTAATAAAGGAATTCAAAAGATTGAGCATGGAATTTGTGGGACAAAATGTAGAGGTGAAAATTTCCCATTTGGTGATGGAGCCGACTCTGATAGATAGGATCAAGGAATCTCAATGATATGACGAAACTATACAAAAAGTGAAACGTGAAGTATAGGGAGGAAAATATGATGATTTTGCCATTGATTTGGAGGATGTAGTAAGAATGCAGGGAAGATTATGTGTGCCAGATGACGATAAGGTGAAAAAGAAAATTATGAGTGAGGCACATAACTCGGGATATACCATGTACCTTGATGGTACCAAAATGTACCAAGATCTTAAGAGTCGCTTTTAGTGGAATGGCATGAAAAGAGATGTAGCTGAATTTGTAATGAAGTTTCCTACATGCCAACAAGTAAAGATTGAACACCAGAGGCCAGAAGGGCTTTTGAAACCATTAACCATACCAAATGGAAATGGGATCAAATTACAATGGATTTCGTATGTGGTTAACCCCGAACATCAGCAGGATATGATGCCATATGGGTAATAGTAGATTGATTTACTAAGTTGGCACACTTCATCCCCATCAAATGACCTACTTGATGGAGAAGTTGGCCGGCTATATGTAAAGGAGATTGTGAGACTACATGGAGTTCCAGCAGGAATTGTATCGAATTGAGACCCTCGATTCGTGTCAAAATTCTGAATAAGTCTTTAGAAGTGTATAGAAACTAAGTTACATTTTAGTACAGCTTATCATCTATAAACCTATGGACAGTCAGAGTGAACTATCCAGACCTTGGAAGACATGTTGAGTGCATGTGTTATGGGATTCAAGGGAAGCTGGGAAGCACATTTACCTTTGGTAGAATTTGCTTACAATAACAGCTATCATTCAACAATTAAGATGCCACTATGTGAAGCTTTATATGGAAGAAGGTGCAGATCACCTCTATTTTGGGATGATGTAGAAGTTGACAATTGGACATATCTTATCCAAGATACCGTAGATAAAGTCAGGATTATTCAACAAAGGATGAAAGAGGCCCAGGATAGACAGAAAAGTTGGGCAGATCAAAAACGCCGAATCCTTGAGTTTGACGCTGGCAATCATGTATATCTTAAGGTAAATCCAATAAAGAGTATTTATCATGTACGGGCTCAAGGAAAGCTAAGCCCAAGATATATTGGACCGTTTGAGATTCTCGAACGAGTAGGAGATCTGGCTTATCGCTTGGTGTTACCGCCAAACCTATCAGGAGTACATAATGTCTTCCATGTTTTGATGTTAAGAAAGCATGTATCCGACCCCGATCAGATTGTGGAGCTTGAACCGGTAAGACTAAAGGAGAACTTGACCTATGAAGAACACTCAGTTCAAATTCTAGATTGGAAGGTTCAAAAGCTAACAAACAAGGAGATCCAATATGTCAAAGTATTATGGAGGAATCATTCGCGAGAAGAGGCTACTTGGGAAGCTGAGGAGGAATCCGAAAGAAATATCCGAATCTCTTTGAAGAATCAGGTACGAATTTCAAGTTTTAAGGACAAAACTTTCTTTAAGAGGGGTAGGTTGTAAACCCTTAAAATTTCAGTTAATTTTAAGTTTGGTCTTAGAATTAAAAGTTAACCGGAACCCTAAAAGTTAATAAAGGTCCAGTACAAACCCTAGAATTTAGATCCGGCATTCCCGTATTCTTTAGTCCTAGAAAACGAAGTTGAGTTAATTAGTGATAATAGTTCGTAATATCTTGAGGAAACAAAAAAATATCAGATTCGTGAATTTAGAGTGTCCTTTAGACTTAAACGGGATTAGTTCTCAAAAAGCATGTCCCGGAGCTTAAAATAATAAAAATATTCCGATAACACCATTAGGACCAATTTAATACAAGGATTTCAAAAATATCAGTTTCGTAATTTTTGAGCAACTAAAAATAACAAATATCTCATTGATACGTGTATTTTCTTACTATCGGTATTTTACTAGTCATATCTACTTTACATTGCACTATTCGTTACTATTCTACACTATTTATTTATCTTTACTTTTTCTAATACCTACTCTTATAACACTATACACCTATTATCTTTAATTTTTACCTTTCTCATAAATTTATATCATATCTACTTTACATATTATTACTTTCAATACACAAAATTACAAAAAAAATAAAACTCTCCCCCTCTCCCACAAGCATGGCCATCCCCACCCCCCTCCTCCTCTTATTATATTTCAATTTTTCTTTAATTAAATCACTTAAATTTCACCCCCTATTTTCCTATAAATACCCATCCTCTTTCACTTCATTCATCATCTTCTACCCACAATTTCACTCCCAAAACTCTATCCAATTTCCTTTTTAAATACTCTCCAAAAACTCTCTAAAATTTTCTTCACAAAACCCTCTTCTTCTTCTACAAACACTATTTTAGGTAAGAATTTTCTTAAAATCTTTCTTACCATGTCATGCAACTTTACATGACCATGGTGTGGGTTTCCTAAACTTAATGTTATGAAAGTTACACTATGCTCATGTATTTTTTTGTTCATGAATGTGTATTCATATATTTTTATGTTGTCATTTTACTTTTGCTCATATTATTATTGATTTTATGTTAATCTCATATATTTATGTAATTAGATATAATTATGTACTTATATGTAATCTTTATAG
Source organism: Combretum micranthum (assembly GCA_024138025.1). NCBI lineage: Eukaryota > Viridiplantae > Streptophyta > Magnoliopsida > Myrtales > Combretaceae > Combretum > Combretum micranthum. The sequence goes on along the minus strand of JAMXBD010000270.1, from coordinate 49,759 downwards.
CATATAAGCTCATTGTTATTTATTTACTTCTAAGTTATGCAATTTATTTATTTATTTCATGTATTTTAAGAATAGTCTTTAGTCTTAGATTTGTCCTCATCAAGTCAAAACAATATTGCTTTCTTTTCCTTATTTTTGGGACTAGTCCATTCTTAGTCCCGGGATACCTTGATGAAGCTAAGATTCCCACTACTTGACATATTTCTTTGCTTGCTTATTTTATTACTTATTATGTCTTTCTTATGTTTTCATAATTTCATGTTCATAATCATGCATGAACATATTGATTTTGTCTCAACAAGATAAAGAAAGAAAAAGGTTTCCTTAACTAGAAGCTCTTTTCAAAATAAATGTTATCATGATTTTTTTAAGAATCTATCTTAGTATATCTCTTCTAAGAAATCTAATGGAGCTCATGATAAAATTGAGAAACCAAAGAATGTAGGAATTTTTAGATAAAACACACTTACACCTTACAAAATTGTAAAGTGGAAAAGTATTCTTTAAGATTAAAAATTTCAAGTTCTTGTTTAAACAAACGTTTTACTAAACTTCACTTTTCATCAATACTTTAAATTTCAAATAGACTAGTTTGACAAACACCAAAGAAATTTCCTTTCATAAAAATAGAATGATCTTAAGAAATAAGATTAATGAACAACATAGGAAATCATTTCTTTAAATATAAGAAAATATAGAATTATTACTACTTTTAAAAAGTATTAGAAATTTTCTAGCAAACTAAGAAGAAATTTTCAAAAGTTTTACCTTTTCAAAAATTTTAGAAGACTTTGCTTTTACACAAAATTCATGGTTGAGACAACTTCATTAATTTCATGCATTTGATATGAGTCAATGAATATACATATATATACATTTTCAAATGTCTTTCAAACCATTATAATATCTATATCTTTTACGCAAGTTTTTGTAAAAAGAAGAAAAAGTAATTTTGCAAAATTCGTGGTGAATCTGATCACCACCATTTCAGAGCTGAAATGACTTAGTTTAATGAAAATAGTTTTAGAATTAGATAGATCTTTTCGAATTGGTAGAAAACGGTATATTTTATGAGCGATTCCGAGTTAAAATGACCAAGTTATGGCTATTTTAAGTTGGAATTACTCTCTATACTAATTTTAACGATCTTATGACACAGTTTTTTGATAAGTACCTTAGAATAAAAAAGAAATACTCATTATGGGTATTCTTCTTGATTAGGTGATCCCGATGAGGAGTGTTCATACCCGGAAGATTATTTCGATTAGTGGAATTACCGATCGACTCATTCATAAGAAAGAAGTGTCACTATGGTCGAGTGAGTCTACTCTCCTTAATTTTTCATACTTATGTTTGTGCTTGTAAATTTAGTTGCATTAGTTTTAAGGAAAGATAAAATGGAAGTTGTATGATAATATGTTGAAAAAATATTAAATATATCGAAGCATGAATTGCTTGTAATAAATTGTATGTTTATTAGCATGTTAATGTGTTTGAAATTGGATGATTACCTATACAAAAATAAAATATGATGGCTAGGCTTTAAGCAAAAGTTGACACATACACTTCACATGTTGAGTCACGTTGCATTTGCTATTATATAATTGGTTGGGCAAGTGTATGATAGTGGTGGTAGGCATAATCGGTATATCATGTATGTGGCGAATAGGAGCCGATAAAAACTATATAAATTGGTGGCTAGTAGGAGCCGGTAATAACTACTTGTTTTTTATGGCGTATAGGAGCCAGAAAAATCTATAAAAATGTTTTTAAAAGAAGTAGTGGTTGTAATGTGCCGGAATACTTAACCCCGAATGAAGGGTGTAATTCATTCAACATATGATTCCTAGAAAATCATATGTCTTGTTTGCTCATATGATTGCTGCATCCCATTTGCTTGCTTAATATACTTGGTTGATATTTTGTTTCAAGTATGAATTTTGGGATTTACTCATTAAGGCCGTAAGCTTATGCTCCTATAAATATTTGCATTCTCAGGAACACCTGCTTTTGTACCCAAGGTCTCCTCTTATCCGCGTAAGTTTTCTTTTGGAGCTTCTAAAGGAAATCTACTTGAAGAATTAGATTAGAATTCTTTTGAAATCTTTTGATGTAGTATTGAATTAGTGTAAAGACTATTAGTTATTTCGATCTTTGGGTTTTAGCGGGGGTATGCCCCTAAGAATCATGTAATAGACCTTTGATTATTAATATTATGATTTTTTTTTCTGAATTCCTTTATGTTCATTTTTACTTGCTTAGACCACACTTTCCAAAAGCGTCTCATATTATCATGCTAGACGCCTTACATGTAATACTAAGACTTTCGCGTGACTAAGGTGGTCATGCTTAAGTCTTGATATTATATGTAGCAGGCTGCCACATTTAGGGCATCCTTCGGGCGTGACAAAACCCAAATATGCTTGCAGCTTAAAAATTACAACCTCACCTGCCACCTTCTTACAAAAGGCTCTTTTGATCGTTGGAAATAAATTATCTTTAATAAAAGTTACTTTTAAAATTGGGGCAATCCCGCTTTAGTTATTTTGAAAAGTCCTTGACTTATAAAACCCGAAGAGATGAGTATAAAATTTTCTTAAGTAGCCTACACGTGATATCTCTTATACTGCAAGCCCTTGACCAAAAACTTAAGCTACGACCGAAGAAAAGTCCTGGAAGATTAATCAAAACGTATCATTTACAAAACGGACTGTAATTTTAGGAATTCGAGCCATGTGTGAAAATAAGCCAAAGAGAGTGTAAGGAAGTCCTCTTTGACTTAATGAACCAAGCATAAGATAGCCAATTAAAAAAAAAGGCATAGGAATTCAGTTGCCCTAAAGACAAAGAGCGAAATTGAAGGTTGCTATCCCTTAAATGGAAAAAAGGCTACCAAGAAATGATCTTCAAAATGAATGAATAATAAGGGAGAAGCTATTGCTTATTCGCAATTTTGTAATCAATAAGACTCTTTACTTGTTACCAAAATACTTTAAAGAAAAAAAAAGAGAAAAAAAAAAGAAAAAAGGAAAAAGAAAATTAAATTATTATTTTTTCTTTTTCCAAGAAGAATCCTTAATCAAGTTTGTTTTGAATCATCATTCCTACTTCTATAGTATTAAGATCGCCTGCTCAAAGGAGCGTTGTCCTACCTTTATAGTATTAGGATCGCTTGCTCAAAGGAGCGTTGTACCATTATAGTATTAGGATTGCCTGCTCAAAGGAGCATTGTCCAACCGTTATAGTATTAAGATCGCCTGCTCAAAGAAGCGTTGTCTTACCGTTATAGTATTAGGATTGCCTGCTTAAAGGAGAGCTGTCCTACCTTTATAGTATTAGGATCGCCTGCTCAAAAGAGCGTTGTCCTATCTTTATAGTATTAAGATCGCCTGCTCAAAGGAGCGTTGTCCTACCTTTATAGTATTTGCTCTCCTACTATTATATTATTAGGATTGCCTGCTCAAAGGAGCGCTGTCCTACCGTTATAATATTAACATCGTCTGCTCAAAGGAGCGTTGTCCTACATTTCAAGTATCAGGATTGCCTGCTCAAAGGAGCAATGTCCTACGTTTCAAGTATCAAGATCTCCTGCTCAAAAGAGCGTTGTCCTACCTTTATAGTATTAGAATCATCTACTTAATGGAGCACTATCCTACCGTTATATTATTAGGATCGCCTGCTCAAAGGAGCATCGTCTTACCATCATAATATTATGATCGCCTGCTCAAAGGAGCGCTGTCCTACCTTTATAGTATTAGGATCTCCTGCTCGAAGGAGCATTATCCTATGTTTCAAGTATTAGGATTGCCTGCTCAAAGGAGCGCTGTCCTACGTTTCAAGTATCAAGATCACCTGCTTAAAGGAGCGTTGTCCTATCTTTCAAGTATTAGGATCGCCTGCTCAAAGAAGCGTTGTCCTACCTTTATAGTATTAGGATCGCCTACTCAATAGAGTGCTGTCCTACCATCATACTATTAGGATCGCTTGCTCAAAGGAGCGCTATTCTACCTCTATAGTATTAGGATCGCTTGCTTAAAGGAGTGTTGTCTTGCCTTTATAGTATTAGGATCACTTGCTTAAAGGAGCATTATCTTACCTTTATAGTATTAGGATCACCTGCTCAAAGAGCATTATCATATCTTTGTAGTATTAGAATCGTTTGCTCAAAGGAGCACTATCCTACGTTTCAAATATTAGGATCGTCTGCTCAAAGGAGCGTTGTCCTACATTTCAAGTATCAGAATCACTTGCTTAAAAGGAGCGTTGTCTTACTTTTCAAGTATTAAGGTCGCCTGCTCAAAGGAACGGTGTCCAACCTTTCAAGTATTAGGGTCGCTTGCTCAAAGGAACGCTGTCTTAAGAAAAAAAAACCAAGAACGAAAGCCCATCCGAGTCTCCTTAAAAAAAAAAAAAAGAGAAGACCCGAATCCCATATGGGTATCCTATTCAAAAAAAAAACAAAAAAAAAGAGTCAAGAAAAATATCACCCTCTTATGTCATCTGACATGTCTCAGGAAAACTCTAAGTGTTCATTGGATCTTCACTATAACAAAACAGAAGTTGGATATTTTCACATCTGAGAAACATGACATCCTCTCTAAAATTGAGCCAATCACGCAAACATTAAGGAGAATAATATATCATGCGAGGAAGGATAGATCTTATGCAGTGGACCATGTGTTTAATAGATACAGTAGCTTCACTGAAAGTCGTTGCACCTGTCCAAAGATCGGAATCACAAGACTATCACTTTCTCATGACAAGCCTTCCCCAGTAAGTCAGAAAACTCCAAATGTCAAGTGAGTAATTAAAGGAAAAAATCATGCATCTTGTAGTCTTTATGGCAAAGTTTTACCCAAACTTTACCACAAAGAGGGGCAGCTGTACACACCCAATTTTTGCCAATTTAAGGTTTAATTTATAATAAAATTAGTATTATTTTAAGCCCACAAAATAAAAAAAAATCATAAAAAATTATTACAAAGTTTTTGAGCTTAAAATAATATTAATATTCATTATAAATTAATTATGGGTTTAATTAAACAATTTGATTAATTAACTTATTTAATTAAACTCATTTTTATAAAAACCTTAAATGTAATTTAAATTCACAACTTGACTGAGGCATAGGCCAACAGCTTGATGGTTAAGGACACACACATGCACAGCGAACGCTCAAGTTCGAATCACGTAGAAGACAATTGCAATTTTTTTGAAACCAGGTGTGTGCACTACACGCACTGCACTTATCACGCGTACACACGCACGTGTTGCACATGCTCGTTTTCTTCTTCCTCTGGCATAGATTTTTCTACGCGATGAGCATGTTTTGGATCCATTTTTTTACCTAATTCCAACCGTTTTACATCAAATTGATGGAGGGATCTGGAAGAACACATAGGACTCTATAATTTCGAATTAAGAACTAGCTTCAAAGATCACGATTTGGTCCTCAATTTTTGGTTCAAAGTTCGCGAAAATGCTTAGTTTTCACGCGAAACAAATTTTAAAAAATTTGAATATGGTCCATCTGAGCTTCTATAATGCTTATATGATAATCTTATCCCTAATCTAGAAGCTTACATTGGTTGTTAATCACCTAAATTGTTCTAGAAAGTAAGATTCACACGTTTCACCAGCTTTGGCTACCAACGATGCTCACACCCACTACGAATTTTCGTCCTATAAATAGGACTTGAATTCCACTGCTCAAAAGCATCCACAAGCATCCAAGCAATCAGCAAACATTCCAAAACACTCCCAAAACACAAAGAAATCATTCATTTCAAGTTTTCTCATTTTTTTAAAATTTGTTCGAAGATAAAAAATCAAAAATTGTAGCTTCTCGTTCATCCTTGAAACTTTTCATCACCAAAGAAAGGCCCCAGGTGAGTAGATCTATCGATTGATGATTTTAGACTGAGATTTCGTGGGGTTCGAAGCAAACTATATCTTGAATGTCAACCGCCACCATCCAAGATGTTGAAACCACCACTTAAGGTCATTTTCAAAGCCAATTGACACCACCAGACAATTCACCACTCCCCATTTGGCTCATCTGATACCACTAACACCACTCAGAACCACCAGAACATCGACAACGAATGCCTCCAGTTTCTGTCGTCTTCTTCACCCAATGACCTAACCCGAACCCGACTTCCGAATCGACCCCGACCTGAACCTGATCCAGGTAAGAATATTATATTATTATTATTATTGTATAATTATTATTATTATTAAAAAAACGAAAAAAAGGTTCTTTTTTTGGTGCATATTGAAAAGTGAATTTTTTTTAAGAAAGAAATAATAAACATAAAAAAGAAAAAAAGCATAAAAATGAAAAAAGTTGTTTTAATAAAAAAAAAACATATATGTGTATACGTACATGAAAAATCAAAACATTATATGTAATAATATAATTAAAAAAATTAAAAAAAATCTTATTTTCATAAAAAAAATAAACTAATAGTTCATAGAACTCATAACTTTTTTTTAATTAAAATTTTAAGAACATAAATTGAAAAGAGTTCCAAAACCTAAAATCAACCAACAAATTAAAATTTTTATAAAGGAACTACGTGTTGTCTGGTCACAATTAGAGGGTACGTAGGCACCTCCAGGATGACATAAAAATCTGAATTTTTTTTTTCTCATATTATTTTGTAAAATTTTATTTTTAATTAATTGTAAATATTGAATATTTTTACCAACTTGTAAATAAATTTGTAAAATGGTAAAATTGTGATAATTTGATTTATTATTTATTTATTTTTTCAGTATTTAGAGGATAAACGTTAAATTTTAAATTTTAAGTGGTAACCATATGGTTTTAATAGGTTAGCCCCTGAATCCAAAATTTCTAATTTAAAAAGTTTGTTTTCCTAAATCAACTTTTTCGCATACTAGTGGCTAAGGTAGGATTAACCAACCCATTAATCGTAACTTGTAAATTTTTTCGATTCCAATCAGGTGGCGACTCTAATTTTTTTTTTCAAAAAAAATTAAATTTCTTTTAATTCCTAGTCGATGGTTTGTATTAAATGAGTTTGGGTTTAATACAGATTAGTGGTGGGTGTCGAATCCAACAAAATTAAAACCTACTTTAAAATTTGTATATAATAGTGAGTAGGTTCGTCTCCACAGGGATTGGGGTAAATTTATTTCTATTAAAGAAAGAATGCAGATAAAAGAAGATTGGGGGGTTTGTTTAATCAAAAGCAATTTAAGTTTAGTTTATCTCTAAAGCTAGCAATTACAAATAAGAGTTGAATTCAATAATAAGAAATCTCTAATCAAGATGGTACTACAATTCAATTCCTAGATTCGATCATTGATGCAAAGATCATTATTCTTTTTCTGACTAGATCGGTTATAGATTTCAATATGCTCTGAAACCCTATCTCTCCTTACTGAATTGATAACTAAGATAAGATCTTTAGTTATTTCTCTTATTGATTAGATAACCCTAAACAAGCTCTTAGAATTTAACCTATCAATAGCAATATAATTAGAGAGACTACCAATCCTAATTAATAATCCATTGAGCATGAATCATTCAAATTAGATTATATATCATCACAACATGAATTAACTATTTGATGATAATCAACCACGTTGTTGTGTTACTCCTATTAGAATAGATGAACAATTACGGATTCATTATTCTAATTAACAATGTATTGTTTTGTCAATTGAACAATAGGCCTAAATTGTAACAATCAAACATAACAATAATAACAAGACAATTAGATGATATATAGATAATCAGAAGAAAAGAACAATTGATTAAATCGAATTAGATCTCACAAATCTTTATAGAATTGAATCTGTAGCAATCCCCTTTGATTAGATTAGATGTCTAGCCACTCACAACTTCAAATTTTCTCTCTAGGGTTTTTCTTAACAAAGGATATCTGAATTTTTTGAACCAATTCTCAAAGAAACCCTATAGGATATTTATATACAAAAGTGAGTAATTGAAAAGTCATCATTTAATGTAAACTGGCAGTTACACATCTGGCAGTTACACATCTGCTGATGAAATCCAATAAAGGCCAGCGGCTTAAATCCATGAATGGCCGGCCTTTCTTTCTGATTTTTGTTCCTTGTATTTATTTTACTCCAATTTTGTACTATTTGCTTCTTTTGGATTCAAAGACCTGATATTCATATAAATCATGATTAAGTACCGATTCCATATAATTTCTACAAAATTAATAACAATTAATCCAAATTAAATCCCATAAAATTAGAGTAATTTTCATCTCAACAAATTCCCCCACACTTAAACCATTGCTTGTCCTCAAGCAAAACTATGTAACCAAAATGAAATCTTTTGTTAGAGTGTGCTTACTTTCAAAATTCATATTCAAGCATCTCTTTTCTTTATTTGATTCAAGACTTGTGATTTTCAATGCTTATTACTCAAACCAAACTGAGGACTTGTAATTAGAGTAAGATGAAAATTCAGTAGTTAATCTAAACAAAACAAACTTGAACCACATATTTAACCAAAGATCCTTCTACTCAAAAGTAAATACCCAATCCAATAAGGAAAAATACCCATTTAGACTTCACTGGACATCTAACCGCATATACTCTTACCAACACAGAATAAAAGCATTGATATCAGTTCTTTCCCTAGATTTTCTCTTGTTTATTATAAGTCTTATTCCGTTCAATTGTTTCAACATTCATTTTTCATTTTTCATTCAAGCATATTTAGAGCCTTCAGAGATGAATCTCTGGACGGGTTTTAGTCCGTTTCTTTTCAGCTCTTTCTTTTTCTAATTTTTCTTTTCAAAGCACATATTGAACTTTAGCCTTTCCTCCCTTATCGTTATAGTGAGTTCATTGAGTCGGCACATCCCGGGTTCATCACCCAAGTGACCAGGTTTTAAAGGGACCCCTACGAACTCTTCCTCACTCTAACATTCAAGTTTGGATACTCATAACTCGATTGTTTGAGTTAGAGGAGTATAGGCTTATGCTTGTTTCTACTTTTTGAATGAACAACAAATTTAAGACTTTTTTATCAAAGATCACTAAGAAAAAGACTTCTTTATCTCTTTTACTAAGTGTTGAAAAATTCTTTAATAAGAACTTATAAAAGTATATATAATTAGCTTTCTTCCTAGAAGTAAATGTTTATTTTTCACTAAGGACTCGACTTACTTTCAAACTTCCAAATCTAAAGCCAAATACACAGTAAATCTGTTCCTTAAAGATTTTACTACTCAATTTTAATCAAGTATTCAAATCACAACAGTATAGGTGAGTAAAGCACTTTCACAAGTCAATTTTTCACTTTTTAGATGCTATCTTTAATTTTTCAGCACAATCTCCAGATTTTCAAAAATTTTTGCCTAAAATTGCCATATATTACTTAAGAACAAATGATCAACAGCTTAAAGTGTGGGTACACATTTCAATTCCAGATGTCTTATATATCAAAATAATTTCAGAATCATATCACCAAATGAAATACTCAAATTCATATTTTATCCCTCCCCCACACTTATAGTAAACAGTGTCCTCACTGTTTCTAAATCAGCACAAAGTAGAAAAAATAAAAAGAAATAGGAATAACGGTACTTCCCCGGTTTCTCTTTTGAAGCTCCTTTGAAGTTCTTTGTCCTTTAAAACTCATGAGAGAGATTTTCTTCTTCATTCAAGATCTAAGACCTACAAAACCAAACAAATAAAAGAAAAAAAACACACAAAAACAAAAGCATTAGTAACAAAAACCATGGGTTGCCTCCCATGAAGCGCTTCTTTATAGTCCTTAGCTGGACTATTCCAAGTCATTCTCTTATGGAGGCTCAAAGATATAGGATTCCCAATTCTCAAACATAGGATATCCTTCAGTTAAATTCTTCTCATGATTTACCCTAGCGATCTCTCCATCTAAAGCTTTTAACAATTGATCATAGAAGATATCACTAGTGTCTTTTATGCTCATCCTCCTTTGAATTCAACTTATCATCTCCAATCTTCTCCATAATTTGTCCAGTGTCAACTAAATTTTCACCAAGTCCATCCACTTTTGATTCATCAACTAGGCTCTCTTCTTGCACTTCCACAACCTGATTGTCATTCTTAGAGATAGCAAAAATATTAGAAATATTTGAATTAATTTTCTTTTCACTATCTACCGAGAATCTAATGATCTCCCCATCAAATTCCATAGTCATAACCCCTTCATTAACATCAATTTTGGTTTTAGATGTTTTCATAAATGGTCTCCCAAGCAAAAGTGTAGGTGATTTTGAATACATCTCCTCACCCATATCAATTACATAAAAGTCAGCGGGAAACACTAATCCATTGACTTGTACCAAAACATCTTCCAAAATACCTGATATATATTAGATCTATCTGCAAGTTGCAAGATTACTCTTGTTTCTTTCAAAGATCCAATATTCAACTTCTTAAATATAGATAAGGGCATGATATTAACTGAAGCTCCTAGGTCACACATACAATTTTCAATCCTAACTTGATCTATTGTACAAGGAATAGAAAACGTACCAGGGTCCTTGCACTTTGGTGGTAGCTTCTTCTGAAGAACAGCAGAAATATTCTCACCCATATAAACCATCTCATTTCCTCTAAGCTTCTTCTTGTTTGTGCAAAGATCTTTCAGAAACTTAGCATATCGAGGTATTTTCTTAATCACATCCAATAAAGGAATATTCACCTCGACTTTCCTAAAAGTCTCCAAAATTTCCTTCTCTTCATCCAATTTCTTGGATTGATTCAACCTAGAAGGGAATGGGGGTATAGGCTTATAAATCTGTGGTGGGGGTTTTTCTACTTGTTTCTCCTCCATGTGGGGGTTTTCTTTTTCACTTTTCTCATTGGAGTCGGTCTCAATTACCTTCTCATTTGAGTCTTGCAATTCCTTGCTAGATCTCAAGGAAATTGCACTCACATTTTCTCTATGATTAATGGTGTTAGAAGGTAACTTACCTTGCTGTTCAATCTTACCTACTGAAGTGGCAAGTTGGCTCATTTGATTCTCCAGATTCTTGATACTTTGCTTCGTCTCATATTGGAATTGTTTAGTCTCATCCTGAAATTGTTTAGTGTTAATGGCAAGAGACTTAACAATATCTTCAAGTGACGTACCTGAAGACGAAGACTGTTGTGGTGGTGGTTGTTGTGGCCTTGGTTGATATTGCTGGTAATTCTGAGGCCTTGGTTGGTACTGAATTTGGATGATCCCTCCATCCAGGATTGTATGTTGCATAGGGATCATATTTCTTTGAGGTGGTTGTGGTTGTCCTGGAAATACTCCAATCGCATTTGCATGCGCATATGAATCTTCTTGTAATGTTGGACACATGTCTGTGGGATGGTTGGAAGCACATATACCACAAGCTTTCGTTTGCTGTTGATTCCCTAAAGCTATCTGTTGCACGAGAGAAGTGAGGTTAGAAATTTGATTCTCAAGATGAGGGACATTTACCTCATTAACTCTTCTTGTAATAGGATCATGACGGTATTCAAACTGTTGTGAATTCGCAGCCATCAAAGATATCAAGTCCCGAGCCTGAGCAGGGGTTTTGTCTACTATAGCTCCTCCGCTTGCTGCATTCATCATTTTCCTTTCTATTGGCAACAAACCTTCATAGAAATATTGGATCAAAAGCTGTTCCGAAATACCATGTTGTGGACAACTGGCAACCAATTGCTTGAATCGCTCCCAATACTCATGAAGATTTTATGTGTCCCTTTGTCTTATCCCACTAATTTCCCGTCTAATATTTGCAGCTCTTGTAGCAGGGAAAAATTTGTCCAGAAAAGCTTTAACCATATCAGTCCAAGTAGCTATAGATCCAGGAGGTAGATAAAACAACCAGTCCTTTGCCTTGTCTTTCAATGAGAATGGGAAAGCTCTTAATTTGATTTGATCTTCAGGAATCCCTTGAGGTCTCATGCTGGAACAGACAATGTGGAATTCCTTCAAGTGTTTATGAGGATCCTCATTTTCCAGACCATGAAAACTTGGCAACAGATGAATAAGCCTCGACTTCAATTCTAGTGCTACATTCAACTCCGGATATTGAATACAAAGCGGTTGTTGATTCACATCCGGTTCAGCCAACTGTCGTAGAGTTCTATCTTGATTTTCCATCTGTCCTTGTTCTTGTAATATATCTTCTTTTTCAGATTCACTGGATGATTCAGACAGTTCCAGCGCTTGGTTCAGACCAGGAGATGGAGATGATGTAGTGGCGGCTTGAGCACGCAACTTGGCTTGTTTTCTCAATCTCTTAGCGGTCTTCTCAATTTCTTGATCAAACTGTAATTCACCTGTTTGAGAAGAACGAGTCATAAAAAAAAATAGAAACAAATATTCGACACCAATCCCCAGCAACGGCGCCAAAATTTGGTGCGTGTCGAGTCCAACAAAATTAAAACCTACTTTAAAATTTGTATATAATAGTGAGTAGGTTCGTCTCCACAGGGATTGGGGTAAATTTATTTCTATTAAAGAAAGAATGCAGATAAAAGAAGATTGGGGGGTTTGTTTAATCAAAAGAAATTTAAGTTTAGTTTATCTCTAAAGCTAGCAATTACAAATAAGAGTTGAATTCAATAATAAGAAATCTCTAATCAAGATGGTACTACAATTCAATTCCTAGATTCGATCATTGATGCAAAGATCATTATTCTTTTTCTGACTAGATCGGTTATCGATTTCAATATGCTCTGCAACCCTATCTCTCCTTACTGAATTGATAACTAAGATAAGATCTTTAGTTATTTCTCTTATTGATTAGATAACCCTAAACAAGCTCTTAGAATTTAACCTATCAATAGCAATATAATTAGAGAGACTACCAATCCTAATTAATAATCCATTGAGCATGAATCATTTAAATTAGATTATATATCATCACAACATGAATTAACTATTTGATGATAATCAACCACGTTGTTGTGTTACTCCTATTAGAATAGATGAACAATTACGGATTCATTATTCTAATTAACAATGTATTGTTTTGTCAATTGAACAATAGGCCTAAATTGTAACAATCAAACATAACAATAATAACAAGACAATTAGATGATATATAGATAATCAGAAGAAAAGAACAATTGATTAAATCGAATTAGATCTCACAAATCTTTATAGAATTGAATCTGTAGCAATCCCCTTTGATTAGATTAGATGTCTAGCCACTCATAACTTCAAATTTTCTCTCTAGGGTTTTTCTTAACAAAGGATATCTGAATTTTTTGAATCAATTCTCAAAGAAACCCTATAGGATATTTATATACAAAAGTGAGTAATTGAAAAGTCATCATTTAATGTAAACTGGCAGTTACACATCTGGCAGTTACACATCTGGCAGTTACACATCTAGCAGTTACACATCTGCTGATGAAATCCAATAAAGGCCGGCGGCTTAAATCCATGAATGGCCGGCCTTTCTTTCTGATTTTTGTTCCTTGTATTTATTTTACTCCAATTTTGCACTATTTGCTTCTTTTGGATTCAAAGACCTGATATTCATATAAATCATGATTAAGTACCGATTCCATATAATTTCTACAAAATTAATAACAATTAATCCAAATTAAATCCCATAAAATTAGAGTAATTTTCATCTCAACAATTAGATTAAAAAAAATTAAACCGGAAACGAAAAATCTAGGCTCAACAACGATGAACTAAAAGGAGTTTTTTTTTTTTTAATTTAAGAAAGAAAATTGAATCAAATGATGGGATATTTGAGGCTAGAAGAATACGTCTGTTAGGGTCTATTTTGAATTGTACTTTTATGAAACTTAAGTTGATAAAATTTGCTAAATTTCTACCATTGACTATTGGTTACATTGATATTTATCTATAAGCTTGGCTTAGGCTTGTGTTTGGTGTGTGGGGGCTTGGGTTTTGGCCTTCAAAATCTACTAAGGCTTGTTTTGAAAACTTAAGCTTCACATGCTCAAAACAAACAAGCAATACAAATATCAATCCACATTAACATATCATATTTATTTTTAATACACATAACTTATCAACCATATTATATATAATAAATATAATTTAAACAACATCAAACATACATAACACATTCACACACTAATCATAAAATACACTACTAATACTAATGACACTAACCCATCAAATTCTATTCAACTAAACACTTAACAAAATTTCATAATTAATTAGATCAACACACATACTATATTAAATTTAATTATGTATTGAAATTTTTTCGATATTTCAAAAATAATTTATTTCTCGCTAAAATTAGAGGCAAATTTGCAATGGAAAAAGTTCCATTGCAAATCCATTAGTAATCCGTTGAAAATTATGTCACAAAAGCATATAAAAATTATAAGATTATTGATAATTTATGCCATCACAAATCCATTGCAAATCTATCGCTAATTCATTTTTTTAGAGACATGAATCTTTCATCGCAAATTTTTTATCTTTAAAGGCTAGTTTTCTAGTAGCGAACATTGCTGCTAAACTTTTAGTTTTGACATTTCACCTTAGATTATTTGTATCCCAATCGATTTAAGTCGTGATCATGCATATGAGTATGTGTTTCAAAGTTCTTCATGTCTAGTTTCCATTAGTATGCTTTATGTTTAGTTTATACGTGATAATCGATCCAAAATGTCGCAAATTGATTAGGTATGCGGCTTCCTCATGTTCTTTTGTCTACAGTTGAGCCTCTCTTGGTTTGGTCTTGTTAATAGGGAATCTTTGTAAAAGATTTACTCCACTCTTATCTATGCACCAGTAGAAGGTTATAGCCCAAACAAAAATTTCAACTTTTAACGACTTTTTTCGCACATATTACAGTGTTAAGAATTTCACTAAAATTGTTGGAGTAGTTTCAAGCTATTGAGATTAGAATTTCCTATGATTTTTATATCTATTCATTAATAAGGGTTATAGGCATGTCATAAACTCCTTAATACCATTAATATCATGATTAAATTAAGCATTTTAAGTAAGGCTACTAAACTGGTCAATTCATAATATAAAGTTTTGAGGAAAATTCTATGGTTCTGCCATTAATTTTAATGGGACTGATTCCATTATTATCCAACGGCTCACACTATACCCAACTGTGATCGAATTACTAAAATAGTTAATATTCCATTTACTATATTTATTTTAACGGTTAGATTAATAGTATGATATTTCCATCGATGAGACTATAGAACCTCTCAAGTTTTCAATATTTTAAGGATTAAAATTTGGCACAATTGACTTATACGTTTATTTAATTAGTAGAGACGACTTACATGTTCTTTACTTTATTTTAATTTTTTTTTTTTTTACTAGGCATGTCCTTCTTCATTAGTTAAGGTTTTATCTTTCCTTTTGTTTGATTTAAAATTTTTATCATTCCTTTGTTATTAGCATAGATTAGCTTATTATTCAACAAGTTCATCCTAGATCATGTTCAATATAAGTGAGCAGGACATGAAGGGTAGAGTATGAACTCTTACCTATACCTCATCCTTTAAGGTAGAGGATACTTAAATTTGCATCGAGAATCTACCTCAAAATGTAGAACTTATAGCAAAATCTAAAATTAAAACTTTGGAGTCGTTTCTATATGCTTTAATTTAAACGATAAACAATACTTTCATATAGCTTAGAAGTACAAGAACATTCAACCAATGTTCTCCCAAAATGAAGTTTTTCAAAAGGTAATTTATAAATGATAATTTTGATCAAAAGTAATTGCAAAATAAAAATGGATTATTTTCTTATTTATTAATATTATTTTATAAATTTTTAATAAAATGAGTACATGGTATCCTAGAGCATGTGCTCTTACATATAATTGTAGAGTTTTTAAGGTAAGTATAGGGGGTAGGAACGTCATACATATATCCAAATTGATAAAAGTAAATTTTGTAAAATTTGTACCTATATCTTATCATATGTGACTATCAATAGCCAAACAAGCCCTGTTTAATTGAGCAAGGTATGGGTAGATGCCACGTACGACAGGATTGCCACCTTTACCCTTAGTATAAATCACCACAAATCTTTTTTTTTTTTTTTTACTAAAAGAAATAAAAATATTTTTAAGCCTTTATTTTGTGTCGTAGAGAGACCTAATTATTAAATTAATTTAAATTTTGAAGGACAATTATCTAATTAATCAACCATATTGAATTGTAAAGAAATAGTAAATTTTATAAGGTTTTGTCATAGTTTTAAAATATGGAATTCATATAAATTATTAAAAAACATGTGTTTGAATTGTTGAAGATTAATAAATCAACAAACGTAGTAGGTACATATCGGTGGGGAAATTAATAGGTTATGTTGGACAATTTACCTAAAAAATCATATCTCGAAAATGTAAAAAAAAAAAAAAAGAAAATTATAAGGAAATCAATATTTGGGTCAAATTCAAATAGAGGATCAATTTTTTAAAATGGTCAAAATATATTATCAAGGTTTCAATGAGCGTTTCAAACAAAGCATTCCTTGTTTTTCCCGTATTAATGCCATTAAAATGAACCAACATAGCACATTTATAAGAAAATGATAAGAACTACTGTTTAAACTACTTAATATAATATTACTCTCTATTTAACCACTCAAAAGTTTGATTCTCTGGTTTAACCACTTAGCCTGATTGATCCTCCAATTTAACAATTTGAAAGTTCAATCCTCTATCTAAATTAGATCCAAACATTGATCTCTGCACTTTTGATTCTTTTCCACCCCACTAAAAAAAAAAGGTGAAAATGTTGCCTAAGATCCTATGGGGTGCAAGTTCTAATGAGTTCCTATATGTGAAGGGATAGTTTTAGAATCCAAGATTTTAAAACATGTATCTATAAAATAACATAAATGTTAAGCCCTAAACCCTATGTACATTGTACCAACACACCCACGTAAGAAACCACATGAAAGCTGGAAATTGGACCGCTATTTCGTAATAATGTTCAAATAAGTAATGGCAACAAGTGTTTTTATTTAATCATGGTATTTAGACTTCAAAAAATTAACATGAGATTAATAAAATTAAATTGTAAATTCAAATCCTGAATTCCCAAATCTTGAAACCAAAGATCTAACCATGACTTAATGCAGGTGCTAAATTGGAAAATTTCATTCCACCAGTGATGATTTTTAAAATTATGAGTTAACTCATAAGTTTACACCTTTATGGGCATTTGTCTTTTTCGTTTTAATTGAAACATTTACATAATTATTTGAGAATAGTGGAATCTTGAGTTTAGTTATATGCTTTTACCAATTCTTTGTAGTTGATTTGGATTCAAATTTCTATCATAAATACAAAAAGGAAATGGGCTTTTATCATTTAAAACAAGCCTATCAAATCATGAGTGGAATGACATTGCTTCTTTTCAAATTGATTACTTTACTAGTTTCACCAATGTGACATCTCAACAAATGATGGGCGGAGAGCTAAAAAGAAGATATATACTATTTATGACATAAGCATGGGTTAGACCTTTTAACAATCAAGTAGCAGTCAAGTAGTACAACAGCTCTATCTTATCTTATAACCCGGCGCGGCGGGTCGTCTTTTGAATTCAGTAGATAGAAGAAACTATTAGATAGATAAGGAGTAGGTGAGTGAATCCTCACTGACCTGAGCGATTTCGATCACCTAGCAGGCCTTTTATTTGGTAGGTAAGATCGCCGAAGCGTATCATCAGATTTTACTAAGAAGGAACTCGAAGTGAGACGGCACCGTCTTGTGCAAGGCAACGATAGTTGGCTATAAAAATATTAATTGCCATGATATCCACTACTTAATCTTATGAATCAATACTAATTTTCTTCCACAATTCATTCGAGACGCCACACACACACACAAACCTTTCGAAAATGCCATGCTCTCATCACAATGTCTTAAACCAATGCTTCCCATTTTATTAGTGTAGGATAACATCCACCTACTAGATAGGCGGTTGACTCTAATGCTATTTGTATCACTTTAAATTCAAAGTAATCAATAGTTATATCAACAAATATTGATAAGCCATTTTTAGCCCTTTAACTTAAAAGTCTTTGACTTAGTATTGATGTACTATTTATTACTATACTTATAAACCAATATTAATCTCTTATGCATAATCCATGTGGGATTATACACACATGATGTATCATATAGTCGACCCAGCCTGAGAAGCTTTCATAGATATGCTTTTAAGTGTAAGAAATAAGGAAAAAGATAAGTGATACTATAGAGGAAGTTAGTGTCCATTCAAATTTGAAGAGTCATGATAGTAAGATTTGAGATAATTTGAAAATTCATGGTAATATGAAATTAATGTTATTTCAAAAGACATGGAATTTGATGGTATGAATGTTACTACTAGTAGTATCCAAGCAGTGTTGGCAATCACAGTGCTGACAATAGTGACAATGATGTTATTTGGGACATTTTATAGTAGGTTTGATGATGGCAGTGTTGGAGGTGGTTAAAGATTTGCTTTAGTTTTTTTATTTTCTCATAATGATTTATACTGTGATCCAATTTATGCGGGCACTAAGTATAGTTTTATACATTAGTATAATAATGCTTAATTATTTGAACTATAACTTATATTATGATCAAAATTTATGTTTAATTTCTTTATATTTATCATGCATTTATTTTTTTTTTTTCAATTATAAACATGTTTATAGTTTTTTTAAAAAAAGTAGTACATATTGAAACTAATTTGGACTTCACAATGGCTGTTCCTTTATTGAACTTTAATCAATATTGCACAAATAAATTTGTGATTTTTTTTTTTTAACTCTGTAGCTAGTAAAAGTTACTCAAACTTCAAGAAAGAAGAATTTCTTTTATTACCATGGAAGGGAATTTAATTATTGATTACCTTGCCGACAAGCACAACAAATATTTGATGAAGATGGATATTTTTTTTTTTCGTTCTTTTTTGTCCCGATACCAACTGCCTCTATTCTACCTTTATCAGCACAAGATTGGACTTTAATTAAACAAACATTAAAATTGAAGGAGACTAAAAGTCCCTATATTTCATTTACACTTGTGGATCAATGAAAATATTCATCATGCAAAATGATGCACTACAAGGCCAATTTAGTACTTTAGAGTGACACATTAGTGATTTTAGAAATTCCCCCTTTTACAATCCTGTTTATTTTATTCATAAGATTCTTATAAGAGGTTCCTATTAATGAGTATTTCCATTTACAAATAACCAGATTTAGTAATTATAAAACATATAATGAATGGTTTAATAAACACTGAAATTAAGTACTGATGTAACTGGTCCTTAGAGACTTGTACTTATTTAAAGACCTCCCTTTATTTATAAAGAATCTTTATAGGGAGGTTCTTACTAAAAGTCCAGTTGAAACATGGTCTGAAAATCTCTACTATTACACACAATTACTATATATTATAATGATAATCCCACTGGAGCTTACTGATATATATCTTAATGTTCCCTTCATAATTTAATAATTCGAATAAAAAGAATCCTTATCTAAAAAGTCAATGTGAAGTAATTTGGTAGTCCAAATACAAAGAATCCTTCACTAAAAGTCAATGAGTTGAACATTACAGCCGCACACCCATGTATGTATCTATAAAGTCAATACATTTAATTTGAAAAATTGCTTTTGATGCCGACAGGGAAGCAATATAAACGAAAAATTAAAAATATCGGCTGAAAATGACCAAAGTGAATATACTAAGGCTTTATTTATACTAATTCCTTCCCTATCTTTGAATAAAATAATATAATTTACACAGATATATAAGTTTGACATTTGACTAGCAAGCTTTGCATCACACCTTGATTAGGAAAATAATTTAATTTACTTGTTGATGATATATGTTTTCCTGGTAGAACTGTTAAGATAGAGCGGTCTGGATAAGTATCTTCATGTATTATTGTTGACATCTTTTTTCAATGTAATTGTTTATCAGATTGTCTTTAGTTAAAAATTTGAGTGCCAATAGTGGAGGGTTACAAAGAAAGGGACTAACATGCAAAGTAATATGAACCAGCCAAAACTCCTTGCAAAATTATGACGCATTCTTGATCCCAGGGCTATTCCATTTTTTGGTAATTGAATCTCAGCTACCGACTTTCATAACATATTAAGATATTACTATTCCTTCACTTTGCCACCGCAGCCTTAATTTTTTATACAAGGACTATTGCAGCATTTAATACATCTATAAAAATTATTATAATATTACGAATGATATCTAAACTTTAAAATTGATTAATTTAGTATCTAAAAAAACTTTTTATATATGCTAATAGTACATCCATCATATAGTTAAAAATACTACGTAGGATGATAGTATTAGCCAATTTATGAAGATAGTATTGGTATACATGATTTTTTTTTCAAATATTAAATCGATTAATTTTAAGTTTAGGAATTTAATTACATAATTGGTCAAATTCATTTACCATTCACGACGTTAACCTATAAAATAAATATTGAACAATTAAACATTCATTATTCAAATCTATTTCATAAAGAATTCTTATTAAAAATATTGAATAGTAATTCATTGTTTAAACTTATAAATAATAATTCCATAAGGAATAAATTGCTTTTCCAAAACACTGACTAAATAGAAATCAACAAATGAAAATTGTGTATTATAACATTATTTCACGCGTAGGTAAAAATGATTATATTACAACCTTATTTTATATAGTAATGCGAATAGGAGTTGTTTGAAACTATAAAGTGTTGTCTTTTTAATTACAATGCATTTTATCATATTTACTCATATGAATTCAATCACTTCAATACTGCGTGTTTAGTTCTCAATGTATAGAATAGCTGCTTTCATAACATATTCTACTCTTGATAAAATAAGAGTTAATTTCATTAATGGTATCTAAATTTTGATAAAATGTTTAATTAGTTATTCAAACTTTCGAATTAATCAATTTAATATCTAAAAGAATTTTTCGTGTATATCAATGGCATCTCCATCAAATTGGTTAACAATGTCAACCCACGTAGCATTTTTAACCAATATGATAGAGCTACTATTAGCATGGATAAAAAGTTTTCTTAGATAAAAAAATTGATCAATTTAAAATTTATATACTTAATTATATATTTTATCAAAATTTAGATACTATTCACGATATTTAACCATAAAATAATTTAACTGATAATAAAATAAAGAAAATGGACAGCGCATGATCAATCTGCAGTTGATTCGGTTGGTTTTAGCAATGGTTGCTACAAGTCAATTCAAAATGTTATAGAAATTATGAAAAGTCGTTTGAAACATTGGACTATATCCATAAATACAACATGACACAATTATAAACATGATTGGATTATCAAAAACCCACACAAATAATAAGCCAAGCAAATTTAAATTTGATATGACATGCAAGCTTAGGTCTAAAAAAATTAACTCGAATATTAAATGGGTTAGAGCGAGAATGACATGTTTAAATTTGTGTTCAGGTTAAGGGAACCTATCTAGAAACTTATTTATTGGGTTTGGATTGTCCTTTTTTTATATGTATCATATTCATATTTGATCTATATCTTTAATTTATTTGTATTATATTTATATCATATATGTATCGTATTTATTTAGTCACTTTATGAGTAAAACTATCAGTTTTTCATTAATATTTATTTTTTAACAAATTTCTATTTGAAAATGACAAAAATATAATGTTAAAATGACCAAAATATAATGAAACAAATGTATTTTATGAATGAGTCAATTATACTAGAAAGTCACAACGTTTGATGGTAAGTTCATTTGAAATCATAATGTTTAGAGAAATGAGTCAATTCAGGTATCTATCGATACGTGTTATAATATGTTAGATCTTCTATGTTTTAATTAAATATTTCTTCCATTGACACGTGTCAACAGAGACCTCAATTGACTCACTTCTCTAAATGTTGTGATATTTTTTTAATTGCTCGAAACGTTGTGACCTCAAGTGAACTTACTTCAAACGCTATGACCTTTAGTGTAATTTGCTCTTTCATAAATGTGCCACGAGCTTAACTATCGAATTTGTTTGAAGTTAATAATATTTAAATTTTTTTCTTTTTTATTCTCACATAATACAACACAATTACAATAAATTAGAATAGAGTCTAGCTGACTCCTTTCAAGCTTAAACATTACATGGAAGTTTCTCTAACTACTACTTTTTGGTCACAGCAAAAAATTGTCTATCTTCTTCTACTTTCATTTTTTTCCCCTCTTGCTCAACCTCTATCTTCTTTATTCCTCATTTACATTAAATTTAGTTTGGGGTCTCAAGTACTAATTACTAACTTTTATTTTAATTTGAGCTATACAAAGTTAAGTTTCAACTTAAGATAATGGTGTTTGATAATTAATGAATTTTTTATTCATTATATTTCATAGACTTTAATTCATTAAACTCCCGATTAGTTTGTACTTTTATATTAAGTGTTAAGACTAATGGGCTATCTCATTTTTTATCTTAAAAATTAATTTTATTAGCATCATTTTCTCTTTAATAGATTTATCTAACTTTTCGGTCAATAAATAGGTCTAACCTAAACATAATACATGTTAGTTGTACTAATTATGGGTTTAGGTTTTCACTCATCATTAATAAATAGACCGTGGTATGAGGTAAGAGTTTTCAACTACAAACCTATGTCAACAAAATAAAAAAAAGATTAGTTTTTAGGATATTCAGTGGTTGTCGAAAACAAGTTATATAACTTAAGCCTTATTCACTTATCTAAGGGAAAAAATATTTAAATTATACAAGAAAGCATATATTAGTAAACTAGATTCAATCAACCAGTAGAGGGTACCACATAATTAGTGCCATTAGTCCCTACTCTATATGAATGAGTTGCAAATGAGCTAAGCCGAACTTTAGGAGGCTCAGGTTTGACTTGTTCAAAAACTTTTTGATTTTAATTGAAAGTGAGGTTTTACAAAACCTAGAAATATCAAATTTAACCTTAACTCATTTAGTTAAACAAGATTCATGTTGAGTTCAAGCTTGAGCCCTGCAATTGCAAATGATATAAATACTACTATTACTTTAGATTGACTCACATCAATAGCATACTTATATGCAAGTCTTGATAACATATTTCAAAGTGGTGAAACATTGAGATATTTTATAGTATTACTTTGTCTTTTCAAGTCTTTATCTTGATGAAATTTCCTAATATTGGACTTCAAGGAGTTCCTAACTAAACATAAGAAGGTTAATGTCATGAATGGTACCTGAACTTAGAAAAATATGCAATTAGATAATTGAATTTTAAAATTGGTTAATTTAGTATCTAAACTTTAAAATTGATTAAATTAGTACTTGAAAGAAGTTTTCGTGCATGCCAAATACCTCCGTTGAGTTTATTTAGGTACTAATTGATCAATTTTAAAGTTTTTTAAGTATTAAATATATCATTTCAAAGATTAGGTATTTAATTATATATTTTATCAAAAGTTAGGTACTATTTGAGATATTATCATAACATAAAATTTGGAATTATTTGTAATATTGAGTTCAAATAGCTCACAAGTGGCTTGACTTATGAGTCTAAATCCACACATTTATAGCTATAAGATATAAGATAAAGTTAAACTCGAGAAGCTTGATATATAAATAAATAAATATGAAGAAATGGATGGATGAATGTAGATTTATTATGCATAATATAAAAACTAGTTTTTTTTATTAATATGCTATATATAATATGTGTAACTCATAAGTGTGCTTCGATACCTACTTATAAGCCTTTTATAAATGAGTGTGTGCCATAGACCTTAGAGATAGCCCAAATTCACGAGGTTCTTACAAGCCTAAATAAGACAAGGCTTAAGGTCCACATTTGATGTCAATTCCAAGAATCAAATGATTCTATTAAGTTCTAGAAGACTCCAGAATCTTTCGAGAGTGTTTAGAATTTTCAGATACATTATATCATAGTATGTAAGATAGGTAAATGTAACTACTACGAGTTGGTATGATTTGATTGTAACCATTAGATCCGATAATTCTAGGCTATCCATCTCAAGAGGCCATTGTATATATAGAGGTGAACTCCTTAGTTTTAAATATTCCAGGCATTAAGCGAAATTCAAATTTTCTCTCTTTAAGTTCTTGTATGGGTTCTTTAGGCTGAACTTATCCTCTTTACGTAAGATTAGAGTGCTACGTGCCACACAGGTTCATTCCTAAACTCTAAGCCCATGATAAGTGGTATCAGAGCGAGAGTTGGTAGAGACCATGTTGTTTGGAAATGAGAACACCTCTATAGTGGAGGAGGTGAATGAATAGAAGGAGGGTTGATTGACCAAGCAAAGAGCTCAGTCTAAAGATATGCTAAACTCTTTGAATGTTTAGATGGACAGGGTTGGGTTAAGCATTGTTGAGTCCAAGAAAAAGCTTGACATGATGGACAATCTGAAGTAGAAAATCGAAGAAGACCAACGCGCCTAGTTTGAGGGAGCCATAAATGAGGCAATGGGAGACCTCATAACACAAAAATAGGCCATTAAATAGAAGAAGGAACTCCTCGAAGCCACGATTGTGGTATCAAAACCTAAGGAAGATGTACCGATGCTGCTATTGTAGCCTTACATTGAGAGATGATGGAAATAAGGGCTCAATTGGTAGCTTATAGAGCGGCAATAGCTAACAGGATGACTACCCAACCAATGACAAGGTAGATGTACCCAAGTTGGAATACTTCAAGGGGTTAGATAAGTTCAGGAAGTAGATAACTTATTGTAGGGACTTTAGTAGTATTTTAATGCACTTGAGATGGTAGATGACTTAAGTAAGGTACATATTGCTGCCATGTATTTGAAAGACTCTGTAATGGTTTGGTAGCATTTAAGGGAAAATGTTATCATCACGTGGTGAGGTTGGTCCAAGAATTCAAGAGGCAGTTCTTTCCTCAAGATGCTCCTAAAAGGCCAAGATTAAACTCTGACACTTAAAGTCATATAGGAGACATGAAGCAATATGTGTAGGAACCCTCGGAGCTAAAGCTAGAGATATTAGATTTGAGCCCTAATGATGCTTTTGTTATGGTCCTTGATGAGCTCAACCATAGGTGAAGTTAGAGTTGGAATGAAGAGGGGTAAGAGATATTTCCAAAGTAATGGCTATTGCTGATAGTTTGATAGAGTTCAAGAAGACAAACTCTAAGCCTTCCATCTAAGCGGAAAGAGCGGTACGGGAAAAAGAAAGAAGTGGTAGTTCCTTTAAGATGAAGTATAGGATGGAAGAAAGGGAGGGAGAAAGAAGAAAGCCTTGAAAGTTGAAGTTTAATTTTTGCATGGGCTACATTATGCTAGAGAAGGCCCAAAGAGAAAAAAATTAGTAGTCATAAAAGCTGGCAGTAGCTTGGTAGATGAGGAGCAAACTAAATTGGGCTCATTGTGAGTCTTGTGTGCCATGAAAGGCCAAGCATTAGAGAAGCACAAAGGACTGATGTATACGAAATTGGAAGTTGTTGGTAAGAAACTAAATGCCCTCATTGATACCGATGCCTCTTATCTATTCATTGCAAAAATAGTAGCATCGAAACTGGGGTTACAAATTGGGAAGACCAAAACTTGGTTAAAGACGGTAAACTCAAAGGAAATCCTAACAATTGGAATTGCAAAAGATGATGAATTGCAGATCGACAGATGGCAATGGAAGGAATCTATTGAGGTAGTGTCCTTAGACAACTTTGAATTCGTGATAGGAATGGAGTTTCTTATTAAGATTGATGCATTGATTGTCCCTTGAGCGAACTATGTATGTATATTTGATAGCAAGTCATAATGTGTGACTCCTGTGACGAAGAAAGAGGGATAAGCCACCAAATTCCTATAAGCAAGCAACTTGCAAAGGGGTTGAAGAAGAATGAAATGGCCTATCTAGTAGCTATAAAAGATGGTGAACTTAGTAAGGAGGCTTTGATCCTTACTATTATAAAGGAGTTATTAGGAATTCAAGAATGTGATTCCACCTGAATCACCTAAGAATCTTCCCTGAGGAGGGAAGTAAACCATCACATTGAGCTAAAACTAAGAGAAAACCCTTCCGTAGCTGTGCCATACCAAATGTCCTCTCTAGAGTTGGAGGAGTTAAGGCACCAACTTAAGAAATTGTTGCAAGCAGAATATATCTATAAGGACTCGCTATCACCACAGTAATTAAAATAAGCGATAACAGTTCCACAACCACATATAACCTGTAGAATTATATGTAAGGTTGTCCAAAAAGAAGTGTTTGAGGAATTGTTTGTCTAATTCCACATAACAAACATAATTGAAACCATAGTTTTTCAAAACTTTTAGCAAAACATAACTACACTATTAACATATTTCACAAGAGAAATAAACCCAAGTCATACATAGCTAAGTACGTATATATATATACATATATATATTACAACCAAAGGCTTCTTACAACCCTTAACAAAATTAAAATATAATCCAACTAGAACTTTAAATACAACTAAAAAAACTATCATAATTAGTCTATTACAAAATATGGATTCCATCAAGTCTAAGGTCATCTCTAGTCCTCTAAACCATCAAGAAATTCTTCGAAATCGGTTCCATACCCCATATTCTCATAAAACTCATCAGATTCATCACCTGAAATGGTTAAAATATGAGCCAAAGGCCCAGTATACAAGTAACGAATACAAATGCAAAGTGATTCACACATACTTAAGCTAAATGCAAAATGCAACATCGATTATTTATTATTCAATCTTTAGTTAGTCATACATCATGAGAGGATTCAAACTCCAGGCAATAGGGATTTCGGGAGAAACCTGAGTAACGATAACGACGCTCAGGGGTTTGATATAAGTAGCTCGAATACTCACACCATCCTAGATAAATTCATCCATAACGATTAAGTAATCTCATTTAGGGTTTTTAGCCGTTTCTCGACTTTACTTAAGTCGATCCATAATATCACTTAATTCAAGTGTTCCCATAAACATTGAATTAAATCATATTACATCCTTTCAAGAATAAGTGAATGTTATACCAACACCAAATTCCCTATCGATTACCCACTGAACCACTTATGAAAGTCATATCAAAATGACAAGGGTGGTCTAAGCACCTAAAACTACCATGCCCCCAGTCTGAGCAAGGTTACCGCTCTCAGAATCAGATTCAACGGTATAAAAGACACTCAATAAACAATTATTAAATTTATTAATTTAGAATAACTTTAAATAATGCTTATCCTAGCAAAGAAACAAGCAAGATACCGTGTACCTGAAATAGCTCAGGAACTAATAGAGTTATCCGAGCAAGGATCTATCATTACAAGATAATATTGAATTTCTCACTTAGTTCAAGCACTAATTAACTAGTTTCAAGCATAACTAATCAAAGAAATTTAAATAAATTATTACAAAGTCATAACATAGCATTTAAACATCATATTATATCATACAATATTCAACAAATATTCAATTGATCATATATAAAGCTTTGGGAAATATTAGAGAAAGTTTTTGAAAAAAAACTGCAGGGGACATGCCTGCCTTCAATGCCGGCAGCGTTGAACCGGTGTACTATGCACTAAAACTCAACATTGCTATCACTTGCAGCGTTCAAAAATACACCAACAGCCTTTAGTCTACACCGGCGGCTTTTAGCCGGTGTAGACTGCAACTCCAATTTCCAAAAATTTCCGAGAGTTCCATGGGGTTGGTCTATGCCCGTGGATACCCCCAACACTGACAGCGTTTCTAAGTACGCCGACGTAGATCCTTGGAACAAAATCACACGATTTTTATGAATTCCCCTATTTTCTTTACAAAATCTAGTCATTTAAAAAATCCTCCAAACTTATTCTAAGCTTCCCAAAACTTGTTATATATTCTAAACACCATTCAACAAGTATTAACTCCCCTTAAATCCATCAATCATTCAACTACAACATCACGTAAATTCACACTTCAATTCTACATGCCCTTACACTACTCAACCTTAAAGCCATCCCAACACAATCATCCCCACATTTCAAAATTCATATAAAACATATACTATAACTCCTCTAGCAATATAATTCTACTCAAACTACCATTAATGCACAAAATCATTCTATCACCAATTAGCACATAAATCCTGTTCTAACAAAAGTTCAACTTAAATACAAACAATGTAAGAAGAATACACTTTCATATGGACTTGGAGCCTTGGTTTAATAATCTAGTTGCAAGCCTTTGAGGGTTTAATTTATAGAAAATGAAGGGTTTAGTTGTACATGAACATAAGAGAGCTTTTAAGGGAGTACAAATAGGGTTTTGAAACTTTTTGGCATGTGTAATGGTAGTCTGAAATTTTTGGACGAATTTTGCACTTTAAAAGTTGATATTTATCCTTTTGGTTGACTTTAGTGGCTGCCCTAATTAAGTCCTTTAATTGGCTTGGATTTGGTTAATTAATGAAGCTTTTATTGGCTAATTAAATGTGGTCTTGGGCTTTATTTGTAGCAAAATTTCTACTAAAGGTTGATTTAATTACATGCATAATCTAACTTATTCTAATCATATTTCATATATTCTAATACACTTAAAAATTTATGAACTCAATATTTAACCATTCTAAAATATTTAATTTTTTTAAAACAACAACTCTACTCATTTTTCATGCATCAACATAATTCACATATATCACATTTCTTTCAAAATCATATGTAATTTCAATAACACATTTATAAAATATAAATTGGAAAATTCATGGCTATTTCAATATCAAACCCTTATAAGCTTCCTTTAGAGCCTTTGTGCTATTCTAGAAGAGGTAAGATGGTTTTCTTAATGCATTGACTATTAAGCATAAATCAAGGTAACTGTGAAAAACAAGTATCGATACCATAGGTGGCAGATCTTTTTGATTGACTGGGAGGAGCTCAGTACTTCTTAAAGCTAAACTTAAGGTCAAGATACCTTTAAGCAAGGACGACAAAAGGTGTGATGAGCCCGATACCACATGTATCATGAGGTATGGTGCTTTTGAATTCCTAGTGATGCTTTTGGACTCACAAATGCTCTCATTACATTTGGCACACTTATGAATAAAGTCTTGGCACCGTTCCTTGATCAATTTATGGCAGTCTATCTAGATGACATTGTGGTCAATAATAACTCATTAGAAGAACACATGAACCACCTTCAACCAATATTTCAAGCATTATAGGAGACTGAGTTATATGTGTATAAGGACCCGCTATCACCTCTATAGTTAAAATAGACGATAAAAGTTTTCCAACCACATATAACCTATAGGATTATATGTAAGGTTGTGAAAAAAGAAGTGTTTGAGAAATTGTTTGTCTAATTCCACATAATTAACATAATTGAAACCATAGTTTTTCAAAACTTTTAGCAAAACATAACTACACCTTCAACATATTTCACAAGAGAAATAAACTCAAATCATACATTGCTAAGTACGTATATATATTACAACCAAAGGCTTCTTACAAGCCTTAACAAAATTACAAATATAATCCAACTAGAACTTCAAATACAACCACAAAAGCTATCATAACTAGTCTATTATAAAATATGGATTCCATCAGTCTAAGGTCATCTCTAGTCCTCTAAACCAGCAAAAAATCCTCGAAATCGGTTCCATACCCCATATTCATATAAAACTCGTCAGATTCATCACCTGAAATGGTTAAAATATGAGTCAAAGGCCCAGTACATAAGTAATGAATACAAATACAAATGATTCACACATGCTTAAGCTAAATGCAAAATGCAACAATATATTATTTATTATTCAATCTTCAGTTAGTCATACACCATGGAAGTATTCAAACTCCGAGCAACAAGGATTTCTTGGGGAACCTGAGTAACGATCACGACGCTCAAGGGGTTGATATAAGTAGCTCGGATACTCATACCATCCTAGATAAATTTATCCATAACGATTAAGTAATCTCATTTAGGGTTTCTAGCCATTTCTCGACTTTACTTAACTCGATTCATAATATCACTTAATTCAAGTATTCCCATAAACATTAAATTAAATCCTATTACATCCTTTCAAGAATGAGCAAATGTTATACCGACACCAAATTCCCCATCGATTACCCGCTGAACCACTTATTAAAGTCATATCAAAATGACAAGGGTGGTCTAAGCGCCTAAAACTGCCATGCCCCCAATCTGAGTAAGGTTACCGCTCTCAGAATCAGATTCAACGGTATAAAAGACACTCAATAAACAATTATTAAATTTATTAATTTAGAATAACTTTAAATAATGCTTATCCTAGTAAAAAAACAAGCAAGTTACCACGTACCTGAAATAGCTCGGGAACTAATAGGGTTAGCCGAGCAAAGATCTATCACTGTACAAGATAATATTGAATTTCTCACTTAGTTCAAGCACTAATCAACTAGTTTCAAGCATAACTAATCAAAGAAATTTAAATAAATTATTACAAAGTCATAACATAGCATTTAAACATCATATTATATCATACAATACTCAACAAATATTTAATTGATCATATATAAAACTTTGGGAAATATTAGAGAAAGTTTTTAAAAATAAAAACTACAGAGGACACGCTGGCGGCATTGAACCACTGCACTATACACTAAAACTCAATGCTTGCCATCACTGGCAGCGTTCAAAAATATGCTGGTAGCCTTTAGTCTATGTCGGTGGCCTTGAGCCGATATAGGTTGTAATTCCAATTTTCAAAAATTTCTGAGAGTTCCATGGGGTTGGTCAACGCCCATGGATACCCTTAACACCGGCAGCGTTTCCATGTACGCTGACAGCGTGAGATAGTACGCCGGCGACTTTAAGCTCAGCATTAAAAATTTTGATTCTATTTGCATTCAATACTGCCTCTACGCCGGCAGCGTTGGAATCTAATGGCCGGCGTTCGCTTTGAAAAATAAACACTGGCAAATTTCTTTACAAAAGCAGGCGGTGTTTTAAGTGACTTTAGAAAAATATATTTTGATCATATTCAACACCGCCTCTACGCCGGTAGCATTGAAGTACCAGATGCCAGCATACACTCAAAAACAGACCTATTCGAAAATGTTTTACTTCCCTTTTTTTACACTTCAAAAAAAATATGTAACTTATAATACTTTTAATCCTGCTTCAAACACATATTTAACTTCATACACTATCTTCTATCCACATTAACCAATCCTAGCAACTTTGAACTTCATAACAACACATCAAACTAATTCATTCACATCAAATGCTCTCCTACATTTCACTTCAACTTCAATTACTCAACTTAACTTCACTACTCACCAACACTTCTCACAACTTCCCTAACACTTAACCAAGTTCACACAATGACAAAACACAACCTAACATATATCAATGCATAAAACCAATCAACTCAAATGACATTAACTCGTCCTACCATAGGTTTTACATCTGAAATACAAGAAAGGAAATTAAAAAAAAAAAAAAAGAGATTATACTTACATTAACTTACATGACATGGCTTTGGCTTAATGAGATTGTTGAATCCAAGAGCTTGATTTTGGTTTTTGGTTTATGGCTTATGGCTTATGATTTGAAGAAAAAGGAAAAGAGAAAGAAAAGAAAGAGGAAAATTCGTATGAAAATATGGGCTGCCAAAAAGAGACCTAATTAATCAAATTTGAGATTTATAATTATCAAAAGTTTAACTTTAAGGGTACATTTGACTTAGGCTTAATATGGCTTAATTTGGAGTTCATTTGGGTTGAATTTGAGCTTGAAAAATGGCTTAACCTTTGAAAAATTATGTCAATAATTTCTTAGGCAATTCAAAAGTTGTTTTGATAATTATAAACATAACACATACATATTAATTCATAATAGACACAAACATTAATTATACTATACACATATTAATATATTAAAATAATAACATTAATTTCATTACACATACTTACATACAAAATGACACATGTTTAATACATGCACTAATTATATTGTTCACAAACATATCTCATTCAAGATATACTAACTTAAACACATTTAGCCTAATACCAAATCATCTACTCCAATATTAATATTAAAATACATGACTCTCATCAATTAACATGTTGATAAAGTTCAATAATTAAAACAAATAAAACATATACATAGAAATTAAATGAAGATTAAAGTTAGATCATTTCAATGTGAAAAGGGAAAAGTGTGCCTTTGCCCAAGAGGAAGTGATGTTCTTAAAGCATGTGATAGGGCAGGGGAGAATTCGAATAGGTAATAGAAAGTTTTATGCAATCAATGATTGGAAGGAACCTGCTAAGCTACTGAGTTGAGATCATTTTTGGAGTTGGAAAATTATTATCGATATTTTATTAAGAATATTCAAATATTACAAATCTCCTAATGGAATTATTAAAGAAGAATGCTCCATAGTGTCAAAAGCAGTGATGTCAAGGAGCCTTCGATACCTTGAAGAGGGCAATTATAGAGGAGCCAGTCTTAGCCCCTAAATTTACAAAGCCTTTTAAGGTATGATAGATGCTAGTAACTACCCCATTGGTGGAGTCTTGATGTAGGATAATCATCACGTATCATTTGAGAGCTCGAAAGTTGAATGAAGCATAAAGGCAATACCTGGTACGTGAAAAGGAGATGCCCGCAGTGGTGCATTGTCCTCGAATTTAGAGGCACTATTTCTTGGGGGAAAATTTGCGGTAAGGACAGACAATGTGGCTACAATTACTTTCAAACTCTAGAAAAACTTTCGCTATTCGATTTAAAATACAATATGGGCAAGATAAATGTAGTAGTAGATGCAATAAGTTGAAAGTTAGACTTAGCCATTATTAGTAAATTTGAGAACCACTTGATTAATAAAGCTCGTGATGGAAGGAAAGAAGATGAAATGGCTAAGGCATTGCTCAATCAATGCAAAGAAGGGAAGACCTAGAGCTTTTAAGAAGAGGATGGCTTGGTGTATATAAAAGGGCCAATGGTATATATACCTTGAGCCTTGAATCTAAGGAAGGAGATACCTAAAGAGTGCCATAACTTGAAATGGGTAGGACATCCTGGTATTCATAGGACACGGGCATTAGTAGAAGAGTTATACTTTTAGCCACATATGAAGGATGATGTGGAGAGTTATGCTGGAACATGTCTTGTTTGCCAACAAGACAAGGTAGATCATGGAGTATCCCAAAGTTATTGAAGCCCTTCCCTATTCCAAAGAAACCTTAGGAGAGTATCTATATGGATTTCATCATCAACTTACTAAAGTTAGAGGGTTATGGCACAATGATAGTAGTGCTTGACCGGTTCTATAAATATGCTACCTTTGTCTCAGCGATGAAAGAGTGCCTAATTGATGAAGCAACTTGATATTCCTAAGGCACATAGTGAAGTATTGAGGTCTCCTACAATACATAGTGAGTGATAGGATGAACGATTCGTAGGAATTTTTTAGATGGAATAAGTAAAGTTATTGGGTTCATAACTAAACTTTTCAACCAGCCTTTGTCCTCAAATTGAGGGGCAAATAGAGGGGGACAATGCATTGGTGGAACTTTACTTGAGACATTTTGTGGCTGCTAATCAGCAAGACTGGGCTAAGCTACTAGATGTGGCATAGTTTTATTTTAACTTGAGAGGAATGAATCTATAGGTCAAAGCCTATTTGAGAATGTTTTGGGAAGATTGTCATTGACTCCTAATACAATCAGTAGTGGCTATATATGAGTTAGTCCATCGGTATATAAGTTTGCTAAAGAATGCAAGAGAACAAGGATTTAGCTTGGTTTTACCTTAGTAAGGCCATTAAGAGAATAAAAAAGTTTGTAAATAAAAAACGAAAGCCAGTGGAATATTGGATAGGAGATCAGGTCCTTGTGAAATTATATCTCAACTAAAGGATTAAAGGCTAGCTACATAAAGGGTTGATGCAGAGGTACTAGGGACCATTTTTAATTGTGAAACGGGTAGGTCGTGTCACATACAAGTTGAAACTACCATATAGGATGAAGTATCATTCCGTGTTCCATGTGAATATGCTAAAGCCCTATCATAGGGATGAAGAAGACCCAATAAGATTAGAGTTCCAAAGAGCCCTGCTTGGAGTAGGGGAGCCACATGACAAGAATTTGTAGGAATCATAGCCAACCATCATGTACAATGCTGAGGGCAATAGCCGAGGCATGAATATATGGTGGTATGGAAGGGATTGCCCGAAAGTGAAGCAAGTTGAGAACCTGCTGAGGCATTATGGTAGTTTCAAGACAAGAACCTAAATTTCATGTGGAAGATACAACAAAGACGTCATCAGATTGAGTAGGGGAGAATGTTATGAACTTTAGAGATAGGACCAAATTCACAGGGTTCTTAAAAGCCTAACAACGAGACAAGCCCTAAAATCCACATTTAATGTTGGTTCCAAAATTCAGATGATTTCATAGAGTTCTAGAAGACTCCATGGGGTTATCTATATGCCTAGGTACATTGTATCATAGTAGGTAGGATGAGTGAATGTAACCATTGTGGGTTAGTAAGAATCAATTGTAATCACTATATTCGACAAATCTAGGTCATCCATATTAGGAGGCTACTTGTATATATATAGGTAACCCCTTCAATTGTAAATCATTTAGATATTGAGTGAATACAGTTACATTTAGAATTTTTCTCTCTACTTTCTCCCTTTGAGTTCTTGTATGGGTTTTTTTTAAGCTGAACTTAGCCTCTTCAGGTGGGACTAGAGTGCTAAGTGTCGCATGGGTTCATTCCAATACTCTAAACCCATGACATGTGCCTATGAATCTAAATAAAAACTCTTGAGCTTGACTCATTTATAAATGAAACTAAAATTTAGTTGAGTTGATGAGCTCCACTCAATTCATTTGCGGTCTACTTTAGTACCTCAATTACCTTAATGATAAAGTGTTCACATCTATAATATTATAGACAAAAAAAAAAAAAGAAAAGA
This sequence comes from Combretum micranthum, assembly GCA_024138025.1. NCBI lineage: Eukaryota > Viridiplantae > Streptophyta > Magnoliopsida > Myrtales > Combretaceae > Combretum > Combretum micranthum. The sequence continues at coordinate 14,819 of JAMXBD010000270.1, read as the reverse complement.
AAAGAAAGAAATCTATACAATTGAACATTGCACTATCTTTTTTAAGATTTTAAATAATATTGATATATGGTACAATATGAAGTACACAAAGGATAATCATGACTTAAGTCAGGATATAGTCACAAAAGAATTTATTGAGTTTATATTAGAATTTCTATGAGTGATTAAGGGGTTGAACCCAATGTAGAAATGGAAAATATCTCATTGGTAAGTATCTATTTTTGATGTAATTATTATTAGTTTGAACTGATTGTAATGTAATTATTATTGATTTGAACGGTATTAATTTAATCGTTGAGTGGTCAAGCTTAAAAAGCGGGGAAAAGAAATTATCAGACATTAATGACACGACTTGTAACGACGGCTTAATTGGAATATCATTATACAGATTCAATTATATAATGATCAGTTCTCAATCTTTTTTTCACGGTAGGCAGTCATGATTAAGGCTAGTCAATTACCAGCCCCATGTATAGAAAGACGGACTCATCCAAAATAGCATGTCATTTGGGAATAAATACATTGATTAGAAATTTCCAGAATTATAATTAATCACAGGTACCCCTTCTATATTATTTGGGAGAAAAGAAAGTTATGAATGTCACGAGATAATATTATTATATTGTGATAAAAAATGGTAGAAGATGATAATGTTATGATCCCATTATTTATTGTTTCTAGTTATTCGCTTTAATTTCATAATCTAATTTTTAAATACGTTCTACAAATAAAAATTGTGTTTCTAATTTATTAGTTGTTGAAGTTTAACCGGAATTAATATTATTTTTATCAAAATCATGAGAGGTGATGTGTGTCTGTTTTTCAGATGGTCAAACTTTTAGGAAAGCCTGCTTGTTTTTCTAAACTTTCAAACCAACCGTTCCTTCTTTTTAACAAAACTACTTATATCTTACTGCAATATAAACTTTACATTTTCACATCTTTTATTATTATTATTATTATTATTATCATCATCATCATCACAAATAATACTTAAACTTTGATAAAATAAACAATTAAGTATCTAAACTTTAAAGTTAATCAATTTAGTACTTGAATTTTGAAATGAATCAATTTGATATATAAAAGAACTTTTCATGCACATCAATAGTATCTTTATCAATTTTGTTTAACTAAATTAATTAATCTTAAAGCTTTTCAAGTACAAAATTAATCAGATTTAAAGTTCAATTACTAAATTGATTAATTTTAAAATTTACGTACTTAATTACATATTTTGTGAAAGTTCAAGTATTGTTTGTGACGTTAACCCTTATTATTATAAGCAACGTGAATGGGCTGATAGAGAAGTGAGTGATTATTGCAGAGTATAAAAGGGGACTAAACCTCCAAATAAGTCTTAAGGAAATAACATGAAGCTCATTTATCTATACAGGAATGAATAAAGTATAGATTAAATTATTTTGATATCTTTTAAACAGTACTGAAATGATAGAGCCTTACCACAAAAAATGCAATCCTAATTCCGCTTCAGAATTATGACTCCAATTCGCTAGTTTAATTATAAGTACACATGTTTTTATTCTAATATAATTCCATGATTTCGATAGGAAATGAAGGGTGGGTTTTTTTTTCGTATTTATTATTTCAACACTTTCTTACTTGAATCCATTTAAACAACCTACTTACTATGCATAATTTCCCAAAAGATTAGGTGAACTGTGAATCTTTCATAAGATTTAAACATGTTGGATGGAGTAAATGGTGCCATGATTTGCTTTTTTTTTAGTATCGTTATAAGTCGTGTTAATAAAAATATCTACCCTGTGAAATGTTACAAATTAGACCCTGCCTGTGACACATTAAGTGGACCAATGATTTTATTAATATTTAATAATATTATTTTATTAAAAACGGGATCATGACATTAATCTGAATCTTAAAATAAATATAGTAAATAAAATATTAACTATTTTAGTGATTTGATCACGATTGAGTATGCTGTGAACCATTGGATAATGAAGGAATCGATCCATCAAAATTAATTGTAAGACCATAAAATTTTCCTAACATTAATATATTATGGTAAAATACAAGTCATGTTTTTGTCATAACACAAACCACAAATTATAAGTTTACAAAAGTATAAAAATAGAAATAATATATATGTTTTATAATTTCCCTTTAATATGGCAACCTTCAAAGATTAACTTGAAGGATCACTTGATTTCCTATCATGTTATAATTTGATGATAACATAAAGCTGATTTTTTTTTCCACATATTTCTTAAAAAATGAAGATATATTGACTAACTTTTATTAAATCCTATAAAGGAGAAAAAAAAATGTCAAAGAAGATAAAATAATGACAAAAGCAATTCATCAAAGCTTAAAGTACACCTTGGGCCAAAAAAAAAAAAAAAGCTTAAAGTACACCATAATTGACAAGTGAAACAATATTTTCTGTGTAGGAGACGTCTCAACTTATAGTGATAACGATGGATGAGTTTCAAAGTCTAATTCTAAGGATAGCCGTTTCTTCTTCTTTTTATTATTCATTTATTTATTTTGAAACAAAAGAGTATACATGGCCTTTCTTGTTAATAAAAGCCCACTTAAAAAATGAAACACATTCTGCAGTATATCTTTATGATTGATGGTTCATAGAAAAGGCACTTCTGGGCTTGTCTTAATGTCATGCAGTTTGGATTCACAAGCCCATCCCTTGTTCTTTGGACAAAAAAATTGTGCTTTGTTCATTTTCCAAAATATCCAACTACATGGCTTAGTATATATGATATTTATGTTCAAAGAATGGTGTAAGATAATATGGATCTTGAAAAACTAAAAACTAAAAACTAAAATAAAAAGCGTTGACTTAATAAAACCTGCAAGCATTGTTTTTTTTTTTTTTTTCTCTGCCAAAGGGTGTCATTACATTCACGATATTCAGAGAGAGTAGTAAAGTTCATTTAAAGTCCCAATGTCTAAAGAAACGGATCAATTGGGATCATTACTTATATGGTTAATGAGAGAAAAATTTACTTAAAACTCATAAGATCTGCTACATAATGACATGTGTCAATAGTGATCTAAATTGATTCATTTTCTTAAACATTATGATTTGAAATGAACCACTTAAAACGTTGTAATATCAAATAATCTTATCGTTAAATTTTATGATATTCTAATAGGGTCTGTTTGTTTTGGCTTTTTCCGGCAGATACAGACACTTTTTCAAACTTTTTTCAAACAAATTATTTATCAAGAAATAAATATAGATAAAAAAAAGTTGACAGTTCTCATCAAAAGATCAAATAAAATAAATATAGATAAAATTTAAATGCAAATCGGATATATTTTCACATATCATTTTAAAAAAGATACAGATACAGATGAAAAACAGACAATCCAAACAGACCCATAATTTACCTTATAAATATCTCTGAATAGGCCAAAACCTCTCGGTTCATATCAAGACAAAATAGTTAAATAATAATAATAATAATAATAATGAAAAAGAAATGAAAAAGGGTCAAGCAGATAGACTTCTAGTTTTATATTTTATGCCGATACTTTTATTATTTCTGCATATGTATGTATATATATATGTATGCATAATATTAATAAAACAAATGAAAAATAAATAAATAGATCTACAGATCGATACAAAATACACGTCTCATGTACATTATAAAATCAAATTCCTATGCAATTATAGAATCAAACGTAAGAACTCGGGCAAGAGAAAAACATCTAATACAGGAAAAACGAACATAAAAAGTTAAAAAAATAGATTGTCAGCCTCCCATAAATTTCATAACAACCGTTGGTATATTATATTGAAAGCACCAAAGGTTGTTATGTATATGAGAAAAATTCCATATCTACAATATAACCGTAGAATATATTGATGTCTTAAATTTTTGAGAATGTATAACTGAAGATATAAATAATATATAAAAAGAGTGAGTAAGATAGTATGAATACTTTAGTGGTTACTTTTTATGAGTATACCATGTTTATAGTTCTTGCTATTTGCCATAGAATAAGAATATCGTATTATTTTTCTTTTACTTAATTTAAAAATTACAAATGGTAGTCCCTGATAAACAGGGAAAAAGTAATTGTGAGGTTTCATAGTTCCTGTGTTGGCTTCATTTTTTTTTTTTCCCCCACCAGCAATGGGGCTCTCTAAAAGTTGGCCATTGAAAGGTCCATAAATACTTGAATGGTCCCAACTTCCGAACAAGCTTTAGTTTAAATTGGGCCAATGAGGATCCACTGCTCTGGACTACCTAACTTATATGCTTTTTTGTATGCTTGGTATACCGCTTATGCGTTTTTTTTTCCCCGGCCCTTTCAAATCGGTTTTATTTTTATCTTCTTGATTAGTGTGGGCTAAGGATTCCAATCTAATACATTCAGTTCGGACACTAATACTTAGGGGTGGGCATGGATCGGTTTGGTTCGATTTTTTCTAAAACCAAACCAAACCTTAATTTACGGTTTGTTTTTTTTTTTTTTCATCCTAAACCAAACCATTAAGTAGCGGTTTGGTTTGATTAGAAATTTTTTAAACCATTAAATAACGGTATGGTTTGATTTGAATTACGGATTAAATCAAAATTCTAACTAAAATTTTTTTTGTTCTAGTTTTTTTACATTTGTTTAGATACTTAAATATTTATATCATTTTACAAAGTTTATATTATAAATCATGACAAAACGCTTTATGAATTCATTATACTTTTACTCTATAGTTTTCTATAAAATCAGTTATCCACCAATAAAATATACTTACCAACCAATACATAGTAAGTCATAATTTATAATTTTTAATAGAACTATCATGTTAATTATCTACCAATAAATTTAGCTAAAATAAAAAATCATCTATCAACAAAATTCATCAACGAATAAAATGATTTGCTATCAAAATATATAAAATAAATAATATATAATAAGAGTTTATAATCGAATAAATAAATTTCATACTTTATAAAGTTAAAAGTTATTAAAAAAACGATAGTTCATCATCAACAAAAAATTACATATCATGAGCTTGAAAAAAATTTAAAAATGAACAAGTTGATTTTAATCAATATCCACCAAATAATAAATATCAAATGAAATCATATAAATATATAGTAAAATATTATTATATTTTTCTAAAATAGTTTGCTTCGGTTTTACGGATTGGTTTAGTCTACCTTCCAAACCAAACCATAAATTTACGAATTGGTTTGGATTGGAATATTTTTAAATCAAACCATTAAAAAAACCATATTTTCAATATAGATTGGTTCGATTCGATTGGTTTTTTTTTTACCACCCCTATTAGTAATACCAATGTTATTCCATTATAAATGTTTGAGGTATGAAAATATGTTAAATCACACATGTCAGGCTTGAGTTTTGATTTTGTCATTTAATTCAATTCGCATTAAATCCTAATCCATTTAATGCTAATTCTCGAGTTAAAATTAAAGGAAACAGGTTTAAAATATTTTAGAGTTGCCACTCGATCATAATCAAGAAAAAAATAGAAAATTGAAATTAATGGGCTGGATTAGTTCTAACTTAGCATTAGTCTGCAATGCAAACCAATTTTAAAATCAATTTTCAAAAAACCAAACATCTGAATATGAGTTAACCTAGTGAAACCTAAACAATTATCTCCTTTTACTTTTAAATTAAATTATATTATTTTGATACCATTTATTTTATATTTTATTAGAGTTTTTAATTTGATATTTACAAAGAAGAGGAGTAATATTTTTTTTTTCATTTTTCCTGTTATCATATAGGTACCTACATAGCTGCTAATCGAGACTAGACATTTATAGCTCCTTTGATGAAACTTTTAGTGTATTAGTTTATATTAATTTTAGAACCTTTTCACTTTAAATTTCTTAAGTTTTATTAATGGATAATATCATGAATACTACCTGATCTTTTTAAATATATTCATTATACTACCTGCACTTCTTAAATTGCTAAATTTGGTAACTAATCGAATCTTTTCAAGCTGTCCTTCTTTCCTGAGTTAATTCAGATAACGATGTTTGTATAGTCACATCATCTAACCAATGAATGAATAACACGTGGAAAAATTAAAAAAAAAAAACTTTTCTTCATCATCTCTCTCTCTAATACACTATTGTTGATAAGAAAAAAAGGAAAAAGAAAAAAAAAAAACTAGATCTTCTTTCTAGAGAATATGATTCTCTCTCTCTCTCTAAGAAATTCTTCCTCTCTAAAGCTATCTCTCTTTCTTTCTCTCGAAAAATCATCTCTATCTTCTAGTAATAATGGATCCAAATCTCGAACACCTTGTAGTTACCAAGTAAAATCTGACTGAAGTTGTTGAATTGGCTTGAAGCCTCAACACTTTGAATCCACACCCACAAATCACCGATCTCCTCTCTCCCAATCTCCACTGCTTCTAAAACCATAACAACCACTCAAACTTTAACCTTCTTTACTAGCTGAACCATCTCCGTGATGGATGATTTGGTGAGGAAGATGATGCTGTAGTTAAGGTTGGGCACAATTCAATTTACCGATCCATGATCCTAGTTTTTGAGTCGAACCGAAATGATCGGTCTTTTAATATCATAAATAAATCTAAACCCTATCCATTATTAATGATTAACCTCTATAATGATTAACCATCTTTTTTTGTCAATATTTTCGATTTTCAATTTTTAATCATTCAATATATGGTTGACCAAAAGATGTTTGTTAATTGTGTTTTTTATTATAACCATACGAAATTAAACCATTTGTTTCATAGTTACATTCAAAAATTGTAAATAAACAAATCAAATAAATTACAAAAGATTTTAGGATTTTTATCATTGTCTAAATATTTTTTTTTTAAATTGATTATAAGTATATGTTATATAACGTACTTATAAATATCAAACTGGTTAACTGTTAACCATCGGTTTTCTAGTGGTTACAAGCCAAAATAGAAAAATAAAAACCATAATCCTAAATTGAAACCGACAGATCGATTAACTACATTTTTCGAATTGGTTTTTTGGTGTTGGTTCGATTTTTCGATTTCATTGATTTTTTTGTACATCCCTAACTGTGGTGACTTAGTGACTCAGTTCGATTTAGTGTTTGGCCTAGAGGGAGAAAACTAGATAGAGAGAGAGAAAGTCAAATGTGTTAGGGGAGATGATCGCCAGCTATTTGGGTAGATAAGGGCACAATTTAGAAAGATAAGAAAGCTAAAGAGAAAGGGGATTAAGGAAGAAGATGGGTTTAGAGAAAGAGAACTAGATAAGTATGAATGGCCATTATATGATTTAACGAAGATATGAATGACGACTCAAAAAAATTCAATTAGGTACCAAATTTAGTAGTTTAAAAGTTGAAGTGGTAAATTAAATATTTTTAAAAGTTCAAATAATATTCATGTCATTATCCCTTTTATTACTTTTCATAATAAGTTTAATTTTTTATTAAGTTTATCCTAAAGACTATAGATTTAATTTATATTTTAGGATATGTATAACCAAATTTCACATATATGAATGTTAAAATTTTTAAGCCGAGATGTCACAATTTTTAGTGTAAGGTATTACAACTCTAATGTATCATACGCATCAATGTATCAAAAGTACACATCCACTTATATTGTTAAATTATTAATGTTTTTTTTGTTGTTGTAATTACTATCTATTACAATCATTACTATAATTATTAATTTTATTGCTTTTATTACTATTGTTCCTATTACTACTATTATTATTTCATTATTGTCATTCTTAGCCATATATTTACTATTATTGTTACCACACCTAACACTATTATTATTTATTTTTTACATTTACATTAGTATTACCTTTTATGCTTTTTAGGTTTCCAATGTCACACATGTCATGCATGCACACAAATATATATATATATATATATATTTACACTTATTGTTTTATTTTTTCTCATTATTCTTATTATTTTATTTATAAATTTTGTTATTTATTACTTTTTCTTTTTATCTTAATTTTAAAGGAAAAAAAAAAAAAAAAGAAAGGAGCTAACTTAATTGCAGGTCAAGTCAATAGGATCGAGTCAGAGTGGCTAGAGCTGGGCGGGCTATCGTTGGCAAAAACCAGCTATCCAAGTGTGGTTTTACTGGTGAGGTGTGTTGGCCGGGCCGAATTGGGTGGTCGGCGAAAGCTAATTTGTCCGATCACACCTGCAGGAGAGTGATTCTAAAGAAGAAAGCTTTGAAACCCTAAGTAAGAACGTAACTCGATTTTGAGACTTATGGGTGATTTTGAATGTTGTTGATGTCCAAGATGTCTTTTAGGAGGTCCAATTTATACAGTTAAAGCTTAGAGTAGGCATAGGAAGTGAATAGTTTGGATAAAGTTCGAATTTTGCACATGGAGGCATCGATCTTGAATAATTTGGAAAATTCAAAGATTTTGGTTAATTTTGAAGATTTAATCGAATATTTTGATGATGTAGATGATAATTATAGTCTAACAAGCTTCAATCCATTATTATTTTATAGAAAATCAATAAATGTTCAGAAAGGAAATTTCCAAAAATTTGTTTTCCTCAATCTTCATAACCAAATTTAAATAAGTACAAATTGATACCACCTTTTGTTCTTAATTCATATTTTACTTGTCTATTTTGTGTTTTCACCATTGATTTTATGAAATTACAAGAAGAAATCAGCAAAAAAAATGATAGCGAAGTAGCTCGTACAAAAATGGGAAGTGCATCTTCCAACTGCCAAAGATTGAAGATGATGTAACTTATCCATTAGGCTATTGGCTTAAGCCTCAATATTTTATCCACTAAATTTTTTTTTAAAGTCTTAAAGTTTGGCCCAATTGAGTAAATTATGCCATTGTGGGCTATTTGATTGGATTCTAAACTAAACATATAATAAAATATATTACCTAAATATTATTATTTTAAAGCCTACAAAATTTTGAAATACTCATTGGACCTTAATATATTTTGAAATTTTCATCAAATTTGACTTAATATAATATCTTATTTTTATTATGGGTTAATGTAAAAAATGGTACCCGAATTTTCACAAAATATTTAATCAGGTATACGCAATTTGATTTTGAATAATTTGATAATTGAATAAAGTTTTTGCGGATTTTTTTCATATCTAGAGATTTTGGTACCTAAACAAAGTTTTCACAAACTTGAAAAAAGTTTACGAAAAAAGTTCACAAAAACATTGTTTGGGTACTAAAATTATCAAACAAAATTTTAAATACCTGATTGAATATTTTGTAAAAGTTTAAGTATCATTTTTTATATTATTCTTTTTATTATATATTAAAATATACATATGTTTTCTTATACGTATATTTTTAAATTTTAGTGGGCAAAATACGCAGTCTAGAGTGTTTTATTCTGCTAAAAGCATGTACATAGGTAAGTCCTCTATTTATCACGTCAACTCTTATTAGAAAGTCTTTTATTTAGAATTCCTAAATACCTTGTCAACTTATCATATATGTTTCTATCAATTTATTTATACATTTATTTAGAAAAAATTAAAAGAAAATAACTTTTTGAAGCCTGCGTACTTTAAAGTTTATAAAAACTTTGCTGATAAAGAAAGGGAAAAATTTGAAAAAATCCTAATTACAGGAATAGTAAGGCATACCAAGATTTCTGTATATTTTCACTTCATATTCGCATGTTTCGTCTTCCTTTAATTGTATAAATTAAGCTTTCACTTGTTGTCACTTTATACGCATATTTGTGTGTTTAAATTAACCTTTGTAAGTGAAAAGAAAATTATAGTAGGATACTCAAACCAAAAAGGCAGAAAAACTCATGTTATGTTATTAAAATAAAAATAAACTTACACAATCATCTAAAAAGTTAAAAACACAGGAAGTCAGGTATGTATATATGAATATGATATGTGCGTGTGTGTTTTAACCCCTCATAGAATGCCCTCTGGGGCTAAAGAAAAAGTCTATGAAATTCCTATTTGTCCTTATAATGCAAATATACGTAAGTATTTGGCGAAATTATTAAATATTGTCGGATTAATGCATTTGAATAAAACAAATCGTATGGAATACCGAAGACCAATAAGTAAATAAATAACTGAAAAAAAAAAGTTACTTATATTTGCAAAAAAAAAAAAAAAAAGATTAGAAAAACTATATATTCACGAAAACTTTTTTCCGACTAAAATAATATATTGACAAAAATTAAACAACTTCCCGGAAAGATAATATATAGATCGAATTCTCTGGGTTTAGCCAAGGACTTCTCAAATCAAAATTATTTACTTATGCTATGGACGGGAAAATCCATTTTAAAATAAAATATATCTATTACAATATATAATTTTAGAAGCTTGTTCTTCTTCATACAAATATTTTTTTTTTTTTTTTTGCAATGCGTATTGGTTCTTTATAATATTCTTACAATGTTATATTACATGAAAGATTATATCTTTTCATTTATAGTTTCAAAAGCTTTTTTTTTTTATACATTTTCATATTAATACCTTTTCTATTCCAATTCATATTGGTATCTTTTTACTATTTTTGTATGTTATATATCATGAAATATTACATCTTTTTATTTTCATACTTTTTAGTATTGTAACCATCACAATAACCCCTGGCGAAGAAAATAAATAAATAAATAAATCTATCTTATAAATACTTTTTTGTTAGTAACTTTCATTAAAAAACAAATTGCATCTTTTAATGTTGAAACAAAACATTTAAGTAAACAAAAAAATTGAAAGTACATCTTTATTTCGTAAATTATCACTATAATATCACGCGTTAGTATGAATATAAAATAAATAAATTGTATAAATTCATATTAAGTAATTTATTTTATAATTATGATTCTACTTACTACCATGCATTACCCGGTTCTTGACTAGTTTGTCATGTACTTAAGCAAACATTGGTGTGTGAATGAGTGCAACATGATTATCTCAGTAATAAATAACATCAATCCATATTTTTTGCGAATGGAACTTTAATGTGCGAAATTGAAAAATATACTTAAAATTAGATGTTGATTTTAAATAAAAAATTAAAAGAAAAATCATCTTTTGAATCTTTAGGCCAAATAATGCACATATGTGAAAGAAGAGAAGAGAGAGAGAGAGAGAGATAGGGATGAGTATCAAATATCTTATCAGGTATATAATTATACGTCATGTGTGATGGCATTAAAGTGATTCCCAAAGCCACTTTTTATTATCACAATGTAGGAACAATGAATGCATTACATATCTTATAAAATGATAGGCAACCGTACATAGACCACAAAGTTAAAATCCATCTTCATCTTCTGAAAAAGCAACAACAATAATGGCTGTTCTAATTCTAACATGTAAATTTTGATTACAAGGATATTTTATGAGACAAGACGATTGAAACAACATTATTAAATTATTATTTTGCACTATAAATTAATGGATGATTATGTGACACCCAGCAATGACCCTTTAAATCAAGTTTTCTTGTCTCTTTTTATAATAATATCTCTTTAGCCCGCCATGTTTGTATGCATTTGACATCATAGAAACTTATCCATCATACGTGGATGTATCTATAACTTCAAAAATGTGATTTTATATTTCCAAACTCTTGGGAGGCAAAAGAAAAATTACCTCTTAGTAATAATTTAGGTTACATGCATGCCTATATAATTACTAGTTTAATGATAGTGATGGAATCATCGCTTTAATAATAAACTTCTTAATGAAGTCTCACTGTATATTACTTTTCATATATATGTGTGTGTGTGTATGGAAAAAGAAAAAAACAATGATAATAGTGAAACTTCTTATGTAAATTATGTCGATTTCTCTAGAAACTTTTAAGTTTCCTTAATCATAAATATATCTATCTATATATGTACAATGGACACAGCTGATATATATCAAAATAAGTTCTATAAATGTTGGCAAAAGGGGGGAAAAATTATATAAATATATAGAACGCACGTGTAATAAATTTTATAATTTTACAAAAATTATTTTGTACCATAGCCCTGTTAATTTAGAGTTTTAATTTCTTCCTGTTTTCATTTACTAGTTTAGTTTTTAGAACAACCAAAAAAGCCCTAGATGGGAATCTTCTGTCCATTTCACTTGAAGTCGATATATCACTTTTATGGCATTTTGGAGATCTCTTTTATTTTCTGTGCGTAGAAACTTCAACAAACTATTTTGTATTTACACCGTTTTTGTTAAACTATTTATATTGATCACCGTAGTGCTGTTTATGTGAATTGCTCATTGTTTATTCAAATCTAGATTTCAATACGTAGAATATTATTATTACATATAAAAAACGTATCTCACTGGACAATTTCTAAGGGAGACGTGTACAAATTAGAATAATAATAATACCCACGTCGGGGCCATGCAATGAGAGATATATGTGTTGTAACTACATGAAATTCAATATAGAAAAATGTTGATGGTATCAAGAACACTTGTTCATATCTGAAATTAAAAAAGTAATTAACAGTTTACATTTTTATGCATTCATTTTTCCAAACATATGTGATGATAAATAATATTGAAAAGCGTAATTCATTTTTGCCCTTGTCAAGTTTGTCCAAGACGTTAAAAGGAACCTTTTCAATATTGAGCTCTAGCTCTTTATACTAAGATTAATTTATTCTTCTTTTGCTAAAATTTGCATCCAGAACATGTTATTCATTCAATATTTTCATTACAAAAATGAAGTCGATTCTTCATCAATTTCTATTATTCTTTCTAATGGGAAAAAAAAAAAGGAATTAAGGAGTAGAAGAAGAAGAAGAAGAAGAAGACTGTAATAATAAGATTATTCAATAAAAGTTACAAAAGACAGAACACATATTTCGTATATGTGATATTACGGATTACACAGAAGAGGGGTACAAAAACAAGAATTACTTAAATATATCATATACATACCTATATATATGAAGAACAATATCATTTCATGTTCTTCCTAAGGCTAAGGCAGATATCATAGCATTATTGATACCGGCCCAACAATAATAGTAGGGAAAATGGTAAATGATAATAAAACTAAAGCTACCAAAGAGATGATGGCATTGAATCTATATATATGTAACTAGCATCTTAATAATATTGATTGGGAGCTAGCAGGAACACCATGGTCTGTAATAATTTATTAATGGTGATCATATGGCGATGATGACTTTACATCAATTCATCTTGAGATTTGTCATCCTGCAAATTTATAAAAAGAAAACAAATTAATTAAAAAAATGAGAGACGGCGATGAAAAAAATTGAAATAATATGATAATAAAAGAGAACAAGACGAACAAAATATGATGATAATAGTCATATTAATATATATATAAATATTAATATGTATATATTTGTGCTTGTGTGGCTCCTTATCATTGCTTATCATTACTGTAATTGAAGCCACGTGAAAAGTACAACAAAATTTCGGGGCCATAATTTAATATGTGATATGATATGTTATGTTGTTGACATGCTGGGGTATGTGTCGCCTTTTGTATTTAATTTAGGGAATTCTTATACTTAATATTACTCCTTTAAATGGTTAAAGCAAAGCAGAGGAGGGAGGGAGGGAGGGGGGGGGAGGGAGGAAAAAGACAAAATATAATACCTCCACACAACCACAAGATATTCAAGTTAAGAAGTGCATATGATTAATCAATGATAATTTCCTTTCTGGGAATTTTCGTTTTTGTTAATTGTACTATGATATATAGTTAATTTAATCTTATATCTATCTATATATATATATATATATATATAAGGTTTGGCTTTTTATTCTTGGTAAAATATTTTAAAACTTAATAAATCTTAAAAGACGATATACTTTTTAACCTTGAACAATAATTTTTCCGCTGGGCCAAAAAAAAAAAAAAAAAATCATTTTTCTCTATTATCGAAAAATGATATATATAAGATAACAAAATAGTATCAAGTATAGCAAACTATCAAAAATTAGAAAAAAAAAACTAAAGTTATCTTTATCTATTTGGGCATTTGTTTATTTTCTTTTGCAAATTTAGATAGCTTTTTTCATTGTACTAAATATTTTTTTTTTTATGTTTCCAGGAATAAAAAGGTCATATAAAGGCTTAGCTAATAGTTGAGAATACATTTATAATTTAAGGGAGAAATATATCTATATATATATATATCTATATATATAACCAACATAAATGCAATAAGGAAAGGCTAGCATGAGTTTCAATAAAACTAGTTCGAGTTTGTCAAAAAGTAGAAAATGGCCAAAAATAAAAGTTTGTGGGGAATAAAAGAAAACAACAACACAACAACAACAACAAAAAGGCAACGCGAAGATTTCTAATAAAATTAGAAAAATATGTTCATGCAAGATAATGGTTTTTAATTTTTGCTGAAAATTATTCAATTTTTTTTTTAATTCTTAATCTTATATATTCTACTCTTTTCATCATCATTATTGTTGGAAGCCCCACCTGTGGTCCTGTAATTAGGGAAAGGAACATTGCCAGACTCAATGTATTTGACATCATGAACAAGCGATTCATAATGCCTCTTCACTTCCTCAGCAGTTTTACCCTCAACAGCCTTGGCAACATTTTCCCAACGGTCGGGCGTGTCCTTGTCGTACACAGCTAGGGCTTTCTCGAAGGCCTTGTTCTGTTTTGGGGTCCAGGACGAGGACGAACCACGCGACATTGAACTCGATGCCATCGAGAATTATGAACTCGTGTATTAAAAAACTAGAGAAAAAATTGGATGAATAGGGGTATTCAATAAAAAAATATATATGTATATTGAGAATGCAATAGGAAGAAACTCAGAAGAAGTGATCTTATGATGTA